>OY288257.1:51994805-53333449 GCA_958450325.1 Agrostemma githago
GGCTGTTGTGCCCTCCTTGTTACAAGCCAACAATTTCTTCTTGATCGAACCATCAAATGATCTAGTTGTCGTATACCTCTTCGCCTCGAAACCAAGATAAAATGCGTAAGCTTGATAAAACTTGAATGCTCCATCGATGTCCGCGAACTTCTGCCCTACGTAAGGAACAATCACTGTGTCTTCCGCTGGCATATAGGTTGGAACAATAAAAACAAAAAGCACTATCAGTGGTTGGAACAATATATTAAACACTAAAAACTACTTAGAAATAGTTAGAAATAATCACAAAGTTCACTTGACATAGTCACACATGTTGATGTGTACAATCACATGCTATGAGTTGCATAGTCACGCGTATTGAGGTGTACAATCACGTGATATAATGAGTTGCATGGGTTAAACTGCTGTCGATAAAAAAAATCCATATATTACACGCTATCAACCTTGCAACGCACGCATTCATCTCTAACTATAATAAATACTCGACTGTGGCATTGCTCGTATAACAGCATGATTTTACTAAAAACTAGTTAGAAATAGTTGGAAATAATCATGTGATATAAGTTGTATGGGTTAAACTATAATAAATACTCGACAACGCATAAGAACTATAAGTACAATACTCGACAACCAAAAAAAATATTGTGCGACTGTCTATCATATTAAGTGTGACTGTCTAGCATATTAAGTGTGACTACCACGTTATAAATGTGCGACTGTCCATCATATAGAGTGTGGTTGTAACTGTGCGACTGTCTATCATATTAAGTGTGACTACCACGTTATAACTGTGCGACTGTCCATCATATAGAGTGTGGTTGTGACATTACAACTGTGTAACTTTTGAAATTAACAAACCAAACAAAAAAATGGAATTTGAAATGCAAGATACCAAATATATATGTATGTACTCATCTTACCTCCTGTAAGTTGAACAGGAATTTTCGACTGGAGCACAGACGAATCTTCAAGAAACAGCACCATTTACGAATTAGGGTTCAGTTATTTTGCATGATAGTATAAATATTGATTTGGGATGAATTTTTGAATTTGAATGAAATGAAATGGTGAGCAATAGGATGAATTTTTGAATTTTAGTGAGAGAGTGAATTTTGGTGAAAGATTGAGAGAAAGAAAGTGAATTTTGAAAGATTGCGAATGGTGAGCAATTGAGAGAAAGAAGGTAGCTTTTGGTGATGGAAATGATGAAAGACTGAGTGAGAGTGCTCTGCTCCTCTCTGCTCCTGTCTGCTGCTAGTCATTCCATGCAGCACACCTCCTCTTTTTTTTTTTTTTTTATTGTGATTAATCTAGGCCATCCATCCAACCCAAATCAAGGGCCATAAACACAACTTCCCAACTTCCCACTTTTACCCCAACTCCCTTGATCCTTTTTTTCTATATATATATATATATATATATATATATATAGAGTAAGGCTCTTATGAGTCCTTCTCTATATATGAGTCCATAAGTCCTCATCCCATCCATTGGATGAGATGGAGATGGATAGACAAGATGCATCCAGCTATTTGATTTTTTTTTTTAAAAAAAAAAAAAAAAAGGAAGATTTTGCATCCTAAAATAAATCTCATGATTTTAGGAAACAATAACTCCCATAATCATGTTCATTCTTCATTCAGTCTGTAGACACCCGCATTTTGACTGCCAGGTGTCTATGGCAGTTTCCAAAAAACACCCGATGATGATCGGACGCTAACGTGTTTCTACGCGCTCGGATACGGGCTCAAATCCATTAGTCGCTGGCTAACACACTTACAGAGTACAAATCTCGCCAAACGGACCTCGAATCCAGGCCCAGTGGATCATTCCGAGTCAAACAAGACTAATTTGGGCCAAAACCGACACCGGAATTAAAACCGACTTTTCACGATTGGGTCAACCCCGGTCAAAGTCGTTTCCGAGACACACAAAACAGCCATACAATCCTCAAAAGTCCAAGTCAAACACAAAACGCATCAAACACCCAAAGTCAAGGTCCAAAACAATGGACCCGTGCAACCCGACTGGGCCACTCGATCGAGTGACCCACCTACTCGATCGAGTGGGCTTGTTTCAAGCCCGACGGCAGGCTTCACGGGCCACTCGACCGAGTTAGCCCTTTACTCGGTCGAGTAACCCTAATTCGGGTGCCCTAGCCTTGCCTATATAAGTAACCCCCATGCAACACATTACACATCTTTACAACCTCTTACAAACCCTAAGTTTTACACATCCTTTTACAACCCTAGCAAACCCTAGAGCAATCATACACACACTACGTCCTTACAAACCCTAATCAAGACCTAGTAATCCTACACTAGCAAAAGACCCTAAACCTAGTTTTAGGAAATCAATCCCGAGCCACCATAACTTAATCTACATAAAACCTCGAAGACTCTTGTGTTGAAGCCACGGTTACGAGTCCGCGCCGAGACAAGAACATGTAGGTTGAGGGTGTCAAAACCCTTTCTCTCCTTCCTCCCTTCCTCACGTCATCTTCATCTGTTTTTTCGTTTTTTTTCGTTTTTGTTATTTTATTTATTGCACCGTAATATCTATAATACCTTTAATATTAAAGCATTAAAATATTTATCGATTTCTGTCGAATAAGAAGGATACCGGGATAAGGAAAACCGCATATACAAGTGTACTGCACACGCGTCGTCGGTCGCTTATCCCGGTACCCCGATTATTTGATTATTGAGATAAATCAACTTAAACAACAGTTCGTTATTATCATAATTTTGCATCCATCAATTTCTTTAAAAGTCAATTTTAATAAGGGTCGAAACTCGTTGACACGGATCCGACATCACAATCCCTAGGGATTTATTTCGATGTCGGAGAAGTCGAGGGAATCAAGTTTTTATTCAAAGTAAAGCGTCGATTTTAGATTCGATGCCAATTCCATAATTGGATATCGAATCTAACAATCAAGTCATATGAATTAATTAACGTGATTTGTTCATATCACGGTGATTAATTTAAAACGACTAAAATCAATTTACTTTTTTTTTCTTTATTTCACTCTAATATTCCATATCGATTCAAATAATCGAATATGGGATACGACGAGTATTCAAAATTAGAATCGAGTATAAATTCAACAATATTTATATTCGGTTCGACAAAATTCGCGATTTATAAAAAAACCAAGTCGAACATAAATTGTGCAATATTTATGTCCGACTCGGTAAAATCGTCAAACTCTCAAAAATCAAAAGCAATTTCAAAATCAACAATTAAATTGCAAACGAACCAAGTTCGTACAGGTGCCACTCGACCGAGTGCCTTAGTCACTCGATCGAGTGACACCCTAAAATCGAGTCAGAACGTTAATTACGACCACCACTCGATCGAGTCTTACAGTGACTCGGTCGAGTGGCCATGTACTCGACCGAGTTGGTCAATAACTCGGCCGAGTACGGTCTGTAGCGCAAAACAGAATCACTTTTTTCCGGTCTACTCGATCGAGTCTGTCGACAACTCGATCGAGTAACCCCATAACGACTCAAACAACGAGTCGTACATTATTATATTTTCTAAACTCGGTAGTAATTTCTGACTTAAGTCAACACGTGCATAATTAATCACGTGTACACTATCCTTTTCAAACCATACATCTCATATTTGCATCATTCATCTCATGCAATATTTGCGCAAACCGTTATTATTCGTTATATCATTACATCGTTTACTAACGCGTTTGTTATTTCTTTTGTCAATTTAATTATTGTTCGTTTATTGTACTAAATGAACCCACATGCTAAAATTCCACTTTGACGTAGAATTAATTGCATTAAATTGACTTAGAAACCCGTTTCAATTCCATTCACATGTTTAGGGAAAATAAATCTTTGCATATCATTTTCCCGTTTTACTAACGCGCGTATTGGAAAGTCATTCGAATTCTTAGTAGAGGCCTCTAATGTGCGGGCGGGGTTGGGTGTCCTTTTTGGGCTTCCCAACACGTACCCTCACCCCTTACTCAGAACCTCGGTTTCCGGATGCCCGAAACCGTTGGCGCACGAGAGTCATTCAATACACGATATCCGATAATGTCTGTATCGGTATCAAATGCAAAGGGACGAGCCCAATAAACTCTGACATCGGAAATGGGCCGTATTTTGTATACGGCCCACTACGACATAGAGTGGGCTCGAATGGTTCCGAATAACCACAAAATTCGGTGGCGACTCCACTTTGATTTAAATTTCAATTCGATCCATTCTCATATGGAGATTCATTCGCCTACCCAAACCCGCGCGTGGCCGCGTCGGGGTGGACCTATGTTATGTCCATAATTTGGCGACTCCGCTGGGGATTAACTGATGCGTGACTTACCATCGGCATCCTCAGGGTGAGACTCGAATAGAAATCGTTTGACGAATACAATACGCGTTTTAGTTTTACGGTTCATGCATAACCCATATTTACCCGGGCCGGTACTCGCGACAGACGTCCCACTATACCGTTGATGTACTCCAATATGGATATGTCAAAAGGTGTCCATAGTCGATTCGAGTGGGTTTCGCGGCATGTTCTAAGATCAACTCGACTTAGGAAGTCCGTCCCGATCAACGTCTAGACTATGTACACTGGTATAGACCCCTTATAGACCGACCGAGACTTAGTATAGAGCATACATGGCGTCGTTATACTGCTTGTGTGACTACGTGCTACTTGGTTTCCGAGTCGTTTTCAAAAAACCATCAATTTTTCAAAATTGCATCTTTTTCGAACTATTCAATTTCAAAACCCGGGACACATACCGAATTTAGGACTTATGATTTTACTCAAAATAGCCTATTTTCTAGACGATATGCTGCCCAATTCAAAACTCGAACTTTCAAAACCCTTGGCCCAATGACTTTTCGTTTTTTTCGAAAATTTGGGCCATTCACCGAGTCCACTCGGTCCCTTTTCAAAAATCATCAATTTTCAAAGCCTTCCACTTCTAGGACTTCCCGTATTTAGCAGTGTCGGGTCATGTCTTAAGTTGTCAAGGTCTATAGCGTCGAAACTCTGTCGATCTTACATCACGAGTTTCTTCCCCTTCCCAGTCCGCCTTATTAGACTAAGGCAAGGCCCACTTACGTAGGACAAACCCCTACAAAGGAGGGCCCGTCAACACACTCGAGTCTAAAAGTCTGGGGATGTCTCACGAGGACCTTCCTTCAAACAGGACTAGGCCCACCCGCCGAATCCTAAGGAAGGCCCACATTTCACAAGTCACCCGTCTAGGTGTCTTTTTCAGAGTCATTTCCCTTTTAGTCTCGTTCGGGATGTACTTTCTATTTCGGGATTTTGGGCTAGTTTCTGATTACGTGGTGTTCTTACAGACAGGCCACCCGAAACCAGACATCAACGCAAAATGGACGAGTTGAAAAATGCCTTGACCAAGATCGAAACTCAACTGGCCGCCATCCAGGCTAACCAAGCAACTTTGTCCACCCGCCTAAGCACCGTAGAGAAGACGGTCCCTAACGAAGGAGGTGAGCCCGCCGGGCCCATGGCCGAGCTTGTCAGTATCGTTCGTAGGCTCGAAGAACAGGTCCACCTATCGACGAACAACTCGATCCACACCGAGAATGCTCGTACTTATTCACCTTTGGATAACGAGCTACCCGCTAACCTCAACTTGACGGGAATTCCTATGTTTGAGGGTACCGAAGACCCGGTCCACCACATCCGGGCTTTCAAAGACTTCATGGCAGTTAAGGGGGTGAAGTCAACTATGTTCAAGCACTTATTCCCTTCTTCCTTGGAGAAACATCCTAAGGCTTGGTTCTACAATCTCGATTCCAAGAAATACAAAACTTGGGACGATGTAGCTACCGAGTTTGCTCGGAACTACGCCGATAACACTGAAATCCAGACTACAATGCGTACTCTGGAAGTGATGGCCCAAGAGCCCAAAGAAGGGTCCACAAAATATTTGCAAAGATGGAGGGCCGAGAGTGTGAAGATGGTCGAAAAGCCCAGCGAAAAAGTGCTGGTGGAGGCTTTTGTCAAGAACCTCCTCCCATCCTACCGGGTCCATCTACGGTATGCTATCATCCCCAATTTTGCCGCTCTTACTGAAATGGGCACCAGGATCGAGGATGACCTAAGGCTAGAGAACCTGACTAAGGCCTCTACCAAAGGCTATCAAGGGGCTAGTTCGTCTACAAACAAGCCCACACCTGCAGCTGCAACCCGCAGCATCTTTGACGAGGTAAATCTGCTCGACACCTCATCCAAAAAGAATACACCAAATCGGGTATTCACAGATATAGGGAATACCTATACTTATGCCTTACAAAGGCTATCTTCGAAGGGTCTGATCCAACCAATAGGCCCAACTCCTGAGCCTCCAGTAGAGAAGAGGTCCAAATACCATAATGCTCAAGCCTACTGTCAGTATCACCGGGGTAACGGGCATGATACTGAAAAATGTTGGAAACTAAGGCATCTAATCCAAGATCTTATCGAGAGCGGGAAAATCCCGTTGCCCGGAGACAAGCCGAGCAACAAAGAAAACCCGTTCAGCGCCCATGCCATATTTACAGGAGAGGTAATTGACTGTTCCCACCTCATTTCCCCGTTTATCCCACAAATCAACGGGATATGGTTTGACGATGAGGATGACGTGTACCTGGCCAAAGGGGAAGCCGTCCCCGTCACCAGAGAAGAAGTCCGAAAAGCCAAGTCCAAGGCCTTAGCCACCAACCACCTCGCCACTGCTGGGCGCCCCACTCCAACATTCGTCACTGAACTTGCCAGGACGGAACCAACCCCCGAGGAACCAAGCAATGACATGGCCTTGGTCCAACAAATGAAGAGGGTTCGAGCTGATTTAACTATATGGCAATTACTGGTTAGCTCACAAGCTCATCGGGAAGCACTGACTAAGGCTCTCGATGAAATCAAGGTCGACTCAGAAGCTACCCCCGCTGAAATGGTAGCCACCATTATGCCATACCTCAAGGGCAAGTCCAAGAACGAAGGCCCACCCATAACCTTCGCCGAATCCGATCTGCCATCATTTGGGCCCAACCATAATTTGGCCCTATATATCACGGTCATCTGCAAGGGTAAGTACCTCCCGATGACCCTTATCGACGATGGATCGGCCGTGAACGTCCTACCCCTAAGGACCGCTAGGGCCCTCGGCATAATTGATGCCGACTATCTCCCGACAGCGCAAACTATTCAGGCTTTCGACGGAAGCCCAAAACCGGTAGCTGAGGCCGTTAAACTGAAGATCATAACGGGTCCAATCGAAAAGGAGTTGGAATTTCAGGTGATAGATGTCACCTCATCATTCAATCTCTTGCTAGGAAGGCCTTGGATCCACGCAGTCAAGGCCGTATCATCTACCCTCCACCGAAAAGTCAAGATGCCACTCAAAGACGGTATCATCACACTGGAGGCGACCCCAATAAACGTGGCTAGCTGTAATGCCACGAACCGGGCCGAACCACGAGGATTCGACTTCGTGGGTATGATCGAGGATGAATATCTCTTCAAACCCTACTTCGCCCCTAGCATCGACACGATGCTACAAAATCTGGGTTACCTACCCAGAGCTACCTCAAGACCATATCTTCCGGCAGGGAAGATCATCGAGGTCCTAGACAATGCAGAATCCCGACTCGGATTGGGATATACTATAAGCTCGGAGGATGTGGGCCGGGCCTATACAATCAAATTTGTCACTCCAGTCTTCAGAGCTATTCAAGTGGGCCTCTACCAACCCACCATCACATATCCCGAGACCAAAACGGCTCGGGAATGCAACTATATCCCCGATGATATATTCACCATCATCCAGGCAGAGTCGGAGAAGGGTGGAAGCGACTCCGAGCCCGTGCTGGGGCTCTTATTTGGAGAAGACAAGATCGTTCCTGCTCCAAAAGATGACTTGGTCAACTTGATCCTCCGCAGCGATCGGTTCGACCCAACCAAGCTAATCACCGAGGTCGGCGCCAACATCGAGACGAGGGCTTGGAGGAAGACCATGAAATGGACCGACAGTCAAGGACGGGTCTACAAGCTGACCGCCGGCGAGGGAGACATGCCAGATACCGAGTCCGAGTCCGAGTCTGAGTCAGAGTCAAAGTCGGAGTCTGAGTCCGAGTTTAGAGGGTCTGGTGCTGGAGTCGAGTCTGTAACCCCTCTTCCTTTAGCCACTGAGGTCTCGGGGTCTGTCCCAAGACCTCTCCCTATCCCGCCACTGACCAACGATCAGATGGCCGCTCTATTTGAGCTATTTTCCAAATTTACCATCAATAATAATAACGAACACCATTTTGCTTACGACTTGTCTTATTTCCAAAATTTTCTCAATTTCAAAAATTTTATATGCAATGACATTGAGAAACCCGACGAACAGGTACCTTTACCTCCACATCTGGTCGAGCAGCTCGAGCAAAGAGAATCCCGAGATCCGATAATCGAAGAAACCGAGTCCATCAACGTGGGAACCACTTTAGAACCCCAGATGCTTAAGTTGGGCCTATCTTTAGATACAGAGGAGAGAAAACAATTCGCAGACCTCCTCCTAGAATTTAAAGACGTATTTGCATGGTCCTACAAGGACATGCCGGGAATAGATCGAGAAATAGCCGAACACCGAATACCCATCAAACATGGGTGCAAACCGGTAAAACAGAAGCTCAGAAGAATGAAGCCCAAATGGTCTCTTAAAGTCAAGGAAGAGGTCGATAACAATTCAAAGCGGATTTTATACAAGTGTCTGAATATCCAGACTGGTTTGCAAACATCGTGCCGGTACCCAAGAAGGACGGCAACGTGCGAGTATGCGTGGACTTCCGGGACCTAAACAAGGCCAGCCCAAAAAGACAATTTTCCGTTACCACACATCGACATATTGGTGGATAACACGGCCGATCATGTCCTCCTATCATTCATGGATGGGTATGTCGGATACAATCAGATCAAAATGGCAGAAGAAGATATGGGTAAGACCACCTTCATCACACCATGGGGTACTTACTGTTACACCGTCATGCCATTCGGGCTTATCAACGCTGGAGCCACTTATCAACGGACCGCCACCACCTTATTGCACGACATGATGCATAAGAAGGTGGAAGTCTATGTGGACGATATGATTGTCAAATCCAAGGATCGAAGCGGGCACATTCCGGCCCTAAAAAAGTTCTTCACTCGGCTACGTAAGTACAACATGAGACCGAACCCACAAAAATGCAGTTTTGGGGTAACGTCGGGCAAATTACTGGGCTATATCGTTAGCCAACGCGGCATCGAGGTCGACCCAGCTAAAATCAAAGCCATCACCGAGATGCAGCCACCCAAGACCGAAAAGGAAATAAGGGGGTTTCTCGGGAAAGTCCAGTACATCAGCCGGTTCATTTCGAAACTAACCATGGTATGTGAACCCATCTTCAAAAAGCTAAAAATCGGAGAACGGGTGCTATGGGACGATAAATGTCAAGCGGCTTTCGAAAAAATCAAGGAGATTCTGTCTTCTCCACCGGTACTATTGCCACCTCAACACGGTTTGCCTTTGTCGTTATACGTAACGACGACCGAGACAGCCATGGGGGCTATGCTGGCCCAGACAGTCGAAACGGAAGAACGGGCTATTTACTACATTAGTAAAAAGTTCCTCGAATATGAATGCAAATACACAATGCTCGAGAAAACGTGCCTAGCATTAGTTTGGGCCACTAAAAAGCTCCGACACTACATGCTTAGCCACGAGGTACATGTTTTATCCAAAATGGATCCAATCAAGTACTTATTCGATAAGCCCATTCTCAACGGCAGGACGTCAAGATGGACTTTAATGTTATCCGAGTTCGACCTCAAGATTGTACCATTAAAAGCCATCAAAGGCCGGGTAGTTGCCGAATTCCTCGCTGACAGCCCAATATCCGAAAAAGGCCACACTGATACATGGGCCTTTCCTGATGAAGACATATTCCATACCGATACCGAGACATGGTATTTGTATTTTGATGGAGCATCCAACTTCCGAGGATTTGGGGTCGGAATCCTGTTAATCTCACCCCGAGGGGCACACACTCCCTTATCCATCAAGTTGGACTTCGACGTGACCAATAACGCAGCCGAATACGAAGCATGCATTCACGGGTTGCAAGCCGCCGCTGATTTAGGGGTAACAAACCTCCGGGTCCACGGTGATTCATCACTGGTCATCAATCAAGCACTCCAAAAATGGAAAACTCGGAATGCTAATCTCGTGGTTTACCAAGCATGAGTGAGGGTTCTAGAGAAACAATTCCAGAAAGTAGAATATATCTACCTGCCTCAGGAAGAAAATCAGTTTGCAGATGCACTTTCCAAACTAGCATCTTTACTGAACATCCCGGACCACCTGACCAGCATGCCAATCTGTGTCGAAAGGCGGTCAGAGCCGGCCTACATTCATGCCATTCAAGATATCGAGATAACTGACCCAGAAACTTGGTATCAAGCCGTCCTAACCTACCTGACAACAGGAGAATATCCCGCTGGAGCTGAAAATCGGGCCAAAAAGGCCCTACGAAGATTGGCAACCCAATTCGTTCGTACTGACGACGGACAATTGTACAAGAAGACGGCATAGGGGGCTCTCCTCCTATGCATCGACAAGATACAAGCCGAAAAGGTCATGGCCGAGGTCCACGACGGTGAAAACGGTCTGCATATGAACGCCCATATGCTATCCCGTAAAATCATGAGGCTCGGGTATTACTGGAAACACCATGGAAACAGACTGCCAGTTATACGTCAAGCATTGCCATAACTGTCAGATCTTTGGTAATGTACAACATATGCCTTCTTCCCTGTTATATACTATGACATCACCATGGCCATTTTCGACATGGGGTATAGACATAATTGGGAAAGTGCATCCTTCCGGGACGGGAGGACATTGCTTCATCTTAGTGGCCATCGACTACTTCACCAAATGGATAGAAGCCGAGTCATACCGTGTCTTGAACGCCAAGCACGTGGCAAAATTTATCCAAAATAAGATCATATGCCGATACGGGATCCCTCACGAATTCATCAGTGATCACGGGACCCACTTCCAAGCTGAAACTACCGCATTACTGGCGAAATACAAAATTCAGAGGCATACATCTTCACCTTACCGACCCCAAACAAATGGAGCGGTAGAAGCGGCCAACAAAACGATTGTCACCATACTAAAAAAGATGACTGAAAATTACCGGGACTGGCCCGACAAGATACCCTTTGCCTTATGGGGGTACCGAACTTCGATTCGCACCGCAACCGGAGCAACTCCATATTACCTGACATATGGAATGGAAGCAGTCCAACCGGTCGAGCTAGAAGTACCATCCCTAAGGATTTTGCTTGAAAGCCAAGTACCCGAAGCAGATTGGGTCCAAGCCCGATACGATTCGCTAGTCCTTTTGGATGAACGGCGGTCCCGGGCCCTCAATAATATTCAAGTGTATCAAAAGAGAATTCAACGGGCTTTCAACAAAAGGGTTAGGCCCAGGAAAATCAAAGAAGGTGATTTGGTCCTAAAATCGGTTTGTGCCTTACTACCGGTTGACCCAATGGGAAAATTCAAACCTAATTGGGCTGGGCCATACTTAGTCAAGAAAATCTTATCGGGAGGAGCGGTGATGCTAACGGACCTGGACGGTAACGAGTTCGTCAACCCGACCAACTTGGACCAACTGAAGCGCTACTACCCATAAACCCGATCTCAATGTCATTTGCAAAAATTTATAAAACATTGTCTTTTTATAAATTTTCAAAATTTTAGACAAGTCAATAAGTTAGAATTAACTATTCTACTGTCGCACATCTCGAATTAATAATCTTGATGTATTTCGAAAATTGCAAAAAATCAAAATCAAATTTCGAACTACGTTTGGTTTGATTCCACTAACTGTGGATACGTAGGCAACCCCTCAAAAGGGTACAACCACTGCAATAACGAAAAGACGGGAACGGTTTCAAATAATACATCTTTATTAATATCTCGATAAACTCGGGAATTACAAAAAAAAAAAAAAAACGCCAAAACGGCAAAAATACAAAAAATCACACCAAAAAAATAATAGTAATATTCAAATATTAAATTAGGAAACTAGTATCCCGGCATCTTCCCCTTTCCCTTGTCCTTCGGGTCGCGTGGAGCCCGAGGTCGTTGAGGTGGGGATGAGCGTTCCCTAATCACAAGGGGAACCTCCTTAGCACGAGCCCGCTTCTTTGACGACGGGTCTTCAATCACAGTCTTCGGCCCAAGTCGGGCTCGCACATGCTCAGGTAGCCTATCCCGTGGGCCAAGTCGGTCCTGCACGGCTAGTCTAGGGCCCAGTCTCCTTTCCAAGTCTGTCTGGGGGCTCACCTTCCCCCGAGCACCTTTAGCACCGGACCCTTCAGCTTGAGTCTTAGCCTTCTTCTTGTGTTCGGACATTAGACGAACTAGGGTAGCTGGAGTGTCTCCCTCATCAAAGAACCCTCTGTTGTCTTTAACTTGCTCCCTTCTCAGCAGGTCGAAAGCTTCATCAACCTTCAAAGCAGCTCGGGCCTTGGCATCACCTGCTTTGGTCCACTTCACATATGAGTCCGAAACCCAGATCGAATGCCGAGATTTGGGAATGGGCCAAGTATGCCGGGTGTACCACCTTTGAGCCCAAGTATCGCACATCACATCGGTCAATTGGGTAGGGTCACTCACAAATGCCTCTATTTCTGGTATCCGTTGAGTTCGTCCATACTGCCTTAGTATGCGATCCGGGTAAAGATGAACCGTTTGGTTAAAAGACAAGATGACTTGGTAGCGAGCCCTCTCCCTCGGGTCCAAACCTGACCAAACGTAGATGGGCCACCATGGAACGACCCATCGAATCAACCGCCCACATGGATCGATAGCACCTCGTCCCAATATTTCTGGCTAATCAAGCGAGAGAAATCGATGGCCCGCCTCCTCGTCATCAATTGGTTATGGCGGTGATTGCTAGCATCAAGTGGGGGATCTATCACCGATAGCCTCTCATAAAGCCAAATCTAAAAAGGAAACAAAAACATTAGATTCCAAGACGAAACAGACGACACTCGATCGAGTGCCAGGGTGACTCGATCGAGCGGCGTCACTGGAAGCAGACAGAAGCCTTTCTACGAAGGCACTCGATCGAGTGTCAGGGTGACTCGATCGAGTGTCAGGGTGACTCGATCGAGTGCCCACTGCACTAGCCAAATCCTCGAAAAAATTCAAAAAAGCAAAAAAGAAAATAAAAAAATTCGACATACTTGCAACAAACGGGTGCTTCCGGTGAGACAAACGGATTGATCCCTCTTGCGGTTGTCCAAGCCTTGGATTATTTCACCCGTGATCAGCCAAGCCGGGCTATGCTCCATCTCCATTAAATCAACCACAGTTAGTAGACGGATGTGACCCATACAAGACAATAAATCCATGTGACCCTCAAAGGCATATACATGGAGCATGCAAAAAGAAAAAGCCCTACGGCTATGGACTGATCTCACCCGGACATCGTGTGGGTTCATAAACTTTTCGGCTAGATCAATCAAGGAGACCGTGTTGTCATCCTGAGTCATTCGAGACACCTCTTTATGAGAAAGCCCTAAAAATTCTCGAAGCTTCCTCCTCCGGTCATGGACCGAGTACGGGACGGCGGGCCGGAGCATTGGGTTCCATCCTCCTATCGCAGCAATTTCTTCGGGTAAAGGGCAGATTTCGCCCCGAGGGAAAGCAAAGACATGATATATGTCGTCCCAATAAGCCAAACAAGCATCTAGAAAATAGCGGTCAACTACCATCTGACGGAACGGGTACAGCTGAGTTATACCCGTCTAGTTCAGAACCACCCTATCGGCATCCCTAAATTGACGGGACCACGCCTGCAACATAGCACTCAACCTGGCGATTCCCATGATGGATTTCTTAAGAGGAGAAAGAGACTTTCTTTTTGCCTTAAGGGAAACAAAAGATTTTCTTGTGATAGAATTATGAAGAAAATCAAGTGTATAAGGGGCTATATATAGCATTAGCCTTGCAAATCTCTTTCCATATCACTTCTAGAAAAAGTTTCCTAATTCCAAAAGGGAATTAACCCACAAGCCTAGTCCCAATACTAGCAAGGAAATAATCATCCCGAACTTTCCTAATTTCTTTAGGAGTCGATTTCAAAAATTTCAAAATTTCAAAATTTCAAAAATTTTAAATTTTCAAAAATTCAAAAAAATCATTTTCCCCAGCATGAGTCATTTTACTACCTACGTGTTGCATGCATTTTATGTAACTTATACAGGTACGACTCAAGCAAAGACATGCAAGCAGTCAAATCTCCCCAGCAGCATTTTTCGGGATAGCACGGGATGGGCCAACACACAGGCACACCCAGGGCTTACGCGACAAGCCCAAATTCCCCACGGAGCATAGGTATGATCTCTGTCTTATGGCTGGCGAGCCCTTCACGCGAGTCTAATGGACAATAAACGACCCGAACGGAAGTCTACCAGGTCTTAACGGGCTTGGTAGCTACTCTGACTTTCGCCCCGTCCAAGCCTCAGTCAGAGTGGGGGCTCTGTAGACACCCGCATTTTGACTGCCAGGTGTCTATGGCAGTTTCCAAAAAACACCCGATGATGATCGGACGCTAACGTGTTTCTACGCGCTCGGATACGGGCTCAAATCCATTAGTCGCTGGCTAACACACTTACGGAGTACAAATCTCGCCAAACGGACCTCGAATCCAGGCCCAGTGGATCATTTCAAGTCAAACAAGACTAATTTGGGCCAAAACCGACACCGGAATTAAAACCGACTTTTCACGATTGGGCCAACCCCGGTCAAAGTCGTTTCCGAGACACACAAAACAGCCATACAATCCTCAAAAGTCCAAGTCAAACACAAAACGCATCAAACACCCAAAGTCAAGGTCCAAAATAATGGACCCGTGCAACCCGACTGGGCCACTCGATCGAGTGACCCACCCACTCGATCGAGTGGGCTTGTTTCAAGCCCGACGGCAGGTTTCACGGGCCACTCGACCGAGTTAGCCCTTTACTCGGTCGAGTAACCCTAATTCGGGTGCCCTAGCCTTGCCTATATAAGTAACCCCCATGCAACACATTACACATCTTTACAACCTCTTACAAACCCTAACTTTTACACATCCTTTTACAACCCTAGCAAACCCTAGAGCAATCATACACACACTACGTCCTTACAAACCCTAATCAAGACCTAGTAATCCTACACTAGCAAAAGACCCTAAACCTAGTTTTAGGAAATCAATCCCGAGCCACCATAACTTAATCTACATAAAACCTCGAAGACTCTTGTGTTGAAGCCACGGTTACGAGTCCGCGCCGAGACAAGAACATGTAGGTTGAGGGTGTTAAAACCCTTTCTCTCCTTCCTCCCTTCCTCACGTCATCTTCATCTGTTTTTTCGTTTTTTTTCGTTTTTGTTATTTTATTTATTGCACCGTAATATCTATAATACCTTTAATATTAAAGCATTAAAATATTTATCGATTTGTGTCGAATAAGAAGGATACCGGGATAAGGAAAACCGCATATACAAGTGTACTGCACACGCGTCGTCGGTCGCTTATCCCGGTACCCCGATTATTTGATTATTGAGATAAATCAACTTAAACAACAGTTCGTTATTATCATAATTTTGCATCCATCAATTTCTTTAAAAGTCAATTTTAATAAGGGTCGAAACTCGTTGACACGGATCCGACATCAAAATCCCTAGGGATTTATTTCGATGTCGGAGAAGTCGAGGGAATCAAGTTTTTATTCAAAGTAAAGCGTCGATTTTAGATTCGATGCCAATTCCATAATTGGATATCGAATCTAACAATCAAGTCATATGAATTAATTAACGTGATTTGTTCATATCACGGTGATTAATTTAAAACGACTAAAATCAATTTACTTTTTTTTTCTTTATTTCACTCTAATATTCCATATCGATTCAAATAATCGAATATGGGATACGACGAGTATTCAAAATTAGAATCGGGTATAAATTCAACAATATTTATATTCGGTTCGACAAAATTCGCGATTTATAAAAAAACCAAGTCGAACATAAATTGTGCAATATTTATGTCCGACTCGGTAAAATCGTCAAACTCTCAAAAATCAAAAGCAATTTCAAAATCAACAATTAAATTGCAAACGAACCAAGTTCGTACAGGTGCCACTCGACCGAGTGCCTTAGTCACTCGATCGAGTGACACTCTAAAATCGAGTCAGAACGTTAATTACGACCACCACTCGATCGAGTCTTACAGTGACTCGGTCGAGTGGCCATGTACTCGACCGAGTTGGTCAATAACTCGGCCGAGTACGGTCTGTAGCGCAAAACAGAATAACCTTTTTCCGGTCTACTCGATCGAGTCTATCGACCACTCGATCGAGTAACCTCATAACGACTCAAACAACGAGTCGTACATTATTATATTTTCTAAACTCGGTAGTAATTTCTGACTTAAGTCAACACGTGCATAATTAATCACGTGTACACTATCCTTTTCAAACCATACATCTCATATTTGCATCATTCATCTCATGCAATATTTGCGCAAACCGTTATTATTCGTTATATCATTACATCGTTTACTAACGCGTTTGTTATTTCTTTTGTCAATTTAATTATTGTTCGTTTATTGTACTAAATGAACCCACATGCTAAAACTCCACTTTGACGTAGAATTAATTGCATTAAATTGACTTAGAAACCCGTTTCAATTCCATTCACATGTTTAGGGAAAATAAATCTTTGCATATCATTTTCCCGTTTTACTAACGCGCGTATTGGAAAGTCATTCGAATTCTTAGTAGAGGCCGCTAATGTGCGGGCGGGGTTGGGTGTCCTTTGTGGGCTTCCCAACACGTACCCTCACCCCTTACTCAGAACCTCGGTTTCCGGATGCCCGAAACCGTTGGCGCACGAGAGTCATTCAATACACGATATCCGATAATGTCGGTATCGGTATCAAATGCAAAGGGACGAGCCCAATAAACTCTGACATCGGAAATGGGCCGTATTTTGTATACGGCCCACTACGACATAGAGTGGGCTCGAATGGTTCCGAATAACCACAAAATTCGGTGGCGACTCCACATAGACCTAAATTTCAATTCGATCCATTCTCATATGGAGATTCATTCGCCTACCCAAACCCGCGCGTGGCCGCGTCGGGGTGGACCTATGTCATGTCCACACAGTCATTCACATTACAACATTCATCAAAACCTGAAAAAAAAACGCTTCCTTCATCACGTTCATTCATTCGTTCAATCAAATTTGTGCTCGAAATCCCGTTACTATGGATTCAATTTCCGCGACATCTTCATCAACGGTTGATAATCAATTCATCGACTATAACAATGGTGAGTTTCGTTATTGCTTTCATGTTTTGCGTAAATTTTTATTCATTATCTTGACTAATTTGCGTCAATTTGCTTTCATGTTTTTCGTCGATTTTCATGTCGATATTGCTTTCATTGTCATTTCATTCATCATAGATTCATATCTGGTTCATTGCTCTCTTATTAGTATAAATTCCAAATTTTTATATTTGTTAAAAGGTGGAATTTTATTCATTTGGTTATTCATAGATTCATATCAATGGTCAATTAGTCTCGTGTTATTGTTTTGTTTATTCTTTAAGTTTTTCTTAAGCTTCACTGATACTATTGTTTTGTTTTCTATTGAAGCAGACATGGCGTTGAAGTGACATACGTTCTGAGTTACAGTAACACCTAATTTTAATTAGAGTAACACAAAAAGGTCTAAGCATTATATGAATTTTGCGCACGAACAAATATATGGAGTTATTGTAATGCACATACTATGTTACTTTAATATACACAATCTATTATTTTAATGGCTAACCCTTGTTATTTTAATGCACATAATGTTAACTGAATCTCGTGTAACTTTAACGCACTTCATCTGTTACTTTAGTTCTTTTCATCTGTTACTGTAATGCATTGGAGTGACAAAAGAGCTTTAGAATACCGTCATATAAAAAAATAAAAAAAGAAAAAAGAAAGATATTGCTTCCTATAATTATGGGACGTGATTGACTTCAAAATAGGAAACAATATCAAGGAATATCGCCCTCATTCAAAGAAAGATATTGCGTCACACTCTCATTTCTGATTATTATATGAATTTTTTGCACTAACCTATACCTGGTGTTATTTTAATGAACATTATTTGTTACTTTAATTCACACTATCTGTTACTTTGATGTCTGACCTCTGTTACTTTATACCTGGTGTATAAGCATCTTCTGTTAATTGAATTCAGTGTTACTTCAATGCACTTTATCTGTTACTTTAATTCTTGCCATCTGTTACTTTAATCCATATTTCAAGTTCTGATTGTTTCTTTTTCGCCACGTTTATTGGCACTGTTATTATTTTTCAGTAGACGCAAAAGCACATGAATGGTGTAAGGATGTGGGTGAGAGTTTCCTCCATACATAGGGCAGATCTTCAAGGACGTGAATGAGTCAGTAAACTTCTATAAAATCTACGCATTGGCTTGTGGATTCGATGTGAGGAGGTACACAACGAAAAGATGGCATGGTGGTTAGATTAAATCAAAGCTTCTGACGATGATGATGATGATGAAGAAGAAGAAGAGGACGAGGAGGATGAAGAATCAGAATTCTAAGTAGGATAGTATATTGTTAGAGTAACATACATTATTCGTTAGAGTAACATACTTAATGAGTTACAGTAACACAGATTATGAGTAACAGGTGTGAAACATTGGAATTGTAATGAAGTTGATTCAGTTGGAACTTTTGTACCAATTTATTGATGTAAATGAGTTAGAATAACACACATTATGCGTTAGAATAACACACATTATGCGTTAGAGTAACATACATAATGAGTTACAGTAACACAATTTATAAAGTATAATTTGATTACCAATATCAAGTTCTTAGAGTAACAGGTGTGAAAAATTGGAATTATAATGGAGTTTTATAATTTTTGTTTTGGAGTATCCTTAATAGAAGCATACATTTTGCAACGTACTGTTTTTGTAAGACACTATTATGTAACGTAACATATTTTATGAGTTAACGTAACACAATTCATGAATTAGAGTAACACATTGTATGAGTTAGAATAACATAGCAGTAGCGAAATGATGATTTTTTTTTTGGTGAAAATGAAGATGAAACGATGCACTTGTTGTGTGATAGAAAGATGCAGTTAAAAATTTGATGGGAGAGAGAAGATTTGCATTAAGATAATTAAGGAGGATAGAGAAAAAAATAAAATATTTACCAAGATTTAGGCCTTGTTCTTTTAGGCTGAAACAAGGCTGAGCTGAGCTGAGCAGGTCTGATAGGAGCTGAGCTGGACTGATAAGAGTTGAGCTGGTCTAATAGAAGTTGAGCTGAGCTGAGAAACTAATAATTTCTTATATAAATTATCTAATAATTTTAAGAAAAATATTGGAGCTGAGCTGGGCTGAGCTGATAAGAGCTGAGCTGGTCTGAAACGGGCTAAAATTAAGCCGAAAAGAACAGGGCCTTAGTTAGTTACTTCCTTAATTGACAAAACAATCTTAACCATTAATCTATCACCGATTTAAGGGTTGAGATGAGGACTCACGGACTCAATTATGATAAGTGGACTCACTTGATCCTTCCTTTATATATATATGGGATCAAGGGAGTTCGTGGTGGATTGGAAAGTTGAGAAGTTGTGTTGTTGGCCCTTGATCTTGGGTTCATTGGATGGATGGCTTAGATTAGTTTATAAAAAAAAAAGAAAAAAAGGAGGAAGCCTGATTGACAGGCGTACTTGACAGCAGCAGCAACAATAGCGGAAAGGGAGCAACATCAGCATGCATATGCTCACCCTCTCACTATCAATTACACATTTTCTCTCTCACTACTAAACACCACATTTATAGAACCATACATATTAATTAAAGCCTAATTCCTAATTTTGCTCCACCTCTATATGATCTGATGGTACTATTCCTCGAAAATTCAGTCGATGATCATATGCTCGAAGATTTGTAGTCGAAAATTTGCAGTCAACATGTAAGAGGTAAGATGAGTATTTATATTTGCCTCTGCATTTAGTATCTTGAATTAATTTCAAATGCTCGATTTTTTTGTATTCCATCTTTTTTTTTGCTAACTTGAAGAGTCACATAGTTACAACGTGATAGTCACACTCTATATGAGGGAAAGTCACGCATCGCTGAGTACAAATTTTGATACGTTGGTTATAATGATGTCATCAGATATTACTCCATCGTATATTTGTAGAGTCTAATCACATATTACGTCATCATTATTGATGGGGGTCGGTACCCCGACCCGAGGCGCCTGCCAAGAAGGCCCCGGGTCGACCCGACCCAGGAACAAGAGAGAGCTTGCTCAGCGGGCTGTCAGACTGAAGAGAATAAAAGAACCCCCACAAAGGGTAGCTTCAGCCAACCGACTGCCTGGCAGGGCCATGCCGCCTGTCAGGCAGGGCCGTCAAATCCCCCGCCTGTCTCTAGGGGACCCTTCCCCCAAGAAGGGTCAGGGGAAACCAGGGGCCCCTCTGTCTTTTCGCCTAAGGTAAAAGGGAATGAGTGGACAGGAGGAGCCCACGTGTCATCTCTCCATCCACTCATTCCTCTCTATCCTCTCTCTCTTTTTCTCTCTCTTGGGGGGAAGGTATAAATACCTTCTCACATCGCACATACAAAAGGTTGGATTTTCTCTCTCTAGATTCTCACTCTAAAAACGCCACCTATCTCCTCACGAACTAGGTTCTTCAAAGCATTCACGGACTGACTTAGGCATCGGAGAGGGTTCCCTCGGACACCTCCGAGGCCCTGTGCGTTCATTGTGCAGGGAGCAGGCCGTCTCGCCGGGAAGGTCCGACCTACGGAGTGAGATGAAGGAGAAGGCTAAGGAAATCAAGCTAATCGTCACATTATTAACATCATATTCAAAAGACCCGAATCCAAGGTCGGGTTAAGTGATTCCAATACCGGAACAATTTGGCGCCGTCTGTGGGGAAGAAATTCGGTTGTACCCACGAGTTACCCACAGGAAATCAACCAGTTATAACAAATCATGCCTGAAATCGTTGACGTCAGTTCAGGAGCGGGCCCGACAGTACCACTAGCGGCCCCCCTATACGGCATGTCGTTCCCGGAGAAAACGCCCGCTGCCACGATCCCGAGAGTAGGGCGGGCGAGTCTCCATGGAGCGCCCGACAAGGATACCGCTGTCGCAGCTGGGCAGGGGGCACATCCGAGGCAAACCTTAAACCTCACCCCCGCTCAGATGGCGTAAACGGCGGCCTTCTTCTCGGTAATGCTTAACCAGGAGTTTACTCCGGAGGATCTGGTAGGCAGGGTCGCCACGACCCCCAGACAGCTTCACTTTGAAAGTGGAGAAGGAACTGGGGGCTCAAAGCGAACCGTCGCCAGAAAGATCCAAAGGAAGGCAAAGAAAACAGCTCAAGTGTATGCGCAAGTGCAGAGGCGCATTACAGCAGGCATCCAGGAGCAGCCTGCTCAGTAGAAGGCGTTCTCCATACACACAACAGAGTCCACCGCTGCCCGTGAAAGAGGGGGTTTGTCCCAAGACCTCCAGGACCGGATGAGGCATAGAGATCCTGCATCTAAGCGCCTGGGAGAAAGACATGGCGATGTCTTCTCCAGGCTGACGCCTGTGGCAGACTCACAGCCAGCACCGGGCCTGTCTAAAAGCCTTCAGTCAAAACTTAATCAGGGGCAGCCTGTTAGATCAAAGCATCGTCAGAGCGACAATCTCGAGCCTGCCCATAGGAAGCGCTCGCGACACCACTCCCCTGATAGATGGGACGACGAAGCAATTAGCAGGCAGCCGCCCAGACACCGCTCCCCTGGTAGTAGGAAACCGACCCCTGATAGATGGGGGGATCACGGTTACCCCTTCATAGGGAGCAGGTCGAGGATGGCAGGAAGGCCTTCCAAGACCCCGCTTCGTCCAGAAGTGTAGGGGTACCCTATTCCAAAAATCAAGATGCCATATGTCAAGTTCGATGGCACGACCGACCCAGAAGACCACTTAGCTGCGTATGAGAGTCATATGGGCATGTACGACGTCGACGACGCAGTCTGGTGCAAGATCTTTCCCACCACCCTGGTGGGTCTGGCCCAGGGTTGGTTTAGGGACTTGCTGCAGGGTTCTATCATCTTTTTCATCGAACTGGCAGAGGCCTTCCTAGATCAGTATGCTGGAAACAAAAGACGCCGTCTTACCCGGTTTGATCGGATGACCCTTAGGCAGAGGAAGGGCGAGACCGTCAGGGAGTACCTGAAGAGATTTGACTTATCCTTCCAGCAGGTCAAAGAAATAGATGACGCAACAGGAACATATGCGCTAACCAACTCTCTGCTCCCTGGAGAAATGAAGAATCAGATGATCAGGGCCCAGCCGGAAACTCTGGCCAAGGCTCGAAAAATTGCTGAAGGTTTCATGCTGCAGGAGGAGTTCCACAGCCTGCCGGATACCCCCGCAGGCCCTACCAGGCAGCAGGGGGGACCGCAGGGTGGTCGCGGCAAAGCCGAGGCAGGGAAGCAGAGAGCCGAAGAAGGAGATACCCCCAGGAAAGAGCGCGTAGCTTACTAGCCCAGATTTGACAGCTATACGGCTCTCAACAAATCCAGGGCATAAATTTTCGAGCTAGAAAAGGAGACAGCTAAGTGGAATCGCCCGAGTAAGCCACGCAGCCCAAAGGGGGACCCGAAGAAGTTTTGTACGTTCCATGACTGTGTGGGGCATACCATCGAATAATGCCGCCACCTGAAAGACGAGATCGAGAAGCTTATCAGGAATGGCTAGCTGAGCAACTATGCAGCAAGGGACAAAACCCAGAAAAAAACAGTAGAAAAGACTGAAGGCTCGGCGCATAACCGCCTGATAATCCATGTGATATCAGGGGATGCAGAGGGCCAGACAAGCAAGAGAGGCCAGAAAAGGCAAATCCGCGAATTAAGAAATCAAATCTGCTACGCTGAAAGGGCGGGAAGTCCAAAGGGTATGACCCTGAGCATCACCCTTGAGGATGCAGGGCGAGTAATATACCCCCACAGCGATCCCTTGGTGCCGTCCCTCGAAATCAGTAATCACATCGTAAGAAGATGCATGGTGGATACTGGTGCATACACGAACTTATTGTACAAGGACGCCTTTGAGAAAATGGGTCTGGAGAAAAAACACCTGAAATCTGCCCTGGGATCATTGTACGGGTTCAGCGGGGCAGGCGTGCTTCCCATGGGAATTATAGATTTGCCAGTAACATTCGGAGAGGGGACCTCCGCCAGGAATGTCAGGGCATCATTTGTTGTGGTAGACGCGAAATCTGCCTACAACGCCCTGATAGGCAGAGCCACCTTGGATGAAACTGAAGCCGCCATATCGATCAGGGCCTTAACAGTAGCCTACGTGACAGACTTTGGCATGGAGGGAAAGGTACATGGGGATCAAGAATCAGCCAGACACTGTTACACTGTAGCCTTGCAGACCCATGAGACCGAGAGAAAGGAAAAAAGAAAAGCTGACAGTTCCCCCAGAAGAGAGGGAGAGATTCGAGCCGGCCAGCAGGCGGCTAACCACCTCGAACCTGGGGGGGGAAAGCATGATGGTGGACCTGGAGCCAGGAAGACAAGTCCTTATAGGGGCCGACCTGGAAGAGTCCTACCAAGCGGAGCTGATCAGGGTCCTTAGAGACAACAGGGACGTGTTTGCCTACTCGGCGGATGAAATGCCGGGAGTCGACCCGGCTCACATCGTTCACAGGTTGAATGTGAGTTCGGAGGCTCGCCCTGTGAAGTAGAAGAAGAGAAATATGTCTGCGGAGAAGGACCTGGCTATCAAGGAGGAAATAGAAAAACTTTTGAAGGCGGATTTCATAGAAATCTGTGACTACCCTGAATGGCTGGCGAACGTCGTAATGGTTAAGAAGTCGTCGGGTGCATGGAGGATGTGCGTGGACTTCACAAACCTGAACAAAGCCTGCCCGAAGGACTTCTACCTCCTCCCAAGAATAGACCAGCTAGTAGATGCCACTAGTGGGTACTCTATGCTGAGTTTTCTGGATGCCTTTTCAGGGTACCATCAGGTGTATCTTTGGCAGCCCGACAGGGTAAAGTGTGCCTTCATTACCAGCTCCGGCACTTATATGTATAAAATGATGCCATTCGGGCTGAAGAACGCAGGCGCCACCTACCAAAGGTTAGTCGACAAAGTCTTCGAAGACCAGAAAGGGAGGAATTTAGAGGCTTACGTCGACGACGCTATCGTGAAAAGTAAGAAAGACAGTGAACACCTGATGGATTTGCAGGAGACTTTTTCATCCCTGCGTGCCTACAAAATAAAACTCAACCCGAAAAAGTGTACGTTCGGAGTTCGTTCTGGTAAGTTCCTGGGCTTCCTTGTCAGCTCCAGAGGGATAGACGCCAACCCTGAAAAGGTTCAGGCGGTCTTGGATCTCCCAGAACCCAAAACCATAAGAGACATCCAGCGCCTGACGGGCAGGATGGCTGCCCTGGCGCGCTTCATCGTCAGGTCAGCAGATAAATCAACCCCATTCTTCAAGGTCTTAAAAGAAAATAAGTAATGCAAATGGGAGGACGAACAACGAGAAGCTTTTGAGCAACTAAAGGCGCATTTGAAGAAACTCCCTACCCTGGCAAGACCAGTAGCAGGGGAGAAGTTAATCCTCTATATCGCTGTAACCAATTCGACGGTGAGCGCGATGATCTTGAGAGAAGAGGCTAGTGCCCAGTAGCCCATATATTTCTTAAGTCATGCCCTGGGGGCAGCAGAAAGAAACTATCCGGTGGTCGAGAAAGCAGCCTACGCGGTCGTTATCGCAGCCAGAAAACTCAGGCCATACTTTGACGCGCATCCCGTCGTAGTGCTGACCGACCAACCCTTGGAAAAGGTACTGGAGAAATTTGAGAAGTCTGGGAGGCTGCTAAAATGGGCCATTGAATTGAGCGGGCTGGGAATATCATACCAGTCCAGGACCGCCATCAAGGCGCAGGCTTTGGCAGATTTCCTGGCTGAGTGTTCCCACTCAGAAGAGGATGACCTCCCTGCAGGAGAATGGGTAGTATACACAGATGGGTCCTCCACGGCTAACAGTGCGGGGGCAGGAGTTGTGCTTACCAGCCCCGAAGGAGTGGACTTCGAACATGAACTCAGGTTCACCTTCCCTGCGTCGAACAATGAGGCCGAGTATGAGGCCGTCCTTGCAGGGATCAAGCTGGCCAAGGCTGCAGGAGCAGAGCGAATTATCTTAGCCACAGACTCTCAGCTCATTGCAAACCAGATTAATGGAGAGTACGAGGCCAGGGATCAGGCCATGACTGCGTATTTGGAAAAGGTAAAGCAGGAATTATCAGGTTTGAAATCCAACGAAGTCAAACAGGTCCCCCGGTCCCAAAATAACCAGGCGGACGCCCTGTCAATGCTTGCCAGCTCCAGCCTGCAAGACATAAGAAGATCAGTCTGGGTGGACGTTGTCCAAGAAAAATCCACCGCCTGTCAGACGATCAATGCAATTGAAGAGGAAGGGCCCGAAGGCTGGATGACCCCCATCATCCAGTTTAAGAAATATGGAACCCTTCCGTGTGACCCTGCACAGAAGAGAAGGATGCCAGCAAAAGCAGCGTGGTTCATACTAATCGGGGAGGAGTTATACAAGAAGTCATTCTCCTCACCCCTGCTCAAATGCCTGGGGGCAGAGCAAGATACGGAGGTTTTAGATGACATTCACTCAGGGATCTGCGGCCATCATATAGGAGGAAGGTCGCTGGCCCACAAAGCCCTAAGATCAGGCTACTACTGGCCAACCCTGTTAGCCGACGCGAGAAACCTAACCCGGAGATGCAGGAAATGTCAGTTATTCGCCCCAGCAATTCATGCCCCGGCCCAGGAACTCAGGCCAAACTTATCGCCCATCCCTTTTGCACAGTGGGGGGTGGATATATTGGGACCATTTGCTGTGGCAACGGGGGGCCGAAAGTTTTTAATAGTCGGAATCGATTACTTTACCAAGTGGATCGAGGCCGAAGCAGTTCCGAATATCACCGAGCCTGCGGTCAGGAAGGTGATCTGGAGGAACATCATAACCAGATTTGGCCTGCCGAAAGTACTGGTGTTCGACCACGGAAGACAGTTTGATAATGATCCCCTGAGAACCTGGCTGGAAGGCCACGGCATAGATAGCAGTCGCCTACTCCGCCGTCTGCCATCCCCAAACCAACGGGCAGGCTGAAGCCGCCAACAAGCAAATCCTGAACGGACTTAAGAGAATGGTGGATGAGCTTAAAGGCAGGTGGGCAGATGAATTGCCAAGCATCCTTTGGTCATCAGGACTACCCGGAAAGAGTCCACGGGTCAGACCCCCTTCGGCCTTGTTTACGGGACGGAGGCCCTGCTGCCTATTGAGGCAAGGATCCCCACCCTGCGATCCCAGTAGTATAATAGGGCGGATAATGAAGCAGCGATGACTGAAGCCCTGGACCTGGTCAGCGAAGTAAGGCAGGAGGCTGGCGTTAACATAGCCGCCTACCAGCAGCGAATGAGGAAAGCATACAACAAGAAGGTGAATGAGCGGAGTTTCCAAGTAGGGGACTTAGTCTTAAGGAAAACACAGGCGGTGGGAAGGTCAAGAGAGCATGGGAAGCTGAGTGCCAACTGGGAAGGCCATATGAGGTAACCTTGATTATGGGGCCAGGTACCTACAGGATTGCCAATCTTGAAGGTCAGGAGTTGGCTGCTCATTGGAACATAGACACCCTGAAAAAATACTATGTCTGAGCACAAGAAGATTAAAGGATTTTCTTTCTTTTTGCTATTTCCCGAAAATTGGCGGAGAACGATCAGAATAGAATGTCGACGGCTCCGACCACAAATATGTTAAGGATGTTTTTTGAAATGAAAAGATCTGATGTTTATACTCGTTGTCCGTTCAAATTCGCATTTTTCACGCACAAACGAGCAAGGGGCAATAGGGGGAGGCCCCCCTGTTGCCAGAACCAGGAAAAATGGACACCCCAACAAAATCCGAAGTCCTCCTGCCTGCAGAGGGCAGGCCCCCTGGACTTCGACCAAAAGCCAGGGCCAGGCCGGGCCCCACGCGCCAAATGAACAAGGATTGGGGGCACCCCCCAAACTTGTAAAAAAAATGCTAAGTCCTCCTGTCTGCCTCTGGGTAGGCAAGAGGCAGGCCCCCTGGACTTCGAACAGAAGCCAGGGCCAGGCCGGGCCCCACGCGCCGAATGAACAGGGACTGGGGGCATCCCCCAACCTTGTATAAAAAACTCTAAGTCCTCCTGCCTGCCTCTGGGCAGGCAGGGGGCAGGCCCCCTGGACTTCGATCAGAAGCTAGGGCCAGGCCGGGCCCCACGCGCCGAATGAAAAAGGACTGGGGACATCCCCCAACCTTGTATAAAAAACGCTAAGCCCTCCTGCCTGCCTCTGGGCAGGCAGGGGGCAGGCCCCCTGAACGAACAAGGACTGGGGGCATCCCCCAACCTTGTATAAAAAATACTTAAGTCCTCCTGCCTACCTCTGGGCAGGCAGGGGGCAGGCTCCCTGGACTTCGACCAGAAGCCAGGGCTGGACCTGACTTGGAAAGAAAAGCAGGCAGAGTAGAAAAACAAAATAGATACGTTCATAAACAAATAAAAGGGTCTTTACAAGAGGACGATAAAATCCGTAAGCAAAAGAGTTAAAACATTACACCAAAATGGCAGCCGGCCACATCAGGGCCCGGCGCGCAAAAAGATCAGAAGGCATCCTCGTTAAAGTCTGGAAACATCTCTCTGATAACTTCCATGACAAGCTGCAAAGAAGAGTTGGCGCCATCCTCAAAGCCTTTCACCACTGCAGCTTCGGCCTCCTGAATTATATCGTTTTTCTCCTTCTGCCACTCATCACCCTTTGCCGTCAAGTCACTTTGGGCCTTCTGAAGGTCTGAATCAACTTTGGACAGGCGCTCCTCTCACTACAACAAAATCACCTTTTCGTGTCGATTATTTCGTGACGAATGGAAAATCGACACAAATAACCCGCAATTACTCATATAATGAAGACTTATGGTAACAAATAGAAATCGACACTAATTATTCCTTCTTAAACGTTGGCATAGCATAACAATACGTCTAGTAATTAGCACAACCCAAAATACTCATTGAGCATTAGGGGTGAGTCAAAAAAAACCAAAACCGAACCGAAATCCGGTTAAAAAATTCGAAAATCCGGGTTTTTGAAGTTGAAAACCGGTTCGGGTCACCGAACCGGTTGTTTATAGTGAAAAACCGGGTTAAGTTCGGTTCACAAATTTTGAAAATCAGGTATCCGGTCTTGAACCACTTTACACTTTTAAACGAAAATAAAATAAAATTTGATATGCAAATTAGTGAAATTAGGTCAAAAACCGATTCGCAACCCGGTTCAAAAAACCGGTTTATAACAAAGATAACCATATTTTTTTAAAACCGGGTCATTAAAAAACCGGTTCGGTTTCGGTTTACAATATAATAAAAACCGGGTACCCGGTTTAAACCGGGTCGGTTTCAGTTCAAGAAAAAATGGTTTGAAAAAACCGGGTACCCGAACCGATTTCGAAAAAACCGGTTCAGATATACGCTCATCCCTACTTACTCCCTTCTTATACCCAGTAACCCATCGTGCTTCAAAAAAAAATTCAATTGAGCGCCAAACGAATTTCCTATTTTTTCATCTTTGCGCCTGGTTGTCTCTTCCTCTAATTATTTCCTAAAAACTCCTAATTTAATCAATACTCCGTATATATGATGCTTTGGATACAATTTCATAACAATATTGAAATCATCCCAAGTAAGTTTCTGAAGATTTTTGTCACTGTTCATAACGTCGCATTCTTTCAACTCTTCAAATCCCCAATTCGATCAAGGTCTGATTTTAACTCGATTTCTTTTGTTCTACGTTGTTTCAGTTGGTTTTATTATTGTTATTTGCATACCAATTTCAGCAGTATTTGATTAGTTATTCTCAATTCGATGTAAATTTATAGTTGTTTAGGTTAGGGTATATTGAGTTGCGTTCACTTCCGTTGCTGCTTAAAACAGAACCGTTGCTACTGTTCTTGTTGTCTTTTTCTTTATGGTTGCTCGCTGCTGTTATTGATGTTATGTGTTCACATTCTCACTGCAGTTATTGATGTTATGCTGTTATTGATGTTATGTTGTTATTGAAATCTATATGTTATGCTCGCTGCTGTTGTCTAGATAAATTGTACTTGCAGGATCGTGCTACTGCTATTTCTCTAAAGGATAGATGACTACAAACTTATGTGTTCCCAATGCGTCTGTGTAATCTATTAATTTTGGCTGTGCTGCTGCTGAAATCTATATCAGGAGTTATGTTATGCTGTTGCGTGCTGATGTTTTCTGTTGGATCATGCTGCTGCTATTTCTGCTATTACTGTGTTTATTGCTGATGTTGCTGCTCGGTTTGTTTGTAGCCCGCTCGTATATTAATGTACATACAAATACTGGCTTAGTCGGTTTGTTACGAGTATATATGAATGTACTATTACTAAGTCATTATATATGAATATACTAAGCCTATACTATGTATATATATGAATACTAAGTACTTATGATGTATACATTCGTATATATGAATGTCAATACTAAGACTATAGTATTATGTCTAGTATTAAGCCTATATATATATATATATATATATATATATATATATATATATATATATATATATATATATATATATATATAGGTAGGTTCAAATAAGGTCCACAATTTTTTTAAGTCTATATTGAAGTTACAGATGACATACGCTAAAGTTGCATTTGTTCAAAATTGATATATATGCAAATGCAACTTTAGCGTATGTCATCTGTAACTTCAATATAGACTTAAAAAAATTGTGGACCTTATTTGCACCCACCTCTATATATATATATATATATATATATATATATATATATAGAGGTGGGTTCAAATAAGGTCCACAATTTTTTTATATATATATATATATACATACATACATACATACATACTATGTATATATATATATATATATATATATATATATATATATATATATATATATATATATATATATATATATGAATACTAAGCATGGAGTTATGTTATACTATGTATATATACGAATACTATAGGCTTTGTATATAGTAATAGTGTACATTATAGGAATACTGGCTTAGTATATATGAATGTACTAAGCCATTAGGCTAAGTACATACAGATACAAAATCTCTTGTACTCCTAGATCGAACCCATCGAATAACTATAAGATAAATTTTTTTATGGTATTGGTGATGGTGGGGAGTAGAGTAGAAAATACAAGTATGAATTTGTGATAGAATCATATGACAGCCACTCCTAAAAGCCAAATTTTTAGCAGACAAAGACATACTGTTGTGACACAAAAGAGCCCTTTTTTGTTATCTTGAGTGGATTAATGGTGGAAAAGTTTTCAAAGTCGGCAGCTCAGTGGCCGATTCTCGGGTTAACTCAGCGAGTCGGGGTTTTAGTAACACTCACAGTTCTGGGTGTCATACTGGTTTGTAGCATTAACCGGTCCAAACTCACATTTTCTTAAAATAAAATATACTAATGTAGAAAGTTAGAAAAGAAACACTTTTGAAAATAAAATCTAAAATACTCATTCCAAAAAAAGCAAAAAGAAACTAAAAATGTAGATACAGACATTTAAGCCCTAATTATCTGCAAAAGACATTGATAAAGTATGAATGTATTATATTCCTAAATAGTATGTACGTACGTACTGTATTTTGTTTTTGGTTTTGGAAGAGTTACAAGTCGACTAGGATGCTGACGGGATCGAATTGTATGAATCAATGCAACAAACTTACAGATGGAGTATTAATTAGGTCAAATCTTTACCCTCTTAGTTTCTTTTAGCAGTGGGAAAATATATTTATGTCCTATTAGTTGGTTCTACCATTTCAAAAATTGAGGAGTAGGAGTATTAATTAATTTACGGTATTAGGCAAGTAAATGGCAAGTATTAGGCAAGATTAGTTGTAATAGACGATGAATGAATAAGGTACAGTCAATTAGTAAGTAAGGTGGGGATGTATGAAATAATAATAATATCAGAAGTGGAAGTATCTTCATAAGCATGTTTGCCATCTCTTGTGAAATCCTCCGGCAGATGATTCAGGTCTAACGGGCTCCCCTCTGATCTCCTGCTCCTCACCACAATCACATTTTTGTATTCAAACCAATTAATTTAATCTTACTAATAGTACCCCTTATATTTAACTCAACTTTTCTCATCTCTACAACCAAAACAAAACACTTCATTCAAATCCTTACATACTTTAAAAACAAATACCCCCTCCGTCGAGGCGCAGGGAGTAATACATTTCCTTAATTGGGTAACAAAAGAGATAATTAAACCCAACAAAAAAACGTAACTTCTGTATAATAACTTGATGATATTAATTTAATTTCCATTGTTGTGGGCTAGTAGCGTTGGTGATGGATTATTGGTTATGTCTTTTGATTTCGATAATGGATAATCGTATGATTTGGCCTGCGTTGACCATGATTTACAAGTAAGTTTAAAATGCTCTTCCTTAAACAGATAATCATTACATGGCTGGACGAAAACGTAAAGTTTGATCAGATTGTGAGCTTGGAAGCAATGATTATTTAACTGGATTGACAAAGTTTATTAAATATGCTTTTGAGAAAACATCTAGTGAAGATATAACAATAGCTTGTCCTTACGCCAGATGTGTACATTACCATCGTTGTAGTGAGAAAGTCGTTTATGACCATTTAGTGATAAATGGACCTATGCGTGACTTTGAGAAATGGTATGATAACTTTGATTTTGGGTCCTCTTCAATGCCTAGTAACGACAACGAACTTTCTAAATCCATTGCGAATAATAGGATATTAGAAATGTTAGGGGATGCTTGCGGAATTCATTGCAATACTTCTAATAATGAGACACTTGGTGGGAATTCTAACATACCGAAGAATTGAAGATGGTACAAGAAAAGAGTGATGCGGAGGTAAATAAGGTCTTGGAAAAGCAAAATCAACTCGAGAATCTAATCCATGACTTGTTGGTCCTCTTTAAAGGTAGAAAAGCACAATATTCACAATATGATCAGACTAATACGGTATGTTCTTATTTTATTTTTTACATAATGGTTCGTAATTAATGCACAATATGTTACAAATATGATATTATACTGAAGTGAATTGGATAATGGACTTCCATCATATAATATTTAGCGTGCTGTTTAAATGTTCATACAGGATGATTATAGCAACTCAAGTGGCTGATTTATGATATTTCATTATATGTGCCAAAGAATATTATTGAACAGTGAGTATATATTTGGACACAGATAAATATATATGATGTTTTTACTTGCACGTGTGAAATGAAAAAAATTCGAACTAACTTGGTATATAAATTATCTATGTTTATTGCAGTTTTTTCGAGGAGCGGCTCCTATATGTAATATGGAATACATGAGTTGAAGCTTTGCTTTGAGGGTTGAAGACGTAGTAATTTTTTTTTCAGGTTTTTAAAAGGCTGTTTGCACTTATTTTGGACCTATTTTTATTAATTTAATTTAGTTGATGTTGGATACGTATAATTGTTGGGATTTTATGAGTAATATAATTATCATATTTTCCACTTGTCATTTCTTTTTATTTTCGCACCGTATTTGAGAGATATAAATAATATTTCGTATCGAATGAAATCGATACCAAATTTAATATATGGGTGCAATTGTGATGCTAACCGTGTCAAATACAATTGTTACTATTGTCATAGATGATTTTTTGTAATACTTATCGTGTCGAATATAATTGATACAATTGTAAAGCAAATGACATATAATAATACTTATCGTGTCGAATACAATCGTTACAATTCGTATTAGTAGGAAAATAAATTACCTATCGCCTCAATAATAATCGACACTAAAATCGCCACCAAAGCTTCTCTTCTTTCGTGTCGATTTTAAGAAGTTAACCCGACGAATAGATTATTCGCCACGAAAGGCTACGACAATGCCAACTACCTCAACGAAAACATAATCGACGGGGAAACCTTTCGCGTCAAATAGAATCGCCACGAAATATCAAAATAATCGACACGAAAAGGTGATTTTGTTGTAGTGTCTAAGTCAATTGCTTTTCCCTTTACATGTTCTAGCTCAGCCACCGCCTTCTTAGCTTGCTCCAGCTCGACAGCGGTCGAACTTTTTCTTTAAAATTCAGAGTCGATGCCCCCGCACGAATTTCAGCAATAACTTGTTCGGATTCAACATATTGATCATTTTGAACTAAAAGAAAACTTTTTGGAGGAATATTCACATTATGTAGACTATCTTCGCTCTCAATAGTGACATCCAAGTCTATATAACATAGAAAAGCAGGGTGTCCATGACGTGTACGTGTGGGATGCACCAACTCCTCATTAAATTTAATTTTGTCATTATAAGGGGCTCGTACATGTTCTGCAGTACCCCCTGTGAATACTCCGCCCGCCTAGCCTTTTTTAGCTCCTCCTCCAGGTTGGACGCCTGCCTGACAGCTCTTTCTCCCTGGAGTTTCCACTGGGCCGCCTGACCATTGGCTTCCTCTAGATCGCCCTCCTGCCTCGCCAGCTGGTCTTTCAAACTGGTGATAAGGGTGACGTCCCTTTCAACCATGGCCAGGCGATCAGAGGGAGGAACTTCAGGAGTAATGGCCAATTCCTCGTCGCTCAGGCGACTAAGAGCCGCCAGTTCAGCAGAGGCCTGGAAGACCCGGGAAGTCCGTTGGATGTACTGGATCTCCTGGTTGGTAGTAGAGGTTGCAGATTTGGTGAGGTGATCCGCCAAGATAGCGCTGGAGTCAGAGAGCAGGGCAGAAACGTCCAGACTGTCGCCAGCAGTGTAGTGGAACTCAGTGTTCTCCTCTGAGAAGAGGGTGTCTGGGACATCATGAGCGGGACGCTTAGGGTCAGGCGTGTCAGCCTCTAGATCTACCACATGCGCATCATTTGTGGGCTCCCTGCTCCTCTTCCTATTCAGCTCCAGAGGGACGCTTTCCCCGGTTTCCTCAGAACTGGCAGGCTGCGGTCCCAGGGGAGTGCGAGTCCCTGCAGGGTAACCTCCCTGCTTACTGGCGGGAGAAGGGGTGGCCTCCGAGGCAGCCGCCGTCTTCACGCCGCGGATAGGAGGGGTCGTCGGCTTTGCAGGCGGAAGCCTGGGGGGAGGAGGAAGTCTTGCTCTGTTGGCTGGAATGCCCTTCAAGTAGTTCATCAAGTTCTTCTCACCCTTCTTGAAGTTGGAGGGAAGGAAGGGGCGCTTTTCAACAATGAAGAAATCGTCGTCCAGACCAAGATACCTCGCCTCCTTCCTTGTCCAGGTTCGAGTGGCAAGATCTGCAGGGCAAAAGAAAAATCAGTTGGAAAACTATAAGAGGGACGGGTGGAAGTAAGACAAGACCAGTAATATCCCTGAACTACCTCTATCAAGACCAGGATTCATGCCCACTCGGGTCAAATATTTATCAATGGCAATGAGCTCCGCATTAGGAAGCCAGAAACTAGGGCCACATACGCCTGATCTGTCCACATAAGCGGCGAATTTCTTCACCAGTTCCTCGTCTTTTTTGCTCAGTTTCACCTCAAGAGCCCTCCCCCCAACACCAGGATGGTACTCCTGATGAGTTTCTAGTCTCGTATAAACGTGGTTCCTGAAAATGCCGAGGAATCTTCCATCCTGTGGCACTATGCACATACAGGAAGTTGTTTTTCCAGTCTTTCAGGCTATCTAAAACCGGCCATACCAGAGTGTACCCCTTCTGCTTCTCGATGGACCAATATCCAAGGGAACCCTCACTCCCAGAGGCCACCATCTGCAGGCCAACCATGTACCTCAGAGCATCGATTGAAGGCTCATCACCATGGAACAAGAAGGTCCACGTGTAAGATATCAGCGACCTCACTGCCATGGCGGTCAATTGGGCAATGGCCACGTTCATTCATCTAAATGCATCCTCTAAAAAGGGATGCAGGGGGAAACGCAAGCCAAACTCTAAGCATTTATGATAAACAACTATATAGCCATCGGGGGGATTACATACAGTATCCTTCTCATCAGGGACAATTATCGTGTAGCCCTCCCCAAAATTGTAAAACTCAGCAATGGCCTCAGCAGCATTTTTCTCTAAAATCAAATCTCTGCTCTTGGCGTCAGGGTAAGTTTTCAGGGGAACCTGATACTTGGCCTTATCTAAGTAATAAGTCCTCCCTCTCTCCCTAGGGAAAAGCAGAACGGCGATGGTTGAAGGGTCAATCTCCCTCGCCTCGTCATCAGAATCGATGACATCAAAGGGGGCGGGGTCAGGAGAGTTAGCGCTCCCGTCCAGGCAATCCTCCTCGGCCACCCTAGCACTAGGCCCCCCAGAGGAGGAGGCCAGGTCGGTCCCAACCCTATCCCTACCCTCCGCCCTTGCAGCAGAAGGGCTAGAAAAATCTAAGATGCGAACTCGATGCCCGCTCATGGTGACTAGGGAGAATAAAAGTGAAGAATTGAAAGAAAAACGAAGATTGAAGAGAAGATTCTGACCTAAAATCGATAGCCGATCAAACGAAGGCGCAAAGAAAATAGTTCCTCAGTCTGGAGCGTTTTTAGCAAGGGAAGATTGTGAATTAAGAGTTGTTTGGGTTGGCAAAAGTGTAAAAGGGGGAACAGGAGGAGGAGAAGTGCTTTTATAGGCATGGGTAGATAAAGAGTCGCCCACCTCGAAGACCTTCCCAAGAAAACCCCACGTGTCACACTTTCAAAACCCAACCACCCACCATTTCCCAAGAAGCCTCGAAAAGGCAACAGGGGGGTCAGAAGAGTTAATCATTGTGTGTTGTCATTCGTCCATCCATCCAGTCAAAAAAAAACAACAACAAAACAACAACACAAATAAAAGTCTGCCTGATCTTTTCATTAGAGAAAGCCCAAAAAAGGGTCGAGTTACAAACTGGACAGGAAGAGTAAGTTACAAAAAGAGCCTGAAAATTTGGCTCAACCTGCCTGCATACCCTAAGCAGGCCTAGTCATCATCAAAGCCTGGAGAGTAGTCCCCAGGGCTATCATGATCTCCGACGTCAGACCCCCAGTCCCAGCCGTCGAAGTCTTTGAAAGGGTCATCAGGGCCTCCATCTTCATCCCTACCAGAGGAGTAACCCTGGCCTTCACTATCCCCAGAATCGTGACTGCTAATATCCCAGTCCCTGCCATAAGGGACTGCCTGGACATTGTCACAAGAACCACAACCCACCTTCCTCACCAGAGGAAAGGAAGGGCCTGACTCCGGAGAAGAGTTCAGCTCAGGGCAGTTGGGATCAAACTGCTCCGGATGCAGACAGGGGAAGCACCAGTAACACACCTGGTCAAGCAGCCTCCCACCTCGGAGCAGCGCTTAGACATGGGCCCAGCTGGGGATGAAGGTTTCGCAGGGCGCTTCTCTGCCCTAGCAGAAGCCCTCCTTGCATTCTGAAAAGAGCGAGTTCGAGGCCGCCTGCTGCGGCGCAAGGCCAGAAAGGCTGCCCTGGGGTACCTCAACCTCCAGCTCCCCCTAAAACGACGAACAACCACATGAACCCCACAATGAAAAACTATTTTCGTAATCCAAGACATGCTTCTTTGAGAAAGAGGTGGAAGAAAATTGAAGAAGAGTTGCGAAAATAGTGAAGAAAGCCGGAATTTATACAAAGAAAAACATGGCATTAATGGCGTCCCAACCACCTCTGTAGGAGGGAAAGCCAATCACCGGCCTGGCACACTGCTCAAAAAGGCCGCTCTACGAGGAATGTAATCATGAGAACAGACATTCCAACTCTTTGCAAGCTCAAAACAGTTGAGCTCCCTACCTCGGGAACATGCAGCGCATTTAATGCAAGCATAGGACTCAAGAAGCCAACCTCCCACCATCTGAATTAAGAATTCGCCTGCCAGGGGGAAGCCCTGCTTCCCCCCCAGCTGGCGAGGGCCAATTGATGGGGGTCGGTACCCCGACCCGAGGCGCCTGCCAAGAAGGCCCCGGGTCGACCCGACCCAGGAACAAGAGAGCGCCTGCTCAACGGGCTGTCAGACTGAAGAGAATAAAAGAACCCCCACAAGGGGTAGCTTCAGCCAACCGACTGCCTGGCAGGGCCATGCCGCCTGTCAGGCAGGGCCATCAAATTCCCCGCCTGTCTCCAGGGGACCCTTCCCCCCAAGAAGGGTCAGGGGAAACCAGGGGCCCCTCCGTCTTTTCGCCTAAGGTAAAAGGGAATGAGTGGACAGGAGGAGCCCACGTGTCATCTCTCCATCCACTCATTTCTCTCTATCCTCTCTCTCTTTTTCTCTCTCTTGGGGGAAGGTATAAATACCTTCTCACATCGCACATACAAAAGGTTGGATTTTCTCTCTCTAGATTCTCACTCTAAAAACGCCACCTAGCTCCTCACGAACTAGGTTCATGAAGGCATTCACGGACTGACTTAGGCATCGGAGAGGGTTCCCTCAGACACCTCCGAGGCCCTGTGCGTTCATTGTGCAGGGAGCAGGCCGTCTCGCCGGGAAAGTCCGACCTACGGAGTGAGAAGAAGGAGAGGGCTAAGGAAATCAAGCTAATCGTCACACTAATAACATCATATTCAAAAGACCCGAATCCAAGGTCGAGTTAATTGATTCCAATACCGGAACAATTATTAATGAAATCACTTGCTCGAAAGTCAATATTTGTGTATAGGTATAAACTCACTATTTTTTATAAACTAATGTTGTTTATGTTTTCTTGTGTTGGTTATTTCATTGTATGTTTTTCGTTGTATGTTGTAGTTTTTCGTTGTAGTTGTAGTTTTTCGTGTATAGGTAGTACACAAAAAGGATAAAAAAACACGAAAGGAGCAAAACAAAACAAAATACACAAATATAGCCAAGCACTCCAAACTCCATCAAGTCAACACAATCCACAACCGCCAATTCCAAAATGTTCACCAAGTGAACCTCCAAATAGCATATATGGCCATACTCCCAAATGAATAAGAGAAAAGGAAAGACGAAGGTAGAGGATATTACCGCGTAGTCTTCAATTTTGCTACCTTACGTGCATATGCTAATTGGTTGGTGGTGTACCTACAAGAAGGAGAATGCAAAGCGATACAAATGATACAAAAAGGAAAACTAATAAAAAAAGAAAAAGAAGGATTAATTTTTTTTTTGGGTTTTTGGTTTTTAAAGGAAAAATAAAAAAGAAAAGGATAGTAGACCCCTCCCCCACATTAAAACTTTGCATTGTCCTCAATGCACGAATAAGAAAAGAATCGAAAAAGAAGAAAAAGAGAAAACAACGGAAAATCTTTTTGAATTTTTATGGTTTTTCAAATATTTTTGTATTTTTCAAAATTAAGGGAATTAAAACAAAAAAATCAAAGAAAATGAAAATGAAAAGAAAAGAAACGAAATGGAGAAAAAAAGAAAAATAGAATGAAGAAAAAGAGGTGGCGGGTCTAGGTGTAATCACGTCACCTAGACCCTAGCCAAAGAGAAAAAAGGAAAAAAAAGGAGAAAAATCGATAAGGGGAGAAAGGGCGTAGGTGTAATCACGTCACCTCGCCCCGATTCCGCACAAATTGGGAAAAATCAAAAGAAAAGGAAAAATTTGGATATTTCAAATGGTCTTGGTGCGATCAATTCACCCAAGACTGGGAGCTAATAATCAGGACCTTCTTCTCTAAGGTACCTGCAATAAAACCTCACGTGTGGAACGACCCAAGTAGGGCCACGGAGGGGCTGACATGTTACCAAACCAACAAAAATTATATCACCACAAATATCCAACAATCATAATCATCAAATGCCAAAACTGGCGCAGCAGACACTGACAAAAAATTACTGAAAACAGGAGAAATGACAACCGATGACTGACAACTGACACCCCCCTACACTAACACTAACACTCGACCACTCACATAGAACCTGGGGGACGAGGTGGTGGGTAGTAAGACCCGGGCGTAGGTATACCAAATAATCGATCAAAGTACTGTTGTTGCTGTTGCAACATCCTCTGGTTCTCCTCTACCGCCAAGCTCGTTGATTGGGCATCCCTAGCAGCGTCCCTGGCCTTGTCATAACCATCTCGGGCCCACTCAAAAGCGTCTCGGGAGTAGGTGCAAGAGTTATGCGCAGTATCGCGCGCTTCCCGAGCTAGGGTATAGGCATTATGGGTCAAGTTGAGTGAAGTGGTGGAGTTTTCCCAAGTCTGACGTGTACGATCATAAACTTCCCCCCATTGGTTATAAACATCCTCCGATCCGAAGAACGAAGAGCGTCTCGGAGGACTCATGTTTACGTCCTCCTGAAAACCGGGGGTAGACTGGGTGAAAGTGGAGTGTCTGTGTGGTGTGAAGTCCGAAAAGTCAGGGGTGAAGGACTGAGAGGTCTGAGGTTCGGTCTGGTGGGAGGAAGAGGGTCCATGGGATGATGATGGTAACGCTCTCTGACCCTCATCCCGGAAGGTTTCAACCTCTGGTTCCACCTCCGACACATCTACTACCTCTACGTCGTCATCACCATAGTCTAAAGGTCCAGCAGGGTAATTAACTTGACGAAACTTACCACGGGAGTGATCCCGAATGTATACCCCTGACCTTTTCGGCATGTTGAAATTCTCCTCAACATCGAGCCTAACCCACTTAGGATTAGGCATCTCAATAGCTCGCAAATCAGTAATCTTATACAGTAACAAACTGTTATAATTCCCCCCTTGGGGCCAAACAAGAAAAGGGCAATAAACCTTGTCTAAATATATCCCCACTCCGTCTACTGGCGTCATGTCACTAAAATCGACGTTCAAGGCTCTAGCTATCATAGTTACAATACCACCACAAGAAATTTTCCTGCGGTTGCCCTTCGCAACCAGGGCGAAATGCGTATCTAGGGCCTCGGACATGTCGATCGACGGGCCTCTATTCAGAGTTGCATCCTCTAACAGTTGCATAGCTATAACACTACAGTTATGGTACGTATCATAGCTTGAAAGAAAGGAATTAACTATGATACGCGCCAAGTATTTGAGGATGGGGTTCCGAATGGAGAATGAACACATCTTTCCCCCCTTGAAAGTCCTTTGACGGGCAATTTTAAACCAAAATTGATCGCGAGTGAATTTTTCATCTCTAGTTTGCCCCGCCCTAGGCCTTCCAAGGACAGAAGTCGGTAAACCGAGCAATGCACCAAAATCCTTCAAGGTTAGGACGTATAGAGTTTCTCGCAACTGGAAAGTGACGGTGGTGTTGTCATCACCACTCAGCTCAAAAATTGCGAAAAACTCACACGTCAACTTTTGAAAAGTTTCCTCCGATCCGTAGAGGTGTAAAATTTAATCAGTCCGAGATTTTGGCACATCGCTCGGGGCTGCGGCTCAATACCCATAAGCACAAGAACATCTCGAGCCGCCCAACGAGTTGGCTCGAGGTGACAGACCCAATTTTTTTTAACTTTTCCAAGTGAGATTTCTTGGCAAAACAGACATTAGACTCGGAGTGACGAAAATTACGACGAATTGAAGGGTAACATACCTCAAGCGGAACAGGTGGTTCGCGCGAGACGGAGCCTTGGATTTGAACGGGCATCGGGACAGATTCGTCCCGGACTTCGGTCGGCTCGTCGGAACGTGAAGAGGACGTCGAACCCGAATGACGATTGAGCATAGATAACCTTTTCCTTGTTGTTTGCTTGATTCTCTTCATAATTGATGATTGAATTGGGTGATTTTGTGATGGAGGTTAGGGTTGTCTAAATTGGAACGATTTCTCAAAAAGAATTCCAAGAAGATGATAGGAATTCGATAAAAGATGAAGAATGTGGGATTAGATTAAAATTTAGTGATGAAATTGGGTGATTAGGAGGGATTTAGAGTGGTAGGATTTGAGGGTTTTTGGGGTTTATTTGAGGAGAGAGAGAGGAAAAAGGTGAAATAATGAAGAAGAAAGGAGGGTGTTTGGGTATAAGGGTGACGCGGGGTGGAGTTTCACCCGGTGGTCACCATCGGGTGAAATTTCACCCGACGGTCTCGGACCGTTTCTCGTCAATTACGCACAAGTCACCGTCGGGCGAAATTTCACCCGGTGAGGTTCCATCGGCTGAAATTTCACCCGACGGAATTTCGTCAATTCCAAGTCGCATATAAGTTTAACGTCGGGCGAAATTTCGCCCGGTGAGATTCCACCAGGTGAAATTTTACCCGGCGGTTTTTCCGTCAATTCCTTTAATTTCAGCAAAGTTGCCATCGGGTGAAGTTTCACCCGATAAGATCATCCACTTCAAAATAGGACTTTGCTGCAAAAATTCTCTTCGACTTGGTCCAAACCAACCTTAATTCTTCGATAAAACCAATCTTCTCAATCCATGTATTAGCTACACGGAGAAAAGCTCTCATAATCATTTGTAGCATAACCCAAAAACTCCAAAAGAAATCTTCACAATTCATGCAAGTGCCTATAGAAGCAAGCTCCAAAGGAAAAATCCAAAAGCTTTGTTCAAGGAAAATAAAAGAAGATAAGAATATACAAATATTTACAAGGTGGTTATTATGGACACCACCAAACCGAATCAAATCGTTTGAGCTTACTCGGGGTTGCTTGAGAAGCAATCCGGAGGGTCTTGAGCATTAATTTCAAATTCAATGTTACTGATCTTGAACTCTTTTCTAAACTCCGGCAAGCCCATAAGTCGTGCTACCTCGGGAAGCATTGCAAATTCTTCTGGAATACCTTCTTCGGAGGTAGGACCGAGTATAAATAGGGCACCATCGTCCTCTTCGTTATCATAGTCAAGATCTTCAGTGGATGGTTCTTCATTGGATGGAAATTCCACCATTTGATTCCATAACTCCCCGCTAAAAGAATTTTCGGGAAGGAACGCGGGAAGCAGTAATTGAACCGTGTCATTAGCAACATTAAACGATAGTCGCCCTTGCTTAACATCAATGATTACTCCACCGGTAGCTAGGAAAGGCCGTCCCAAGTGATAGGATTGCGCTCCTCTGTAGGCATGTCGAGAATAACAAAATCGGTAGGGATGTATAGATTCCCCATGTTAACCATGAGGTTGCGGGCTAGATTATAAGGCTCCTTTGTAGTCCCATCAGCCATTTGCACATTAAGTGGGAAGTAGTCCAAGTCCTTGATGTGGATGATACGAGCAATGGCTAGGGGCATTAGGCTAATGTCGGCGCCAAGGTCACACAAGGCTCGGTCTATCAAGACATGATCTATGGAACAAGGTATAGAAAAACTGCCCGGATCACCTAGCTTGACGGGAATTGTAACTTTTGGGGTGACTCTTGGGGAAACGGGAGCTTCTTCCCTCACGGTGGGTTTCAAAATAATGTTTCGAATATATTCAGATGGGGTAGGCATGGAAGGACTTGTATCGATGTTTTCGATCAGATCGGTGAAGGTTATCCTGTCGAAAGCTTGGTTATTGAACGAGATTTGGGGCTTATCATTCAAGAGTGGTACTTCAATCCTAGAGACTAGGTTCACCTCTTCTATTGGAATCTGTTTAATAACGTAGGTAAGGTCTCTTACAAGGTATTTGGATGGATCTCTTCTTGGTCTTTCGGTTACACCCTTGACCACATTCTCATCGGATTCATTGATTGAGGGATGAGATGTAAGAGTTTGTGGATCAAAGGGTTTCACCGGTCCCTTTTTGTTCAATACCTTAATTAATAGCATTCACGGATGTTTGATTGGAAGAATTGGTCGGTTCATGAGAAAATCGAGCTTGCGAGGCGGCACGTGCCTCTAAAGCTTCAAGTCTAGCTCAATTTGATGCGTTTTCTTCCAATAAAAACTTGATCGTTTGTTGAATGTCATAAAAAGGTTGAAAGTTACCTTGAAAATGCCTTGGAGGACCTTGATTATGTGGAGGATAGGTTCCAAAGGGAGGACCATAGCTAGGTCGAGGTGGTCCTTGAGAATAAGAATAACTTCGATTGAAATGATTTGCATGAGGAGGTCTTTGTTGATGGTTAAACCCATAGGAATTAGAATAAACCCTTTGATTGGGGACTCTTGGAATTGCATATCTTGACAAGGATATGATTCTAGAGTTGGCGTGGAACAAGATCCGGTTCCCCAATTAGGATTGTTAGTGTAAGATTTTTTTATAGGTTCCTTGGGTATTGGCTTGATAAACATTCTCCTCCCTCATACAAAGATCGAAATCATGATCATATTTTCCACAATGATCACATGGAATTTCAACTCGATATAGCTTTGGAGGTGAGATAGATGTTCACCTTGGTGGTGTGACTCTTCTAGGTGGGGTGATTCCCCTTGATGGGGGCCTCATCTCGGGTTGAGAAGCGTCTTTAGCAACCATTGCTTCAAATATCTCAACTAGTTGAGCGATTCTCGCCTCAAGAATGGCCTCCATGTCATTTGACGATTTTGACTTTTCACTTGACTCACCACCTTGTATTTCCTTAGCACACATGCCACTTTTGGCTATTTTCTCGAGAAGCTTATGGGATTCCATCTCATTGAGCAAGAAAATGTCGCCCCTTGCAGCTGTGTTGAGATTCTCCTTTGCATGGCCGATAGAGAATTAAAAAATGTATGGAGCAAAAGCCAATGAGGAATACCATGGTGTGGGCACTCTCTTTTTAATGTTTGAAATCGATCCCAAGCTTCACTTATGCTCTCATTTTCTTGTTGTTGAAATGTTTGAATTTCCCTTCTAAATTTGTTGGTCTTGGATGGTGGGAAATATTTCTCAAGGAAAGTGTTGCATAAGTGCTCCCAAGTGCGAAAAGTATTGTTAGGGAAAATTTTAAGCCACCTCCTCGCTCCATCATGTAAAAGTGCGGGAAAAAAAGAATCCGGTGTAATTGGCACTCGGTAACACCTTCAAGCTTGATACCAATAAGACTTTCCTTGAAAAGATAAACATGTTTTATCACATCTTTATCCGGCAATCCTCAAAAAGTTTGTTGTTGGATTAGATTGATGATGGAAGGTTTGAGCTCAAAATTCTCTGGGATGGCCCCGATGAAGACGGGAGAAGAAATTACTTCACTGGATGGTTGAAAATGGGACCCAAGTGTAGCCATACTTGAATCCTTGGATGTTGGTTGAGAAAAGATGGGGTGTTGAGGAATGCGAAATTGGTGGAAGATCACAATATCAAGTTGTTGCTTCGGTCCACAATATTTCCAAGCGACTTGTTCTCCGAATGGGGATCAAGCAACCTAAATCAAAATTATACCTAACAAAAAATCAACAAACAATGAGCCTCCTAGCACCTAATGGCACTAGGGTAGGAGGAAGGAAAAATGAAGGTAACACAAATAACCAAACACAATCAAAACAGAGACTTAATCAATTAACTAATCGCCGCTTCCCCGGCAACAACGCCATTTTGATGCGCGCCGTCGCTGACACGCATGCAAACAATATTTTTAGTCCCAACTAACTAGTGTGCAGTAGTGGTAAGTCGGGGTCGAACCACAGGGAGGCGGTTAAGCGCTATTGGTCAAGTCTAGTATTAATTGTGATTGGGGTCGAGAAGGGGGATTTTGGGACGAGATGACTATACTAAGGCAAGCGAATCAAATAACTAAAACGAGAAACAATGATGCTAAAGATGCTAGGGAGAGTCGGGGGGTCGGAAATTAAGATAAGGGTGCAAACATCGCAAGAATTATCACAAGATGAATAAGGGAGGTACCACCTTTCGGTTTTTCCTACCAACCTAGCCTAAACCCGCTTTCGCGACGAATAAACTAGAGTCTCAAGCCGAGATTACCCGAACCCCGAGTTTCCCCATATTGATTCGAGTGAGTCAAGCTAACCTAGGTGATCAAGCTAAGTCGACCGGACACAACAATCTCATGCAAGACATATCACCCTTAAATGCAATAGTTCTCACAAAATAAAACCCGAATCTAGAATTCCTCCTCCCCCAGTCCCCTAACTAAAATATACTCACTACCCATACTAAACATAATGAAACAAACAATAAGGAGACTACACTAACAAAACAACAATAAGGAAGAAAATAAACAACAAGGCAAAACAAAGGAAACAAATACTAGAGATGATAATGATGGGAACAAACAAAGGAGAGAGAAAAACAAACAAACAATGAAAAACAACACTAACATAAAAAATGACAAGACAAACAATGGATTAACAAGAAATTAAAAACAAAACTAATTAATGGAGAAAGGGAGAAGAAAGAAACTGCCAACAATGGAGGAAAACTCAAAAGGAGAAGATGAAGATTAACATAAATATGAAGCTTCAAGAAATAATACAAAGATCTTGTCACCAAATCCTTGCAAAACCCCTAAATCTTCAAAATAAAGCCCAAATCTTCAACAAAGATAGAAGCTTGATTGTAGAAATATAGAGTAGACTAATCTAAAACTAAGGAAACTTTCTAGGTCTATGAAGTTTTTCTATGTAAACTACTACTACTACTACTACTACTACTATGGAGATCTACTAAACTAATAGAATTCTACTAAAACTACCCTAACCTAAGGAGGCACACTTAAGGCACAAAATGAAATGAAAACCTAAGGTTTCTATATATACTAAACCCTTAATGGGTCACACAACTTAAGGCCCAAATCCAATTCTAATTCCTCTAATTAGACTTTCACCCTATGCATTTTCAATGTCAAAACTTCACCCTACGATTAATTGGCATCCACGAGCTAACACCGCCGGGTGAAACTTCACTCGGTCACTTCACCCGGTGAAACTCTTCCCAGTTTGCGATTTTGGCGCTCCATTACCGTCGGGCGAAACTTCACCCGGTGGGCGAAGTTTTGCCCGGTCATTTCGCCCGGTGGTGAGTGTTCACGAAAATCTTCGGGGAGGTGGAAAATGTCGTCGGGCGAAACTTCGCCCGGTGGTGACTCATCGGGTGAAACTTCACCCGATGATTCATCGGGTGAAACTTCACCCGATGATTTTTCCGCCTCTTTTTCCGATCTTTTTCTTTGTCGATCGATTGGATTACTTGAACTTTCATTCGTGTGTTTTGCTCTTTGGACAATTTCCCTCTCTCTCACGCTCATAGAATCTCAGACACGTTTTTGGTCGAAAATTCTATCAAAATAGACAGAAAACTACCAAAAACACGTAAAATGCAAAAGAGAGACAGTAATGCGAGAATTACTCAAAATATGGCGATAATCGCACTCTAACCTCGCAAAACGGAGGAAAAATGGGTCTAAATGGGAGGAAAAACAGTCCAAATTTGACACACAACATCGACATTCGTGGAACGATCAATATTTTTGGGAAATAAGCTGGCTTTGAAAATAATTTACGTCTATGTGTTTGTGTTCAATTGATTTGCATAATCATATAGTTAATACTTTAATGTCTATGAACGGTCATAACACGTGCGCTACAAAGACGTAATAATTTTGTTTAGCGTTTCTAGTGTTTTAATATTTTTAGCGAGTTTATGTTTGGAGTGTCACGTAGCGAATTAAATCTCTCTTTAACAAATCGTATAAATCGTGTATTACGGCATCATGTTTTTTTAGAGTCGATATATTTGTCCTCATATTCTTTTATATGTGGATTGACATACTCGATTTGTATATATTTCGGAATCATATAAATTGAGCGAAATGAGTTGTCATCCATCCGTTACTTTGTTCAATTAGTCAGTGAATTGAAGTGACTATGCATGACTTTGGGTGTGATTCTGGCTAAAAAGTGGCGTGATTGTACCACCTCAAGCATGTGACTCTGCACAAGTAAAGTCACTGCCCAAATCATAAACCCAAATAAATTGAGTTATCATCTGACACTCCAAAGATACTTCAACATGAGATTTTTCGATATTGTAATAATGAGATTTTCAAAATTCATTCCTACACTAATTGCTACATATTCACGCCTAGCCTCGAGGTATCTGCTTGATGTACTTTTGTACAATCTTACGCCTGGTCTCGAGGTTTCTCCATATTTCTGGCTTGTTCTCTATGAAAGGATTAAATTGCTTCAACGCATCCCCACGAGTTTCGTTCATGTCAGCAAGGATGACGGATGCTGCAACCTCGAATGACAAATAACGCCTCCCGACCTGGGCCCCAATATCGTCGCGGCTAAACGGCGCATCATCGTAGAGGCACATGTGTATCAAGCAGAAAATGTCGGATTCCGTGTCGTTCTTCTTGGTGCTCTGCCATTCCAATTTTATCTGGCGATGTGTAAAGTTTGACATGTGAACGCCCTTCATCAATCCCTTATCGTCCATGTAGTCGGCCACTGTGGACAACTGTTGCAATATTAGGTAAAAGAAAACGTCAATACTTACGGAAGCAGTAGAATCATTGACGCGGCGAATTAAATCCTACTCGTGCAACTTACTATTCTGCCTGACACCCCGAACATATATGAGCCCGGGCCGTGTGTCTGGTGATCGAGGATATCAACTGTGCTCTCTCTAAAGTTGATGCAAACGCACGCGTAACGCCCCCTAGTATGTACCGGGACAAACAGTAGTTCGGCGTTCAAGTCGAATGCTCCGTTGCAATCTTGTATGAATCTGTCCCACGCTGCGTACACACCGTCATAGTCTTCGTTTGCGGGGGTACTTGAGTCGGGTCGTTCCAATATACGGGCCAGTGAGTCCTAACGGGGGGCAGGGGGGTGAATATTAGTTGTCATAAGTGTCATGGTACAATCATAAGTCACATGGTACGTCGTTAGAACTATAACATGTGTGTGGCTGTACACCACAAAGTGTGTGATTGTACAACCTAAGCTGTTTGACTATGCAACCTACAGCCTGTGACTATACACCACAAAGTGTGTGATTGTACATCCTAAGCTGTGTGACTATGCAACTTACAGCCTGTGACTTTACACCTTAAAATGTGCGACTGTGCAAAGTGAAGTCTGTGATTATACACCATAAAGTCTGCATAAAGTGTGTTACTGTAAAAACATGATTATCCAACCTTATAGTTATTTTCTCTGAAGACATTTGTACTATTCAATGTAATACGTGGGGGAGTGGGGCGTACCATGTGCCAAATACCGAACCACGCCATTCTTACTCAAGATGGGGAGGGTAACCCATGCCGTTTGTCGTCCGCTTCCAACCAGTTCATCAGGTGCGACCAACACTCCAGCACCGCTTCGCTCATGCTATCTTCTGACAAGAGCGTTTGAATGTCACGCCTCTCCAGCTGCGCACCAGCGCTGTAGTATCCCAATTGCTCCCTGCGGTACGTATTGGTTAGAATGTGTAATATGCAACACGAACCAGGGGCGTAAACGGTTACATACCTTTCTTTGTACCCATTATCATCAAGGAAGCAGTAGTCGACGACGTCCTTTCGCAGGTGGAGCATCCTACTCGTCAGCGGCCGGTTCATGCGAAACAAGCTCGACATGACAATGTCGTTGGGGTCCGGTTCCCCTTGGATTAAAGAGCAACCCAACCCATCCCCACCGCCCCGTGATTGAGACTTGATAGCAAACCGACATTCTTCTAGAACTGATTGGGGTTTGGGTTCAGGCATTTTCGAGGTTCCACTCGGACGCTTCCGCGTCTGAGAGGTTATCTTCACAGGACTTCTTTCATTCGCACGGGTGGACAACAACGATTCCTTGTACTTTTCGAATGCTGCTACTTTCTTCAAAAAAGCGTCCCTTACCTTGTTCACGTCGCTCAGAATAAGGGTCATTGCGATCTCCGCCCTGCATGGATTCATGGCCGCCATTGTCCTCAAAGAGCAGTGAAATGAGGGCCCGACATACAACGTCATGCGCATCATCAAGTACACTCCACAGTCATTGGCGGTGTAACAACCCGGATTTTTGAAAACTTTTAATAATATAAATAGTATAAATAATAAGGTCAAAGGTGGCGGAAACACCCGACCGAATCCGAATCGTCACTATCTCGACAATCAACTAATACATTATTCAAAAGTGTTCAAACTGAAAATTAAAGACTTAAACGAAGGGTCTCTCTCTCCACAAGTCTTCCCCAACAACGAAGCATTCAATAGCATTCTGAAAGACCTGAAAGGGGGGTCCACAATCAGTGGGGAGTAACTAGATGCTCTCCCAGTCGTCTTTAAAATAGGATGAAAGCAACTAATAATCAGCAATCAATGAATAATACCGATAAAGGAATACATGAAAGCATTATCATAGTTGACCAATTAGGATCATACCAGTCACTAAGAAACTCAAACATCCAAATCGGACTGATCACACACAAATAACCCTCTTACACTACGTCTAGGGTATAGAGCGAACACCGGCTCGAGTGTATAACTGACACTCTCACCTGTCAGAGCATATAACTGATACTCTGACGGACGGGTCGTATAACAGACTTCCCATCGGTGTGGAGCATATAACTGATACTCCACGGTACTATGTATAGCCGTATAACTGACAACTATATGTCTAAGCCTAGCTAGGGCTCTCGATGCAATAACTGTACACCGAAAGTCACACGGGACCCAAAGCGTATAACTGACGTCCCAAGGCACGCCCGAACATAGACCTTCGGCATTTGGCGCTTTTTCATTCCGATTGGTATATAACTGATACCGCACGTCATCTATACCACTAGCTTTCGTGTAACTGTACGGTATAACTGACTGCACAAGGCTCTTGTGAATAACGTCATAATTCCAATCCTAGTACAGTATAACTGACTGTACTAAATGGCAACCCACCCTAGTATAGTATACCTTACTATACAAGGTAGTAATCAGACTTACCATAGTGTCACTAGCTATACCAGGGATAATCAAGCCCTAGATAGTGTAACTGACTATACCTAGTATTAATTAAATCCAATATAGTATAACCGACTATACTAGATACCAATCATGTCTCAAACATAGGACAATATAACTGACTGAACTATGAAGAACATACATAGAAGTAACCTTTCAGCAATACGTGAATAGTAGATAGTACAACTAACTATAACCATAAAGTAAATCTTGCATATCTAATGCCTAATAGTACCCAAGGTTAAGGTTCACTGACTATAACCTTGTCTACTAAGTTGAGGTTGACCTAACCTCAACCATAACCTCGTGGAGTTACATTAACTGCACCAAGATTATGATGTTACGACGATGTTACATTAACCTCAAGTGAAGTGGTGTAGTAACTTTTCAATGAAGGTACATTAGCTTCAATCAAAGGTCACATTAACCTCGGCTATAACATTAGCTTCTTGCTAAGGTTACATTAACCTCGGCTATAATCTTAACTCTTGTTAAGGTTACATTAAACTTAGTTATAACCTTAAGTCCACGCTAAGGTTACTTTAACCTTCGCCCTAACCTTAACTCTAAGTTAAGGTTACATTAACCTTGACTATAACCTTGCGAAGTTCGGGAACCTCGACAAGATTATAACCCCATGTTGAAGTTATCTTAACCTCAAGTGAAGTTGCATAGTACTCCTCAACGAAGTTACATTAACTTCAAATAAGGTTTTATTAACTTCAACCCTAACCTCAACCACCGGGTGATGGTAGGTTGAGGCATCATTGAATCTATGGTTTGAAACCCTAAAAGCATCGATGAAACACCCTAGCATCTCCACCAAGGGAGGCCACGGTCGGTTCATGAGCGTCCTAGTGTTCTCTTACGAAACGATTCACAACTCTCTAATTCGCACAAAACGGTAATTAACGTTTTAACAATAAAATTAAAGATACAATTAAATCGTGCAAGTACCAACGAAATAATAAACGTGCATAATAATACCACATAACATCCAATATCATATTATACATTCATTCATCATATTAATGGCATTCACATATCATAAACGTGATTAAAAGACACATCTAGTTACCTTTTGGCAATTAATGATAAACATAATAAGAAGCGCCATGAAGAACATGACCAATACAACCTTGTCTCCAACACGTGTCACCATCCTCATGGATCGACTTTGAAAACAAACCGAAACTCATTTGGTAGATCGTACCACACAAATCCTCTTTCAAAAATGTACAAAGGATGACATCTTCTTCTTTAATAAGAACCCCTAAAGGTAGATCCAAAGGTTCATGAAAATGAATCTCATAAAATTATTTGGAGATGAATATATTGTAGAGGAAAGAGCCAAGATTATGAAAATATAATTTATGTATGCATTTGAAAGAAAGATAGATGCATAACAATGGAGTTTAATGGAGAAAAGAAGAAACAAAGAGAAGAAGGGAGGAGGGATGCGCCGCGGCAGAAGGAGAAGGAAAAGAAGTGACATGCTTGCATGCTAGGTTAATCCTTTTATAAGGTGATTCATAAATGGGCTTTGGGTCCATTATCTCATACAATGGATCATCCAATTAAAAATTGGGTTGGACCATGATAAAACGCTTGGAGAAACAATATAGGTGGAGTACATATTATTGTAAAATAGTCAAATTATGTGGACATTTTAACCCATTAAAAGTGAGTCAAAACGAGACATTTATTTAAAACGGACAATGGAGGTAATAAAATACAAAATGCATATTATTATAAAACTCAAAAATAAGTATTTTAAATAAATAACTTTCCGAATAAAATATTATTATAAAATACGGGGTGTTACTGGCGGAGTAGCCCACCCCCTGCCAGAATAAGGGAACATTCACCATCTTAAACGCACGGACTCTCTCACCCTTCCTCACCCCTCGCTGCATCATGTACTCTCCCATTTTATCAGCCTACAAAACAATTTCAACCAGGATAAGGTTTTGAACACACTCGCAGTCACCAAATTGAGTTAATAGTCACACATGTCACGTAAAAGGGTCTTACCGTTACTCGAGCAATGCCAAAGTAAGGCAACGTAACAAAATCGTCATCGTACAACCTGTTGTCGAGATATTCTACTTGCTCCGATTTGAAGTTTATGCAGGCGCAACTGTAGTGGCCCTCGTCTCACGATAAAACCGGAACGAACACCTGCAACCAATGTGTCAGAAAATTGTTCTGATAACAACTACCAACGAATATTATTATGTGCAGAATAATACCATGTCTGAGTCCAAAGTAAATTCGGAGAAATTTTTTTGCCTCCACTAGTCCCACACGTAGAATATCTGTTCGTCCAGATTCACGCCCTTGTCTTTTTTCTTCCACAATTCCAGCATTGGCTCCTTCTCACATGCACCGATGTTAATACATGTAGTTAGTGTGTAGTTGACTATACATCACAAAGTGCGTGACTATACAGCTTATAGTGTGTGGTTATACACTTTAAAGTCTGTGACTGTGCATCACAGAATGTGTGACTATACATTCTTTTGCGTTTGACTATACAGTTTATAGTGGGTGATTATACACGTTAAAGTGTGTGACTGTACAACGTAAAGTGTGTGACTATATAGCTTATAATGTGTGATTATGCGCGTTAAAGTGTGTGACTGTACATCCCAAAGTGTGTGACTATACATCCGTTTGTGTGTGACTATACAGCTTATAGTGTGTGATTATACACCTTAAAGTGTGTGACTGTATAACATAAAGTGTGTGATCTTTTAAAAAACATTTGGAGCTGCAGACTTTTGGAGGGTGAACGTACCGTATGTCCAAGAGAGAAGAAACATCTGCTGGTTACTCTTGCTGCGGATTTCTCGTGGATCAGCTAGTTGAGTAGTCTACACCAGCAGTCAACGACGTTATTTGTTAGCTGCAGACCAGGCTCGAGCGACTGCATGTCGTCCCTCAGTATACAGTCGTAATCTGTGTACTCGACCAATGATTCGTTGTAGATCAAACAAAGTCCCAATGAACACATGTATATAAAATGACATGTATTCCAAAATACATGAACACATAATTAATACGGTCCCTGACGGACGGACAGTAGATAGGTCGAAGACGTAGTCTATCACATCCTTCCACACACTAAGGACATCCGATAAGATGACTATATTGGAGCACATGAATCGAGATACCACAAGCTGCCCCCTTATCGTAGACCCACAGTCCAATGAACACCCCAAATTTTCTGGCATGTTACCCATGCACTCAAATGCCACGTCGGAGTGGAAATTGTACCGATGAAGTACTTGTGCAGCAGTGTGTGTGCGTGTTGGCTCCCACAGTCTCGCCTGTTTGCTGAGTATCCTCCGTGATGACCTCTGCTGTTGCAGGCGTAACGATCCAGTGTCCGCTACATCCCATCCCGCCTTGTGCAGCGCCACCTCATGGTTAGCGCTGACCTGTCCGACCACATTTGCTGGCGTCGGGTCCACGGTTCTTGTCTCATCGGGCAGAGCCTGACGGGCAAAAGTCGTATGCCTCAAATTACAATTTATAATCACTTAAATCTAAATACTAAAATGTAGTAAAGTAGAAATAAGGGTCGAATCCAAGGGAATCAGATTAATCTAATTATGCTAACTAGGGTGTAGATGAAATCGACCTCTAACGTAATTAAAGACCGTAGTAACCAAAGGGGGGGTTTTGGATGATTTTCTAACAACTAAAATTGATAAAGATTAAAACTTTAGGTAAATAAAATGATGAGAAAGAACTTAGACACAAGCACAAATCCACACTCAATAGCGATTGAAATCGTAAGACGGTTTCAATTAATAACCTTGACTACTCTATCGTGAACATGAAATTCCAATTCTCTTAAGAATAGTTAACTAAAACGAATCCCGTTCTTAATTAACCCTAACCGTAAAACAACCTAAACAATCCAGTTCTAGGTTCAATTAGACGGAAGCAATATAGATCTGAGAATTCGATAGAGAATAAATAGCACGTACAATCCAGTCGTGCCTTAGATATTTATGTGAATCGCTTCTAAGTACTAATATCAACGTATCCCGTTCAATATTAATTCCTAGTTGTTACCAATGTAAAGTTAATCAGTAAATCCTACTCAATTAACGATACTAACGATAGAATGATGCAATTAAGTACTAGTTGTACACCTAGCAATCAACAACAACATTCATAAAATTAATAACAAAGCAATTCATAATAATCAAGGTTAATAATCAAAACATTCAAACTCACAAACGATTATCGAGTGTTTCAAAGGCTTGAATCTAAGTAGAGAAATTAGTTACACATACTTGCGATGGAAAATTAGGGTTCTTCAAAGTTCTCCCTTTTCTTCCTTGATGGATTGTAAAAACTAGATGTGAATGATATTATGATATCAATCTAAACTAAATTTAACCTAATAAAAGTTTACTAATAATAAAATAATAATAAAAATATCCTAAGGTAATAATAAAGTTTCCTAATTAAAATCCAAGTCTTAAAACGTAATAAATTAAAACAAAATAAGCCGGAATGCGTCGTACGTTACAGGCCATCGCGCGACTCGCCCCTATCCCGCGCGACTCGCCTGATCGCGCGACTCGCGTGGCTACTGCGCGACTCGCCCGGTCAGCTGGAGTGGTCTCGTGCCATTCTTCGATTCTTATCGTTCCGGGTCTTCAAGCGGGCTTCCTTTTCCTTCGTTCTTAGCCCAAATCAACGGTCCAGTGGTTAACATCTTCAAATTAGCCTGTATTACATTCATACCAAACTGACACAAATGCAATACAAGACAACCGATTTAGCTCACAAAATACACCAAAACCGTCGTAATAAATACGACTAAATACGGCCCATCAGAGCCAGTACTACCTTACGCCTCCCCTGGTCCGATGTCCCATCGTTGTAAACTGTGGCTGGCAAGACAGATTCCGTGGCTAGCTCGGCCATAGCTGTCCGCGCGTCCGCGGTCTCCCACCCTGCTTGTCGTAGAGCTCTAACTATGGTCGGACTCATACCAACCGATTCCCGCACCTCGCAGCCTGCGCTGAGTTCTTCAGTATCGGACAGAGGATCTTCAATGTGCGGCTCGTCTGCAACAGGCTCCGGCGTACCATCAACAGCCTCCTCGTAATCGTCCTTGGGATCCTCTCCCTCAAAGAAACCTGGTGATACGAAGCCACCTTCAAAAGAACCATCATCCTTGTACCCTCATGTACTCTCACCACGAGGTCTCCCACTAAGACCCTCGCCCCCTATACCAGCTTCCTCAATTTCCTCATCCAAGTTATCAGCATCACGTAAGTCTTCGACAATCGTGCGTACCTGCTTGAAGACACCAATATTGCGTTGTTCCTCGCCCTCAATGACAGAGGCGTTCTGGGTAGTCTGCCTCAACTGGTCGATCAAAGAAACGACTTCATCGATATACTGGAGGACAGCTGGATCCTCCCAGAATTTTTGAGAGGACGAGTTTTGACTTGGAACTGCCAGGTTCCTCGTCGCTATTTCCTTTACAGTTGAGGCAACCTCCTCACAGCACTTGCAAAAGGCTAGCGCACTCCTTCGAAACTTTAGGTAAAACTCATGGTCGGCTTATAAGTCAGTCAAAGTCAAATCATTAGTGTAAAGCGCAATGGTGTAAAATCATGGTCGGCCTCACATGTACGTAAAGTCAATTCATTAGTTAGACAACGAGTGTAAAGCTGCGTGAACCTACAACATAATTACTGTGACTATACAACATAGTGAGTGTGACTATATATCTTAAAGTGCCTGACTATACAGCTCAATGGGTGTACAAGCCGCATGATTCTACAGGACAATCAGTGTGACTATACAACATACTGAGTGTGACTAAGCATCTCAAAGTGTGTGACTATACAGCATAATGAATTTACTAAATGTGTGTGACTATAAAACACAATGAGTGTAATCCTACAATATAATGACCGTGACTATTGAATTTTAACTGTATTATCAACACAGGTACGCAGTCACACAAAATGGTTTATAAACACAGGTAGGCAGTCACACTAAATGGTTTACGAACAATCAACCGATGGTATAAAGAGTCGCTGCGAGATAACTTATGTCCACGGCTCTGTCCTTCAATTGATCGTCGATCTGGATCCTCGATGTTATTCTTTTGGGACTAGAACGTTGGTTAACAGAGGGCAGAGTTATGACGGGCAAACCCTCGTCGCCCGTCACCCCACATGTACGTAGGTACGATACCTTGGAGCGCAACTGATTCCCCAGTGACCCCGTCTCCAGTTCCCCATCCAGACGATCGCTTATCCTCTGCGCATCCCAATGCTGGATAAACGGTAGATCGTATCTGCAAAACTTGCTACGGAAGTCATAGCGTTGGAAGCAGACAATCATCAAGACTAGGATGCACCCCCGGAGGTAATTAGGTTGTCTACTGGAGTCACGCGTCTCCTTACCCGCCCGCACCAGATCTCGCAACACCAAATTGACCCAATCTTGTTCTCGAATTAATCCCACGTCCTCCATTGCGGCCAGCAGGCGGAGGTCGAGTGAGTTGTTTGTATTAGGCGCGAGGAACGATGACAATGTGAACAGCACGAACCTACGTACGAAGTCGTCGTCCGCGGTATCGGTTACCATTAACTTTCTGTACACGCACCCTAAAACAATTGGCCTGTCAGCTTTCACCACGTCAAACTGCTTCCTCCAACTATTCTTTAACCTGATCACGTTAGGCGAATCTGCCCCTTTCTGATTTTTCGTTGGGATTACGCTTACCAGCCAAGGTCCAAAAGGTAGTTGGAAGCAATCGTGCACGTCGTACTTCGACATCATGAATGCCTCCCGCGTGAGGCGCGGAAAATATGGGACCCGTCAGAAAACACACGGAGGAACATAAGTGTGTGGTCTAGGAGGAACGATTCGAACCTCAACTCCAACAGCCCACCGAAGCCCGCATCACGTACCCTTTCTATCAGATAAGCCGTCGATTTTGAAATTACCTGGTACAACCGCCTGGGCCTACAATGAACATCCGGCTGACCCCCTGTTCTCTTCTCACTACTTGTACGCGCACAACAACGTGGTCGGCGGCTGTATCAAACTTGACCTTCTTCTTTTTCTTCGCACTGCCTTTCTCAACAATTATTCTCTCCCCCACATCCATCTCGTCAACGATGTGGTCCCCCGATGTATCTTTCACCACCTTCTTCTTCTTACCAAATTCGTTCTCCCCCACCACTTCCTCGCCAATGACATGGTCGCCCGGTGTATCAAACACGACCTTCTTCTTCCCCTCCTCGCAAACGATGTGGTCGGTTGCTGTCTCTTTAACGACTTTCTTCTTATCGCCCTTCTTTTGAACATTTTTCTTCCCACCAGCCATTTTGCTGCAATAACAACATGCTTAATAAGTGTGATTGTACAACTGAGTATACGATTAAAATGAGTGTGCACCATAAAGCGTGACTATACAGCTTCAAGTGTGTGATTCTACAACATAACGATTGTGACTATACAACCTCAACCGTGTGACTCTGCAACATAACGAGTGCGACTATACAGCTTCAACCGTGTGAGTATAGAACATAATCTGTATGACTATACAACCTACTCTGTCTGACTATACAACTTTCAACCGTGTGACTATACAACCTAATTTGTGCGACTATACAACTTCAATTGTGTGATTATAGAACATAATCTATATGACTATACAACTACAATATCACCTGTGACTACAGCAAGAAGGAGTGCGACTCTACAACATAATGATTGTGACTATACAATGTCACCAGTGTGACTATACAACTAAAATCGCATTAGCGAAGTCACATGCATAATTAGAAAGATGATTATGGGAACTTCAACATGAAGAAATCAGATGACTGTACAGATTACATGAACTTCAACAAGGAAATATCAGGTCATTACATCATTAGGGAGAGATTCAAATTACATCCTCTAAAACCAAGAAATCTTTATATGACTACACAACTACAACCAAGGAAATCTTTGACTGTACAGATTACATGACTATACAACAACAACCACATATGACTGCACAAAAAAATGCATTATATGAATTTGAATAGGAAATATGAGGTCATTAATGCATTATATGAATTTGAACAAAAAAATACATTATTAATTTTAGGGTTATCAGGACGGAAAATAATTTTAGGCTTAATTACTAAAAATAAAATGGAAGTTCGAGAATGGAAGTTTGAACATACCTTCGTATGATGATCGGAAATTTATGCATGAGTATGATCAGAGCACAGATGGAGCTTACGATGGTTTTTTTAGAGAGAGAAACGGGAGTGTGTTTGATAAATGGTTGTGCGGCTAATGAAATGAATTCAAAAGGAGGTGTTTGGAAAGTGTAATGGGTAATAGTCGGGAGAGTAGAAGAGTGAATTAATGACCGTAGAGGAGGGTGAAGGAGGGAAGTGATTGATTGGGTGAGGGATGACGCGCGACGTTTGCTGTAAACATGTCAGTCCACTTCTTTTTTTAAACTTGAAGTCCATCCAACCATCCATGTTAAGATGGATGGAAGGCGAAGATCAACACTAAGAGACTTTCAAGAAGTTAGTAACTATATATATATAAATGGGATCAAGGGAGTTGGGGGTGGATTGGGAAGTTAGTGAGTTTTGTTGTTGGCCATTGATTTGGGTTGGATGGATGGCTTAGATTAATCAAAAAAAAAAGGAGAGGAGGTACGCTGATTGACAGCAACAGGGAGCAGCAGACAGCTGCAGGACAGCAACAGGTAAAAGCAGCATGCAATCACCATTTCTATCACCAAAATTCACTCCCTCACTATCAATCTCTCACCATTTATTTCCTCTCACTAAAATTCAAAATTCATCCCCTTATTTATACTATCATTCAAAATAACTAAACCCTAATTCATAATTTGCTCTACATCTCCATGCTCCAATGGTGTTGTTCCTAGAAGATTCATGCGATGATTATATGCTCGAAAATTTGCAGTCGAAATTTTCCGATCAACATGTAGGAGGTAAGATGAGTATATACATATATATTTGGTATCTTGCATTTGGTATTCCATTTATTTGTTTGGTTTGTTAATTTGAAGAGTCACACAGTTATAATGTGATAGTCACACTCAATATGACAGACAATCACACGTCGCTAAGTACAGGTTTTGATACGTGGGTTATTATTTAGTCAATTTTGCATTTAAGCCAAAATTAATACTTTTAATCCAAATATTTATCAAGACAAATTATTATTGTGTTGGTTCCCTGTAGTTGTAGTTTTATGCTGTAGTTGTAGTTGTATTACGTTGAAGTTGCTTTATTATTCCAAATATTTATGTTGGTTTCTTTATCATTGTTATATTTATTACTGTCGTTTTTTTTTGTTGAGTATTGCATTATGGTTTTTTGTACTTGTAGTTCTTATATTTTGTGGGTGTTAATCTTTAACAATCATGCTGTTATATGAGCAAAGTCACAGTCGTTGTTCTTCAAAGTCACAGTTGTTGTTGAGAAAAGTCACATTTCATTAAGGTCAGAGATGAATGCGTGCGTTGCAAGATTTTCAGTTTTTAGTGTGTAATATAGGGTTTCTTTTTATTGTTCCAACCTTTGATAGTTCTTTTTTGTTCCAACCTATATGTCAGTTGAAGACACAATGAGTGTGCCTTACGTAGGGCAGAAGTTCGTGGACATCGACGGAGCATTCCAGTTTTATCAATCTTACGCATGTTCCTTTGGTTTCGAGGCGAAGAGGTACACGACAACTAGATCTTTTGATGGTTCGATTAAGAAGAAATTGTTGGCTTGTAATAAGGAGGGCAAAACAGCTAGCCAGAGCATGGTGAAGTTGTCGAGCACGGGAGAAAAGGAGGGGCAAGAGTCTGTGGGATCGTATGAACCCAAAAGGAATACGAAGGCGACGAGGACGCAATGGGTGCAAGGATTAGGCTCTGTGCTATGATCGGGGGGGTTTTTTTATTGAAGAGTTCATCGAGGAACAAAACCACGAACTTGTGATGGTCAATGACAGAGCGTTTCAAAAGTCATCTCGAAGTCTATCAAGATATCACAAGGAGATGATCGTTTGCAACTCGAGGGTGTGTACGTCTGTGAACAATGTTGTTAGTGCTTGGTTGACTGCTAATTGTGCGCGATTAATGTAGTTGCAATTTTGTGTGTGCAGCTGAAGATTGGGGCGACTCGGACATACAAGATGTGCAAGGAGATGTCGAGCGGATTTCAGAACATCGGAGCATCGTTGGTTGATTTCAAGAACTGGGGTAGGGACATCAAGTGCTTCGTTCACAAGCAGAATGGTCTATTGTTCATAGACCGGTTCAAGAGTTGGAGGGACAATCAGGAGGATTTTTACTTTGACTACGATGTCGATGCAGACGGAAGCTTACGCAAGGTCATTTAGGCGGATGGTACAGCTCAAAGGAACTACGCGGCATTCGGGGATGCAGTTTCGTTCGACCCAACGTACGGAACCAACGTGAATTCTATGGTGTTCACACCGTTCACTAGTATGGACAACCACAAACGGTCTGTCACGTTCTCCGGGGCGTTGCTATTAAAGGAGGACTAGTCATTTATCTGGGTCCTCTCCCGGTTTCTGGAAGCCATGGGTGGGAAGGAACCGTGTTATATCATTACAGACCAGGATCCCGGGATTTTAAAAGCGGTCCCAAAAGTATTCAAAGCAGCGCACCAACGGTACTGCACGTGGCACATCATGAACAAGGTTTCAACGAAGTACGGCAGATTAAGAGAGGAGGCCACGGAGAGTAAAGACCTCAACGCAATTATTTGAGATGATGACATCAAGGCGTCGGAGTTCGATGATAGGTGGGAGCGGATTATGATCGACCATTATGCTGTGGGGATTGAATGGTTCGAAAATATGTATGATATCAGGAGTAAATGGGTCGCCGCGCATTGCAGGGAGCTGAGGATGTCCGGAATTATGAGGAAAACGCAGAGATCATAGAGTGAGAACTGCTTCTTCAAAAAGTTTGAAGACAACAAAGGTACGTTGGTCCAGTTCTGGATGCGTTTTGAAAGTGCGATGGACCAACAGAGGCACATGCAGAAGAGGCTAGACAACGATAACCGGCAGACATTTCCCAAAACTGGAACAACGAATCCGATGGAGACCCACACAGCAAGGGTGCACACACATGTGGCGTTTGCACACTTTTAGGAAGAGGTCAAGTTTTCACTGTACACGTGCAGCATTCGTGGGTATCAGGAGAAGGACGGGATCAAAGCAACAAAAGTTATGGACTCCATCCGGGACCGCAACTACATTGTTGAATACAATCCAGGTATTGGCATAGAAAGTCATTGTCCACGTTGTCTAGCCACACTTACATAGTCTGAATGTGACTATATAACCTAAACGGCGTGATTCTAAACTGCGATGAGTGTGACTATACAACGTGGTGAGTGTGAATGCACAACGTAATGAGTTTTATTCTACAATTCAATGAGTGTGACTATACAACATAAAGGGTGTGACTCTGAAATGCGGTGTGTGTGATTGTTCAACGTAATTCGTTTGATTCTTCAACATAAGGACTGTGACTATGCAACATAATGGGTGTGACTATACCATGTAAAGGTTGTGATTATACCTTTAGAAAGTCAAATTCTGTACGTTATATAATTACTGTCCGTATGGTTAAGAGTCGCACTCTTTATTTGTTTAATGCACTCGCAGGTACCTGTGAGGTCAGCTGTACTTGCAGAAGTTCCGTCGGTATGGAATTCTTTGCAGGCACGCTATTTGGATATATTCTTCCAAAGGACGGGAGACGATCCCGGAACGGTACGTGGTTTGTAGATGGACAAAGGATGCTCTACGTAATGTTAATGCATATCCCCTGACAGAGAGTCGCCTAAGCGATGAGAAGGTTGTTACAGTCACGAGGCTGTTTTCACAGTTCTATGAGACCGTCAATCATGTCAGTAGAATGGGTAAGGAAGACGTTAGTAACTTAGCTGACATCATTTGCGACTTCAGGTCCGATGTGGTGTCCTTTGTTGGTCCTTGTAGCAAGACGCAAGAAATAGAGGAGATCCTTGGTTGTACGAGCGCAATTGAAATAACGATATTGCTCCCGAAGAAAGCCAAGAACAAAGGCAGTGGGAAGCGGATGTTGTCTTCTAAGGCGAAGGCTGCTGCAATTGCCGTGAGGCCTAAACGGCTGTGCAACAACTGCAAGAGGATGGGGCACCACGACAAGAGGAACTGCCCCAACCCATTCGCTGAGGACCCACCTATTGCTGACTTGTCTGTCGATGTTGAGGAGGAGGAGGAGGACGAGGACTTGGTAGGGGTTGCCGAGGAGGATTGTTCGTGAATATCCTCTGTTATGGACAAACATTTTTTTGAAACATAAAGATTGTCGACGTTTGAAATGGTCAAGGTCCGTGATATTGTTTTCGTCTATTGCGGACCTCAATCATTTCTAATATGGCGTATGTCGTAAATCATGGGGCAAAATTGTTTTTTGAAACATAAAGATTGTCGACGTTTGAAATGGTCAAGGTCCGTGATGTTTACATCTATTGCGGACCTCAATCATTTCTAATATGGCGTAGTCGTAAATCATGGGGCAAAATTGTTTTTTGTTGATTGGCTGTAAAAATACATTGAAATAGCAATCGTTGGTAATCGTTTGAAATAGCGTTTGTTTTTGAAATGCGTCCTTACAGCGTAATGCATTAGTGTGTATTTGAAATGCATTATTTTTTGCTACAAATACAACTGTACAAGAACATTATGCCCTCAATCTTTGGTTGACACGAAATAAGTGAGTGTGATTGTGCAACGTAATGAGTGTGACTCTACAGTAGGCAGGGTGTGATTCTACAACAAGAGATGGAGCGTGGTTACACTAATTGTACGAGTGTGATTGTACAAGATACTGACTGTGATTCTACAATACACTGACTGTGATTCTACAAAATGAAGTGTGCGACATTTGAAAGGCAAAAACCTAAACTGGTTTTATGACTTGATGACTGTGACTATACAACATGTTGAGTGTGACTATACAACTTGTTGAGTGTGACTATACACCATGGTAATGTGTCTGTACATTAGAAAAATAGGGATGGAAATAGTGAAACAGCGATGGAAATATTTGTACATTAGAAAAAGTTCATCTCTTACACAACATATAATGCTTGAAACATAAAAACATTCTACGACACAGTACTTGAAACATAAAAACATTCTACGACATAATGCGGAAAACATTTTAAACAGTCATCAAACCTTAAAACACATATAAACATCCATTACCTACCATTAAACGCTACATTTTAACCAATACCTACTTAACCCTCGTATTTTTGAAGTATCTTCTTCAAGTTGGCCAAATCACGCGGGAACCCTTACCTAGTATCGCCAATGGATGCCACAAAGTTCCTCGCGTCTATGGTAGTGGCGACTAGCTGCATGGTTGTTAATTCATTGGATCTAGTGGTATCCAATAAACCATCGTACTCCTGGATCAAACTTCTGATTTCTTCTATTTTGCTGGCCATTTTTTTTAGGTTAAAGAAGTGAAGTTGAAAGTATGGGGGGTAAAAAAGCGTTGGTATTTAAAGGGGGGAGGGAGGAGATCTGTAAAAATTTAAAGGGGGAGGCAGTAAAGAGGGTTGAAAATTTAATTGAGTTAGGTGGGGGGCTTATCTTCCTAAATTAATTAGGGTTAGGAGAGTGAGGTGATCGTTTGTGTTCTCAATGTGCATTGAGACTCACAAACATCCTCTCCCAGTCACACACTTGATGTGTATTGTTTACTTGTCGTCAACATCGGTTTTGAACCATCGTTATTTTTGTGAAATAATCTGATTGTGAAAATGATTTTACGGTGTGTGTGTGTGTGTGTTTTGTTTTGTTTTGTGTCTTTTGTAAATACGCTGAAATAATCGTATATTTGAAGGTGAAATAATCGTATAATTATAAGGTGAAATAAATTGAAAGAAAATGAATGGTCATATATGTAGGGTTACTTAGAACATGATACATGCATACAACCAAGAAGCAACCAAAAGTACCACCACATCTTAAACAAACCCTTAATCACCCATGAAGACAGAAAATTCCCCTACTAATCCTAGCAAGAAAACTACTCACACATATCTAATGGAGAACAAACAACAATTATAAGAAAACTCATAACAAAAGCATTCATATTGAAATCTAAACTATTCTCAACAAATAACACAAACAAAGATTCAAACTTTTAAATAAAAGAGGAAGAGATTATACCATCTTTACAAGAGAGAATGAAAGGAACCATCTTTGAATAAAATAAACTCAAGAGGATAACCAATGTTGTCAAGATTGGATAATCCAATACAAGTCTTCAAGAATTCAAAAATGAAACATGGATTAAACTAGATTTAAGGACTAATGGAAGAGTAATTATGGAGGGATTAAGCTAATCTAATTTAAGTTAATCTAACCTAAAGTATATCTAGGGCTTCGTGCTTACAACAATACAAGAGGGGGGTATTTATAGGGTGGCATGAATAAGGGAGGTGAAGCGTCGAAGCGGGGAGAAAACAGGGCCATCCCGGCCATGATGGTGGCTTCCCGGCCGTGATTGGGCATCGTCCTGGCCGTGATGGTGGTGGTCACGGTCGGGATGGCCTATCTGTAGCCTTCTTCTCTCGTCTTTGCTTCCCGACCGTGATGGAGTGCTTCCCAACTGTGATGGGTCCCTACTTGCTCTTCCTAGGCTTCTTATCGATGCTCGGTGCTCGCGATATTCTCAAATGGGCTCCAAGGGACTCGGGATCGAGTCTAAGTCACCGAATCATCGTCGCTTCTCTTCGTTGGCTCCATATGCATGCATCGGAAACGAGACAGAATCGTTCCACTTCTCTATGATGAGCATTAGGAACCTAAAACATGCTAGAAGAAGCGTAAGTAGCCTCGAAACCGCCCTAAAGAGCGATTCCTTCAAAGAAAGTGGGACCAAACACGCGAAATAAACACTACAAAACACACATATCACTCTCTAATGGGTCCAAAACCCGATGACTCTTTGAGAATCAAACAGTATGCAGCACTATTGGCGACATTACCAATGAAAATTGCATCTACGGTTTTTGGTCCAAATTCTGGAGACCAAACCTACCTAAACACCCCCACACTTTCAGATAATTAAGGTTAGGTGGATAACCTTTCCATAACTCATAGGGTGTTTTACCAGTTTCTTGTGTGGAACTCGGTTGAGACGCACTCGGTTCAGATACCAGTTTCACACAACCTAGTTCACCAACTTACATGCAACTACTTAGCCATAAGGAATCAGTAAGAGAAATATCTTATCCACAAGTAAGACACAAAGAAATATCTTGTCCACAAGTAAAAGACCCATAATATAAACACCAATCAAGTTCTTACTTTTCCTCAGTCTCATCTTTTATACTCATACTTTCCAAATGCTGCTACTTTCTTCAAAACAGGGTCCCTCACCTTGTTCACGTCGCTCAGAATAAGGGTCGTCGTGATTTCCGCCCTGAACATATCCATGGCCGCCATTGTCCCCAAGGAGCAGTTGAACGGGGACCCTGTGTACAACATCATGTGCATCATCAGGTACACTCCACAGTCATTGGCGGAGTAGCCCACCCCCTGCGAAGATAGGGGAACGTTCACCAATTTAAACGCACGGACCCTCTCATCTTTCCCCACCCCTCGCTATACCATGTACTTCCCCATTTTATCAGCCTATAAAACAAGTTCAAACAGGATCAGTTGTTGAACACATTCGCAGTCACAAAATTGATTTAATATTAAATTAAAAGGGTCTGACCGCTATTCGAGCAATGCCATAGTAAGGCAACGTCGAAAGATCATCATCGTACAACCTGTTGTCGAGGTACTCTACTTACTCCGAATTGAAGTTTATGCAGGCGCAACTGTAGTGGCCCTCGTCACCCGTTAAAATCGGGACGAACACCTGCAAACAATGCGTCAGGATTTTGTGCTGATAACAACGACTAACGAACAGTATCTGCAGGATAATACCATGTCCGAGTCCAAAGCAAAGTCGGAAAAACTATTTTCTATGCACTGGTCCCACATGTAAAATATTTGTTTGTCAAGATTTATGCCCTTACCTCTTTTCCTCCACAATTCCAGCATTGGGTCCTACTCACATGCACTGATGGTAATACATGTAGTTAGTGTGTGGTTGACATGCGTGACTATACATGCTTTTACGCGTGACTGTACAGCTGTTAGTGTATGATTATACACCATAAAAGTGTGTGACTGTACATCGTAAAGTGTGTGACTATACATGCTTTTGCCTGTGACTATACAGCTTGTAGTGTAAGATTATACACCATAAAAGTGTGTGACTGTACAGCAGAAAGTGTGTGACCATACAACCTTTTGTGTATCACTATACAGCTTATAGCGTGTGATTATGCAGTTTATAGTGGTGACTGGACAACATAAAGTGTGTGACTATACAGCTAATAGTGTGTGACTATACAGATAATAGTGTGTGACTATACACCCTCAACAAACATTTGGGGGGTGAACGTACCGTATGTCCAAGAGAGAAGTAACATCTACTGGTTACTCTTGGTGCGTATTTTTCGTAGATCAACTGGTTCAGTAGCCTACACCAGCAGTCAATGATGTTATTTGTCACCTGCAGGCCAGGCTCGAGCGACTGCATGTCGTCCCTCGCTATATAGTCATAATTTGTGTACTCGACCAATCCTTCGTTGTAGATCAAACAAAGTCCCGATTAGCACATGTATTAAAAACGACATGAGCAGCACAATAAATACGTACCCTGACGGACGTGACGTTGATCGGTCGAAGACGTAGTCGATTACATCTTTCCGCACACTGAGGATATCCCAGAAGATGACTTTATTGGAGCACATGAATCCAGAGACCACAAGCTGCCCCCTCATTATAGTCCCACAGTCCAATGTGCACCCCAAATTGGCTGGAATGTTATCCATGCACTCAAATGCTATGTCGGAGTAGAAAATGTACCGATGATGTAGTGCTGGAGCAATGTGCGTCTCGGTCCCTGAAGTCTCGCCTGTTTGCTGATTATCATCCGTGACGATTTCTACCGTCGCAGGCGTAGTGACAACAACGTCTGCTACATCTCAGCCTGCTTTGTGCAGTTCCTTCTCAAGGCTAGAAGTGACTGTCTCATCGGGCGGAGCCGGTATTACATTATGCATTCCCTGGTCAGTGATCGCCCCATCGTTGTGGACGGTGGATGGCAAAACATATTTCGTGGCCAGATCAGCCATGGCCGACCGTGCGTCATCGGTCTCCCACCCTGCTTGCCGTAGAGCTACCACTACGGTCGGACTCATACTAACCGAACCCTACACATCGGAGTCTCGATTGAGTTCTTCAGAGGCATCACTCTCGGGATCTTCTCCCTCACAGAAACCCGGTGTCACGACGCCACCTTCTAAAGTGCCCTCATCATCGTAACCTTCTGTACTCTTGTAGACACCCGCATTTTGCCTGCTAGTGTCTATAGCAGTTCCCAACAAAATACCCGATGATGATCGGACGTCAACGTGACTTAATACGCTCGAATACGGACTCGGAATCAATAGTATCCGACGTGGGCTTTTAGCGGAGTGCAAATCTCTCAAAACCGACCTCAAATCCAGGCCCAGTGGGTCGTTCCCAATAAAATGAGACTAATTTGGGCCAAAACCGACACCAAAAATAAAAACCGTCTTTTGGCGACCGAGTCAAAACCCGGTCAAAGACGAACCCGTCACACAAATCAGCCAAATTCAACTTCTAGAAGCTGGCGCCAAATCAAAATTCAAAATTCAAAATAAAACAAACCAAATCACAAGGTCAACACCTTCCTAAATTATTTCGATCTTCCTGATCCACTCGATCGAGTGGATTGACCCACTCGGTCGAGTGGAGCGCCAAAGACCGGATCAGGCGCGTTTTGCAAGGGCACTCGATCGAGTGCACTAGGGCCACTCGATCGAGTGACCCTAGGTCGGGGGGTGAAGCCTATAAATACCCCCTTAACCCCATTCATTTCACAAGCTTTTGCAACCTACATTCACCCTCATACTCTTCACAAGACAAGCTTTTTCCATGCATTCTTAGTCTACATTTCTACCCTAATCCTACCATACTACACTACACTACAAGCCCTTAGCAACCCTAAGCAATACACACAAAAACCGAGTCCTTCGTCCCTCGAAAACCGACGAATCATCCATTACACATACACATACAATCAAAACTCGAGATCAAAACTCGCCAAAGACCCGAGAGCATCCTCTCCCTAACCAAACACACCCTAACTCACCCTACATATCTCGACACTCCCGCGCACACGCCGCTATCACGAGTTCGTTTCCGAGGCCATTAAACATGTAGGTTGAGAGTGTAATTCAAATCCCGACATCTCTTTCTCCCTTCTTCTTTTTTCGTTTCTTTTGTATATATATATTTGTATTATCATTATTATTATTATTATTATTATTATTATTATTGCTAACCTTTAATTTTGTGCATACTAACATTTTATTTATGTACTCTAACCACTAACTTTTTTTATTGTTTACTAACATTTCAATTCCGTATTCTAACATCGAACATTATTATACCGTGTATATATACATATTAATATCAAAATCTCGGTTTCGAATACGTTTGACTGTGACGATCGCCTAAAGTCCATCTAATTCCGTTACGAGTAACGACGGAGGTGGCGCCCTTTCGAGGAGCGCCGCCCCAATGTACTCAAGGACATGATGTGATCGTGATCGGTCCTAGTTGAACGTATTTGATCCCATTGCGATAATTAGTACGGAACCCGTTGACACGAAAACCGACATCACATAATCCGAAAGGATTAGTTTCGATGTCGTGACGTAGAGGGATACAATTTCGTCACTAATTCAAAATTTCTAATCTAAACGATAACATTTTCATAAAATTCCGATGACGGTATTATAATCGCTTGCATATGCGATTATAGCACCGAAAGCCGAGTTAAGTGCAAATCGTACAATATTTGTATTTAATTTGGCCCACTATCGATTTTAACCAAAAAAGCAACACGAGTTGTCACTCGTACAGGGGCTACTCGACCGAGTACGTAGGCTACTCGATCGAGTAGCACCCAAAAATCTGGATAGTAGCTACGTCAAAGACACACTCGACCGAGTCAGACCATGACTCGATCGAGTGGGTCCTATAGCCCAGAAAACCGAGAGCTCTAATGCAACATTCGAGCCTCGTCATTCTTTTTACGACTTTTAGTCGACACGTGCATAATCAATCACGTGACTCTCCCCTTTTTCAAAACTCATGCATATTACGACACTTAGAACGACTTTGATCGACGGTCTCGCACTATTAATTTTGTGTCGACGACTCTTTAGTCGTATCCGACACATAATTAATTTAGACCCCATTTTTCGAGGTGATAAGTCGGGACAAGGCATCGAGGTTTGAGATCGGGTTAGCACCACACCTAGGTCTCGAACCTCTGTCCTTTGATTAATACGCAATATAATGCGTAATTAATTAAAGTTCGTCCGTCTATCTAATTCACGATCTAGTGTGCATTTATTATATACGGGTCTTTGACGGGTCGTGTATTTATTTATCACTCTTCTCATTTTATTCGATTATTCTATTTTATTGCTCGTTGTATTGTGAATTCCGGGTTGTATTCCGCCCGTGTAATTTGTAATTTATTTACGAGTTTTCTATTTTCGATGTTTGCCATTTATTTATTTAAATGAACATCACATGCTAAATCACTTTGACGTGAATCAAGATGCATTAAATGACGTAGTTCACATACTATTCACATGCTTAGCCCGAAAACGTTGTTTGCATATCATTTAATTATTTTACTAGCGCGCGTACACGAACACGAACGATGTCTTAGTATAGGCCGCCATTGTGCGGGCGGGGTTGGGTGTCCTTAGTGGGCTTCCCAACACGTACCCTCACCCCTTACTCAGAACCTTGTTTTCCGGATGTCCGAAACCATTGGCGCACGAGAGTCATTCTATATACGAAAGCCGGTGTAAACGGTATCGATATTGCAATGCAAAGGGACGAGCTCCATAAACTCTGAAATCAAAGTGGGCCGTACTTTGTGTACAGCCCATGACGACATAGAGTGGGCTCGAATGGTTCCGAATAACCACAAAATTCGGTGGCGACTCCATTTTGACTTAAATTTCGAACCCGAGAACAATCTTACCACGAGATTCATTCGCCTACCCAAACCCGCGCGTGGCCGCGTCAGGGTGGACCTACGTCATGTCCACAATTTGGCGACTCCGCTGGGGATACCTGATGTACCACATGTCATCGGGGTTCCTAGGGTGAGACTCGAAGAGAAATCGTTCGTATATTAGTGTGCGCGCATTAGTTTAATGATTCATGCATAACCCATTTTTGCCCGGGCCGGTTACTTGTGACTGACGTCCCACTATACCGCGGTGCATTCCTACATGGGTGCGCTAAAGACTTCGATGGTGGAACTCGTATGGGTTTTGCGGCATGTCCTAAAACCAACTCGGCTTAGGGAGTCCAGCCTGATTTACGAGAAAGCCATCGTTGTTGGTATAGACCCTATTTAGACCGACCGAGACTTAGTGTAAAGCATACATAAGTGTCGTTATAATGCTTGTTTGACTACGTGCTACTTGGTTTCCGTGTCATTTTTCAAAAACCATCTTTTCAAAAAATGCATCTTTCCAAAAACACCAAATTTTGAAAAATCCGAAATACTGTCCATTTCAGGACCCGTCTTTTCAAAATATTCAAATTCAAAAACTCGGAATGCTGCCAAATTTTAGACTTACGATTTGACTCAAAACAAGCCTTTTTTTTAGCCGGCATGCTATCCATTTCAATTTGAATTTCCGATCCACCATTCGATTTTCGAATTTTCAAAATTCAATTTCAATTTTCAAATCTTCATGATGCCATTCGCGATTTTCAAATCCTCGAGATTCCATTCTCGATTTTCAAATCTCCGAGATGTCGTTTTCGATTCTCAAATCTTCGGGATCTCATTTTCAATTTTCAAATTTTCGGAAATTTATTTTCGATATTCAACTTTTCAAAAAAAAATTGGTCCTGTTGGCATGCTGCCAATTTCAAAAGACGGGACCGTCTCCCAATTTTTCAAAACGCGAAATTACTCGCAACCATTCTAATATTTCAAAATGCCCGTCCTATTGGCCCACTACCAATTTCAAGACCGTCCTCTCAATTTTCAAAATTCGATCATCTTTCAAAAACCTTCCTTATTATAGGACCTACCGTAATCCGTGTGTCGGGTCTTTCCATAATTTTTCGAAGGTCTATAGCGTCGAAACTCCGTCGATCCTACATCACGAGTTTCTTCCCCATCCTAGTCTGCCTTATCCTAAAGGCATAACCAACCAACACGAGTCATACACTCGTAAATGGAAGGTTCGTAAACACTCGAGTCCTAACTAGAAAGTCACACGCGATCTTTCCCTCCAACAGGACGGTCCCCACGACCGTTCCTAAGGGAATTTCGCCCGTCTTTCAATTTGTTAGTCGATTCATCCCAATTCAAAAATCCTTTAACTTAAGGGTCTACCATAATCACAGGGTCTATCCTTATTCAAGTCAAGTCAAGGGTCTCTAGCGTCGAAACTCTGCCGATCTCACATTGCAAGTTTCTTCCCTTACCCCGTCTGCCTTTCCTCGAGGCCGAGTCAACCTTTTACAAGGCATAGCTCTGTAGCAAAAGGTTCGTGATCCTTACATCTAAGGGTCACTCGTCCATCACTCGAGTCTTAACAAAACCTACAATCTCGCTCGGGGGCTACCCTTCAGCAGAGCGGTCAATCACGATTGCTCTAAGGGTCATGTCTTACACGTGTTGTCTCACGGCCCCACTTTTGAATCACTTAGATGTCACACCATCTGAGTCCTATTAGAGTCCTCATTCTCACTCGGGGGCTACCCTTCAGCAGAGCGATCAATCACGGTTGCTCTAAGGGTCATGTCCTACACGTGGTGTCTCACGTCTATCACTTTCGAGTCACTCAGATGCCGCACCATCTGAGTCCTATCAGAGTCTTTAGTCTCACTTGGGGGTTGTCCTCCACCCGAGCATTCGACCACGGTCACCTTAAGGGGTACCTTACGTTCATCCTACACCGACATCCTTATGATGCTTTCTTTGAGTCGTACACATGCTACGAATACTCGAGTCACCTAGGTTAAGGTCGCCACGGCTGGTCCGAACACGTGACGCGATCAAACACGGTCGCCCCATTTTCGGACTTACCCTCGTGCAGCTTGAGTCTCACAGTTGAGTCCAAGCCAGAGTTGTTACTTCATTTAGGTCAACGTTCGAGTATCCCGGTCCAAGATTCTTTGTCGACCCGTCGCCCCGGGCCATGTCTAGTTTGACTCCCTCTCTTGCATTCGCGCAAAGTCGAGTTTAGGCGAGTCGTGGCACCTGTCGTTTCCTCCAATCAAGGACCTTACCAAAAAGAAACGACCAACCAAGTATCCGAAAGTCCGGATTCGATTCGAGTCTAAGTCTGAGTCCGAGTCTAGGATATCCTACATCCTCACTAGAGTCAACTGTATTCTGTCTTCTTTTCGCATTCCAATAAAATCAGCTTTTTTAATCTCTCATATATGCTTCCCTTATGTGTTTCCGAGAACATGATGAACACCATCATACACTGTGAGCACATGCACGTGACTATTATAGGCACATCTATAATAACTACAGGAACTGAGGCCCGTGTTTTCCTTTACCTGTTCCATGTCTGGTATAGAAAGCCACATAACTACCCTTAGCAGGAGCGGTATCGAATCCTATGACAAATCTAGGTAGTTTTCTAGTTTGGGTTCAAGACGGGAGGTAAGCCCATTTCCCACAATAAACACCCCTCCAATAAGACTAACCAATCCCTACCTTAGGCATTTAGTCTGACCAGAAGCAAAAAAAAAGAAGCATCGTGACTCTATAGGCTTGATGCCAAAAATACCCAACTCGGGACGATGCTCCCACTAAGCCTGCTCGGAATTATGATGAGAATACCGAGATCCAAATCACCATGCTTACCGTAGAGTACTCCATCCGAGTTGCACTCACACATAAACACCAACTAGGCTTACACCTTACAAAGATTTAGCCCCACAAGCCAAATCCAACCGATGGACCCACCCCCATATCCACCCACAACATCAAAGGGAGGGATAGCCGTGAAAAAAAAAAAACTGGACAAAAAACAGAAGTCCAAGGAAAAAAGCAAAAGGCCCAAAACAAAAGAGCTGGCCATCAAAAAAAAGAACTCCCAAACATCCCTCGACCAGATACGGTCAATCCCTTGACCGGGGCACGGTCATCATCAAAAAAAGAATCCCATGACCGGGGCTAAGAGGTCAACCAAAAAAATTCAAATGCGCATGACCGTGGTCAACGGTCAACTCAAGTGAAAGTCCCTTGACCGGAGTACGGTCAATTCAAAATTATCGATGCCCATACCATCAAATAAGGGAGAGACAATCAAGCTGGTTAGCTAACACCACATTTAACCTCCCCACATTACAACCCTCAAGACCTTCCCGAGACCTAGGCTAAGAGACAGCCCGGAATTTTGAGGATTCTAGCTCCATAGGATACACCCTAACCATTAGGGCTAAACATGGAAATCAGATCCCGCATTATCAAACCTACCCTGATCGAAGTCCGAGTCATTTTTACTCGACTTCTCCCTTTCCTACAACATTACAATACCTTACCCTCGAAGCCTTAGCTCCACAAAATCGAGCTCCAGATGTCAAAACATCAAAGCCATTTACGACCTAGCTCCACATTTCCAAAAAACATCCAAACCAGTTACCAGCCCCAAACACGAGAACTCAACCTGCGGTCGGCATAGAACGTGCCCAAATAGTTCACACCACCTTTGGGGGCTACCCCGGAGAACGCTCACAGTCACAGGATCAACATCCTAACTGTTCTAGCCCTTTGATCAAGACATCATTGGGAACACACCTAGCCTACACCATCGTTATGGCTAGTTACACACAAAGCCCTAATAAACTAGGCACAATAACATATCTTCCAATCCACTGAACTACGGCCTAGTTTGATTTCACTACACGTGAATACGTAGGCAGCCTTTCAACACAGGCACAACCACCCACATTGACACAAATTAAAAAGCACCGTCACTTCGGTCACGACACTGTCATGTTCTCAGCAGCTAGCATTGTCGTCCTAGGGACTTCTCTTAGGCAGAAGACCTCCATTCACTCACATAATGACTTTCAAAAACTAGCCTCCTTTCTAAAGTGTGTCCTAGTACTCGGCTCAGTCGAAGACAAGAATCTGTCAAGGACTCGAAGCAACACCCACTTTGGGAATGTACCCCAAAACCAAAGATTCAAAAGAGCACTAGGCTGCAGCATTGCTAATACTAAGTCTTGTCATGCAGAAACAGTCTCATTACAGGCTACTGCAATTCCCCTAGATCACATCCTTCCCATTTCGATGTTCGACCGTGTTGCCACTCGCCTAGGCTATGGATTAGCGCAGCTTAAGAGTCTTGTCGTCTTAGGTGGCCCACCCCCCTACAGAGTCACAGTCCAACCCCTTTGAGAGTCCAGTCATGTCTGTCAACTCGTCCTATCACGTCCAGAGTCGAGTCTGTTGGTATGTCTCTCTTTTCAAATCCTTGCTTTGAAATTTGCAAAACTTAGCCATTTGAGAAAATCCTTTTCGACAAGGTCAAATTTCGGTCTATTTAAACTGCAAAAATCTTTTCTACCCCTTTCAATTTTGAAAACCTATCTCCTAGCACGTGAGTTGCTTTCAGGACTTCGATTTCAAAATGAAGCAAAAATCATTTTCCCCAGCGCAAACTAGTCTATAGATGCTAACTGCATTTCCTATGTGCTATCTTGCTATATACTATGCCTGCTATTTCTGCCTATGTATCTAACATTTCAGGTACCAGCTAGTGCTTCCCAACGGAACATCAAAGGCGGTGTTTCTCCTGAAATGCTACATGCAAGTTGTCATGTGTCAGCATACGGGTAAGCCCAAGTGTGGACATGACATAGGTCCACCCCGACGCGGCCACGCGCGGGTTTGGGGAGGCGAATGAATCTCCATATGAGATGGTCAAATTGAAATTTAAATCAAAGTAGGAGTCGCCACCGAATTTTGTGGTTATTCGGAACCGTTCGAGCCCACTCTATGTCGTAGTGGGCCGTATACAAAATACGGCCCATTTCCGATGTCAGAGTTTATTGGGCTCGTCCCTTTGCATATCGATACCGATGCCGACTGGGCGGTTAATCGTATATTGAATGACTCTCGTAGCCAATGGATTCGGACATCCGGAAACCATGGTTCTGAGTAAGGGGTGAGGGTACGTGTTGGGAAGTTCACTAAGAACACCCAACCCCGCCCGCACTTAGCGGCCTTTACTAAGATATCGTTCGTTTTTGGTGTACACGGGTTAGTTCGACGGTTGAATGATATGCAAACATTATTTTCCTAAGCATGTGAGAAAAATAAAGTGGGTTGCTAAGTCGTTTAATGCATATTAAACTAATAACGTCAAAGTTATTTTAGCATGTGAGTTCGTTTTAGTCTAATAAAACGATAAAAATAAATAAAAAGCTACAAACACGAGAAAAACGAGTTAGTAACGGTTTGTGAAGATAATATAGCAAATAAATATATGAGATCGAAAAAATAAATATTAATCGAAATCTGGAAAATATTGTTAAAAACGATGTTTTGTATTAAAAAACGAAGTTCGAAAAATAATAAAAAAACGAGAAAAAGGGGCGTCGAGGCAGCCGGCCGCGCGGCTCGCCCGGGATGCCGGCGAGTCGCGTGTCGGTTTGATTTTTGAGACGATTTTCGAAGACTCGACGTTTTTATTAAACCGCGTACAAATATTGCATAATTCGCACTCGATCTAATATTTTCGATATTCGTTATATTTAATAGTTGACTACGAAATCAATATTAAATATTCAGAATAGTTTTAGAAAAGATGTAAATTTTGAAATCGTTTCGTAGAATAAATAAAATAAAACGAACGAAGAAAGCTAAAAAAACGACTCGGATTTCAGGCCCGTGCGCGAGTCGCCTGGGCGTGGCGCGACTCGCGTGCGGGTCTGTCCGATTTTATATGTTTTTGTTCGAAATCGCTAATTTTGATAAATCGCGTACAAAATATGAATTAATTTGTATTCGATTCATGCTTTCGATATTCGTCGTACCCGATATTTGATTATGAAATCGATATCGAGTATTCGGAATGAATTAAAAAAAAGGTTCTGTAAAAAAAAGATAAAAATAAAAGTTTGAACGAGAAAAAAAAAAGAAAAAGATGTAACGACTTTATATCGTCGAGTTTTGATTTAATTCCTTTTGTCATAACATTCAACTATGGAGTTGATAATGCATCTTAAGAATGTTTGTTAATATGAAAATAGTTTTTTGATAATATCGATATTAGAAAAATATATGCGATGAACGACCCCTATTAAAATATGAAACGACCGACGAAAACTAACTAAAAAAAAAAGAAAGAAAAAACGTGAGAAAGAGAGAGAAAGGAAGAAGAATCGGGTTTGATTTACACCCTCAACCTACATGCTTTAGTTTCTCGGTATAAGGCTCGTCGGACGGTGGCTTAGGCACGGGAGCGTCGAGATGATGCGGGTGAGTTAAGGTGTCGGTTTTTGGAGCGTTTTTGTGTGTGTGTGTGAGGCGTGGATTCGGCCGGGTGACGGGACGGATTCGTCGGTTTTTGGACACTATTTCGGTATTCCTTCGGATGTGAATTTCGAGATTGTTTTTGCTATAATAATCGTGTATGAGTTGCTGAAATATTGTGTATCAAAACTGTTGTTTTTTTGTGTCGGATATAAGGTCCTATTTATAGGAATCGAGGTGGTCATGTTTGTGTGACAAGAAACACCGGTTTGGATAGGAAATACGAGAGTTCATAAGGAAATAAACTTCTCGTTTCTTGGTGAAGAAGCCAAAAGTCTCGGCTGGTGGGGAGGTATTTCGGCTGTCCTGGGGTATCTTGGCCAAGTATTTTGATGCTCGGTCGATGTCTGATTCGGTTTCCGGATAGAATTCCTACTTGAGATCGAATTCTATCCTTAAACGGATTTGTTTAATATTATTCGAAGCTGATTTTTTTTGGTGTTTGAGTCCGAATCAGCCGTGTAGTGTCACGGCCAGCTCGTGTGACTCGGGAAAAAATATCTTTGACCGGGTTTGACTCGGTTGCTAAAAGACGGTTTTACCCCCGGTGTCGAAATCGACCCAAATTAGTCTCATTTGACTCGAAACGACCCACTGGGCCTGGATTTGAGGTCTGTTCTGTGAGATTTGTACTCCCTAATAAGATTAAACCAAATGTCCATGATTCCGAGCCCATATCCGAGTCCATTAAAGCATGTTTGCGTCCTATCATCATCGGGTGTTTGGCGGGACCTACTATATACACCTGACGGTCAAAATGTGGGTGTCTACACCAAGACTTCAGAAGCAAGTCCCTACGCAGCTCTTTACTCCCCAGCATGAGTCGGTGTTTCTCCTGGAATGCTACATCCAAGATGTGATGTGTCGGCATACGGGTACACCTATGACTCCAAAGGCAAGTTCGACTCCCCACGGAGCTATCATCATCAGGACAGGTATGACCCTTTTCTTATGGCTGGCGAGCCCTTCATGCAAGTCTAATGGACTATAAACGACCCGACCGGTAGGCTGCCAGGTCGTAATCCTCGATTGGCCTGGTAGCTACTCTGACTTTCGCCTTGTCCAAGCCTCAGTTAGAGTGGGGGCTCTGTAGACACCCGCATTTTGCCTGCTAGTGTCTATAGCAGTTCCCAACAAAACACCCGATGATGATCGGACGTCAATGTGACTTAATACGCTTGAATACGGACTCAGAATCAATAGTATCCGACGTGGGCTTTTAGCGGAGTGCAAATCTCTCAAAACCGACCTCAAATCCAGGCCCAGTGGGTCGTTCCCAATAAAATGAGACTAATTTGGGCCAAAACCGACACCAAAAATAAAAACCGTCTTTTGGCGACCGGGTCAAAACCCGGTCAAAGACGAACCCGTCACACAAATCAGCCAAATTCAGCTTCTAGAAGCTGGCGCCAAATCAAAATTCAAAATAAAACAAACCAAATCACAAGGTCAACACCTTCCTAAATTATTTCGATCTTCCTGATCCACTCGATCGAGTGGATTGACCCACTCGGTCGAGTGGAGCGCCAAAGACCGGATCAGGCGCGTTTTGCAAGGGCACTCGATCGAGTGCACTAGGGCCACTCGATCGAGTGACCCTAGGTCGGGGGGTGAAGCCTATAAATACCCCCTTAACCCCATTCATTTCACAAGCTTTTGCAACCTACATTCACCCTCATACTCTTCACAAGACAAGCTTTTTCCATGCATTCTTAGTCTACATTTCTACCCTAATCCTACCATACTACACTACACTACAAGCCCTTAGCAACCCTAAGCAATACACACAAAAACCGAGTCCTTCGTCCCTCGAAAACCGACGAATCATCCATTACACATACACATACACATACAATCAAAACTCGAGATCAAAACTCGCCAAATACCCAAGAGCATCCTCTCCCTAACCAAACACACCCTAACTCACCCTACATATCTCGACACTCCCGCGCACACGCCGCTACCACGAGTTCGTTTCCGAGGTCATTAAGCATGTAGGTTGAGGGTGTAATTCAAATCCCGACATCTCTTTCTCCCTTCTTTTTTTTCGTTTCTTTTGTATATATATTTGTATTATCATTATTATTATTATTATTATTATTATTATTATTATTATTATTATTATTATTGCTAACCTTTAATTTTGTGCATACTATCATTTTATTTATGTACTCTAACCACTAACTTTTTTTATTGTTTACTAACATTTCAATTCCGTATTCTAACATCTAACATTATTATACCGTGTATATATACATATTAATATCAAAATCTCGGTTTCGAATACGTTTGACTGTGACGATCGCCTAAAGTCCATCTAATTCCTTTACGAGTAACGACGGAGGTGGCGCCCTTTCGAGGAGCGCCGCCCCAATGTACTCAAGGACATGATGTGATCGTGATCGGTCCTAGTTGAACGTATTTGATCCCATTGCGATAATTAGTACGGAACCCGTTGACACGAAAACCGACATCACATAATCCGAAAGGATTAGTTTCGATGTCTTGACGTAGAGGGATACAATTTCGTCACTAATTCAAAATTTCTAATCTAAATGATAACATTTTCATAAAATTTCGATGACGGTATTATAATCGCTTGCATATGCGATTATAGCACCGAAAGCCGAGTTAAGTGCAAATCGTACAATATTTGTATTTAATTTGGCCCACTATCGATTTTAACCAAAAAAGCAACACGAGTTGTCACTCGTACAGGGGCTACTCGACCGAGTACGTAGGCTACTCGATCGAGTAGCACCCAAAAATCTGGACAGTAGCTACGTCAAAGACACACTCGACCGAGTCAGACCATGACTCGATCGAGTGGGTCCTATAGCCCAGAAAACCGAGAGCTCTAATGCAACATTCGAGCCTCGTCATTCTTTTTACGACTTTTAGTCGACACGTGCATAATCAATCACGTGACTCTCCCCTTTTTCAAAACTCATGCATATCACGACACTTAAAACGACTTTGATCGACGGTCTCGCACTATTAATTTTGTGTCGACGACTCTTTAGTCGTATCCGACACATAATTAATTTAGACCCCATTTTTCGAGGTGATAAGTCGGGACAAGGCATCGAGGTTCGAGATCGGGTTAGCACCACACCTAGGTCTCGAACCTCCGTCCTTTGATTAATACGCAATATAATGCGTAATTAATTAAAGTTTGTCCATCTATCTAATTCACAATCTAGTGTGCATTTATTATATACGGGTCTTTGACGGGTCGTGTATTTATTTATCACTCTTCTCATTTTATTCGATTATTCTATTTTATTGCTCGTTGTATTATGAATTCCGGGTTGTATTCCGCCCGTGTAATTTGTAATTTGTTTACGAGTTTTCTATTTTCGATGTTTGCCATTTATTTATTTAAATGAACATCACATGCTAAATCACTTTGACGTGAATCAAGATGCATTAAATGACGTAGTTCACATACTATTCACATGCTTAGCCCGAAAACGCTGTTTGCATATCATTTAATTATTTTACTAGCGCGCGTACACGAACACGAACGATGTCTTAGTAGAGGTCGCCATTGTGCGGGCGGCGTTGGGTGTCCTTAGTGGGCTTCCCATCACGTACCCTCACCCCTTACTCAGAACCTTGGTTTCCGGATGTCCGAAACCATTGGCGCACGAGAGTCATTCTATATACGAAAGCCGGTGTAAACGATATCGATATTGCAATGCAAAGGGACGAGCTCCATAAACTCTGAAATCAAAGTGGGCCGTACTTTGTGTACAGCCCATGACGACATAGAGTGGGCTCGAATGGTTCCGAATAACCACAAAATTCGGTGGCGACTCCATTTTGACGTAAATTTCGAACCCGAGAACAATCTTACCACGAGATTCATTCGCCTACCCAAACCCGCGCGTGGCCGCGTCGGGGTGGACCTACGTCATGTCCACAACTCTCACCACCTTCAAAAGCTTTCTTAATATCTTCATCCACTTATCCAGCATCACGCAAGTCATGCACAATTTTGCGTACCTGATCGTAGACATCAGTATCGCATTGGTCCTCGCCCTCAACGACGGGGGCGTTCTGGGTAGTCTGCCTCAACTGGTTGGCAAACGAAACAACTTCATCGATATACTGGAGGACAGCTGGATCTTCCCAGAATTGTTGAGAGGACGGGTCTTAACTTGGAACTGCCTGGTTCCTCGTCGTTATTTCCTTTACCTTGGAGGTAGCCTCCTCAGGACGCGGGGGCACGCGCAGCTTCTTTTATTTTTACTAGACTTAGTTTTGCTATTGCTAAGGGAGTGGGCGCCCAGATAGTATCTCGACTACCCATTAACTTCTTGTAATTGGTTTCATTAATAATAATAATAATAACAACAACAACAACAACAACGACGACGACGACGACGACGACGACGACAACAACAACAACAATATTAATATTAATATTAATAACAATAACAATAATAATATATAATAATAATAATAATAATAATAATAATAATAATAATAATAATAATTCTTTATTTATATGAAACGGAAGTTGCATTCAGATCGAAACAAATTACAATAAGTTATTATTATTGTTGTTATTGTTATTGTTATTGTTGTTGTTGTTGTTGTTGTTGTTGTTGTTGTTGTTGTTGTTATTATTATTATTATTATTATTATTATTGCATTTCGATATTAATGCAAGTTTTTTTTCATTAAAATAAATAAATAAATAATAATAATAATAATAATAATAATAATAACCTGGTTCGCGACACCCTTTTGGATATCTGCTTCCGATCTGGTATTTCGGCCGGTAAAGAGGTGGATGTCGGTTTGATTGATGGGCACGACAAGCCCCTTCGCCCGGCGGATTTACTTCTGTATTCCTGGGAAAGGGGGCGCGATGTGTGTGTCGATCTGACAGGGTCGTCCCCATTGACTCAGTCCGTGATGTCTGATTTTCTGCCTGGTCGCGCGGTCGCTGATGCTGCTCAGCGCAAGTGCGCCAAGTATGGAGATTTATGCACCAAGACTGGGTATGGGTTCCTACCTTTCTCTTTCTCTTCTCTAGGGGAGCTCGACGCGGAGGCCACTGCTTTACTCAAGCGGATTCAGAAATTCTCTATCTCTCAGGACGCGGGAGCTCGCGCAGCTGCTTTTATTTTTACTCGTCTTAGTTTTTCTATTGCTAAGGGAGTGGGTGCCCAGATAGTATCTCGGCTACCCACTAACTTCTTGTAATTTATTTTGATCTTAATACAAATTCTGGTTTTTATAATAATAATGATGATGATGATGATGATGATGTTACTTGTATCTCTTAATGTTAATAATAATAACAAGTTATTATTATCATCATCATTACCGTTGTTGTCATCATCATCATTGTCGTCATCGTTATTATTATTATTATTATTATTATTATTATTATTATTATTATTATTATTATTATTATTATTATTATTTATCATCATTATTGTTATTATAATAATTATTAATATTATTATGCACTCCATAATATTTTGAGGTCTTGAAATAGATGTTACATTCAAATATTTACAACTTTGTCTCAATGTCATTACGATTAATTTACGTTTTTTTACACTATTTTTGAGTGAATAGAATATCTAATACACACACAATATAACATAGGAGTATGAGTATTATTTGTATTGCATTAAGATTTAAAATTATCAAAATTTAAAATTTTATATTACGTAATCAAAGATATATACAAAACATTTTCTATTGCCAAGTACTAAAAAAAACAATAGAAATCAAACGAATTGGAGTGGGTACTATATGTTGTTGTTGTTATTATCATTACTATTATTATTAATTAATTAATTAATATTATTGTTATTACTATTACTATTATAATTAAATAATTTATTATTATTATTTATTATTATTATTATTATTATTATTAATGGGAGAATTTCGTTGATGAATCAAAACGTAGTTTACAAAAAATTGGTGGGCAGCCGAGATACAATATGGCCCACACCCCCTTAGCTATAGCAAAGCTATGTGTAGTAAAAATAAAAGGAGCAGCGCGTGCTCCGGCATCCTGCGCTATCGAAAAATTTTGAATTCTCTTGAGCAAGGCGATAGCATCCGTCTCCAATTCCCCCGGCGATTATTATTATTGTTGTTGTTGTTGTTTAGTGTTATAATTTTTTATATTTTTTTTCATTTTTTAAAATATTATTAGATAATTTATATAAGTAGTTATTAATTTCAGCTTCTTTTAATTCAGCTCAGCTTCTATCAGTCCAGCTCAGCTCCTATCATACCAGCTCAGCTCTTATCAGACCAGCTCAGCTCAGCTCAGCCCTGTTTCAGCCAAAAGAACAGGGCATTAGTCTCAAAATGATTTGGCTAACCTGAATCAATATTTGAGGACAATTAAAAATAAAAAAAGCAAGGCAAGGCAAACAATGAAATAGAATAATACTAATAGAAATACAATTTTAAACGCTAAATCCATCACAAATTTGGGCTCGTTTGGTTGTCTTAGGAAATGATGGGAAGTGGAATTTCCATGAATTGAAAAAAAATGGGATTGTTTGGTTGCCTCAAATTTGCACGAATGGAGGAAGTTAAACTTCTCGTAGACGTTCCTACATAAATATAGGAAGTTGCTTACCAACCTTCATCTTGGTAGCTTGCAATTCCCACGAATTAAGTTTCCGCATAAATAACCACACTTTTTAGAACTTCCCGTAAATTAGAAAAAATGAATTTATTTTCCATGATTTTCTACTTCCCATTTATTTGCACTTTCCACATATACCAAACGAATTAGCAAAACAATTATCTTGTCTAGCCAAATGAGATATTATTTGACATGTTTTAATCTTAAGACGGATATAACTGTTTAGTTTTTTTAGGTGAAAGTTGAAGTTATATTAAAAATTATCTCCGCCAATGCAAGAATTACATCCGGAAACATAGAAACATACATCGACGCCTTCCGACTTCGCGGGCACAACCTAGCTACATGATGTGCCATAGTATTACCGTTTCTCTTAACATGTCACCATAAACATTCAACAAAAGAGGATATTGACATGAATTTTTCTCTTTACATATTACCTTTTCTTCGCTTTCATTATGAGTTTTCTCATTGTTTTGCTATGGAAAAAAGGGACTCTAGTGACAGATTACAAAGTTGAATGTGAGGAGGGAAATGACGAAGATTTGTTTGTATGGGAATTGATGGCAGACGAGGTGAATATTGAGTACCGACATACTAATCTGAACTCCTGGGAGGGTCAAACTTCAACCTATAGTCCACAACTAGATTGCACGGACACAGACACGGAGACGTATCGAACACGGGACACGGCGTTCGAAAATTTATAGGACACGGACACCGCAGAAAAAAAAATCAATATAAATATTTAAACAAAGAGAATTTGGAGATTTTTATACCTAAAATATAGGTGTGGTTACTTAAACTATCGCAATTATCGTAAAATAACAAAACAAAAATTAAAGTCTTATAAACTCAAAGTTAAAATCAAATCTTAAAAAACTCAAACAGTTATACCGCTATAATATACTCTCTCCACCCCACTATGATTTTCCCACTTTCCTAATAAGAAAACACCACTATGATTTTCCCACTTTAAAAGTTTCCTTATTCATCTAATTTACTCTCTTTCTATTGGTTACTTTTTGTGATTTGACTTCTTGAACCCCACCAAACACTTTACCACCATTCATTATCGATTTCTTAATCAATGTGCCATATTGAAATGGGAACATCAATGTGGGGAGGAGGGAGTAATAATTAATTAATTAATTAGTCTTAAGTTGAATGTTTATATTATCAAGTAACCGTTATTGTTGTTTTATTAAAGTCCAAAAATTCATAAATAACGCTAAGTGTGTTCGATGACTCTCCACATACTATGAATCGTGGCCGACACGTCTCAAAATAACATGAAATGTGTCTGACACGTCTCTAAATAAATTTAAAAAACCGGACACGGTTTTTTAGGTGTCCGAGACGTATTGTCGTGTGTCCGACGTGTGTCGGTATCCGACACGATACGATGGTTTAGAGGAGTGTCCGTGCAACCTAGGTCCACAATACCTTCATCTTAAATCTTAACCATTAAAGTAGACATCTTCCACATGAGACAATGACAAAGTTATAAAACCCTAAAGTAAAGAAGTGGTAAGAAATATTAATGATGCAAAGGAAATGATTTTCTTGTTCACTTCGCAAATGAGTGGGACAAATCTCGAGTTACTGAGGGTCCGTCAAGCATGGCATTTTGATAAGTTTTTTTTTTTTGCCAGCAAGGAAAACACGATATGCATTACATAATATTCGGACTATAAAGGTCCTTATTACATCCATTATTGAAAATTAAAACAACATAACGACCACAAATACATCGATAAACAGGAGTCGAGCAATAGAAAAAGGAAAATTGGGCACGAGCATTAGAATCTTCTTGATCGATGTTGCTAACCTCCGAACACTGTCAATGCAAAAGAGTCGCAGAGTGACAAGAACCAGGCGTACTTACGTTCTTGCGAAAAGGACGTAGAAAGAAACGGTGACAAGCAAGACGAAAAAGTCTACCGTCGATGGAGATAAAACTCCTACACCTGGGTGATCAAACCCTTTGATCATAAGCACGCCAATATAAGAAGCATAACAAGCATGTAACAAACAACCCCTCAACCAATTTCATATCTATAGTTGCAAAAAAGTACCGTCTTCTGACGAACCCAACCCACACACGATGCAGAAGATCCATAAGAGCTATACTAGTACTACTTAAACTTTTTTGGTTAAGGGTAGTATATATATATATGCCGTGTAATCAAGTTACAAAAAATATGACTACATCAATTTATGTAGCCATCTATCGTCTTTAGCAAGTAATGGATATTTAATCTTACACATGATTCTACTTCTGACATCCATCTTAATCATCCTAACAGCATACTTCCATCTTAATCATCCTAACAGCATACTTCGGCTGTTGGAGCATTCCTTCAACTCGACACAAATTTCGCTGCCTCCAAACATGGTAAATTGAGGCATTAATCAGAGCTCGAAGAATGTTGCATTGGAACTTCGAACCCCTCATATTACACGCCCAGGTCAAGGTATCACTACACGGTATCTTCTTCTTCACCCAATCACTCAACAAGTCCACAACTTGAGAACTCCAAGGACACCCAAAAAATAGATGTTCAAAGTTCTCCTCATGAGCTTCACACAAAACACACCGATCAGAGTCCGCCACCCCAATCCTCAATAATTTCTTCCTATTGTTTAAAGCCCCCCTAAACACTAGCCAAGCAATAAACTACTTAAACTTATTATTAGAAAAAAACTAAAAATAACAACTAAACGAAAGTTCATTGCGAGAGGTAGCCACCGGTACCCCAGCCACACATCAGAACCAAGATCAACCATGAAAAGACAACTCAAACCCAAAACCGTTCAAAAATAGAAAGACCCACACCATTCATAACGGGAGAGACACCACCGTGATAGCATAATCCAGAAGAACGAAAGAAAAAGGAACCAATAGATGGACTAGACCCTCACAAACCCAGACCTATCAACCAACCAAGCCGACAAAAACGATCAGACCAAGAAACCAACCCGACACCGTACAAAATTGGGCTACCCAGACAAGGCCTATCAACCTAATCATAAACAAAAAGGCCAACCGACCAGACAATCAGACAAACATCGTAGGGTGGGGGAAGGGGACGAGGGGAGGGGGGGAACACCCAAAAGCACAAGTCGATGAAAGGAGGGCCAAACAAACCTCAACCGGGGAGGGGGAAACGGTCATCGGAGGGCGGGGAATGGGGACGACGGGAGGGGGAAACGCCCCACGACGAACCACCAGACAGGGGTCGACGACAAGACGGGGGGGGCGGACCGGATCGATAACGGCTAACAGGTCTGAATCGGGGAAGCAATCACCAATACCAACCCAAAAGAACCACAAAAACAAAACCTCCTGGACAACGAAGACGAAAGGGACCAAACCGACAACGAGATGGGGTAGAGGGGATGAAGATGAACGGTAAGAGTGAGAGATGAACAAATCAGCCGGCCGGAGATAGGTCAGAAGACGGCCATATCTCCGGCCAACAAGGAGATTGGCGGGATGAGGGTGGTGGGGCGGCGGTGGCAACAAAATTAGGGTTAGGGTTTTATGTTTTGGGTAGAGATGGGGGAGCTTTTATTTAAGAGAGAGAAGAGGTCAATAGTTAACAAACCCAACAATGAGATGAAGATAAGGGCATCGTTGCCCTTGTGCTTTTTACCTGTGTGGGCTAGGGTTTACAATTTGCCAATAAACGGTCACTTGAGTGAAATGAATGTGAAAAGGATAGGGGCGCAACTCAATGATAGATTTGTATACAACTGTTGATCTGACGGGGAGGGGGAGGAGGTTGTTTCCACAAACATTATTGAGCATATGAAAGAGAATCACAGGGGATTCTTTCTTTTACGGCGAAGTTAGCAATAAATCAAGCATTAGCCAAAATTTAAACTGTACTGCAAAACAGACCAATCTCAAATCTTAATGCCACTTTTTATAGCATAAATACTACTCTACTCCGTACTAGCGAAAAAGGTACCAAGTCTAAATTCTGGTATGCTAAACCTGCATCTAAATACAAACAGTATCATTACTTCTTAGTTCAGTGGACTAGTACAGATTTCCCATTCACAGGCAACATAATCAATATCAGTAATCTTGGTCCCGCAAGGCACGGACTAAAAGTGATGCTGAGAAACTGATGGGCCTGCATGGAGTAAATCAGAAAGTAAATGCACATGAACAAGAACGTATCGTGATTTCTTCTTTGTAAACATGACCCCCAGTTTTAAGATGGTGAAGGAAGCTAATCAAGCTATTAAGCTTAGACTTCGAGGAAAAGAATTGAAGGCTAGTGTGGTGAAGCATGAGCATTGGTTGATGGAGCATGATGTACTGTAATTAGTGATAGAAGGAACTCATTAATCTGATGTAATGGTGCAAATTTTCCATAATAATTATAATGAGAATCACATTGCACCAGGAAAAAAAAAACATGAATAAAGATACACAAGGCTAAGTTCAGAGCATCAATCTATCCATATAATTCAGATTCCAGACTAGCTAACCCGAGATTTAGCCAAACAAAATAACATTAATGCTCGAGTACCTGTGTTACTTAGACACGCCGGATTCCAACCGTGTCCCGTGTCCGACACGACACGCGGTAGACACGACACGTGACACGTGTCCGGCATGCCAATTTTGGACACGACACAACAAATCCAACAAGTTAAGGAGAGGGAGATAAAAAGATGACCCACTTAGACATATTTAGTGGGCAAGTGTTGGCCATAGAAACATCATTTGTGAAGTTTCTAAATTTTTAAAATATATAGGTTCAATTTTTCATGGTCAAGACGCTCCGTTGACCGTGTCCACGTATTTTAAAATTTGTGAAGTTACGTGTCCGTGTCCGTGTCCGTGTCCATGTCCGTGTCCGAGTCTCGTGTCCGAGTAACTAAGTCGAGTACCTGATTACTAGTTACTACCAAGATTTCCTAATATAATACTACGACATTTTCTGATTTGTGATGCACAGTTGATCGAGTGCCTGACATACAGATCTCAGGTGTAACTACATGAGTCAGTCAAACCGATTTGCTTTACTGAAAGTCATGCAAATCCGTTAACCCAGATAGCAGCTGTCAACTCATACCGATGACAATTTCAGGAAGTACACCCCTTGCTACAAGCAAGCAAGTTAACATGATAGAAACCTTAAATGAGAAAAAGGACACTAGTCTGTAGTCGAACCGTCCCCAGGTAACCTTATAAGAGAGAGAAACCATCTGACTTCTTGACCTGTTGACATTAGTAAGAACCCTACTAAAAAAGGTCATTCTTCAATATTCCATTCAGCTAAGAAATGTATATCCGGATAAGCAATGCTCTCATAATTTTATGATTTCTGCATGCATGTATTATCATTCTAGCTCAGTATCAATCAAGACATAATGATGTTTCTCCAAAGTGTTAAAAGGACCTACAGAGAGGCACATAGAGGGAGAAAAAAATTGAGGACAAAGTTGCACCCTGGACCAATGATATTGCAAGACCGTCTTCTATCCACTGAACCAACACTCTATTATTGATGTTGAAGTATTGAACTGCACAATACATATAAAAACTCATAACCCAAGCGGTCGTAAGTCGTGACTCCTGATCTGTGTCAGGGGATAAAGGGCAAACTATACTGCACGAGGATTGCTAGGTATCACTCAGTTAGAATGCAACTCACGTGCAGACAATAATAATCCAGAAAGTCTAAAATCACGATTATTTTGTCTTCAATCAAACAAGTTCATATAATAGAACCATACAATACTTAATTTTATACAAATACACCTAATTGGCAAGCCCTAGCTGCCTTCAATCTTGGTCAAGAACACAATGAAACATAGGCGTATAACAACAGCCCATCTCTTAAAGGCCACCACAAATGTTGGAGGGTCAGATTACACAACCTTACCCATATGTTGAATTGTAGAAGAGGATTGAAAGAATGTTTTTGTATAATTCTGCATCCAATATCTATTGAGACTTGTTTTCATACCAGTCCTATAAGTTATATCGGTGTAGTATCGGCTTTATTGACCTTGTATCAGTCATATTGGTCAAATATCAGCCATTAGTTACCTACCATACTGCCTACTCAAGGTAACCCTTCATATACCAGAAAACATTGATGTGAGAAACTGAAAATCCTTTAAGCGACAGTCGGTGTGTTCATAGATATTTAACACTCTGTACCATGTAACAAATTCGAGTCACCTACTAACTAAACTACTAAAGAATGGAGAATTTTACATGTTGGTTTGTGTGATGTCCCGATTGACAGCACCTTTCACCCTTTCTCTACTCCAACTATGGCTTAAATCTCATCCTAATTTATTCAAATTAAGACGCATGCAAGCCATGCATTCATCAGTTTGCAAACAAACACGTAATGCATGAGCAAGTAGGCACGATACACATTTATTACTCTGTAATACAATAGACTTCGATCAACTATCACAATACATATCACGTAATACAGACACAAAACACATGCAAATCAGTTTGCAATTCGCTGAGGTTTTGAGCGAGTTCAGTAACCCAGATCTCTCCACTTATGCTTGCATTAGCTAACGTTAAAAACAATCCTGACGCCACTCCATGCAGATTGATAAAAATAGTCAGATCAAAATCAACTGCTACCATTATAATCTGTTGCTTATCATAAGAGTATGTAACGAACATTCTACTTTTCTTGCCTAAACCACCTTTTCAAATGAGTCTGGAGGAACTGGTTATGGCTTAAATGCATGCACCTCTAAGATGAAAACAAACACCTGCAGTTCATGCAGTCTCGGATGGGAGGCGCTGATCATTTAACATAGCTAATACACTCACGTCATTAGGTCTAACTGACTTTTGACTAGCCAAGAAACATTTTCTAAAACATAATATGATAAAAACAAATCATTTATGTCCATGCAGGCTACAATTAAAAGATACGTGGTAGCATCTAGAAATTCAAAAGCAAGCAATGCAATCAAACAGAAAAGGAATAGGAATAACAATTACCAGGTAAATGGATAGGAAAACTGAACAGCAACTTAGTCCTTTTCTATATCTACAGGCTGTACAGAACCCAGAGGCCCCTTCACAACTCCATCACTTTCACCGAGAAGTTCCCGCGCTGCTTTCTCCAGAAACTCCTTTGCCGCCTCACGCACAGATTTTGTATCACTTGGTTGATATTTCCTTTTCTTGTGGATATTTCTTTCAGAGTACTTCATCCCGCCTTCCTCGTTGTTGCCGATCGCCCTCAAACTCTTCCTCTGCTCTATTATCCAAAATTCAATTATAAAATTATATAATAAGAAAGTAACCAAAAGAAGACTTACAATGATGTGGATTTGTGGAAGGAAAACAGAGCAGTACACCTTTTCTCAAAAAATAAAAACAAAAACTATAAGAACAGAAAAGTACACCTACCAGAGGTAAGATCAGGCAGAGAGTGCTCGATAAAACGTGTAGCTGCTCGTTGGTTTAACATGGTGCTAGGTCGCAAGGGAGCTTTAATGTTAAGACAAGCAACATACCGTTAGTACAGAAACCATGAGTGGACAACAAAGGATAAGCATGCAATTTTAAGGTATCGCAGCATAAAACGAAATCCATATAAAACCATGTTGATGTCATAACATACTCAACAGATTGATACCTTTACTTAGTTCCACAGAGCGCTCAAGCTTTTCTTGGTACCGGCCTAGCCTATCCTATACATGAAATCACATCACACAGTTAGTGGAGCACAAATTATCATAAAAAAAAGGAGGGAAAGAAATGCAGTATAAGAGCAAAACACGTCAAAAAAGGATATCCTACTCTTTACAACTTGTTGGGGTTTGCAATGATAAGAAAAGCATTTTATAAAAATGGAGAATAAATTATGACAAAAAGGGAACATAGAGTAATGAATTCCCGCTCACGATTATATATCTTCAAGATTAAGAATGTAAACAAATTAATATTGGCCTCAACTAAATCCAAAATATTTACCAAGTCTCGTTTAACACAAGGTTATACCACAATTTCTCAAGATTTTAAATTATTGCAAGAATATACATAGTATGGTTTCTATGACTTCTATCTTATGAGACACAAACATAAGCAATCATCGTCTACTATTGAATCGCCACTTAGTTCAAGGGATTCAAGATTGTTTAGGTAGGGTGCAAATAGTGAGTTTTTCTAGATCTGGTAGTTTAATAATCCATTGAAACTTAAATTCTTCCATTAGAAAGCATGCTTTGATGGAATACCTATCAAGTTTCCGCAATTTCAAGTCATGCTTTCTCACATTGTTCTTCATTTCTTATCACTCCTTAAAGAATAAAGACTATTTCTGCTTTGGTCGTTCTTTCACTATCTCTATAGCTCAAGCTAATAATGACTCAACCTAGCTAGTGGATTTCTTGGTTTCCTTAAAACCACATTATTTAAAAAAGAGAAAAGATCCCAAATTATTGTACTTTTAATATTATTTTAAGTTTTTCTTAATGCATGTGCAAAATAGAAAAGAGCCCTTTGGACATGAATGGAGGGAGTATTAGAATAATAATGGTAAAATTATTTTGTTAGATGATACACCCCATGTATTCTCATGGCTGAAGCATTAACACTTAAGGTTTGCTTGGGATGAGAGTAATTATTAGCCTATTAGGGGAGTAATAAAGTTAAAATGAAGTAACAAATGGAGGGAAATAGTGATGGTGATAAGTGGAAATGGAGAAAGAGAAGGTAATGTAGCCTATTTTGGAGGGATATACTGAATTCAAGCGACTTTGGAATTCGTAGGAATCAACAAGGGTCTCAATAGACTGCCAAGAATCATTGAATGTGGAACTTCTTATGGAATTCCAATTCATATTGGAATTACTTATTGTATGCATATAATCTCGTATAGGTTTTGCATATTACCGAGGCTACTAAAGTTGTTTGACTTTAAGGTCAATTTTCTTGTCTAAATATATGAATCCATTTAGTCTCCCCAAATAGTAATCATTTAGGTAGATAAGGATGAAACATTGTTATTCTCTACATGGTTTGCTTTTTCATAATGGGTAATACCTGACCTAATAGGAAAATATGCCAGGATATCTCCGTCACAAACACTTGTTTGTGATTTCCATATGGTTTGTAAGACTTGGGTTTTTCTAACCCCTATTATCCCAAAGGATACAACAACCTCGAAGCCTGAGTACAAAACCATTTAGGTAGATTTGGGGTCGGCTAACATGCATCGTTATCCCAATGGATGAACTAGGTAAAACATCATACTCAGTATATTGCATGGTCGGTTAAGTTTCTAGTTCATACAAAAACAATCCAAAAATCTATCAACAAAAAGAAATCTTTTTTACACAATTGGAATTACTTACAATTTCTCCTTTGATTGGATGGTGATCAGGATAAACTCCAGAGCATCTGAGCCTCACTGATGGAACAAACAAAACAACCCCATTTAAAATAAAACTCAAAAAGAAGAGCCGATAAAAAAGAAAAGAGAGAGAGAGTGTGTGTGTGTGTGTACCGGACAAAAGAAGAGAAGTAAGGTTAGCAAGGGTGAGAAGAGATTGAGCTCTATCTAAAGGGGACAAGTGAGCAAGAACATGTGGGTCAGAAACAAGTGACATGAATTCATCAAACTGTGGCTCAAGTTCCTCCATTGTTGCAAGTGTTTTTCTCACACCTATCATCATTTTCTCTGGCACCATACTATTACTACCCCCATTCCCTTCCATTTTTTTCTGACAGTGTTGACCCTGCTTTGCTACCAGTTTTTAGGGTTTCTGATTGATCCAGGAATGTGGGTTATTTCAGCTGCTCAATTAGGTTTTAGTTGTTAATCCTAAAAATTGCAATCGGAAGTTTACTGAAGCAATGAATTAATTGGAAAATGCTACTCGTATTGGATTTTGTATGGCTTTGGGGGTTTGGGGGGGTTAGGGTTTGTGAATTGCGATTGATTGAAGAATGTGGTTGGGTTTGGCCCTAGATTAAGGTTGGTAGAAACAGATTTAACTAATACTGACTCCGTTCCATTTAATTGTTTGCGTTTGCTTTTTGGATCTTATTCATAGATGAATGAAATCGTCAATATAACTTGTAATATATAAAATAAAATATAGTCACGTGAGATCTTGTTTAAATTGTCTAATCGATTACGTATAAATATCAAATTTTTATAATTTTTTTAAATACGTAACTAAAGATATAGACAAAAGAAAACGTGTCAAAGTAACGCAAACAACCAAATGGAACGAACGGAAAGAGTAGCATTGATTGACAATTTTGATTAGCTGATTTAATTAGCAGAATTATTTTAGTAGGGTTATAGATTAGCGGATTAATTGATTGATTTGTAAAATGACAAAAAACGACATAAGCAAATTTTTGATTAAATATATGTTAAACATATATCACACCAACCATTTTACAATAATTAATACCGTCAAAATCTTCTACTAGCCATTGAAGTTGAACTAATATTATCACGGAGAGTTGATATATCTTGGCACATCTTGAAATATACCTAGAGGTATAAGATCTGGGTGTTGGTCGATGATTCTAAACGCTGAATCCCCGATTGTATTTCTTTGAATATAATTATATAATGCAAAAGCACCACATCTTCTCTTTCTATAAAAGAAGACACTGCTAGCAGCTACGTGGCACAATATAGAAGCATTATTTTGAAATTAGTCCTCTTTTTTGCACTTTTGGAATAGTAACATATATTATGTTAAGAAATTGAAAGTAGATTGTTTAAGGGAGAAATAATCCCCAGCCCTATTAATGATACCTGTTTCGTGATTTGCATCTCCTCATGGGTGAATGCAACAAGCTGCTATGGAAACTGCACACAATCAATGCTTCCTCTTCTTAACTCTTTCGTATCTTCCTCATGCTTGCATTGCATCTACACCACCCTCAATGTATTGCCTACATATTTGCTGCGTATTTTCATCAAGTTTGCTCTCGTCTCAAACATCTTCAAATCATTCGGCACATTCAAAAATATAGGACTCCATTGCTCTGTTTCTATATTTGCATACCTGCTCTATTTTTATATTTCCACTACAATGGAGGTCTCGAACATGGTTTCCATTGCGACCCTTTGCCAAGGTGTTAGACTGCGAGAATTGAATGTGCGGGTGATATACATGTGGGAGAGACCGGAGTTCAAGGATAAGTCGAAGATCAAATCTGTTGAAATGCTCCTAATTGATTCCAAGGTATGTACACTGCTGTCTCTAAATCCAAGGTATCTACACTACTGTTTCTTACTCCTTTTATGTATTCTACGCTTCTCAGAACAATTATGTCCAAGCTACAATTAAGAAGCCTCTTATTAAGAGGTTCAAAGAAAAATTTGTTGTTGGCGAAGTGTACAACATCAAAAGTTTGACTGTTTCCAAGAACGGAGGATATGACAAGGCTACTGCACATGCTTGCAGACTCAATGTTGAGTTCTCATCGAGAATTACACATGTGCCTAATGACAAATCCATACCACCTAATTGTTATCGTTTTGTTAGTTTCGATGATATTATTAATGGCAAAGTACCAACAACGCAGTATATCGGTGAGCATCATGAATATTTCTTTCATTGTTGCTGCAAACTATTCAATTCAAATTGAATTCCAATCTGTATTTCATTCAGTAGTCCTCATTTATCGAACCTGTCATTCACAATTTTGTGTTCCTCTTCTGTGCAGACATTGTCGGCAAGCTATATGAGATTGGACCACTAATCGAGACGAAGAACGACTTCAAATGCAGGAGTATCAAATTGGAAGACACAAAGTACATTCATCGACTCTCAAACTTAAATTCTGCTCTTACCGTTATCTCTTACGTAACACATCCCTTTCAGTCTGACGCACTAATCTATCTGTCATATTATTTCATCGTTATCGTTCACATCAGAGGTGTAGTGCTCCAGTGCACCCTATGGTCACCACATGCCACCGAGTTTCCTGAAGTTCTGAAGGGTCTACCAAATCCGGATCATTCCAAAGTCATTGTTTGTCGATGCGTTGAGGCCAAAACTTATGAATGTATTTTCTTTACTCTGCCAGCTTTTGTTTCCTGTTTTTTCTTTTGGAGAGTTTCACTTACATACCACCTCATGCTAACTATTTCACACCACAAATCAACAGCTTCTTGGCGTGTGCAAACAACCTATAACGCCACTACATTTGAGATTAACCCAAATATACCCGAAGTTGATGCATTCTAAGAGAGGTAAGTAGTTGTTCTCCACAAGTATACTCGAAATACTTTATCGCATTAGTTGTCCTGTTCTCAGTAGAATTCCTGCAGTCTTTCATCGCAGGCCCCAAGTAATTCGCTCCAGTATGTAGAGGATGGTACAGAGCAGGAAAGCTTTGAACTTAGTGTCGACGAAGTGCTCTCAATCAGTCAGATTATCAAGAATGAGAAGGTCCTACATTTTAATTTTTAGGATGTACAATATTTGCCAACTTTCTTCGTCTTCTTCGTCCTTACACGAAACCGCTATTACTTACTCACTTTTAATGTATCCAATCAGAGTGGATCTTTCTACACCGTTGCAACCATAGTTGACTTGGAGGCTTCCGCTGGGTGGTACTATCACAGCTGCAAGTCCTGTTGGTCGAAGGCTGCGAGGAATGAACAGGGAAGATGGATTTGCAGTCGCCCAGCCTGTGCTTGCAATACTGCCGGTTTCCCAGGTCAGGTTCCAAGGTAAGTATTATTCCATCGCAAACAGAATTAATTTGATACTCTTGCAGTTGTCCTCTATAGCAAGCCCCAAATTATTTGAGCATCTCGGTTTATCTGTCTTGCGACTTCCTTTGAAGGTACCAAGTCAAGTTTGCTGTCAAAGATTTCTCAGATATTGAGTGTCATTTCGTTGTTGTCAACACCCAAATACAACAGTACGTTGACGACTCAGCACAAGCTTTTCTTTCCAAAATGGAGAAGGTAAATTGTGGAACACTCTCATGCGTACATTCTTAAACCTATATTCCTTGTGCATTACAAGAGAGCTTGCCCTAAAACTATGTTCCACAGGATGGGGACGGTGATTCAATTCCAAGAGAGCTTGCCACTTTTATCGACAATTGTTACCTATTCAAGATCTTCATACACGACAAGTTCAATGTTGAGCAATCTTCAAAGTCTTACACCGTCCAATGGATGTCCCATAACGTCGACAAGATTCATCATTATGTCATGAAATACGAAGAAGCTCTAAAGGTTTAACTTTTACCAAACATTCATTACTACTTCTCCTACTTTAATCGCGTCCACTTACAAATTTTTTGACTTCATATTATTTTCACGCAGCGGGAACTTGAAGAGTACAGTCTGACAACTACAAACCTTCGACGGATGACGGTTAATAGAAATGTACATGTTACAGCCACTCTGCATTACCAAAACTTAATTTCTTTTCAATACCTAATGGATTATGACAATGTAAACTCTCCTGCAGCATGGTGAACCCTCCTCCAGTGGCGAGCAGATAACGGACCAGTTGACGATTCTCGGTGAAGGTTTTTTCTAGAGGAGCCACTACGAAGGAGGCAACAACTGTCAGCAGTGCTATTGAGGTTAACATTTCTAACTATCGTCGTTGGAATTCCATTACTGCGTGCATAGCTCTTTGGATTTTCACCGTACAATGATTTTGTCGACTTTTCAGGTTATTGATTGTGAAACATCGTCTAATTCATCCCGTATAACTCCGCTTAAGAGGACCAGTAATGGAATTTCATTGGACTCGGCTACAGCAACTGATGCTTTATTTGACATCGGATCCGCTACCAAACATCCCAACATTGTCATCAAGAAGGAGAAGACTGATTAGGAGGAGAACCACTTACGAAGTTGCCAGACTTATGCAATTAAAACAATCTAGATTCAAAATTGATTTCCCCAATTGTATCATTAAGTTCTATTTCTTACTTCAATATATTTTCTGAAAAACACAGTTTCATCTTAGTTTCGTACTCTGATTAAATCACTTTAGACTTCAATTTATTCCCCAATTGCATCACGAAATTTTACTTCGTATTTTAGGATATTATCTGCAATGTACACCTTCCTGCATTCATGTACTTACCACCTTACCCATAAACCCTAACAACTTTCTCAATAAGGGAACGATTGGTTATTATGATGATCTCTTATGATAATAATTTACATTCACAAATTACGACCCAATTTTATCATGAAATTCTGCTTCGTCCTTGAATATATTTCTTGATAAATAGATCTTCATCTTAATTTTGCCCAATTATTCTCGCTATGTTGCGGGCCTGTAAAATACCTTCTGTTTCCTTCCCAACTATTACGATGATCGCTTATGAAAATTGAGTACATTCACAAATTATGACCCAATTGTATATTGAAATTCTACTTCGCCCTTCAATGTACTTCCTTATCAATATATGTGCATCTGAATTTTGCCAAATTACTCTTGCTATCTTGGATGCCTGTAAACCCCCTTCAGTTTCCTGCACAACATCACCGTGATCCTACACATCTTAATAGGAGGCCTATAAGTTATTATCATTAGTTTGGCGTCGAAATCCCATTGGATTGGCATCAGAAAATTGAGAATCTACATATGCAGTCCTAAAATGATGTTTGGGATTGAACACTTATATTTTGCAGCACCCTTATTTGTTGTGTAATATACCAAGTCCGAAATGCTACATATTAATTCAACTTAGTTATCATAACTTGATAGTTAATGTTACATTCCAGTAGAATCTCATATTCGTCCTCGAACTCTTGACTCCATTACGCAATAGTGATCAGGCTCCATTCCTTACTAACACTACAGTGTCCATTAGTATCTGCAGTAGAATCTTCACTCCATTGGGAATACAAGACATAGTTTTCAGTTGCAACCACTCAACTACAAACCTTTTAGAATTCTTTTCATTGACAACAATATTCCATGAATATATATGTTTCTTCCACAATTCATTGTCTTCAGTCACACCCACTGTTATAGTGTAATTTCTACATTCAACTGTCATGGGTAGTTGTCGAAATGAAGACCCAAATAGGCCAAAGAGGAGGACGTTTCACAGCGACCAAACAGCCACTCCTGACTCTGATCCCTCCGTTTTCACAATATCATGTCTTACAGAATTACAGCCCCCCAGTTAAGACGTCCAATGGTAAACGTAAATTCTACTCCAGTATACAAATGTAATCGCAGCGTAGATAGTATTCATTCTAAGTTGTGTTACCCTCAACATGAAATTGTCTGCTGCAATAAAAACACTTAGAAATGAATTCAGACTTCTTTTATCTACCATCCTGCCTCTACAAGTTAAAATATAATCTAAGTATGAAGTTCGACGTACGAACGTTGAGAGGAGTGAAAATTCCGATCTCAGGACGTAGGCCATGTAGGATCATTTAACGTGCAAACATTACATTGCATTCCGATAACATTCCATACATATGATAAGGTGTAATACATTACACCAGGAAAATTTATCCATGTACATGGACGAAAAGTACTAACAATTATTAGTCATTTCTTACAACCGACAACCACCGACTTGAAAAAGTAACTACCCGCATAGAGGACTAGCATGAAAATTAAGAACATATTTATATATTCCGATCATGGAGCACCGATTACCGCAACCAACCACATACATGACAACGTAGGTTTAACCACCACTAGACGTTCCTTCCATAGAACCTTGGGTACTGACTGGCGAGTAGGCTCATCACATACGCATACATCGATACTGGATCTTTGTCAGAGTCATAGTAACCACCCACTATGACATCATCTGATACCACCCTGTAAGCTGTTCTGACTTTCGTGTACACATAGTCGTCTTCAGTAGCCACCTAAGCGTGTGGACCCGCTATCGAATGAGGCTAATTTTCATAGTTGGCCTTCCCTTTCCCAGCCCTCTCGAATGTGCACTACAGCTTGAACGCCTGCCTGTAGGTGTCCATACCAGACTTTAACTCCAGCACAACTGACCTCATGAAACACTTTGTCTTACCATTCCAGATTAGTCTGTGCTGCCTCACAAGGTACCCAAGGCGCCTCTACTCATCACGGAGGGAACTGAAACTCCTTCCTGTAACTAAGTTACCTTGCGTTTCATAGGGAAGATTGTGCATTATCACCATGGGAGGGTAAGAGTATTTAGTGGACATTTTTACTTAATAGATTTTTGGGAAATTCCCATCTGTACCCTCTAAGTTTTCACTTTTCTCAGTTGTACCCCTGCGTATTAGAATTACCAGCTGTACCCCTAAACTCAATTAATTAGTCCCAAGCGTGACTAAACTAGGACTAGCCGTCAATTATGCCGTTAAGTGTCAACTTGGATGAAATGACATAAAATTTATTGGTTTTTTTAATTTCTTTTCCCTCCAAAGTGTTACTTTCCTTCTCCCTTCAAATTTTCCCTACGATTCTCAATCTTTTCCCTCCCAATTTTTTTCCCTATTTATTATCTTCTTATCTTCACTTATTTAGCTCCACAATTGCCTCAAAAAAAAAAAACTCTACAAACACTTCTCTTTCTTCCTCTCTCTCACTCTCTTAATTTTCTCTCTTATTTTGCATCATGTCTTGAAGCTATTATTAGTGATGAATTTCCGGTATTGAAGATGCAAATTAAATGAAAGAATTGGTGTCAAATATGAAGGGTTCAAAGTACTTTTATGTTGCATTGCTCATATTTGTTGCAGTACTTGTTTTGATAAAATTATAATAGGAAAAACATGATAGAAATGTAATAAGAAAAACATGCTTGAGGAAGTAACTGAATTTGGTTGCATAACCAAAAACTTATTTCATATCTCGTACTTAAAGTTCTTACAAAAGTAAATTATTGTTCCCGCACAGTAATTACTTTCAGGAAACTGACCATAACACTTACGATAATTACAGTAGGGTTAATGATTACATAGCATTTAGCGCAATAAATCTATAGTAATAGGAGCAAATCTGTAGCAGAAGTTACTCCGTAAATAGTAGGGGCAACAATTAAATAGCGGCACTGGCAGCAGTAATAAATTGTAGCAACACCAATCTGTTTGACTTGATCAATTGACAGCAGTAACTGCTAATAGGTTGGGGTACAAATGGGAAAAGTGAAAACTTAGAGGGTACAACTGGGAGTAGTGAAAACTTAGAGGGTACAAATGAGAAAGATAAATTCCATGTCATTTCATCCAAGTTGGCACTTAACGGCATAATTGACGACTAATCCTAGTTTAGTCACGCTTGGGACTAACTAATTGAGTTTAGAGGTACAGTTGGTAATTGCTAGTACGTAGGGGTACAACTAGGAAAAGTGAAAACTTAGAGGGTACAAATGAGAATTTCCCTAGATTTTTTTTCTACTGGTTTTCTCTATGTGCTGATTGAAGCTCACATCCAATTTATAAAGTCTTAGAATCTACCATGCAATTACCACTATTTTCTATGCTTGACAGATGTAAGTTAAACCATCCACAAACAGTAAGAAGCAAACCCAATTGATTGCAAATTTGAAGAAAAGGGTTTGCAATGGTCAAATCCCAATTCCATCATCTCGACAGGTGTAGGGGGGAAGGTTACCATGGCAAGCAAGATATCAATATCAGTGATTACTGCTGCAAGTAAATATGGAGTAAAGGAAAATTACCTTTTCAAGATGCACTCTATCCCATTTGTTCTTCCGTAATTTCCCGAGATGCCATTTATTCTCAGCCGAAAATCTGGTGAAATCACTATTGGCTGATTGGCCACTCAATTCAAGTACCAGATTTCATGGTAGACATCATTATCGGAGGTGAGATTCCTTTCTTCACATGCCTAAATTTATCATACGTTTTCCGAAATATTTTTCTGATTGTCAGAATCACTAAAGTTGCAGGGGAGGAGTTTTCTGGAAAGGGGAAAGTGTATCCTTTGAAGGATTTTGTAAATGAATTAATCTGTAGTCAATTCTTCGTATTATTGGGCTCGAATCTCGACCCACGTTAATACGATATTTTTTTATTACTAATACATAATGAATACGTAACATATGTGTTGTATTGTAATTTTTGCAACATGTGCCCCTACTGAAATGAAACGTGTTTATATCTTATTAGGGTCTGGACGCCGCACAATTCCGAGACTTAACGTTACTTTTGTTGGTATTCTTTCTGTGTCAATAAATTTCTTCAAGTGTTTATATACTACCCACTAACTGTATATTTACCAAAAAAAAGGAATTTTTTTTTATTGACGTATCTGTTTACTTCTTCTGTGTATTCCCTGTTACTATTTCAGGTATGTGAACAAAATGCTTGCGTCAGTCTACATATTTATAATTACGATCAACTTACGATGCTATCCTTTTCAGTTCTCGGTGCATATTTCTTCTTTGTCGTAGTCCCTCTCATACAACCCCGTGACGTGTCACGGGTATTACACTAGTATAATACTATGTTGTCCTGGTCTTGATACTCTTGAATGGAGTATTGGGGCATTTTTTCCAAAAAAATTCATCGCGCTTTAAAAACTCCAAATGCCCTCTCAATGCAACTTCTTAACGAAGAATGAACTCTATCAAATATTTCTGTAGAACCCCTTGGCGGTGTTGCTCGGGACTCATTTTGGTGATACTTTACTTTTTGATACGACGTCAAATATCCTACTCTTTCAGGGTACCCTTTATCCGCCGATAGTATTTGTCTAATAAATTTAATTATACCGTTTCAATTATCAATCTTAACTTTTTATTAGCAATTGGACTAAAAGTAAAATAAAAAAAATAAGATGATGAGATATTTACCTTGAGGTGGAAAAGGAAATTTCAAGCTCGGATTACCAATGATATCAAGAAATATACGAGAGTCATGCGCTGAACCCTCCCATCCAGGCAAAACATATGTAAATAGCAGGTCAAGGTCACATACTGCCAATACATTCGTAGTTGGTATACTTTTTTTCCTCTATATCTTAATTGATCTTCCTCGGGGATAGTTATACTTATGTGCGTTCCATCAATGGCTCCAATACAATCCTAATATAATTTTTGTTAAATTTTTATAACTTACTCGGAAAAAAAGTAGTAATATATACAAAGTATAATTACCTTAAAAAATGGCATGTATCTATCATCATTAGCGATTGTTGAAGAAATATTTTTGAATTCGGGATCTCGTGGCCTCAATATATCTCTTCCTAGACCCTCCATTGCATCACTTCTTTAAAAACTTTGCTCACAGTTTCACCTGATCTTAGAAACCTTTCTTGGACATCTCTATTTGATGCACCCTTACTTAAAGTGTAAACATACAAACCCACTTTTTCAATCACTGACATCCTGGGTGAAGTACATAACCCATACTTGTTTTCCAAATCAATGCATAAATGTTGAAATACATATGGATTCATCCTTAGCATATTAAAACAACGCGTTTCATTTCCACTTAACAACTCATTCATCCACCTTTTACCCGTAAGAAAAGAAGTCATACATGGCTTCTTATGTACGTACATAACATAATAAAGAGCAATATAAGTTGTTGCACAAGCAACTAAATCCCAAAATTCATCTCCTTCTTCATCAATTATAGTACTTTGTAGAGTTCGATTATCCATTCCTACATAATAACAATAATAACAAAAATAAATGAACAATAAAGTCTACACTTGTTGTGTGCCAAATCTGGACCGTTTTTCCTCCCATTTAGACCCGTTTTTCCTTCGTTTTGCGAGACTTGAGTGCGATTATCGCCATATTTTGCGTAATTCTCACATTAGTGTCTCTCTTTTGCATTTTACGTGTTTTTGGTAGTTTTATGTCTATTTTGATAGGATTTTCGACCAAAAACGTGTTTGAGCTTCTACGAGCAAGAGAGAGATACGGTCCAAAAGCAATGCACACAACTGAAAGTTCAAGTAATCCAACTGATCGACGAAGAAAAAGACCGGAAAAGAGTTAATGGACCACCGGGTGAAGTTTCGCCCGACGACATTTCTTTTCATCCCCGAAGATTTTCACGGCGACATGACCGGGCGATATTTCGCTCACCGGGTGAAATTTCGCCCGATGGAGAGACCGGGCCGAAAACGCGAAAAACGAAGAAAATCTCACCGGGTGAAATTTCACCCGGTGGGATTATTATGTCAAGTCGCGGGGCGAAATTTCACCCCATGAAGATGCAAAGGGTGAAGGTCTAGCTAAATGAAGAGGAATCAGATTTAGGCCTTGAAGTTTGTGCAACCCATTAAGCAACTCTATATATACCCCTCCTAGGGTTTAGTGCCTCCTTGAGCCTTAAGTGTGTCTCTTAGGAGTATGGTAGAAAGCTCTCTAATAGTAATAATAGTAGTTTGTAGAAAAACTCTCTTAGAAAATTCTTAAAACAATTAGTAGATCTACTTAGTATTAGTATAATTACTCCATAATTAGTAGTTAAGCTTCCATCTTTATTGAAGAATTGGTTTTATTGTTGAAGATTCAAGGGTTTTACAAGGGTTTATGTGACAAAACCATTGCTTTATTTCTTGAAGATTCATATTATTTTATTGAAGATTGAAGATTTATGCATGGATTAGTGACAAATTCTTGTGTATTTCTCTCAAGATTCAATCTTTATTATTATCTTCATATTCCATTTTAGATTTCTCCATAGTTGGTAAATTTTTTTCCTCTCCTTTTCTCCATTAGTATATTTGTTAGTGTAGTTTTTATGCATGCTTTAATTATTTTCTTCTTAGTAAATGTTTTGTTGTTAATTATCATGGGTAGTGAGTAGATTTTAGTTAGGGGGCTAGGGGAGGAGGAATTATAGATAAAGATTTCATCTTTGAGAGATTATTGCATTTGAGGGTGATATTGTCTTAATGGGATTGTTGTGTTATGTTTGACTTAGCTTGATCACCTAGGTTGACTTAACTCACCCGGACCAATATAGGGAAACTCGGGGTTTGGGTAATTCCGTCTAGAGACCTTAGTTTATTCGTCGCGAAAGCGGGCTTAGACTTGGTTGATAGGGAAACCGAAAGGTGGAACCTCCCTTATACATCTTGTGATAATTCTTGCATTCCGCATCTTTACCTTAGTTCCGATTCCCCGACTCTCCCACCAATATTTTCTCACCTTAGTCTCACAGCTCGTCTAGTTAGTCTAGTTCAACTCGACCAAAACCCCCCTTCTCGACCCAATCACTCCTAGACTTTGACTTGACCGACTACCCCTCGACCGTCCCTATGGATCGATCCCGACTTACCGCTACTACTACGTAGTAGTAGTATTCCGGGGTTTGTAAATATTGTTTGATCGCGTTGGATAGACGACAATTCCACGCGCATCAAAGTGGCGCCGTTACCGGGGACGGTGATCAGTTAGTTGAGTTTTTGTCATTGTGTTTGAGTAATTGCTTTCTTCTCCTTCTACCCTAGTACCGCTCGGTGCTAGGAGTCTCATCTTTGAATTGAGTTGTGTTCAGGAACAATCATATTTGGCATTGCTTATTCCATACCGGTGCAAGCGAGACGATATCATTATTTCGGACTTCAAATCAACCAAAGTGAACCCTCATCCATATCTTACACCAACTTTCCACCCATCCACCATTCTCAAAACTCTCACAAAATTCCCTTTCCCTCTTCTCTCTTCAAAAATCACCTCTACAAACAAACATGCCTACCTTGAGATCTCACTCCCAACCCACCCACGAACAAACTTCTTCTCCCGTCGCATATGGAAACATCCCCGATAACTTTGAGCTCAAGACTTCTTCAATTGCCATAGTCCAACAAGATACTTATTATGGGCTTCCACAAGAAGATGCTCTATAACACATAGCAACATTTAAAGAGAAGCTAATTGGAATGAAATTGAATGGACTTACTTCATGCCAATTCCATAGACTTTTGTTCCCCAAAACCCTTCGTGATGATGCTAGGAGATGGCTACAAAGCCACCACGATGATACCTTCCAAACTTGGAATCAATTAGCCAATGCATTTCTAGAAAAATACTATCCTCCTTCCAAGACCAATCAATATCGAATGGAGATTCAAACTTTCTGACAAGGTGATAATGAAAGCATAAGTGAAGCTTGGGATCGATTCCAAACTCTACAAATGAAGTGCCCACATCATGGTATCCCTCATTGGCTTTTGCTCCAAACATTTTTCTATTCCTTATCCGCCGATGCTAGGGACATTCTTAATGCGACTGCAAATGGCGTCTTTTTTCTACTCAACGAGAATGAATCCCATGAGCTTCTTGACAAGATAGCCAAAAGTGATATGTTTGCTAAGGAATCGCAAGAGGGTGAATCAAGTGGAGACTCGGAATCATCAAATGACATGGAGGCCACTCTCGAAGTACAACTCGCTCAACTACTTGACAGATTTGAAGCTATGGTTGCTAGGGACACCTTCCAACCCGAAATGAGGCCCCTACCAAGAAGAGTTTCTCCACCGAGAAGAATCACCCCACCAAGAAGAATTACACCGCCTAGGCGAACATCTATCTCGCCTCCAAAGCTGTATAGGGTAGATATCCCTTGTGATCATTGTGGAGAATACGACCACGACTCCAACTTTTGTGTGAAAAAGGAGAGCGTTCATCAAGCCAACACTCAAGAGACATATGAAAAGCCTCAAACGAGCAATCCTAATTTGGGGACCGGATTTCATTCCACGCCAACTCAAGGATCATATCCTTTTCCAAGAGCCCCCAATCAAAGGGATTATCCTAATTCATATGGACCTCATTATCAACCGAGACCTCCTCACACAAATCAATTCAATCAAGGCTATTTCCATCCTCAAGGACCGCCTAGACCGAACTATGGTCCTCCCTTTGGAACTCATCCTCAATTTAATCAAGGAACTCCTTTTAGAACTCATCCTTCATTTAATCAAGGTCCTCATTTTGGAGCTTATCCACCACCTAATCAAGGTCCTCCAAGGAACTTCCAAGGTAATTCTCAACCCTTTTATGACATTCAAGAAACTGTCAAGTTCTTGTTGAGAGAGAATGCGTCAAACCGAGCTAGACTTGAAGCTTTAGAGGCACGAGCCATGTCGCGAGCTCGAGCACCTCAAGAGCCGACCGATTCTTTCAATCAAGCATCCGTGAATGCCATTAAGGTAATGAGCAAAAAGGAACCGGTGAAAACCTTAGACTCACAAGCCCTTACATCTCATCCCTCAATCAATGAATTCGATGAGAATGTGGTCAAGGATGTAACCGAAATACCAAGAAGAGATCCATCAAAGTATCTTGTAGGAGACCTTGCATTTGTTATTGAGCAAATTCCAATAGAGGACACAAATCTAGTCTCGAGGATCGAAGTGCCCCCCTTGAATGACAAGCCACCAATCTCATTCTATTGCCAAGCTATGGAGTATATAACCTTCACCAATTTGATAGAGAATTTGGAAACTAGTCCCTCCATGCCAACTCCGAACAAGTATATAAGGGATATAATTTTGAATTCTACCATAAGGAAGGAAACTCCACTACTACCTAGGGTTACTCCAAAAGTTACCATACCTACTAAGCTTGGTTGAATCCGGTAGTTTCTGCATACCTTGTTCGATCAACGATGTTGAGATACATCGAGCATTATGTGACCTCGGGGAGGATATTAGCCTTATGCCATTAATCATTGCTCAGACAATCAATATTCCAAGGATGACACACTTTCCGATTAACGTTCAGATGGCCGACGGTACTACGAAAGCGCCAATTGGGTTAGCACAAAATCTTATGGTTAAGGTAGGTCCCCTATACATACCTACCGATTTCGTGGTCCTTGACATGCCCATTGAAGAATGCAATCCTATCTTACTAGGGCGACCTTTCCTAGCAACTGGCGGGGTGATTATCGATGTGAAAAAAGGGAAATTATCTTTTAATGTTGGTAATAGCACCGTTCAATTTGTATTACCCGACTTCTTGCCGAATATCCCTTTCTCAAAGGAATTATGGGACCATATGGTGGAAATACAAGCCGATAACGAATTTCTAGCCCAAGATAATTACCGAACTTCCGATACACCGACATTTGACTATGTCACTGAGGAACCATCCGAAGAAGATGTCCACTATAATGATAGTGATGATGATGGTGTTTTTCTTATACTTGGACAAGCCCCCGAAGAAGAAGTTTTAAATGAGTGGGGTATGCTACCGGAAGTAGCTCGCCTCATGGGTTTGCCAAGGCCAAGAAGAGAACATATGGTTGGTGGCGTTATTGTCAAGAACAAGGAGCGTGGTACTCCGGGTTGCTTTTCCAGCAATCCCGATTAAACTCAAAACATTTAATTCGGTTTGGTGGTGTCCATAATAACCACCTTTGTAAATATTTGTATATTCTTTTCCTTTTTTTTTCTGGACAATAGATTTTAGATTTTTCCTTTTGGGAGTTTGTTTTCTCTTTGGTACTTGCAGGAATCATGAAAATTTCTCTCGGAATTTTTGGAGTTGCGCTTTAAACGATTATAAACAAATTTGGATTGAGAAGATAAGTTATATTTTTGAAGAAGCTAAGGACGATTGGACCAAGTCTTAGAAAAATTTTCGTAGCAAGAAGCTTATTCGGAGTGGAGGATCTCACCGGGCAACGTTTTGCCCGGTGGAATTATGGCCCGAGGTCCGTCGGGTGAAACTTCACCCGATGGTGACTTGCTCGAACCTAAGGAATTGACGGAAAATCCGTCGGGCAAAACTTCACCTGATGGAATCTCGCCCTGCGGTGAAAATATTTTACGACTTGGAATTTGACGGAAATCCGACCGGGCGAAATTTTGCTCGGTGGAGTCTGACCGGGCGAAATTTCGCCCGGTGGTGATGCAGCGCGGAAACGACGAAATTCGACCCGAAGACCGTCGGGTGAAATTTCGCCCGATAGTAACCCACCGGGCGAAACCTCACCCCGCGGCAGCCTTACCCAACCAAAACCCCTTTCCCATCTTCATTATTCACTTTTCCTATCTCTCTCCTCAACCAAAACCCTAAAAACCCAAACAAACCCCAAATTCTCCACCTTAAACCACCTCCAATCCCTTCATTCCTCCATTAAAATTCAATCAAATTATATATTCCTCATCCCCATCACATTCCTAACACTTCCTTAGAGTTTGTTTTGAGAAATCGTTCAAGTTCCGACAAACCCCAAATCGAGACCGTCAACACATAATCATCAAATTTCAAGCATCAAGGATGAGGAGGGTAAAGCAAATGGCAAGGAAACGGATTTCTTCAATGCTTAATCGTAGTTCGGGGTCAACATCATCCTCAAGGTCCGAGGAGCAACCGGCCGAGACTCGGGACGAATCTGTCCCGATGCCTGTTCAAACGCAAGGATCCGTTCCGAGCGAACAACCTGTTCCGCTCGAGGTATGTTACCCGAAAATCCGTCGTAATTTTCGTGAACCTTTATCTGGTCTCTATTTCGCTAAAAAAGCTCATGTTGATAAATTTAAAATTTTTTGGGTCTGTCGTCTCGAGCCAACTCGTTGGGCGGCTCAAGATGTACTTGAGCGTATGGGCATAGAACCGTAGGTACGAGCAATGTGCCGAAGTCTTGGTCTCATCAATTTTTATGCCTCTAAGGAGGAAACTTTTCAGAAATTGACGTGCGAGTTTTTCGTAACTTTCGAGCTAAGTGGTGAGGATAATACCACCGTCTCTTTTCAGTTGCGAGAAACTTCGTACGTCCTCAACTTGAAAGACTTCGGTGCACTGCTTGGTTTACCTTCTTAAGTCCTTGGAAGGCCTAGGGCGGGCCAGACTTGGGACGATAAATTCGGCCGAAATCGATTCTGGTTTAAAATAGCCCGCCAGAAGACTTTCAAGGGAGGAAAGATGCGTTCTTTCTCTATTCGAAACCCCATCCTCCGGTATGTGGCGCGTATTATAGCCAACTCATTCTTGTCGAGCTATGATACGCATCATAACTGTAGTGCTTTGGCTGTTAAGCTTTTAGAGGATGCAGTTTCGGAGAGAGGCCCGTCTATCGATATGTCTGAGGCCTTAGCTGCTCATTTCGCTCAGATTGCGAAGGGCGGCCACAAGAAAATATCTTGTGGCGGTGTTGTAACGATGTTCGCTAAAGCCTTAAAAGTCGATTTTAGCGATTTGGCACCAGTTAATGGAGCGGGAATTTTCATAGATGAATTTTATTGTCCTTTTCTTGTGTGGCCCCAGAAAGGGGATTATAACAGTTTGTTTCTGTATAAGATTACTGAGCTGCGCGCCATTGCAATGCCTAGCCCCAATTGGGTTAGGCTAGATATTGAAGAGAACTTCGGCATGCCGAAGAGGTCCTGGGAGTACGTTCGGGGTGGTACCCGAGGTAAGTTTAATCATATTGAATACCCTGAGGGACCCTTAGACTTTGGCGACGATGATATAGAGGTCGTAGATGTGTCGGAGGAGGAACCGGAGGTTGGAACCTCTCGGGATGAGGGTTATAGGACTTTACCGTCATCATCACATGGACCCTCTTCCTCCCATCAACCCGAACCCCAGACCTCACAATTTTTCACCCCAGATTTCTCAGACTTTGAACCACACCGACACTCCACGTTCACTCAGTCTACCCCAAGGTTTCAGGAGGACATTAACATGAGTCCTCCACGACACTCCTCGTTCTTTGGATCAGAGGACTTTTACAACCAATGAGGGGAAGTCTATAACCGTACACGTCAGACTTGGGAGAACTCGACTACCTCACTTAACCTGGCCCAGGATGCCTACAATGTGGCCCGGGATGCGCGCGATACTACGCATCATCTATACTCGTACTCTAGGGAAGGTTTTGAGTACGCCCGGACCAGTTTTGAGATGGCTAGGGAGGCTGATAGGGATGCCCAAGCAGCGAGGTTGGCGGCGGAGGAAAACCAAAGGATGTTGCAACTGCAACATCACTACTTTGATCGATTTTTCGGTATGCCTCCGCCCGGGTCTTACTACCCACCACCACCTCGTCCCCCAGGTCCTATGTGAGTGGTCGAGTGTTGTTAGTGTCAGTGTAGGGGTGTTAGTTGTCGGTTGTCAGTCGTCAGTCGTCAGTCGTCAGTTCTCTTGTCTCAGTTATCTTGATCACTGTCAGTCCTTGCAGCGCCAATTTTTGGCATTTGATAATTATGGTTGTTGATTGATTTGTAATTGATTATTTTGTTGATTTGAGGAATTGTAAGCCCCTCCATGACCCTACTTGGGTCGTTATACACGTGAGATTTATTGCAGGTGCCTTAGAGAAGAAGAACCTGATTATTGCTCCCGGTCTTCGGTGACTTGATCGCACCAAGACCATTTGAAAAATCCAAAATTTTCTTTTTCTTTTGGTTTTCCCGATTTGTGCAAAATTCGGGCGAGGTGACGTGATTACACCTACGTCCTTTTTCTTCCCTTATCGATTTTTCTTATTTTTCCTCTTTCTCTTTCATTTTTCATTTCTTTTCTTTTTATCCCGTTAATCTTAGAAAAATCCAAAAACATTTGAAATATCATAAAAATTCAAAAAGATTTTCCGTTCTTTTCTCTTTTTCTTTTTTCGATTCTTCTCCTATTTGTGCATTGGGGACAATGCACAGTTTTAGTGCGGGGGAGGGATCTACTATCCTTTTCTTTATTTTCTTTTTCATTTTTCCTTTAAAAAACCAAAAAACCAATTTTATTTATTTATTTATTTATTTTAAATTTATTTTTTTAGTTTTCTTTCTTTTATTTTCGTTTTTTTGTGTTACTTGTATTGTCTTGCATTCTCCATCTTGTAGGAACACCGCCAACCATTTAGCATGGATACGTAAGGTAGCGGAAATGAAATGAAGACCACGCGGTAATACTTTATACCTTCGTCAGGGCCGGTCCTGACTATTTAGAGGCCCTAGGCGAAATAATAAAACGGGGCCCCTTTAAAAATAATTGTAATCGTTGTTTTCACTATTTTTATTGATATCATCCTCATTTGGGGCATAATTTTCATTAACTATGTTTCTAACAACAAATATTTCAATAACATCTTGTTATTAGTACAATTTTATTAAATTTACGACATTCCAATGCAATTCTAGCATGGTATCACACAATTTTACAAATGATTAAAAAAAAAGCCATCAAATGATATTGTGAGTATGAGAAGAAGGGGTGAACTCAAGTGGTAACTAGTAAGAGCTCTCTTGCTCCGATCGAGAGGTCGGGGGTTTGATTCTCATCATTTGCGACTTAGTGCGCTCTTTTCTTAATAAAAAAAAATGATATTGTGAGTATGAGTATAGTGTATAAATCCTTGAACCTAATGACTCATAAATACTAGACACTATTATTCGATACCTTTTTAAAAAAAATAGATTTCCGTAAAAATAAAAATAAAATATTGTCATTGATTTATTGGTATAATTAAAATGATAAGCAACAAGAATCCCTAGTTTAGAATTCAAAAAAAATTCCTTACTTTAAATCGTACGTATTTCTGATATGTCAAATCCTCGATGATTTATTGGTATAATTAAAATGATAAGCAACAAGAATCCCTAGTTTAGAATTCAAAAAAATTTCTTACTTTAAATCATACGTATTTCTGATATGTCAAATCCTCGACTTGATTGGGGGCCCAATAAACTACAGTCCAATAAAGAAAACGGAGATAATAAAGTTTCATCAAATAAGAAAAAATAAAGAGTTGTAAAAAAATTATTTTCCGTATAAGATAATTGATTGGGGGCCCATTAAATAAGGGGAAATAAAGAGTAATAAGAAAAAAATAAAAAATGGCTTCCAGTAGGCGTCGAACCCAGGACCTCCCAGTATTTACTGTGACTTAGGGATGCTTGCTCACCAACTACCAAAGCAAATCAACTATCCATATTAGTAGCTAAATTATTATTATACATGTATATATCAAACTTTTTCCTCTCCTATGGGCCCCTTCCAAGCATGGGCCCTGGGCCGTCGCCCCATCAAACAAGGCCCAGGGCCGGCCCTGACCTTCGTTTTATCCCTTTCTCTTATGCATGGAGTTGGGGCATATATGCTATTTGGAGGTTCACTTGGTGAACATTTTGGAATTGGTGGTTGTGGATTGTGTTGACTTAATGAAGTTTGGAGTGCTTGGCTTTACTTGTGATTGTGTTTTTGTTTTTGTTTTTGTTTTCTCGTATTTTTGTCATTTTTGTGTTCTTTTTATCTTATGTATAGCTTGTCTAGGTAAAGTTTTCGAAAACCCGATTTTGAGATTAGGCCGAGTGTTTATTACTCACTTGTTAGTGACCCTTTTTGATATTTGGACATAATTCTAGTAGAATGACCTTGAACCAATTTTTACATTGGATTTTTTACCATGAGTCCATCTTTTCTACTAGGAGTCTACATTGGGATTTGCATTTGACCACGCACCTTGACCACCCATGAAGTGATAAGGCCTTGGTTACCGTTCCCCGTTCTCTTAGGTGACCTTACTTGAGAAGCCACTTTTTTAGTCCAAACTTTCATCCTTTTATGGGTTCGAAGGAGGTGCACACCCGACTAGCCTATTTCTCTACCATACATCCATCTCCACAAATAAGCTCGCAAAAATATGCTTTACCTTGATCTCGAATGAAACATCTAGCCAAAAATGGGCTTTTCAAAGAAAGAAAAAGGGAAAAATGAAGAAGAAAGGGCATTGAAAAATCAATGAAAAAAAAAGAAAAAAAAAGCCTTCGATCGAAATAATGGGGAAAGAAAAGAAAAACCGAAAAGAAAATCAAAATCTCAAAAATCGTTCCCAAACTCAAATAATCCCTTGGTTGTCTTATTGCTGTGAAATGCCTACTAGAGGACCGAGTCCCGAGGAAGGAAAATAGCGGTAATTTGGCAATCCTTACCAATTTGCAAACACTTGTTCACCTTTTTGGTCTAATTGGCTTTCTCGAGTTTGGAACGACCCTCTAGGCTTGGCTTAGGAGACGGCATAACACTTACCTACAGTGCTTACTAACTCCATGGTTCTTACTTATCCACTCCATTTATCGTCCCGTTGTAGGCATCTTTAGTGGAATTAGAAGGACCTTGGTAAATTTTCAATGTTTTTATTGTTTGATTATCATCGTATTAGGATCTTGTCCATGTCAATTTGTGTTACTAGCTTGGTAGTGTTCTCGTTTGTCTTAAGCTCGAATCGGTGCTTTCTCCGCCGTTTCGATGAGTGATTCGGTGATTTATTTTCTTTTTGGTTGCGACTATCTTTATATGTGTCTTCTTTGTTTTGTGTTTGTGTGTGTGTTAGTCGCAACCCCGATTTTGAGCAAGACCCAACTTGCCTTGTATGGAAGTACTCTACCTCATGGGTATCTCGATGTGAGTTGAAGGGACGGAGCGGGCCCGTTAATTGCCTCGTATCGGCTTAGCATAGTCTAGCTTAGTAGTAGTAGCTAGTTTCTTTTTGGGTCATTGCTCGAGGACGAGCAACGGCTTAGTGTGGGGGAATTGTTGTGTGCCAAATTTGGACCGTTTTTCCTCCCATTTAGACTCATTTTTCCTCCGTTTTGCGAGACTTGAGTGCGATTATCGCCATATTTTGCGTAATTCTCACATTAGTGTCTCTCTTTTGCATTTTACGTGTTTTTGGTAGTTTTCTGTCTATTTTGATAGGATTTTCGACCAAAAACGTGTTTGAGCTTCTACGAGCAAGAGAGAGATACGGTCCAAAAGCAAATCACACAACTGAAAGTTCAAGTAATCCAACTGATCGACGAAGAAAAAGACCGGAAAAGAGTCAATGGACCACTGGGTGAAGTTTCGCCCGGTGAGTCATCACCGGGCGAAGTTTCGCCCGACGACATTTCTTTTCATCCCCGAAGATTTTCACGGCGACATGACCGGGCGAAATTTCGTCCACCGGGTGAAATTTCGCCCGATGGAGAGACCGGGCCGAAAACGCGAAAAACGAAGAAAATCTCACCGGGTGAAATTTCACCCGATGGGATTATTATGTCGAGCCGCGGGGCGAAATTTCACCCCATGAAGATGCAAAGGGTGAAGGTCTAGCTAAATGAAGAGGAATCAGATTTAAGCCTTGAAGTTTGTGCAACCCATTAAGCAACTCTATATATATCCCTCCTAGGGTTTAGTGCCTCCTTGAGCCTTAAGTGTGCCTCTTAGGAGTAGGGTAGAAAGCTCTCTAATAGTAATAATAGTAGTTTGTAGAAAAACTCTCTTAGAAAATTCTCAAAACAATTGGTAGATCTACTTAGTATTAGTATAACTAGTTCTTTTGCCCGTGGAATTCACGGGACTCTTCTATACTCCCGTAAGAGTCTCGCCACTTTTTTTTTGCCTAGACATATTAGTATATTGAGTGAACTATTATAAATGTTATTTTATATTTATCTGTTTATACTCCATAGTAAAGTAAACACTACATGTTGTCAAAATACTGTTTTTATAAATCTAATTAAATTATTTAGTATAGTAGTTCTATAATTTTCATTTGTTCTTTGGCCACTTGCTAGATGCCTGCATCTCCATTTCTATTTTCTTTGATCGCTTGTTGTCCATGGTGGATTGTCGATGTTAGTTCAACATCTTCGGCCTGTGTTGGCAACCAAGCGACTTGTTGTTGAATCCTTCTGGCTCAATATTTAATTTCCAGTCTTCGCTTGAACCTGCATTAAGATATTTTGAAATTTTCAATCAGTGATCAACCACCACATTGCAATTTTCATAAGGTCGTCATCTTGATAGTATAGATCCAAACTTGAACGTAACAACTAATAAAAATAATTGGATTAATTATTCTTAGTCGAAGTACTTTATGACCAAGCGACTAAAATAGCCTCCAAATGTTCACATTAAGAGATTTTTTTTCTTTTTGGTTAAACGAAAAGTTAATTTCGTAATTGTGACGCTTTAGTAATAATTGTCATAAATCAATAGAGAACATGAAGAATAATTAATTCTTTTAATCTTTTGCTAGATGGTGAGGGTGACAAATGATCCATCTTTACAATGCCACATGTCACTCAAATAACACTCAACATGACTTTTAATATTTTTATAAAGATTACTCCATAATTAGTAGTAAAGCTTCCATCTTTATTGAAGAATTGGTTTTATTGTTGAAGATTCAAGGGTTTTACAAGGGTTTATGTGACAAAACCATTGCTTTATTTCTTGAAGATTCATATTATTTTATTGAAAATTGAAGATTTATGCATGGATTAGTGACAAATTCTTGTGTATTTCTCTCAAGATTCAATCTTTATTATTATCTTCATATTCCATCTTAGATTTCTCCATAGTTGGTAAAATTATTTCCTCTCCTTTTCTCCATTAGTATATTTGTTAGTGTAGTTTTTATGCATGCTTTAATTATTTTCTTCTTAGTAAATGTTTTGTTGTTAATTATCATGGGTAGTGAGTAGATTTTAGTTAGGGGGCTAGGGGAGGAGGAATTATAGATAAAGATTTCATCTTTGAGAGATTATTGCATTTGAGGGTGATATTGTCTTAATGGGATTGTTGTGTTATGTTTGACTTAGCTTGATCACCTAGGTTGACTTAACTCACCCGGACCAATATAGGGAAACTCGGGGTTTGGGTAATTCCGTCTAGAGACCTTAGTTTATTCGTCGCGAAAGCGGGCTTAGACTTGGTTGGTAGGGAAACCGAAAGGTGGAACCTCCCTTATACATCTTGTGATAATTCTTGCATTCCGCATCTTTACCTTAGTTCCGATTCCCCGACTCTCCCTAACGCCTTTCCCACCAATATTTTCTCACCTTAGTCTCACAGCTCGTCTAGTTAGTCTAGTTCAACTCGACCAAAAACCCCCCTTCTCGACCCAATCACTCCTATACTTTGACTTGACCGACTACCCTTCGACCGTCCCTGTGGATCGATCCCGACTTACCGCTACTACGTAGTAGTAGTATTCCGGGGTTTATAAATATTGTTTGACCGCGTTGGATAGACGACAATTCCACGCGCATCAACACTGCAGACAAATATCACACTACTGACTTTTATGCTCGCTAAATAAGAACTTAATCCAAGCAACATAAGCATTATCATCTGGCATACGAGATAATATTGCTCTATTTGTCGAGTCTGACATCAATGAACATGCAAAGCTGAAAATATTTTTTCCAGGCTCCAAGCTGGGTAAACTAAATACCTTAATTAAAGCATCTCCGACTCCATCACTAGATTCATTCACCCTTTTTTCGTTCCTTTCCGCAATTGAGTCTCTCAAAAACTCAATATTCTCCAATATTAGTGCAACTGTTCTTTTACTTTTTTAGGACTTATATCTTACTCTAGAACTTTTTTTTATTTTGAGTAACATCATTCTCTAGAACTTCTTTTCCCTTAATACACCCACTTTCATTTAGCATAGCACCCATAGACGACATTTGATTGTGATTAAGGCTTGACCGCTTGAGTTAGTTTCACTCCAAAGCTCTTCCCACGCACCACTTCCATTATCTTCTACATCTTCATGGTCATTATATGAGGAGGGGTTATCTTTATTTGAGACATGAGGTAGCGAAGAAAGATAAACATCATCGTCAACATGTATCGCACTTGAGTTAGTGTCGAAAAGATTGTGCTTATTAGTCCCGGAAGCTACTGAAACCTCAAACAATTGATCCATCTTATACTCAAGCTCTTGTTCAACTCCTTCTCGAGATGCACTAAATTTCAAGTTTTATTATAAGAAAATATAACAATTATAATCTATATATCCTTGTTAGTTAGGGATGTCAATTTCACCCGAACCCGTTCAAAATCCATCCACCCGAATAAAATTAATGGACGAAAACCCGAATTAAATGGATTTTAAGCGGATGACGGATGAATCGGGTGATGGATCGGGTCGGATTCGGGTGGAGATTTTTCACCCGTCACCCGATCCGTCCACCCGATCCGTTCACCCGTTTATAGATTTTAAAAAAAAATTAGGGAAAATTGATAACTTATACCTCCAATAACTTCATTTTCAAACTTTATACCTTGGATAATTCTTTTTCAAATTTTATACCTACTTATCTAATTTATTTCATAATGCATACCTTCATTCAAATTCCGTCACAAAACTAACGGGTTATTACTAATTGACTATTTTGCCCTTATTTTAGTAACATTGGACGACTACTATAACATAAGTAGGAGTGAGCAAAACCGAGTACCTACACCGGTTCGGTTACCCGGTTTTTAAAAACTGTTTTTTTCCTGAACCGAAACCAACCCGGCTTGAATCGGGTTCCCGTTTTTTTTGTCCAAATTTTAAACCGAAATCGATCCGGTTTTTATGACCCGGTTTTTTCAAAATATGGTTATCTTTGTTATAAATCGGTTTTTTGAACCGGTTTCCGAACCAGTTTTGACCCGATTTCACTAATTTGCATATCAATTTTTACGTTGAATAAGGATATAAACGTAAAAAGATAAACAAACTTTGTGACTTAAAACTAAAGTATGACGGAATCCGTTAGTTTTTTGACGGAATTTGGATTAAGGTATACATTATGAAATAAATTGAATAAGTAGGTATAAGTTTTGAAAAAAAAATTATCTGAGGTATAAAATTTGAAAAATGAAGTTATTGAAGGTATAAGTTATCGATTTTCCCAAAAAATTATATGAATATATAAAAAAAATAATTAGTTTCACTCTATTTTCATACTCATTATCCTTTTTTTTCTTAAAACCCTAAGAAAATATTTTCCATAATCACTTTGGCGGCCACCATTTTAGATTTTCTTTCCCGGTCTTAATTTCCGACTACCAAAAAATCCCAAAAAACTTTACGCATCTTATAATTTGTATATTTGTTATTGTATTTTAAAAAAATATTTTTCATCCGCTAAGCACCCGATCCACCCGAATCACCCGCGGATGACGGATGAATTGGATCCGGGTGGTGGGTTAATCGGGTGACGGATGGATCGGGTGGAGTATGCGGATTCGGGTGATGGATTCGGGTGAGGCTCCACCCGACCCGAAACCGACCCGTTGACATCCCTATTGTTAGTGTTTAAATGATATAGTAGAAATTATGTAGAAGCACATCTCACTTGTATCTTTTCATTCACCACTCATCACTAGCACTTATTGTCCCTTTTTCATGATCTCAGCCTAATCCAGTTTCTTTGCCCTTTAATTGTTTCCAAAGTGACCATCGGCTTTTCATCCAATCTAATTTGCTTCTCGACTTAGCCTTATCATAAGGTGATTTCGTTCTCTTATGAAATTCTAGTTCAACTCTCTTCCAAGGAATCCTTTAGGATGTTATTGCCTCTTTCTTTCCTTTACTTCTTAGCATTTGAGCATTACAAATATCAATGAAATCGTTCAAAGTATCTTTTGACCAGCTAGCTCATTCCTCTCCCTCCCCCCCAAATAAATTTCTGCATTCTTCGATGACATCTAAGAGCAATAACATCTTATTATTAAGATGACTTATGTGAGGGATTTGAGAAAAGATAATTATTATTATTGAAAAGCACGAGTATTTATACAAGTGGTATGCTGTAAGAACTATACAACTAAGGACATGATATCATACAACTAAGGAAGTGTATCACTATGATTGCTAGAATTTCTATATACACGTAAAGTATAAAACAAGGAGTATAAAAAGGTGATTGCTTAGGATAGAGTAGACTAAGTTAGAGCAAATCTTGAGATTAGTTGCTGTTAGTGTGAGATTACAGTATCATGCCATATTATCTTGTGTATCATGTAATATTATCTTGTGAGATAATATTATTATCTTCAATATGCTCCCGCAAGATGGAGGAGCTAGGAGCGAGACCGATCTTGGAAATGAGAGGCGCAAGATGAGGACGGGGAAGAGGTTTGGTGAGAGCGTCGGCCAATTGATCATCAGCCGAGATATGTTGGACACGGAGGATTCCTTGGTTTACCTGTTCACGAACAAAATGAAAGGAGATGGCAACATGTTTCATGCGAGAGTGAAATATAGGATTGACCGCATAATTAGCAGCTCCTAAATTGTCACAATATATAACTGGTACGTTGGGTAGGGGAACACGTAGTTCGCCAAGTAAGTTAGTCAGCCAAATGATTTCGGCCGTAGCATCAGCCACAGCTCGAAATTCTGCTTCTGTGGATGAGCGAGAAATACCCTTTTGTTTACGAGAAACCCATGTGAGTGCATTCCTGCCCAAGTAAACAATAAAACCGGTGGTAGAGACATAATCATATTTATCACCGGCATGATCAGCATCACAATAAGAGTGTAAAATAGATGGACTGTCCTGATAGAGTTGTAAACCCATATTGAGAGAACCTTTAAGATACTTGAGAAGACGTTTTAGCGCAGTCCAATGAGTTTCCCGAGGGTCCTGCAAAAATTGTGCAAGTTTGCCGACGCCGAAAGCTATGTCGGGACGGGTGAGGGATAAGTATTGTAAGGATCCGACTATGGCACGGTAGTCCGATGGATTAGAGATAGAGGGGCCATCGGTGGGGGTAAGGGGTGGAAAGGCAGCTAGAGGAGTCGTGGCTGGCTTGCAGTGTAACATGTCATATTTGGATAATAGGTCATAAGTGTATTTGTATTGACTAAGATGAAGTCCGACAGAGTTAGGGGTAACCTCGACACCTAGGAAGTACGATGGAAAACCGAGATCCTTAAGAGAGAATCGGGTAGCAAAAGCACTAAAAAAAGGACGCGAGATGAGTGGAGGTGGGTCCAGTGACGATAATGTCGTCTACATAGACAAGAAGGTAAATAGGGTGAGTATCATGTAAATATATGAATAATGAGGGATCAGAGATAGTTTGAGTAAAGCCAAAATAAAGGAGATAGTTTTTGAGTTCATTGTACCAGACTCGAGGAGCCTGTTTTAGACCATAAATAGCTTTAGATAAGCGACAAACATAATTAGGATGGGAATTATCGACAAAACCCGGGGGTTGTGACATATAAACGGTTTCAGATAACGTACCTTGGAGAAAAGCATTGTTGATATCGAGGTGCTTGAGGGACCAGTTCCGGGCAAGAGCCAAAGTGAGAATGAGACGGACAGTGACCGGTCGGACCACTGGACTGAACGTCTCGGAATAATCAATACCGGGTCGTTGGTGGAACCCTTTTGCGACAAGGCGGGCTTTGTATTTGTTTACGGTATTATCGGGATTGTATTTTATACGGAAGACCCACTTACAACCTATGACATTGTAGGAGGAGTGAGGTGGAACAAGGGACCAGGTAGCATTGGATTGAAGGGCAAAAAATTCTTCGTTCATGGCGTTATACCATTCGGGGATGGTGAGGGCAGTTTTGAGTGTGGTGGGCGGAAGTGAGGGAGGAGGGAGTTGAGTGTAGAGAGCGTATTTGGGATTGGGAACGCGAATATTGTTCATAGATCGCGTAGTGATGCGGGAAATTGGTAGAATAGGGTCGGGTGAGGTGTCGGGAGTGGTTGACGGGGAAATAGTAGAGGGAGAGGGTGTGTCGCTCGTGGAGTGAGGGGAAGTGGGGGTGGAGTGCGGAGTGCGAGGCGAGGAGGGTGGAGTGGTCTGCGGTGAGGAGGCAGCCGACGTGGCTGTGGGCAGGGGCGTGGGTGTAGGTTGAGATGGTCGGGTGAGTAGGAGGGGCCACGGTAGGTTGTGGGAGACAGGAGTTAGGGTCGAGTCGGGACAGAGGGTCGGGAATGGGAATGAGTGTTCAATAAATTTTACGTGTCGAGACGTGTAAATTTTATTTGTAGTTGGGTCAAGGCAATGATAAGCGCTTTGGGTGGATGAGTATCCTACAAAGATACAGGGGATAGATTTGGGATCGAGTTTATGATTAGTGTACGGTTTGAGCCACGGGTAGCAAAGACAACCGAAACTACGAATTTTATTGTAGTTGGGTTTGGTACCAAAGAGTTTGAAATATGGTGTAAGGTTAGAAAGTGTGGGTGTGGGCATCCTATTTATTAGATAGGCGGCGGTAACCATCGCATATGACCAAAATTCGGTGGGAAGAGAGGCATGGGAGAGAAGGGCGAGACCCGTTTCTACTATGTGACGATGCCGTCTTTCGGCGTAGCCATTGTGTTCGGGGGTATGGGGAGGGGAGGTAAGATGCCCAATACCATCGTTGGTGATGGATGGGGTGAATTTTATATATTCTCCACCATTATCGGAGAAAATTTGTTTTATAGGTAATTCAAAATATTTTTCAACCAATGCACGGTATCTATTAAACACTAGTTGAGCATCAGATTTATTTTTGATGGGATATAGCCATATGTATTTAGTGAAATGGTCAACGAAAATCACATAATATTTAAAACCGTCGACCGAATGAACCGGTGAGGTCCACACGTCTGAGAAAACGAGTTCGAGGGGGGAGGAGGATGTAAGACTCGATGTTGAGAAGGGTAGTTTATGACTCTTGTGAATGTTGCACGAGTTACAATCATGAGTAAAAACATTAGACGAAAAAAGTGAAGCATCTTTATTTATAATAGCCAACACATTGTATGAAGGATGGCCTAACTTATGATGCCATAGATAATTAGATAGGTGGGGGGAGGGGGCCGAGATATTTAGGTAAGCAGAGGGAGGGGTCGGATCCCACTCATAGATCCCGGCCTTGAGTTTCCCACTAAGTAGCTCCTTGCCCGTTAACCGATCCTGCAAACAACACGAAGAAGATGAGAATATAGCTATAGCATTATTGTCATGACAAAATTGAGAGACGGATAATATTTTTCGTGAGATAGTAGGAACATGTAGAACATTAGTAAATAAAAGAGAGTGGGAAGGAGTAGAAATTGAGAAAGAACCAATGTGTTGGATAGGTAAGGGCGACCCGTCTCCTATGAGAAGATCGTCATTTCCATCGTAGGGGGCGTGGAGAGCTAGAGTGTCGAGGTCTTGGGTAATATGGTGGGTTGCACCGCTATCAATTAGCCAAGGAGAGGGGGTAGTGGTGGGGGTGAGTGACACGGTATTAGCACGAGGAGGGGGGCCGCGACGGGTGGATGGGGGAGGGCGGGGTGGGACTTGAATGTTGGGGTGAGGACTACGAAATATAGGACATTCTTTGAGGAAGTGGGATTGGACATGACACCATTGGCATTTGCCTTTGAAGGTGGCGGGAGTGGATTGGACGGTGGGATTGGGGGATGGTGGGCCTTGTGGTGTGGGGAGAAGGGGAGGTTGGATGGATCTTTGTTGGTGTTGAGGGCGATAGTTGGTTGGGCGGTAGTTGGCCATGTGGGCCGAGGAGGGGAGGTGGGTGGGGCGGGAAGTATGTTTGAGGGATAGTTCATGTTGAATAAGCTTTTCATGTAAGGACTCAAAGGTGATGGTTGTGTCCCTAGCTTTGACGGCATCGACAATAGGACGATAGTCCTCATAAGGGAGCCCATTGAGGACTTTGGCTATCACGTCCTCTGGATCCATGGTTTTTCCCAAGTCGGCTAACTCATCGGCGCAAGATTTGATTTGCTTGCATGAAGGCGGGAATAGACTTATCCCCTTTGGTGAGAGAGTTGAAGCGATCCTTAACTTGAAGGATGTGCCCTCTAGATGGGTTGGCATAAGTACGAGCGAGGGTGCTCCAAATCTCGTGTGATGTGTTAACATCATTAAGGATATTGGTGACATTGCCTTCAAGAGTTTCACGGAGAGCGGCACTAAGGAGACTATCTTGGCGGAGCCAAGTAGTATATTTGGGGTTAGATTTTTCCGATTTTGTGACCACGTTTTTGGAGTCGGTTGACTCGACTTGGATGGTGGGTGAGGGAGCGGGAAATGTGCCATCTAGGTACTTGTAGAGATCGTAGCCAATCGTGCGCTCCTTGATTTGACGAGCCCATGATCGGTACGTTAGCGGATTGAGTTTGATAACTTGAGAGAAATTTGGGTCAAGGAAGGGGTTTTCGGGGTCATTGGGATTCGGGATTAGTGAGGACGAGGTCGTCATTTTTTCGTGGTGAAGGGGTAGCTCGGGTTCGACGTGAGCACGGAAAAAGAAATTTATTTGTGATCGGTATGCTCTGATACCATGTGAAGGATTTGAGAAAAGATAATTATTATTATTGAAAAGCACGAGTATTTATACAAGTGGTATGCTGTAAGAACTATACAACTAAGGACATGATATCATACAACTAAGGAAGTGTTCACTATGATTGCTAGAATTTCTATATACACGTAAAGTATAAAACAAGGAGTATAAAAAGGTGATTGCTTAGGATAGAGTAGACTAAGTTAGAGCAAATCTTGAGATTAGTTGCTGTTAGTGTGAGATTACAGTATCATGCCATATTATCTTGTGTATCATGTAATATTATCTTGTGAGATAATATTATTATCTTCAATAACTTATGCATGACGATTATATTAAGTAGCAGCTAAATTCATTTCAGAATATACAACATAGAATGTTCCATTCTTTTTCAGGATCCGAGAAGAATTACAACTAGTTTCTTCTATTTTTAGGGGTAGTGCTTAATGCAAAGAATTGGTCCAAGTAGTTCATGATTGATGGTAAGACAAAGCAATTCAAATCATCAAAAATAGATCAACATTCAATTGAAAAATAATGATACATAGAATCGTATAAAATACGTAAAATTGAATCAATTGAAAAATAAATCAAAAAAAAATTAATTAGTGCAAAAAAAAAATCAAGGAAGGCGTACCTTATAAGATGAATTATGAAAGTGAAAAGTTGAAAATGAAGAGAATGATGAAGGTAAGGTTCAGAGGCGGACCCAGAAATGAAATGTATATGGCGCTGGATTTACGAATGATCGAAACATGTTAATAAAAAAAAATTGCCCCCGACATATAGTATTCTATTGAATATTGACTTTTATTATGAAATACTAGATGATCGACACAAAAATATAATCTGATCGAAGTGATAATGTAATTAAATATTATATTCCCAAATGACTATGAATAGAAAATATAGGAGGTCTCATGTGAAACATACTCACAATAATTGCATTGTGAGACCATCTCGTCAACTCTCACATGAGAATTTAGGTTGAAAAATATGTGTAACTTAGAAATAATCTATCTATCTCGGTCATTTGTTATCATTTGATTAAAATATTCATTACAAATAATTAAAGAATACGGAGAACTAATTACTACTCTTTCCGTCTCGGTCATTTGTAATAATTAGTTCCCCATATACTTTAATTTTTTTTTCAATTGACTACTGTACTTCATACTATTACTGACCATTATATCATACTAGTACTTAATAACTCGACTTAAATATACGAGTACTTTTTTCCTTTATCATAAAATATATTAAAATTGATCGTCATATGAAAATAATTTTCTAAAATAAACACTACGGAGTAAAATATAAGAAAGTTATAACTGTATAAGAAAGACAATTCTTAGCAAGAGTTGGTATAGCAAAAAATTAACGAAACTGTTGACAAGAAGGCTCGAACCATAGTCCTTCCCAGTGTTGGGTAGGCATACAACCAATTCAGCTGCAGCATCTTCGTAGAACTTACTGCGCTTAATTTGTATTTGGCATAACTACTCAGGCTATAGCCCGAGTAGCCAAACCCTAGGTCCGCCCCTGGTAGGGTTTAATTGGCAAAAGGAGTAAGGAGGTAAAAAATAAATTCTAATCTGCTAATTGAATATGATGCTACTTGTAGCATATTGCAAAATGGCGGATTGGACTCTGATGTGTGCTAAATTTAGACTGTTTTTCTTCCCATTTAGACTCGTTTTTCTCTCGTTTTGCGAGACTAGAGCGATTATCGCCATATTTTAAGTCTTTCTCGCATTAGCGTCCCTATTGTGCATTTTACGTGTTTTTGGTAGTTTTTCTATCTATTTTGATAGGATTTGACAGCGAAAGCATGATTGAGCTTCCACGAGCACAAGAGAGGGGAATACCGTCCAAAAAACAAAGCGCAAAACTTAAAGTTCAAAGCCAAACAATCAAACAACGAAGAATGAGACAATAAAAGAGGCCAGAAAACCATCGGGTGAAGTTTCACCCGATGAGAAATGACCGGGCGAAGTTTCGCCCGACGACAATTTCACCTCCCCGAAGATCTTCATAAAAGTCTCTCCACCAGGCGAAATGATCGGGCGAAACTTTCACCCATCGGGTGAAGTTTAGCCCGACGGTAAGGATGTCCAAAAAACGCAAAACTAGAAGGAAGTCCATTGGGTGAAACCACCGGGTGAAGTTTCACTCGGCGGTATTGGCTCGTACATGGCAGATTTCGCAGGGTGAAGTTTCACCATATGAAGACTCAAAGGCTGAAAGTCTCATTAATGGAGCAAAAAGTTGGATTTGCGCTTGAGTTTAAGGATCCATTAAGGCTTTACTATATATATAGATACCCTAGTTAGTTGCACATGATGATCTCTCTTCATTACCACTAGAACCACTCTATTAGCATTTTAGATCATTTCATTAGCTTAGATAGAAGTTAGAGTTCTTCATAGTTTTCATCAATTTCTTCGTCATTCCTCTAGCTTTACATTCAAGCTTTGTAAGAATTCAAGTTTTTATTGAAGATTCTTGGAGATTATCAAAGGATTAGTGACAAATCCCTTGTCATCTTCATCAAGTTTCATCTTATTTATTTATGCAATCTTCTTCTTTATTGTTGTTCATCATTCATCGTTGGTATATTTCTCTTCCTCTACCTAATCTCTAGACTAGACTTAATTTCGTTCTTTCATTATTGCGTTTCTATAGCCGATTTTTATTGATCGTTTTTTATTGTCATTATTGTCATTTTTCTATTGTTGATGTTTCCATTGATTTTACTTCCATCGTTCTTAGATCGTTTTATGGTTATTTTATTGATAGTGATTTCCTTCATTGTCTTGCTATTTTGATGATTTCGTTTGTGTTGCTCTTAGATCGTTTTTATTGTCTTGTTGTTATTTTCGTTGATCTTACTTTTATTGCTCTTAGATCGATTTTCTAGTTTATTTAGTAGATCGTGATTTTCCTTATTGTTTTGTTGTTATTTTCTGTAGATTTGATCATCATGCTTGTTATTGTTGCTTTCTCCTTTGTTATGGTTTTATTTGTTTCCATTATGAAGTGTGAGTATATCTCTTGTTTGGGGGGGGGGGGGGGGGTGGGGGGTTTAGGGAGGAGGATCTTGGATTATTTGAATTGAGAAATTATGGCTTGGTTGCTCGTTTGTTGGTTGATATGTGTATTTTGTGGTGTTTATTTCGCGTGTTTGGTCCCACTTTCTTTGGAGGAATCGCTCTTTAGGGCGGTTTCGAGGCTACTTACGCTTCTTCTAGCATGTTTTAGGTTCCTAATGCTCATCATGGAGAAGTGGAACGATTCGGTCTCATTTTCGATGCATATGGAGCCAATGAAGAGAACCGACGATGATTCAGTGACTTAGTGATATGTGTGTTTTGTAATGTTTATTTCGCGTGTTTGGTCCCACTTTCTTTAATGGAATCGCTCTTTAGGGCAGTTTCGAGGCTACTTACGCTTCTTCTAGCATGTTTTAGGTTCCTAATGCTCATCATGGAGAAGTGGAACGATTCTGTCTCATTTCCGATACATATGGAGCCAATGAAGAGAAGCAACGATGATTCGGTGACTTAGACTCGATCCCGAGTCCCTTGGAGCCCATTTGAGAATATCCCGAGCATCGAGCATCGATAAGAAGCCTAGGAAGAGCAAGTAGAGACCCATCACGGCCGGGAAGCACTCCATCACGGTCGGGAATCAAAGACGAGAAGAAACGTGCTACAGGGGGATGGTTACGACCGTGACCACCACCATCACGACCAGGATGACCCTGTTTCCCCTCGCGCTTCATCGATTCATTTCCCTTATTATTGCAACCCTATATATACCCCCTCTTGTAATGTTTTAAGCAGAAAAACCAAACCCTAGATCTACTTTAGGATAGACTAGCTTAGATTAGTATAGATTAGCTTAATCCTTCCTTAATCTCTCCTTATTCTTAGTTTAATCGTCCTTGTTTCATCTTTGTAATATTGAAGACTTTTTGGGTTGATCTACTCTATTGACAACATTGAAGATCTTCCTTTGGGGTTATTTATGCAAAGATTCAATCTTTTGTTCATCCTTTGGTATTGGTATAATTCATCTTCTTCCTAATCTCTTCTAATTAGTTTTCATTTGTGTTTATGCTTAGTAATCTTCAATATTCCATTATGAATGTTCATGTTTATGCTTGTTTCATTATGGTTGTTGGGTTTACTATCTTGAATATGAGTGAGTAGATTTCTTTGTTAGGGTTAGTAGGGGGATTGGGTGTAGCTTAATGGATGATTAGGGTGGAATTGGCGGTGTTTTGTTGTCATTTGCTTTGCCTCTTATCATTGTGCACACAACATGTTTGATGAAATGCATAGTAGACTTGTGATTGAGAAATTCATGTTTCCTTGTTTCCTCTTGTATGTTGTTGCATGCTGGTTTGTTGGATATCATCATTATTACCGCGAGCACAGTGTAGAGACCCCTTTGGCCGTCTAAGTGCGAGAACCCGGGCGTAACTAAGGCTAGTGGATTACACCGACACCCTTACTCCTCCTTGGCCTCCTTGACACCCTTAACCCGACCTAACTCTAGCTTCTCTTATCGTTAATCCCCGCTTTTCATCGTTGTTTTTTTTTTCATTATTCTAGACCTTAAATACTAGTTTAGCCATTACTCAACCTTATCATTTCCATTACCCTTGAACCTAGTCTTAGACCGTAGCACCTTGAGCTCGGAACTCCCGTCCCTGAGGATCGACTCGACTTACCCTAGCTACCTAGCTTAGGTTCGTTGATTATTATTTTGATCGGTAGGATAGACGACAAACACCTACCATCAAATTGGCGCCGTTGCCGGGGACGGCGTAGTTTTAACTTTTGTGTGCTTAGTTTTAGACTTGGTTCTTGGTTTTCGTGTTTTCTCCTTCTTGTTCATCTGTGTTCTTTTCTCTCTTTTCCTAGTGCCTCAAAAGCACTAGGACTCTCGTGTTTCCTCAAGTGCCTACAGGTGATTTCTTTTCTCCCTCTATGAATCAAGGTGATGCCATAATGTCTCCTAACTTCTATCAAGCTTCATGGGGTAATCAAGAAACCATGGGTATGAGTTTCAGGGATATGGAAACAACCTCCATCAAGTGAGGGCTTATCACCATTATGATCATGGTGGTTATTACTCAAATTATCATCGTGAACCCACCATGTTTAATCATAATTCTTCATATGGAAGTCAATCTCCCCAAAACCCATCATATTACCCATCACCTCAACCTTATTATGAGCCCCAAAACCCACCATACTACCCATCATCTCAACCTCATTACCAATCATATGATGCCCCACCCCTTGGGCATCATTAAGGTCTTCAAGGATCATTCCAAAACCCCAATGACCACCAAATGCCCAACTTGGAGTTATATCAATCGATTCTTCAAATGCAAAAGAGTCAACAAGAAATGGCCATCCAAATGCAAAAGGATCAATATGAATTCATGGCCCAATATCAACTTTAAGTTTCGATTTTTTCAAAAAAAAAAAGAAAAAAAAATATTGTTCATGTGTTGTACTGTTCACGGAGGAAAAAAAAAGTCGGGAAAAAAATGTTGGAAATTTTCTCGTTGGAAAATTCATACGAGGAAAGTGGGATTTTTGATCCGTCATTGCCTCCAATTTTCGATGAATATGAAGATGACAAATCAGATTCAAAGGAGAATAAACTTGTTTCAATGAAATCAGATTTCAAGATTCATAAAGAGTTGCCTCCATATTTTGTTGATGACGATTGCGCCAAACTGAAGACAATTATCTTTAGTGGAGGTGGATGGCACAAGAAGCTTCTAAAAGTAAAAGGAAAAAAAAACGAGAGTTTGAGTTTATTGCTAGTTGATAAGTGTCATTTGTAGTGCCTATTTTGTAGTGTTTTGGTCCCATTTTCCTTGTAGAATCGCTCCTTGGGAGCGGTTTAGGGGCTTCTTATGCTTCCTTTAGTTCGTTTCAGGTTCCCGAGACCGATTTGGAAGAGTTGGAGCGATTCCGACTCAATACATACACATTTTGGAGCCAACGGAGTAGAGGAACGATGACTCGATGCCTTGGAATCGACCCCGAGACCTTGGGACCCAATCCGGAGCCTCCGACACCCGATCCCGAGTCCCGAGAATCGGTGGGAAGCCCATGAGAGGCAAGGAAGGACCAAAGAGCTCTTAAGGGAGGCCTACAAAGACCCATTCCGTTCGGGATGGCCTCATCCCGTCCGGGATGAAGGAGGAACGAAGTGCAGCTAATGGGGGCTGTTCCGGATCGGGAACATAAAATCCCGATCGGGAATTCCCATAATCCCGATCGGGAATTTCTTTCCCGACCGGGAAAAGCTCCAGCTCGCCCGCCTTCAATTCTTTTCTTCTCCTTTTCATTTGTAACCCTATATATACCCTTCCTCTTGTATTAAGACATCATCTTATGTTATATACACTTCATTAGAGACTAAACCCTAGACTACTTTAGATTAGATTAGATTAGATTAGTGTAGAATAGTCGGTAATTAGTAGTTAATCTTAGTTTAAGCTTGTAATATTGGATCTCTTGAAGAATCCATCCAAGATTGACAACCTTGGTGGAATTATTTGGGTTTTCTTATATACAAGTGTTCTCCTTTTCCATTTCCTTTGTAGTATGGTATAATCTTCTCATCTTTTTACTCTTAATCTTGTTTGTTCATTAAAGTTTGCATCTTTTGTTCTTAGTTCATCATTTTCACTAGTTTGTTCATGTTTGTTTTGATTATTATGTTGTTTCATGTTGTTAGTGTAGTTTTCCTTTAGATATGTTAGAGTAATGTCTTGCTAGGGTTAGTAAGGCGATTAGGGTGTTAATTGAGTGATTAAGGGTTTGGTTAGAGATGTTGGTGGAAGATTTGGGTTTCCTCTTGTTTGATGCACATCACATGTTTGTGGAATTGCTTGAATGACTAAGTATGTACGAATGCTTGTTTTCTTGCCTTTCTTTCGTGGGTGTTAGTTTGTTGTGGGCTCGGTCTCCTCATTAAGTTGCGAGAGCCCGGTGAGGACGACCCCTAGGTCTTTCTAAGCAGCGAGAGCCCGGATTCGACCTAGGACCATAGCGCGCTAGAACCCCGTTTGTGTTGTGTACCGCCGAGATGGGTTCTAGGTGGAACCTCTAGGTGAGTCTAAGATGCGAGAGCCCTGACCAACCTAGATTACCCTACTACCTCCTTCACTCTAATCCTCCCTTGACCATTCCGTTACCCCTTTGACCCCGACCTAATCCTAGCCCGTTTTCCTTTGTTTTCTTTCTCCTTAGCCTTAGTTGTAGTCTAGTCTTCTCCCCCTCTATCATTCTTTAGTGTAGCTCGTTGACTTAGTCTAGTATTTGGGCCGACCTAGTCTAGACGCCTCTTACCGTCCCCGTGGATTCGACCCGACTTACCCTATCTACCCTAGTTAGGATTAGCCGGTTATATTATTGACGGTTGGGATGTGACGAATCCCTTCCCATCAATTTGGCGCCGTTGCCGGGGACGGTGCTAGTTTAGACTTTGTTTTCCTATTTGCTTGACTTTGTCTTTGTGTTTGTGTTTTCTTTTTTCTTTTGGTTACTTTGCTTCTTGTGTGTGTGCGGTTTATTTCTCTCTTGTCTAGTGCCCAAAAAGCACTAGACTTCTCACGTTTGTTCTTAGTCTACAGTTTGTGCTTAGAGGTGGTGATTATCTTCTTCTTGCGACTCTGAGCCGCTTAAGCGGACGGTTGCTAGAATGAGTGGTTTCCAACCGGGTATGGACTACGATTTTCGAGCGAGCATGGGGTTTGATCTAAACTCCACACACTCGGGAGCCGATATGAGCTACCACTCTTCTTCCATGAACCAAAGCCATGACATGACGTCCCCCTACCACTATCAAGCTTCTTGGGGTAATCAAGATGGGTATGAACCTCAAGAGTATGAGTATGGCTACCAACAAGTGAATGACTATCACTCCTACGATCATGGTGGCTATTACTCGAGTTATGATTGTGAACCCACCATGTTCAATCAAGATTCTCTATATGGAAGCCAATACCCCCAAGACCCGCAATATTACCCTCCACCCCAACCACAATATGAACCCTATGACCCACAATACCACCAATCATCCCAACCTTGCTACCAACAATATGATGCCCCACCCCTTGGGCATCATCAAGATTTTCAAGGAGCTTTACAAGACTCCAATGACCACCAATCGCTAAACTTGGAGTTGCATCAATCGATTCTTCAAATGCAAAAAGACCGACAAGAAATGGCCATCCAAACGAAAAAGAATTATGAACTCTTGGCCAAGCTCCAAAGGGAATTTGAAGAACTTCAATCGTCTACCCAAAAAGAGACGAATGAGGAGATAACTCTTGGTGAAGGCAACATTGGTGAGGAATTGGAAGAGAATAGTGAGTGGGATGGTTTGGTGGATTTTGTAGAGTTGTTGGGTGAGATTTTTAGCCTCGAGTTGCCCATGTCCGAGAATGAGACTACGCATCGAGAGCCCCTTATTTGTACACCGGGAGATGGCTTGGAAGAGATTGAAACCGCCGGTAGAAGTTTCGATTCTCCTCTCCAAGATGATGTGGGGCCGAGTGATGAAGATGGGGAACCACAACTTGAGGAAAGTGTGGGGGTGTGCAATGAAGAGATGAGGCCAAAACCGCTTTTTGTGCCTCTATTCTTGGAGATGAAGCTTGCTTGTGATTGGAGGCAATGCTTAGGGAAGAAGAGATCGGTTGAGCTTGTAGGATGGAGAGACCCCGGAGACAAATTTGAAGATGATGTCGGGTCTTGGGATTCCTACTTCTTGCCTCCTCCTTGGAGGCCGTGGAGGTCGGTTAAGCTCGAGCGCTTCTTGGGCCTTCACTGCGATGTCGGTAGCGCGTTCGACTTGCTCCTCCATGCCCTTGAGGGCTACGGTTGAGGAATGGAGTCCGCCATCCTAGGTTTGACGGAGTTCCTAAAAGAACCGTCATGTTGTATATTCCCCTCCTCTCTTCTTTATAATTCTTGTGCTTGTAATTGTGTTTTATCTCTTTTGGTAGTTTTGTGATATTCTTGTAATTGATTTGGTTTTGATGAGCGATGTGAGGGAGTGAATTTGATGTTTTGTATGAGTTTATTGTGATAGGTGAAGTGAAGGTGACTCCTAGAAAGGAGTGGTCGATGATGGAGTTTGGTTTGCGAGCGAGGAAGTCGGTTTTTGAAGCTTTGATGAGCTTTTGGGCTTAAGGAAGCAAAGAAGACTCATCCCGACCGGGAAGAGGGCTTCTTGATCGGGAAGGATGAAGAATCCCGATCGGGAAGGAGCCATCCCGATCGGGATGAAGGTGCTGAAATTCGGACTTACTGGTGTGCTTTCCCGACCGGGACGAGGGCTTCCCGATCGGGAAGGGTTCACCAACCCGATCGGGACCATCCGTCCCGACCGGGATGGTCCCTTTGTCTCCACCCATCCATTATACCCCCTCCCAACCTCCCTACTCCTCCTTACTCCTATCTTTTGACCCGTGCACCTCACCTTTCACCGAATCCACATCAATTTCCACTCCCCTCACACCTTACTACCCCTACCATGCGTTTTATCGAGAATGAAGCGGAAAAGCAATGATGAAGACAAGCAAGCGCCTTTAGTGAGTTATGAGACGATGGAGAGAGTGAGTTGCTAACCTATGGTACGGCAACTATCCTTTCTTTTCCGTTTTTGTTGTTGCTTGTTTACCTTTGCTTATCCCCTTCCCTTATATTTTGTGTCATGGTGGCCTTCAAGGCCTTGGTATATGTCGCTCCCGACTCTCGATGACGTGACTACATCGAGAGTCATTTCAAAATCCAAAATTTTTACAAGTTTTTCACTTTCTTTTTGAGGATATAGTCGGATTTAGGCGGAATCCGGGCTAGGTGACTTGATTACACCTAGACCTCCCCTCCCATTTCCTTTTATTTCCTTCTTTTTCTTTCTTCCCCCATCCATATCTTTTTCTTGTCTCGGCCCATGGTGACTTGACTACACCCCGGCCGGACACCTTCTACCCTTTTCTCCACTTTTCTTTTTGATTTTTAGCTTTATTTTCGTAGTTTCTTTTCTTTTTCTTTTGTCTCTCCGCACCTTACGATCGAGCATGAGGACATGGCTCGATTTAAGTGTGGGGGAGCGATATTCTAGTATAGTTTAGTCTATTTTCTTAGTTTTTCCGAAAAAATCTTAAAAAACCATAAAAAATTTGAAATTTTTTCATAAAAATCAAAAAGATTTTCTCTTTTGTGTTTTCATTTCGTGTCTTTGTGTCGTATATTTGTTTGTGTGCGTGTTTTGCCTCCCTTTCTCCTTTTAGGTTGCTTAACCACCGTTAATTTTGAAAAGCTTTGAAGACATCCGGTAACATCTTCTATCCCTTTTTCCCCTCTTTATTTCTTGTGAAGTTTGGAGAAAGTTGTGTTGATGTGTGCTCGGGAGGAGCTTTGTAAAGATTGTGGTGGATTTGGAGACTTGTTTGAAGATCGGGGTGGTGTTTGTTTTGTTTTTGTGTTGTTTCTCTTTCTTTTGTTTTGTTTTGTTTCGTCTCTTTTTCTTTCACTTTCGTTGTGTCTTTGTTTTGTGTTTTGTTGTGTGTCTTGTGTGTAAACGTTTTCGAAAACCCGGTTTAGAGGCTAGTGTGTGAGTGTCTAACTTTCCCTTCCTAGTAGTATAAATCGAGTCTTGGACTTTAATCTAGTAGAATGACCTTAAATCAATGAATTCGTTGGTCCTTTACCTTGAGTCCACCTAGCTTACTAGGGATTTACTACGGGATTTGCACTTTTGACCACTATGACCACCCACGGTGTGAAAAGGCCTTGGTTACCGAGTTTCGTCCCTTAGGTGACCGTGTTTAGGATCGTTTGGTTAGTCCAAGTTTTCTCCACTTTTTGTGGGTTTGAAAGGGAATGCGCAACCCCGACTTACCCATTTCCCTACCATCTCACACATATCCGCACAATAACTTGCAATTTGTTGATTCTCTCTTTCTTGAGTGTCGAGAAATGCCAAAAATGCCAAATCTTGCCAAAAAGGGCAAAGAAAAGAAAAGAAAGAAAATGAAAGAAAGAAAAGAAATGAAGAAAAAGAAAAGGCACAAAAGCCAAAAAGAAAATAGAAAAGAAGAAAAAGAATGGCATGGCAAAACAAATCAAAAAACGTCAAAAGGAAAGAAAATGCCAAAAGAAAACCCGTCTCACAAAAACATACCCTCTCAAAATAAGCCTTTTTCCGACCTTTGCCGTGAAGAGCCTACCAAAGGACCGAGTCCCGAGGAAGGATGATAGCGGCATTAGTCGGTCTTCCCTCATTTTGCATGTTTTCCACCTTTTTACTTGGACTAGTTAGGCGGTCTTGGACACGGGACGACCCTCTTGGCTCACGCTAAAGGGTGCGGGGTCTCACTTACCTACAGTGTCGACTAACACCGTGGTTCTTCACTTTTCCACTCCGCCGATCGTCCTGTAGTACGTTTTTACAAAGTTAGGAGGACCTAGGTAAGTTACCAACGCTTTTGTTGCTTTATCGTCACACTATTAGGGTTTAGTTCACCTTGGTTTGTATGTCTAGCTTGGGAACGTTGTCACTTACCTCGAGTCCTAAACCGGTGTTTCATTCACCGCTTTTTGAGGGAAGCGGTATTTCTTTTGTTTTGGGTGCAACCGATTATGTGTTTGTTTGTGTGTTCGTTTGTTTGTGTGTTTTGTGTCCGGTTGCATCCACAGTTTTGTCGCAAGACCCAACTTGCCTTGCGGAGTGCACTTGTCCTCTAAGTGCACTCGCATGAGTTGAAGGGGCGTAGGGTGCGCTAATACCCACTCGGATAGTTTAGTAGTTAGTTTGTGCTTACTCGAGAGCGAGTAAGGGTTAAGTGTGGGGGAGTTGATAAGTGTCATTTGTAGTGCCTATTTTGTAGTGTTTTGGTCCCATTTTCCTTGTAGAATCGCTCCTTGGGAGCGGTTTAGGGGCTTCTTATGCTTCCTTTAGTTCGTTTCAGGTTCCCGAGACCGATTTGGAAGAGTTGGAGCGATTCCGACTCAATACATACACATTTTGGAGCCAACGGAGTAGAGGAACGATGACTCGATGCCTTGGAATCGACCCCGAGACCTTGGGACCCAATCCGGAGCCTCCGAGACCCGATCCCGAGTCCCGAGAATCGGTGGGAAGCCCATGAGAGGCAAGGAAGGACCAAAGAGCTCTTAAGGGAGGCCTACAAAGACCCATTCCGTTCGGGATGGCCTCATCCCGTCCGGGATGAAGGAGGAACGAAGTGCAGCTAATGGGGGCTGTTCCGGATCGGGAACATAAAATCCCGATCGGGAATTCCCATAATCCCGATCGGGAATTTCTTTCCCGACCGGGAAAAGCTCCAGCTCGCCCGCCTTCAATTCTTTTCTTCTCCTTTTCATTTGTAACCCTATATATACCCTTCCTCTTGTATTAAGACATCATCTTATGTTATATACACTTCATTAGAGACTAAACCCTAGACTACTTTAGGTTAGATTAGATTAGATTAGTGTAGAATAGTCGGTAATTAGTAGTTAATCTTAGTTTAAGCTTGTAATATTGGATCTCTTGAAGAATCCATCCAAGATTGACAACCTTGGTGGAATTATTTGGGGTTTCTTATATACAAGTGTTCTCCTTTTCCATTTCCTTTGTAGTATGGTATAATCTTCTCATCTTTTTACTCTTAATCTTGTTTGTTCATTAAAGTTTGCATCTTTTGTTCTTAGTTCATCATTTTCACTAGTTTGTTCATGTTTGTTTTGATTATTATGTTGTTTCATGTTGTTAGTGTAGTTTTCCTTTAGATATGTTAGAGTAATGTCTTGCTAGGGTTAGTAAGGCGATTAGGGTGTTAATTGAGTGATTAAGGGTTTGGTTAGAGATGTTGGTGGAAGATTTGGGTTTCCTCTTGTTTGATGCACATCACATGTTTGTGGAATTGCTTGAATGACTAAGTATGTAAGAATGCTTGTTTTCTTGCCTTTCTTTCGTGGGTGTTAGTTTGTTGTGGGTTCGGTCCCCTCATTAAGTTGCGAGAGCCCGGTGAGGACGACCCCTAGGTCTTTCTAAGTAGCGAGAGCCCGGATTCGACCTAGGACCATAGCGCGCTAGAACCCCGTTTGTGTTGTGTACCGCCGAGATGGGTTCTAGGTGGAACCTCTAGGTGAGTCTAAGATGCGAGAGCCCTGACCAACCTAGATTACCCTACTACCTCCTTCACTCTAATCCTCCCTTGACCATTCCGTTACCCCTTTGACCCCGACCTAATCCTAGCCCGTTTTCCTTTGTTTTCTTTCTCCTTAGCCTTAGTTGTAGTCTAGTCTTCTCCCCCTCTATCATTCTTTAGTGTAGCTCGTTGACTTAGTCTAGTATTTGGGCCGACCTAGTCTAGACGCCTCTTACCGTCCCCGTGGATTCGACCCGACTTACCCTATCTACCCTAGTTAGGATTAGCCGGTTATATTATTTACGGTTGGGACGTGACGAATCCCTTCCCATCACTAGTGATTTTCGTTTTCGATCCCGACAGAGTAAAATTACAAGAATTGAGGACAATTCTCTTCAAAGGAGGAGGAGATGATCCGAAAATAATAAGTATCTAATTAATTATTTAGGAAATCTTTAGTATGGATTTTCGATAGTTAGTCTTTTTCCATATTTACGAATATATTTGCAATAAGTATGTAATTAGTTTAATTTCTAGTGATATTTAGGAACTATATTATGCTATAATATTATTTCCATATTTAAGATTAGTTTATTCTAGTAGTATAAATATGAGTCTTTGTATTCGTTATTAGGAATGAAGTTTATGAATTAGAATTTTGAACCGTTGCGTTGCAATTGTGTTTATCGGTTCGACGAGTTTCGATCCAAACTTTGTTATTGTTTGACGCGTTTTAAACATTGACTCGGGTAACAATTAATAGGTCTTAATTGTTCTCACCATTATTCGTCCTATAGGTCTAGGTCGAGTAAATATCCTTTCTTTCACAAAAACAAAAGAGTAAATTGGAAATTACTCCCTTCAATGATGCGTTTATTAAAATTTACTCCCTTATGATTTTTTTTAATATTTTACACCCAAAAAGATGCAAAACTTCAAAATTTACTTGCAAATCACTACTCCGACGAGTTAATCCGGTGAGTTTGAATTATTTTGCTTGTTTCCTATTTTTTATACCGAAAGTGCCCCTTTCTTCTTCCTACCCTTCTTTCCCCCTTCCCGGCCCCCATGCTCTCATTTAGTCTGCAGACTTGTAAAAAAAAATCCCCACAATTGATTGATGAATGGATGCTCGAGTTTTGGGTTTGGTGATTTTCGATTTGGGAATTTAGGGTTCTCCTGGAATTGGGACTGAAAGAGTTGGGAAAGTCGAAATGAGGATGAGGTGGGGTGGGGGAGGGGCGTACTATTAATGAAGGGAATTTCGGTCAGTAAAATCATAAACTCATCGGAATAGTGATTTGCAAGTAAATTTTGAAGTTTGCATCTTTTTGGGTGTAAAATATTAAAAAAAAATCATAAGGGAGTAAATTTTAATAAACAAATCTTTGAAGGGAGTAATTTCTAATTTACTCAAAACAAAATCTCAAAAAAGACTTCCGCTACGTTAGACATACGAAAGGTATAATTTTCGTATCATATGGTATCAGAGCATAATTTTCATATCATATGGTATCAGAGCTACAAATCTTGATTTTCCTAAAAGCAAGACGATCCTAAGGCGTGTCAAGACCAAGTTATTAGTTGAATTTCTGGTTGCGATTGGAATTCAAAGAATAAACTCGAGCGAGGTAGGTCGAGGGTTAGTCGGTTTTGATTGTGTTGTGGTTCTTTGTTGAACCTTCGATTTACTATTCACGTGTACTGTTCATGGAGAGAGAAAAAAAAGAGAAAAAAAATGTTGGGAATATTTTCGTTGGAAAATACAGACAAGGAAAGTGTGGCTTTTGATCCAACATTGCCACCTATTTTTGATGATTATGGAGACGAAGTAGTTTTGGTTACTTGTGTCCAGGAGCCGCGTTATCGAATGGATTATGGGTTTGGGTTCAATCTAACATCTACGCCAAATAAACACACGGTTGATCCTATTGGGTTTATTCAAGATCAAGTTTGTTATTTGTTCAGCAATGCGGCTCATGAAAAGTTATTTACACTTGTGCACGGAGGGAGGTGGGGTCGATGGCACAAGAGGCTTCAAAGATCAAAAGGAAGGACCGAGATAAAACTTAGTGTCGAGGTTGGTTCGAGTTTATTGGTGACGAGGGTGTTTGTATTATTTGACCCTGGCGGCTTGAAATTACAAGAATTGAGGGCAATTCTCTTCAAAGGAGGAGGGGATGATCCGAAAATAATACTCCCTCCGTATTTTTTTATATGACGTTTTGCTTTTTCGAAGTGAGGCTTTGACTTTAGTTTTTATGTAAATATATTATTCCAAAAATTTTAAAAATTGCATCATAAAATTCCTTACGAAAAGAGCTTTCAATTGAGTATACATTCATAGAATTTTTCCTTATATTGTGAGAAATATTGAAGGGAGAAGGGATTGTCTCGAAAAGTGAGAATGACTTATATTAAAAAAACAGAGGGAGTAAGTGTCTAATTAATTATTTAGGAAATTATTAGTATGGATTTTCGATAGTTAGTCATTTTCCATATTTACGAATATATTTGCAATAATTATCTAATTAGTTGATTTTCTAGTGATATTTAGGAATTATATTATGCTAGAATAAAAATTTTATACTTAGGAAAATTTTATTTTAGTAGTATATATAAGGCGTCTTTCATTGTATCAGGAGGAAAATGAAGTTTATGAATAAGTATTTTGAACCTTTGCGTTGCAATTGTGTTTATCGGTTCAACGAGTTTCGATCCGAAGTTGTTATTGTTTGACTCGTTTCAAACATTGACTCGGGTAACAATTAATAGGTCTTAATTGTTCACACCATTATTTGTTCTATAGGTCTAGGTCGAGTAAATATTCCTTTCTATCACAAAATAAAACATCCCAAAAAGTCTTCCGCTACGTTAGACATACAAAAGCCGTAATTTTCGTTATATGCAACGAAGCGGAAGTATTTTTTGAGGTTTTGTTTTGTGGAAGAAAGGATATTTACTCGGCCTAGACCTATAGGACGAATAATGGTGAGAAAAATTAAGACCTATTAATTATTACCCGGGTCAATGTTTGAAACACGTCAAACAATAACAAAGTTTGGATCGAAACTCGTCGAACCGATAAACACAATTGCAACACAAATGTTCAAAATTCTTATTCATAAACTTCATTTTTAATAACGAATACAAATACTCATATTTATACTACTAGAATAAACTAATCTTAAATATGGAAATAATATTATAGCATAATATAATTCCTAAATATCACTAGAAAATAAACTAATTAGATACTTATTGCAAATATATTCGTAATATGGAAAAAGACTAACTATCGAAAATCCATACTAATGATTTCCTAAATAATTAATTAGATACTTATTATTTTCGGATCATCTCCTCCTCCTTTGAAGAGAATTGTCCTCAATTCTTGTAATTTTACTCCGCCGGGATCGAAAACGGAAATCACTAGCAATAAACTCGAACTCTCGTTTTTTCCTTTTACTTTTAGAAGCTTCTTGTGCCATCCACCTCCGTTAAAGAGAAATTGTCTTCAGTTTGGCGCAATCGTCATCAACAAAATATGGAGGCAACTCTTTATGAATCTTGAAATCTGATTTCATTGAAACAAGTTTATGCTCCTTTGAATCTGATTTGTCATCTTCATATTCATCGAAAATAGGAGGCAATGACGGATAAAAAACCCTACTTTCCTCGTATGAATTTTCCAACGAGAAAATTTCCGACATTTTTTTCCCGACTTTTTTTTCTCCGTGAAGAGTACAACACGTGAACAATAATTTTTTTTTTGAAAAAATCGAAACTCAACAAACAACCACTAGACAATCAAAACCGATTAACCCTCGAACTATCTCACTCATGTTTAACCTTTGAATTCCAATCGCTACCAGAAATTCAACCAATAACTTGACTTTGACACGCCTTAGAACCGTCTTGATTTTAAGGAAAATCAAGATTTGTAGCTCTGATACCATATGATACGAAAATTATGCTCTGATACCATATAGCATTTAATCTAGCATATGATAGGAAAATTATGCTCTGATACTCACATTCTCACCAAAAAAAATAAAATAAAATAAAATAAAACCTTAATGTTTACAACTTGATGAAGGATGTTCATTTGGGGGAGGGGAACAACCCAATAATGAAGCCGCTAATGAAATCCCTTTGAGAAGCGAGACTTGCTATGAAGAACCTCAATTGTCTACCCAAGATGGGACGAATGAGGAAATGATCCTTGATGAAGACATTGCTAGTGAAGAATTGGATGAGGTTAGTGGGAATTTGAAGAGTTTCATTGATGAAAACACAATTGGGTCTCATTTTGTCTTTTCTCAAGAAGAAAGTGAAGTTGCCATTGACCTTGTTGAAACCGGACACAACGGACTCAAGGTTAATTTGGGCGATGGAAACACCGATAAACTAGAGGAAATCCAAGAGTCTACCCCTTCCATTCTTGTTGAACCTTCAATCCCCTTCACTTGCCCTCCTCTTGACCTTCACACCACTTCTTATGAGCCTATTATTATGGAAGAAGGAGTTGGGAAAGAAAATATTTGGGATGAGTTGAGTGAGGTATTAGAAGTTGTGAAGTCATGGGATATGAATGATGAAATCAAGTCGCCCATATATGAAAATCCAATAAAATATTGTGAACCCCTTGTGTGTAACTTGGATCTTGGTTTAGAAGAGATTGAAACTGCTTGTATGAGTTTTAAATCTCTTCTTATTGATGATGTGGGGAAGAACGATGTTTTAGGATTTGGAGATATTCGGCCGAAACTTGTTGATGACTTGGGAATGGTTGATGAAAAGAAGAAGGTTAAACTCCCTTTTGACTCTTGTGCTAGAAATTCGAGCTTTGGTTATGCTAGGAGACGGTGCTTAGGGAGGAAGAGGTCGTTAAAGCTTGTTGGTTGGAAAGACCCTAGAGACCACATGAAACATGACAATGGGTCTTTGGATGACTACTTCTCGCTTCCGACTTGGAAGCTTTGGATGATAGCTTGGCTCGGTTACATGAGCCTTCATGAAGATGTTGCTAGAGCATTTGATTTGTTGCTCCGTGCTCTCGAGGGCTATGGAATTGTATGCCATGTAGTGATAAAGAATGAAATCCCTCCACCACTCTTGGTTTGACGGAGTTCCTCAATAACCGTCATGTTGAGTTTTTGTTTTTTGTGTGATTTGTTTGATTCTAGGTTTTGTAAGTTTTGTGGAGATCTTGTCATTTGGAATTTTCTTGAGTGATGTGAGGGAGGGATTTTTTATGGAAGTTTTTGAGATTAATTGATAGGTTTGAAGTGAAGATGAAGAGTTTTGAAGAGTTGTTGGATGATAGAAGCTTTGAAGCTTGGTGGAGGAAGTCGGGTTTTGAGCTTTTTGTAAGCTTTTGGGGACGGGATTTTGGTCCCGTAGTTGGTAATGTTCTTAGGGTGGAAGGCTTGGGATGATCAAGAAGAATGAATAACTAGAGAGGTGTCACGGCCGTGATGAACCCTTCACGATCGTGACAAATTGTGCCATAAAAGACAGCTCACTGGAGTCGCTTCCCGCCCGTGAGCCACTTGATCTCGGCCGTGATGAGGCCTTCCCGGCCGTGATGCCGCCGTCACGCCCGTGACGGGTTCCAACCAGCCTTCTTTACTTCATTTAAGCCCCACCCCACCACTTTGCACCCCCACCCAACCTCCCTACTCACCTTTGCCTCTATCATTTCATCCTTACACTTCACTTATACACCTTCATCTTATCTTCTCATCACTAAACTCCGAGTTTCCCCTTAAATCTCAACCTCATTACACCAATGCAAGCCCGATACCTCAACTTGAGACTATATTTAGGAAGAGGAGGAATATCGATGACAAAGACGAGCAAAGTGCCGAAAATGATCATTGAGACGATGGAGATTGTTGAGTTGCTAACCGTTTGGTAGGCACGACTCTCTTTTCTTTTCCGTCTTTTATTTGCTTAGTCTTTCTTTGTTTATTCCCCTTCCTTTTATGCTTTTGGTGTCATGGTGGCCCTCGGGGCCTTTTTGGTTATTTCTCCCGATTCTTGATGACGTGACTACATCGAGAATCCATTGAAATCCAAATTGACAAGTTCTTTTCACTTTTTCTTTATTTTTATTTTCTTCTGGTAGAATTTAGTCGGAATCGGGGCTAGGTGACTTGATTACACCTAGCCCTCCCCTCCCATTTCCTTTTATTTTCTTCTTTTTATTTCTTCCCCCATCCATATCTTTTCTCTTCTCGGCCCTAGGTGACTTAATTACACCTAGGCCCGACACATTCTACCCTTTCTCCACTTTTATTTTAGTTTTTCGCTTTAATTTCCTTATTTTTTTTAGTGTCTTCTACACACTACCGATCGAGCATGAGAACATTGCTCGGTTTAAGTGTGGGGGAGCAATATCTTAGTCTAGTTTAGTTTTATTTTCGTAGTTTTTTTCGAAATTTTTTTAAAATTCCTAAAAATTTGAAAATTTCATAAAAACCAAAAAGATTTTCTTTTGTGTCATTTTCTTTTGTGTCTTTGTGTCGTATATTTGTTGTTTTGTGTGTGTTTTGCCCCTCTTTTTCCTTGTAGGATACTTGATCATCGTTAACTTTGGAGGGCTCTCAAGACATCCGGTAACATCATTTTATCCCTTTCCCTCTTTGTCTCTTGCGGAGTTTGGAGGTTGTTTTTTTTTTGTGATAGTGGATGCTCGGGTGGAGCTTTTTGGAGATTTTGGTAGATGCGGTTGCTTGCTTGGAAAGTTTGGGGTGGTGTTTTTTTTTTTGTGTTCGTTTTATTTTGTTTTGTTTCGTTTGTCTCATTTTCTTTCGTCTTTGTTTTATCTTGTATAGTTTGTGAGTCTAGTGTAGAAAATGTTTTCAAAAACCCGGTTTTGAGGCTAGTGCGCAAGTGTTTACTCTCCCTTTTTAGTGACAAGCATCGATTCTTGGACTTTAATCTAGTAGAATGACTTTAAATCAATAGTTTCGTTGGTTCTTTACCTTGTGTCCACCTAGTCCACTAGGGATTTACTTCGGGATTTGCATATTGACTACCTTGACCACCCACGAAGTGAAAAAGCCTTGGTTGCCGAGTCCCGTCCTCTTAGGTGACCATGTTCGAAATTGTTTGATTAGTCCAAGTTTTCCCCTTTTTTTGTGGGTTTGAAGGGAAGCGCATGCCCGACGTACCCATTTCCCTACCTTCTACACATATCTCACAAATAAGTTGCATTTTATCGAGGTTTCTATACTTGGTCGTGATGATTGCCTACAATACAAAATTTAGCCAAAAGGGCAAACTATGGCAAAAAGAAAGAAAAGAAAGAAGAAAAAGAAAAGGCACAACAAATCAAAAACAAAATACAAAAGGAGAAAAAGAAATGGCATAACAAATCAAAAGCAAAATACGAAAGAAGAAAAATGTCAAGAAAATCATTTCACAAAAAAATCTTACCCCCTCAAAAAATAAGCCTTTTACCGATTGTTATCGTGAAGAGCTTACCAAAGGACCGAGTCCCTAGGAAGGATGATAGCGGTAATGGTCGGTATTCCCTCACTTTGCAACCATTATCAACCTTTTTACTTGGACTAGTTAGGTTATTTTTGAGCATGGGACGACCCTCTTGGCTTATCGCTAAAGGGCGGCGGGGTTTCACTTTACCTACAGTGTCGACTAACTCCGTGGTTCATCCATTTTCCATCCCGCCTATCGTCCCGTAGTACATTCTTAGAAGGTTAGGAGGCCCTAGGTAAGTTACCAACGTTTTTATTGCTTTGTTGTCATACTATTAGGGTTTGGACCATATCGATTTGTGTTATTAGCTTGGGAACGTTGTCAATAGCCTTGAGTCCTTAATCGATGTTTCTTTCACCGCTTTGTTAAGGGAAGCGGTATTTGTTTCTTCTTGGATGCAACCAATTGTTTGTTTGTTTGTTTGTTTGTGTGTTTTCGTGTTCGGTTGTATCCACAGTTTTGTCGCAAGACCTCACTTGCCTTGCGGAGAGCATTTTTCCTCGAAGTGTTCTCGCGTGATTTGAAAGGGCGTAGGGTGCGCTAATACCCGCTCGGCTAGTATTTTAGTTTCTATTAGTTAGTAGTTAGTTCGTGCTTACTCGAGGGCGAGTAAGGGTTAAGTGTGGGGGAGTTGATATGTGTGTTTTGTAGTGTTTATTTCGCGTGTTTGGTCCCATTTTCTTTGGAGGAATCGCTCTTTAGGGCGGTTTCGAGGCTACTTACGTTTCTTCTAGCATGTTTTAGGTTCCTAATGCTCATCATGGAGAAGTGGAACGATTCTGTCTCGTTTCCGATGCATATGGAGCCAATGAAGAGAAGCGACGATGATTCGGTGACTTAGACTCGATCCCAAGTCCCTTGGAGCCCATTTGAGAATATCCCGAGCACCAAGCATCGATAAGAAGCCTAGGAAGAGCAAGTAGGGACCCATCACGGCCGGGAAGCACTCCATCACGATCGGGAAGCAAAGACGAGGAGAAACGTGCTACAAGGGGATAGTCACGGCCGTGACCACCACCATCACGTCCGGGACGGGACCCATCCCAACCGTGACCCCACCATCACGGCCAGGATGGCCCTATTTCCCCTCGCACTTCATCGATTCATTTCCCTTATTATTGCAACCCTATATATACCCCCCTCTTGTAATGTTTTAAGCAGAAAAACCAAACCCTAGATCTACTTTAGGATAGATCAGCTTAGATTAGTGTAGATCAGCTTAATCCTTCCTTAATCTCTCCTTAATCTTAGTTTAATCCTTGTTTCATCTTTGTAATATTGAAGATTTTTTGGGTTGATCTACTCTATTGACAACATTGAAGATCTTCCTTTGGGGTTATTTATGCAAAGATTCAATCTTTTGTTCATCCTTTGGTATTGGTATATTCATCTTCTTCCTAATCTCTTCTACTTAGTTTTCATTTGTGTTTATGCTTAGTAATCTTCAATATTCCATTATGAATGTTCATGTTTATGCTTTGTAATCTTCAATATTCCATTATGAATGTTCATGTTTATGCTTGTTTCATTATGGTTGTTGGGTTTACTATCTTGAACATGAGTGAGTAGATTTCTTTGTTAGGGTTAGTAGGGGGATTGGGTGTTGCTTAATGGATGATTAGGGTGGAATTGACGGTGTTTTGTTGTCATTTGCTTTGCCTCTTATCATTGTGCACACAACATGTTTGATGAAATGCATAGTAGACTTGTGATTGAGAAATTCATCATGTTTCTTTGTTTTCTCTTGTATGTTGTTGCATGTTGGTTTTTTGGATATATTCATTATTAGCACGAGCATAGTGTAGAGACACCTTTGGCCGTCTAAGTGCGAGAGCCCGGGCGTAACCAAGGCTAGTGGATTACACCGACACCCTTACTCCTCCTTGGCCTCCTAGACATTTACAACCATGACTTGATCGATTCCAAACGGAAACACGGGTGCCCGCACCCGTCTAGTAAAAGTCTGGATCATCATCCGAATCGAGGTCCGATACATCGCCCCGTACGCGAGATCGGTCCGGCCCCCGACCGGGAGGGGGCCGCGTGGGTGGCCGCCACCACACGTTGAAAAACCGGGTAAGTCCCGCGCGGGCGCGCGCGGGGCGCTGGGCGGTGCGGACGGACGTCCACAGTTTGGCTACTCCGCTGGGGAACTGGAAACATGTTTCCAACGGTGGTGTAACTTGAATGAGGTCGGTGAAGCTCATTTCTTAGTTCCTAGTTGTGGTCACTACAGGTTTTGGCCCTAGAAAGTCCACCCTAACCGATATCAGGACCAATCGACCTCTTCGCGGTAAGATCTTTAGGCACGGAGAGATCCTCGATTGACGCTCCGACTGCCTAACGCGTACCCCTCGGGAATAATATGCGGATAGTTCCGAACGGACGGTATGACACTCATCTCCCTAGATGATTGGTCAAATACCTAAGTAAAGACTATTCGTGGGCGGTAGCCTACCCTAACCTATACCCGTGTCTGCATCCTGCATGAGTGTATGCATTCCTAGTTATATGTAGCGTGTTTGAACAACCCAACCCAAATAAAACACTAAAAATCTGGATTCAACCACGCCAACATATTCAACTGCTCCTAATTCCGTTTTCAAAAAATACCCCCTCTTTTCAAAACGACCTTTTGAATGCCGATACTCCGGCCAAACCATAATTTCTAAAAAAGTAAAACATTTTTTAGATGCCGTTATCATGGCAAATTTTACACTCACTACTTTAAAAATAAAAAGAGTTTTTTTAGTTCCATCACCTTGGCCAAAGTAAAATCCGTCAACAACGAATACCGTTAATGCCATCGAGACTCCCGATCAATGGGATCAAGGTACACCAAACGGTTACATTTTTTTTCGAAAAAAAAAACGTTTTTTTACGCATACCGTTAACATGACCGAAACTTCAATTAATGAAGTCAAGGAACCCGAGACGGTTACATTCACGAAACACTTTTCACAACACATCATTCCCCACCGTTAAATGCTAGTCAACGCAACCAACGAACGTGGGTAGCTAGTTTTAAAGGTTTTTCTAAAAAAAAAACTTTTCTAAAAACACCATTCACTACCTAAGTCCCTTAACAAGGATTTAGTCACACCTTTACAACACCATCATTAGACTTCCTCAAGAGGAGGTGGACGAGAAGCCTTTCATCCCTAAGGGCAAGATGAGATTAGGGCCAGCTGGGTTTGTCCGGGCCCTTGGGGGACGCCCTTTTAGAAGCCTTACCGATCTGGGCATGACCTATGCCGAGGCCCTTAGGATTGCCAACGAGGACTGGCAATTATTCCAACTCGTCCATACCCCGGATCCACCCCGTGAATCCCGGGGGGGGGGGGGGGATTGGGACCCCAGTGCCTATTGCTTGTATCATAAGGGTAGGGGACACGATACGGAAGACTGTGACCGCCTCAAACACGACATCTAGGACCTGGTGGATGCCGGGACTTTCCCTTTGGTAAAGGCACAAGCGCCACAACCCGTTGCTAGCAAAACTGGCAACGAGACGACCGCGTCCGTGATAGTAAAGACAAATGAAACCATCAAGGTGCTATTCCCTGGAGGAAGCATCGATGCCTAGAGGTGCGACCAGTCTTAGTCAAAGTCTAGTTCATCCTAGGGCCTAGGCTTACAAATAATAATAATAATAATAATGTCTTTTCCTTTATCGAGTCTAGGGGGTGCGAGGGGACATATCCTCCACCTCCCCCAAACTAAATCATGGGCATCTAGCCCGTCTACTATCTATCAATAAGACAACTCTCTTTCTCTTTATGAACATGCCTCGACAATCGCTTAACCTTTTTTTCAACAGTTTACTTTAAGGCTTAAAGACTCGACACTATGCCACTTACCGATAACGATTGTCTAAAACGCAAGGGCTACAACAAATGGCCCACTTAACTTCACCCTAAAAGGAGACCGAGAACGACAACCCTAGGTTCAACCCATTACTGACCCCTATAACCAAACAACAATGAGCTTGCAACGAACGAACCTCCTTCCAACTAGACTTCCTCAACATAACCAAATACAAAGCCTGCCTAACAGGTCTAAAAGCGGCCATATCTCTAGGAGTTAAAAACCTTAGAGTACATGGAGATTCGTCCTTAGTAGTCAACCAAGCCACGGGTACCTGGAAGGTTTATAGCGAAAGCCTAACCCCATACCAAACCAAAGTGGAAACAATATCCCGGGAATTTACCGAAATCGACTTCATGCACATACCCCGCTAAGAAAACCAATTTGCCTACGCATTTTCCAAACTAGCCTCACTAGTAAACATGCCCGATCACCTTTTCTCTATGCCTATCTGCATAGAGAGAAGTGAACAACCGGCCTACATCCATAACCTGGAAACCGACGACACTCCCGAAGAACCTTGGTACAAAACAATTCTAGACTTTAAAACCTACGGGTCATATCCGCCCAACACTAACACCAAGAACAAAAGAGCTCTGCGAATACAAGCTACCCATTATGTCCTGAATCAAGGACTACTATACAAACGAACCCCACAAGGAGTCCTCCTTAGGTGCATAAACAAAGACCAATCCGAGAGAGTCGTGGAAGACGTACATGACGGAGAGTGCGGACCCCACATGAGTGCACACCTACTGGCCTGAAAAATAATGAGATTGGGCTATTACTGGATTACCTTAGAGGCAGACTGTAGACGTTACGTTCGTCACTGCCACAATTGCCAAATATTTGCCAACATCCAACACTTACCGCCATATCCTCTACACACTATAGCCGTAGTTTGGTCTTTCTCTACTTGGGGAATAGACATCATAGGAAAAGTACACCCATCCGGGACCGGCGGGCACTGCTTCATATTAGTGGCCGTCGATTATTTCACCAAATGGGTAGAAGCTGCCTCTTACACCGTACTGACCTCAAAACAAGTAGTCAAATTCCTACAAAATAACATCATCTGTCGCTACGGTATACCTCATGAAATCATCGGCGATCAGGGGGCTCACTTTAGGGCCGACACCCAAAAACTCCTAGACAAATACAAAATCCAAAAACACAAGTCCTTACCCTATAGACCACAAACGAACGGGGCCGTAGAAGCCGCCAACAAAACCATAACCACAATCCTTAAGAAAATGATAGACAATTATCGGGATTGGCCAAACAAGATCCCCTTCGCCTTATGGGGATACCGAACATCCTATCGAACTACCACTGGAGCCACACCATATTACCTAACCTACGGTTCCGAAGCCGTACAACCCGTAGAGCTAGAAATACCGTCACTAAGGATATTAGCCGAGAGCGGTATTCCTGAAGAAGAATGGAACCAAAAATGATATGACGAGCTAGTACTCTTAGACGAGCGTAGGATACATGCCTTATCCAACGTACAAGCCTACCAACAACGCATCCAACGAGCCTTTAATAAACGAGTGAGATCCCGAAACATACACGAGGGAGACTTAGTAATCAAATCCATTAGAGCACCCCATCCTGTCGACCCTAGAGAGAAATTCAAACCGAACTGGGCGGGCCCTTACCTCGTTAAGAAAATATTCTTGGGGGCGCTGTGATCCTCACCGGCTTAGACGGTCAAGAATTCTCAACCCCAACCAACATGGATCAACTCAAACGGTACTACCCATAGACACCCTGGCAACCACTTCCCAACCTCCGACTTAGGGGGAAGCCATGTAAAACAAAAAAAATTAATTAATTAAGTTCGCATCGATAATTGGCATAAACGAGTCTAAAGAAAAATCACTCACATTTTTAAAAAAGAACTACGAACATGGTTTGATTCCGTCTAAACACGGATACATATGCAACCCTTCCCCGGGTACAACCAAACAAACAGACTAAACAAACAAAAATCGATTACTCGATTCATATACAAACCGGGACTCCCTCCACGTCCCGACCGACGAGTGATTTAAAATCGAAAGTAGATGAGTGATGCCTGGGAGGACGCTTGCTTAGTCGGTGAAAGTGTGGAATGGGTCACACACAGACAGTCATTTGTCACAACACAATCAATAATGAATGATGAATGATGGAGTAGTAGTAGTACTTATGATACTGTATTGAGTATTCAGCATTCAGCATTCACCCCCGATAGCAGTACAGCTGAGTTGCATAGCATAATGATTTAACTACTTTCACTCCATATACAGATCAATCTATCACTCATATTATTAACCCAACATGAATTCGTATACTACTAATTTATTTATGGTAACATTATCCGCCACTGCATGTATGTATAAGAGAGAAAGAAACGCTCACATGTGAACCATGGCAACAACTTCTTCAGGGTCTGCTACTGCATCTGCATCCTCATTTACTGCTGCCAACATCCTGATCCCCCCAGCAATAGCATGCATGACCATGAGCATGACCCACATCCCATCAATTATTAGTATTAAATAATGACTCAACTTAAATACATACTACTCCTATGCTATTGCTATGCACTTCTAAAATAGATAGACAAATAAAACATGCAGCCCAAGTGTAATTTCATGCATCTCACCCCCACGTTTTTATTGCTTTGTCGTCATACTATTAGGGTTTAGTTCATTTCGATTTGTACTATTAGCTTGGGAACGTTGTCACTTGCCTTGAGTCCTAAACCGGTGCTTCTTTCACCGCTTTTTAGAGGGAAGCGGTATTTGTTTCTTTTTGGGTGCAACCTTGTGTTTGTTTGTTTGTGTGTTTGGTGTTCATGTGTTTTTGTGTCCGGTTGCATCCACGGTTTTGTCGCAAGACCTTACTTGCCTTGCGGAGTGCACTTTTCCTCTAGGTGTACTCGCGTGAGTTGAAAGGGCGTAGGGTGCGCTAATACCCGCTCGGCTAGTTTAGTAGTTAGTTTATGCTTACTCGAGGGCGAGTAAGGGTTAAGTGTGGGGGAGTTGATAAGTGTAGTTTGTAGTGCCTAATTTGTTGTGTTTTGGTCCCGTTTTCCTTGTGGAATCGCTCCTTGGGAGCGGTTTATAGGTTACTTATGCTTCCTTTAGTTCGTTTTAGGTTTCCGAGACCATTCATGAAGAATTGGAACGATTCCGACTCGTTTCATACACTTTTGGAGCCAATGAAAAGAAGGAACGATCACTCGATGCCTTGGATTCGATCCCGAGACCTTGGGACCCATTCCCGAGCCCCTTAGACTCGATCCCGAGCACCGAGAGTCGATGAGAAGCCCATGAGAAGCAAGGAGGGACCTTTATGATCATATTGGAGGCCTACAAGACTCTTCCCGGGCGGGAAGAGTAGCCTTCCCGGTCGGGAAGGAGTGGATGAATGAAGAGGCTACTGATCTGGCCGTCCCGACCGGGAAGAACCCTTCCCGACCGGGAAGAGCAATAACACAGCCTGGTGTTATTGATAACACAGCCCGGTGTTATGCTTGATCCCGACCGGGAAGATATTTTTCCGACCGGGAAGGATGGCCCATCCCGACCGGGACCATTCCTTCCCGACCGGGAAGAAGTGCTGTAGCCCGCAATTGCTTCTTTCCTTCTTCTTATTCATTGTAACCCTATATATACCCCCCCTCTTGTAATCTTATGTTATGTTCTTCATTACCCACTAAACCCTAGACTACTTTAGCATAGATTAGCATAGATTAGTGTAGATTAGTCTTTAGTTTATCGTTAATCTTAGTTTATCGTTAATCTTGAATTCTTCAAGATTCAACCAAGATTGACAACCTTGGGAGATTGTTTTGGGTTTTTCTTATTAATACAAGTTTCAATCTTTCTTCCTCTTGTTAGTAGGTATAATCTTCTTATTCCTTTTACTCTTAATCATTGTTTAATCTTTCAAGTTTTAATCTTTGATAGTTGTTTATTGTTCTTGCTAGTTTCTTTATGTATGTTTTGTTGTTTGTGTTGATTCCTCTTGTCTTTGTTATGGTTAGTTTATTTATGTTTAAGTAGATTCTTGCTAGGGTTAGTAGGGGGATTTGGGTGTTTAGTGGGTGATTAAGGGTTTGTTTAGGATGTTGGTGGAAGTTTTGGTTGCCTCTTGGTTAGATGCATGGAACATGTTTGATGAAATGCTTGAATGACATGTAGATGCATATGCTTGTTTTTCTTGCCTTTTCTCTTGTGGGTGGTGGTTTGGTCGTAGGTTTGGTTCCCTCATTAGTAGCGAGAGCGTGGTGAGGATGAACTCTAGGTCGGTCTACGTAGCGAGAGCCCGGACGTAACCTAGGCTACGAAAGCACGCTAGTAACCCCGTTTGTCATGTGTGTCGCTAAGTTGGGTTCTTGCGCGAGAGCGAGGAACCTCTAGGATGGTCTACGTAGCGAGAGCCCGGACTACACCTTGATAACCCGACTACCCCTTCACCTTAGCTCTTCCTCGATCATTCCATCACCCTTGAACCCGACCTAATCCTAGCCCTTTTCCTATTTGTTTTCTTCGTCACCCTAGTCATAGTCTTAGCCTTCTCCCCTTCTTATCATTCTAGTTTAGCTTAGTTCGTTGACCTAGTCTCGTATTTGGGTGACCTTAGTCTAGACGCCTCATTACCGTCCCCGTGGATTCGACCCGACTTGCCCTAGCAACCCACTAGGATTAGTTGGTTATTATTAATCGGTGGGGATCCACGGCAAATCCCTACCATCAATTTGGCGCCGTTGCCGGGGTCGGTGCAAGTTTAGACTTTGTTTTCCTAGTTACTTGACTTTGTCTTTTGTGTTGTGTTTTTCTTTTTTGTCCCTTTTGCTTCTTATGTGTGTGAGGTTTATTTCTCTCTTGTCTAGTGCCCAAAAAGCACTAGGCTTTTCACGTTTGCTCTTAGTCTACAGTTTGTGCTTAGAGGTGGTGACCATCTTCTTCTTGCAACTTAGAGCCGCTTTAACGGACGGTTGCTAGATTGAGAGGTCCTCAACCGGGTACGAGTCACGATTTTTCGAGCATAATATGAGGTTTGATCTAATTTCCGCACCCATGGAAGCCAACATGAGCTACTCCTCTTCCTTTATGAACCAAGGGTATGACATGACGTCCCCCTACCACTATCAAGCTTCATGGGGTAATCAAGACACTAGTGGGTATGAACTTCAAGGATGTGGAAACGGCTACCAACAAGTGAATGCTTATCAACCCTATGATCATGGTGACTATTACTCAAGCTATCAATGCGAACCCACCATGTTTCATCATGATTCACCGTATGGAAGCCAGTTTCCCCAAAACCCACCACATTACCCTTCACCTCAACCACAATACGAACCCCATAACCAACAATACTACCAATCACCTCAACCTCGCTACCAACAATATGATGCCCCACTCCTTGGGCATCATCAAGATTTTCAAGGAGCATTACAAGACCCCAATGACCACCAATTGCCAAACTTGGAGTTGTATCAATCGATTCTTCAATTGCAAAGGAGCAACCAAGAAATGGACATTCAAATGCAAAAGAATCAAGATGAATTCATGGCCCAATATCAAAGGGAAAACGAGGCGATGGATGCTCGATTAAATACGTTAACGGTTAAAACCTTAATGTTTTTATCCCGAACGTCACAACTAGATGAAGGGTGCCCACTTGAGAAAGGGGAACAACCCAATGATGAAGCCGCTAATGAATCCCCTTTGAGAAGCGAACTTTGCTTTGAAGAACCTCAATCGTCTACCCAAGAAGAGATGAATGAGGATATGACCCTTGGTGAAGGCAATGTCGGTAAAGAATTGGAGGAGGTTAGTGAGTTGGATGAGTTGGTCGAATTTGTGAAGTTGTTGGGTGAAATTGACAAGCCCAAGTTGCCCTTGTCCGATAATATGGAGAAGCATCAAGAACCCCTTGCTAGTACACCAAGCAATGGTTTGGAAGAGATTGAAACCGCCGGTAGGAGTTTCAATTCTCTCCTCCAAGATGATGTGGGGACAAGTGATGAAGATGGGGAACCACAACTTGAGGAAGGTATGGTGATGTGCAACAAGGAAATGAGGCCAAAGCCGTTTTTTGTGCCTCATGATGAAGACTTGAAGCTTGCTAGTGATTGGAGACGGTGCCTAGGGAGGAAGAGGTCGGTGAAGCTCGTAGGATGGATAGACCCCGGAGACAACACGAAAGATGACGTTGGGTCTTTTGGTGACTACTTTTCGCTTCCGACTTGGAGGCTGTGGAGGATAGCTTGGCTCGAGCACTCTTTGGGCCGTCTTTACGATGTCGGTCGTGCGTTCGACTTGCTCCTCCAAGCCCTTGAGGGTTATGGTTGAAGAATGAGAGTCCACCATCCTCGGTTTGACGGAGTTCCTAAAGAACCGTCATGTTGTATATTCCTCTTTCCTCTTCTTTAGAGTACTTGTATTTGTATTTGTGTGATTTATCTCTTGATTTTGTTTGTTTTGTGAAACTCTTGTAATTAATTTGGATTGTTGATGAGCGATGTGAGGGAGGGAATTTGATGTTGAGTTTGAGCTTGTTTGATAGATGTGAAGTGAAGGTGATTCCTAGAGAGGAATGACTATTGATAGAGCATGGATTGTGAGCAAGAGGATTGGTTTTTGAAGCTTTGGATAAGCTTTTGGGGTTATGGAGGTGATGAAGACTCTTCCCGGGCGAGAAGAAGGCATCCCGACCGGGAAGAAGGAGCCATCCTGACCGGGAAGGACCATCCCGATCGGGATGAGGGTGTCAAATTTCAAGTTTCCTGGAGTGCCATCCCGACGGGAAGGGAGCTTCCCGACCGGGACGGGTGAGGCATCCCGACCGGGACCATCCATCCCGACCGGGATGGTCCTCTGCTCCTCCTTTTGCCTCTTCTTGGTCATGAGAGCCCACCCAACCACTTTATACCTCCGCCCAACCTCGCTACCTATCCTTGCCCTTATCGTACAACCCATTTACTTCATTTACATACCCTCACCTCATTTTCTCTTCACTTTACACCGAGCTTAACATCAAATCCTACCCCCTCATACCTTTACTACCTCAACCATGCGTTATTATCAAGTTTGAAGCGGGATGACAATGACGACGACAAGCAAAGTGCATATATTGATCATCGAGACGATGGAGCGAGTGAGTTGCTAACCGATGGGTACGACAACTATCCTTTCTTTTCCGTCTTTTGTCGCTTGTTTTCCCTTATTTGCCTCCTTCCCCTTGTACACCTTTGTGTCATGGTGTCATGGTGGCTTTCGAGGCCTTGGTAGTTGTTGTTCCCGACTCTCGATGACGTGACTACATCGAGAGTCATTTCAAAATCCAAATTTACAAGTTTTTCACCCTTTTTTTTAGGATTTAGTCGGATTCGGGCGGAATCCGGGCTAGGTGACTTGATTACACCAAGTCCTCCCCTCCCATTTCCTTTTATTTCCTTCTTTTTATTTTCTCCCCCATCCATATCTTTTCTCGTCTCGGCCCATGGTGACTTGACTACACCCCGGCCGGACACATTCTACCCTTTCTTCACTTGTCTTTTTGATTTTTAGCTTTATTTTTTGTAGTTTCTTTTCTTTTCTTTTGTGTCTCCGCACACTACGATCGAGCATGAGGACATTGCTCGGTTGAAGTGTAGGGGAGCGATATTCTATCATAGTTAGTTTTATTTTTGTAGTTTTTCGAAAAATCTTTAAAAAAAACCTAAAAATTTGAAATTTTTTCACAAAAATCAAAAAGATTTTCTTTTGTGTCTCTTCCTTTTTGTGTCGTTATGTCGTGATTTTGTTGTGTTGTGTGTGTTTGCCTCCCTTTTTCCTTATAGGTTGCTCAAATCACCGATAGCTTTGGAGAGCTTTCAAGACGATATCCGGTAACATCTTCTATCCCTTTTTCCTTCTTTGTCTCTTGCGGAGTTTGGAGGAGATTGTGATGTTGTGTGCTCGGGTGGAGCTTTGTAAAGTTGTGGTTGATTTGGTGACTTGATTGGAAGTTCGGGGTGGTGTTTGTTTTGTTTATATGTTTGTTTTATCTTGGTTTTTTTTGTTGCCTTTTGTCTCTTTTTCTTTTGTTTTCGTCGAGTCTTTGTTTTGTGATATGTAGTTGTGTCTAGTGTGTAAAAAGGTTTTCGAAAACCCGGTTTAGAGGCTAGTGTGCAAGCGTTTATTGTCCCTTTCTAATAGTATGAATCGAATCTTGGACTTTAGTCTAGTAGAATGACCCTAAATCAATGATTTCGTTGGTCCTTTACCTTGAGTCCACCTAGCTTACTGGGGATTTACTACGGGATTTGCACTTTTGACCATTATGACCACCCACGGTGTGAAAAGGCCTTGGTTTCCGAGTCCCGTCCCTTAGGTGACCGTCTTTGGGATTGTTTGATTAGTCCAAGTTCTCCCTTTTTGTGGGTTTGAAGGGAAAGCGCGCTCCCGACTCACCTATTCCCCTACCTCCTACACATATCCACAAAATAAGATGCAAATTTTTGAAATCTCTTTCTTTGTTGCAAAAGAAATGCCTACAACTCAAATCTAGCCAAAAAAAGGGCAAAGAAAAGAAAGAAAATGAAAGAAAGAAAGGATTGAAGAAAAAGAAAAGGCACAAAAAGCCAAAAAGAAAATAGAAAAGATGAAAAACAAATGGCATGGCAACAAACAAAGCAAAAATGCAAAAGAAAGAAAAATGCCGAAAAGAAAACCATCTCACAAAAAGATCTTAACCCCACAAAAATAAGCCTTTTTCCGACTATTGCCGTGAAGAGCCTACCAAAGGACCGAGTCCCTAGGAAGGATGATAGTGGTAATGGTCGGTCTTCCCTCATTTTGCAAACTTTTCCACCTTTTTACTTGGACTAGTTGAGCGGTTTTGGGCATGGGACGACCCTCTTGGCTCATCGCTAAAGGGGGCGGGATCTCACTTACCTACAGTGTCGACTAAAACCGTGGTTCATCCTTTTTCCATCCCGCCGATCGTCCCGTAGTGCGTTCTTAGAAAGTTAGAAGGACCTAGGTAAGTTACCAACGTTTTTATTGCTTTGTCATCATACTATTAGGGTTTAGTTCATTTCGATTTGTACTATTAGCTTGGGAACGTTGTCACTTGCCTTGAGTCCTAAACCGGTGCTTCTTTCACCGCTTTTTAGAGGGAAGCGGTATTTGTTTCTTTTTGGGTGCAACCTTGTGTTTGTTTGTTTGTGTGTTTGGTGTTCATGTGTTTTTGTGTCCGGTTGCATCCACGGTTTTGTCGCAAGACCTTACTTGCCTTGCGGAGTACACTTTTCCTCTAGGTGTACTCGCGTGAGTTGAAAGGGCGTAGGGTGCGCTAATACCCGCTCGGCTAGTTTAGTAGTTAGTTTATGCTTACTCGAGGGCGAGTAAGGGTTAAGTGTGAGGGAGTTGATAAGTATAGTTTGTAGTGCCTAATTTGTTGTGTTTTGGTCCCGTTTTCCTTGTGGAATCGCTCCTTGGGAGCGGTTTATGGGTTACTTATGCTTCCTTTAGTTCGTTTTAGGTTCCCGAGACCATTCATGAAGAATTGGAACGATTCCGACTCGTTTCATACACTTTTGGAGCCAACGAAAAGAAGGAACGATCACTCGATGCCTTGGATTCGATCCCGAGACCTTGGGACCCATTCCCGAGCCCCTTAGACTCGATCCCGAGCACCGAGAATCGATGAGAAGCCCATGAGAAGCAAGGAGGGACCTTTATGATCATATTGGTGGCCTACAAGACTCTTCCCGGGCGGGAAGAGTAGCCTTCCCGGTCGGGAAGGAGTGGATGAATGAAGAGGCTACTGATCTGGCCGTCCCGACCGGGAAGAACCCTTCCCGACCGGGAAGAGCAATAACACAGCCTGGTGTTATTGATAACACAGCCCGGTGTTATGCTTGATCCCGACCGGGAAGATATTTTTCCGACCGGGAAGGATGGCCCATCCCGACCGGGACCATTCCTTCCCGACCGTGAAGAAGTGCTGTAGCCCGCAATTGCTTCTTTCCTTCTTCTTATTAATTGTAACCCTATATATACCCCCCCTCTTGTAATCTTATGTTATGTTCTTCATTACCCACTAAACCCTAGACTACTTTAGCATAGATTAGCATAGATTAGTGTAGATTAGTCTTTAGTTTATCGTTAATCTTAGTTTATCGTTAATCTTGAATTCTTCAAGATTCAACCAAGATTGACAACCTTGGGAGATTGTTTTGGGTTTTTCTTATTAATACAAGTTTCAATCTTTCTTCCTCTTGTTAGTAGGTATAATCTTCTTATTCCTTTTACTCCTAATCATTGTTTAATCTTTCAAGTTTAAATCTTTGATAGTTGCTTATTGTTCTTGCTAGTTTCTTTATGTATGTTTTGTTGTTTGTGTTGATTCCTCTTGTCTTTGTTATGGTTAGTTTAGTTATGTTTAAGTAGATTCTTGCTAGGGTTAGTAGGGGGATTTGGGTGTTTAGTGGGTGATTAAGGGTTTGTTTAGGATGTTGGTGGAAGTTTTGGTTGCCTCTTGGTTAGATGCATGGAACATGTTTGATGAAATGCTTGAATGACATGTAGATGCATATGCTTGTTTTTCTTGCCTTTTCTCTTGTGGGTGGTGGTTTGGTCGTAGGTTTGGTTCCCTCATTAGTAGCGAGAGAGTGGTGAGGATGAACTCTAGGTCGGTCTACGTAGCGAGAGCCTGGACGTAACCTAGGCTACGAAAGCACGCTAGTAACCCCGTTTGTCATGTGTGTCGCTAAGTTGGGTTCTTGCGCGAGAGCGAGGAACCTCTAGGATGGTCTACGTAGCGAGAGCCCGGACTACACCTAGATAACCCGACTACCCCTTCACCTTAGCTCTTCCTCGATCATTCCATCACCCTTGAACCCGACTTAATCCTAGCCCTTTTCCTATTTGTTTTCTTCGTCACCCTAGTCATAGTCTTAGCCTTCTCCCCTTCTTATCATTCTAGTTTAGCTTAGTTCGTTGACCTAGTCTCGTATTTGGGTGACCTTAGTCTAGACGCCTCATTACCGTCCCCGTGGATTCGACCCGACTTACCCTAGCTACCCACTTGGATTAGTTGGTTATTATTGATCGGTGGGGATCCACGGCAAATCCCTACCATCACCCATACCTAGGCAGACATCATTTAGAGCAACCCAAGAGTAGAAACGTCGATCCCGCATTGTCGCTATAACTATGACACGACACCCCGGACATCGGGAACGACCTCCCGAAGTCACTAAAACCCGCTCCAGAAACCGAGATACACATGCAGGAGCTACAGGAACGCGAATTCACTCGTCGGACGCACGAGACATAGATGTTTTTTTTTAAATTTTTTTAGGGGGATAAGCTACCCCTCCTAGGCGTGTTGTAGCCTTTTAACAGTTATTGTCAAGTCGCATCTGTAGCCGAATAAGGCAATATTATGAATGTACAAAAAGTGGTCCAACTTTTTTTTCAAAACTTGCCCGAATTTTAACTTCGGCCTCGTTCTGAATGTAAAAAAAACCACACTCATCTCCTAACACACTCGGCAAAACACGTTAACGTTTTACATCTCGTCCATCTCAAGTCAAAACATTTTAATCGACGTACTACCTGATCTGATTCCCGAGTCAAACTAACGCATTTCAAAACATCCGAAAGGAACTGTTTTCATACTCCCATGCAACGCTAACACGCCCTAAACTAGGTCAAATCGCAAATGAATGAACGCAAAAGTGATTACTTGTTAATTTAGTTAAACAATTCACCAAACACAAGACTAATCCAACTAATTCAAGTACTAAAAATCTAAAGCGAATATACAAAATATACAAATTCATACACAAATCGAGGCTAGGGAGTACCCCTAGAAGCCGCGCCCACGGCTATCACGACCTCACAAATGTCGTCATCCAAACCTAGATCCTCCAAATCTAGAAGAGGAGGCTCACTACCATCCATCCCTGACAGCATGTCCAAGGTAGCCGTCTCAGGGATTCCTCCAACCTCCTTGGTAGCACCCGTAGCCTCAGCCTCAGTCTCCCTCTCGATCCGATGCCTAGCTTCACCCTGCGCAAAGGTCTCACCTTGAGACCGAGCCAAGTGCTCCTTAAGGAAAGCAATCTCGTCAGCCCGGGATTGCAGGAGCCGTTGCGCCTCAACCACCTTTGCCTCAAGCTCGGTCACCCGAGTCTCCAGCTGCCCTACCATATCCGGGACATCCTACAAATACACTTAAACATTAGGAAAACACACAAGCAGCCTAGAAAACCACCCTAGTCACGCAAACTCACCGATCGAGGTCCCGAAGTGTCACGGGAAACCCTCGAGGCATAGACCCGGAAGCAGTTGGCGGCCTGCCACAACCGCTGATGGCAAGTTGACGAAACCTGAGAGTTGAAACTACAGAAGTTAGATAAACTAATCCTAACCCTTAGAACCCAAACTGAAAACAAAAGCCAAAACTCACCCGGTATACCCGGTCACGCCACTTTATCCCGGCATCCATCTCCTCGGTGAAAGGTATTCCAGCCGCGTCCACCCTAAGCAGCGTAAGGGGAAAATCTGGGGGCTGGATTTCATCAGCCGGATCGGCCAACTGAGAAAACAACAAATCGGTCGGTCAGAGGGCAAGGAAACACTAAACCGCGAAATAAACCTTAGAACCAAGAATTAGAACATTACCACAAGGCGATACCAAGCTAACCGCTGACTGACGTGAGATAGATAGGAGGCACCAGGCACCAAAAGCACATCACCTCCTTCTCCATCCTTATCCTCGAGGACCTCTGCAGTGGTCGGTGGCTTGAACATGGTCCGGGGAGGATCAACCGTCACCCTAAAATCGTCATACAAGCACTAACGCACCAACCGCTCACCCAGAAACCAAACTGGGCGAAACAACGCAGGAAGGAGCATCCTCCTATTGCTCCGAGGCCTCAGCTTCGCAGTCACATACCCGGACACGCCCTTATAATCGGCCTAAGGGCGGACCACAAACTACACAAATAGAACCAACATCCCAATGAATCCCAGACCTTGGGGGCTACTAAACGAAATAGGCTATAAAAAGAAAACTTACATCCTCGAGGCGTAGCTTGTTAACCAGCGCATTCTCCTACAGATAGTGGTTGATTGTGCTCTTAGGCTGAGCCAGCCTCCACTCGATCCCCACCGGGAATCTCTTCGGGTGAACCCATACTGTCTTAGGTACCAAGTAAGGAAAATAGGAATAGATCCAAGTCTGCAAAATCCCAAAACACCTTTAGAAAAAACTAAGCTAAAACTAAGCAGAACTTGAGAGACAAAAGTGAGAATAGCAACTAAGCTCCAGTATAAGGCCCGGACCCACAATGGGCAAAGCAAAGGCCGACTCTATTGCCAACGGCCTCACCATGACTTGCAGGCAGTGAGTCATCTCCGCGAAAGCCGCGGTTACCCAATCATAACGTCCTAGCTGTTCTAGATCAACTAGGAGAGGCAAAATCCTTATGTTAAACCTCTCGCCTTTATCCGAGAAGTAGGTCGACCCTAGGAAGTACCACAACCACAACCGGGCATCCTGCTCCGGCATGTTGGGTTCTCGACCCTCTAACACCACCACCCGCTCGAAGTGATCGGTGATAAACGAACTCACCAAAGCATGAGGCGCACTATATGCCTCACGCTCCCAACAATCCCCGATGAGGCCCCGCACCTCATCACTATCTAGCCTAGGGCCCTTACCGGCCCACTTAATCCTATCCAGACCCCAGGGCAAACCAGTAATCATCCCAAAATCCTCTAGGGTCATCCCGACCTCCCCAAAAGCCATGTGGAAGGTCGAGGTAGTATTATGAAAGCGATCTATCATCGCTCTAATCACCATAAGGTTGCACTTAGTCTTGCAACCCACCAGCCAGACCCACTGCTCGACCACGGGACCTAGAGCGGTCCTCGCGATAATCCCCTTTACCGCGGGGGTCAACTTCTGAAAATAAATCTCGAGGCACGTATTAAAGCCCGAGAAAGTCCTCATCGGGCCTGGGAACTGCAAACCAAGACAACACAAGTATAAACAAAACAAACCTAACCTAACCCGAGCCAAAAATCTAAGTCATAACTAATATGCACGAATAGGACACTCACCAGACCACGCACGATTCGGTGAGAAACGTGAAGGTCGAGATAAAAGAGCAACTGATGACCATCCCAGTCTCGAGCCCACTCGGGATCCTCGTAACAAATCTCCTCATTCTCCGGTACAGGAACCAGAACATGAGCCTCCTGGAAACCGTCTCTGGAAGCTTGCGCTTCTTCACTCTATCAAAGCGGCCTCATTTATGGTCTCGGGGTCGCAACGCTGAGACGTAATACTCTGTCGTCTCTTACGAATCCCTCGAGGAGTCTGTGAACTCGCCCCAACAACCTCGCCACTAGTACCAACCAAGGAAGCTCCCTCGGGACGCTTGGTGTGACCTCTAACTGCAAAACCAAACAAAAAGTGAAGAATACATACCTCAGGTCAGGCTAAAGCAGCTTAAACATGTCAAAATAGGGTCAAAATTTCGGGTAAGGATATCAAAATTTCGAGAAAGCCGTTAGCATCCATTTTCGATCACGGTCACGATGGAAGTGGTTTCGGGAAAATCCGGCGTCGTTACGACACCTTTTGGTCTGTCTTAAGACACACAAGACCACACGTTTAGCCCTAAAAGCCGTCCTAGCCCGTAAAAATCGACGAGGGGGCTATCCACATCCTCACAAGCACTAATCAAGCAAGATTACGTAAAATGATTGCAAGAATATTCGGGAAAATGGTCCCTAACCCTAGTACCTTGAACCTATCACTATAGGGAGCCATTGTCGCACCTCGAAAACCCCTATCAAGCTTATAACTACCTTAAAATGCTCTAATCGACCCTAATTTAACAATGGGGTTAAGCACAAGCATCGAAACATAGTAAATCAAAAATACCCAAATCGATTTTCTAGGGTTTCAACAAAACGAATTCACAATCAACTAAATCAAGCAAAACCGACAATAAACAAGTAAAGACAACCCGGAGTCGACATTGTCATGTATGACGGAAATCGAGACGAAATTTGGCAAGAAAGATCGAGAAATCGACTTTGGGGCGAAAGGGGCGACGCGTTCGAATTTTGGGTTGAATGAACGATCGCCCCAATTTTCGTTTACTTAAACAGACCTGGTCCACGAAAACCCGACCGCATCAAGTGACTCGCCCGGATCCTGAACCGCTAGGGGCTGCGCACCTGATGATTGGGGCGTTGATGGGTGCGCGTCTAAACAGTCTGACACAAACATAAAACAAAAACAAACAGGGCTTGACGTTTGATACACATGAAACACACATCTTTTAAGACAAGCAAGATAATAATAATGGAACAATTACTAATCGATATCGACAAAGCACGCTCGATAATGAAACAAGCATAAGAGCCGCACTGAACGTTGCACCCGAACGCGTAATAAAGCAATTTGAACCGGACTAATCTAAACAAAACTCTGAACAAATCTCAAATACATAACAAACCAAGACAAAGCAAGAACAAACCCGAACAAAATAAGACAAACCCGCAAAACAAAAAAACCTTAACTAAAACAAATGAACAAACAGCAATTTTCTCGCCTAACGGTTCTTCGTTATCCGAGAGACGAAGGAGTCTGAAACCTCCACATCAATTTTTGATTCGAGTGGATACCAACGCCCTTGAAGAAGTCTTAAACCTCCACAACATTTTGATTCGAGTGGAAACCAACGCCCTCGAAGGAGTCTGAAACCTCCATAGCATTTTGATTCGAGTGGATACCAACGCCCTCGAAGGAGTCTGAAACCTCCACAGCATTTTGATTCGAGTGGATACCAACGCCCTCGAAGGAGTCTGAAACCTCCACAGCAATTTTGATTCGAGTGGATACCAACGCCCTCGAAGGAGTCTTAAACCTCCACAGAAATTTGATTCGAGTAGATACCAACGCTCTCGAAGGAGTCTGATACCTCCACAGTATTTTTCATTCGAGTGGAGACTGACGCCCTCGAATGGCCTATTTTGTCCTAGGGGTCAGAGGCATCCCGAAAAACAGCTATTCGAGTGGAGACTGACGCCCTCGAGTAGTTTATTTTGTCCTAGGGGTCAGAAGCATCCCGAAAGACAGCTATTCGAGTGGAGACTGACGCCCTCGAATAGTTTTATGTCATTTCGTTTTGTCCTAGGGGTCAGAGGCATCCCGAAAGACAGCTACTCGAGTGGAGACTGACGCCCTCGAGTAGTTTATCTCATTTTGTTTTGTCCTAGGGGTCAGAGGCATCCTGAAAGACAGCTATTCGAGTAGATACTGACGCCCTCGAATAGTTTTATCTTGGCTTATTTTGTCCTAGGGGTCAGAGGCATCCCGAAAGATAGCAATTCGAGTGGAGACTGACACCCTCAAATAGTTTTATCTTGGCTTATTTTGTCCTAGGAGTCAGAGGCATCCCGAAACACAACTACTCGAGTGGAGACTGACGCCCTCGAATAGTTTTATCTTGGCTTATTTTGTCCTAGGGGTCAGAGGCATCCCGAAAGACATCTGTTCGAGTGGAGACTGACGCCCTCGAATATTTCTATTTAGCTTTATTTTGCCCAAGGGGTCACAAGCATCTCGAAGACAACCTCTCGAGTGGAGACTGACGCCCTCGAACGTTTTATTTCATCAAGGGTTCACAAGCATCCCAAAAATATTTGTTCAAATAGAAGCCAACACATATGAACATTCTTTGCATTTACGCTTAACGCGTCACCTGCACATGAAAACATTCAAAGTTGAGCAAACTTTTAAACAAACCGAAGAAGACAAAGCGCGCACGCGTGAAGAACCAAGAACGAGACGACAAGCAACGGCTCGGGGCCAAGGAAGCAACCGCAAGCAAACATGTCAGGTACGATCTCTAAGTCTTGGCTGGCGAGCCTCAACACGTAGACCAATGGACTTAAAACGACCCGACCGGACAGCCACTAGGCTGTAATCCTCGATTGACCTGGGTGACTATACTTTGACTTTCGCCTTGTCCAAGCCTTAGTCAAAGTGGGGGCTTCTGTAGACACCCAGATTTGGACCTGGTGGCTGCAGAAGTGTCCAACAAACACCCGATGACAATAGGACTGCAACGCGACACGGGTTTGCGATGTTTTAGGTAGTTTTTCTATAGAACGGATCAAATAAATTACTCGAACAAATTAAACTAACATGATGGCAGCCTTAGTCGTGTCGTTACGGTCGCATAGACACTAATTAGAGTCAATTCTGACACCGGGACCCCGAGTCTGTCCCGAAACTCGAACCGAGTCAGCACCGCGCCAAGCGAACCTCGGGATGCACACCCAAGGCCCGCTAAGCTCACGGCGCTAGGGTAACACGGGAAGCCTTAGGCTCTAAGATACGAATTATACACCCGCCTCATGGTTTTGGAAAGTATCAAAATCGTATCTTCAAAACTCCAACCGCCTCGCCTCACGCGCCTGAGACTCCCCACGCCTGAACCCAGGCGCCTGAGTCTTGGTGCGCCACAGCTCAGGCGTCCATATGTGCGACGAGGGCCGAAAACACCTATAAATACCCCTCCTCACCTCATTCATTCGACACAACTCATTCTTCTCTTCTCCCCCTACTTTCTCGCTAAGGGCTCGCACTCCAACATCCGAGGCAAACGATCCACTCGATCGTAGTTCCGATAAAAAAAAAAAGCGACATCGATGCTACTCCTCACTTTCGAGCACCCCACTCGATACCGAGGTGCCTGTGTTCGACTAGCTTAAGTCTAGTAACGAAGTTCTACCGGATTAGTCGTAGAATCGGTCCATAGTAACGAAGCTTTGCCGGAGTAGCCGCAAGAAGGGTCAACGGTAACGGAGCTTTGCCGGAGTCACTGGTCAAGCTAGGAGGATGCGCCTGTTGAAGTCGAGTCGTCACTAGGTTTCCATCTAAACAAAACTTTACATTTTCGCACTTTCCTTTATTATGCACTACGACAACACTAGATGCGGACACTAGGTCCACAAGCACTCACTAAAATAATTAACGTCCCAACTTCAACCGCAAACACTAAAACACACTAAATAAACCCGAGTAATTCCGAGATCCGTTCTCAAACTATCTATGCATCGTGTCCCATTTAGTGTATACTCCGAGGGTGGAACTCCTCACTCTGTGATTTACTTACGTTCGCATTTAAAGTTTTTCGTATGATTTATTTCTTTTATGACCTTATAATCGCATGCTAAATCACTTAACACGGAATTCAAAACATAAACCAACTAAAATTGAACAAAATGTTGGTCGGGTTCTGTATTAGTCCGGGTGCTCATCTTACTAGGTTCGATGCATCTCTATTAATACCGAACCGACGCATCTTAAGCAGAATACCAGGTAAGGTATACCACTAGAATGACTAATATCCGTATTATCACGTTAAAACTGATTTGCTAATACGTATAATACTAGTACTCTCTACTCTCCTACGTGCATCTTTTCATGGCCTGCCTGTCACGTGAAATCGCATGCAAAGAATGTAAACACAATCACTTTGACGACAAAACTTACGTGTCTTTAAACAACCGACGTAGCAATAGGTATAGGGTTAAAACAACGGATGTTACAGTTTTTCCACCACAACAAAAGAACTAGGTTATCAGCCCACTGATTGATTAGTAGAGGCCGCTATAGTGCGTGCGGGATTGGGTGTTGACATCTATCGGATGTTGGCTTCCCAATACGTACCCTCACCCCTTACTCAGAATCGACGGTTTCCGGATGTCCGAAACCATTGGCAATGAGATTCATTCCAGGCATGGAGTGCTTAAGGGTACAAGTCTTTATCTTAGGTCTCGTGCCCCTCAACTTTAAGTCGGAAATGGATCAAAGTTGACTTGAACGGTTTCCGAGTCCCCATAATTGACTCGGTGGCGACTCCACAAATAGGCAACGAATTCAGTTCACTAAAAAGGTCGCCTTACCAAACAAATCAACCTTTAAACATTTACAACCACGACTCGATCGATTCCAAACGGAAACACGGGTGCCCGCACCCGTCTAGTACAAGTCCGAATCGTCATCCGAATCGAGGTCCGACACATCGCCCCGTACGCGAGATCGGACCGGCCCCCGACCGGGAGGGGGCCACGTGGGTGGCCGCCACCACACGTTGAAAAACCAGGTCGGTCATGCGCGGGCGCGCGCGGGGTGCCGGGCGGTGTGGATGGACGTCCACACGTTGCTTTTATTTATTTTGCTTTATTCTAGACCTTAGATACTTGTTTAGTCATTACTCAACCTTATCATTTCTGTAACCCTTGAACCTAGTCTTAGACCGTAGCACCTTTAGCTCGAAACTCCCGTCCCTGAGGATCGAGTCGACTTACCCTAGCTACCTAGCTTAGGTTCTTTGATTATTATTTTGATCGGTAGGATAGACGACAAATACCTACCATCACGTAGACTCGATCCCGAGTCCCTTGGAGCCAATTTGAGAATATCCCGAGCATCGATAAGAAGCCTAGGAAGAGCAAGTAGGGTCCCATCACGGCCAGGAAGCCACCATCACGGCCGGGAAGCAAAGACGAGAAGAAGCGAGCTACAGCAGGCCGGTCACGGCCGTGACCACCACCATCACGACCGGAACGGGATGTCATCCCAACCGTGACCATCACCATCACGGCCGAGACGACCCTATTTCCTCCCCCGCTTCGACGCTTTGCCTCCCTTATTCATGCAACCCTATAAATACCCCTCTCTTGTATTGTTTTAGCCACAAAAACCCCAGATAGAGAACCTTCATCTTTAGCTTAGTTTCTCATTAATATTTCCTTAATCTTCCTTTAATCTTAGCTTAATCTTAGCTAGTTACTCTTGTATTATTGGAATTCTTGAAGATTCTATCAAGATTGACAACCTTGGTGGATGTATTCAGGTTTTCTATTATGCAAGTTTTCATCTTTTCATCTCCTTTCTAGTTGGGTATAATCTTTCTTCTCTCTTTTCTCTTAAATCTTTCATTGTTAGTTAAGTTTCAATCTTTATCTTTTGTTTATTGTTCATCCTTGTTTGTTCTTCATTATGAATGTTTTTGTTCTTATGTTGGTTTCTCAAGTTTGTGTTAGTTTTAACTTAATCATGTGTGAGTAGATTCTTGTGAGCTTAGTAGGGGAATTAGATGTTAATCTTGGGTGATTAGGGTTGATTTTGGATAAAGGTTGAATCTTTGTTGCTAATCTCTTGTTATGCATGCTATGTGTTTGATGAAATGCTTGTTAGAGTAGTAGTGACCAATGCTTCTCTTGCTTGTTTCTTCCTTCTTGTTGTATGCATAATTGGTGGTTGAATTCTCTTGTTTTGTGTAACATCTTGCATGATTTTTCGGGTTTGTTCTTGTCGCGAGAGTGCGGACTTACCTTAGGGACTAGATGAAACCTACACCCTCGATTTCCCCATTAGCCTTATACATCAATGAACCCGACCTAACCCTACTCTTCCCTTATTGATTTCTTCTTCATCTTAGCTATTATTCCTATAGTTTGTTGTTTGAATTTAGTTCTAGTTCATTTGTTTAGTTTATGTCATCATTAGTTCTTTCATAATCATAGCTTTCATTCCTTCCATAGTCTTAGTTTGTTTGGTCTTGTTGCTTAGCCCAGTAATCGTTGTAGTTAATCAATTCTTGTTAATTCCTCTCCCTTGTTTCCTTGTGACTTAGTCTAGTCCTTAGGTGAACTCTAGTCTAAACCCTTTTTCCGTCCTTGTGGTTCGACCCAACTTACCCTAGCTACTAGTTAGGATTAGTTGGTTTACTTGGTGTCGGGATCCACGACAAATCCCACCATCAATTTGGCGTCGTTGCCGGGGACGGTGTTTGTTTAGACTTTATTTGCTTATTTTCCCTACTTAGTTACCAGTTTTGTGTGTTCTTCTTTCTTTGTCTTTTGTTGTGTGCGTTTATTGTCTCTAACTAGTTCCCATAAAGCACTAGGTGGTCTCACGTTTGTTCCTAGTGTGTAGTGCATGCCTAGAAGAGGAGACGACTTCTTACTCTTCAATCCAGAGCCGAAAAGACTCTTTAGAGCCTTTCGCCAACGGATAATTGCTGGAGTTAGGAAGTCTCAACCGGGTACTAGCACCAACATTGAGGAGCAAGCTCAAGGACTTGACTTAAACGAAGCATCTCAAGAGACCACCGAAGGGACCTTCTTGAATCCCTTTGGTACATTATTTGAAGCACCTCCTACATCTCCTTCAACATCTCAATCAAGTTCTACACCGTCATCTCCCTTACATCCCAATATGCCTAAGTTCTCATCATACTCTACTTTCACCGAGGATGTCTTGCCGGGACCGAACACTCTACCGGCCGCTTATGCCGGAAATTTTGTGGCCAAGACACAGTTTATTCAACTAGTAGAGCGAAATCAATTTAGTGGTTTGCCCACCGATCGAAGACCCGCACCAACATATGGAGACATTCTCCGATTATTGTGATGCTATTTCTCAAACCGGGATTACTCAAGATCAAATTCGATGGATTCTTTTCCCGTTTTATCTTATTGGAAAAGATAAGCAATGGTTTAAGAGTCTCGATATATAAGGCGACCATGGGGATTGATACATGGAAGAAGCTTGCATTAGCCTTCTACCAAAAGTTCTACCCTCCCGAGAAGACAAACTTGCTAAGAGCCTCCATCACCGGTTTTCAACAACGAGATGAGGAGAGTCTCTACGAATCGTGGGAAAGGTTTAAGGCCTTGGTCCGATCTTGCCCCCATCATGGGTTGTCCCAATGGTTTCTTGTTCAACAATTTTGGAATGTTTTATATGAAGATTCTAGGGCTATACTCAACATGGGTTCCAATGGAAGGTTTACTGAGGTTGAGGATGACCAAACTTGGGCTAGGAATGAAGAAACGACGGTCCACAATTCCCAATATAGTAGGCCTAGGAAAGAAAATAGAAGGGGAAGGCACGAGATCGATGCTATCACACAACTTAGTGCCGATCTTGGGGCACAATTGAAGACCCACATGGATGTCATCGATAAGAAGCTCCAAAGTCACCTTAATCAAACTCAAGGCACAAGTTCTTCCCACCAACAATCTATCCATCAAGTTAATGCTATGGGAGTGGTTTCTCCAACTTCTTATTATGGGATATGTGAAATTTGTGGGATATATGGGCATGAGCCTCAACATTGTCGAAGTAGCGTTGAGCAAGTTAATGCTTTTCAAGCATACAAACAAGGTGCCCCATACTCTAATTACAAGGCTCAAAATGTGCAAAATTCTCATATGTTCCAAGCTTCTCCACAAGCTCAACAACAAAATCGTCCACCATATGTTGCTCCTCCCTTAAGGGACAATCAAGGCTACCAAGGTTACCAAAGCAATCAAAGGCCTTTTAACAACTTCCAACAACAAAATGCTTACCAAAACCAAGGTGCCTTCAACAATCAACAAGGGTTCAATAATCAAGGAAACTTTAATCATCAAGCTCAACAAAGTGGTTTCCAAGGAAACCAACACTCTCAAGGGTTCCAAAACAACCAAGGTTACCAAAATCACAATCAAGGTAACTTTCAAGGCCTAAATCAAGGCAATTCTCAAGGGTTCCAAGGGAACTTCCAAAATCAATAAGGGTTCCAAAATGCTCAACAAGACAACAAGCCAAGGAGCCGATCTCCAACTCATGACTATGGTTTTCCCCTAGCCATCACTAATACTTCACAAAACCAACAATCCCCAACACTCGAATTTGATATGCAAAAGATGATGTTGGACATGCAAAGGAGTAATCAAGAGATGCAAAGAAACCAAATGGAGATGCAAATAAATCAACAAGAATTCTATGCTCAAATTCAAAAGGACAACAAGGCAATAAATACTCATGTGAAGATGCTTGAAACCCAATTAGCTCAAGTTGCCTCGGGTAGCTCATCTAGGCAAAAAAGCCAATTACCTCCTCAAGGGATATCATCAAAAATTGAAGTCGTGAAAGCCATCACCTTGAGGAGTGGTGCATCCTATGACACTCCTCTTGTTTCCTAATGAACAAGAAATTATGAAAGAAGTGGAATCTCTGTGCCAAGGCAATGAAAATTTGGGGAATCTCATGGACGAGCAAGTCTTATGGGAAGTTGAAAAACCGATTGAAGACAAGCCTCCTCCACCCAATGAAGAAAATGAAGCAAAGAAGAAGGTAAGTGAAAAATCCAAGCTCAAAGAAGTTAACAAGAACAACATCAAGTTGCCCTTCCCATCGAGGCAATTGAAGACAAAGGCGGATGTTCAATTTGATAAGTTCGTCGATATTGTGAAAAAATTAGATGTGAACATCCCTTTCACCGAGTTAATTACCCAAGTCTCGGCCAATGGAAAATTCATGAGGGAAGTTTTGGCTAGGAAACGATCCTTAGACAAGGTAGAGACAATAGCATTTACAAGGCTCCACCTTACCTAAGTTCAAGGATCCGGGTAGTTTCTCAATTCCATGCACCATCGGGAATATGAAGATCGAGAGGGCGTTGTGTGATTTAGGGGCGAGCGTACGCATTCTCCCTTATTCTATTTTTGAGCAACTCGGTATGAAAGAGGTAAAGTATACCTCGATTACACTCCAAATGGCGGATCGTTCACTTAATCAACCATTAGGAATGTTGGAGGATGTGCCGTTAAGGATTGGAAAGTTCTTCATCCCGGTTGACTTCCTTGTACTTGATATGCCCGAGGACCCTAACACCCCCATTATTCTCGGACGACCATTTCTACACACCGCCGGTGCATTAATCGATGTCAAGAAGGGTAGGATCACTTTTGAGTTCGGTGATGAGAAGCTTGCTTTTTACCTTCGAGGCACTACTTTATCGACTAATGAAGAGTCATGTCATATGATCCATGCCTTTGAAGACATTGAGGTTGGTAATCAAGTGGGTGAAAGCTTGGAGGTTGCCAACAACTTGTGTGAAAATGGTGTAAGTGTAATTTCCTTGTGTGATAATTTGAATGCTTGTGATAGGCTCGATTGTGAGAAGCTAGAGAGTAGCTCGGAGATGAGTGAACTCACTTGCTTGAGTTTCAAATCTCCCATTCTTGATAATGTGCAAAATGAAGATGCTTTGGAGCTTGGGGTAGATGAATACCCTTGTCATGTTGACATGGAAAAGGTTTTTAGTAAGAGGAAGGTTGAGCCTCCGTTGATGTTCCATGAAAAGAAATGGAAGTTTGGTTATATCCCAAAGGATTGCAAGTACAAGTTCAAGCCATTGAACATAGTGGATCGGGATGCCCCGGGAACGTCAAGGCAAGGTTATGAAGAACCTTGTAGCATATGTTGGTGTTCTACGATATTTTGTGAAGATTGTTCAAGAGCCTTCGACTTGTTGCTCGGTGCCCTTGAAGGCTATGGAATTGTGTGCAATTATGTGGGAAATGAATGAAGAATCCACCATCCTTGATTTGACAGAGTTCCTCAAGAACCGTCATGTTGTATATTCTTCTTTCCTCTTCCTTTGAGTTTTTATGTTTGTATTTGTGTGATTTGTTGGTTTGTCTCTAGATTTTGTTTATTTTGTGGAGATCTTGTCATTTGGAATTTTCTTTAATGGTGTGAGGGAGGGATCTTTGATGGTGTGTATTGAGTTTGTTTGGTAGGTGTGAAGTGAAAATGAAGATGTATGAAGGGTTGTTGGATGATAGAAGCTTTGAAGCTTGGTGGAGGAAGTCGGTTTTTGAGCTTCGTACAAGCTTTTGGGGACGGGATTTTGGATCCCGAGGTATTATTTGTCATTTGGGTGGAAGGTTCGGTATGCTATTAATGAATGAAGGCTTCAAGGCTCGGGACGGGTGCCATCCCGACCGTGACCATCACCATCACGGCCGGGACGGGTCTCTTCCTTGCCAGCTTTGCTTTTTTGTGATACCCAGCCCTACCCCACCCCTTTACAACCCAACCCGAATTCCCTCTTAACCTATACCTCTATCACTACCTTCATATTACTCCATTTATATATCTTCAAGCTATCTTCATCATTAAACTCCAAATTTCCTCCCAAATCCCAACCTCAATTCACAAATCCTTACCCGATACTTCAACCATGCCACTACATTTAGGAAGAGGAGGAATATCGATGACAAAGACGAGCAAAGTGCCGAAAATGATCATTGAGACGATGGAGATTGTTGAGTTGCTAACCGTTTGGTAGGCACGACTCTCTTTTCTTTTTCGTCTTTTATTTGCTTAGTCTTTCTTTGTTTATTCCCCTTCCTTTTATGCTTTTAGTGTCGTGGTGGCCCTCGGGGCCCTTTGGTTATTGCTCCGGATTCTTGATGACGTGACTACATCGAGAATCCATTGAAAATCCAAATTGATAAATTATTTTTCGCTTTTTCTTCATTTATATTTCCTTTTAATAGAATTTAGTCGAAATCGGGCGAAATCGGGACTAGGTGACTTGATTACACCTAGCCCTCCCCTCTCATTTCCTTTTATTTTCTTCTTTTTATTTCTTCCCCCATCCATATCTTTTCTTGTCTCGGCCCTAGATGACTTGATTACACCTAGGCCCGACACATTCTACCCTTTCTCTACTTTTATTTTAGTTTTTCGCTTTAATTTCCTTATTTTTCTTTTTATTTAGTATATTCCACACACTACCAATCGAGCATGAGGACACTGCTCGGTTTAAGTGTAGGGGAGCGATATCTTAGTCTAGTTTAGTTTTATTTTCGTAGTTTTTTCGAGAAAAATTTAAAATTCCTAAAAATTTGAAAATTTTCATAAAAACAAAATTTTCTTTTGTGTCATTTTCTTTTGTGTCTTTGTGTCGTATATTTGTTGTGTTGTGTGTGTTTTGCCTCCCCATTTCCTTGTAGGTTGCTTGATCACCGTTAACTTTGGAGGGCTCTCAAGACATCCGGTAACATCATTTTATTCCTTTCCCTCTTTGTCTCTTACGGAGTTTGGAGGTTGGTATTTTTATGATGATGAATGCTCGGGTGGAGGTTTTTGGAGATTTTGGTAGATGCGGTTGCTTGCTTGGAAAGTTTGGGGTGGTGTTTGTTTATTTTTATTTTTTTTGTGTTTGTTTTATTTTGTTTGTCTCATTGTCTTTCGTCTTTGTTTTGTCTTGTATAGTTTGTGAGTCTAGTGTAGAAAATGTTTTCGAAAACCCGATTTTGAGGCTAGTTAGCAAGTGTTTACTTTCCCTTTCTAGTGATATAAATCGATTTTTGGACTTTAGTCTATTAGAATGACTTGAAATCAATAATTTCGTTGGTCTTTTACCTTGTGTCCACCTATTCTACTAGGGATTTACTTCGGGATTTGCATATTGACCACCTTGACCACCCACGGAGTGAAAAGTCCTTGGTTGCCGAGTCCCGTCCTCTTAGGTGGCCATGTTCGAAATTGTTTGATTAGTCCAAGTTTTCCCCCTTTTTGTGGGTTTGAAGGGAAGCGCGCGCCCGACATACTCATTTCCCTACCTTCTACACATATCTCACAAATAAGTTGCATTTTATCGAGGTTTCTATACTTGGTTGTAATGATTGCCTACAATACAAAATTTAGCCAAAAGGGCAAACCAAGGCAAAAAGAAAGAAAAGAAAGAAGAAAAAGAAAAGGCACAACAAATCAAAAATAAAATACAAAAGGAAAAAAAGAAAAGGCACAACAAATCAAAAACAAAATACAAAAGGAGAAAAATAAATGGCATAACAAATCAAAAGAAAAATACGAAAGAAGAAAAATGTCAAGAAAATCATTTCACAAAAAAAATCTCAACTCTCAAAAATAAGCCTTTTACCGATTGCTATCGTGAAGAGCCTACCAAAGGACCGAGTCCCTAGGAAGGATGATAGCGGTAATGGTTGGTATTCCCTCACTTTGCAACCATATCCACCTTTTTACTTGGACTAGTTGAGCTATTTTTGGGCATGGGACGACCCTCTTGGCTTGCCGCTAAAGAAGGCGGGGTTTCACTTTACCTACAGTGTCGACTAACTCCGTGGTTCATCCCCTTTCCATCCCGCCTATGTCCCGTAGTACGTTCTTAGAAGGTAGGGAGGACATAGGTAAGTTACCAACGTTTATATTGCTTTGTTGTCATACTATTAGGGTTTGGACCATATCGATTTGTGTTATTAGCTTTGGAACGTTGTCACTTGCCTTGAGTCCTTAACCGGTGTTTCTTTCACCGCTTTGTTGAGGGAAGCGGTATTTGTTTCTTCTTGGATGCAACCGATTGTTTGTTTGTTTGTTTGTTCGTTTGTTTGTTTGTTCGTTTGTTTGTTTGTTTGTTTGTGTGTGTGTTTTCGTGTTCGGTTGTATCCACAGTTTTGTCGCAAGACCTCACTTGCCTTGCGGAGAGCACTTTTCCTCTAAGTGTTCTCGCGTGAGTTGAAAGGGCATAGGGTTCGCTAATACCCGCTCGGTTAGTAGTCTAGTTTCTATTAGCTAGTAGTTAGTTCGTGTTTACTCGAGGGCGAGTAAGGGTTAAGTGTGGGGGAGTTGATATGTGTGTTTTGTAGTGTTTATTTCACGTGTTTAGTCCCACTTTCTTTGGAGGAATCGCTCCTTAGGGCGGTTTCAAGGCTACTTACGCTTCTTCTTGCATGTTTTAGATTCCTAATGCTCATCATGGAGTAATGGAACGATTCCGTCTCGTTTCCGATGCATATGGAGCCAATGAAAAGAAGCGACGATGATTCGGTGACTAAAAATCGATCCCGAGTCCCTTGGAGCCCATTTAAGAATATCCCGAGCATCGATAAGAAGCCAAGAAAGAGCAAGTAGGGCCCCATCACAGCCGGGAAGTCAACGTCTCGGTCGGAAATCAAAGACGAGAAGAAGCGAGCTACAGCAGGCCGGTCACGGCCGTGACCACCACCATCACGGCCGGGACGGGGTGTCATCCCGACCGTGACCATCACCATCACGGCCGGGATGGCCCTGTTTCCTCCCCCGCTTCGATGCTTTGCCTCCCTTATTCATACAACCCTATAAATATCCCCCTCTTGTATTGTTTTAACCACTAAAAACCCAGATAGAGAACCTTCATCTTTAGCTTAGTTTCTCATTAATATTTCCTTAATCTTCCTTTAATCTTAGCTTAATCTTAGCTAGTTACTCTTATATTATTGGAATTCTTGAAGATTCCATCAAGATTGACAACCTTGGTGGATGTATTTGGGTTTTCTTTTATGCAAGTTTTCATCTTTTCATCTCCTTTCTAGTTGGGTATAATCTTTCTTCTCTCTTTTCTCTTAAATATTTTCATTGTTAGTTAAGTTTCAATCTTTATCTTTTGTTTATTGTTCATCCTTGTTTGTTCATCATTATGAATGTTTTTGTTCTTATGTTGGTTTCTCAAGTTTGTGTTAGTTTTAACTTAATCATGTGTGAGTAGATTCTTGTGGGGTTAGTAGGGGAATTAGATATTAATCTTGGGTGATTAGGGTTGATTTGGATAAAGGTTGAATCTTTGTTGCTAATCTCTTGTTATGCATGCTATGTGTTTGATGAAATGCTGGTTAGAGTAGTAGTGGTCAATGCTTCTCTTGCTTGTTTCTTCCTTCTTGTTGTATGCATAATTGGTGGTTGAATTCTCTTGTTTTGGGTAACATCTTGCATGAGTTTTCGGGTTTGTTCTTGTCGCGAGAGCGCGGACTTACCTTAGGGACTAGATGAAACGTACACCCTCAATTTCCCCATTAGCCTAATACATCTATGAACCCGACCTAACCCTACTCTTCCCCTTATTGATTTCTTCTTCATCTTAGCTATTATTCCTCTAGTTTGTTGTTTGAATTTAGTTCTAGTTCATTCGTTTAGTTTATGTCATCATTAGTTCTTTCATAATCATAGCTTTCATTCCTTCCATAGTCTTAGTTTGTTTAGTCTTGTTCCTTAGCCTAGTAATCGTTGTAGTTAATCAATTCTCGTTAATTCCTCTCCCTTGTTTCCTTGTGACTTAGTCTAGTCCTTAGGTGAACTCTAGTCTAAACCCTTTTTCCGTCCTTGTGGTTCGACTCGACTTACCCTAGCTACTAGTTAGGATTAGTTGGTTTACTTGGTGTCGGGATCCACGACAAATCTGATGAACTCATTTTGTATACATATTTAACCCCAACTTTTCCTTTATTTTGGTTCATTTTATGTATCCAAGGAGTTGTTTTTCTAGCTTTTCATCCTTCTTTGTTATGCCGGGTATTTTGTTTACGTTTTGTAGGAAACGAAACAAATGAAGGCGATTGTGCTATATTTTGGGCAATGACGAGAGTCGAACCATGAAATCTACAAGAAAGAAGTGATAAAAGTCATAGAATACTAAGTGAATACTTGAGAAAGGATGTGAAGTGAAGAAACAATAAGAAACGACAAAGAAATAAGTTGGAAAGCTCAAACAAATGCAAATCGAGAAGAAAGAACGATCGCTAAAACAAGGGTCAACTTCAAACGTGAATATCTTGAGGTTTACAACTCATATTGAGCTGACTTTTGTGGCGTTGGAAAGCTCTTTTTCGTAGCTTTCCAACGGTATATTACACGTCCAAATCCGATAAGTAACAAAGAAACAGCAAGCATTTCAAATTCGTCGCGCAGTGCAGAGAAACCCGAACCGGTCGGGACGAACCCAAACCGGTCGGGACAACCTTGAACCTCTCGGTTCAGACCCAAACCGACAGGTTTGAGGCTGTTTCGTGGGATTTCTATTTTTGGACTCCTTCACTTACCATAACTCTTATTTTTCGGGATATTCTTTCCTAATTAGTTTTAGAAAAGTAGGAGTAATGACACTCCTTATCATTATTAGTATATATACCCTCCTTAGGGTTAGATTTAAGAACACTTTTACACTTTTTCATTCAGTAGTTTAGTTTACATTTTTTCATTCATTAGTTTAGTTTAGACTTTTTATTAACATTGGAATTCTTCTAGTTTGTAGTCATACTTTTAGATCTTCAATCTTTCAGTTCTACGTAATTGGTAATTTTCTCTTTTCTCTTAGTTTCATATTATCTTTTATTATGCTTAATTTCTTTATTGCTTTATCATTTATTATGAGTAGCTAATTTATTTATCTAGGGTTGAAGGGGATCTATGTCAATTGAATTGGGGATGTTAGCTTGATTATTTGTTTAATTGATCATTCATATATCATTGCCTTACTACTTGTTTTATATATCGTCGTTCGATTAGTTTGAGACGTTGAACTAGTTGAATGTTTAGGAACCCGAACCTAAGATCGAAAGCCTGGTAAGGGTAAACTTACAAGTAAGTGGGTAGGATAATCTTGTAAGTTGCGAGAGCCCATCAGAATCTATCCTAAGGTTGACATAAGATCCGAAAGGCTGTGTCTTTACCCTAAATAACTGTGATTGATTGATTGAATGATTAATTAACTTTACCCAATTTAATTACATAGTGAACCGGAAGTCCCTAGATCCTTTTAATATTGTTAGAACCTCTTAATTTACATTATTGCAATAGTTTAGAAAAACAATTCAAACAAACCGGAATTTAAATAGTTTAGAATCGATTATTAGATAATTAGCAATTTTCATCCGTCTCTCTGTGGATTCGACCCTTACTTACTGCTAGCTACCTGTTAGTTGTTCGTTAGGATTACTTTTAATTAAGGTGATACGACTTTAGCCTTATCAAAATCCCACCATCATTGGTTTATCTAACTTCAGGTTGTTGTGTCATTGTTGTTTTAGTCTGGCCAACTAGATCGACCTTGACTTATTTCTATCAATATGGGGAAACTCGGGGTAGAAATTATCTTAACTTGAGACTTACCCTTCTTCGCCGCGAAAGCGGGATTTTAGGTGAGTTGGGTGAAGAAACCGAAAGGTGGCATTCTCCCTCTACCAATGTTGTGACCGACCCGATTCCGATTTTCTTAGACCCTATTTTCTGATTCCCGATTTTCCCCTAACACCTTTTCCATATTTGATCATCTCTTACTATTTATTTCATTTTAGTATAGACTCGACCCTTAAAACCTTCAGTAGATCACAAACACATCACTTTACTCAATTCCATTCTGTTCCCTGTGGACCGACCTCGACTTACCACAAATACACTTAGTTGTTTTTGTGTTATTACGAGTCTTCCAAGTATTGTTTAATCTCCATCCTCCACTAAACGACCGATCCGATTGGGAGGCGATCAGACTCGAATATGCTATTTCAATCTACCATTTACCAAACACCTATATTGGCGGATTTTGTGGTCAAACATGCTAATCCATCCAAATATGCTATTTTTTGGCGGATCCGCCGATTACCAAACACCCCCTTTAGCTGTTGAATAAGGTTTTAATTGCAGTAATTTTGTGTTGTTAACCCTAAAAATTGTAATCGGAAGTTTGTTGACGTAATGACTGGTCTTAGGCCTTGTTCTTTTCGGCTGAAATAAGGCTGAGTTAAGCTGGACTGATAGAAGTTGAGTTTGACTGATAGGAATTGGAACTAAGTTGGACTGATAATAGCTGAAAGCCTGAAACTAATACCTAACTAATACCTATTTATATAAATTCTCTAATATGGAGTAATATTTAATAATAGTTACTTACAAGCTATGCTGCTTCGTCCCTCCGAGATCACCTTTCCTGGATTTGCCTTTGAGTCTGCCTTGAGTGGGTTTGTTGAGGCTACCGGTTCTGACTTCTTGGGTAACCCCTCTGAGATCGCTGCCCCAAAACTTATGAAGAAATTGGCAGATATATATTTCACGAGGGTTGCTTCAGCGGCGGAATCTGTTTTCTCCTTGACCCCTCGACAGGTTGCCCTGTGGAGATCTCAGCAGGGGGACCATTCTTCTGACTGGCTGAGGGCTGTCCCTATTACCGGGCTTGGGCAAACCATGAACGGTCGGACATATCGCAGTGTGCTTAGTTACCGCATGGGAGTCCCTTTGTTTCCGTTTTAATTCCCGGGACTTTCTCTTCCTGCTATAGGGCCCTCAGAGAAGATATTTTTTGTGATCACGCGGTTTTGTGCGCTGGTACTGTGGGGATTAAACATCGCCATAACCTTGTCCGCGACACACTGTTGGAAAATTGCTTTCGAACGGGGATCTCTGCAGGCAAGGAGGTGGAGATTGGCCTCTGCGACGACAACGACAAGCCCCTACGACCTGCCGACCTTCTGCTCTATTCGTGGGACAGGGGGCGGGATGTTTGTGTCGATCTGACTGGGTCCTCTCCTTTGACCCAGTCCGGCTTGACTTTATTTGAGCCCGGACAAGTCGTCGCTGATGCTGCGCGTCGTAAGTGTGTCAAATATCAGGCACGCTGCACGGCCATTGGGTATGGTTTCCTCCCTTTCTCCTTCTTCTCTCTAGGTGAGCTCGACACGGAGGTTGTTTCTCTGCTCCAGCGGATTCGTAAATTCGCTATGTCATAGGATGCTGGAGCGCGTGCCGCAGTTCATATTTTCACTAGAATTAGTTTTGCGATAGCTAAGGGAGTGGGGCCCAGATAGTATCTAGGCTCCCCTCTAACTTCTTGTAATTTGCTCTAGTGTTAATGAAATATCCGTTTTATATAATAATAATAATAATAATAATAATAATAATAATAATAATAATAATAATAATAATAATAATAATAATAATAATAATAATAATAATAATAATAATAATAATAATAATAATAATAATAATAATAATAATAATAATAATAATAATAATAATAATAGTAATAATAATAATAATAATAATAATAATAATAGTAATAATAATAGTAATAATAATAATAATAATAATAATAATAATAATAATAATAATAATAATCACAACCTTGTACGGGACACACTGTTGGATATTTGCTTCCGGACGGGGATCTCTGCAGGTAAGGAGGTGGAGATTGGCCTATACGACGATAACGACAAGCCCTTGCGACCTGCAGACCTCCTGCTCTACTCGTGGGACAGGGGGCGTGATGTTTGTGTTGACCTGACTGGGTCCTCTCCTTTGACCCAGTCTGGCTTGACTTCTTTTGAGCCCGGACGGGTCGTTGCTGATGCTGCCCGTCATAAGTGTGTCAAGTATCAGGCACGCTGCACGACGATTGGGTATGGTTTCTTACCTTTCTCCTTCTCCTCTCTCGGCGAGCTTGACACGGATGCTGTTTCTCTGCTTCAGCGGATTCGGAAATTCGCCTTATCACAAGATGCTGGAGCGCGTGCCGCAGTTCATATTTTCACTAGAATTACCTTTGTAATTGCTAAGGGAGTGGGGGCCCAGATAGTATCTCGGCTTCCCTCTAACTTCTTGTAATTTGTTCTGGTGTTTAATGCGAGTTCCGTTATTAAAAAAAAAAATAATAAATAATAATAAAAAAAAAATAATAATAATAATAATAATAATAATAAAAAGCTTAACATTCGTCAGTGTCGTAAGAAGATTTCTGATGGTCACTATACGGCGGCCGTTCGTGTTCTTTCTTCGTCCGGTGTCGCACCTTACACTGATGCCACCCTTCGGGCCCTTCAGGATAAACACCCGGCTGCTCCTCCTGTCCTCCCGTCTGACCCTCTCGACCATTGCCTCGATGCGTCGGTGTCTGTTGTTTTGGACATGATCCGGAGTTTCCCGCGAGGTACGTCTTGTGGGAGGGATGGGCTTCGGGCCCAGCATCTGCTGGATTGTTTGAGTGGTGCTGCTATCGCCATTTCTGATGATCTGACTACCTCTATCGCTCGGGTGGTCAACCTTTTTCTCGGGGGGAAGTGTCCACAAGGGTTAGGTGAATACATTGCCAGTGCTCCACTCACCCCGCTCGTTAAGCCAGGGGGTGGGGTTCATCCTATTGCTGTGGGCACTATCTGGAGGCGCCTTTTTTCTAAGGTGGGAGCTTACTTGGTTGGCCCATCTTTATGTGGCTATTTTGAGGGTCTTCAATTCGGGGTTGGTGTTTCTAGCGGGGGTGAAGCTATTCTGCTTTCCTTGAACCGCCTTGTAGAGGACCGTGGCGCGGATGTGGGTCTTTCCATGCTACTTGTCGATTTCCAGAATGCCTTTAACTTGGTTGACCGGGCGAGTATGCTGCAGGAGGTTCGCCATCAGTGCCCTGCCCTCTCTCGGTGGGTTGAGTTTTGCTACTCCAGCCCTGCCAGACTCTACTATGGGGAGCATAGCCTCCGCTCGTGCCAGGGGGTCCAGCAAGGTGACCCTTTAGGTCCCCTCCTTTTCTCTCTGGTCCTGCATCCCTTGGTTTGTAGGATCGGGGATTCCTTTGATCTTTGCTTTCAGGCTTGGTACCTCGATGACGGTACTATTGTTGGGGATACGCTTGTTGCGGGGAAGGTTCTTCAGATGATTATGGAGGAGGGCCCCCATTCTGGCCTCCACCTCAATGTTGCGAAGACGGAGATCTTCTGGCCTGTCGAAGATCCGAGAAGCAGGTGTGCTGGTGTTTTCCCTACCTCTATTGCCAGGCCCTTGCACGGTGTTGGGTCCTTGGGGGACCGGTCAGCGTGTGCCCAGCTTTCAGTGACGCTCTTGTCTCGAAGAGGGTCGCCCGTACTATAGAGCTCATGGACTTGGTTGCTACGATTGAGGATCCCCAATGTGAGTTACTTCTTTTCCGGGCTTGCACAGGTATTTCTAAGTTATACTTTGCTTTGCGCACTTGCTCTCCCCGTGCTTTCGGGTCGGCCCACGTTTCTTTCGACAGTGCGCTTCGCTCTAGTCTTGAGCGTATTGTCACGGCGTCCGGACCCGGTTTCGGGGAGTGGCAGTGGCGGCTGGCCACCCTCCCCTTTTCCCTAGAGGGGCTCGGTGTCTTTGCAGCCGCTGATGCCCTGCACTTTGCCTTCCTTGCTTCTCGCCTCCAGTCTGCCGATTTGCAAGCTAAGCTGCTCCGTCCCTCCGAGATCGTCTCCCCTGGATTTGACTTTGAGTCTGCCTTGAGTGGGTTTGTTGAGGCTACCGGTTCTGACTTCTTACGTAACTCCTGTGAGATTGCTGCCCCAAAACTTATGAAGAAATTGGCAGATATATATTTCACGAGGGTTGCTACAGTAGCGGAATCTGTTTTCTCCTTGACTCCTCGACAGGTTGCCCTGTGGAAATCTCAGCAGGGGGACCATTCTTCTGACTGGCTGAGGGATGTCCCTATTACTGGGATCGGGCAAACCATGAACGGTCGGACATATCGCAGTGTGCTTAGTTACCGCCTTGGAGTCCCTTTATTTCCGCTTTCCGGGACTTGCTCTTCTTGCTCCAGGGGCCTCAGAGACGATATTTTTGGTGATTATGCGGTTTCATGTGCTGGTACTGTGGGGATTAAACATCGCCATAACCTTGTCCGCGACACACTGTTGGATATTTGCTTCCGGACGGGGATCTCTGAAGGTAAGGAGGTGGAGATTGGCCTCTGCGACGATAACGACAAGCCCTTGCGACCACCCGACCTCCTGCTCTACTCGTGGGACAAGGGGCGGGATGTTTGTGTTGATCTGACTGGGTCCTCGCCCTTGACTCAGTCTAGCCTTACCGCTTTTGAGCCTGGACGGGTCGTTGCTGATGCTGCCCGTCGTAAGTGTGCCAAGTATCAGGCACGCTGCACAGCGATCGGGTATGGTTTCTTACCTTTCTCCTTCTCCTCTCTCGGCGAGCTCGACACGGATGTTGTTTCTCTGCTCCAGCGGATTCGGAAATTCGCTTTATCACAAGATGCTGGAGCGCGTGCCGCAGTTCATATTTTCACTAGAATTAGCTTTGCAATCGCTAAGGGAGTGGGGGCCCAGATAGTATCTCGGCTTCCCTCTAACTTCTTGTAATTTGTTCTGGTGTTTAATACAAGTTCCGTTTTTATAAAAAAAAAATAATAATAATAATAATAATAATAATAATAATTTCTCGACCGTTGCGTAGTGTCAAAGTTCTTGGTGGTCCCGTCAGTATCTGCCGTGCTTTCAGCAGTGAGCTTGTGGCGAAGAGAGTTTCGAGAACCATTGAGCTTATGGATTCGGTTGCCAGGATTGAGGACCCACAGTGCGAGCTGTTGTTACTTCGTGCTTGCGCCGGTATTTCTAAGCTTTCTTTCTCTTTGCGTACCTGCCCCCCTACGGTCTTCGACTCGGCTAAGACCTTTGATGCGGCTTTGCGGTCTAGCCTGGAACGCATTATCACCGCGTCCGGCCCCGGGTTCGGGGACTGGCAGTGGCGCCTTTCCACACTGCCCTTTAATTTCGGAGGGTTGGGTGTGTACAGCGCCGGGGATGTCCTGCACTATGCCTTTTTGGCTTCTCGCCTTCAGTCCTCTGAGTTGCAGGCTATGCTCCTGCGGCCTTCTACTGTCTCTACCCCGGGCCGACCTTCGATGCGGTCTTGGCTCTGTTTAGCGAGACCACCGGGTCCGACCTTTTCCGTAGCCCTAGTGAGATCGGTGCCCCCAAACTCATGAAGAAATTGGCAGATATATATTTCACGAAGGTTGCTGTTCGGTAGAATCGGTTTTCTCCTTGACTCGGCGACAGGTGGTATTGTGCAAGTCTCTGCAGGGTGCTCACACGTCTGACTGGTTGCGCGCTGTACCCATTTCCGGGCTGGGGCAGACCATGAATGGGAGGACTTACCGCTCTGTCCTTAGCTATCGGTTGGGTGTCCCTTTGTTCCCGGTACCTCAGCCTTGTTCTGCCTGTTCCCGGGTTTGTGTTGGGGACATTTTTGAGGACCATGCTGTGTCGTGTGCTGGTACCGTTGGTATCAAGCATAGACATAACCTGGTTCGCGACACCCTTTTGGATATCTGCTTCCACTCTGGTATTTCGGCCGGTAAAGAGGTGGATGTCGGTTTGATTGATGGACACGACAAGCCCCTTCGCCCGGTGGATTTACTTCTGTATTCCTGGGATAGAGGGCGCGATGTGTGTGTTGATCTGACAGGGTCGTCCCCATTGACTCAGTCCGCGATGTCTGATTTTCTACCTGGTCGCGTGGTCGCTGATGCTGCCCAGCGCAAGTACGCCAAGTATAGAGATTTATGCACCAAGTCTGGGTATGGGTTCCTACCTTTCTCTTTTTCTTCCCTAGGGGAGCTCGACGCGGAGGCCACTGCTTTACTCAAGCGGGTTCAGAAATTCTCTCTCTCAGGATGCGGGAGCTCGCGCAGCTGCTTTTATTTTTACTCGTCTTAGTTTTTCTATTGCTAAGGGAGTGGGTGCCCAGATAGTATCTCGGCTACCCACTAACTTCTTGTAATTTGTTTCGTTATTAATGCAAGCTCCGTTTATAATAAAAAAAATAAAATAATAATAATAATAATAATAATAATAATAATAATAATAATAATAATAATAATAATAATAATAAGCTTTGTAATTGCTAAGGGAGTGGGGGCCCAGATAGTATCTCGGCTTCCCTCTAACTTCTTGTAATTTGTTCTGGTGTTTAATGCAAGTTCCGTTTTATAAAAAAAAAAATAATAATAATAATAATAATAATAATAATAACAACAACAACAACAACAACAACAACAACAACAACAACAACAACAACAACAACAACAACAACAACAACAATAATAATAATAATAACAATAATAATTGATGGGAGTTGACTAAGTGCCACGGGTCGCCCGCCCGTGGCACCCTGGAATAACTCGCCCCTAGGGTGAACTGAGGATCGTCCAGCAGGCCCGCCCTGCAAAAGACTACTGAAAGCACTCCAAGGCTTGCGCCCGCTCGGCAGGGTCCCGCTGTCAGCCGAGCAGGGCCACCAAGTCCCCTGCGTGCTGGCTTCCAGGGTGCCCTAAGCCCTAGTGCGAGCAGGGGAAACCGAGGGCCCATCCGTCATTCTGCCTCAGGTAAGGGAAAGTGGGTGGATGAGGCGAGGCCACGTGTCGTCCCCGTGTCCACCCATTCTCCCGCTCTTTTCCCTCTCCTTCTCTCTCTCTTTTGGGAAGGTATAAATACCTACTCATCTCCCACTTAGAGGGGGTGGGATTTCCTCTCTCTAGACTCTTACTCCTAAAAACGCTGCCTAGTTCCTCACGAGCTAGGTCCATCAAGGCATTCACGGACTGACTTAGGCATCGGAGAGTGTTCCCTCGGACAACCTCCGAGGCCCTGTGCGCTACTTGTGCAGGGAGCAGACTTGATCCGCCGGGAAGGTCCGATCATAGGAGAGGGGGAGAGGAGAGATCGAAGGATACCAAGCAAGCAATATCCGAACACTAAGAATCCGAATCCGTAGTCGGGTTAATCGTTTCCGTGACCGGAACAATTTGGCGCCGTCTGTGGGGAAGATCTAGGTTGTACCCACGAGATTACCCACAAAATCAACCATTCCAAAACACGTAATTAACAAATTGACCACTCAAAATCGAACATGCCTGAAATTTTCGACACCAGCTCGGTGGTAAACCCGCCCAAAGCCCCCCAATATGGCATGCCACCAGAAGTAACACCTGCCGCCACAATTCCAGGCGTGGGGCGAGCCATTCTTCAGGGGGCAGTTGCCATGGTAGGGCAGGGGAGCCATCCGAGGCAAGTTCTGAACCTCACCCCTGCTCAGATGGCACAAACTGCGGCATTCTTCTCAGCTATGTTGGATCAGGAATTCACTCCGGACGATCTGGTAGGCAGGGTCGCCACGACCCCCAGGTTGCTCCACTTTGAGAGTGGAGAAGGAACCGGGGGCACAAAGCGAACCGCCGTCATAAATGTTCAGAAAAAGGCTAGGAAGACAGCTCAGGCATATGCACAAGTGCAAAGGCGAATCTCAGAAGCCCGTCAGGAACCGCCTGCACAGCAGGAGGTAGCTGGTCCTGAGGAAGCATTCTCCATTCATACTACAGAATCCACGGCCGCTCGTGAAAGAGGAGGCCTATCCCAGGACCTGAGAAATCGCATGAGGCACAAGGAGCCAGTGTCCAAACGCTTGGGAGAGAAACAAGATGTATTCTCCAGGCTGACACCGGCTGAAGGATTGCAGCCTGCCCCAGGGCTATCCCAAAGCCTGCAATCCAGGCTTAACAACGGTCAGCCTATGAGGCCCAGGCACCGTCGGGGTGATAACCTCGAGCCCGCCCAGAAAAAGCGCTCACGGTATCACTCCCCTTCCCGGGACGATGAGGCGATAAGCAGGCACCCACCAAGGCACCGCTCCCCTGAAAGTAGGAGACCGACCCCTGACAGAAGGGACGACTACGGTCACTACTCAGGCGCGAGCAGGTCAAAAATGGTGGGCAGGCCAACCAAGACCCCGCTTCACCCTGAGGTTCAGGCGTATCCTATCCCGAAGATTAAGATGCCGACTGTAAATTTCGACGGAACTAAAGATCCGGAAGATCACCTGGCTGCGTACGAAAGTCATATGGGCATGTACGACGCCGATGACGCAGTCTGGTGCAAGATCTTCCCCACTACCCTGGTGGGCCTAGCCCAGGGTTGGTTCAGGGACCTCCCACAGGGGTCAATCTCTTTCTTCATTGAACTGGCAGAGATGTTCCTGGACCAGTATGCTGGAAACAAAAGACGACGTCTCACTCGTTTCGACCTGATGACCCTCAGGCAAAAGAAGGGCGAAACTGTCAGGGAATATCTAAAGAGATTCGACCTATCAGTCCAGCAGGTGAAAGAAATTGACGACCCAACAGCAGCGTATGCACTAACCAACTCCCTGCTCCCCGGCGAGATGAAAAACCAAATGATCAGGGCCCAGCCGGAAACTCTGGCCAAAGCCAGAAAGATTGCATAGGGGTTTATGCTGCAGGAAGAGTTCCACAGCCTGCCGGAGACCCCCGCAGGCACTACCAGGCAGCAGGGAGGACCGCAGGGTGGACGCGGTAGAAAAGAATCCGGAAGGCATAGAACTGAGGAAGGGGATACCCCTAAAAAGTAGCGCACTGTCTACCAGCCCAGGTTCGACAGTTACACAGCCCTTAACAAATCCAGGGCGGAAATCTTCGAGCTGGAAAAGGAGACTGCTAAATGGAATCGCCCGAGCAAACCGCGCAGTCCAAAAGAGGACCCCAAGAAATTCTGCACTTTCCACGACTGCGTAGGCCACACCACCGAAGACTGTCGCCACCTGAAAGACGAAATAGAGAAGCTGATCAGGAATGGCTGGTTGGCCAACTACGCAGCCAGGAATAAATCTTAGAAAGAAGCGCCTGAAAAGCCCGAAGGCTCAGTACAGAACCGCCTGGTAATCCATGTGATATCAGGGGATGCGGAAGGCCAAGTCAGCCGAAGGGGTCAGAAAAGGCAAATTCGTGAGCTGAAGAATCAAATCTGCTACGCTGAAAGAGCAGGAAGCCCGAAAGGAGTAACGCTGAGCATCACCCCCGAGGATGCAGGGCGGGTGGTGTACCCCCACAGCGATCCCTTGGTGCTATCCTTGGTAATCAGCAACCACATTGTTCGGAGGTGCATGGTGGATACCGGTGCCTACACGAACTTGCTGTACAAGGACGCCTTCGACAAAATGAGCCTGGAGAAAAGGCACCTACGACCTGCCCCTGGATCATTATATGGGTTCAGTGGAGCAGGCGTATTGCCCATGGGGATCATAGACCTACCTGTAACATTCGGGGAGGGGGCTACTGCCAGAAATGTCAGGGTGTCATTCGTTGTAGTGGATGCAAGGTCTGCTTACAACGCCCTAATCGGCAGGGCCACCCTGGACGAGATTGAGGCGGCCATATCAATTAGGGCCCTCACTATAGCCTATGTTACAGATTTTGGCCATGAAGGAAAAGTGCATGGGGACCAGGAGTCGGCCAGACAGTGCTCCGTGGCCCTACAAACTCACGAAAGTGAAAGAAAAGGAAAGAGGAAAGCCGACAGTTCCCTCACCAGGGAAGGCGAGATTCCAGCCGGTAATCAAGCGTCAAACCACCTGGAACCTGGGGGAGAGAGCATGCTGGTGGACCTGGAGCCAGGGAGGCAAGTCCTTATAGGGGCTGACCTGGAAGAGTCCTACCAGGCTGAGCTGGTCAAGCTGTTGAAAGAAAACAAGGATGCATTCGCCTACTCGGCGGATGAGATGCCTGGGGTCGATCCAGCGTGTATCGTTCACAGGCTGAACGTGAACGCGGACGCCCGCCCGGTGAAGCAGAAAAAGCGGAATATGTCCGCAGAGAAAGACGTAGCGATCAAAGAGGAAATTGAAAAACTTCTGAAGGCAGATTTCATTGAGGTTTGTGACTACCCAGAGTGGCTGGCGAATGTAGTCATGGTCAAAAAATCATCAGGCGCATGGAGAATGTGCGTGGACTTTACGAATCTCAACAAAGCCTGCCCGAAGGACTGCTACCCACTTCCCAGGATCGATCAACTGGTAGACGCTACCAGTGGGTATACTATGCTGAGCTTCCTGGAGGCCTTCTCAGGGTATCATCAGGTGTACTTATGGCAGCCGGACAGAGTGAAGTGCGCATTCATCACTAGTTCAGGTACCTACATGTACAAGATGAGGCCATTCGGGCTTAAAAACGCGGGGGGCACATACCAACGCCTGGTCGACAAGGTGTTCGAAGGACAAAAAGGCATAAACATAGAAGCTTATGTCGATGATGCCATTGTAAAGAGCAGGGGAGACAAGGAGCACCTGGCAGACCTACGGGAGACCTTCTCCTCCCTGCGCGCCTACAAAATGAAGCTCAATCCAAAGAAGTGTACATTTGGGGTTCGCTCTGGAAAATTCTTGTGTTTTTTGGTCAGCTCTCGGGGGATAGACGCTAACCTCGAAAAAGTTCAGGCTGTCCTGGACCTTCCTGAACCCAAGACCATCAGGGACATCCAACGTCTGACAGGCCGCATGGCCGCCCTGGCACGTTTCATCGCCAGGTCAGCAGACAAGTCAACCCCATTCTTCAAAATACTGAAAGGCAACAAGCAATTCAAGTGGGAGGATGAGCAAAAAGAAGCATTCGGGCAGTTGAAGGAGCATTTAAAGAAACTCCCCACCCTGGCGAGGCCAGTGGCAGGGGAAAAACTCTTCCTCTACATCGCTGTAACCAATGTGACAGTCAGCGCAGTCATCTTGAGGGAGGAAGCAGGCGCTCAACAGCCCATATTTTGTAAGTCATGCCCTGGGGACAGCGGAGAAAAATTATCCTATGGTCGAAAAAGCAGCCTACGCAGTGGTCACAGCGGCCAGAAAGTTGAGGCCATACTTCGACGCACACCCTGTCGTAGTATTAACAGACCAGCCCCTAGAAAAGGTGCTGGAAAAATTTGAAAAGTCAGGCAGGCTGCTAAAGTGGGCTATTGAGCTGAGTGGACTAGGGATAACATACCAATCCAGAACAGCCATCAAGGCCCAAGCCCTGGCCGATTTTCTAGCAGAATGCTCCCACTCTGAGGAGGATAGCCCAACCGCCAGCGAGTGGATAGTGTACACCGATGGGTCCTCCACGGCTAATGGAGCAGGGGCCGGAGTGGTATTGACCAGCCCGGAGGGGATCGACTTTGAGCATGCTCTCAGATTTGTCTTTCCCGCGTCAAACAATGAAGCTGAGTATGAAGCAGTGCTCGCAGGCGTCAACTTAGCCAAAGCCGCAGGCGCGGAGCGGATTGTCCTGGCAACAGATTCCCAGCTCATCGCCAACCAAATCAATGGAGAATATGAGGCTAGGGACCAAACGATGGCCGCGTACCTGGAAATGGTGAAGAGGGAGTTGTCAGGCCTGAAATCATATGAATTCAGACAGATCCCTCGATCCCAGAACAACCGGGCGGACGCCCTGTCAAAACTGGCTAGTTCCAGCCTGCAGGATATAAGGAGGTCGGTATGGGTGGACGTCATCCAGGAAAAATCTACCGTCCCCTGCCGAACCGTCGGCGCGGTGGAGGAAGCAGGGCCTAGAGATTGGAGGACCCCCATCATCCTGTTCAAGAAACATGGAATCTTACCGACTGACCCCGTACAAAAAAGAAAAATGCCGGCAAGGGCGGCATGGTTCATGATAATGGGAGAAGATTTGTACAAGAAGTCTTTCTCGTCCCCCCTGTTCAGGTGCCTGGGGGCAGAGCAGGCGGCGGAGGTGTTGGATGACATCCACTCTGGCATATGTGGCCATCACATAGGAGGAAAGTCGTTGGCACACAAGGCCTTGAGAGCCGGATATTACTGGCCGACCCTGCTGGCCGACGCCAAGGACTTGACTCAAAAGTGCAGGAAATGTCAGCTTTTCGCCCCATCCATCCATGCCCCGGCCCAAGAGCTCAGGCCAATCGTATCCCCCATCCCCTTCGCTCAGTGGGGGATGGACATACTAGGGCCTTTTGCGGTGGCCACCGGGGGAAGAAAGTTCTTGATCGTGGCTATCGACTACTTCACCAAGTGGGTGGAAGCTGAGGCAGTGCCCAATATTACCGAGCCTGCAGTCAGGAAGGTGATATGGCGGAACATCATCACTAGATTCGGCCTGCCAAAAATGTTGGTGTTTGATCATGGAAGGCAATTCGATAACGACCCACTGAGAATCTGGCTGGAAGGCCATGGCGTCGCAGTCGCTTAATCTGCCGTCTGCCACCCTCAAACCAACGGACAGGCAGAGGCAGCCAACAAACAGATCTTGAATGGCCTTAAGAAGATGGTAGATAACCTCAAGGGCAGGTGGGCCGACGAGCTCCCCAGCATACTCTGGTCAATCCGGACCACCCGAAAGGAATCTACGGGCCAGACCCCGTTCGGCCTGGTATATGGTGCAGAGGCTCTATTACCAATCGAGGCCAGGATCCCTTCCCTGCGCTCCTTACAATACGACCAGGCTGCGAATGAAGTAGCAATGGCCGAGGCCTTAGATCTGGTCAGTGAGGTGAGGGAAGAAGCCAGTGCCAATATCGTCGCCTACCAGCAACGAATGAGGAAGGCGTACAATAAGAGAGTGCATCAGCGAAATTTTCAGATGGGTGATCTAGTTCTCAGAAAAACACAGGCTGTGGGAAAATCGAAAGAGCACGGCAAACTCAGCGCTAACTGGGAAGGTCCATACCAAGTAACTCAAATCTTAGGGCCAGGCACGTATAAAATCGCCAATCTTGAGGGCCAAGAGTTGAGTGCTCACTGGAACGCAGACACCCTGAAGAAGTATTATGTCTGGCAAGATTTTAAAATAGTTTTTGTTTCCTGAAAAATTGGCGGAGAACGGTCAAAGAATGTCGACGGCTCCGACCATCCTTGTGCTAAATTTTTACAAAGAAATGAAAGAACTTCAAGTCTATACTCGTTGCCTGTTCAAACTTGCGTTTTCACACACAAAAGAGCAGGGGGCAATAGGGGGAGGCCCCCCTGTTGTCAGAACTAAGGAAAATGTCCCCCCCAACAAAAAATTCAACGCCTCCCTACAAGCCTCTGGGCAGGCAGGGGGCAGGCCTCCTGTACTTTGATCAAAAGCTAGGGACAGGCCAAATGAACAAGGACTGGGGGCAGGCCCCCCAACCTTGTATAAAAAACGCAATGTCACCCTGCTTACCTCTGGGCAGGCAGGGGGCAGGCCCCCTGCACTTTGATCAAAAGCCAGGGACAGGCCAAATGAACAAGGACTGGGGGAAGGCCCCCCAACCTTGTATAAAAAACGCAAATGTCACCCTGCTTACCTCTGGGCAGGCAGGGGGCAGGCCCCCTGGACATTGATCAAAAGCCAGGGACAGGCCAAATGAACAAGGACTGGGGGCAGGCCCCCCAACCTTGTATAAAAAACGCAAATGTCACCCTGCTTACCTCTGGGCAGGCAGGGGGCAGGCCCCCTGGACTTTGATCAAAAGCCAGGGACAGGCCAAATGAACAAGGACTGGGGGCAGGCCCCCCAACCTTGTATGAAAAACGCAAAGTCACCCTGCTTACCTCTGGGCAGGCAGGGGGCAGGCCCCCTGGACTTTGATCAAAAGACAGGGACAGGCCAAATGAACAAGGACTGGGGACAGGCCCCCCAACCTTGTATAAAAAACGCAAATTGTCACCCTGCTTACCTCTGGGCAGGCAGGGGGCAGGCCATACTCTATGGAAAGCAAAGCAAGCAGAAATAGAGGACAAATATCCGAAAATCAATTCAGGAAAGAGTAATATTGTTTGAGCAAAACCCAAAATAAAGATCCGAAAAAGCCAGAACACTACAGACAAGTTGGTCATACTAAGGCTCAGCACAAAAGTTATCATTAAAAGAAAAGCCTAAACATCAGGCATGTCATGGCTGGGACCAGCAGCTTCCTTAGGGGCTCCGGCCGCCAGAGCTTCATTCTTGGCAGCATAAAGGTTCCGGAAAGCATCCTCGTCAAAGACAGGAAACATTTCCTTAATCACCTCCATAACAAGCTCCAAGGAGGAAGTAGCCCCATTTTCAAAGCTCAAGTCCGTGGCAGCTTCAGCTTCCTTCAGGATGGCATCTTTCTCATCTTGCCACCCAGTCTGAGCCTGTTTGAAATCTGAGTCGGCCTTAGACAGCTTCTCTTCCAAATCATCTGCTATTTTCCTGAAATGCTCCATCTCAGCCAGGGACGTTGTGGCGCGCTCCAGTGCCAGGCGACTCTCCTTCAGCTCTACCTCCAGCTTGGACGCCTCCCTTACAGCCTTCTCCCCTTGGAATTTCCACTGATTGGCCTGCCCCTTCGCTTCCTCCAGCTCGCTCTCCTGCTTTGTCAGCTTGTCCTTCAAGCCAAAGATCAGGGTCACATCCCTTTCAACCATGGCTAGGCGATCAGAAGGAGGGGCCCCAGGGGTGACAATCAGCTCCTCATCACTTAGGCGGCTGAGGGCCGCCAGCTCGGCAGAGGCATGCAGCACCTTGGAAGTGCGCTGTATGTATTGAATCACCTGGTTGGAGGTAGTGGTTATAGACTTGGTAAGGCGGTCCGCCAAGACAGTACCAGAATCCGAGAGCAGGCCTGACACATCAACACTATCGCCTGCAGTACAATGGAACTCTACATTTTACTCCAAGATAGAAGTGCCCGGGATGTCGTGAGCAGGGCATTTCGCCTCGGGGGTCTCCACATCAGCCTCCAAGTCAACCATTGGCATAGTCCCTGGAGTCTCCCTATTCCTCTTTCTCCTGTGGACCAAGGGAGCACTCTCTCCAGTCTGCTCAGAGTCCGCAGGGTGAGACCCCTGGGAAATGTGAGTCCCGGCAGGAGAATCACCCTGCCGATAAGCATGGGAAGGGGTCGCCACAGAGGTAACCTCGGCTTCCCCACCCTGGGCATTGGGGGAGGGAGCCGCCGGCTTTAGCCGTGGAGGGAAGGGGAGTCGTCGGCCAGAGGCGAATTCCTTCACAAACCTCATTAAGTTCTTTTCTCCTTTCTTGAAGTTGGAAGGAAGAGAGGGGCACTTTTGGGCAACAATAAATTCCTCAGACAGGCCAAGCCTCCTCACCTGCTTCCTTGTCCAAAGGCAAGAAGCAGAACCTGCAAGACGGGTAAATAGCCGGTTAAGGAAACAGGGATGGAAACCTCGAGAAAAGACAGGCCAATTGAAGCCCCTAAACTACCTTCAAGGCCGGGAATCAGGCCCAGCGGGGTCAGCTATTCATCCGTGGTAATGAGATCTGCTTGAGGAAGCCAGAAAGCAGGCTCATTAGGGGGAGGCCCCTCAGTAACCTTAAACTTCTCGACCAAGCTCTCGCCTGCCTGGCTCAGCTTCACCTTCAGATCTTCTCCCCCGACACCCGGATGGTATTCTTCGCGGGTTTCCATACGGGTATGCACGTGATTCCTAAAGTGCCTAGGGATCCGCCACCCTGAAGCACTATGTACATACAGAAAATTGTCCTTCCAGTCTTTCAGGCTGTTTAAAGCCGGCCAGACTAGAGCGTACTTCTTCGACTTCAAAATGGACCAGTACCCAGGGGAGTCATCCCCCCTTGATGAAGACACCATTTGTAGCCAAGTCATGGCGCGCAGGGCATCAATAGAGGGCCCTTCCCCATGAAAGAGGCAAGTCCAGGTGTAGGCCACCAGGGTCCTGATCGCCGAGGCAGTTAGCTGAGCAATGGCCACGTTCATCCTCCTAAAAACCTCCTCCAAGAAGGGGTGCAGAGGGAATCGTAGGCCGAATTCCAGGCTCTTGTGGTAAACAGCCACTCAGCCGTCAGGAGGGCAGCACACCGTGTCTCTCTCCCCGGGAATTATAACGGTGTATCCCTCCCCAAAGTGATAAAATTTCTCAATCTCTCCGGCAGCATTGCTCTCCAGAATCAGGTCTCGATTCTTGGTTTCAGGGTAGGTTCTCAAAGGAACCAGGTATTTGTGTTTATCCAAGAAATACTTTTTCCCTTTCTCCCTGGGAGCAAGGCCAGCAATGGTAGTGGGGTATATCTCCAATGCATCGTCGTCGGAGTCGACAACGTCAAAAGGAGCGGGTTCGGGTGAGTTGGCACCCCCATCTTCCTCGGGGCGGTTTCCCCCGCCGGGTCTGACCCCAGAGGAAGAGGCTAAGTGGGATCTCCCCCTTCTCCTACCCTCCGTTCCTCCGGACGACGGACTAAAAGAAAGAGCGCGAGCGCGAGACATTTCTATTTCGCGAAGGAGTACGAGAAAAAGGAAGAAAAACGAAGAGTTGGAATCAAGATTCTAACCTAGAAAGATGACCGTCGCTGAAAAATCCGAAGTTAGGTGTTCCTCGAAATCTTGAAAGAGTTCTCAGCAGCAAGGAGAGTGAGGAAGAAGCAGAGGTTTGAGTTTCAAAAATGTTAAAAAAGGAAATTAGGGGGAAGAGAATGGGCTTATATAGGTCCGGGCAACTGAAGGGTCACCTTTTCTCTGCAAGGCTCTCCCCGCAAATTACCCCCCACGTTTCACGTTTCTAACAACCAACCTCCTCTTCCCAAGAAGAGCCTCGAGAAGGCAAATAGGCGTCAGAGGGCTAACACCCTCCCAATGACGTCACTCCCTTTCAAAAAAAAATGCAAACAAACAATAATAATGAATCGCCTGATCTTTTTTCATTAGAATAAGCCCAAGAAATGGGCAAGTTACAAAGCCTAGCCGAATTACAAAAAGAACCAGGAAGCCTGGCTCAACCAGCCTGCCTGACAAAGGCAAGGCTAGTCATCGTCAAAACCTGGGGAGTAATCCCCAGGACTATTATACCCCCCTGCATCGGAACCCCAATCCCAGTCGTCTGAGTCTTTAAAGGGGTCCGCAGACTCGTCGTCCTCATTCCAGCCAGAAGAGTAGCCCTGGCCGCCGCTGTCTCCGGAGTCACAGCTGCTAACGTCCCAATCCCTGCCATAGGGGACTGTCCGAGCATTATCGCAAGAACCACAGCCGACCTTCATTAGGGGAGAGGAAGGACCTGATTCCGGAGAAGAAGTTAGCTTCGAACAATGGGGGTCAAACTGCTCAGGATGCAGTCAGGGGAAGCATTCATGGCATCCCCTGTCAAAGCAGCCCCCACCCTGGGGGTAACGCTTGAACTTAAAAGCAGCCGGCGAAGCCCTCTTGGGACGCTTACCTGCCCTGACACGCGCCTTCTTTCCGAGTTTCCTACGAAGTCGGGTGCTGAATTGCCGGCTACGGCGAAGGGCACAGAAGGACATCCTATGATACCTTAGTCTCCAACCTCCCTTCCAGCGGCGGGTCACCACCCGGGCCCCGCGATGAAGGAGAACTTTTGTAATCCATGACATGTTTTCTTTGGGAAATAAGAAAGCTAAAAATGAATTGTGAAGAATGGCAAGAGGAACAGAATTTATACAAAGAACTAAGGCTGTGCATTAATGGCACTTCAACCACCCTGTAAGAGGAAGCGACCAATCATAGGATCTGCGCGTTACCCAAGAATCCGCTTCGCAAGAAGTAATCATTCTAGAGGAACATTCCAACCTTCCTTGTCACACCCAATGCGCTTGGGCCTCCAACCTCGGGAACAAGCAACGCATTAAATGCAAGGGAGCCCAAAAGTCAACTGCACCCCATCTCGTGAGACGCCTGCCAAGAGGAAGACCCTGCCTCCCTCTGGCCGACGTGGGCCAATTGATGGGAGTTGACTAAGTGCCACGGGTCGCCCGCCCGTGGCACCCTGGAATAACTCACCCCTAGGGTGAACTGAGGATCGTCCAGCAGGCCCGCCCTGCAAAAGACTACTGAAAGCACTCCAAGGCTTGCGCCCGCTCGGCACGGTCCCGCTGTCAGCCGAGCAGGGCCACCAAGTCCCCTGCGTGCTGGCTTCCAGGGTGCCCAAACCCCCAGTGCGAGCACGGGAAACCGAGGGCCCATCCGTCATTCTGCCTCGGGTAAGGGAAAGTGGGTGGATGAGGCGAGGCACGTGTCGTCCCCGTGTCCACCCATTCTACCGCTCTTTTCCCTCTCCTTCTCTCTCTCTTGTGGGAAGGTATAAATACCTACTCATCTCCCACTTAGAGGGGGTGGGATTTTCTCTCTCTAGACTCTTACTCCTAAAAACGCCGCCTAGTTCCTCACGAGCTAGGTCCATCAAGGCATTCACGGACTGACTTAGGCATCGGAGAGGGTTCCCTCGGACAACCTCCGAGGCCCTGTGCGCTACTTGTGCAGGGAGAAGACTTGATCCGCCGGGAAGGTCCGATCATAGGAGAGGGGGAGAGGAGAGATCGAAGGATACCAAGCAAGCAATATCCGAACACTAAGAATCCGAATCCGTAGTCGGGTTAATCGTTTCCGTGACCGGAACAATAATAATAATAATAATAATAATAATAATAATAATAATAATAATAATAACAATAATAATAATAATTATAATAATAACAATAACAATAATAATAATAATAATAATAATAATAACAACAACAACAACAACAACAATAATAATAATAATAATAATAATATCAATAATAATAATAATAATAATAAGCGCGAAGAGTGAGAAAAATTTCTCTCTCTAGAATTTTCCCTCCCTTGGCGATTCTGTTACGAACTTCTTGAGGTCTTCTCCAATGGCTTCCGAGTTTGTGAAGCGTGGTCTTGGAAGGCCAAAAAAGGCGAATCAGTCTCTTCCTCCTCCAATTATAGGTGGTTTGGATCAGAGTGAGACGGAATTGCGAACTAAGGATGATTCTCAGGGTTCTTCGCGAAGAATTTCATTGAATGAGGTTATCTTGGATGCAATGGCATCGGCTGGTAAAATTTCTCTTGATACTGAAGTTCCTTTGGTCTCTGAATCTTCTCTGGTTCATAATTCTGCTGAGAATGCTAATGTCGTTAAACCCTCTGTTTTGGATCCTGAAAAGAATGTGAATACTAAGCCTAATTGGTCGAAAATTGCTGCTAAACAACAGAATTTAGGCATGAATTTGCAGTTTTTTGATGATGTTGTTGATAGTCCTGAAATTAGTATTGCATTATGTGATTTCGAGGATGAACTTAAACTCTGGAATTATACGTTGATGGGGAACATTATTGGTTCGAAACCTTCTTTACAAGAGGTCAAGAAATTTGTTAATGAGAAATGGGGGGCGTTGGCTTCGCCTGTGGTTCAATATTTTAAGAAAGGATGGTTTTCCTTTCGGTTTGATTCAAAGGAAGCCATGGATAGGGTTCTTGGAGGAGGACCTTGGAGTATGGGGATGTACACCTTAATTCTCAAAGAATGGACTCCCTCCTTTTCTGAAACCATGGACAGGTGACTTGTGTTCCTATTTGGGTATTGTTTCCTGACCTTGATCCTTTCTTATGGTCGGATATAGTGCTTAGTAAACTTGCAAGTAAAATTGAGAAACCATTGTGTGCTGATTTTGCTACTATGGCTAAGACTAAGTTGTCTTTTGCTAGAGTGCTCATAGAAGTTGATGTTTCACAACCTTTGCCTGAACATGTTATTAGTACTCCTTTTAATGACTACTCAGTGCACAAAGTCCAATATGAATGGGTCCCTTACTATTGTAAGGGTTGTGGTAAACTGGGTCATAATATTGCTAAATGCAAATGGGAGAAACAGAAAATTGCTGCACAAAATGCTGTTGTGCAGGCTGTTCCAGTTAGCAAGGGAATTGCTGCACAAAATGCTGTTGAGCAGGTTGTTCCAGTTAGCAAGGGCCCTCTTGTTGTTGATCCTTTTGTTTCTAAGGAGCTAGGTGGTACCTCAGAGCTCTTGGGGGAGATGAGTAGACCAGAGGTGGAAGATGAGCTTCCTTTTCCTGGTGGAAAACCCCCCGAGCAAGCTGCTGTAATGCATCAAGGATGCTCCTCCAGCCAGGATGAAGGCTTTCATCCTGTCTCTAAAAAGAATTCTTCATCTAAAAACACTAAAGCTGAAGTTATCCGTGAACCAATGCCTTTGGTTAACAAATTTCAGAAGGCTTTCATGCTTTCATCGATCTTCGCTAAATGAGATAATCCTCACTGCTATGAAATCTGCTGGTAAAATTGTCTCTCCTTCACCTGTTCTTTATGATTCTACTCAATCTATTGATACTGGTTTACCTTCAACAACTATGCAACCCGTTGTTGTACCCCCTGTTTTTGATAAACCTGAAACTAAAACTTGGTCAAATGTTGCTCGTTCTGCTAAACAATTGGGAATGAATCTTTACTATTGTGAAGATAGTTCTAATTCTACGGAAATTGATATAGAATTGGATGATTTTGCTGATGAATTGAAGCTATGGCAGTTCACTCTAATGGGGAATTTCATTGGCTCAAAGCCTACTCTGCAATCTGTACAGAAATTTGTATCCGAAAGTTGGGGTAGCATTGCATTACCTAAAGTGCAATATTATAAGAAGGGTTGGTTCTCTTTTAGGTTTTCTTCAAAAGAGGATCTAACTAATGTCCTTAAAGGGGGTCCTTGGAGGATTGGGGGATCATCCTTGGTGCTCAAGGAAAGGTCACCTTAATTTTCTGCTGAATTGGATGTAGTAACTACAGTACCAGTTTGGGTGTTGTTCCATGATCTGGAACCCTTCATGTGGTCGGACATAGTTTTGAGTAAGATTGCTAGTAAGGTTGGCAAGCCTATCTGTGCTGATTTAGCAACTACTACTAAAGCTAAACTATCATTTGCAAGGGTCCTGATTGAGGTTGATGTTTCCCAAACCCTCTTGGATCATGTCATTGTTAATACCCCTTTCTCTGGTCAATCTGTTCAGAGAGCGGAGTATGAATGGGTGCCTTTTTCTTGTCATGGTTGTGGCAAATTGGGGCACAGAATTTCCAACTGTAAGAAGGAAGAAAAGAAGCTTAAGGATAAGGAGGAGGCTACAATGAAGGCTAAGGAGGCTGAGGAAGGAATTGCTCCTACTATCAAATCTCCAATGCCATCCGAACAGCCTACTGTTGTTAAGGTTCAAGAGAGGAAGGAGGCCAAGCCTGCCTCTCCAAGGAAATTTTATCAGGATGACCTGTTTCAACCTGTATCTAAGAGAAACTCTTCTACCACTAAGGTTGTTCAACCTGTTATTAGAGAACCTTTGGTTCTAACTAATACTTTTCAGGTTATTTCTCAAAATGAGAAACCTAATATTGTGATGGAGAGTCCTACTGACTTTTCTGGTGGTAGCCTACAGGATCCTTTACCCCCTGATAAACAATGAAGATTGCATCATGGAATATTAGAGGTTTCAATGATCCTATAAAACATAGTGAGGTTAGGGAGTTTTTCTTCTCTAATAAGTTGGACATTCTTGGGCTCTTGGAGACCAAGGTTAAGCAGAATAAGGCTCAAAGAATAATACTTAACAACTTCAGAGGTTTGGATGTTCTTACTAACTACTCTCATCATTACAATGGAAGAATTTGGTTGATCCTTAATCCTAATACTGTTTAGATCTCTAGTTTATGTTTTTCTGATCAAATTATCTCGGGTTTGGTTCATCATATTGAAACCAAGTCTCATATGAGGATTTGTATGGTGTATGGTGACAATGATGCTACAACTAGAGAAGGTCTATGGGAGTCTTTACAAAGATTGAGGGATAACAATCCTTGGCTGGTTTTGGGGGACTTTAACATTGTTAGAAGTCCTGAGGAGAAGCTAGGATCTAACCCTCCTTCTCTTAGAGATATGTTGGCTTTTAATGATTGTCTTTCTGCTTGTTTGCTTGATGATCTTAGTAGTTCGGGTTGTGATATGACTTGGACCAATAAACAAGTTCCTTCTGATAGGATTTGGTCTAAGTTGGATAGGGTACTGGTTAATCCCACTTGGCTTTCTACTTTTCCTAATTCATCTGCAATTATCTCTGAGGCAGGAATTTCAGATTATTCACCAATTTTGGTGCAGGTCTTGAAGGATAATCCAACAAGAAAGGCCTTTAGTTTCCTAAATTGTTGGATATCACATCCTGAGTTTATGCCTGTTGTTAGGCAAGCCTGGAATAGTAATATTAAAGGCTCTCCTTCTTTCAAATTCTTTGGTAAATTAAAACTGGTTAAGAAGGCTTTGCAAAACTTGCACAAAAAATATTTCTCCAATGTTTCTACTAGGGTTATGAAGGCTAAAAAAGATCTCTTAGCTTGTCAAGAAAAATTGCAAACATCTCCTTTTTTCCCCTGATCTTATATTTGAAAAAAAAAAGGCTTTATATACTTTGTATAGTGCTTTGAAAGGAGCTGAACTTGATATGCTCAAACAAAGAGCCAAAATACAAGACCTTCAACTTTCAGATTGCTCTACCAAGTATTTTTTGCCAAAATAGCTGAAAGAAGGAATGCTTAAATGGTGGGTGCTATTCTTGATGAGAATGGAATAATTCATGAAGGTACAACTAATGTAGCTAATGCTTTTCAGAACTATTATCAAACTCTTTTGGGGCAGGAGAAGGAGGTTACTTCAGTGGACACATTGCAAGGTACTTGTGTCTCTGAAGACCAAAAAAGAAATCTCATATCTGTTATTACTAAAGAGGAGATAAAAAATGCTGTTTTTGGTATGGATTCAAATAGCAGTCCTGGAGTGGATGGGTTTTCAGCAGGTTTTTATAAAGCTACTTGGAGTGTGATCAAAAGGGGACTTTTATAAAGCTGTTATGAGCTTCTTTCAGAAAAGTCACATGGCTAAGAAAGCTAACTCTACCTTGATCACCTTAATTCCTAAGAAGAAAGGAGCCTCATCTGTAATGGAATTTAGACCCATATCTTGCTGTACAGTCTTTTATAAGACAGTAAGTAAAATCATTGCCAATAGACTCAAACATATTCTGCCTGATATTATAGGGAAGGAGCAAGCAGCCTTTGTAAAAGGCAGGAACTTGTTTGATAACACTCTCCTTTCTCAAGCTTTGGTCAAAGGATACACTAGAAAGTATATTACTCCTAGATGTATGGTGAAGGTGGACATTAGAAAAGCATTTGATTCCTTACAATGGAGATTCATTGAAGAAATACTTACCAAGTTTAGTTTCCCTCCCATCTTTATCTCTTGGATCATGGGATGTATATCTAACCCCTGGTACTCATTTAAGCATAATGGGGGAGTCCATGGATTTTTCAAGGTAAAAGTGGAATCAGACAAGGGGATCCTTTGTCCCCTTATCTGTTTGTTCTAAGTATGGAAGTTTTTTCTAGATTGATGAGGAGAATAGGGACCTTGGATCGGGTCTCTTTTCATCCTAAATGCTGTAGGCTCAATCTTACTCATCTTATTTTTGCTGATGACCTTATGATTTTCACTAGATGTGATGTTTCTTCAGTTAAGGCAGTAAAGAGTATTTTGGATTCTTTTGGTGCTATGTCTGGATTGAGAGCAAACCTTGAGAAGACCTGTATATACTTTGGAGGTACCAGTTCTCTGATTCAACAAGAGATTCTCAACTGTACGAGATTCACTTCAGGTTCCTTTCCTTTTAGGTACCTTGGAGTCCCTCTTAATGATTCAACAATCAAGGTTTCCATGTTTGACTCTCTGATTATAAGAGTCCAACAATCTATACAGCATTGGTCAACAAAATTCCTTTCATATGCGGGTAAAGCTCAACTGATAAATTCAGTTGTTTTTGGCTTGCAAAAATTTTGGTGCTCTAGCATTCTTCTTCCAAAGACTGTAGGTCAAGTCTGTTAAGAAACTATGCAAGGATTTCTTCTGGGGTATTCAACCAGGTGCTAGGAGATTGACTCTCAAGAAATGGGATGATATTTGTAAACCATGGTCTGCAGGGGGCTTTAATATTAAGAGTTTGGAAGCTTGGAATAAAGCTCTCCTAACTAAATGGATTTGGTCCTTGTCTAAAGACTCTGATAGTATTTGGAGTAAGTGGTGTCATTGTTACATTCTGGATAACAAAACCATCTGGACAGTATGTTCCAAAGAGCATTTTCCTTCAGGGATTAAGAATGTTCTCTTAGTTCATGATGAATGGATCAACAGATGCAATTCTCTTCAGGATGCTCAAAGAGTAATCCTTAGTTGTGTCCATAATAGAAGGTTCAAAGTCTCAGCAGCTTATGAATTCTTCTTACAGGATCATTCCCCTCAGTTCTGGAGTAAAGCTTTGGTTTCATCGCTTATTGTCCCAAGGCACCGCATCATCATATCTCTAGCAGCGCAGGATAAGCTACCAACATTGGATAACATTCAAGCTAAGGGCATCCAATTAGCTAACAGATGTGCTCTATGTCATCAGGCAGAGGAAACTACAGGTCATCTCTTTTTCAAATGTGGCTATTCTAAATTAGTTTGGCTTTAGGTTTTGGTCTAGTTGGATATTCCTTTGGCAACTGATGGTCTCCTTGCTGGTTTGAGATGGATATCTCAGTCAAGTAAGAAGCATCACTGGAAGGCAGATTGGTATAAAGCGAGTGTGGCCACTATGGTTTACCTGATCTGGAAGGAACAAAATGCAAGGGTTTTTGGGCTGACTTCTACTACAGTTGACAACCTTATTAGTCATTTGAAGTTCATAATTTTAGTCAGATTCCTCATGTAGAAATCTAGTCCTAAGCATAAAAGGGCTTTAGATAGAATTGTTGTTTTGGCTAGCTAAAACAATAGCGTGCTAGTTCTTTTGCAAATCTTGTAATTTCATTAACATCTAATGAAATGATATCTTTTTGCAAAATAATAATAATAATAATAATAATAATAATAATAATAATAGCTTTGCTTTACCAGACTTAGTTTTACTATAGCTAAGGGGGTGGGGGCCCAGATTGTATCTCGGCTACCCACCAATTTTTTGTAAACTGTTTTTTGATTCATCAATAAAATTCTCCAATTCATAATAAAAAAAAAATAATAATAATAATAATCATCATCATTTAAATTGGTTTTAGAGAGGGAGGGCGATTCAGCCTCTCTTCCCCTGCCTCCGTCTAGGGTTCGCACCGCTGGTGACCGCTGTCCGCGGCAGGTTGCCCGCCTTTGCCGGTCGTCTTTCCTACCCCTTGGCCATTGCCGGCAGGTTTCTCCTCCCTCCTGTCGTCTTCTCCTTTGTGTCTTTCCTCTGCGCGATTTTCCGTAGATTTCTCCATGTTTTTGCCGCCGCTGCTCTGGTGCTTGCCGGCTGCCCTTTCTTCTTCCTCCATCCACCTTCCTCTTCTGTCGTTCCTGTCCGTTCCTCTGGTCGGTTTTCGGCCTGAATTCTGTTGCTGTTTGTTTGCCGCTGCTGCTGGTTTTTTTGTCGGCGCTCTTTCGTTGCTCTGCCACTCGTTGCCGGCTGCCTTTTCTTCTTCCTCCGTCTGCCTTCCTCTTCTGCCGTTCCTATCCGTTCCTCCGGTCGTTTTCTGCCGGATTTCTGCTGCTCTTCTGTTGTTTGCCTCTGCTGCTGGGTTGTGTGCCGTCGACGGGCCTCTGTCCTCGTCGGTGGGTCTCTTTCCGGCTTCCTTGCCCTTGGCGAAGTGTGTGTCAGCTGTTGGTTTTGTCAGTTTCTTCTGTTTCTCTTGTTTCCTCCGTCTACATCCCACCGTCGCTGTTTCCTGCCGGAATCGGGTCGGTTTTTCGCTGCTGTTTCTCAGTCTCTCTGTCGTTGCTGCTGGTTCTCGACTCTCTCCAGGTGGTTCTCTCCGGTGTCGGTTCTTGTTTGTTGCGTTTTGTGTTGTTTGTTCTATTTTCGTTTGGTCGGTTTTTGCTTGCCCCTGGTTTGGATTGTGGCTGCTCTATTGTCAGGTGATCTCGGTTTGGGTGTGTGGTGTGGGCGTTGTGGCTTTTTCGGTTGTTTCAGGGTGGTTTTTGTTTGGTTCTTGTGTTTATTAGTTTGTTTTCTCTTCCTAGTGTTGTCAGTTCTTCATGTCAGGAATTGCGCGTTTCCATTGTCCCTTCGTTGGTCTTTCTGAGTGTCGTGACAATAATGGGAAGGGTCTTGTTAGAACCTCCATGATCGTCTACCTCCGAGATCGACATGGCCTTGGAGATGATCAGGTAATTACGCGCCATGCTCTTTCTTCTAGTTTTTCTGTTTTTTCTGAGGCGGAGGTTACGCTTAAGCGTATGGGTCTTTGGCTTTGTGGGGTTTGCTTTACTTCACATACTCTTGCTTCCAAGTGTCATCACGGGTCAGGGTCTGATTTTGATGCATCCCCTGACTGTGGTGATGGAGTAGCTCATTTTTTTATCTTTGGCATCCCCAGGCCGCCCACTCCATCTTCGTCCCCTGGCAATGTTGTGGGACCTGCGGGATTGGGTTGTCTTGACGTGGCTTCTTTGGATCGCTTGCTGTCTTTAGGGGTGCGTACTGTGAAATCTATCCCTCCCAGATGTCTTCTTGGATTTTCTAGGGTCCTCAGGGGAGCCCTCGATTCTGTGGCTGACTCCCCTGGTGACCTTTCGCGCTGTGTTAGCTTGCTTATTTTGCCTCTTTGTATACTTAGGATGTTTTCCCCCAGGAGTAACCTTGAGTGCAGATCTGTTGTGAAGCATCAGCGTCAGGAGAAGTGTATTACCAGCGCCATTCGTACTTGGGGTGCCCCTGGCGGTATTACTCAGCTTCTGCAGGAGACTTTAGCTAAGGAGGGTCCTTCTTTTCATTTAGAGGAGGACGTTAACTCTAGTGAGGTTAACGTTCGGCAGTGTCGGTGGAAGATTTGTGATGGTCATTATGCTGCCGCCGTTCGGGTGCTCTCTTCGTCTGGCGTCGCTCCTTACAGCGCCGATACTCTGCAGGCTTTGAAAGATAAGCACCCCACTTTTCCGCCCCCTTCCTTGCCGCCTTTGCCTGCAGCTCACCCTCAGCTCGTCGCGTCTGCGACCGTTGTGTTGGATATGATCAGAAGTTTTCCACGTGGCACTTCTTGTGGGCGGGACGGTTTTCGTGCCCAACATCTTCTGGATTGTTTGAGCGGAGCCACGGTTGCTATCTCGGATGATTTGATCACCTCTATCACTAAGGTGGTTATCTTTTTCTTGAGGGCACATGCCCTCAGGTTCTCGGTGAGTACATTGCTAGTGCTCTGCTCACCCCGCTTGTTAAACCAGGTGGTGGGATTCCTCCTATTGCTGTGGGCACGGTTTGGAGATGCCTTGTCTCTATGGTTGGAGCTGTTCTGATTGGTCCGTCGCTTTGTGGTTATTTTGAGGGTTTCCAATTTGAGGTCGGGGTCTTCAGTAGAGGAGAGGCTATTTTGCACGCCATGAATCGGTTTATTAAGGCTCGTGGTAGCGATGTGGGCCTTTCCATGCTTTTGGTCGACTTCCAGAATGCCTTTAATTTGGTCGACCGAGAGATCATGTTGCGCGAGGTTCGTCGTTGTTGTCCTGTTCTTTCCCGCTGGGCCGAGTTTTGTTACTCTAGGCCTGCCAGACTTTTTTACGGGGAGCACAGCTTATGGTCTTGCTAGGGGGTCCAGCAGGGTGACCCTTTAGGCCCTCTTCTTTTCACTTTGGTCCTACATCCTTTGATTTGTAAGATCCGGGACTCTTTCGTCTTGAGCTTGCAGGCTTGGTACTTGGACGACGACACCATCGTTGGAGATACTTTGGTTATGGGGAAGGTTTTGGAGCTGATTATGGAGGACGGACCTCGCTTGGGTCTTCACCTTAATGTCGGAAAACCGAGGTTTTTTGGCCTAAGGAGTATCTTAGGAGTCAACTTCCTGGTGTTCCCCCCCCCCCCCCCCCCCGATATTTCTCGACCGTCACGTGGTGTCAAAGTTCTTGGTGGCCCCGTCAGTGTCTGTCGTGTTTTCAGCAGTGAGCTAGTAGTGAAGAGATCAGAGTTACTAGGACCATTGAGCTTATGGATTCTGTTGCCAGGTGTGGACATGACATGGGTCCAACCCGACGCGGCCACGCGCGGGTTTGGGGAGGCAAATGAGTCTCATGTGAGATGGTTCTTGGGTTGAAATTTAAATCAAAATGGAGTCCCCACCGAACTTTGTGGGAGTTCGGGCCCATTCGGACCCACTTTATATCCTTGTGGGCTGTGCACAGAGTACGGCCCATTTCGGTTTCAGAGTTTATGGGGTTCGTCCCTTTGCATTGCGATACCGATACCGACATTATCGGTTACCGTGTATTGAATTACTCTCGTGCACCAACGATTTCGGACATCCAAAAAACGAGGTTCTGAGTAAGGGGTGAGGGTACGTGTTGGGAAGCCCACAAAGGACACCCAACCCCACTCACACTTTTAGCGGCCTCTACTAAGATACCAATCGATTTTAGAATACGCGCGCTAGTAATCCGATTGAATGATATGCAAACAGCGTTTTAACTAAACATGTGAAAATTTGAATAAGTTTCTACGTCGATTTAATGCATATATTTGAATTATTTCGAAGTTGTATTTAGCATGCGAGGTTCGTTTTAGTACAATAAAATGAAAGATTACAAGCAAAATATGTGGGCGGAATACAACCCGAAAATACAATACGACAAACAAAATATATAATAATCGCAACATTAACGGAATGTAAATAAATTGGATGACATAAAAAGACATGATGCCCGGTTTTAAAAAAATTAAGACACGTGATGGACTTGACACGTGTTGACCGAAGTCATAAAAAAAGTTTATCAAGGCTTAAAGTATGTGGAAGGCTCACGGCTTGGCATGACAGAGGTCACTCGATAGAGTCAAGGAGGGACTCGATCGAGTGCCTCTCGAAAAAACCTCATGTCTCGATTTTTGAGGTGCCACTCGATCGAGTGGGCTGAGCACTCGGTCGAGTGCTTCCTGTACGGACTGTTGTCCGCTTCGAAAGAGCGTCGATTTCAAAATTTGTTTTAGCTTTAAGTCGATAGTTTTATTAAATTGCGTAGAAATATGGACTAATTTATACTCGACTTAATTTTTATACTTGCGATATACACACTATTATTACGAGATCGATTATTTTAGAAAAGACGTTATAAGTCGTTTTAGATTGAACTAGGACGAAATAATTCCCTCCGCGTTATAATGTCGTAATTGGCTCTTTCGGACCATGTGACAATTATTTCGGCATCAATGGGTTCGTGCTAGAACGATCTATTGACTAATTCTTTTAGACATAATATTCGACTACGGAATCGATATCGCATCCTAAGAATAAACGTTTCATTTGTTTGATTAGAACGAAAGTCGATTACCTCCGCGTCACGATATCGTAATTAATCCTTGTGGATTATATGATGTTCGATTTGCAACAACAGGTTTCGTTCTAACCTTAGAAAAGAGATCTAGTACACCTAACGATAAATATCCGCGATCGCACTAGGCCCTTGAGTGTTTAGGGCAGCGCTCCTCTAAAGGGTGTCACCTCTGTTACGACTCGTAAAAGGATTAGGAGGATCTTAGAACGGGATTTATCTTTAGGTATACTCGATATGAATTTGTTTTTATAAATCGATATATGTGTGATGCTTTAACATTAATTAAATAGTAGTAATATTAGTAACGATATTAGAAGAATAAAAAAAATGACGACGGTGACGTGAAAAAGGACGAGAGAAAGAGAGACGAGAAAAAGAGAGACGAGAGACGAAAGAAAGAAAGAGAGAAAGAGAGAAAGAGAGAAGTCGGGATTGAATTTGCACCCTCAACCTACATGCTTTGTCTTCTCGGAATAGGGCTCGTCTAGTTGTGTCTTAGGCATGGGAGCGTCGAGATGATGTAAGGGAGTTATGGTGGTTTAGGTGTAGAGGGTTTAAGGTTGAAGAAGGTTGCAAAAGTTGTAAGGCTGAAAAGTTGTATTGGAAAAGTTGTAGAGATGAAAAGTTGTGAATTATGTTGAGGGGGGTGGGGTATTTATAAGAAAATACCCCGATTTAGGATAGAAAAAGGCCACTCGATCGAGTGGTGTGTGGTACTCGATCGAGTGCCCGGTCTGACACCAATTCAGCCGGTTTTGCGAGCCTACTCGACCGAGTGGGCTGATCCACTCGATCGAGTGGGTCTGGACGGAAGATAGGTTTCTTAGAGATAAAGTTTTATCTCTAATGAAGAGGTTTAATTGCTTGGATCTTCTAGAAGCGACGCAGCATATATTTTTGTGTCGGTTTTGTTTTTGACCGGGGTTTGACTCGGTCTCCAAAAGACGGTTTTACCCCCGGTGTCGGTTTTGACCCAAATTAGTCTTATTTGATTGAAAACGACCCACTAGGCCTGAATTTGAGGTTAGTTTTGTGAGATTTGTACTCCGCAAAAAGCCCAAGCCATAAACTAACGATTTGAGCCTATATCCGAGCGCGTAAAAGCACGTTCGCATCCGATCATCATCGGGTGTTTTTTGGAAACTGCTATAGACACCTAGCAGCCAAATGTGGGTGTCTACACCAGGATTGAGGATCCACAGTGCGAGTTGTTGTTACTTCGTGCTTGTACGGGTATTTCCAAGCTTTCTTTTGCTCTGCGCACTTGCCCCTTTCGGTTTTTGACTCGGCTAAGATTTCCTTCGATTCTGCTCTACGGTCTAGCTTGGAGCGCATTGTCACCGCGTCCGGCGTCGGGTTTGGGAACTGGCAGTGGCGTCTTTCCACACTACCCTTCCACTTTGGAGGGCTTGGTGTGTATTATGCTGGGGATGTTCTGCATTATGCCTTTCTGGCTTCTCGCCTCCAGTCCTCTGAGTTGCAGGCTATGCTCCTTCGACCTTCACCTGTCTTAGCTCCCGGGTCGACCTTCGATGCGGCCTTGGCTCTGTTCAATGAGACCACCGGTTCCGACCTTCCCCGTGATCCTAGCGAGATCGCTGCCCCCAAACTTATGAAGAAATTGGCAGATATATATTTCATGAAGATTGCTGCTTCGGTACGAAGCAGCACCATCATAGATTTCACATCTCATTTACTGAACATCAATAGATCATCAGCGAACATGAGGCTCGACAATTTTAATTGCTTGCACATCGGATGAAATGTGAAGTCCTTGCTAGCCGTAGTATTCATCAGTAACCTCGTCAGATACTCCATACAGATAGTAAATAAAAGAGGAGAAAGCGAGTCCCCTTGTCTCAAGCCCCTTTTCCCAGGAAAAAATCGAAATTCTCCACATTAAGGCTCAAGGAAAAGGACGTCGTCGTAACACATTGCATTACAAGGTTGCGAAACGAAACAGGAAATTGGAGATGTTTCAGCATTTGTTGAAGAAAGTCCCATTCAATCGTATCATATGCCTTCTGCATATCCATCTTGATCAAGCATCTAGCGAATACAGCATTTCTAGAGTATAATCTGACCAAATCTTGGCAAATTAAGATATTCTCGACAATGCTTCGCCCTCGAATAAATACTTCTTGAACAGGAGATATTATTTTTGGTAAAACCCTTGCCAATCTATTGCATATTAATTTTGAAATGCACTTGTATATTGTATTGCAACACGCAATAGGTCAGAACTGCAGCACGGTCTTAGGACGTTCCACCTTGGGAATAAGGGTGACCGAAGTAGCATTTAATTGCTTCAACATCTTTCCTGTTCTGAAATAGTCTTTGATTGCTTCACATACATCCTCCCCCACTATCGACCAAGCATCCTTGAAGAACTTGCTCAAGTACCCATCCGGTCCCGGAGCTTTATCATTCGGAATGCTAAAGAGCACCTCTTTGATCTTCTCATTCGTTATTGGCTCCTGCAGAATATCTTGATGTTCAGGCTTACACACCGGACCCAGCGCAGTGATGCTAGCATGAACCTATACAGTCGCTTTCCTATCACCCAAGAGACTCTTGTAATAATTTAGAAATGCCTTCTGAACATCTTCAGGGGTCTTCCACATGAGTTCCTGTCACCCAAGAATTATTTATAATTCTTCTAGCTTTCAACGATCCATTGAAAAATTCCGTATTATTATCGCCCTCCTTCAACCAATGAATCTTCACTTTTTGACCGAGGTAACTTCTTCTAGCAATATCCAACTCCCTGTAACACACCTCAACTTCATATTCATCTCGCAACAGTCTAGGATCATCAGGTTTTATGCTCAACTGTTTCTGCAATTCAATGAGTCTGACCTACGCTACCTCTGTTTGATGTTTAATGGCCTGAAATCTGTTTTTGTTCAGATGTTTCAGTGGGACTTTAAGTCTACGCAATTTAGTAACCAACCAGAACATCCTTGTTCCTTCCACAGGCTGCACCTAGGAGTTCTCAACAATTTCCCCAAAGCTCGGAGCTTGACTCCACATATTATAATACTTGAAGCTACGTATCCCACTTTGCTTTCCTTTCTTTCCCGACATCAAACATGGAGTATGATCGAATAATCCCTCAGGTAAAAAACGTGCTATATAGTCCTCAAACATATCAAACCATTCTTGGTTCGCCATTGCCCTATCGAGCTTGCTATAGACCCTATCTTTCGGAGGTTATTTGTTAGACCAAGTAAAGAAAGCTCCATCTGCTGGACAGTCCACCATAGCAATGAAGTCAATACATTTCTGGAAAGGCCTAGCTTCATTGATGTTAAATCCTCCCCCAAGTCTCTCCCCAGAGCTAAGGACACAATTGAAATCTCCCCCTATCCACCATGCACCCTGAATCTGATTATGCAACTGCAACAGGTCACTCCACAGTGTTTCCCTTTCCTCAATTCTGTTAAATGCATATACAAAGGTGACCTCGAACTTCCTTCCTTTTTCTAATTCCTCCACTGCACAGTGTATTAGCTGATTGGAGTACTTTTTTATTAGGACAACACACTGATCAGGATCCCATAACACCCACACTCTCCCTCCTGGATGAATATGGCTGTTAGTAGTAATACACCATCTACTAAATCCATTACTAATGGCCTTATGTTGATTACCAGTGATAAGTGTAGTTTGTAGTGCTTATTTTGCTGTATTTTGGTCCCATTTTCCTTGTGGAATCGCTCCTTGGGAGCGGTTTATGGGCTACTTATGCTTCCACTAGTTCGTTTCAGGTTCCCGAGACCATTCACGAAGAGTTGGAACAATTCCGACTCGATACATACATATTTTGGAGCCAACGAAATGAAGGAACGATCACTCGGTGCCTTGGATTCGATCCCGAGACCTTGGGACCCGATCCCGAGACCCGAGAATCGATGAGAAGCCCATGAAAGGCAAGGAGGGACCTTAAAGATCATATTGGAGGCCTACAAGACTCATCCCCGACGGGTATGGCCTCATCCCGTCCGGGATGAGGTGCACAAAAGCGAAGGGTTCTGCCAGTGGCCCGTCCCGGTCGGGACCATCTCGTCCCGGGCGGGATGACAGTGCTGCAGTCGCACCTTGTTTCTTTCATCCTCCTTCATTCTTGTACCCATATAAATACTTCCCTCTTGTATTGTTTATTATGAGACATTACATTAGACTCTCTTAAGACTCTCTACAACTTTATAAACCCTAGATTTAGTGTTCCTCCATTTAGATTAATCTTCCTTTAATCTTTAGTTAATCTTCCTTTAATCTAGTTTAGATAATCTTGTATTAAGTGGGTTCTTGAAGATTCATCCAAGCTTGATAACCTTGGAGTTGATTTGGGTTCTTATTTATGCAAGTTTACATCTTTTCCTTCATCTTGTTGTTGGTATAATCTTCTTTACTCTTGTTCTTGTTTATTTAATTAAGTTTGAATCTTTATATTTTGTTTATTGTATTTGTTCTTGTTGTTCATAATGGATGTTTGGTTTATGATGTTGTTTTCTCTTATTATTGTTATGGTTAGTTTGATAATGAGTGAGTAGTCTTCTTGTGGGGTTAGTAGGGGGATTAGGGGTAGATTATGGGTGATTAGGGCTTGATTAGGGGTAAAGGTGACTCTTTTGTTGTTAGCCACATATTGGGCACTCTATGTGTTTGTTGAATTGCTTGTGTGAGTAGTAGTGGCCAATGCTTCCCATACTTGTGCTCATCTTCTCATTGTTTGTCTAGTATGTGATTGTGTTAGGGTATAGTCTTTGTCACGAGAGTGCGGACATTGGTCTACGTAGCGAGAGCCCGGACCGACCTTGACCTAGGTTTAGACGCGAGAGCTCAAACCGACTCTAGCAACTAGGAGGCACCTATACCCTTGATCACCCACCCTTCTACACTTAAGAACCCGACCTAACCCTACTCCTTTCCATATTTGGTTCATCTTCCTAGTAAGTCGTTATTTCTCTAGTTCATTGTCTAGTTTGTCTTAGTTATTTCATTTAGCTCATATCATAGTTAGTTCATTGTTAGCTTAGTTCATACTTCTTCTCCCATCATAGTTTGTCAATTATCACCTCCTTTGTGTTTGTTTGTGTGACGTAGTCTCGTTTTTAGGTCGACTTAGTCTAGACTTTACAATACCGTCTCCGTGGACACGACCCGACTTACCCTAGCTACCCACTAGGATTAGTTGGTTATTTATTGTTGGTTAGGACCCACGACGAATCCTTACCATCAATTTGGCGCCGTTGCCGGGGACGGTGCATTGTTTGGACTTAGTTTGCTTATAGCTAGACTTAGTTACCCTTCTTTGTGCTCTTCTATCATCTCTTGTGCATATTTTGTAGGTTTCTTTCATTTTCTTAGCTTCCTTTTCTCTTTGTCTTTCGATTGTGCTTGTTTATTGTCGTTGCCTAGTGCCCATAAAGCACTAGGTGTTCTCACGTTTGTTCTAGTGTGTAGTGTATGCTTAGGAGGGGAGGCGAGTTCTTTCTTTTTAATCCAGAGCCAGAAAGACTCTTTCGAGCCTTTCGCCAACAGACGATTGACCGGGTTAGAATCTCTCAACCAAGCGCTAGCAATACTCATCAAGAGCAAGCTCAAGGATCCGACTTTAATGAGTCACCTCGAGAGACGGCCGAAGGGATCTTCATAAATCCCTTTGGTTCATCTATCCATTCTTCTAGTCCTAGTTCCCCCTCTTCATCTACTTCAACACCGTCTACACCACCATCTCCCTTACATCCAATTATGCCGAAGTTTTCATCTCACTCCACTTTTACCGAGGATGTCTTGCCGGGACCGAGTGCTTTACCGGATACTTATACCGGGAATTTCGTGGCAAAGACACAATTCATCCAACTTGTGGAGAGAAATCAATTTAGTGGTTTGCCCACCAAAGACCCGCACCAACACATGGAGACTTTCTCCGATTATTGAGATGCTATCTCTCAAACCGGGGTTACTCAAGATCAAATCCGTTGGGTACTCTTCCCATTCTCTCTCATTGGAAAGGCAAAGCAATGGATTAAGAGTCTCGATAGGGCAACCATGGGTATCGATACTTGGAAGAAACTTGCATTGGCGTTCTACCAAAAATTTTACCCTCCGGAGAAGACAAATTCGCTTAGGGCCTTCATCACCGATTTCCAACAACGGGATGAAGAGAGCCTTTATGAAGCTTGGGAACGGTTTAAATCTTTGGTTAGATCATGCCCCCACCATGGACTTTCACAATGGTTCTTAGTCCAACAATTTTGGAACAGTTTATATGAGGACTCAAGAGCTATATTCAATATGGGCTCCAATGGTAGGTTTACCGAGGTCGATGACGATCAAACTTGGGCAAGAATCGAGGAGATGGCGGTACATAATTCCCAATACTCAAGGCCTAGAAAGGCGAATCGAGGAGGTAGGAATGAGGTCGATGCTATTACACAATTGAGCATTGACCTTGGAGCTCAATTGAAAACACACATGGAGACTATTGACAAGAAGCTCCAAAGCCACCTCAACCAAGTTCAAAGCTCTAGTTCCTCCAACCAACACTCGATTCATGAAATTAATGCTTTGGGAGTTGTGTCTCCTACACCTTATTATGGGATGTGTGATATGTGCGGGATAGTTGGACATGAGCCTACACATTGTCGGGGAAGTATTGAGCAAGTGAACGCCTTTCAAGCGTTCAAGCAAGGTGCCTCCTATCCTAATGCGTTCCAAGCTTCCCATCAAGTCCCTCAACAACAAGCTATACAACCTCGTCCCTATGTTCCACCTCCCTTAAGGGACAACAATCAAGGGTACCAAGGTTATGCGGGTAACCCAAGACCGTTCAACAATTTCAAGCAACATAACCAAGGTAATTACAACAACAATCAAGGGTTCCAACATGGGAACTTCAATCAAGGAGGTTTCCAAGGCAACCAAAACTTTCAAGGACATCAAAACCATAACCAAGGACACCAAAACTACAACCATGGCAACAATCAAGGCCTTAATCAAGGCAACTCTCATGGGTTCCAAGGGAACCATCAACAACAACAAGCAACCCAAGGTGCCAGACAAGAAAGCAAGCCTAGGAGCCGGTCTCCTATTCATGATTATGGTACTCCATTAGCCCTCACCGACACTCCGCATAATCCACAATCTCCACCTCGGGATTTCAACGTGCAAAAATCTATGATGGATATGCAAAGAAGTACTCAAGAAATGCAAAGAAGCCAAATGGAGATACAAAGATCCCAACAAGAAATGATTGCTCAACTTCTAATGGATAACAAGGAAACAAAAACTCATATGAAGATGCTTGAGACTCAAATATCTCAACTTGCTTCGGGAAGTTCTTCAAGACAAAGGGGGCAATTACCTCCTCAAGGTGAAACTCCAAAATTTAAGCATGTCAATGCCATCAACTTAAGGAGCGGTGCTACCTATAATCCTCCCGTGCTTCCTAGTGAGCAACAAATGAAGGAAGTTGTGTCTCCAACTCAAGAATATTCAAGCTTGGGAAATCCAATGGAGGAGCAAGTCCTAAGGGAGATCGAAAAACCCCATGAAAATAAGCTCCCCCACTTCAAGGAAAAGACAAGGGTAAAGGGAAAGCGTCATTTGACAAGTCTACCCCGATTGAGCAAAACAAGTTCCATATCAAGTTGCCTTTCCCAACAAGGCAAATGAAGACCAAGGTGGATTCTCATTACGAAAAGTTCCTTAACATTGTGAAGAAATTGGATGTTAGTGTCCCATTCACCGAGCTACTTACCCAAATCCCGGCATATGGAAAATTTATGAAAGAAATCTTGGCTAGGAAAAGATCCATCGACAAGGAAAAGACCATAGCGTTCACGAGGGTGGTGAGCGAGCTTATTCAAGGTTCTACGCTTCCCAAGTTGAAGGATCCGGGTAGTTTCTCGATCCCATGCACCATTGGCAACTTCAAGATTGAGAGAGCACTTTGTGATTTGGGTGCGAGTGTAAGCATTATTCCCTACACCATTTGTTTGCGACTTGGGATGAAGGACCTCAAGCGTACTTCCATTACACTCCAAATGACCGATAGTTCACTCAACCGACCATTGGGGATATTGGAAGATGTGCCGGTAAGAATCGGAAAGTTCTTCGTTCCGGTTGATTTCCTCGTACTTGACATGCCGGAAAATGCTATCACTCCCATTATCCTTGGGCGCCCATTTCTACATACCGCCGGTGCCATGATCGATGTGAAGAACGGTAGGATCACATTTGAGTTAGGCGAAGAAAAGCTCGTGTTCGACCTCCAAGGCAACACCTCGCCTACTAATGATGAGTCTTGCAATATGATCCATGCCACGAAAGACGTCGATCTAGGGGAAGAGTCGAAACAAAGCTTGAAGAGTGACTTCTATGAACTTGAGGATGATGACTCCGAGATTGGGGCGGATGAGTGCCCACATCATGAGTGTGAAGACAAGTGCCATGATAAGGAGAAAGATGAGCCTTCCTTGGGGCCACATGAGGATCGATGGACGTTTGGGTATATCCCGAAGGATCGCAAGTATAAGTTCAAGCCATTGAACTTGGTAGATCGGGATGCCCCGGGAACGTCAAGGTTAGGAGGCGATGATCCTTGGAGTGGAGGTTGGTATTCCACTAGTTTGATTGAAGACTTTGCTAGGATCTTCGATTTGTTTCTTCGTGCCCTTGACAGAGATGGAATGGGTTTCAAGGTTGTTGAAAAAGAATTGAGGAATGCACCATCCATGGTTTGACGGAGTTCCAAAAGAACCGTCTCTTTGTATATATCTCTTTCTTGTGGTTTCTTTGGTTTTGTGAAATTCTTGTTATTTGGATTGTTGATGAGCGTTGTGAGGGAGAGAATTTGATGTTGTATTTGAGTTTATTGTGATAGGTGAAGTGAAGATGAATCCTAGAGAGGATTGGTTATCGATAGAGCTTGGATCGTGAGCAAGGGAACGGGTTTTTGAAGCTTAGGATAACCTTTTGGGTTTGTGGAAGGCTAGAAGACTCTTCCTGTCCGAGAATAGGGCTTCCCGACCGGGAAGGGTACGGCATCTCGACCGGGAAGGAGCCGTCCCGAACGGGATAAGGGTGCATATTATCGAGTTTCCTGGAGTGCCATCCCGACCGGGAAGGGAGCGTCCCGACCGGGACGGGTGTGTCATCCCGACCGGGACCATCCATCCCGACCGGGACCATCCATCCCGACCGGGATGGTCCCCTACTCCCTCTTATGCCTCTTCTTCGACATTTGAGTCCACCCAACCATTATATACCCCCTCCCAACCTCCCTTCTTATCCTTGCTCATATCATATGACCCATATACTTCATTTGCATACCCTCACTTCATTTCCTATTCACTTTACACCAAGCCTCCCATCAAATCTCACCTCCTCACACCATTGAAAGCTTACTACCTCAACTATGCGCTTCTATCAAGTTTGAAGTGGGATGACAATGATGACAACAAGAAAAGTACCTTTATTGATCATTGAAGACGATGGAGTTCGTGAGTTGCTAACCTATTGGTAAGGCAACCCTCATTTCTTTTCCGTCTTTTGTTGCTTGTTGCCCTTTGAAAACTCCCCTTCCCTTTGTCATGGTGGCCCTCGGGGCCTTGATAATGGTTGCTCCTGACTCTCGATGATGTGACTACATCGAGAGTCATTTGAAAATCCAAATTTACAAGTTTTTCATCTTTTTTTAGGATTTACTCGGATTTGGGCGGAATCCGGGCTAGGTGACTTGATTACACCTAGTCCTCCCCTCCCATTTCCCTTTATTTATTTCTTTTTATTTCTTCCCCCATCCATATCTTTTCTTGTCTCGGCCCATGGTGACTTGATTACACCCCGGCCAGACACATTCTACCCTTTTCTCCATTTTATTTTTGATTTTTAGCTTTATTTTCGTAGTTTCTTTTCTTTTCTTTTGTCTCTCCGCACGCTACGATCGAGCATGAGGACATTGCTCGGTTTAAGTGTGGGGAGCGATATTCTATCATAGTTAGTTTTGTTTTCGTAGTTTTTCGAAAAATAACTTTAAAAACCCTAAAAATTTGAAAAAATTTCACAAAAATCAAAAACATTTTTCTTTTGTGTGTTTTCCTTTTTGTGTCTTTGTGTCGTATTTTTGTTTTGTTGCGTGTGTTTTGCCTCCCCATTTCCTTGTAGGTTCCGCAATCATCGTCAAGTTTCGAAAAGCAAGACATCCGGCAATATCCCTTCATTTCTTTCTCCTTTTTCCCTTTTTGTGGAGTTTGGAGGATGTGTTATGATTGTGCGTGCTCGGGCGGAGCTTTTTGAAGTTTGTAGTTGATGTGGTTGCTTGTTTGGAAGCATCGGGGTGGTGATTGTTTATTTTGGTGTTTGTTTGTTATATATGTTTGATTTGTTTTGTCTTGCTTTGCTGCCTTTTGCCTCTCTTTTTCTTTCATTTTTGTTGAGTCTTTGTTTTATGTTGTGGAGTTGTGTCGTATGTGTAAAAGGTTTTCGAAACCCCGGTTTAGAGACTAGTGTGCGAGTGTTTACTTTCCCTTCCTAGTAATGTAAATCGAGTCTTGGACTTTAGTCTAGTAGAATGACCCTAAATCAATGCTTTCGTTGGTCCTTTACATTGAGTCCACCTAGCTTACTAGGGATTTACTACAGGATTTACATTTTGACCATTATGACCACCCACGGTGTGAAAAGGCCTTGTTTGCCGAGTCCCGACTCTTAGGTGACCATGTTTGAAATTGTTTGATTAGTCCAAGTTTTCCACCTTTTGTGGGTTTGAAGGGAAGGACGCTCCCCGACTCACCCATTACCCTACCTCCTACACATATCCGCACAATAAATTGCAAATTGTTGAAGTCTCTCTTTCTTAGTTGCAAAGAAATGTCTATCAATCAAATCAAGCCAAAAAGGGGCAAAGAAAAGAAAATGAAAGAAAGAAAAGATTGAAGAAAAAGAAAAGGCACAAAAAGCCAAAAAGAAAATACAAAAGATGAAAAAGAAATGGCATGGCAACACAAATAGCAAATATGCAAAAGAAAGAAAAATGCCAAAAGAAGACGTCTCACAAAAAGATCTCAACCCCACAAAAATAAGCCTTTTTCCGACTTTTACCGTGAAGAGCCTACCAAAGGACCGAGTCCCTAGGAAGGATGATAGCGGTACTGGTCGGTCTTCCCTCATTTAGCAAACCTTATCCACCTTTTTACTTGGACTAGTTAGGCGGTTTTTGACATGGGACGACCCTCTTGGCTCATCGCTAAAGGGGGCGGGGTCTCATTTACCTACAGTGTCGACTAACACCGTGGTTCATCACTTTCCATCCCGCCGATCGTCCCGTAGTACGTTCTTAGAAGGTTAGGAATAATCTACGTAAGTCACCAACGTCTTTATTCCTTTGTTGTCATACTATTAGGGTTTTGTTCATTTCAATTTGTATTATTAGCTTGGGAACCCTAATAGTATGATGATAAAGCAACAAAAATGTTGGTAACTTACCTAGGTCCTCCTAACTTTCTAAGAACGTCCTACGGGACGATCGGCGGGATGGAAAGTGATGAACCACGGTGTTAGTCGACACTGTAGGTAAATGAGACCCCGCCTCCTTTAGCGATGAGCCAAGAGGGTCGTCCCATGTCAAAAACCGCCTAAATAGTCCAAGTAAAAAGGTGGATTTGAATGCAAAATGAGGGAAGACCGACCATTACCGCTATCATCCTTCCTAGGGACTCGGTCCTTTGGTAGGCTCTTCACGGTAATAGTCGGTAAAAGGCTTATTTTTTGAGATGTGGGGATTCTTTTTGTGAGACGGGTTTTCTTTTGGCATTTTTCTTTCTTTTGCATTTTTGCTTTGTTTGTTGCCATGCCATTTCTTTTTCTTCTTTTCTATTTTCTTTTTGGCTTTTTGTGCCTTTTCTTTTTCTTCAATCTTTTCTTTCTTTCTTTCATTTTCTTTGCCCTTTTGGCTTGATTTGAATTGTAGTCATTTCTTTGCAACAAGAAAGAGAGATTTCAACAAATTGCAAATTTATTTGGTGGATATGTGTAGAAGGTAGGGAAATGGGTGAGTCGGGACGGGCCCTTCCCTTCAAACCCACAAAAAGGAGAGAACTTGGACTAATCAAACAATCCCAAACATGGTCACCTAAGGGACAGGACTCGGCAACCAAGGCCTTTTCACACCGTGGGTGGTCATAATGGTCAAAATGCAAATCCCGTAGTAAATCCCTAGTAAGCTAGGTGGACTCAAGGTAAAGGACCAACGAAATCATTGATTTAGGGTCATTCTACTAGGCTAAAGTCCAAGACTCGATTCATACTACTAAAAATGGAAAGTAAACACTTGCACCCTAGCCTCTAAACCGGGTTTTCGAAAACCGTTTACACACATGACACACTACACAACACAAAACAAAGACATGACGAAAACGAGAGAAAAAGAGACAAACAAAACAAAACAAAACAAGACAAACAAATAAGCAAAAACACAAAATAAACAATCACCACCCCGAAGCTTCCAAACAAGCAACCACATCAACTACAAACTTCAAAAAGCTCCACCCGAGCACACACAATCATAACACATCCTCCAAACTCCACAAAAAGGAAAAAGGAGAAAGAAATGAAGGGATACAGGATGTCTTGCTTTTCGAAACTTAACGACGATTGCGGAACCTACAAGGAAATGGGGAGGCAAAACAAAGGCAACAAAACAAAAATACGACACAACGACACAAAAGAAAAACACACAAAAAGAAAATCTTTTTGATTTTTGTGAAAAAATTTCAAATTCCTATGGTTTTTTTTAAAGCTTTTTCGAAAAACTAAAAAAATAAACTAGACTATACTAGAATATCGCTCCCCCACACTTAAACCGAGCAATGTCCTCATGCTCGATCGTAGAGTGCGGAGACACAAAAGAAAAGAAAAGAAAATACGAAAATAAAGCTAAAAATCAAAGATAAAAGTGAAGAAAAGGTAGAATGTGTCCGGCCGGGGTGTAGTCAAGTCACCATGGGCCGAGACGAGAAAAGATATGGATGGGGGAAGAAAATAAAAAGAAGGAAATAAAAGGAAATTAGAGGGGAGGACTAGGTGTAATCAAGTCACCTAGCCCGGATTCCGCCTAAATCCGACTAAATCCTAAAAAAAAGGGTGAAAACCTCGTAAAATTTGGATTTTGAAAAGGACTCTCGATGTAGTCATGTCATCGAGAGTCGGGAGCAACAACTACCAAGGCCTCAAAGGCCACCATCACACCATGACACAAAAGTGTACAAGGGGAAGGGAATAAACAAAGGAAAACAAGCAATAAAAGATGGAAAAGAAAGGATAGTTGTCGTACCAATAGGTTAGCAACTCACTCGCTCCATCGTCTCATAGATCAATATAGGCACTTTGCTTGTCTTCGTCATTGTCATCCCGCTTCAAACTTGATAATAACGCATGGTTGAGGTAGTAAAGGTGTGAGGGGGGTAGGATTTGATGTGAATCTCGGTGTGAAGTTAAGAGAAAATGAGGTGAGGGTATGTAAATGAGGTACATGGGTCATATGGTATGTGCAAGGATAGGTAGGGAGGTTGGGAGGGGGAATAAAATGGTTGGGTGGGCTTTCATGACCAAGAAGAAGCAAAAGGGGGAGCACGGGACCATCCCAGCCGGGAAGGCACTCCAGAAAGTTTAGTTTTTGGCACCTCCATCCCGATCGGGATGACACCTTCCCGGTCGGGAAGCCTTCTTCTCGGCCGGGAAGAGCCTTCCAACTCTCCACAACCCCAAAAGCTCATCCAAAGCTTCAAAAACCGACTCCCTAACTCAAAATCCAAACTCTAACCCTAACCATTCCTCTCTAGGATTCATCTTTACTTCACACCTACCAAACAAGCTCAAGGCATTCATCAAAATCTCTCCCTCACATCGCTCATCAAAATACCAAAATTACAAGGATCCCACAAAAACAAACAAATCCTAGAAACAAAATTATAAAAAAAATAAAATAAAATAAAAAAACACAATTACAAACACAAAAACTAAAGAGAAGAGAGGAAGGGAATATACAACATGACGGTTCTTTAGGAACTCCGTCAAACCGAGGATGGTGGACTCTCATTCTTCAACCATAGCCCTCAAGGGCTTGGAGGAGCAAGTCAAACGCACGACCGACATCGTAATGAAGGCCCAAAGAGTGCTCGAGCCAAGCTATCCTCCACGGCCTCCAAGGTGGAGGCAAGAAATAGTCCTCAAAAGACCCAACGTCATCTTTCGTGTTGTCTCCGGGGTCTATCCATCCTACGAGCTTCACCGGCCTCTTCCTCCCTAGGCACCGTCTCCAATCACAAGCAAGCTTCAAGTCTTCATCATGAGGCACAAAAAACGGCTTTGGCCTCATCTCCTTGTTGCACACCCCCACACTTTCATCAAGTTGTGGTTCCCCATCTTCATCACTTGTCCCCACGTCATCTTGGAGGAGAGGATTGAAACTTCTACCGGCGGTTTCAATCTCTTCCAAACCATTGCTTGGTGTACTAGCAAGGGGCTCTTGATGTTTTTCCATATTATCGCACAAGGGCAACTTGAGGCTATCAATTTCACCCAACATATTCACAAATTCCACCAACCCATCCAACTCACTATCCTCCTCCAATTCTTCACCAACGATGCCTTCACCAAGAGCCATATCCTCATTCGTCTCTTTTTGGGTAGACGATTGAGGTTCTTCAAAGCAAGTCTCGCTCCTCATAGGGAATTCATTAACGGCTTCGTCATTGGGTTGTTCCCCTTCCCCAAATGAACATCCCTCATAAAGTTGTTAAGATCGAGTTAAGAACATTAGGGTTTGAGCCGTTAAAGCATTCAATCTAACTTTACATTCCTCTCTTTCCCTTCGGAGTTCGGTCAAGATTTCATAAGTCTTTTGCGATTGGATGGCCATTTCTTGTTGGTTCTTTAGCATTTGAAGAATCGATTGATCTAACTCTAAGTCGGGCAATCGGTGATCATTGGGGTCTTGGTAGTGAGGTTGAGGTGATTGGTAGTATTGTGGGTCATGGGGTTCATATTGTGGTTGAGGTAAAGGGTAATGCGGTGGGTTTTGGGAAAATTGGCTTCCATAAGCGTTCACTTGTTGGTAGCCGTTTCCATATCCTTGAAGTTCATACCCACTAGTGTCTTGATTACCCCAAGAAGCTTGACAGTAGTAGGGAGATGTCATGTCATAGCTTTGATCCATAGAGGGAGAGGAATAGCTCATATTGGCTCCTAAGTGTGGGGAGTTTAGATCAAACCTCATGCTTGCTCGAAATCTTGGCTTGTACCCGGTTGGAAACTTCTCAATCTAGCAACTGTCCGTTTATGCGGCTCTGAGTTGTAAAGAAGAGGATGACGACCACCTCTAGGCAAAAACTGTGGACTAGGAGCAAACGTGAGAAGTCTAGTGCTTTTTGGGCACTAGACAAGAGAGAAATAAACCTCACACACACAAGAAGCAAGGGAACAAAAATAAAAAAGAAAAAAACACAAAAACAAAGACAAAGTCAAGTAAATAGGCAAACTAGGTCTAAACTAGCACCGTCCCCGGCAACGGCGCCAAATTGATGGGAGGGATTTGCCGTGGATCCCCACCGTCAATAAATAACCAACTAATCCTAACACGTAGATAGGGTAAGTCGGGTCGAATCCACGGGGACGGTAAGAGGTGACTAGACTAGGTCTACCTAAACACGAGACTAGGTCAACAAACTAAACTAGACTAAGGCGATAAGAAGGGGATGAATCTATGACTATGACTAAGGTAACGAAGAAATCAAATAAGGAAAGGGTAGGGTTAAGTCGGGTTCATAAGTGTAGTAGGATAGTTGGGAGATCGAGGGTGTAGGTTTCACCTAGTTACTAAGGTCGGTCCGGGCTCTCGCTACGTAGACCAATGTCCGCACTCTCGTGTCAAAGACAAAACCCGAATACTTATGCAAGTTGTCACCCAATACAAAAGGATTCAACCACAAATCAATCACACAATGAGAAGAGGAAGACAAGTTTGAGGAGCATTTGCAACTACTACTCTAACAAGCAATTCAACAAACACATGGTGCTCTTAATATGTGACTAGTAACAAAGAATTCACCTTTACCCACAATCAAACCCTAATCATCCATAATCAACACTTAATCCCCCTACTAACCCCACAACAAGTCTACTCAAACATTACTAAACTAATCCTAACCATAACAAAAGAAATCAACACAAACAACAAAACATTCATAATGGAATAACAAGAACAATGAACATTAATCAAAGATTGAAACTTGAAAGATTAAACATGAAAGATTAAAGGAAAAGAGAAAGAAAAGATTGTACCAAACTAGATGAATGGAAAAGATGAACACTTGCATAGAAGAAAACCCAAACAATTCCACCAAGGTTGTCAATCTTGGTAGATTCTTGAAGAGATCCAATAATACAAGAGTAATCACTAGATTAAGGAGTAATTAAGGACTAATCTACACTAATCTAATCTAATCTAACCTAAAGTAGTCTAGGGTTTTATGGGTAATGAAGAACATAACATAAGAATACAAGAGGAAGGGTATATATAGGGTTCCAAGAGAAAAGGAGAAGAAACAATGGAGTGCGGGCTATAGGTGGGCCTTCCCGGCCGGGAAGGTGGTGGTCCCGGTCGGGAAGGACCCCACACAGCAGCTATCGCAATTGCACCTTCCTTCTCGGTCGGGAAGGGATCTTCCCGCTCGGGAAGGACCTTGTAGGCCTCTTTTAAGATCTTTTTGGTCCCTCCTTGCTTCTCATGGGCTTCCCATCGATTCTCGGGACTCGGGATCGGGCTTAAGAGGCTCGGAAATGGGTCCCAAGGTCTCGGGATCGAATCCAAGGCATCGAGTGATCGTTCCTTCACTTCGTTGGCTCCAAAAAGTGTATGTATCGAGTCGGAATCGCTCCTACTCTTCGTGAATGGTCTTGGGAACCTGAAACAAACTAGAGGAAGCATAAGTAACCCGTAAACCGCTCCCAAGGAGCGATTCCACAAGGAAAATGGGACCAAAACACAACAAATTAGGCACTACAAACTACACTTATCAACCAGGCTTTATTTTTGTCTCAAGCAAACCAAATAGTCCTACTTTATTAGTCGCTAAAAACTTGGAAATCTCCTCGTGCTTTCGCCCCCTATTCATCTCCCGCACATTCCAAAACCCAATTATCATTACTAAAGTTGTTTGGGGTTAGGGTTACCTGCCTGACCCAACCCAGATGATGGTTTGCCAGTAAGCTTTTCCATGAAGGTTGGACTCCTCACATCCCTACCTTTAGGACTATTCTCTGCTGGTTCTGTCTCCTGTGCACCTACTTCATCAGTCTCCTTACTTTTGGGAACAACAGTCTCCCTTACAGGTGCAATAACCTGCCTAGCAGACTGTTCCCTTCCCCCATTCTGCACATAGTTAATTATCTTTGCCTGCGGCTCTATAGTTGATACCAGTGGCTCATGTTGTAAAGTGGCCACCGTCTATACCTGCACAGGCCTCCACTCTTTCCTGTGAACCCCCTTCTTTGGCATAGATTTGACTCTACATTCAGCCTTTTCATGCCGCATTCTCTTGCAACTCAAGCAAGTAACGGGTAGCCAGTCGTACTCTACCTTAATGTCCACCACCATGCCCTTCTCATCTTTAAACATAATATTCTTGGGGAAATTTTGGCCTACTATAACTTCAATTAGTATCCTAGCATAACCAAGATGCGTTCGTTGTGCAGTAGCATCGTCTTTCTTAATGTATTTCCCCAACAAAGCAGCAAGTTTGGGTAAACTAGTCCCCTAGAACTTCAAAGGAAGCTTATGGAGTCTCACCCATATAGGCATCACCTTCACATCTTTCTTTTTCAAGGTCTATGTCCGGACGCCACGCCTTCAACACCAGCGGTTTGTTGTCAAACATAAAGTAACCTGCTTGCAGGACTATATCTCTCATTGCCGTTGTTTGAAACCGAACCAGAAACACGCCATTTGGCATGAACGAAATCTTATCAATAGTATGGTTCTTACAAATCCTTCTTAAAAACCCATCTAGGACTTGCCATGGAGGATTCGTGGTGAGCCTAGGTCGTATGCTCCCAAAGATAAATAATTACCTTTAACAATATAGTAGAGGTAAGTCGGGTGTCGAATCCACAGGGAAGGCGATGAAAATTAATGTGCGAATAATAGAAATAAACGTAACAAGAATATGGGAGGTTTTGTGAGTGATTAGACTAATAACTAAAATAACGAAAGTGAAATAACTAATAATGAGAATTCAGATGATTAAGAAACTCGACTCAAAGAAAATCCACTAACTAGTTAAACAATTAATCATCGACTACAAACCTTTATTTAATCCTTGAGTATTCTATTGTGAAACAAAAAGTTTCAATTGTTCCGTAGATAATATTACTTAGGTCGAAACGCGATCCTAAGCAACCTAATTATTGAACAACCTAATCCACGCATCTAAATTTAATTCAATAACAGCATGAACGATGTGAACAATTCAATAGAAATAACGACCTTTAACACATGCGGTTATTGGTTCGAATTATATGTTTATTCCTCCTTTTACCCAATTACGATGAAACGCATACAAATAATTAGGTCTAAAGGTTGCAACTTTATCTAGTGAATTGAACAATTACGGATTCAAACACAAAGAATTGCAATAGATTGAAAATTGAAATAATCAATTGGCCAAAAAGATTAAACAAAGAACAATCATAAAATTAGCACAAGGAATAAACAATACTCAATAATTAAACAAAGATTAAGAAAAGTCTCACAATCAATTAACCAGAAAGCTTCAAATCTTTGATCCGAGAAGGAAGAATTAGTTACACATAATTAGGGTTCTTCTCTTCTTTTTTTCTAATTGAATGTGTATTATGATTGATATGAATGATGAATAATAATCTCCCTCTAATAATATGGAGTCTAATAGTAATAATAATAAAAATAGGAAAGTCTAGTTATGTCCTAATTCTAATAATAATAATATAATAATAATAATAATAATTAAGCTGACACGGAACCCGAAATAGTTCCGTCTTAAATTCCCGAGCTGCGGTTTGACTTTTCACTCGGTTTAGTTAGACTTGTTCTTCACACTATTCGTCTCAGGCCCAAATCACACATCACGAAATTAAGAGCTCTAAAAACCGTCTTTTCTTCAATAAAACACAATTTCTTCGATAAAACCAATTAGACGATTTCCACTCTAAATCCGCACCTTTAATCACCAAATCTAGCTCAAATCTCTGTCGTAAACACATATAAAATACGCTATATCAACTTCCCCACACTTAGACCTTTGCTCGTCCCGAGCAAAACTCGGAAACATCAACAATAACACAAGATCTTACAAACGAAACATGGGAGCTCGACATCAAACAAAATTCATCTCTTCAATCACCGGCCTCCTTATATCATCCTAAAATTTTAAGCACAAGGTCACAATAACATGACAATTCTCTACAACAACCGAAGATTGTGACCACAAAACAACACCAAAAACCATCGAAAAAAGACACTACGCCCTTTATTTCTCCGAATCCTAATTAAGATCACATGTGCTACAAAATATCACCAATGGTAAAAGATATATACCACTATTCTCCACAACCCACACATGTGATCGACCTAACGCCTCTAACATCTCAATACAACACAAAACAATACTCCAATCGCATAATATTTAGTGCTACGACTACACCACACCGCGATTCTTCTCACCTTAACCAACTATCCTACCCGATCGACCTTCTATGCCGCCCTTCTTATGAAACCACGCCAAGAATGAAGAAAGGTATTGTGAATTTTTTTCCTAAATCCCTCATTTTGCCTAGAGTGTCCGCCCTTGCGGATTTTCACTCTAGCTTTTCTTTTTTTTTTCAAACTCACACTACCCTCGTGGCACGCAACTCGATTTTCCTTTTTACTCGGAGTGCCCTTTCGGGTTTTCACTCCGTCCTCGGCCACTTTCCCATTCTTGCCTAGGCGCCCTTCCGGGTTTTCACCTAGTCGGGTTTATTATTCTTTTTTTCATTTTTTTCAATTCATTTTTTTTATGATGAAGTAATGAAAATAAAGCATATCACACAAGACAAAGCTATTACAAATCGGACCGATTATTCTCCTCCCCACACTTGAATGAAACATTGTCCTCAATGTTACCAGGACAAAATAAATAGAGAAAAAAAAATCAAACCTCGTCGGAAAAAATGTGGATCAACCTAACATTGTACCTCCTCCCCACATATACGCCATAGTGCCATAAAGGTGCACAAGGAACTCCCAATATGAGCTAGAGCAACACGAATCACCATCTCAAACAATAGCAATTAGAATAACCGAAACCCTCAGTCTCGAAGCAATCCACGACAGTCACCACTACAACACCAGTTCAGATTAAGCAAATAAGTCCACCTTGCTGGCAATAAACTATGAACAATTAACCCTCGTCCACTAAGAGAGTAATCCCCAAATGAGCACAATAACGAAGCTAAAGCAGACAAGGATGTAAAGAATGTCAGCTCGCTCCAAACTTCAACCTTCAAAATGTACTCCTAACCACTCAAAAACAGCCGAAATTGTCACTGAAACATTTCCTCAAACAGTATAAGTGCACTACTATTAACTCATCTTCCACCTACTAATCACACTTATGTGCTACCAATAATTCAACTCAAGGTAACTAGAACCAGTAGTAGTAGGAAATGTGGGTGTCTACACCTCCCACAACAAAGTGCACACTATCCGGTCTCAAATTTCCATAAACTTCATGATATCGCAATAATAGGCGTGTACGGTGATGGGGACAACGACATGACTGACCACCGACGACGACAGCGGACGACACAAACGAAGTAGGCAGAGACGGACCCTTACCGGCGCACGCAGACCCTGACCGGCGACACGAACTACGGCGGAATACTGGAGTTGAATTGGAGTTGAAGCGAAGAGGAAAGGATTAGGGTTGAGTGGAGATTAATGGGTTTTTGGAATTGATTTGGGGAAGAAGGGGATTAGGGTTTTGAATTAGAAGGAAATTGGATGTGGTTTGATTTAGGAAAAGGGATGAAGGGGAGAGAGGGAAGGGGAAGAAGATGAAGATGGGGATCTGGGTAGTGAGCGTAACTTTTTCTTAATTTTTCTGATTTTTTTTTTTTGTTTTTTTTTTCAAAATAGAAAAACATACCTGTTTCATCAAAGAGACGCGCGACTCGCCCGAGGTCCACGCGACTCGCGCGGGTCGCTGGAATTTCGTCCCAACAGACGATTTCCTTCAATTTTGCTTCGATTTCGAGGGGCCTCCATGCTAGTCGCCCAGGACTCACACAAGTCGCCCCAACTCCTGAAATTAGTCTTTCTCGTTCCTACAAAATACTAAAAATTATCATCACACTCAAAATCAAAAATAAAAATAACATCGACTTAATCGACAAAAATACGAAAAACAATTACTTATCTAATATTATAAAACACGGCCCTTAATAAAATAAAATAAAAATAAAAATATATAAGAAGCGGGTTGCCTCCCGGAAGCGCTCTTGTTTTACGTCGTTGGCTCGACATGTTGCACGGTAGCTCATTAAATCATTGTCTGACTTGATCTAGAGTTTCATTTCACGAACGAAAGACGACCCATTATCATGATGATAGATGCGAAATACTGGAGCGTCGTCATCTTTCCCCGTCTTCTTCTTAATCCACCTGTCGTACCAAGCTTTGGTCGTACCTCGATGGATTCTCGCATCCTTACGGTTAGCCAATAAAATTTTGCACTTCGGTGGTGTAGGAGTGAGATCCTGCAATTCACAAATACTGCTCGGAACCGGTGATTCCCGACTTCTCCTCGAATGAGGGTTAGTAGAAATAACACATAGAGAATGGACACTTATATTAGTCGAATTAGGTGGACTAATTTCAAATTTAACCACCCTCCCATTAAATTCCATGGTCAAAGAACCGTTAGGAACATCAATCCGGGTTCCTGCGGTCTTCAAGAAAGGTCGGCCCAATAAAATTGGGATAGCATCGGCATCATGTGCCATATCTAAAACATAAAAATCAGCCGGAAAGACTAATTTATCGACCTTGACCATCACATTCTCTACAACTCCTCTAGGTACAACACTCGACCGATTAGCAAGTTGAACAACAACTTTCGTGCTCTTTAAAGGGCCAAGTGCTAACGATTCATAAACCTGAAACAGGATGACATTTATCGACGTCCCTAAATCTAACATGGCTCTATCGAACCGCATATGACCTATAGTGCAAGGTATGGTGAACATACCCGGATCACTACACTTGGGAGGGGTCTTAGTCCTAAACAAAGCCGACACAAATTCACTAGCTTGACCCTTAGGCTTTTTCACATTGCGTTCCTTTTGATTTCTCTTGATTGTACAAATTTCTTTTAAGAACTTCGCATATTTAGGAACGTTTTTAAGTAGGTCAAGTAAAGGAATATTTACCTCGCATCTACGAAAGGTTTCATAAATATCGGTGTAATGCTCCTTCTTTCTAGTGTCTTTCAAGGTTTCGGGAAATGGTGGAAGTGGCTCATAAGTCGGAAAAATCGGGGTCGACATCGCCTCCTTGGACTTAGAAGCAATTCCACTTCCCTCTTCATTAGGGAGCTTCCCCTTATCGATCACAAGCTCCTCCTCTTCACGAATAATCACCGTTTTAGGCTTGGTTTTAGGCTTTTCAACCTCAACCAATTGCCTACCATTCCGCAAGGAGACCGCGCTCACATTATGCTTCGGGGTTTCTACCGTTTGAGAAGGTAGACCACCCGACTTTTTAGCGTCCAAACGATTGACCGCGGTAGCTAGTTGACTCATTTGATTCTCAAGATTTTTAAAATTCTGCTTATTCTCTGCTCGATCTTGAGTAACACTAACGGTGAGGGCCCCAATCATATCCTCCATGGACATCGATGAGCTCGATGATTCTTGTGGAATAGCTTGTTGCGGCACTTGTGGGGTGAATTGTTGTCCTTGTGGTCGGGGAATAAATTGATCCCTAGGAGGACCAACTTGGTGAGATTTCCCCTTCCAACCGGAGTTGTAAGTATTAGAGTACGGATCCCACCTTCTATTGTTGGACTGACCTTCCCAAATCCCACTCACCATCTCAGAATCATGCTCTTGGATTTGGGGACAAAGATCGCTCGGGTGACCTGAAATAGAGCAAATACCACAAACAATAGTTGATTGCTTACCTACCATCATAGCATGCACCATCGAGGTTAAACTATCAACTTTCTTCTCTAAGCTCGTATTTGAACTCAATGAGTTCACACCACGACGTCCATCTTTTCTAGAAAAATCCCTAGAACTCTCGGCTAGCTCTATGATAATATTCCAAGCATCCGTGGGATTCTTGTTCACTATGCCTCCACCGCTAGCAGAATGAACCATACGACCATCCTCTGGGGTAAGTCCACCACAAAAAATATAAAATGAGATCTTGGTTGGAATACCCATGATAAGGACAACCGGCGCATAGTTGCTTGAAGCGTTCAAGGAACTCGTACATAGTCTCTCCCGTATGTTGCTTCACATTACTAATGGCTTTCTTCAAGTGTGCAGAACGGGACGGTGGGAAGTACTTCTCCAAGAATGCCTTCTTCATATCCACCCAAGTTGTGACACTATTAGGTGGTAAATAGTACAACCAATCTCTTGTATTCCCCTTCAATGAAAAGGGAAAAGCTCGTAGCTGCAGTTGTTCGTCAGTCACACCGATCGGCTTCATGCTAGAACATACAATATGGAAATCCGAAAGATGTTTATTCGGATATTCGATGCTTGTTCCATTGAAAGTGGGTAGATGATGGATGAGACCCGATTTCAATTCAAAAGTTGCTCCCTCGGCTAGAGCTGGAAAAGTAATGCATAACGGTTGAACCGCAAGATCAGGAGCTGTGAGCTCCTTCAGAGTACGTGTTTCTCTCCCCATAATTACTTCGTCCTCATATTCGGGTACAGATTCCGGTGTAGACTCTAGATCCCTTTCATGCTCGGGTTGCTGAAAAATGACCAATTCGCTATTATCACCCTGTCTCCACCTGAAAATTGAACGTTCGATCTCTGAGTCAAAGGGCTCGAGTGGATTGTTAGTGGAACGAGTATTATACATATACTAGCGTAGCTAAAAAAAATAAAATAAAATAAAATAAAAATCTAAACTAAACAAAACACAAAAATTAACTATAGTCTTCCCCGGCAACGACGCCAAAATTTGGTGAGCCTAGGTCGTATGCTCCCAAAGATAAATAATTAAGTCCTATTACCTTTAACAATATAGTAGAGGTAAGTCGGGTGTCGAATCCACTGGGAAGGCGATGAAAATTAATGTGCGAATAATATAAATAAACGTAACAAGAATATGGGGGGTTTTGTGAGTGATTAGACTAATAACTAAAATAACGAAAGTGAAATAACTAATAATGAGAATTCAGATGATTAAGAAACTCGACTCAAAGAAAATCCACTAACTAGTTAAACAATTAATCATCGACTACTAACCTTTATTTAATCCTTAAGTATTCTATTGTGAAACTAAAAGTTCCAATTGTTCCGTAGATAGTATTACTTAGGTCGAAACGCGATCCTAAGCAACCTAATTATTGAACAACCTAATCCACGCGTCTAGATTTAATTCAATAACAGCATGAACGATATGAACAATTCAATAGAAATAACGACTTTTAACACATGCGGTTATTGGTTCGAATTATATGTTTATTCCTCCTTTTACCCAATTACGATGAAACGCATACAAATAATTAGGTCTAAAGGTTGCAACTTTATCTAGTGAATTGAACAATTACGGATTCAAACACAAAGAATTACAATAGATTGAAAATTGAAATAATCAATTGGCCAAAAAGAGTAAACAAAGAACAATCATAAAATTAGCACAAGGAATAAACAATACTCAATAATTAAACAAAGATTAAGAAAAGTCTCACAATCAATTAACCAGAAAGCTTCAAATCTTTGATCCGAGAAGGAAGAATTAGTTACACATAATTAGGGTTCTTCTCTTCTTTTTTTTCTAATTGAACGTGTATTATGATGGATATGAATGATGAATAATAACCTCCCCCTAATAATATGGAGTCTAATAGTAATAATAATAACAATAGGAAAGTCTAGTTATGTCCTAATTCTAATAATAATATAATAATAATAAATGATAATAATGATAATAATAATAATAATAATAATAATAATAATAATTAAGCTGACACGGAACCCGAAGTAGTTCCGTCTTAAATTCCCGAGCTGCGCTTTGACTTTTCACTCGGTTTAGTTGGGCTTGTTCTTCACACTCTTCGTCTCAGGCCCAAATCACACATCACGAAATTAAGAGCTCTAAAAACCGTCTTTTCTTCAATAAAACACAATTTATTCGATAAAACCAATTAGACGATTTTCACTCTAAATCCGCACCTTTAATCACCAAATCTAGCTCAAATCTCCGTCGTAAACACATATAAAATACGCTAGATCAACTCGCTCCTACAACGAATCCATACACCGTAGATTCCTAATAAGCTATCTCATCCTTAACATCCTCTTCAGTCAGTTGTAGTAATTCGACTTGTTTCTCACGTTCATTCACTATTTTCCCCCTTGTATATGGACCCATGGCCCATTCCCATCATCATCCTCCTGTAACTGCACTTCCTCCGATGAGGACAGCACCCCAGCAGGCATGTGGACCAAAGGAAAGTCATCATCATCACCTAGTGCATAAGGAGGAATCCCCATAATTTCCTGCATGGACTTCTCTCTCAACGGTGCATCAATGTCAGGCATCATTCGCTCATTCTCCTTACGCAATTCCTTCTCAGTCTCAATCTCCCTTCTACCGCTTTTGTTTTTATGCCTTGTAATCTTAGTGATCACCAGAGATCCTGACGCAGTTGCCTGGACCATAGTGTCACAGATAGCCGCTCAAAATCGCTCGATTAGTAAACGGAAATTAAATGTTAGTAGTTATCAATTAGTATACGAAAAATGAAAATGAGAATTAAAGATTAGAGAAGACGGGGTTTGTTTACACCCTCAACCTACATGCTTTTAGTCTCGGAATACGGGCTCGTCAAGTGGTGGCGTAGGCACAGAAGTGTCGAGAATGTAGGGTGAGTTAAGGTGTGTATGGTTGAAGAGACGGTTTTCTCGGTTGTCGGGAGGCTTGGTCTCGGGGTGTGCTTGTGTGTGTATGTGTGTGTGAAACTCTCAAAATGTGAATGAGAGGATGAAGAAATGTGTGACGCAAAGGTTAGAGAGGATGTGTAAAGTTTAAAGGTTGTAAAAGTTGTGAAGTGGGGTGCATATGGGGGGTATTTATAGGCTTAGACCCCGTCTAGGGTCACTCGATCGAGTGGCCTTGTGTGCACTCGATCGAGTGCCCTTCTGGAAGATCCCTGATCGTTTTTTGGGGGGTCACTCGATCGAGTGCCCTTGACCGGGTGAGGGAATCTCGGGTTTGGTTATGGTAGGTTTTGATTTGATTTGTTTGATTAATTTGTTTCGATTTGGTTCGTTTTGGCTTGATTCGCTTTGTACTTGGACGCAGTGCAAGGTTTCTTTCGTTCTCTGGTTTTCGACTTTGACCGGTTTTGGCTCGGTCGCAAAAGATGGTTTTGCCTCCGGTGACGGTTTTAGCTCAAAATAGCTTTATTTTATTGGATACGATCCACTGAGTTTGATTTTGAGGTCGGTTTTCAGAGATTTGTACTCCGCTAAGCGCCCACGTTGGATACTATTGATTCTGAATCCGTATTCGAGCGCATTAAAGCATGTTTACGTTCGATCATCATCGGGTGTTTTGTTGGAGACTACTATAGATACAAGCAGTCAAAATGCGGGTGTCTACAAGTACCAATTTGATATATTTTGAGTTATATTTTAATACGAGTATTTTATTTTCTTATATACGAATATTCATATGAAATATATTTGGTGGGGTAAATAAAAGTTGGGAATGATTGAAAACGTGGATTAGTAAAATAGAGTTACTAAAATATTGGTTACCCAATTATCGTGACCTTCCGCCATGCTTATAGTGTAATAGGTGTAACCTCCCCAAAAATGAAAGATGTGGAGTTTTTTTTAAGTGAAGATCAATTTCATTAATAATAGGTCATACGGCATCTACAAATGATTTCAAATTGACCAGAATACAAATTTGTGATAAATAAATAAATATCATTCTTCCTGAGACAAAGATCGTTATTAGAATAACACGCTTATGCATAGCCTTCGATATATCGCTGTTTATTGATCACAACCTTTCGCGAAGGAATCTATTGATCTGATGATATAGTCTTCAAAAGAATGAACTTTCTCTATTTTGACAAATATTAAACCGAAATCTGACCTCAATTGTGGCACCATAGGTAGAAATTTCGATTATCATGTTCTTGCACCTCTCCAATGGAGAGAACAAACCCACCAAAAACATAAGAACAAACTCATCAATTGATTGGAACAAAACTTTCAATTAGAGAGACAAGAGTTATTTTGTAATCTAAATAAATTAAAATTAATATTAATACTAACGATTGAGGCTTACCACTACCGAAATTGGTAGATGGCAGCTCCTAGAATTAGATGATTTTTTTGGGCTTTGGGGAGAGGTAGGAGGGGAGAGTTTTTTTTAGGGTTTTTGCCTTTAGACGTGGAGTTTATTGGTGCATTATGTTTTGTTTTTTTTTTTGGATCAATGGTGCATTATGTAAATATATTCCGTAGTAAACATGGATTGGAAATATCTCGTCTCCTAGAGGGTTTTTTTTTAACCATGGAGTTAGTAAGCACTGGAGGTAGGTGTTATCTCGTCTCCTAAGCCTAGCCTAGTAGGAGAGAGAAATATTATATTAATTAAATGAGAAAAAATGGATTGGAAAAGTATGAGAAAGGATTATTATAGGGTCGTGCTTTTTCCTAACGAGGCTTTCCTCAATCCAACGATACTTTACCTATTTGCCCTCGTCATTTCTCAACGCTTTCAAAAGTGATGTTAATTTTCTCTCTAAAAAAATCTCAAACTTGACTTAATCGAATTCAACCACCCAACCCGCCGGCCATCACCACCACCACCGTGACCACCACCCCCCTCTAATTCGTTCCCTAAACCCTAATTTACTTCACCAATTACAATTAAACAATAATTAGAAAAAAAAATGTAACTAACTCTAATTTAATTTTCAATTTCAATTAAATTTTGATTAGACAAAATAATTAATGTAACCAAACAATTGATTTAGGGAAAACGACAATTAGTTTATCATTAATTGAATTAGGGCTAATGATCGATCCTAATTTACTCCACCAATTTCAATTAAACAATAATTACAAGAAAAAAAGTCTCAAAACCCTAATTTAATCCTTCAATTTCAATTAAAGAGTAATTAGAAAAAGTAATTACCGTAACCAAACAAGTAATTTAGGAAAAATGGTGATTACTTTCTCACTAATTGAATTAGTGCTTATAATCGATTTGTAATTGTGGTTTGAATAGTTTATGCAAATGAGAGAAAAGTTGTTCTTAATTGGGAGAACTGTGAATTATGAGAATGATAAATGTGAAAATATTAAGAAAAATTCGTTAAGATTGAATAGACTTGCGTTAGGAAAAAATAATTTGGATTAGGAAAATAAAAGCAGAGGATAGGAATAGGAATGGGATAGCATGGCAGGTGCAGGTGCAGGTGCAGGTGCCGTGGTGGTGTTACTATAAATATAAATGAATGTGATCCATCGAAAGTAAGTTAAGTTAATTGAAGTGTTCCCAGAAATACCCCTACCAGCCTACTACGGCTCTTCAGCGTCATCCCTCTCATTTCTGGATGGATGGATGGATGGATCTTCCAATTCCAACAATGCCAAACAAACAAACAAACACTTTCATCTTCATCAGTCACCAACTCAACTCAACTCAACTCAACTCAACTCAACTCAACTCCCTCGCCCTCCATAATTTCCAATTTCAATACCACTTTACCTCATCTCATCTCATCTCATCTCATCTCATCGGATGGGATGGGATGGGACCCCTTTTAGGTATTTCACTGCCTCTGCCTCTGCCTCTGCCTCTACCTCTACTTCTGCCTCGCCTTCCTTTCAATCAATGTTCCCGCAGAGAACATAAAAGTCCTCTTTCACTACTCCTTTCTTTTCAAACCCACATACACATACACTTCTTTTTTTTACTCTCCTTTTCTTTCTCTCTCTCTCCCTCCTACTTTCCCCCTTTTCATGCTCTTCCTTTCTCTCCGCAATTAATCAATTAATTAATTAGTGTATTTCTGCGAATTCTCCAGGTTCTCCGTCTCTCATTAGGGTTAGGGTTAGGGTTAGGGTTTGTGTTTGATTTGGGGGATTAGGGTTGTTGGGTATTTCGTTTCGTTTCATGGATCCACCACGCAGATCCAGTGTTGTTGTTGTTGTTGATGATGAGGCTAAACTCAGGGACAAGCATCAGGGTCTTTTGCAAGATTATTTCGTATTGCAAAAGGTCTGATTTTTCTTCTTTTATATTTTATAATTATAATTTTGTTTTGGGATCATTATACTATTTTACTCCACTTTTCATCTGGCATTCAATTTGATTTCATGTGGTGCCTCTATAACAAACTCTGAATTCTTACAAACTACGGACTATGTTCTTTGTGTTTTATTGTTTTAGCTATGAATATGAAATTTCAAACGTATGTATAATTACATTTTGAATTGTTTTTTTTTTTTTTCTATTGGTTTGCTATAGGATTTAAAGAAACAATGCGAAAGTTCTAGGAGTAATTATATAGTAGTATCACCTTTCATGTTTAAAAATAACTGCTGTATGAAAGGTGATCTAAGTTGGAGTATTTTACCTATCTTCTTACATTTGGAAGCCAAGTTTGTATGGTTGATTATTGTGGAAACTGCTTTTATTTTGGTGAAAACAAGACGACTGATTAAACCCGAAAAATGTAGCATACAATGGAACAATTCGAGGCCCCCACATCCGGATGAAAGAGCTCCGCAGAAATTTCCTACTCCTCCCAACTTACAAGTCTCTCTTTTTACTCCACCCCGCATTGATTTGAACTTCCAACGAATGGTCGAGGATCAGGCTGTGATGTAGTTTTACCATGGAATCCGTGTGAATAATGGTTTTATTATAGCCTTTTTGCTTAGCTAGAGTAATACCCCTTCAAAGAGCCATTCATTCTGCACAAGTAACTGTAGCTAAACCTGGAAGTGTTAGGCTATGTGTATTGTAATATTTTTAACCCACTATTTTTCTGTAGAATTGCATTTTGCTCAAAGTTGAGTATTTTAACTTATTGAATTTTCTGTAGAATTGCATTGTCCTTGGGATATAATATAATCTAGAAGTGAATTTCTTTGGTAGATGATTTTCATCGATGTTGAAATTTTTAACTAACTGAATTTTCTGTAGAATTGCGTTGTCCTTGGAGACAATCTGCTGGTAATCTGTGTAGATTTATTATTCTGTAAGTTTTGGGAAACTTGATTTATACTTGTGGATGATCAAAATGTTTGTTGTTGTAGGAATGTGTTTTAAAGAAGAGAAAGCTGAAGGAAACAATAGAAAGGAAAGTGACTTTACTGGATGAAATAAGGTAATTAAGTCTTTCACAGTAAGGTTTGTGTAACATAATCATTTATGAGTTTTGCTAGAGTACTGCTGTATTTTTTGGTATAGAGGGAGCTACAAGGGAAAATAATGTTTGACAGGATTTGAACAGAGTATCATCGCTCACAACTTTAGAACAAAGCTAAGCTATCTGCCGTTCGAATACTTATATGTGAGAATGATGCTAGTGTATGCTCACGTTGTTGTGAGTGAGATGCTTAGCGTTGTCTTCCACGAACTTCCTTTGAACCAGTGCTTAATCTTGCTAATGTTGCCATCATATCACATTATTTTTTCACAAATTGTTGCGTAGGGTTGGTCTTAACCAACCCATTATCTAAACACACAAAAACCACAACTAATCAACTTAATAACTTCCCCTTTTTCATGATAACCACCACTTGTAATTTAGATTCTCTCCTATTGCGTCAGTCCTATGCTAAAGGACTCTCCTGTAGGAGAGTTTTTCTTGTTTTTTCTGTCTTCTTTTGATCCGGAAAAGTTTAGGTGAAGGGGTTGGTGGATTCATCCCATTAAGACCGAGGCATTATGCACCTGTGGGAGGGTTTAAATTCGAATATGCACATCCCTTACCAACGAGAGAGTACTCCGTCTCAACTATTGGGAGCTGAGCTTCTTACAAGAGATGAATATATATCCACTGAACTGGATTATACTTTTATTGACCCATAGTACTTGGACTTGGTTAGAAGTGTTTAACATGGGCTGGAATGGTGTATGTCCAAGGTTTGGACTTGGGTATGGTGTGAAATATGGTTTAAAATGAAGTTTATTAGACACAAGTGCGAGAAGTAATACGACGAGTCAAAATTAGGGTAGTTGTTGATGAAGAAAATATGTCTTTCTTACTCTAATTGCTTGTTTCCAGATTCCTGAAACACAGACGCAATTTGCTTATGAAGAAGCAGTTACGAAAGTCAGAGCAAAATCCTGAAATCGTTCAATCACGCATAACAACTGCAAAATACAACACAGAGGCAAATAAAAGATACATGAATGCTAGTGCTAGTGCTAGTGCTAGCACCAGTATGAGTGGACAAGCATTCCAAAGTCATCGGCCGCCGATCCCTCCAAGAAATTTGGTACTTTCTTCAAGCTTGTGGCCTTGTTATTCACTCTAGCCTTTCACGCTGATGTTCGTTTAACATTGTAGCATCATGTTTGAAAATGGATGTGTTAGTAGGTGCCTGGTTTCTGAAATGTTTGGGTTATTGTAATTGTGATGCAGGGCAGTGGTGGTAAAGAAGATATAGCCTTTGCACCATTAAATTTGGGGAAGAAGGTGAAGAACTTGATTACAAATGGTAAACGTGCAGAAAAAAAGAAGCTTTCTTGGCAAGACCAGCTGGCCTTGAAGGTCTAAAACTTTATACCAAGCAATTTTTTTTCTATTTGTGCAGAAAACGGTTAAATTGCCTTTGTAATGTGAACCATAGTATAAAACAGCGGTACTGGAGTGAGTGGCTAAGGTCGTAAAATCTCAGAATCGAGAGATGCTGTGTGTAACATAAAACCAACCGATGGAGCCGTAAATCTGAAACACATTCACCAAATGACGGAGTATGTCTTTATTACAGTATTATTATTCTCTCTCTCATGATCTTGTTTCTAAGTCAGGATCAGCGTCGACACTGGTACCCTCATTGGTTACATTTCTGTAAATGAAGGTGGCTGCCTGCTTATTTGGCATTGCTCTGATTTATTTTAACATTGAAACTGCGTTGTGGGAAATGTGGCAGGCTGGTGTAACTTGATATGCATTAGCAAGTTCAGGTTTCAATTTGCACGAATAACAGGCCGGTTTATGCTCACCAGATGGGCTCCTCAGGTCGTCGTGTGTTGTATAGTATGCGTAGTTATCTTATTTGACTTCTTGTGATTACAATCAAACCAAAGCTGTGTCTAAATTAACAACAAACTCTGTACAACTCTTAAAGCAACAGTACTTTGTTGTTATCTTAATATACAAATTTAATTACGTAGTCACCCGAAAAGATATACAAATCTAAATTTTAGAAACAGGGAATCAGAATTCGGAAGATGCATTTCGGGTATTATATCCAACATAATAGGATGTCAGTCCAACTAAATTTGTCTGATTTACGTAGATTCTGGCTCGCTTGCTGGTTGAGAGGGTAAGGGCTCGTCATCAGTAGATGGAGTACCATTTAGGCCGTGTTTCTTAAACTGAACAATGATCATCGTCATGTTGTCACACCCTTCACCACCAGCAGTAGAAGGTGCTAAACATCGGTCGAACACTTTCTCGCAAACGGCTGACAGCTTGTTTTCCTGCAACATTTGAAATATAGCATTCCAATGAGTTCACTCCACAAACCAAACCAATTACTACTGACATAATTAAAAAAAACAGTTAATACTGTACTAAACAGCCAATGACTATGTGGTCTGCTTCCCAAACCATCATCAATTCCACAGCATTACTTGCCAAGACTAAAATGTGAAGATTGTTCTCTCATCTAGGCCTTGCTTGACTTGGGCTAATGACGGAAAAAAATAAGGATAAATAGGAACCGGTACCTGGATTTGAGGTAGTTAGGACTTAGGCGACATTGAGGTAATAGATATCCACCTCTCTTTAGGGTACACTAAATCAATAACCAACCCATCACCTCTCCTCACAATCAACAGTTTCATCCTTCTCTTCTTTATTTTGACCTCTACTACACTTCTTTATTTAAGTCAGCCGGAGTTTGAACTCATAAAGCTTGCACTTTTGGAACCTTTATATGAGTATGTCTGTATGTACCAGTTCCCGATCATTTACTATCAGCTCATGGGTACACACTTTTCTGATCATAACCACTCTCTGTCTCTCGGATTATAATACAGACTGACTATACAAAACGGTTGACATTGAAGTGAAAAATGTTATTTAGGACCAGACTATGACAACAGCATCACTTTAGGGGCTCAACGGTTCACACAAATTACAAGTGATGGGTGTTGAATGTGTGCAGCCTTAACCCTGAACTCTGTTTTGGAGAATATTAAATGCGAATTGGGTTGAGAATTGAATCGAATGACTCTTACTTCACAATCAAGAAAGAAAGACGAACATTTTGATGAGTAAAAAGGGTAACATAACATTGAAATAATGCTACTCCGTGTATCTTAGGACACCATCCATCCACTTCAAGAACAATGTAAACAACGTACGGAGTATATCATTTATACAGGCTCATCCACTTACCGTGCTTAGTTGTTCACGAACGAAATCAACAAGTTGCTGGCTTGACATGCAGTCCCTTTGCACAATAAAACAAATATTAGCCTAAGGCTGGACAAGTAGCAAGAGGAAATCAACAAGTAGCAGAAATAGTACGAACAGCGTGCATAAACAGCCATAAAGGTACGAACAAAGATATGCTCCGTACTTGAACTCGTTAAAATATTGAATTCACAAGTTTGCCTGAAACTGAAGATACAAAATTTAACATGCTGCAGACAAAGATCACCACATTGCTAGGGTATCCATGCAAAATAAAACATTTACAAGTTTGACATAGGGAATTTACTGTCAAGAAAAGATGTCAATTTTTGACAAAAACAGGCCTAGTGAAAAATTTTCGAAAAGAAAATATTATTTGCAGTCCAAGATCATGAAGTTAACTGGGAATGAAGGGTCGTGGTGCTTACCAGATGCCGTCACAAGCTAGCACAAGAAAGTCATCATCATCACAAAGTTCAATCTGTACAAGAAAAAAAAAACATATTGTTGCAAGTCACCAGCTTAAATCTTAAAGTTAAAAAAGAAAAAGATGAGTGACAATGCTGTGGCAAAAAATGAAGAGGCAATGAACAAACTGATAAAAAAATACAGTCGACTACGGAATACCAAACTGATCAAAGTGGAAATACAATCAAATTGAACAGCTAATTATACGTATATTCTAAAATATTAAATTGAGATACCGACCGTATTTATATCTGGGTTTGCTGTCACAATTTGATTTTCAGCAGGTAAGAATTTATTCTGCTTGAATTCCATATCACCTGTCCCAGATAAAGATTCTGGTTAACAACTTCTACTGGAACATTCACTTTTGTGACAAGGGAAATCAGAAGCATTAACTTCCTGAAAACCTACTTTGTATCCCTTCCAATCCATTCTAAACTCTCGGCAAAATTAATTATGCCTAATGAAATTGTTAGTGACTTCAAGATAGGCTGAATTATTGTCAAAAAATGCAAGTAGCAATTATTTCTAAATCTAAAGAATAGTACTATTTTTACCAACTCCTCCAAACTAATACTCCCTGTACAACTATAAATCGAGAGCCTTTTCTAAGATTTTAGTGAGTCCAAGTATCAAGGCACAAACATCCCCGCCCACCAACTAGCAAATTGTAGATTGGATTGAATAAGCACGAATTAGGCCACATCGCTTCCCTATGTGATGAAGTCGTTAAGACACCTGTAGGTACTATCCAAACCCCAACGCCTGTAGCCTACATTAATCTTCTAATAATAAAACTTGTGCCCCATATTATTTCTTTTCCTAATTATTTAATATTTGTTGGTTAAATTTTTCACGGTTTACAGAATCCAGACAAGTTGGAACTTTTACACAGAAGGATGCCAAAAAAAAAAGACATGTAAATGCCACATTTGAGGCTGACAAAAGCCAAAGAAGTGGATCAGAGATCAGGGGTGCTCAATTCAGTAAATCAACAGTTAATTATTCTCTGCTCTTTAAGCTCTAACACTACCTGCACTTATCTTCAACTCAATTTAATCCATGAACGGACAGAAGTAAACTGAGTAATACAGTCGGATCGAAGGACAGATCTTTACCATAAGCTATGTGGTCTCAGGTTACTCATCAGTATAAAGGTGGATCACAGACAGTGTATCAAAAAATAGGGGAAAAATACTACCTATAGCTCTTGCAAGATTCAGACTTCCATTAACCCTTCCGGCATGTATAAACCCTCCAGCTTTTAATATCCTGTCTCTCTCAACCTCCAATTCAGGTTTATGATCCCTAGATAGATTATAAGCCTGCGTAGAGAGAAGAATGAAATCCTTGATACAGTTGAGGAAATATTTGATGTGGTTTCAGCAAACTACCAGAAAGTTGCTTAAGTTCTTGGACCAAAAATACTGTTAGCAAGGAGCTAGATATTAGTCTCTGTTCTAAATGCTTACAATATAACAATAATATACCTGGCCCTTTCTTGAGATCACACAGCGAGAATCACCAGCATTAGCGACAAGAAGTTGCTTGCCTCTTATAAGTGAGACACAGGCAGTGCTTCCAGACGTAGGACCCGCAAAATTTGAATGAGGCCCCTAGATTTTAAAATTTTAAGTTAATGATACAGTAACAATGCAGTGCTAAGACAACAACATCACCAAGTCCACCAATAAGAACATCTTTGTCATAGAAGATACCGTGATCTGATAGCCTTTGCACAGCACATCCAACAGCCATTGTTAATATCAGGATTGGTTTATTGAAAAATTCTAAGCACCCATCACCCTACTTCAGTGGTCTAGTATAACACAATAATTATGACACACCAAAGAACATCTTTCTTACTATCAGGAAAAAAACGGTAACAATCAAATAAATGTTGTTCCTATGGATGATCAAATTTTCTGAAAAAGCTTCCCAGATGCACGTCATTTTCATTCCATAATTCTGTACGTATCTTCTCATTTTCAGCAACCCATGAACCAATCCAGAAGTTGAAAGGGGAAATGGGATTGTATATAAAAGATAAAAAAAGCACATAGAAAAATGCATCAATTTTAGAGACATTAAGTACGGATTCAAATTGCCGAGATCATTAGTTTAGATTTCCAGGATATAAATGAGACCTGAAAATGATGACACATGCTCTACTTGAAGCGCACATAATTACAAAACAAAGCTTATAGCTCACTGGAAGTGTGAGCAACAAACCAACCTTTAAATGCTCGTACCCAGACCATGGTTCAAAATCTCAATGTTGGTCATAGTCGTGGTATTGGTATAATCGGTCCTACTCGGCCATCTCGGATCGATCAGGGTGATTCTAGGGTGATATCTCGTATCCGCAGAGTGAAAAACCGATACAACTCGGCCGAGATTTTGAACCATCACCCAGAACCAGACCCATACTCTTTTCTCAAAGTCAGTAACATATGAGTTAAATCCCCGTCAGGGAAGGTTAATATGAGGAAAAGTAGAGACATAATTAGACCACAGCAAAAATTACACATATAAGAAAACAAAATTTGAGATCCCAAATACCCACATCCTCAAAGGCCCAATCATCATCTTTTTCGCTCCCTTCCACAGTCCTTGGTGACCAAATGAGTCCCTCAATCATTCCAGTAAACTTATTGATCTTATCACCAAGAATGGCCAACTCTCTCCACCCTCTTTGTCCACGCATCATCTCATCCATTCTGCAGAAGTTCACATTAGCAATTGGCAATATACTAGTCAATAATAATTTGAGATAATAAGGGGAATATTAGACTGAGAAACAATATACGCAGTCATATACAGTGATCCATATAAAAGAGCACAAAGGAAAATGGTTTCCCAAGAGGCCGGCTGACCCATATTTCAAATGTATTCATTGTGAAGGTGAGCCTATCAGTTCCTCGGAAGAAAACTGTTGATTATATATGAAGTAAACAGTTCCAGATATCTTCTTCAAATGAAGAAAGTGCAAAAGAAAATGACGAGCATCCTAGCCATAATCCTCCATACATAATGGTACAATCAGACTTCTTAACACTTAGTTGATTTATCATGTCTGTTGTCTTTCTTCTCTCCATTATTATTACCACTTTTTTATACAAATATATACGGAGTACAAAATTTACTGATACACACATTTCTTTTTTACAAAAAAATAACAAAAAGTATAGACTAATCCTCGAAAATATCAGTGAAGTAACGTGGACACTTTAAAATATCAGTTGATGCAGCCAAAATATTACAGTTATCAGACTACGTCACTTAACTGAAAATAATATGAAGGCAGCAGGCAGCCTGGAATTTTCTTGTGGAATGAGCATAACATATCAGGAACATTTTTATACCACATAGTTTGGTATAAATCACTAGAACCAGAAGAAAAAAAAAATGATATAAAAAGCATTGATTTGATAATGGAGTATTTTTGTTGCTCTTAAACAAAGGTTAATTTTCATTAGGCCGAAGCAGGCTAGGTGACAACTAGAAAAGGGCCTCTGATCCCACAACACTGGTCCTATCAATATATATTCCATTCTATTCCATCTAGATTTCACGAGCAGAATACAGCTATGAACTTACAAAGCATTATGTTAATTCTCTTTACTTGAAACTTCAAAACCATAGATGATGCAATATGTATGACCCAATAGTTCAAAATGCATAAACTAAAGATCTCAGAGCCAAACATCAAGAACAATAACATCAGACCATTTATCAATATAGTATACCTAAAGAAAGATTTTTCAAGAGCTGCTGCTAAGTCTCCAGCTGAATAAGCTTCACTCTTAAGCACTTGTTGATGAAGGAACTTAGCACAGAACTTGGACACAACCTTACCTAGTAAATAAAAGACAGCAATGAGTACATATGCAAAACCATTACAATAACAAGGACTAGCCAATAGACTATTCTTCAAGTTTTCACAAATCTTATGGGAAAACATGAGTCACACGTGACACATACTGCACAAACAATGATATATTGAGCACACTCTACTTGGCCTATATACTCCGACCTGTCATACCACTCCCTCTGTCCTTTATGATTATTCCCGTTTCAATTAAATACTCCTCACAAATCTTAAAAAGCGGGAAGAGACATAAAGGACAGAGGGAGTAGAATACTAGCTCACATGGCCACGTCCTGCAACTAGGATATTTAGACAAATTATTTTAAGCCAAAAACATAGAAAAAAAATTCCATAAACAGACAAGTCCAACAATCAGACAGACACACATGCTGGATACAGAGTCTGAGTAACATAGTTGGCAAACAATGTTGTATATATAAAGTACCTAAAAATCCAACATAACACATATCAGCTTGGAAACAAAGCACTATCATGATTATTGCAAACTAACCATGCAAAAATGGACACTAATAAGGCAACCATACAACTGAGAGACTGAGTGTCCGACACATGCAGTCCCTTGCACACTCGGAAGATAATTCATCCTCATAACGCAACAACGGAGCAAAGCAATAGAGACAACCTGGAGAATCGGTGATTGGTGAGAGTGGTTGAATATCTCAAACAACTCACCAACATCATCAGCCTAGAAAACATGTGCAACAAAGTTTTTTATACACGATACTATTTTCCTATCTTCAAGTAATAAAATGGAACTCTTTTTTGTCAGAATCATATCAGATTTAGAATGTTTTATGATGAACATGAAATGCAACTGGAGAACACAAACACGACGAATTTGGTAAAAGATCACGCTGATTAGTCACACAACTTGCAAGCAAATCAAGGCTAATAACAAACATTGATCACAAGGACAACAGACATACACTTTACAAGTGCCTCTTTTCACATATAATAAGATGTATTAAAGAATACTGATCATCGGTTGAACCAAACATTACCAAATCAGTTAATCGCCCCCACATTATAAGGGGGAAATACAGTATTAAATGGACCGATGATTTTTCTATTTTGCGACAATTTCTCATGAAAGTGATGTCAGTTTTCATGCTTTATATGAACTACATATACTATGCATTAGAGCTCCTATGCTTAAAATGTAACGTATCATCAGTGCTTACCTCCATGACCATCATATACTCCAAAGAATGAAGTTGAAGCATCAAGATCAGGGAAGGCAGCATGCTAGCAAGGCAACAAACTCAGTTACGAAAAGCACAAATGGAATCAATAGATACAATTATAAACAAGCAAGGCAACAAACTCAGTTACGAAAAGCACAAATGGAATCAATAGATACAATTATAAAGAATTATAAAGAAACAATAAAAAAAAGTGTACACCACAAAATTTAAGGATCGAGTCGTGTCGTTTGAGATTTTAGATCTAAAAATCAAAAGCAGGCAGTGGACAACATTATTACACAAGTCAGTTTCAAAATTAAATCACATATCAAAACAATGGGCCAAATAGTTTGGGGAGTGGAATGCAAAGAAGTGGGTAACAGAGGTGGAAAAAAATGAATCCACATTTTATGTTACTGTTTGGTATTACCAAGACAGAAGTCATGTATATATGAAAAGGCATGTGTGCGTGAAACATTGTCAGCTCGTGATTTCGACCTACAAGGGACCTTTCTCATCTAGCAAACCACCACAATATAACTGTGCAGCAGACTCCACCCATACTGAAGAATACATCCAGACTGTCGATGTGATCAGTATATCAGATGTTCCAGCAGGAAGTTGGCACTAGTTGTAGAAAAACTATAAAGCTTTAGTCCCAAAAGGAATTTGGCACCATCTAAACTGAAGACGTGAACTGTAGTAAGGAATAATGGCAATGAGATAAGAAACAGAGAGGGAGAGCCAAAAGAGAGAGAACAAAACCAAAAGGAAGTTAAAAGGGAAGTTAATAGCTTATATAGTATTAATAAAAATACAAAATTAACCCTTGTTGCCCCAGTGGTCCATCCCTCCATTCGTTAGACGTCAGTCACCACCCACAATCACTCCTACCCATATCCTCATAGTCATCATTTCTGCGTCGTTGCCCTATGTGACGCATTGTTCGGTTCTCTTTTCAAATCATCAAACAAATGCAAGAATGTCCCCTCCATCTTATCTTTAATAAGCACAATCTCAACATCTTCGACACCTCATTTCACGCCCAATTCTTTTTGCTTTTCGACAAGTGATAAAGTGATTATATAAAAGAGACACTAAGGGAGTGATACCTATTTACAAAAGCAAGGGCAGAAATCCATTTACAAAAGAACAAAATAAAAGTATAAGTCACAACAACAAATGTGCGGACAGCGGAGGATGAATGCTTTGGAAATGTGGTAGCTCCTTAGTTAAAAATTAGCTAAGTGATAAGCCCACTAAAAATTAAATGGACAAGTAGCTCCTTAGTACATTTCAGCTACTGTATTTGCCAACAAGAAATCAAGCTACAGTGGAGTCTATTAAGAAACCCCCAAATACTCAATTCACCGACTGAGCTTCAGGGGGCAGCCAGGACTTGGCATATAGATAAAGTGATAAACTACTGAGCTGAGGATGACAAGGATGCTTCAAAGGGAGTCAACATAGTGCGTACAGTCGACCCAGATGAATGTAACATTATAACTATATCAGAATAATGAGACTAGAGGAGCGCATGCAAAAGGAGCTAATGGATGCCATGCAAGATATTCTTATCTAATCCATAGCAGAGAATGCAGCACATAAGTTACTACTAATATTTCTTGACTAACCAATGAGGCATACAGAGTTCACAACACCACAACTTCATTCTAAAAAAAACACTGAAATGCTTCAGAAAAGCGATTCAAAGACGGGTACTCACAGCATCTTCCATGGTAGAGCGCCAACCTTGCATAGAAGATAACCCGTATCTAACCCTGCTGTTTTCACCATCCTCAGAGAACTTGTCTGTCTTGGGTGTGCTCAGGTATACGCCCATCTTTGAACTGAAATCAATCAAATAAACAATCTTTCGATGATTCGAATACAGATCACGTAAGTGTAAGTTGAAGAGTGACACTACTAAAGCACTCCACACTCGTAATACACAAGTCCTGATTGCAGAATGTCAAATCAAACAACAAAATTTAGAAAAGCAACCATCTTTGCAATGCCCATTTGGTTAAACCGCAACTGAATGATTGTTATTACATCCCAGATCAGATAAACCTAATAATATCTAACTTACGTAAACATTGAAAGTGAGAGATGGGTAATTCTCGAAAGTTGCATTGCCCAAGCAGAATGAAACCCAAAACTGGATTAACCAATAAAATTAAAGATAGATACCCAGATAATTAATTTAATTAAACAAAAGAATTCAGTGGTCAAAACACAAAATTATACTACCACTAAGAAGCAAGTAGTAAGTAAAGATGAAGATCGGAATTCTGTGCTAACTTACTTGACTACCTGACTTGGTCTTCTTCACCAGAAATGCTCTGATCAAACTACTTCAACCCAAGAATAAGTAATACGGAGTAGGAATTGGACTGAGAATCGTGGTTGATGAAAATTCTGGCCAACTATCATTCAATACCAATTATTATTACTATTATGATTGAGAGAAGAGAGAAGAGAGAAGAGAGAAGAGAAGGACAAGGTTGACAACCCACCAGAGTAAAAAGAGAAAAGGCAGAAATACTAAGATGTGTAATAGTTGGGGGTTTATCTCAAATTACAGTACATGTCTGTCTGGTTGTTAGACTGGAGAAACAAAATGTTACGGAGTATGATTCATCCTTTATCTCCTTTCCATTACCGAGTAATAATCCATCCATTTATTAATAGGGAATTGATAAATACGGGCTGTATGTAAGACATTAAAAAAGGACATTTATTTTGATATATGCATTAATTACATCAATATTTGTGCAATTTGATCTTTAATTTCTAGATTTATACCAATTTAGGAAGGTTTAATTTCTAGATTTATACCAATTTAGGAAGGTTTAATTTCTTAAATACAATCCTCATGATTGTATTTAACAAAACCGTTATTAATATTCTACCCATTTTTCTCTTTAGGATTTTTTTTATTGTTATTTCTATTTCTATTCTTTTCTCGCATCTTCATTTTTTTAATACTTTCTATTATGGCTCACCTGTATCAACTTTATTCAAAGTGAATGGATACAACAATAAAAAATGGAGTGGGTACTTATTAATGGTGTGGATGTTATTCGGAACCGATCCAACGTTTCCCATTTTAAGCATTTAAAGTGGGTAAAAAATAACAAAAAAATACTCGTAATATAATAAGTAATAAAATGAGAGAGAAAATGGAAAGAAAATAATGAAGAGAAACTTTACTCATGAAATTTAGGTATGACGTTCGAAGGAGTTTGGTCAAAAATTGGTCCAATCAATCTAATGAGTGTAATGAGTAATGACTAATCCAATCTATAAGGGCCAATTCAAATACTCCCTCCGTTCCAATCAATTTCATACGTTTGTTTTTTCACATTTGACAATACACGTTTTCTTTTGTCTATATCTTTAGCTACGTATTTCTAAAAATTATAAAAATTGATATTCATGATGTATTCGATTAGACAATTTAAACAATATCTCACCTGACTATATTTTATCGTATATATTAAAAGTTATATCGATAATTCTTCTCATCTATGAATAGTGCATAATATCCAAATGCATGGAAATGATTGGAACGGAGGGAGTACAATTTTAGCCTAGCCTAAAATCTGAACCGAACCCACTGTATCAAGTCTCGTCCACTATCCTAAATCTGGTTCTACGCGAATCGAGATTGAGATTGGATAAGTCTCTTGAAATACTGTTTCACAGTTGATTGTGTGATATACAGAGTAACTAGTTAAACAATTAAGAATCAACTTATGCAACTAGTCCAAGTGATACCTATTATTTGAGGAAACCATCCGAATATAGTAAAGTATTAAAGGAGTTTTTGATTTAAAAAAAACGTGATAGATAGATAAGAATAGATGAGAAACCATGATGTGGATTAAATCATTAAACTCGTCAAATAAGTTGGATGAGTCGGGTCATACGGGTCGAGTTAGGGTCATAATATGGGTAAGAAATAGTTTGGAACGCCTAATTTTTTACCGCTTTCTAAGTAAACAATAAATTGAATATTAAATATTTATTTTAATAGTATTATTATACTCTTTAATTATAATGTTATATTTAAAAAAAATATTAAAATCAATTTTAAAATTATTTCAATATTGAATGATAGAAAAAATTGTATTAAATTAAATATTTATTTATATTTGTAATTTAAATTATTAAAAGTATCCATGAGCGAATGAACCCCACCACTAGTCGGTGAGCACACGTATACAGTTCCCAACCCAAGCTAAAATCCTAATTAAGTACTCCCTTCGTTCAAGGCAAAGCTTCTCTTTTGCTTGTTCACGTTTGCCAACGCGCATTTTGTATCGTTAATATCTTTCGTAACATATTAGTAAAAATTATGGAAATTGGATATTAATAATCTACTTTTAAAGACGAATCAAACAAGATCTCACATGCATATATTTTCTCTAATAGATTGTCGTGAATATCGAAAGTTATTCGTGATTGCAAATAGTGTCAAGACAAGGAAGGGGAAAGTTGGAATCTAGAGATCAATAGCTAGAAAATAAGTTGAAGATTCGTAGATGCTGCCCAAGAAATGGCAGCATAAAATCCCAACGCTTATGTAGTTCTACTTGAAGAGGGGAGATCGCCCAAGTCATGATAATTTTGGAGTAGATAATCTTACCTCCGGGTTAAACAAATCATCCAACCGTGACTTCTTTATTATATTAAGAGTAAATTAAAAATTATTCCCTTCAAAGATGCATTTATTAAAATTTACTCCCTTATGAAATATTTTTAATATTTTACACCCAAAAAGATGCAAAAGTTCAAAATTTGCTTGCAATTCAATATTCCGACGAGTTTGAATTTTTTTGCCTTTTTCCTATTTTTAATACCGAAATTGTCCTTTTCTTCATCCTACCCTTCTTCCCCTTCCCTTATGCTCTCATTTGTAAAAAAAAGCTCGATTGATGGAAGAATGAAATGTATGGTAGCTTGACTGATGAATGGAAGGAGGTTTTGTGCTTCTCGATTTGGGAATTTAGGTTTCCCTGGAAGGGGAGGGGGCGTACGAAAAATGAAGGGCAAATTGGTCAGTAAGACCATAAATTTGTCGGAATATTAGATTGCAAGTAAATTTTGAATTTTGCATCTTTTTGGGTGTAAAATATTAAAAAAAATTCATAAGGAAGTAAATTTTAATAAACGCATTTTATTTTATTTTATTTATTTATTTTTTTTTTTTTTTGCCAACGGTTTGATTCCCACCTTACCACGACCGCATAACAGCCAAATGCATCTTTGAAGGGAGTAATTTCTAATTTGCTCTTATATTAACTAGGTTGGTTGTGTCAAGATCTATTCTATGATAACTTGATAAGTGTCACTTGAAAGGTTACTAAATCGGGAAATACAACATTGTCCGATTTCACGAGGAATTGACTAATTTTCATTGTCTACCTATTAAGTACTCCGTATGTATCTCGAAACCTTAATAAGCTCATATTTTTAAAAAAAAACAAAAAACATCATCCGATATTGGCAATGTGATGGAGTATGGTAGAGAGGGCACGAGAACCCACAGTCACGATCTGAAAAAGGATAGTGACTTCCAAGAAACTAGTGGACAATTTGAGTGGTCAGACAATGAGCACAAAGTGTATTTATGGCACAAGGATGACAGCCATCCGAGGACAAAGTACGGCAACAAAAGAATGCAATGCAAATTGGTCATGGGCTGGCTAAACAACAATCACATATATCGTGAACCGAATTGTATGGCAACTAGACCATCGCATCCAAGATTTAAAGTCAGTCACAAATTACAATTCAAAGCCAAATTTCACTCCTCCGGTGGTTTGCAGCCCGGTCCTAAAATGCAATGCTGATAGGTTCTAAGAGGAAGCCTTTTATGAGTCTTGTGGTCCTAAACGACACAAAAGAAATGAAATACTCGTACAAGTTTATGATCTTTATATTACTCCGGACAAAGGTTTTCATTGGTGTTGCTTGGCACACAAATATACAAAGTCGGAAGTGAGAGCGTGCTTTCAGTAATTAAAAAGAAATCAACAAAATCGGCCGCTTGAAACAGTTTTGGAGTCGTTTTCGATCACTTTCTATCACGTTCCATGAAGACGAAGGAGGTCTACGCTGCAAGCAGTTTCTGAATGTCTTTCTGTAAGAGTTTAAAGCAAAAGAGAGAAAGTTATGCAACGCGCTGAAAGGCACAGGAACGAATTAATTCGATCAAATCCCAATAAAACGAAGAATCAAATGCAGGAATGACGACTATACCTCGATCTGAATAGGGGATGTAGTTGGTGGATATCTCTCGACAACCTTTCCATTTTTGTCCACCAGAAACTTCTCAAAGTTCCACTTGACCAAATCGCCAAGAAATCCGCCACTACTTGACTTGAGAAAATGATAAACTGGAGCTGTATTGGGACCGTTCACATCCACCTGTTGGAGATGGTTTCAGTCATAGGCGATGTTATATTATGGAGTCATATATATTTACAGAGAGTATTTGCTCACTTGACCTTAGAAAGTGGAGAAAGTTGCTACAAACCTTATCAAAGATGGGGAATTCTGCCTTGTATCGTGTACACGCAAACTTCTTAATCTCAGGATTCGAGCCTGGTTCCTGTCCCCCAAATTGATTGCACGGGAATGCTAGAATCTCAAAACCTTCACCCCAAAAACATACGTACCCAGTATTTCACACCCTCGTTAATTTAGTTACCTTTCATGGAAATAAACCTAGAGCATTCAAAGTCATGGTTCAAGGTACGGTACAGTAGTTACCTTGAGATTTGTACTTGTCGTAAACATGAGAGAGTTCTGAATAGTTTGATGAGGTCAACCCGCTGAAAGCCGAAAAAAGATTTTAGATATAGAAAGACAACAAATTAATATCAGCAAAAAGCAGCGATGGAAAATGCATACTACTACTACTACTCGTACCATTTAGAAGCGACGTTGACAATCAAGAGGACCTTCCCCTTGAAGTTGCTAAGAGGAGTATCGTTTCCATCAATATCCTGCAGCACCAAGCAAAGCAATGCAATCAGTTCCCCCACTTGACTTGACTGAATTTCAATCCAGTATTTATCTCCTGCATTTTTCATCAATCACACTAATATGGCTCACAAATGAACAACACCCTCTCCTTCCCACAATGCAATTTTGAAACTATTTATTCTCACAGGATCGTCTTTTGTGAGAACTGAGAAGAGAGGTTAGTCAACTGAATATACCAATACCAGACACAACAGCATATATATATATATATATATATATATATATATATATATATATATATATATATATATATATATATATATATATATATATATATATATACTCCCTCCGTCCTAGAATTGTCTCGTTTCAAATGGAATTAGTATATACAAGAGTATAGTATATTGACATCTTCACTTCTCACTCAGCTTATGACATTCAATCCACACACCTACTCTTCTACAGTTCCATACAGTGAGTCAATTGCAGAATCACAAAAAAGCTCGAAACTTTAACATGGGATTGCCAATTGCTAATAATTTAATTGAATAGAACTAGAAGAAAGGGATGAGTATGTATGTATACTGTATACTAATACCTTGACCGTATAATCATGGACACTCTTCTCTGTTGCTGCTCTAGCATGAACTCCAGCAGCAGAAAAATGAAGGGGTTTTACAGAAGACCCATTAATGTTAATGTTTGACAATTTCAGAGAGATCCCATATTGGAAAAATACAGAATTTGAAGACCCAAATGGGAGTTTTCTGGGAATTGAATCAAGAATCGCTGAAGCTGAAGCTGAAGCTGAAGGAGATGAGTAATAGTATTTAGGATTAGGAACAGAAAGGGGGACAGACTTTAGAGGGGAGGAGAACATTGCAGAGAAGGCCATTCAAGGATGAAGCCAATTACTGAATTAATTTGATTGATGATTTTGTTATGAATGTGTATGTGTATCCATCCAGCGATGAGAATATGTAGGGAGTACTGTAGTAGTTTTTGGCAGTTGGGAGAGGTGGTAACCGGTAAGTGGAAGTAATTAAGGACACGTTTGGATGGTTAGTCTCTCGACCTTCTACGGAGTACTTCTAGTGAACCGAAACCCGGTTTAAAAAACCCGAAAATTCGGGTTTTAGAATTTGAAAACCGGTTCGGATCCTGAACCGGTTTTTTTAGTGAAAACCGATTCGGGTTCGGTTCATAAATTTTCAAAACGGGTGCCCGGTTTTGAACCGGTTTATACTTATAAAGGGAAAAAATTCTCACTTTTTTGAATTTTTTATGGAATATTAGTGAAACCGGGTCAAAAACTGGTTCGGAAACCGGTTCAAAAAACCGGTTTATAACAAAGATCGCCATTTTTTATTTAAAAACCGGGTCATAGAAACCGGTTCGGTTTCGGTTTACAAAATGAAAAAAAAAACCGGTTAGCCGGTTTAAACCGGGTCGGTTTCTGTAGACACCCGCATTTTGACTGTCAGGTGTCTATAGCAGTTTCCAAAAAAACAATGATCGGACGCTAACGTGTTTCTACGCGCTCGGATACGGGCTCAAAACCATTAGTTGCTGGCTAATGCACTTATGGAGTACAAATCTCACAAAACCGACCTCAAATTCAGGCCCAGTGGGTCGTTTCCAATCAAATAAGGCTAATTTGGGCCAAAACCGACACCGAAAATAAAACCGACTTTTAACGATTGGGTCAACCCCGGTCAAAGTCGTTTCCGAGACACATAAAAAAACAGCCACAAGATGCAAAGCCCATAAAATTTCCAAACCGCGGTCCAGAACAATGGACCCGCGCGACCCAGCTGAGCCACTCGATTGAGTGGGCCCTCATGCAAGCCCGACTGCAGGCGCACTGGGCCACTCGACCGAGTCAGCTAGTTACTCGGTCGAGTAGCCCTAGCCGGGGGTCTATGGCCATGCCTAAATATACACCCCCATGCACAACCTTTTACGCATCTCTTTTTTTTTGGACCTAATTCTACCCTAATCAAACCCTAATACTACACTTGCAAACCCTAACCCTAGCTTAGGAGACAAACCTAGGGGTGTAAACGAGCCGAGCCGAGCACGAGTTTGGCCTTGCTTGACTCGTGCTCGTTAAGCAAAATTTGAACTCGAGCCGATCTCGAGCTTACCCGAGCTTGAAAAAATTGAGCTCGGAACCAAGCTCGCGAGCTAAAATGCGAGTTCGAGCCTAACTCGAGCCTATATATAATTATTAAAATTTACGTTTTTTTGCACCGATGTGTTTTAATAAATTGGGATCCAAAAACATATACAGATGCATTAGGCAAATCAATAAGAATATTTTACATGGTGAAAAACTATGTAACTATTATTAGTATTTTTTTAATAAATGAGAACAAAATATTAACTAATCACATCAAATCGAGCTGCTCGCGAGCTTTTTGAGTCGAGCCCCGCCTTGCTCAGCTCGACTCGTTAAGTTTTCGAGCCGAGCCCGAGCTCGAGTCGAGCTCGCACGAGCCGAGCTTTGACCGAGCTTGGACCGAATCGAGCTCGAGCTGCTCGCGAACTGTCTCGTCTCATTAACACCCACCACAACTTAGCCTACATCTCGATTACTCCCCTGCTAGCCACAACTACGAGTCCCGTCCGAGAACAAGAACATGTAGGTTGAGGGTGCCAATTCCCGCTCTTCTTTTCTCCTTTCTCCTTCTCCCTCGCGTCGCATGTCGTCTATGTCGTCGTTTTTGGTTTCTTTTTTTTATTATTATCGCGTCCTAATATCGTTAATAATCGCTAGTATTAAAAGACACTAAAATACTAGTGAATTTGTGTCGAGTGTGAGGAATGTCGGAATAAGAAAACCCGAATATACAAGGGTATTGCACCCAGCGTTGCCGGTCGCTTATCCCGACACCCCGATCACTTGATTATTGAAACAAGTCAACTTAAATAACAGTTTTTAGGTCGCATATTTCATCAATTGTAAATTTTTTTCAAAACAATTACTTTTTTTTAATTAAGGGTCGAAACCCGTTGACGCGGATCCGACATCACGAAATCCTTAGGGGTTTAATACGATGTCGGGAAGCCGAGGGAATCAAGTCTTTCAATTCAAGTAAAGTGTCAATCTAGTAGATTCGATACCAACTTAATAGTTGGATGTCGAATTCGAACGATCTAGTCGAATAAATTAATTAACGCGGTTGTTTCGTTGATGCTAATATTGATGTCATCTAATTCAATAAAATTAATGCGACATTAATAAACGCGGAGAAAAACCTATACCGTTTTAATTAACTCAAACGACTTATAGCATTTTTTTTCTTTATCTCGCTCTAATATCCGAATTCGGTTTAATAATCGCACGTTGGATATGACGAGTATCATACACACGAATCGAGCATAAATTAAGCAATATTTATGCCCGATTCAACAAAGTCATCAAATTGTATTAATTAACGCGGAGAAAAACCTATACTGTTTTAATTAACTCAAACGACTTATAGCATTTTTTTCTTTATCTCGCTCTAATATCCGACGTCGGTTTAATAATCGCACGTTGGATATGACGAGTATCATACACACGAATCGAGCATAAATTAAGCAATATTTATGCCCGATTCAACAAAGTCATCAAATTGTCAAAATCAAAAAGCAATTTCGAAATCAATAACAAAATCGCAGACGAACCCTAGTTCGTACAGGAGGCACTCGACCGAGTGCCTAGCCCACTCGGTCGAGTGGCACCCCAAAAATCGAAACAGAATGCTTTTTCGGCCTCCACTCGGTCGAGTCTCACAGTGACTCGGTCGAGTGGCAACGTACTCGATCGAGTTCGCCAATAACTCGATCGAATAGGGTCTAAAATATGGGACAGAAGCGTTTTCAGAAGTCCACTCGGTCGAGTCCTTCAATGACTCGGTCGAGTGACCCTTATCACGACAAAACCGTGAGTCCTATAACACTTCTCTAGTCTCGATAATGTTTTTTTTTATGACTTAGGTCAACACGTGTCTAATCAATCACGTGAAACATCACTTTTCAAAACTTTACACCATCTTTGTAAACCGTTATTATCGCTGTACCGTTACTAACCGTTTCTTCTTTTGTCAATTTACTTTGTTTATTTTATTGTACTAAAATGAACCCACATGCTAAAATTCAACTTCGACGTTAGAATTTGTTGCATTAAATCGACATAGAAACCCTTTCAATTTCTCACATGCTTAGGGAAAACAATGTTTGCATAAGCATTTTCATCGTTCAACTAACGCGCGTATTCAAAAATCATTCGATATCTTAGTAGAGGACGCTAATGTGCGGGCGGTGTTAGGTGTCCTTTGTGGGCTTCCCAACACGTACTCTCACCCCTTACTCAGAACCTCGGTTTTCGGATGCCCGAAACCGTTGGCGCACGAGAGTCATTCAATACACGATAACCGGTAGTGACGGTACGGTATCGCAATGCAAAGGGACGAGCCCAATAAACTCTGACATCGGAAATGGGCCGTATTTTGTATACGGCCCACTACGACATAGAGTGGGTTCGAATGGGCCCGAACTCCCACAAAGTTCGGTGACGACTCCACTTCGATTTAAATTTCAATTTGATCCATTCTCATATGGAGATTCATTCGCCTCCCCAAACCCGCGCGTGGCCGCGTCGGGGTGGACTTATGTCATGTCCACAATTTGGCGACTCCGCTGGGGATTAACTGATGCATGACTTACCATCGGCATCCTCATTGTGAGACTCGAATAGAAATCGTTTGACTAGTACAATACGCGTTTTAGTTTTACGGTTCATGCATAACCCCATATTTTCCCGGGCCGGTACTCGCGACCGACGTCCCACTATACCGTGATGTACTCCAATATGGATATGTCAAAGGTGTCCATAGTCGATTCGAGTGGGTTTCGCGGCATGTTCTAAGCTCAACTCGACTTAGAAAGTCCGTCCCGATCAACGTCTAGACTATGTGCACTGGTATAGACCGACCGAGACTTAGTGTAGAGCATACATGGCGTCATTATAATGCTTGCGTGACTATGTGCTACTTGGTTTTCGAGTCGTTTTCAAAAACCGTCTTTTTTTCAAAAGATTGCATCTTATTCAAGCTATCCAATTTCAAAACCCGGGACGTATACCGAATTTAGGACTTATGATTTTACTCAAAACATCCTATTTTTAGCCGGTATTCTGCCCATTTCAAAACTCGAAAATACTTTCGAACTTTCAAATTTGCGGCCCGATACACTTTCCGATTTTTTTTCCGAAAAAATCGGGCCCTTCCCCGAGTTTTCTCGGACTTTCCAAAAACAATCCATTTTCAAAACCTTCCTCTTCTTAGGACTTCCCGTATTTAGCAGTGTCGGGTCGTGTCTTAAGTCGTTGAAGTCTCTAGCGTCGAAACTCCGTCGATCTTACATCACAAGTTTCTTCCATATCCCAGTCCGCCTTATTAGACTAAGGTAAGACCCACCTACGTAGGACATAATGTAGGGCTCGTCTACACAATCAAGTCCAAAGTCTGGGGATGTCTCACGTGAACCTTTTTTCGAATAAGACTCGGCCCACCCGCCGATTCCTAAGGAAGACCCACATTTCACAAGTCACCCGTCTAGGTGTCTTTTCCGAGTCATTTTCCTTTTAGTCTTGTTCGGGATGTACTTTCTATTCTGGGATTTGGGCTAGTTTCTGATCACGCGGTGTTCTTACAGACAGGCCACCCGAGACCAGATATCAACGCAAGATGGACGAATTGAAAGACGCACTAGCCAAGATCGAAACCCAATTGACTGCCATCCAGACTGACCAAGCGACCTTAGCCACGCGTGTAAGTGCCGTAGAGAGGGTAGCCATTGTTGAAGGATCTCAACCCACTGGGCCCATAGCTGAACTAATCAGCGTTGTTCGTAGGCTCGAGGAACAGGTTCATCTGTCAACGAACAACTCGATCCACACCGAAATTGCTCGTTCCTACTCACCTTTGAATGACGAGCTACCTGCTAACCTCAACCTTACGGGAATTCCAATGTTTGAGGGTGCTGAAGATCCGGTCCACCACATCCGGGCTTTCAAAGATTTCATGGCGGTCAAAGGGGTGTGAAGTCCACCATGTTTACGCACTTATTCCCTTCCTCCCTTGAAAAGCACCCCAAGGCCTGGTACTACAGGCTTGATTCCAAGAAATATAAGACTTGGGATGATGTGGCGACTGAATTTTCTCGGAATTACGCCGATAATACCGAGATCCAGACTACAATGCATACTCTGGAAGTGATGGCCCAAGAGCCCAAAGAAGGGTTCACCAAATATCTCCAAAGATGGCGGACCGAAAGTGTAAAGCTGGTTGACAAGCCCAGCGAAAAAGTGCTAGTGGAGGCTTTCGTCAAGAATCTCTTCCCATCCTACCGGGTTCATCTTCGGTATGCCATCATCCCCAATTTTGCCGCCCTTACTGAAATGGGCACAAGGATTGAGGATGATTTAAGGTTAGAGAGCCTGACTAAGGCCTCTACCAAGGGATATCAAGGGCCTAGTTCATCTTCAAGCAAGCCCACACCCGCAGCTGGAACTCGTAGCATCTTCGATGAGGTTAATCTGCTTGGCACCTCATCCAAAAAGAATACACCAAATCGGGTATTCACGGATATAGGGACTACCTATACCTACGCCTTACAAAAGCTATCTTCAAAAGGCCTTATTCAACCAATAGGCCCGACTCCCGAGCTTCCAGTGGAGAAAAGGCCCAAGAGCTACAATGTCCAGGCCTATTGCCAATATCACCGAGGTAACGGGCATGACACGGAGAAATGCTGGAAACTGAAGCACCTGATCCAAGATCTGATCGAAAGCGGGAAAATACCGTTGCCCGGAGACAAGCCGAGCAACAAGGAAAACCCGTTCAGTGCCCATGCTATATTTACCGGTGAGGTAATCGACTGTTCATACCTCATTTCCCCCTATATCCCACAAATTAATGGGATATGGTTCGATGATGAGGAAGATGTATACTTAGCAAAAGGGGAAGCTGTCCCCATCACTAGTAAAGAGGTTCGAAAGGCTAAGACCAAGGCCTTAGCCACCAACCACCTCGCCATCGCTGGGCGCTCTACCACAACAACCGTCACTGAACCTGCCAGGACGGGTCCTACACCCGAAGAACCGAGCAACGACGCGGCCTTGGTTCAGCAATTGAAGAGGGTTCGAGCTGACTTAACCATATGGCAACTCCTGGTTAGCTCACAACCACATCGGGAAGCACTGACTAAGGCTCTCGATGAAATTAAGGTCGACTCACAGGTTACCTCCACTGAAATGCTTGCCACCATCATGCCTTACCTCAAATCCAAGAAAGAAGGCCCACTCATAACCTTCTTTGAGTCCGATCTTCCACCATTTGGGGCCGCCCATAACCTGGCCCTCTACATCACGGTCATTTGCCGAGGGAAGTACCTCCCGATGACCCTAATTGATGACGGATCTGCCGTGAACGTCCTTCCCCTAAGAACCGCTAAAGCCCTCGGCATCACCGATGCCGATTACCTCCCGACGGCACAGACTATCCAGGCTTTCGACGTAAGCCCAAAACCAGTTGCCAGGGCCGTTAAGCTGACAATAATAACAGGCCCAATCGAGAAAGAATTGGAATTTCAGGTGATTGATGTGACCTCATCCTTCAATCTCCTACTAGGAAGGCCTTGGATCCATGCAGTCAAGGCCGTATTCTCTACCCTCCACCGAAAAGTCAAGATGCCACTCCAGGACGGTATCATCACACTAGAGGCGACCCCCATGACTGTAGCAAGCTGCAACGCTACAAGCCGAGCCGAACCACGAGGATTCAATTTCGTGGGAATGATCGAAGAGGAATATCTCTTCAAGCCTTACTTCACCACTAGCATCGACATGATGCTACAAAATTTGGGCTACTTACCGGGGGCTACCTCAAGGCCATATCTTCCAGTTGGGAAGATTATCGAGGTCCTAAACGACGGCGAATCACAGTTCGGATTGGGGTATGCTATAACCACGGAAAACGTGGTCCGAGCCGGTATCCACAAGGCCACCAACATCCTCAAGGGTACCTACTTGGGCCCTTATAGCCCGAAACTAACCAACTACTTTGTTACCCTAGTTTTCGGAGCTATTCAAGTGGGCCTCTACCAACCCACAATCACATATCCCGAGACAAAAATGGCTCGGGAATGCAATTTCATCCCCGGTGATATATTCACCATTGTTCAGGCCGAGTCCAAGAAAGGGGAAAACAATTCCGAGCCCGTGCTGGGGCTCTTATTTGGAGAAGACAAGGTCGTCTCTGCTCCAAAGGATGATCTGGTCAACCTGATCCTCCGCAGCGATCGGTTTGACCCAACCAAGCTAATCTCCGAAGTCAGCGCGGACACCGGGAAAAGGGTCTGGAGGAAGACCATCAAGTGGACCGACAGTCAAGGACGGGTCTACAAGCTGACCACCGGCGAAGGAGATATGCCAGATACCGAGTCCGAGTCTGAGTCAGAGTCGGAGTCGGAGTCGGAGTCCGAGTCTAAGGGGTCTGGTGCTAGAGTCCAATCTGTAACCCCTCTTCCCTTAGCCACTGAGGCCTCGGGGCCTGTCCCAAGACCTCTCCCTATCCCGCCACTGACCAACGAGCAGATGGCCGCTCTATTCGAGCTTTTCTCAAAATTTACCATTAATAATAATAACGAAATCATTCTGCTTACGACTTGTCTTATTTCCAAAATTCTTTCAATTTCAATAATTTTATATGCAATGACATTGAGAAACCCGACGAACAGGTACCTCTACCTCCGCATCTGATCGAGCAGTTCGAACAAAGGGAATCCCGAGATCCGGTAATCGAAGAAACCGAGTCCATCAATGTGGGAACCACTTTAGAGCCCCAAATGCTTAAGTTGGGCCTGTCCTTAGATCCAGAGGAGGGAAAACAGTTCACAAACCTCCTCCAAGAGTTCAAGGACGTCTTCGCATGGTCTTACAAGGACATGCCGGGATAGACCGGGAAATAGCTGAACACCGAATACCCATCAAAGATGGGTGTAAGCCGGTAAAGCAAAAACTCCGAAGGATGAAGCCCGAATGGTCTCTCAAAGTCAAAGAAGAAGTAGACAAACATTTCAAAGCAGGCTTCATACAAGTGTCTGAATATCCAGATTGGGTCGCAAACATCGTGCCGGTACCCAAGAAGGACGGCAAGGTGCGGGTATGTGTGGACTTCCGGGACCTTAACAAGGCCAACCCAAAAGACGATTTTTCATTACCACACATCGACATACTGGTGGATAATACGGTCGATCATGCCCTTTTATCATTCATGGACGGGTATGCCGGATACAATCAAATCAAAATGGCAGAAGAGGATATGAGTAAGACCACTTTCATTACACCTTGGGGTACTTACTGCTACACCGTCATGCCATTTGGGCTTATCAACGCCGGGACCACTTATCAACGGACCGCCACCACCTTATTATACGATATGATGCATAAGGAAGTGGAGGTTCATGTGGACGACATGATCATCAAGTCCAAGGACCGAAGCGGGCACATCTCGGCCCTAAGAAAGTTCTTCACCAGACTGCGTAAGTACAATATGAGGCTGAACCCTCAAAAGTGCAGTTTTGGGGTAACATTGGGCAAATTACTGGGCCATATCGTTAGCCAACGCGGCATCGAGGTCGACCCAGCTAAAATCAAAGCCATCACCGAGATGCAACCACTCAAGACCGAAAAAGAAATAAGGGGATTCCTCGGGAAAGTCCAATACATCAGCCGATTCATCTCAAAGCTAACCATGGTATGCGAGCCCATTTTCAAAAAACTGAAGATAGGAGAATGGGTACTGTGGGACGACAAATGTCAAACGGCTTTTGACAAAATCAAGGAGATTCTGTCTGCTCCGCCGGTATTAATGCCACCTCAACCCGGTTTGCCTCTGTCGTTATACCTAACAACGACCGAGACAACCATGGGGGCTATGCTGGCCTAGACCGTCGAATCAGAAGAGCGGACTATTTACTACATCAGTAAAAAGTTCCTAGAATACGAATGTAAGTACACATTGCTCGAGAAAACGTGCCTAACTTTGGTTTAGGCCACTAAAAAGCTCCGACATTACATGCTCAGTCACAAGGTAAATGTATTATCCAAAATGGATCCCATCAAGTACCTGTTCGAGAAGCTCATCCTCAACGGCAGGATGTCCAGATGGACTTTAATGTTAGCTGAGTTCGACCTCAAGTTTGTACCATTAAAAGCCATCAAAGGCCAGGTAGTAGCCGATTTCCTCGCCGATAGCCCGATATCTGAAGAAGGGCATACCGACACTTGGGCTTTCCCAGATGAAGACATATATTCCATACCGATACTGAGACATGGGATTTGTATTTTGATGGGGAATCCAACTTCCAAGGATTTGGGGTCGGAATTCTGTTAATCTCACCACGAGGGGAACACACCCCGTTATCCATCAAATCGGACTTTGACGTGACTAATAACGCAGCCGAATATGAAGCATGCATTCACGAGTTTAGGGATGGCAACGGATCCGGGATCCGATCCGCACGGATCGGATATGGATCCTAAATTTTGAGATCCGTTGGATATGGATCCGGATCCGGATCCGCTATCTTTAAACGGATCTGGATCTGGATCTTAATAAGTAAATCCGGATCTGGATCCGCAAATCCGTTTTATTAAAAAATTAACAATAATAAAAAACTTAGTACATTAATTTGTGTTTTTTGGTTATTTCGAAAACTTTTTTCTTTTAGTTTATTAATATTTGATTATGAATCTTTATATTCGATTTTATTTATAAATTATGAAAATTAATATGGTCGCAAATACGTATTAATTAAATTTTTTGTAGAATTTAAGTAAGAAATTGGATCCGCGGATCGGATCCGGATCTGGATCTGGATCTACATTTTTGGGATCCGTCGGATCCGGACCGGATCCGGATCCGCTACTAGGGATGCGGATGCGGATCTGGATCCATGCGGATCCGGTCCGGATCCGGTCCGTTGTCATCCCTACACGGGTTGCAAGCCGCCAGTGATTTAGGAGTAACGAATCTCCGGGTCCACGGCAACTCATCACTGGTCATCAATCAAGCACTCCAAAAATGGAAAACTCGGAACGACAATCTCGTGGCTTACCAAGCACGAGTAAGGGTTCTAGAGAAACAATTCCAGAAGGTGGAATATATCTATCTGCCTCGAGAAGAAAATCAATTCGCAGATGCACTTTCCAAATTAGCATCCCTGCTAAATATCCCGGAACATCTAACTAGCATGCCAATCTGCGTTGAAAGGCGGTCCGAGCCGGCCTATATCCATGCCATCCAGGATATCGAGATAACTGACCCAGAACCTTGGTATCAGGCCGTTCTAACCTACTTGACAACGGGAGAATATTCCCCGGGAATTGAAAACCGGGCCAAGAAGGCCTTGCGAAGATTGGCGACCCAATTTGTTCGTACGGACGACGGGCAGTTGTACAAAAAGTCGGCACATGGGGCTCTCCTCCTGTGTATCGACAAAATACAGGCCGAAAAGGTTATGGCCGAGGTACACGATGGTGAAAATGGTCCACATATGAATGCCCATATGTTAGCCCGGAAAATCATGAGGCTTGGATACTATTGGAACACCATGGAAACAGACTGTCAGTTATATGTCAAGCACTGTCATAAGTGTCAGATCTTTGCCAACGTACAGCATATGCCATCTTCCCTATTATATACCATGACATCACCATGACCATTTTCGACATGGGGTATTGACATAATTGGAAAGGTGCACCCTTTAGGGACGGGAGGTCATTGCTTCATTTTAGTGGCCATCGACTATTTCACCAAATGGGTCGAAGTCGAGTCATATCGTGTTTTAAACGCCAAGCACGTGGCCAAATTCATCCAGAATAAGATCATTTGCCGATATGGGATCCCACACGAGTTTATCAGTGATCACGGGACCCACTTTCAAGCTGAAACCGCTGCGTTGCTAGCAAGATACAAAATTCAGAGGCATACATCTTCACCTTACCGACCCCAAACAAATGGAGCGGTGGAAGCGGCTAACAAAACAATTGTCACCATACTTAAAAAGATGGCTGAGAATTACCGGGATTGGCCCGACAAAATACCGTTTGCTCTCTGGGGTATCGGACGTCAATTCGCACCGCGACTAGAGCAACTCCATATTATTTGACGTATGGATTAGAAACGGTCCAACCGGTCGAGCTAGAAGTGTCATCCCTCAGGATTTTACTTGAAAGCCAAGTACCAGAAGCAGATTGGGTCCGAGCCCGATACGATTCGCTAGTCCTTTTAGACAAACGGCGATCCCGAGCCCTCAATAATATTCAAATATATCAAAAGAGGATCCAACGGGCTTTCAACAAAAGAGTTAGGCCCATAAACATCAAAGAAGAGGATCTAGTCCTAAAATCGGTTCGTGCCTTACTACCGGTTGACCCAAGAGGAAAATTTAAACTCAATTGGGCTGGGCCATACTTAGTCAAGAAGGTCCTATCAAAAGGAGCGGTGATGCTGACAGACTTGGACGGGAACGAGTTCGTCAACCCGATCAACTTGGACCAGCTGAAGCGCTACTACCCATAAACTCTGCCTCAATGTCATTTGCAAAAATTTATAAAAATTTGTCTTTTTATAAATTTTCAAAATTATAGACAAGTCAATAAGTTAGAATTAATTATTCTACTGTCGCATATCTCGAATTAATAATCTTGAAGTATTTCGAAAGTTTCAAAAAATTCAATCAATTTTGAACTACGTTTGGTTTGATTCCGCTAACTGTGGATACGTAGGCAACCCCTCAAAAGAGTACAACCACTGCAATAACGAAAAGCCGGGAACGGTATTCACTAATATGTCTTTTATTAAAACCCGATAAACTCGGGAAATCCTTAAAAAAAAAAAAAAAAACGCCGGAAACGGCAAACACAAAAAAAAAACACACCACAAAAAATAGTAGTAATATTTAAATAATAAAACGGAGGAGATTAATATCCGGGCATCTTGCCCTTCCCTTTGTCTTTTGGGTCACGTGGAGCTCGAGGTCGCCGGGGCAGGGGCGAGCGTTCCCGAATCACGATGGGAGCCTTCTTAGCTCGAACCCGTTTCTTCAACAGCGGGTCTTCTGCTATTGTCTTTGGTCTAAGTCGAGCCCGCACGTGCTCAGGTAGTCTATCTCTTGGGCCAAGTCGGTCTTGAACTGCCAGTCTTGGGCCAAGTCTCCTTTCTAAGTAAGTCTGGGGGCTCACTTTCCCCCAAGCACCTTTAGCACTAGACCCTTCAGCTTGAGTCTTAGTCTTTTTTTTCTGACCCGACATTAGGCGGACCAGAGTAGCCGGGGTGTCACCTTCGTCGAAGAAGCCCCTGTTGTCTTTAGCTTGCTCCCTTCGCAGCATGTCGAAAGCTTCATCAACCTTCAGAGCAGCTCGGGCTTTGGCATCACCTGCTTTAGTCCACTTCACATAGGAGCCTGAAACCCAGGTCGAGTGGCGAGATTTGGGAATGGGCCAAGTATGCCGGGTGTACCATCTTTGCATTCATGTATCGCACATCACATCAGTCAGTTGGGTAGGGTCACTCACAACTGCTTCAACTTCTGGGATCCGCTGGGTCCATCCATACTGCCTTAGTATGCGATCCGGGTAGAGATGAACTGTCTGCCTGAAAGACAGGATTACCTGATAGCGGGCTCTGTCTCTCGGGTCCAAGCCAGTCCTAACATAGATGGGCCACCATGGCACTACCCATCGAATTAACGGGCCGCTGTGAAAAGACAACACCTCGTCCCAATACTTCTGAGTAATCTGGCGAGAAAAATCAATGGCCCGCCTCCTTGTCATCACTTGGTTATGACGGTAGTTGCTCGCATCAAGGGGAGGATCTATCACTGATAACCTCTCATATAGCCAAATCTGAAAAAAGAGAACAAAACATGAGTTCCCGAAACGAAGTAGGCGTCCGCCTAAGGGCACTCGATCGAGTGCCTAGAGGTCACTCGATCGAGTGGTACCTCTGAAAGCAGATCAGAAGGTTTTTATCGAGGGCACTCGATCGAGTGCCAGGGTGACTCGATCGAGTGCCCACTGCAGCAGGAAAAATCGCAAAAAAAAAAATCAATCAAAAATCGAGAAGTGGGAAAATAATAAAAATCCGACATACTTGCAGCAAGCGGGTGCTCTCGATTAAACGCACCGACGAATCCCTCTTGCGATTGTCCAAGCCTTGGATGATTTCACCCGTAATCAGCCAAGTCGGGCTGTGCTCCGTCTCCATCAGGTCAACCACAGTAAAAAGACGGACGTCACCCATGCAAGACAGTAAATCCATGTGACCTTCAAAAGCATAGACATGGAGCATACAGAAGGAGAAAGCCCTACGGCTATGAATCGGTCTGATCCGGACGTCATGCGGGTTCATAAATTTCTCAGCCAGATCAATTAAAGAAACTATGTTGTTATCTCCGGCCATTCGAGATACCTCGTTATGAGAAAGCCCTAAAAATTCTCGAAGCTTCCTCCTTGGTTCATAGACGGAGTACAGAACGGCAGGGCGGAGTATCGAATTCCATCCTCCCACCGCAGCAATCTCCTCAGGTAAAGGGCAGACTTCGCCCCGAGTAAAGGCAAAGACATGATATATGTCATCCCAATAGGACAAACAAGCATCCAGAAAATAGCGATCAACCTGCATCTGACGGAATGTATACAACTGAGTAATACCCGTCTGGTTCAAAGCCACCCTATCCGTGTCCCTGAAGCGTCGGGACCATTCTTGCAACATTACGGTCAATCGATCGATTCCCATGATTAAAATTCTTGAAAGGAATAAAGAGACTTTCTTTTTGAGGAGGGATGAATTATGAGGAGTTTGTGAAGAAAATCAAAGACAAGGAAGGGCTATATATAGCATCAACCTTACAACCCTCTTTCCATATCAATTTTCCATGAAAAGTTTCCTAATTCTAACGGAGTCAACATACAGGCCTCGTCTCGAGATTCCCTAATCTTAGCCCGGGAATTAGTCATCCCGAACTTTCCTAAAATTCTTTAGGAGTCAAAAATTTCAAAATTTCAAAAATTCAAAAAAATTCAAGATTTCGAAAATTCGAAAATTCAAAAAATCATTTTTTCCCCAGCGCGAGTCATATTTGTTTCTTACTACGTGTTGCATGCAAATTTTATGTAACTTATACAGGTACAATTTAAGACCGCGCAATTCACATATCTCCCCAGCTGAAGCCCAAGGCGGCATTTTCACGGGATGGGCCCACACATAGGCGCACCCGGGACTTACGCGACAAGTCCAAATTCCCCACTGAGGTATTATCATCAGCCCAGGTATGATTTCTGTCTTATGGCTGGCGAGCCCTTCACGCAAGTCTAATGGACTATAAACGACCCGTCCGGAAGTCTACCAGGTTTCAATCCTCGATTGGCCCGGTAGCTACTCTGACTTTCGCCTTGTCCAAGCCTCAATCAGAGTGGGGGCTCTGTAGACACCCGCATTTTGACTGCCAGGTGTCTATGGCAGTTTCCAAAAAACACCCGATGATGATCGAACGCTAACGTGTTTCTACGCGCTCGGATACAGGCTCAAAACCATTAGTTGCTAGCTAATGCACTTATGGAGTACAAATCTCACAAAACCGACCTCAAATTCAGGCCCAGTGGGTCGTTTCCAATCAAATAAGGCTAATTTGGGCCAAAACCGACACCGGAAATAAAACCGACTTTTAACGATTGGGTCAACCCCGGTCGAAGTCGTTTCCGAGACACATAAAAAAACAGCCACAAGATGCAAAGCCCATAAAATTTCCAAACCGCGGTCCAGAACAATGGACCCGCGCGACCCGGCTGAGCCACTCGATCGAGTGCTCAGCCCACTCGATCGAGTGGGCCCTCATGCAAGCCTGACTGCAGGCGCATTGGGCCACTCGATCGAGTCAGCCAGTTACTCGGTCGAGTAGCCCTAGCCGGGGGTCTATGGCCATGCCTATATATACACCCCCATGCACAACCTTCTACGCATCTCTTTTCTTTGACCTAATTCTACCCTAATCAAACCCTAATACTACACTTGCAAACCCTAACCCTAGCTTAGGAGACAAACCCTAAACCACCACAACTTAGCCTACATCTCGATTACTCCCGTGCTAGCCACAACTACGAGTCCCGTCCGAGAACAAGAACATGTAGGTTGAGGGTGCCAATTCCCGCTCTTCTTTTCTCCTTTCTCCTTCTCTCTCGCGTCGCATGTCGTCTATGTCGTCGTTTTTGGTTTCTTTTTTCATTATTATCGCGTCCTAATATCGTTAATAATCGCTAGTATTAAAAGACACTAAAATACTTGTGAATTTGTGTCGAGTGTGAGGGATGTCGGAATAAGAAAACCCGAATATACAAGGGTATTGCACCCAGCGTTGCCGGTCGCTTATCCTGACACCCCGATAACTTGATTATTGAAACAAGTCAACTTAAATAACAGTTTTTATTTTATCCGCATCGTTATCATTAGTCGCATATTTCATCAATTCTAAAATTTTTTCAAAACAATTACTTTTTTTTAATTAAGGGTCGAAACGCGTTGACGCGGATCCGACATCACGAAATCCCTAGGGGTTTAATACGATGTTGGGAAGCCGAGGGAATCAAGTCTTTCAATTCATGTAAAGTGTCAATCTAGTAGATTCGATACCAACTTAATAGTTGGATGTCGAATTCGAACGATCTAGTCGAATAAATTAATTAACGCGGTTGTTTCGTTGATGCTAATATTGATGTCATCTAATTCAATAAAATTAATGCGACATTAATAAACGCGGAGAAAAACCTATACCGTTTTAATTAACTCAAACGACTTATAGCATTTTTTTTCTTTATCTCGCTCTAATATCCGACGTCGGTTTAATAATAGCACGTTGGATATGACGAGTATCATACACACGAATCGAGCATAAATTGAGCAATATTTATGCCCGATTCAACAAAGTCATCAAATTGTCAAAATCAAAAAGCAATTTCGAAATCAATAACAAAATCGCAAGCGAACCCTAGTTCGTACAGGGGGCACTCGACCGAGTGCCTAGCCCACTTGGTTGAGTGGCACCCCAAAAACCGAAACATAATGCTTCTTCGACCTCCACTCGGTCGAGTCTCACAGTGACTCGGTCGAGTGGCAACGTACTCGGTCGAGTTCGCCAATAACTCGATCGAGTAGGGTCTAAAATATGGGACATAAGCGTTTTCAGAAGTCCACTCGGTCGAGTCCTTCAATGACTCGGTCGAGTGGCCCTTATCACGACAAAACCGTGAGTCCTATAACACTTCTCTAGTCTCGATAATGTTTTTTTTATGACTTAGGTCAACACATGTCTAATCAATCACTTGAAACATCACTTTTCAAAACTTTACACCATCTTTGTAAACCGTTATTATCGTTGTACCGTTACTAACCGTTTCTTCTTTTGTCAATTTACTTTGTTTATTTTATTGTACTAAAATGAACCCACATGCTAAAATTCAACTTCGACGTTAGAATTTGTTGCATTAAATCGACATAGAAACCCTTTCAATTTCTCACATGCTTAGGGAAAACAATGTTTGCATAAGCATTTTCATCGTTCAACTAACGCGCGTATTCAAAAATCATTCGATATCTTAGTAGAGGCCGCTAATGTGCGGGCGGGGTTGGGTGTCCTTTGTGGACTTCCCAACACGTACCCTCACCCCTTACTCAGAACCTTGGTTTCCGGATGCCCGAAACCGTTCGCGCACGAGAGTCATTCAATACACGATAACCGGTAATGACGGTATCGGTATCGCAATGCAAAGGGACGAACCCAATAAACTCTGACATCGGAAATGGGCCGTATTTTGTATACGGCCCACTACGACATAGAGTGGGTTCGAATGGGCCCGAACTCCCACGAAATTCGGTGGCGACTCCACCTCGATTTAAATTTCAATTCGATCCATTCTCATATGGAGATTCATTCGCCTCCCCAAACCCGCGCGTGGCCGCGTCGGGGTGGACTTATGTCATGTCCACAGTTTCGGTTTGGAAAAATGAGTATTTTAAAAATCGGGTACCCGAACCGGTTTTGAAAACCGGTTCGGGTACCCGGTTTTGCTCACCCCTTATGAGGAGTAGGGATGTAAACGGGTCGGTTTCGGATCGATGGAGCCTCACCCCAATTCGCATACTCCACCCGATCCATATGGATAGATGTCCGACACGTATTATCATGTGTATTGATGTCCGATATGTATCTGATACTATAAGTTGGTTTGGAGGACTATCCGTGCAAATACATCACACGGGAACGGAACAAAAACTAATTTAACCGATTGAACGCCAAACCTGAACAAAACTCGAAAACACGAGAACCCTTAACAAAACTTATCAGCCTTGAATATTCATCCCTTCCGCCGTACCACTGCTTGAAGCTAGATTCACCACATCAACTCTATTGTCGCCGTGCCAGATCAAGGTTGGGTTCAACTTTAATTACCTTTGTTTAATGTCACTTGCATCTTCAATTCTTGTTTTACAGTAATTTGTTTTCCTTTACTTTATTTCACTGTTTCCGTTTGAATTTATGATTTTTCAACCTTCAATTAGTTTTCTAGGTTCATAGTTCCGTTTATGAATTTTATTTTTAATTATGATGCAATGATATTTCCAATCACGAACAATGTTGATGTCTACAGTTATGGTGTCGTGATTCTAGTTCGAATTTTTGTGAGGTTGGTTAAAGTATAGATAGAAAAAGACTCCAGCAGTGGAGTCAGACGTGATCTTTATTTCAATTTCATGTGTTTTTGAATAATATGGGCATACACATGTTGGCAGCCTGTAATTCGTGAATTGAAACTATAAATTCCAGTACAGTACATTAAGATAACATAAATTAGTGTAGATATTGTTTGTAAGAGCAATTCTCCTGTTGAATTAGTTATTTAAAATGAAACTGAACAAGTAATAATCGCAATTTATAAGAAAATAAGATCTCACATACATGTTCCAGCTGTGTTCGACTTGTATTTCTTCTTCTTTTAACCTACTATAACATTATTGTTATGTTTCTTCTAAATCGAGTTTCCTTCCTATACTCTTCCGTTCCAAACTTCCAATCATCCGTATACATTTATGGAATATATGTGGTCTATATTTTAATCAAATGTAGAGGGAGTAATAAATGCATCCAATGTTAAAAGGCTTAGAGGTTAAATTTTTTTTTTGGATAAACTTAATGGTTTACGATTTGGGTTGCGGTAAATTGGGTTAAGTTAAAATATATTGTAAATTGGCTTACAAATTTATATATTTGAAGTCACTTCGGGTTGAATTCGAGTTACAAATGTATGTATTTTCAGGTTTGTTCGGTTAAAGTTAGTTTGGGTTGAATCGGGTTACATGTTAACTCGGGTCGAGTCAATTCGGTTCGGGTCAATATCATTTCGGGTCCTATTGGGCTCTCGGTTTACCTTTGGGTTGAGTTAGGCCGAGTTCGGTTAATAGTATTTTGGGTTGTATCGGTTATCAGTTTGCCTTTGGGTCGAGTTGGGTCAATTTTGGTTCATCCAAGTTTGGGTTATCGGTTTGGGTTTTGGGGCGGTTTGAATCTGTTTCTCGGGTCGGTTCAGCTTTTGCCGGCGCTAATTATTTTTTGGGGAAAAAATTAGGGTTTGAGTTGAGATTTAAGGGTTTAATGCAGGATGAGTGACGAAAAGAGGATTAAATTGAGGAAAATAATCAGGGTTCTTGTTTGAGATTTGGGGGTTTAGTGTGGGATGAATGAGGGAAAGGAGGACTGAATGAGGGTGGGAGAGGAGAGAGGCTAATATTAGGGGGAAGGGTAATTTCATCCAAAAATAAAGAAATCTTGCCGGAAAATTGACTAATGGTGAGTTGGGTGCAATTTCTAATTTTTTGTCAACTTTTGGGTTAAGTTTAAAGAAAAATTAACTAAGGGTGTAAAACCCAAGAAAATGGTCTTTTAAGAGTGTAAAGCGTGAAAAACTCTAATTTATTGTTGATAGGTAAACACCATTTTTGCTGTAATTTTTGATAATTTTAATTGTTGGTGTGTTATTGTTCTTGAAGTTTTAATTGAAGTATGTATGAGTATTAATGGCATATGACACTTGAAAGTTTTAATGTCCTACCCTGTTTTCTTGATAAAGTTGCTCATCCCTTTGATTTTTGGTTAAATGTATTTTTTATGATTTTATTTCTGTACATTGTTTTCTACTTTTGTCTTCCTCTTACACATCCTTGTAGTGGACTAGTGGTTACCTTATTATTTGACTTTTGCATATTTCTCCCTGGATTCTGATGTTCTGGTCGTAATTCGATTTTGTTTATGTCATTTTCTGCTGCTATTAAATGTGATTTTATTTGTGGATATGATTTTGAGGTTTTTTTTCACTCGTCACTTTCGTTTTATTATACGTTTTATTTTAATTTCTGTAGCACATACTCCTCCTTGCTCGTTTACCTATTGGCGAAGATGAAGTGGAACAGCGTAACCAAGCCCTTGAAGAAGTTGCTAGTATCTCATGGAGGATCCACCGCTGGTAATTCCCTTTTCTGCATCTTTGGTTGCAAGATCGTTCATTCCATTTCTTATCACTGATAATCAATTTCAGTTTTCTACCCCTGTTCTGATTGCACTTACCAATTCAACTTCATTTACGAATTCATTGAATTGCTGAACATGCTTTGACCTGATTGTAATTAGTGCTGTTAGCCTGAAATTAATCGTGGGGTACTTTGATTAATCCAAGGTCGTAATTCTGCGGGGTGTATTACCATATTCCACAGAGGAGGCGGGGCGAAGCGCCTCCAGCGACAAGTTGATTTAAAGAGGAACACTTCCTCGACTGGTGTGGTGGAGCGTATAGAATACGACCCGAATCGCTCTTCTAGGGTTGCTTTGGTTAGATGGGTTGACGGTGTACGGCCCACCAATCGAAGGGAGGGTGAAAAGGACATCAATGCCCCTCAAAAGACCGTTGACCCTATCACAGCCACTATAGCCGGTCAATTCCCACTAGCCTGCCTTGCCTCTGGAATTGTGGCTGCTAACCCTTTGCATAAGGAGGGGAGTAGATTGAATAGTGTGAAGGATGTGTTTGTGTCGGCGTTTGGCTCCACCAGGGCTAAGAATGTTTCGTTGTCTAAACTGCCAAGAATAGCGGTTTCTGGAGCAAGGCCAGCTGTGTTTGTTCCCCAACGAGTGGAAGAAAGTGTTGATGGAGAGAATGTGTTCTCTCTTTCGGATGTCCAGAGGTGGAACAAGGATAGTGTTCTCTGGGACTATAAGCTGAAGTCTAAAGCGGCCGTCTCTTGGTCCAGTTTTGTCAAGGAAGAGCCTGTCGGACTTACACAAGCTGCTTATAACAGGGAGATGAAGTCACTTGAGAAATCTTCTAAGAAGAATGCTGAAATGGTTGATCGTGTTGCTTTCACATATATATTAGCCAGCAGTGATATGGAACCGGGGAAGATGGTGTTGAACTGCGCTTCGCCTAAATGTTCTACCGGCAACTGAAATTCTGTAAGTGTCACTGATATCGAGCTGCATCTTTTAGATACTATTGAGTTTCTGCTTTACTGTCCTTATATTTATATGTACCTTGCTTTAGTGTTATGTAATGTTCACTCTTTGCTCAAACTCCCATATCCTCTTTTGGTTCTATACTTTTCCACCACTTCTCGCTTTCTATGTAAAGGAAGAACAATGGTGCTAATGGTTAATATCTTTGACAAGTGTGTAGAGGCGCTAATATCTTCGACAAGTGTGTAGAATGTAGAGGATAATCCCTTGATTTATTACTCCCTCCCTCTCGCTTTCTTGTGTTATGTCTAGCGTCAGATCTACATCTCATTATTTAGTGTCCCTTGACAAATGAATCTCACAGGATTTGTTTGGATATTATCACAAGAGGGAAGGGAACAATAATTTTTCTCTGTCCTGTGTTAAAAGGATTTGGGTTTTTCTACGTGGTATCCCTGAACTTTTCACGCTTCTACATAGTATCCCTACCTTTTTATTTGTATACATGGTACCCAAAACTTTATTATTACCTTTATTGGTACCCTTTGACTTTTTTTTTTTATTGTTAAAGTTTCGGCACTAAACTACCTTTTTTTGTTAAAGATGAAAACTTAAACGTAATTTAACATACCGACACGAAGCTAATTTTTTTTGTTCAAGATTAAAACTTCAACGTAATTTAACATACCTAATTAACCTATAATTGAACTTAAACTAACATTCTTTTACGTTTTTGCACTTATACTCCAAATCTAAATTGAGTATATTTTTGGCTTTATATATCCAAATCGAATGATAACAGTTAATTTAAGCTCACTTAGTTGTTAATTATTTAAGTTAAATGATATATTAGATTGGGTGAGTAGGTTGGGTGAGTAAAAAGTTAAGTGAATATTTTGGAATATAATAATGATAAGTGAAGGGTATGTTAGTCATTTTATAAGAAAAATAAAGCCCAAAATAGAAATGTTGCAAAGCTGATGAATTTGCCAAATGTGGAATACGTTGCAAACCCAAAGAATCAGAGGGAGTAGTAAAGTTCAAAGGGACCATGTATACACTCAAAAAAGTAGGGTACCATGTAGAAAAGTAAAAAGTTTAGGGGCACCGTGTAGAAAAACCCAAAGGATTTTGAATCTGGCTTGTTGAAATTCGCCTCTCCCTTTTCCTCCAATATTTCCTCATCCAAGCAATGGGTAAGCGACAGCCCTTAGAAAGTGCAAACCCGAGGTATAATGATTGCCGGACTAGAATGATTTTTCCGCCTTCTTTGGGATGACAATTGAACCTCCTAAATATTTTGCTAATCAAACCTTAGGGTTCACTTACTCCACTAAATTTACTCCTGAAGGTTCATAAAATTATGCTGAATTCTTTAGCAAGCAGCTGTGTGTCCAATAACATGAGATGGTGCATTTAGTTTTCATCTTGTTTTTCCTTGGTTTTTGGCCTCTAACTTGAGCATTACTATTTGTGCCCCTCGAGTATCTATTCCAGTAAGCTTTTGTTAAATTTTCCGTGGATTTAGTTGACAGTCCTCCTACGTCTTGCTACAGGTAGAAGATTCTTGGGCATGTCAGCTACTTTAAAAATGAGCGTGTACTAGATCTAGATTCTAGAAGACGAGGCCTGAATCCAACAACATTATTACCAACCACCATACTTTGAAAGGTTTGAAGTCGGAAGATTCAATTTACTTTTGAAGTGGATTCAGGGAACTTTTTATCCTCCCTTCAAAGCTCCCGAAAGTATCTACTTTTTTGAATACATGTCAGGAGTATTTTAATAAAATTAGAAGCTTCCAAAATTTCAAAGGGAGTGTTTATTTTGAGTAGCTACCTCTGTTTAACTTTGTTTGAGGATTAACATGTCTCAGTTGTCGCGTATTTAGTCTGGATGATACAATAGTTTGGCTAGAGTGAAATGCATGATCTGCTATCAGCTCGTCATCCCTCCAAGGTTCTTGTTTAAATTCTGCAGACTTTGCTTGATGCTTTAGAGTCTGGATTGGAGTAATTGGACAATCCATACTTGTCCTTATTATTCTGAGAAAATTACTGGTGTATTTGTACACGATGCTGTCAGTTTTGTATGCTGTTGTGGAGTTGTGTCGTGTGATAAAAAACGGAGTGTATATATGCTGTCTATGGTACAGTTGTGTGTGTACATTGTGTACCTGCTTCAAAGACGGGCTAATATTGGAATGTTGCTGTTTGAGCGGTTATTGGCAGGATAGGTGAGGCTTTTAATGCATCAGGGTTACTTTAATGTGATGTAGGTCTTATTATATTTGTATATCTGTTTTATCTGTTTCCTCTGTTTTGGAGCTGGGTATGAGGGCCCTGGGTGGGTGAAGTGCTGTGCTGAGGTGCGCTGCAGACCTGCAAGTATTTGTCGTTCGTTAGAATGACCACGTTCTATTCTTAAGACACTGCATTAGGTATCAATCATTTTGTGCTGTGCTGCAGAGTAGAGGCTTATGTGTACATCATCCCCAAATTCTGGTTAACGCTTTCTTTTGATGATTCATGCTTGCTGATCCCATATCATTTTGGAATGAAACTGGTATTATCGGGTGGTTAAGTACTTTGTAGTTACTTATCACATAAACGTCAAGGCTCAGTATGTCATATAACAGGACTTCAAGTTCAATCAACATAACCTGAATTCCTTTACATTTTTATGCATAATCTAATTAACTACTAGTGCTGATGCTCAGTTGTACTATTTTATAGGTCATATGATTCAAATGAATATGATGAAACATACAGTACTTCGTAATAAATTGGCTGTCTACACTCTCACATTCCTCATAAGAGCGAGTCGATATAATTCTGGACCTAATTCAGTATAAGGTATCCAAAAACAGCTTTTTAGTATGTGTTCTCATGGCAGGTGTAAGACCACTTACTGACGTACATGTCCCCCTTATCCCCTAGTTAGGAGTTCCTGTATGGCACTGACGGCAGTGAGTTTACACTATACTGGCATTATATGGTGAAAATTAATTTAATCTCTTTATGGGCTTGTTGAGTGTTCAGATGACGTGCATGACTGCATCTTGGGGCCTGTGGGATTGTTCAAAGCCCTCCTTTTTTCCTTTTTTGCCAGTACAAGCTAATTTGGCTGGTTATTTGGAAAGGTATGTACGAGTATGTGTTTTAACGTTTTGTCCCATTACTATTCACTTGTGTTTATTTTAGTATGTAGAGGAAATTGTTTGTCATATTCTTACGTTTGCATTACATGGTTAAAATAAGGCACACTATGTTGTCCATCTCCCGGCTGAGCATAGAGTACATATGCTTCTGCTGCAAAATTGGACTTTCAGTAATATGTGGGAAAATAAGTGGGCGTCAGTAGTATAGATTGCCCATATGACACCACACATACAGTCTTGATTGAGTTTTTCAAAGGTATTTGGAGTAGGTACAATAGTCCATGAAAAAACTCTAGTTTAGTATAAATTCAAGTTTACAAATTCAGATGTACTTCATGAATGTTCATAGGGGCCTAGGATCCCAGATGTTCCAAGGAAATGATTCTGGTATCTTAGATTTATACTCGGTATATGTTTTCCTAATAGTTTAGGATAAAACTTTGTTTCCATTTTTCTTTCTGTAGCATATTTTGGCAGAGACTTAAAAAGGGGATCCAAAAATGAGATAGGATCACAGAAAGTTGTATGGTTCGTTTGTTGATACTTCTGATCTTTGTGCAGTTTCGCGATTCTACTTCCAACTTCTAGAAGTTACAAATTAGATAAGACTTTTTGGTGCACAACAGGGTACTTTTGTTAATTATTCATCATTACTTTATATATATACTCGGACAATTGTAGGACATCTGCTGATTTTAATAATGAGGATTTTTCATAATATAACCGAGGTTGGAAACTTCAGTGGTTTTTGTGCGAATTACTGAATTTATTACTTGTTGATATTCTGGTTTTATTTGGAATCAGGCGTAGAAAACAATGACGAGCAACTAGGCTCACTTTGGTTCGTTTGGGTGTGTGCTTTTAGCATGTGATATTGTCCTAATTCTTGGTGAATCACTTAAATAATGTGCATTTGCTGTAAATATGGACGAACAACAATTCGATGGTGATAAAAAGAGTACTGCACTGAGTATAGCAGTTCTCAAAAGGCCACCACACACTATCACACTAATGTGCTGCATTTTTAGTAACAATTTGAAGCATTTATTATTGATGTCATTGCAACAACAATCTAGCGGTGTATGGGTCAAGGCTGTGTCAATCCCTTACACACACTAGCCTTGTGATGAGAACTCAACCATTACCCTTTCCAGTAGACTTATGAAACGAAGTGGTACTTGAGAATTATGAAAGGAAATTGTACTTGTGGTCTTGTGGAACAAATTCATTAGTTGCTGAGGTTAAAACATCGAGAATTTATCTTGCATTACATATTTTTCTTCTATGTCAGCGTCGGGATAATATTGCTCAAGCCCTTGTAAGGTTTTGGCAAGAGAATCCAAGCAACATGGGAACTTTGATTGAAAATTTGTTTCAGTGCCAATCAAAATCAACTCCCCTGAGGTATACCATAAACTATTGCTCCCTCCTTTTTTTTTACTTCCCACTTTTTGAATTTTACCACACATAATTGCGAAGTGGCGTGGAAAAGTGTAATCTGTTTAACTGTTCGCATTTGATTTTATCAGTCACGCAATGTCAGACAACTTTAATCAATACTGTATTTCACACTGTGCTATATCATTTTGATAAATTGTAATATAATATAGCTTTCGTAATAAATCGAATTCAATTTAACTTTATACGGAGTAATATTTTTCATATGTATGAAAAATTAATTGTCAAAGTTAAAACTTTATTATAGGAGTTACATAGGGACAATGATAGTGTGATGAAAAGATATTGTTATTAACTATGGAGACAGGGTTTGTTGTATGGGCGTCTAATTACCACGTTGCCCATCATGCAAAACCCTGCAGTTGCACATTCATACAAGATTGGACAACAGTCTAAGTCACTCTTACACTTAGCTCCATCTTTACCACAGTTATCAGCTTCTGTGCGCAATGTTTGCACCATTACTGCAATGATTGTAGCACTTAATTAGGATTTATAGAATATCAAATGTCTACTCTTACAGTTGATAATTAATTCACACTCCATGACAATATTGTAGTTTGAGTTTTTAAATCTGCATGTTATGGGTAACTTTTTGATATAATGATATCTAACTCATTGCATCAGATTAGCTGAATAAAAAGCCTTTATAGTACGGAGTAGTATATCTAACCTTTTCATTTATATTTTCAGTAATTTGTAGGCAAAAAGAGCATTTCAGAAATCAGAATATGAGAAGGGATCATATCAAAAACTTGTATCAAAACAGATGGGAATGTAGGTGAAAGAATTAACCTGATGTGGTGAGTAAGACTGCAAACATGATCATCTTGTAAGAAACACCTTGCTTCATATTTGCTTGTGTGAACTGTGAAGTATATGATTGAGTATGATATGCATGTTCCAACTACCAATTTATATTTCTTTTTAATATGAGAAATTCAGTATCACCCATGGGAAATGGGGGTTGATTTATAATTTCTGTAGTCCTGAGCGAAGCATTAAATATCGGTTTCGGTTGCAGTCGGGTATAAGTTGTCGCAACATAACTGATATTCAAAAGTCAAAATCATGTCAACTGAGAGCAATCTCTGGCCTCGTCAGACTTCCAGATGATACCTTTGGCCGGCACATTAGGCTTTGGACATGCTTATTGGTTTTCTTTCCGTGAGATTTTAATCTAGTACTCAAATTTGTGGTATTTGGTACAAAAGGTTCCCAACTCATAATTTCACTTTTCCTCTCCCTTTGATTGTAGTTATCTGTCCGCATATAACCATACACCAAATGGACTTACCAACCTGAATTCCTTATTTACTCCGTATCATGTTAGTACTATACGATTTTCACCTTACAGGCACAACTATTAATGCAAAAGATTTTAAGAAAATGGGCCTGGTCGATATGATGTGTTTAAATATCGCTTCTGTTGGTTATACTAAATATGCCAAATTATTCAATGCATACCTTTTACAGGTATATTTTGATAATTTGATTGTTTGAAAGAAAGCTGAAAGAAATAGCTGGGCTTGCATACTGAAGTGCACTAGTGTAAGTTTCTTCTCTTGTGTGTTTTTATGTATGTGCATCAAGAATTGATGCTTATCATAGTCTCTCTCCATTTCTGATTGAACCTAAGAGACATTGTTTATTGAGCTTTGATCATGATGGATTAAGGTCGAACTACTAATCAATCGGATCTCCCGTACCTCACCAGCTTATCATGCACGCTGGCAATACAAATTAACTCATTTTACATTTGGAGAAACAGATTTTAGGGTGCTACTTTTCTTTTGGGATGGGGATGTGATTATGTTAAATCGGTCATGAAATATCTGATATTACCAAGTTAGGCTCAACCTATTAGTAAGATGGAGATATATGTCACATTTTCAGTTACCCTCTTTTCATGAACTTTGCATTTACAAACTGAATGAGTTGTGTTCATTTCAATGTTGGAACATCATTGGATCTGTGTATTTTATTGGCATTGTCTTCCTATAAACTAACAGATCATTGCATTTGCTACAGCTAAATTGTTTTTTTATCAAGTCTTTGGGTTGACATTTTGCAATTTTGCCGACCTTATAAACTGACTCTTGATCACCCATCTTTGCCTATGATTGATTATTTGAACTCTCAAAGTCTCAAGTAAAAGTATAGCTGTAGTAGCTATCGCTTGCTTTTCAATTATTGGGTTCAGATTCTTTTGAATAAAATAATCATGTCCATATGAATATTATTTCTTACTCAATAGTCTAAATGTAATTAAAGCTGTACAAGACTTAAAAACAAAGCTATTAACATCATACCATACTCTACCAATTCATGTTTCTATCATTTCTAACTTGTTCTTTGTCTGACACTAATCAGTAGACATCTAAGCTAAACAATTCAGTTAGCAACAAAACTATCCATTTTTTTTTCTTCTGGCGTTCATATAAGAGGGCTGGCATCTCAAAGCATGATACCAATTACAACCATCATTAGTCTCTTCGTCACCTCGGTCATCTTCCTTACTAATCCATCCGATTTTCAGACTCCGGACTATCAAATTGGGGCGACAGCCTTTGGTTACAATATCAGAGTTGTTCGTGCATATGGTCCGATTCGTCAATTGTTTTAATAAGTCCTCTGGACTTTGGGGTTGTATATTGTTTTATTTTCTTCCTTGGTATTTTTCTTGCCAAGATTCTGGAGGATCAACCTTAGGATGTCTCTGCTAATTCTAATATTGCAGTGTAAATTGAATATTGTATTCGTAAGTTTTTGGAATTTTCTATGTGGTACCCTCCAATTATTGGATTTTCTATGATATACCCCTACTTTTTGTCTAAAAACCTGCATTCCATAATTCTTGGATACGAGTTTGGAAATCAATAATTCTTTTTCCAAATTGATCGTCTCTATGAGATCTTCGACATAAAAAACACTGATTTATGAATTCGTAACCGGGAGTTATGTTAGGTCTAAGTTTGTTGTCCGAAAAGTGTTCAAATAATAATAACTCCCTACTTGAAGTTCAGAAAATGATAATTTTTTTTTTCAAATTCACCATCTTTAAAATATCTTTAATTTGAAAAAAGTTTATCAATTTTCGAGCACAAATTCAAAAGTTATGGACGGTCAAAAAGATTTTGTCAAAAAAGAGGGGCATACCATAAAAAACCTAAATGTTGGAGGGTACCACATAGAAAAATCCTAAGTTTTTTTTCCTAGTGAATTACTTCTCACGTTATTTGATGACTTATTGCTCTGTTCAGTGCTCTCTTTTACCTGTTTGTACTTTTATCCTCATCCCTATAATGAACTTGGTATATGTAATCATGTACCATGTAATAAATTCACAGATTCAATTAATTTAGAGACTCAGTATTCTTTGTAAGGCAATTTAATCGAATATAGCGAAATAGCTCATCAAACTGGGGACGTTGTTTTTGTATATTGAAGTATCTATCAATTGATACAATGTGATAGAAAAAGCCTAAATTTGGTGATTAAAGAATACTATACTATAAATTCTAAGACTATTGTATGGTACACAATGGCTTCATAAAAGTTCCTGTATCTCTTTTAGTGATAGATAAAAGAAGTGTGCAAGTTGAGTTTGGATCATCTCCATTTTCTAAAAGAAATGGAGGGTCGTTATCTCTCACAAAACAATTTAGTATTGGTTTCCGTTTTCCATTATTAATAGTGATGAAATGTGGATTGCTGGATTATCGCGAGATGAAATCTTGATCATATCATTAATATGAAATGTGGGAACCCTCCATTTCTTGTGAGGAAATGGAGAGGATCTATTTGTGTGGTGATGATGTTTTGTTTATCAGTGACATATTTTGCCTTCATTCTTCTCTATTTCTATATTCAAGAAGTCTTGATCAAACTCCATAATCATTAATATATTGGGATTGTTGTTGCTCTTACTTGTATAGATTCCACTGAGTGTTTATATATTCTTTTCCAACTTCTTTTCTGAAAATACTATACTGACTTGTCGTGCAGTGGGTTGTTATGATATTGAACTCTTTATTGCTGATGACAAATATTTTCACGTGTTTGGCTTGTAGTACTTTTGATTGAAATGCTCAGGCTTACCTGCCGCAGGATCACCAGCAGCCTGCAGGAAGCAAATCAACGAGATTCCAACGAGTAAAACTATTAGTGCCATGAATCACACAGCAATTTGCTTATATTATCATTGGTGAGTACCCTGTCTTATTTTTGTCTTCCAAACTGTGGATATTATTAAGTGTACTTGTTTTGCCGTAGAGGATCTTCAATATTATTGAGTTTGCTCGTCTTCTTCGATTAATTCCAAGTTTTTTGGTTCATCTTCTCAATGTACTCCAAAAACTAAAAGCATTATTGTTTGGATGACGTTTTTTCGTTTTTTTATCAGGTTTCCATTTTCCCAGTATATCAAGACCAGAATAAACATATGGTATATAGGGTGCTTGCCAGGATGAGCATGTTTTAACAGTTTTAGATACAAGTGACATACGCTTTAGAGAACGTCAACCTTAATATTCGTTTTTGGCTACATATCTTTTCTTTTGGGTGGGGGGAGTTGTCTACTGACCTCTGTCCCGTCATTCTCATGTTATCCTTGATACTATTAAGCTATTTGGTACTGCTAAAGAAGTTTCGATGGAGGCAGAGGACTATAATGCAACTAAAGGTCTAATTTAACTTCATAAATCATCTACTCCGATCCTCCCTCCAGTAATATATTGTTAATGCTACAAATACCAGATGATTGATTGCATTGCACCAACTAATTTTTCTTGCTTGAAGTCCTATTTGATCTTTTCTTTTGGTTGACTTTTGATTTATTTTTTTTGCCGACCTTTTTAGCGCGCTTATATACGTTGCAGTTTATTTCAAGCTCCCCGTGTACATAGCAGTAGACTCATGTTATCCTTAATACATTGCGTATTTGATTTCTCGATTAGTATAATATAATATAATATGCAGTAGTTATCACCTAACCCGGGCGTCTGTTGAATTATTGCGTATTGAATTGATTCTGTGTGACAGACAAGTTATCATGTCTGGATGAATATAGTAGCTCTTAATCTTAAAGTCTAAAACTTTAATTAAAATTATGACAAGCCTTGAAAGCAACTCAATGAATATCATACTCTTTAACTGTATTATATTTTATTATTATGTTAGTATATATTATTGTTGTGCTTTTTGTAAGATGTTGTTTGGCGCCTATAAAAAAGACAGTTGAGCTGAACAGTAGACTAAGTGGGGGCATAATAATTATTCAGTAGTTTACCTTCAACAAGCAAACCAAGCTTTATAATTATATTCTTGAGTTTCTAGTTTCTAGTTTGTGCAGACAAGGAAGGTTGACTGACATCGATCTCAAAACATGATTCCAATTACAACCATGGTTTATCTGTTCATCAACTCAGTCATCTTTCTCGCAGATCCATCCGATTTCCAGAGTTTCAACCAGCAGCGTGCTCGGCCAACGGTTTCTGATTTTGGTTTCGACTTTGTTCGTCCAGATGCTCCCATTCTTCAACTGTTTTAACAAGTCCGATCCTCAAAGTTGCAGGAGCCAAGGGCGTTGTATATTTTTTTTATTTTGTTGGCAGGTTTTTGTTGCCGACACTGAAAAATCAAATCTGGAGGAACTTCTGTAGAGATAGTCAGCCAGCCAGTCAGTCTCCTCTATTTTCTAATATTGCAAGTATAAGTTGAATGCTGTACAGTATAAAGTTTCTTATATGTAAGTACTGTATTTCTCAACTTGTAAAACTGATTTGGCCCGCCCGCTCTGCTATCTCTCTTTCTATACACTCTCTCTGTCTTATTCAATACTTACCTGTGTTTGAATCCCCCACGTAAAAAAAATAGAGAGCTTACATAGTCGCATTACATTAGTAGGGAGGGGGTTCGAACTTGTAATCTATTGTCAAGCATACCTCCGTCTTAACTCTTAACCAGTAGGCTAAGACATAGATGATACAAATAATTGTTCACTAAGATAGAAAGGGAGTGCTCATTTGTTCTTTCCTCTTCAACAACAATCATTGTCAGGCTGGGCTGTCTCATGGAGGAGTATGGATCCTCTCCATTTCTTTTTCTCCATTATTTTTCATTAACTCTAATACAATAATATAATATTATTAATCATTCTCCACTTGGATTGTCATGAAACGTCCAAACCATCCAAAGGTAATAGAGATGAACTTTACTCCCCATGGAGGTGCTTATCACAATGGAGTACTAAATTTCTTTAAAAAAAAGTCATTTAAAAAGCGGTGGGGTATAAAGTGTAAATGTGTTTTTGTGTGAAAAAAATGTCATAACTGTGTCAGTATAATACTCTTCGTTAATGTTGATCTTATATACTCATGAGATGCATTTTTCATATTCCATATCAATGGTTGCTTCAAGCCTCTAAAAGCACTATTTATTATTTCCTCAACGCAAATTCTTCTTTAAGGTGGGTATATCCATCATAAATTTATACAAAATTTAAGTAGGGTGGAAAAGACAATTCATATAGCGAAATATTAACAAAATGTTTGTCTTATTTAATTGACCGGTTTATTTATAAGACAAATATTTATGTCACAAGGGAGATCCCAGTGAACCTCAATTTGCTTGCCTATATCAAATTCGCAACTACTCTTTACCGTCGGTGCTTACTCCATACCGTCGACATTAATTACGTAAAATGATGATTTTGCCCATGCATTTAATCCTCGAAACAATATTACATCTACATTTTAAAGAGTATCGGTTTATTAAAACTCGTTAGTAAAACCGTCTTTTTCGATTATCATAATAATCTAAAATCGAGTTTCTATAAAGGTATCGGTTTACATTTACATTTACATTTACATCTAATCCTCGATAATAATATTACATCTATATATCTATATAAATAGAGTAAATTAAAAATTACTCCCTTTTAGAATACCAATTTTAAAATTTACTATCTTTTGAAATTTTTGTTAAAAATAACTCCCAAAATCTATCAAAACTTCAAAAATTGCTCCCAAATTTATTTTTAGGACGAAAATGCCCTTGGCTAGAAGGCGAGGTGAGTATTATGGCATAAAAAAGTTGGGGGCATTTTCGTCCAAAAATTATATTTAGAGTAATTTTTGAACTTTTGATAAATTTTGAGAGTTATTTTTAACAATTTTTTTTTAAAAGGAAGTAAATTTTAAAATTGGTATTTTAAAAGAGAGTAATTTTTAATTTACTCATATAAATATACTCCCTCCGAGTTCTTATGATTTCCCCGTTTCGTTTTGGGTGGAAAATAAGGAAGTATTATTATATTATTAAAGCTGATAAAGTGGAATGAAAAAGTAAGGAAGAGAAAATATTTTTTTTTTGAGAGAAAAGTGAGATTTATATTAAACCGATTTCCGCCAATGCAAGGGTCGCGTCAGGGAAAGATGAAAAATACAAACAGTTCTCCCCACTTCTCGGGCACAATCTAGCAACATGATGTGCCACACAATTACCGCTCCTCTTAACATGAGACCAAATACAATGACTAAATGAGGTTCTAAACGACAAAATATCAGCAACCTGTAGTCCAAGTTGGTTCCGGGTCACCCTTTCGCTCCTTACTGCATCAATCACCGCCCTGGCATCACTTTCCATCACAACCTGGGAAAAACCACATCTCACTGCCATGTCCAACCCCAACTCAAGAGCCTTAGCCTCCGCCTCCGCCGTTTGTGTATCCCACCAAGTATGAGCTCGTTTGCAGCACACCATTACCACTTGTCCTGCTTCATCTCGCCCCACAACCCCTAGCCCGATATCGCCATTCGCATAGCACGCCGCATCAGTGTTATTCTTAACAAAACCCGCAGGTGGGCATGACCACTTTGTTTGGCAAGGCGTGGCCCCACCTGTAGCTCTGAATCTTACCTTTCTCCCGTACCATTCGTGTTCCTCTGCCATCTGTACCAACCCCCCCCGATAATGATCCCCATATGAGGTTGGTGATCCTCGAATGTGCGTAAATTACGAACATACCAGACGCCCCAAAGCATAGCTAAAAGACGCGTTTTCCTCTCCTTCTCAACCCGATCCAGCAACCAAAGGAGGCAATTTACAAAGGACGAGACTGGCGCAGCTTCAATAAGACTCTCAAACTCAGTCGATTTCCAGAAATCAACAGCCCAGTCGCAGTGGAACAGAGCATGGACAGTAGATTCAGCTTCCCTATTGCAAAGCCCACATAAAGGGTCGGGGATACAATGACGCAACGCAAGATTTACACGTACACCGATTGTATTAGTTACCGCTCTCCAGAGGAAGTGGGTAATTTTAGGAACCGTTCTTAACCCCCATATAACCTTCCAAACCCGATCAGCATTTGTCCCACTGACGTCCGGAACCACCGGGGGTGTACCCTTCATGCCCAAACGATACCCAGATTTAACCGTGTAGGCTCCACTGGAATTCGGCCACCAGAATAGTTCGTCCGCCGGGAGCCTCCTGCTCAGTGGAATGCTAAGGACGACCTTCGCCTCCTGCGAATTAAACAGGCCCGAGACAACCTCAACACGCCACTCGGCTGTCTCAGGGTTGATTAAATCTGCAACACGAAGCTCTGGGTCAGCCTCAATATTCGGATGAGGCACACAGCTCCGGTTATTCAGGACTAACCACGCACAATCCCATACCCCAAGGTTCTGTCCGTTACCCACTCTCCAATGTAAACCTTCAAGTAGTAGAGGTTTGGTATTCCACAGGCTTCGCCAAACAAAACTTGGGTCGTACCCTCTCCTGGCCTCCAAAACCGAACTATGCTTAAAGTAACGAGCACAGAAGATCCTACTAACCAGGGTATCCGGTCGAGTAAGAAAACGCCACAGTTGCTTGGCCAACAGCGCCTGATTAAAAATACGAAGATCACGAAAACCCATACCCCCCACTTGTTTCGGTTGACACATTTTCTCCCACGACCACCAATGCATCTTTCGTTTCACTTCAGTGGAACCCCACCAAAACTTGGCTATAGTTCCGTGAACCTCCTCCAGTAGACTCTCAGGTATAGCAAATAAGCTCATCATATAAGACGGAATTGCTTGGGCGACCGCTTTGATAACAATTTCCTTCCCAGGTCTAGATAGTAATTTCTCCTTCCAACCCTGTAGTTTCTTCCAAATGCGGTCCTTGATGCCCCCGAAGATGGCTCTCTTCGACTTACCAATGATAGTAGGCAGACCCAGGTATTTCTCGTATTTATCGACTTCCCTGACCTCAAACAACAATTTAATCAAATCCCGGTTACTTGCGGTGACCTTCTTGCTAAAGACAACCTCCGATTTGGAGTAATTAATTTTCTGTCCCGAAGCTCTCTCAAATTGGCTAATAATGTTAGCTAAAGTAGAGCATTCCTGTACCGTCGCCCGAGTGAAAATAACACAATCGTCCGCAAAGAAGAGGTGCGAGACTCGAGGGGCAGCCCTACAGACTCGCGACGCATGATTTTTTTTATCAATTGCCGCTTTCCGAATCATGTGTGAAACGAATCCACACAAAGGAGAAATAAATACGGGAAAATAGGATCACCTTGTCTCAAACCCCGACTAGGACGCACAGTGGTCAGTTCTTTACCGTTGACCCGGACTGTATGGCGGACAGAGGTCACGCACGACATAACCCTTCGTCGCCATCTAGCATCGAAACCCATCCATTTGATCCATAACCGCCTCGAGAAAAGCCCATTCAACCCGATCATAGGCCTTACTCATGTCGAGCTTAAGAGCCACCGACCCATGCTTCCCTTCTCCGCCCCTTTTCATAGCATGAAAAGTTTCAAAAGCAATTAACGCATTGTCTGTTATGAGCCGTCCCGGAGTGAAGGCGCTTTGATTCTCTGATACCAAGCCATCAAGAAACGGTTTGAGCCTGTTTGCCACCGTTTTGGATATCACTTTATAAAGTACATTACAGAGACTAATAGGCCTCAGTTCCGACATCTTACGGGGAGACTGACACTTTGGAATAAGCACAACTGCAGTATTTTTGACCTGGTCTAAGCTAGCATGTTCCTCCCACCACCTAGTAACAAAACCAAATGCATCCCGACCCACAATATCCCAATATTTTTGGAAAAATAACGCATTCATACCGTCCAACCCGGGGGCCTTGTTGGGATGCATCTGGAACAAAGCATGTTTGACTTCCTCCTCTGTAATCGGGGTTGCTAACTTAGAATTCATTTCCTCCGTCACCGACCGCGGTATACAACTTAAGACTTCATCCAAACCAGTAGGGTTACTGGTAGAGAACAATGCCGAAAAATACTCCTGGACTACATGGTGTATGGCCGGGTCACTCGTATGCCACACACCATTCTTATCTTCCAGACCCACTAGTGTATTTCTTCTCCGGCGTTGCTTAGCCTTTTGATGGAAATACGCCGTGTTCTTATCCCCATCCCTGATCTCGTTAGCTTTAGCCCGAGAGTGCCAGTATGTTTCCACCTGGGCTCGCAATTCTGCAACCTCTTGGGAAAGCCCTTGACATTTCGCGAGCATATCCGCCGAGGCCGGCTTCCTCTGCAATCTGCCCAACTTGCTTTCTTTCTCCTTCAGGCGCCTGTTCACGTCCCCAAAACGTCGTCTCGCCCATTGTCTGAGGTTCAACGAGCAAGCACGCACCTTCTCGAGTATGTCATCCTCATCACGCAGCCCCCACGCCCAGTGGCGATTCTAGGAATTGAGTTGAGGGGGTGCGGAAATAAATTAATCACCACAGGTATGTAATGTGGGTATGCCAATATAGCCCATATGGAAGAAGAAAAAAAAAGAACAAAAATTTGCAACTTGTGGGACTCGAACCCGGGTCTTCAGGCAACTAGAACAACCTCTCATCCACTGATCCAGGTGTAGAACAACCTTTCTTTCTCCTTCAGGCGCCTGTTTACGTCCCCAAAACGTCGTCTCGCCCATTGTCTGAGGTTCAACGAGCAAGCACGCACCTTCTCGAGTATGTCATCCTCATCACGCAGCCCCCACGCCCAGTGGCGATTCTAGGAATTGAGTTGAGGGGGTGCGGAAATAAATTAATCACCACAGGTATGTAATGTGGGTATGCCAATATAGCCCATATGGAAGAAGAAAAAAAAAGAACAAAAATTTGCAACTTGTGGGACTCGAACCCAGGTCTTCAGGCAACTAGAACAGCCTCTCATCCACTGATCCAGGTGTAGATTAATGACTATTAACTACACAGAAATATAATTATTCTAAATTTCGGGGGGTGCAACTGCACCCCATGCACCCCCCTCAGAATCGCCCCTGCCCACGCCTCCTGTACCACTTCCCCGCATTGTGTATCCGATAACCAGAAGGATTCAAATCGAAAAGGCCGCCCACTGGGCGAAGTTGGCCTTCCCCTGGAGTACGACAACAGCACTGGTGCGTGATCGGATGCAAAGATAGGTTTATTTTCCACTGAGCATGAGGGGAATAAATCTGTCCATCTACTAGTAGCCATCATCCTATCCAATCTCTCCCGAATAAAATTGACGGGGGTCGGCACCACAGGTACGGTCGGCAGCCGGCGAAGTTATGACCGAGTCGTCACCCCTCCAGCCAGGGCCCACCGGCTCTCTCCAGCCGGAGGGGGGCCATCGGTCTAGCTTGGGGTCCGGCGGCCGACCTTCATATCTCGAGTCCTATAAATACCCCCAAGACATCCGTCTAGCAGGGGGGAGAAGAAAAAGATATCATTCACCAACAGGTCATTCACACAAGATATCTCTCTAGAAAGTTAAGTAATATCCTCCATAATCTTACCTCTACCCTCCAATCCACACCACTGACTTGAGCGTCGGAGAGGCAACCTCGGAATCCCTCCGAGGCCCTTGTTTGCTCCCTGTGCAGGTCCGGGACTCTGGGCTTCATAAGTCGGGAGAGGAGGATCGCCGGCCATACCCGGCGGGAGGTATATGATTGTTTGATACCCAAACAATTTGGCGCCGTCTGTGGGGACTTTGAACAAAAAAGGTCCTCGCTCTAAGAAAACAAAATCGTCAAAACATTACGATGACGACTCGCGACACCGCGGACACCCCTGCTGAGGCGGAAGCCGAGCTCGAGATTGTGAGAACCTCCCCACCGGAGGACCAAGCCCGAGACAAGGACAAAGGTAAAGGCCACTTGGCCTCAACGTCCGCGCCAGCAGAGGTGCCCCCTGCAGTCATTCCGTTGAACACTTTCACCCCCGAGCAGCTGTCAGCCACTCAGCTCTTCCTCGCTGCCCTTCTAGGGGCGACGACTCCGTCAACACCCGCCTTGCAGCGCGCAAAAGAAACCCCTCAGCCTACCACCAGGATCTTCCAAAGGGCCGACGTTTCGCTAAGGGAGCTCTTCCCCGAACTGCCAAGGACGATGGCGCTGGAAGAAAGGAAACAGCGATACCTGGAAAAAAGCAGGCACCTTGATGATGAGTGTATCAGGCTACGTCGTCGCCGGCGAAAATACCGATCCAGGGATCCTTCGCCGGCCTGCCCAAGGGCGGACTCGGGCACCCCGACACCACCCAATATCGGAAGGGAGAACAGCGAGTCCCCCACAAGTAGCAGGCGCCGCGAAAGGAGCCGAAGTCATAACCCGACCATACATCACCGGCTGGGTCCAGGCACCCAAAAGGCCAGGAAAAGCCGCAGCCCCCTGAGGACGGTTCATCACCGACTGGGCCAGAGAGAGAGAGATGGAAGGCCTACAAAAACCGTCCAAGACCGGCTAGGCCCTAGGGAACGTGAAAGAAGGTACGCCAGCCCCGAGGAACGAGGCTCGGTATTCACCCGGCTAACGAGCAGCGCTGCCCGAGAAAACAGGTCCGTACCTCAGGAGAAGTCCGATCAAGAGACGTTCGTGACATGCCGGTCCGGCAGAAACACGTCCGCCTCCCACGAAGAGGGGGAGGGTGAATCGAAACTGGCAACGCCCGGCGTAAAAGCACAAAAGAGAGGACGGCCGACGGTATCGCCGTTTCACCCAGATATTACGGAGCACCCCATGCCCAGGGTTAAGGTACCCAATATCCAGTTCGACGGAACCGCCGACCCGGAAGACCACTTGGCGACATACGAAAGTTACATGGCCATGTACGAGCTCGATGACGCGGTATGGTGCCGGGTGTTCCCCACCACTCTCACAGGATACGCCCAATCATGGTTCCGGGGATTGCCCCGGGAATCCATTCGGAGTTTCAGAGACCTCAGCACGGCCTTCATAGACCAATATGCCGGAAGCCGGCGCAGGCAGATCGTTACGGTAGATCTAATGACCATGAAGCAAGGGCCAAAAGAGACCATCAGGGAGTATGTTAGAAGATTCGACTTAGAGTGCCAACAAATACGGACAATCGATGCGTCAACGGCCGCCTGCGCCCTGACCCATACGATGACAGAAGGGCCTCTCAAGAGCCACTTACTCAGAGAGAGACCTACCTCACTGGTCGAGGCCCGACGAATCGCGGAAGGATACATGAACGAAGAGGACTACAAAGCGCGGCGTGAGGACCCATTACCCCCAGGGTCCGACGTCCGCCTTTGGAGAGAGCCCGGAGCCCGATAGGCCAAAAGGAGCCCCAAAGAATACCGAATAGGAGCCGCGGGGAGAAAAGGTCGGAGGGAAGTCGCAGAGAAAGGTTTGACCGTTACACCGCGCTGACCCGGCCCCGGGCGGAAATTTACGAGATAGAGAAGAACAACAAAAAATGGGGAGTCCCGCGCCCCATCAGACCCGGAGCGCATGCTGATCCGAAGAAATACTGCGCTTTTCACAGCCAGACGGGGCACACAACAGAAGAATGTCGGAACCTGAAGGACGAAATTGAAGACCTCATACGCCGCGGCTCGTTGGCGGCATATGAAGCCAGAGGCCAGCGTGTCGCCGCCAATAACAGCACCGGCAACAGTTACGGCCAGGGTGCGGTTGCCGGCAATCCCAGGGAAAGAGCCGAGAAAGGAAAGGAACACAACGTCATCAATACGATAGATAAAAGGGAGGAGGAAGCCGGGACCAGCAGGAGGCAGATCAAGAACCACTTGAGAGAGCTAACCCGACATATATGCTACGCCGGTGAGTCTAGGGAAAAGACTATCCCAACTCTCAGTGTCACGGCAGATGACTACAAGCGAGTGACCTACCCCCACAGCGACCCCCTGGTATTGGCCGTCAAAATAGGCGACCACACGGTCAAAAGGTGCATGATAGACACGGGCACCTACACTAACTTACTATACAAGGAGGCGTTCGAGCAAATGGGTTTCGGGAAACGTCATCTCAACCCAACGGCCGGCGCATTGTACGGGTTTTTGGGGACCGGAGTCGTTCCCATGGGAACTATCGACCTACCGGTCACGTTCGGGGAAGGAGTAGACGCCAAGACAACCACAGCCCAATTCGTAGTAGTCAACGCCAAATCCGCCTACAATGCGTTAATAGGCCGGATAACCCTGGATGGGATACATGCCTTGGTATCCATACGTGCCCTGACGCTGGCATACGTCACTAACAGGAACACCGAGGGAAAACTACACGGAGACCAGGACTCCGCCAGGAGCTGTAACTCAGTAGCCCTCAAGCGATCACAAGAAGAAATGAAAGAAAAGAGAAAAGCCGCCCCCGAGGCCGAGCAAAGACAGCCGGCCCCCAAAACCCTTAAGATAAAGGGAACGAACGATCCCGACTCCGAGCGCATAGAGCCAGGCGGAGGGAGCATGGCGATAAACCTAGACCCGGGCCGGTCCGTCCTCATAGGAACCGACCTAGATCCCGGTTACCAAGAGCGCCTCGTCAGCCTCCTGAAGGCTAACACCGACGTCTTCGCATACTCAGCTGATGAAATGACAGGGGTAGACCCGGAAGTAACGGTGCACAGGCTAAACGTAGATCCTGCTTTCCGACCAGTAAAGCAGAAGAAGAGAAGCATGTCGGCAGAGAAAGACGACGCTATCCGGTGTGAGGTCGACAAGCTGATAAAAGCCGGGTTCATAGAAACCTGCAACTACCCCGAGTGGCTGGCAAACGTGGTGATGGTGAGAAAGTCGTCAGGCGCCTGGCGGATGTGCGTCGACTTCACCAACCTAAACAAAGCATGCCCAAAAGACTGCTACCCTCTCCCAAGAATCGACCAACTAGTGGACGCCACCAGCGGACATACCATGCTAAGTTTTCTTGACGCCTTCTCCGGATACCATCAAGTCTTCTTGTGGGAACCAGACAGGGTCAAGTGCGCGTTTATTACCAGCGCCGGGACATTCATGTACAAAATGATGCCCTTCGGACTAAAAAACGCAGGTGCCACCTACCAGAGACTGGTAGACAAAATCTTCAAAGGTCAGAGGGGCAGGAACATGGAAATATACGTGGACGACGCGATCGTAAAGAGCAAAACAGACGGCGATCATCTCGACGATCTAAGGGAAACATTCCAATCGCTGAGAAAGTACAAAATGAAGTTGAACCCTCAGAAGTGCACATTCGGGGTAAGGTCCGGAAAATTCTTAGGCTTTCTAGTAAGCGTCAGAGGAATAGACGCCAACCCGGAAAAGGTCCAGGCAATCCAAGACCTACCGGAGCCAAAAACTATCAAAGATATACAGAGACTCACGGGAAGAATGGCAGCTCTAGCCCGTTTCATCTCAAGGGCGGCCGATAAATCCACCCCTTTCTTCGGAGTACTCAAAGGCAACAAACACTTCAAGTGGGGGGAGGAGCAAAAGACGGCGTTCGCTAACTTAAAAGAACACTTAAAGACCCTACCGACGCTGGCACGGCCAACCGAGGGTGAAAAGTTATATGTCTACATAGCTGTCACCAATGTCACAATAAGCGCCGTCATCCTCAGAGAGGAGGAGAAAGCCCAGCAACCGATATATTTCATCAGTCACGCGTTGGGCCCAGCAGAAAAAAACTATCCCATGGTAGAGAAGGCAGCATACGCCATAGTCGTGGCCGCCCGAAAGTTGCGCCCCTACTTTGATGCACACCCGGTAACCGTCCTCACAAACATGCCCCTGGAGAAGGCACTGGAAAAATTTGAGAAGTCCGGACGAATGTTGAAATGGGCCGTGGAGCTGAGCGGTCTAGGGATCACCTACCAGTCGAGGACGGCGATAAAAGCCCAAGCGCTGGCGGACTTCATAGCCGAATGTTCCCACTCGGAGGACGACGACCCACCATCGGAGGCATGGGAGGTCTTCACCGATGGCTCGTCCACCAGCAACGGTTCCAGAGCCGGTGTCGTCTTAACAAGTCCCGACGGCGAAGAATTCGAACACGCATTAAGATTCACTTTTCAGGCATCCAACAATGAAGCCGAATACGAAGCTGTGTTAGCCGGTATCCACCTAGCCCGAGCGGCCGGAGCCAAACGAATTGTACTATCAACTGACTCACAACTGGTGGTGAACCAAATTAACGGGGAGTACGAAGCCAGGGAGCCCTCGATGACACTCTACCTAAAGAAAGTGAAAGAAGAGTTATCCCAACTCCAATCATACGAGATCAAGCAAGTGCCTAGGTCCCAGAATAACCGGGCAGACGCATTGTCAAAACTCCCAAGTTTGAGCTTACAGGATATTAGACGCTCGGTCTGGGTAGACGTCTGGCAGGAAAAAAGCATCGCAGTGTCCGAAGACGGCCATGACGACGTCCTCAACATAGAGCTCAAAAGCGATAACGATTGGCGGACACCCATCATCGAGTATATCCTGAGCAAACAACTGCCAAAAGACCCCGCCACAGCTAAACGAATGCCCACGACAGCCGCAAGATACATGATATTGGACGAACAACTATACAAGAAAGGAATAGCTGCTCCAATACTAAGATGCTTGAAACCAGAGGAGGCGGCAGAAGTACTGGACGACATCCACTCGGGGATGTGCGGACACCATATAGGAGGCAGAAACCTAGCGCATAAAGCGGTCAGAGCAGGCTACTACTGGCCAACCGCCATACACGACGCTCGAGAACTAACCAAAAAGTGCAGAAATTGCCAAATTCATTCACCAGTAATCCACGCGCCGGCAAGGGACCTACAGCCCATCCTGAGCCCTATCCCCTTCACCCAATGGGGTATGGATATACTAGGACCCTTCCCTACAGCAACCGGGAACAGGAAGTTCGTAATTGTGGCAGTGGATTATTTCTCAAAATGGATAGAAGCGGAAGCCGTCCCTAATATCACGGAACCGGCCGTGCGCAAAATGATATGGCGGAACGTCATAACCCGATTCGGCATACCCAAGGTACTGGTCTTCGATCATGGCCGGCAATTCGACAACCCTCCATTAAGAGAATGGCTAGGAGGATTTGGGACTGCGGTGGCATACTCAGCCGTCTGCCACCCGCAAACCAACGGCCAGGCCGAGGCGGCCAACAAAAAAATCCTCAACGGACTAAGAAAGATGCTGGAAGACCTAAAAGGGAGATGGGCGGATGAGTTACCAAGTGTCCTGTGGTCCCTAAGAACGACGCAGAAGGCGGCAACAGGACACTCGCCGTTCGGCCTAGTATATGGGGCAGAAGCCCTCCTCCCCATAGAAACGTGCCTTCCCTCCGCCCGTAGCAAATACTATGAGGGCGGCAGGAATGAGACGGCCATGGAAGAAGCCTTGGACCTGGTGGAGGAAACCAGAGAGGAGGCACGCGTAAACTTAGTAGCATATCAACAACGCATGAGAAAGGCCTACAACCAGAGGGTAAACCACCGAAGGTTCCAGATGGGTGAGTTAGTCCTGAGGAAATCCGCGGCAGTCGGCAAGGCAAACGAACACGGAAAGCTCAGCGCCAACTGGGAAGGGCCATACGAGATCACTAAGGTCCTAGGACCAAGTACTTACAAGCTAAAAGATAGAGAAGGACGGGATTTACCGTCACACTGGAACGCCGACACCGTCAGGAGGTACTACGTATGAGCGAGCGGACGAAATGTTGTACTGAACCTCGGCAGGGTACCATCGGGCCTGTCGACGACCCTGCCACCAGAAACTTGTAAAAATTTAAATAAGGAAGGCTCTGTTTGCTATCTACTTGCTCCCCGTTCACTATGTTCTCGACCAGCAAGCAGGGGGCAATAAGGGGGGGAGCCCCTATTCGCCTATCGCCAAGAATGGACCCCCCACCAAAAGACGGGAACCGACTGTGGCCTGACCACAGCCGGCCTACCGAACAAATCTCCCCCACCCAGAGTGTGGGGGCATAAGTCGGGAACCGACTGTGGCCTGACCACAGCCGGCCTACCGGCCAAATCTCCCCCACCCAGAGTGTGGGGGCATAAGTCGGGAACCGACTGTGGCCTGACCACAGCCGGCCTACCGGCCAAATCTCCCCCACCCAGAGTGTGGGGGCATAAGTCGGGAACCGACTGTGGCCTGACCACAGCCGGCCTACCGGCCAAATCTCCCCCACCCAGAGTGTTGGGGCATAAGTCGGGAACCGACTATGGCCTGACCACAGCCGGCCTACCGGCCAAATCTCCCCCACCCAGAGTGTGGGGGCATAAGTCGGGAACCGACTGTGGCCTGACCACAGCCAGCCTACCGACAAAATCTCCCCCACCCAGAGTGTGGGAGCATAAGTCGGGAACCGACTGTGTCCTGACCACAGCCGGCCTACCGGCCAAATCTCCCCCACCCAGAGTGTGGGGGCATAAGTCGGGAACCGACTTTGGCCTGACCACAGCCGGCCTACCGGCCAAATCTCCCCCACCCAGAGTGTGGGGGCATAAGTCGGGAACCGACTGTGGCCTGACCACAGCCGGCCTACCGGCCAAATCTCCCCCACCCAGACTGTGGGGGCATAAGTCGGGAACCGACTGTGGCCTGACCACAGCCGGCCTACCGGCCAAATTTCCCCACCAAGAGTGTGGGGGCATAAGTCGGGAACCGACTGTGGCCTGACCACAGCCGGCCTACCGGCCAAATCTCCCTCACCCAGAGTGTGGGGGCATAAGTCGGGAACCGACTGTGGCCTGACCACAGCCGGCCTACCGACCAAATCTCCCCCTCACCCAGAGTGTGGGGGCATAAGTCGGGAACCGACTGTGGCCTGACCACAGCCGGCCTACCGGCCAAATCTCCCCCACCCAGAGTGTTGGGGCATAAGTCGGGAACCGACTATGGCCTGACCACAGCCGGCCTACCGGCCAAATCTCCCCCACCCAGAGTGTGGGGGCATAAGTCGGGAACCGACTGTGGCCTGACCACAGCCAGCCTACCGACAAAATCTCCCCCACCCAGAGTGTGGGAGCATAAGTCGGGAACCGACTGTGTCCTGACCACAGCCGGCCTACCGGCCAAATCTCCCCCACCCAGAGTGTGGGGGCATAAGTCGGGAACCGACTTTGGCCTGACCACAGCCGGCCTACCGGCCAAATCTCCCCCACCCAGAGTGTGGGGGCATAAGTCGGGAACCGACTGTGGCCTGACCACAGCCGGCCTACCGGCCAAATCTCCCCCACCCAGACTGTGGGGGCATAAGTCGGGAACCGACTGTGGCCTGACCACAGCCGGCCTACCGGCCAAATTTCCCCACCAAGAGTGTGGGGGCATAAGTCGGGAACCGACTGTGGCCTGACCACAGCCGGCCTACCGGCCAAATCTCCCTCACCCAGAGTGTGGGGGCATAAGTCGGGAACCGACTGTGGCCTGACCACAGCCGGCCTACCGACCAAATCTCCCCCTCACCCAGAGTGTGGGGGCATAAGTCGGGAACCGACTGTGGCCTGACCACAGCCGGCCTACCGGCCAAATCTCCCCCACCCAGAGTGTGGGGGCATAAGTCGGGAACCGACTGTGGCCTGACCACAGCCAGCCTACCGACCAAATCTTCCCCACCTAGAGTGTGGGGGCATAAGTCGGGAACCGACTGTGGCCTGACCACAGCCGGCCTACCGGCCAAATCTCCCCCACCCAGAGTGTGGGGGCATAAGTCGGGAACCGACTGTAGCCTGACCACAACCAGCCTACCGACAAAATCTTCCCCACCCAGAGTGTGGGGGCATAAGTCGGGAACCGACTGTGTCCTGACCACAGCCGGCCTACCGGCCAAATCTCCCCCACCCAGAGTGTGGGGGCATAAGTCGGGAACCGACTGTGGCCTGACCACAGCCGGCCTACCGGCCAAATCTCCCCCACCCAGAGTGTGGGGGCATAAGTCGGGAACCGACTGTGGCCTGACCACAGCCGGCCTACCGGCCAAATCTCCCCCACCCAGAGTGTGGGGGCATAAGTCGGGAACCGACTGTGGCCTGATCACAGCCGGCCTACCGGCCAAATCTCCCCCACCCAGACTGTGGGGGCATAAGTCGGGAACCGACTGTGGCCTGACCACAGCCGGCCTACCGGCCAAATTTCCCCCACCAAGAGTGTGGGGGCATAAGTCGGGAACCGACTGTGGCCTGACCACAGCCGGCCTACCGGCCAAATTTCCCCCACCCAGAGTGTGGGGGCATAAGTCGGGAACCGACTGTGGCCTGACCACAGCCGGCCTACCGACCAAATCTCCCCCTCACCAAGAGTGTGGGGGCATAAGTCGGGAACCGACTGTGGTCTGACCACAGCCGGCCTACCGGCCAAATCTCCCCCACCCAGAGTGTGGGGGCATAAGTCGGGAACCGACTGTGGCCTGACCACAGCCAGCCTACCGACCAAATCTTCCCCACCTAGAGTGTGGGGGCATAAGTCGGGAACCGACTGTGGCCTGACCACAGCCGGCCTACCGGCCAAATCTCCCCCACCCGGAGTGTCGGGGCATAAGTCGGGAACCGACTGTGGCCTGACCACAGCCGGCCTACCGACCAAATCTCCCCTACCCAGAGTGTGGGGGCATAAGTCGGGAACCGACTGTGGCCTGACCACAGCCGGCCTACCGACCAAATCTCCCCCACCCAGAGTGTGGGGGCATAATTCGGGAACCGACTGTGGCCTGACCGCAACCGGCCTACCGACCAAATCTCCCCCACCCAGAGTGTAGGGGCATAAGTCGGGAACCGACTGTGGCCTGACCACAGCCGGCCTACCGACCAAATCTCCCCCACCCAGAGTGGGGGGGCATAAGTCGAGAACCAACTGAATCTCCCCCACCTAGAGTGTGGGGGAAGGAGTGTTGCAATAAAGCATGGAATAAACAGAAAATAATATAGTGAGACAATGATAAAAACAGAAAATAAAAAGCGTCAGAAGCGCCAAGCGTTTGTTACAACAAGGAGCCAAAACAAGGCTACAACAATCTAAAGATCGGCAGCCGTCCCCAAAGGATCAAGCGCCACCTACAAACAGAACAAAAAGGAATACAAAGGATAGAGCATGGAGGGCAAGCCTATGCCTAAACCTCAAGAGGGTAGGTGCGAGGAGATCCACAAAAAGCCTCAAGAGGGGGCAGAGGAGTTAGCAGTATCTGCCGGCTCATCTGCCACCCCCTCCTCTCCCTCCCTGAGGGTACATGAGGCACAGGAGGACGACGGCCCGAGTTCCTATTTAGGAGAGGAAGGAGGCTCGGCCGCCGGCGACCCACCCTCACGCTCATCCTCCTCCGCTTGAATTCGTTGATATATTGGATTATACCGGCCAAAGTCGAAACCCGGGTCGTACTCAAGAAGGGCCTTTGACGTCAAGTCAACAACGGTATTCATTCCCTCAAGAAAAGCTGCGTCACCTTCCTTCGACAAGTTGGCAATCTCCCCAGACTTCTTCTCCAATTCCTGTTCAGCGGCTGCCAACTTCGACTGAAGGGACCCCATATCAGCACGAGCCGACTGCAATTGCCCCTCCAGATCCCTCTTGAGCGACTCACAGGAGGAATGGACCCCCTGGAGAGTCTCCAATTCCTTGAGACCGGTCACCTCCTTCTCCTCAGCCTCCAACCTTAGCTTCTTCTCCGACTCCAGCTTCGCCTCAGCCGCCGACCTTAATTGCTTCTCCAACTCCAGCTTCAACTCTGCCTCCTGCAAGCGAGACATCAGCCTCGCGCCCTCCTCCGCCGCCTTCTTGATCTTAATACTGGCTTGGACAACCTTAGACAAATCCTCCCCCAGGCCACGATAGACGGTATCCAGTTGGGCAAGAGTTTGAATCCGGTCAACAGGCGAAACGTCTCCCTCCAACATCCTGTAAAAAGAAAGGTCAGACAAGGAGGGGAGAGGCGCATCCACGGCGGCGGCAACATCGCGCATAGTTTCCCGGTCCTGAGAAGCCTCCAGGCAGGCAGCCGCCTCCCGGAATCCGGAAGATGGTTCAGCAACCACCCCCTGTTCGGGAAGAGCCGCAATAGTGACAACCGGCGAGCTCGTAGTCCTTGGGGAGGTGACAACCTCGGAAGCCCCGAAATCAACCTGCGCGCCGGCCACACTCATGGCCCCCTCCGGGTCAACAGAGGGACCCACGGCCTGCCTCTTCGGAGGAGGAGCCCCACCGAACGACGACGCCGCCCTCCTCAGCCTGGAAAGCCTCGACTTCTGGTGGGTCATAATGGTTAAACGGTCCAACGGGGGAGCCGGCGGCGTGGTAATGAGAGGACGGAGGGAAGGATCCAACCCTAATAAGTCAATCTCCTCAGGCGTCCAAGTAGCCGACCTGTTGCCTGCAAAGTTAGGCAGAAAAATGGGCAGAGGGTTGAGGGTCTGAGAACTATCAAGGAAGGTAGACAACACAAGTGAATAAGTAGGTCGCCAGATATCTGAGCTGGCGACAGGGACGCTCATGCCCACCCGTTCCAGAAAATCATTCCTCGTGATCAGATCATAGTGAGGAAGCCATATTGAAGGAGCGGCCACCCTCTTCTTGCCTGACCACTTCATAACGGCAGGAAAGGCGGCGACAACTTCCCTATCCGACTGCCCCAAGCCGGACTCCCTCAAATCCAAACAACTCCCCATCTCCTTATCACTCTCCAGATTGACGCGTACATCCGACTGGAAAAACCGGGGGACGGCCCAGGGCCTATCCGAACGCACATACAAGAAAGCACCTTTCCACTTGTGACAGTTCGATAGGATGGGATAAGAAGTGACATACTTGCCTCGCCGGCCAAGGGCCCAGTAAGAGGACGACGACGCCTTAAGACGCACCATGAACCTAAACGCCTCCACCGAAGGCCTCCACTTCCTAAACCGGCACACCCAGCAAAATGAGATGATGGCACGAAAAGATTGAGGAGTCAGCTGACCCAGCGCCAACCTCATACGACAGAACACCGCCTCCACAAAAGGGTCGAGGGGAAAACGGAGGCCGAACTTCAGGGATTCCACGGATACTCCGACACATCCCTCCGGAGGAGAGCAAATGGACTGGCCCGGGTCCGGCAGCAAATATTCATAACCCTCCCCGAGAGGGTAAAGTTCTTTAGCAGCATCAAGACCCCCGACATCAAGGACCTTCTGACGCCAACCCTCATCGATCAAGGTACTGGCGTGAAGGAGAGGACGACGGTTGCTCTCAACACCCTCCGTCTCCGGCTCCACCGGCCCGGAAACAGAGGCCGAAGAACGGGGATAAGACGCCCCCGCCCCAGAAGGGTCCCCCAAACAAGAATCCCCTTTCTGAAGACGGCGGCGCAAAACCATGGAACTACCGACGACAACATTCCCCCCAGAAACGCCGGATGGCGGCAACCCTTCGCCACCCCTCGCAAAAGTGGAAGACCCCCCGGCAGAAATGCGCAAAGCCCGGATGGGCTCCGCATAAACGGGCTCCACCTCCTCTACAGACTCCCCCGACGAGGAATCGTCGGCCCCTCCGACAGACCCACTACCCTGGGTCCCGCCACGCTCCGACATCCCCGACTCATCCTCTTCCTCAAAGCGAACGCGCTGGGAACGGGTGGACATGATGCGAGAGCAAAGGAATAAACGAAAGATGAGAGAAAGAAAACTAACCTAGAAAAGCCGGCGAAAAACTAGGACTCCCGAGGCAGGAGACGGCGACTAAATCAGAGAGGAAAGGAAAGTAAGAAGTTTTGCTCTAACACTTGGTGAGAGAGTGAAATGGCAAATAAGGGGCAAATGAGGGGGGGAGCCCCTATTTATATGAAGAACGCCTCCTAGGGCCACCCACCAGATTAACTGACAAGGGGCAAGTGGCATTCAATGCAACAACAAAAATACAGAATGCGAAAAGACAACACAAAAAGAGACAGACAAGTGGGAAAGCGTGACTTGAGGCGCAAAGTACGAAAATTCGCATTCAATAAACAAAGTCAACATACACAGGATAAGGGAGCCGGCAACCGAGTAATACAACATCAATAAAAGAAAGGGCCGGTAACCCCCAAAATTACACAAAAAACTACCTAAAACAAGATAAGAGCCGAATACACCGCCTTTCCACCTACTAGCCCCAACCGACAAAACGAGGCACCCTCCGGACCTATGCCACCAAGAAAACCTCACTCCATATCCTCCCCCTCGGTGTCCTCGTCAGGAAGAGAGGAGTCCGAGGTAGCAGGGGAAGAGGAGGAGGCAGGAGAGGGAGGGGGGGCACGAATCCCACGAAGGGTGTCGAAACCCTCCGCCATTTCGTCCGATGAGTCACTAGGGCAGAGAGGACCGCCCATCCAGGATGGCCCGGACGAATGGCTGCTCAAAAAAGAGGAGCCGGAGGGACCGCCCGACGATGGACAATCCGGATCGACGTCCGGCTCAGAAACACCGAAGTGCACCCTGGCACGCCGGTGAGGGCGATCATGATCATCACTTGGAGAACGCCCTACAATCCCCGTAGTAGGAGGAGGAGCAGGAGGGGCAGCTTCCACAGGCGCCGGTGGACGGTAGGGTGGCCCCCGAGAAATCCAGCGCCCATACTTAGGCTTCGAACCCTCCGGAGAGGGGGAACGTTTCCTGCGCTGGACAGGAGTGCCCGGATGCACCACGGCGGAGGGTGGAGAATTGCTCCCAGAAGAGGACGACATGAGTAAGTTAAAGTTCTCAAAGAATGGGGATGAGAAAATGATGCCAAAAATGGCAAAAAATGAAGACCTTATATAGGGGAGCTAGAATCATGCATGCACACCATTAAATGCATGCAACCACCAAAGCAATCTAGGGAAATCAAAAGCCATCATTACCTCTACACACAACCTAGGTTAGTAGGGAAGACGAGCGGATTGCACGCAAACCAACACCGACCCTGCGGCACCTCGCCCAGGAACTCTTCACTGAAAGCGGCCCACGATGACCCCGGGCGGACATCCAGTGAGGGGCAATTAACGGGGGTCGGCACCACAGGTACGGTCGGCAGCCGGCGAAGTTATGACCGAGTCGTCACCCCTCCAGCCAGGGCCCACCGGCTCTCTCCAGCCGGAGGGGGGCCATCGGTCTAGCTTGGGGTCCGGCGGCCGACCTTCATATCTCGAGTCCTATAAATACCCCCAAGACATCCGTCTAGCAGGGGGGAGAAGAAAAAGATATCATTCACCAACAGGTCATTCACACAAGATATCTCTCTAGAAAGTTAAGTAATATCCTCCATAATCTTACCTCTACCCTCCAATCCACACCACTGACTTGAGCGTCGGAGAGGCAACCTCGGAATCCCTCCGAGACCCTTGTTTGCTCCCTGTGCAGGTCCGGGACTCTGGGCTTCATAAGTCGGGAGAGGAGGATCGCCGGCCATACCCGGCGGGAGGTATATGATTGTTTGATACCCAAACAAAAATTATTCACGCTTCGACCCCGTTGCCACGTGAACTTACTCCCCGAGTATCCCAGATCGCATAAGGAACATTCATCGAGTCCACCTAGTCTACTAGGGATTTACTACGGGATTTTCATTTTGACCATTATGACCACCCACGGTGTGAAAAGGCCTTGGTTGCCGAGTCTCGTCCCTTAGGTAACCGTGTTCGGAATTGTTTGATTAGTCCAAGTTTCTCCCCTTTTTGTAGGGTTGAAGGGAAAGCGCGCTCCCGACAATCCCATTTCCCTACCTCCTACACACCTCCACAAATAAGTTGCAAATTGTTGAAATCTCTTTCTTAGTTGCAAAAAGAAGTGCCTACAACACAAAAATCTAGCCAAAAGGGCAAACAAAGAAAAGAAAAAAAGAAAGAAAATGAAAGAAAGAAAAGAATGAAGAAAAAGAAAAGGCACAACAAATCAAAAAGAAATTATAAAATAACAAAAAGAAATGGCATAGCAACACAAAGCAAAAATGCAAAAGAAAGAAGATGCCAAAGAAAATATCTCACAAAAAGAATCCCCACCTCTCAAAAATAAGTCTTCTTCCGATCGTTACCATGAAGAGCCTACCAAAGAACCGAGTCCCTAGGAAGGATGATAGCGGTAATGATCGGTCTTCCCTCATTTTGCAATCATATCCACCTTTTTACTTGGACTAGTTGGGCGATTTTGAACATGGGACGACCCTCTTGGCTCATCGTTAAAGGGGGCGGGGTCTCACTTACCTACAGTGTCGACTAACACCGTGGTTCATCCTTTTTCCATCCCGCCGATCGTCCCGTACTACGTTCTTAGAAGGTTAGGAGGACCTAGGTAAGTTTTTTTTTTTGGTAAATGGTAAGTGTATATATTAATAATCAAAATTCATGTACAATGTTGAATAATTTTAATTACATAATCAGTGTCCCTCGTGCTCATATTCCCTTTATTCAGGTTACAAAAATACAGTTGCAATTCCTTGATTAGACCCGTGCTAACTGTCTTCGGTCTCATCAGTACACCTTCTGTTCTGCTCCTGTTACGCTGCATCCATATGTGGTATATAGCTGCACTAATCGCTCCATTTACTATTGCTCTCTTTAGCTTTGATCCCCTTATATCAAGCCTCCAACTGTTGGGAATAGCAGCCGGTATTGATACTCCAGTCCAGTCCGTCACGTACTGCAGCAGCATACCACTATACGGGCAGCTGCAGAACAAGTGAGCCAATGTTTCCGTGCTCATATCGCATATGCAGCATCGATCATCGTTGGTTATGATCAGCCGATTTAGATGTTCTTTAGTATTCATGGCCTTATGTTGATGGAGCCAGGCAATGATTCGATGTTTTGGGATTGTCCACCTGTTCCATACCAGCCTGTGCCACTCTACCTTCGCCCTTTTGCACATGAACCAATCATAGCCTCTAGAAATCGTGTACTGGTGTGAGTCCGTCCATTCTCCTTGCTCATAAGCCGATCTAAAAGCTTCTTTGACCTTGCAAATCTTACGCCACCCCAACTGGTGTTAATAGATGGAATATAGCTCAACCAGTCTTTCCCTCTCAGGTATACGGAGTTAACCCATTGGACCCAGAGTTTGGTCGGGTGTTTAAGTACCCACCACGACATTTTCCCGATTGCTGCTTTATTCCAGCTACTACTTTGTTTGAGGTTCAGTCCGCCTTCCTCGTGTGGAACACACACCTTATCCCAGGCGACCAACGGAACTTTCGTGTAAGCTGTTCCTCCTTCGCACAAGTAAGTACGACAAATTGATTCGATTTGCTTAATTACCCCCGATGGAATAAGGAAAATGCTTGCCCAGTAATTATGAAGGGTACCTAGTACTGATTTAACCAATACTAGACGTCCTGCATACGAGAGCTTCCTGGCCCCAAGCCTCCTAATCCTCTCCGTAACAGAATGAATCAGCGGCTGGCAGTCCAATTTTGTCAATCTCGAGCTTTTAATTGGAACTCCCAAATACTTAAACGGAAGATTGCCTTCACCGCAGCCCGAGACCGCAAGAATATCTCGCTTAATCTCTGCCTTGACCCCATTGAAATACATATTTGATTTCCCTCTACTGAGCATTAGTCCCGATGCTGCAGAGAAGGTGGAGAAAGTACGAAGAAGCACCATCATTGATTTAACATCCCCTTCACTGAACATCAATAAGTCATCTGCAAAAATAAGGCTAGACAGTTTCATCTGCTTACACATTGGATGGAAGCTGAATTCCTCGCTTGCCGTGGTGTGGATCAATAACCTCGTTAAGTACTCCATACAAATGGTAAATAATAACGGAGATAGAGGGTCACCCTGTCTCAAGCCCCTTTTCCCCGGGAAAAAACCAAAGGTATCTCCGTTCAGGCTCAGAGAAAAGGAAGCCGTCTTAACGCATTGCATTACCAGGTTACAAAACGGAACAGGGAAGTGTAAATGTTCCATCATTTGTTGAAGAAAATCCCACTCAACTGAATCGTACGCCTTTTGCATATCCATCTTTATCATACAATGAGGAGATGCAGCACTCCTAGAATAGAGTCGGATAAGATCTTGACAAAATAAGATGTTCTCAACGATGCTTCTCCCTCTAACGAACCCTCCTTGAACCGGCGAGATTATATTAGGTAACACCTTTGCCAACCTATTGCAAATTAGTTTTGATATGCACTTGTAAATTGTATTGCAACAGGCTATTGGTCAAAACTGCATGACTGATTTGGGTTGATCCACCTTAGGAATGAGTGTGATCGATGTAGCATTAATTTGCCTCAACATCCGACCTGATCTGAAGTAGTCATTGACTGCCGCACAGAAATCGTCTCCCACAATCGACCAAGCATCCTTGAAGAATTTGCTCGAGAACCCATCCGGTCCTGGAGCTTTATCATTCGGAATGCTATACAACACTTCTTTGATCTCCTCATTTGTGACGGGTGTCTGCAAAATATTATGATGAACAGGCTGACATAAAGGTCCCAACTCCACTATGCTAGCATGAACGTTAACTGTATCTTTCCTATCACCCAAAAGGCTCTTATAATAAGAGAGAAAGGCCTCCTGAATGTCTTCAGGCATACTCTTCAAACACCCATCTCTATCCTCCACTTGTGTAATATTATTCCTGATTCTTCTTGCTCTCAATGATCCATGGAAGAAAGCAGAGTTGCAGTCGCCTTCCTTCATCCAATGGTTCTTCACTTTTTGCCTAAGATAGCTCCATCTGGCCTTATCCAACTCCTTAAACTCCATCTCAGCATCATATTCTGCCCGCAGCAGTTCCCTGTCATCCGGCTTTTTGCCCAGCTGTTTCTGCAGATCAATAAGCCTGACCTGAGCAACATCTGCTTACTGTTCAATGTCATGGAAATGACTTCTATTCAACACTTTCAATGGATTTTTAAGCCTTCGCAATTTAGACACCAGAATAAACATCCTCGTGTCTGTTACAGGCTGCTTCCAAGAGCTCTCCACAATTTCTCCAAAATTTGGAGCTTGACTCCACATATTGTAGTACTTGAAACTTCTTTTCCCACTATGCGTCTCCCTATTATCAGACACCACACAAGGAGTATGATCGAAAAGACCCTCGGGAAGAAAATTTGCTCGAAAACCTTCAAACATATTTAACCATTCTAGGTTGGCAAAAGCTCTATCAAGCCTACTAAATACTTTGTCCTCCGGAGGTTGCTTATTCGACCACGTGAAGTAAGCACCATCGGCCGGACAGTCCGTCATAGCGAGAGAATCAATACATTATTGGAATGGTATAGCCTCATTGACATTAAACCCTCCCCCAAGTCGCTCCTCAGGATGTAGGACACAATTGAAATCCCCTCCTATCCACCAAGCACCCTGAATATGCGTTTGTAATTGCTGCAAATCATTCCAGAGTTGCTCTCTCTCCCCAATTTTATTGTAAGCATACACAAAAGTAGCCTCAAATTTCCTTCCTCTTCCTAATTCAACAACCGAGCAATGGATCAACTGGTCAATGTATTTCTTTATAAGAACATCACAATGATTTGGATCCCAAAGCACCCATACTCGCCCTCCTGGGTGCATATGCTTTGTTGTCATACTATTAGGGTTTTGTTCATTTCGATTTGTGTTATTAGCTTGGGAACGTTGTCAATTGCCTTGAGTCCTAAACCGGTGCTTCTTTCACCGCTTTTTAGAGGGAAGAGGTATTTATTTCTTTTTGGGTGCAACCGATTACTTGTTTGTTTGTATGATTGCTTGTTTGTGTGTTTTTGTGTCCGGTTGCATCCACAGTTTTGTCGCAAGACCTTACTTGCCTTGCGGAGTGCATTTTTCCTCTAAGTGTACTCGCGTGAGTTGAAAGGGAGTAGGGTGCGCTAATACCCACTCAGTTAGTAGTCTAGTTCTTTTAGTTTTTAGTTAGTTGGTGCTTACTCGAGGGCGAGTAAGGGTTAAGTGTGGGGGAGTTGATAAGTGTAGTTTGTAGTGCCTATTTGTTGTGTTTGGTCCCGGTTTCTCTTGTGAAATCGCTCTTTGGAGCGGTTTCTGGGCTACTTATGCTTCTTCTAGTTAGTTTCCGACCATTCATGGAGAATTGGAACGATTCCGACTCGTTTCCTACACTTTTGGAGTCAACGAAGAGAAGGAACGATCACTCGGTGCCTTAGATTCAATCCCGAGACCTTGGGACCCATTCCCGAGCCCCTTAGACTCGATCCCGAGCCCCAAGAATCGATGAGAAGCCCATGAGAAGCAAGGAGGGACTTTAGAGATCATATTGGAGGCCTACAAGACCCTTCCCGGGCGGGAAGAGTAGCCTTCCCGGTTGGGAAGGAGTGCATGAATGAAGAGGCTACTTATTGGTCCATCCCGACAGGGAAGGGTGTGTCATCCCGACCGGGACCATCCATCCCGACCGGGATGAGCCAGCTGTAGCCAGCGCCTCTTCTTTTCTTCTCCTTCACTCTTGTAACCTTATAAATACTCCTCTACATTATTCTAAACCCTAGATAGAGTTCCTCCTCTCATTAGACTAATCTTGCCTTAAACTTTTGTTAATCTTTGATTAATTTAGTTAGTTAATCTTGTATTAAGGATCTCTTGAAGAATCCTTTCAATCTTGACAACATTGAAGGAGGTTTTGGGTGTTCTTATAATACATGTCCTCATCTTTTTATCCTCTTGTTAGTTGGTATAATCTCTTTTCTCTTAATCTTTGTTTATTTATCAAGTTTTAATCTTTGTTCATTATTTTGGTTATTGTTCATTGTTCTCACTAGTTTCACTTTCATTATGGATGCTTCAATGTTTGTGTTGATTTCTCTTATTATTGTTAGTGTTAGTTTCACTATGTGTGAGTAGACTCATTGTGGGGTTAGTAGGGGGATTAAGTGTGGATTATGGGTAATTAGGGTTTGATTAAGGGAAAAGGTGGAATCTTTGTTACTAGTCACATGTTGAGCACTCTATATGTTTGTTGAATTGCTTGTTTGAGTTGTAGTGGCCATGCTTCTCATGCTTGTTTTCTTCCTCTCATTTTGTGATCGATTTGTGGTTGAATTCTTGTGTATTGGGTAACACTTTGCATGAGTATTCGGGTCTAGTCTTTGGCACGAGAGTGCGGACTTTGGCTTTGACGCGAGAGCGCGGACCGACCTTAGTAACTAGGTGAAACCCACACCCTTGATTCCCAGTCATCCTACTACACTTATGAACCCAAACTAACCCTACTCTTTCCCATATTTGATTTCTCTATCTCTTTAGTTGATCATTTTCTCTAGTTTATTTGGTTAGTTAATCTTAGTTGTTTCAATTAGTACATGTTATATCTAGTTCATTGTTAGTCCATTTTCATCTCCTCCAACCATCATAGATAATCTATTCTTGTCAGTTAGTCTCCCTTTGTGTTGTGTTGGTAATTTAGTCTTGTTTGTGAGTCGACCCTAGTCTAGACACCTACTACCATCCCCGTGGACTCGACCCGACTTACCCTAGCTACTAGTTAGGTATAGTTGGTATACTTGTTGGTAGGGATAGACGGCAAATCCTTCCCATCAGTCGTTAAATTAAGCCCAAACTTTATTGCGGGTTTAAGACTCCCATATGGCTCTTGGACCTATGATCACGACCTTATAATTGCCACTTTCACCAACTACTTCTCATCTCTCTTCTGCTCCAATAACAACTCCTCTGAACGCCATGAATCGGCTGCTGACACCCCTCCTACCAACATTGATTTCAACTTCTTTCATCACCTTCCAACTCTTACCGAATCACAGATTGATAACCTCAACAAATCTTTCACTCCCAAGGAGGTCTGAACTGCGGTCTTTCAACTTGCCTCCTTGAAATGTCTGGGACTGGACGGTATCTCTGGGATCTTCTACCACAAGCGCTGGTACCTCATTAAGAAGGACGTTGTGAAAGCCATTTGCCATTGCTTAAATCTGGTAACATCCTAAAGGAAATTAACCGTACCTTCATTACTCTCGATCCTAAACACAGTCATGTTGATCGGATTGAGGACTTCAGTCCCATTAGCCTTTGCAATTTTGCCATGAAAATCATTACTAAATGCATTGCAAACAGGATTAACAAGTTTATATCACTCTTGGTGGGACCCTTTCAAAATGGTTTCTTACCAGAACGATCCATCCAGGATACTATCCTCCTTGCTCCAGAATTAATGCATCACATCAACTCTTCCACAACCAACAAGGATGGTTTGTTTGATGCCAAGATGGACATGAGTAAAGTCTTTGATAGAATTGATTGGCACTTTCCTGAAAGCTCTTTTATTGGGATGCGCTTTCCTTCTCACAGGACCATGCTTATTATAAACTGTGTTCGATCAGTCTCTTATGAAATCCTTCTTAATTGCACCCCCAAAACAGAATTATCCCTACAAGGGGCCTCAGACAAGGAGATCCTCTCTCCCCTTATCTCTTTATTTTATGTATGGAGGTTCTGTCCTCGACCTTTGTTCACGCTCAGGAGAATGGTATCATCGAAGGAATAAAAATTGCATGGTCTGCTCCACCCATCTCACATCTATTCTTTGCCGATGATATTATCCTATTCTCCAAAAACGAAGACCAATATTTTAATGAAGATTTTGGAAGGTTTTTTCTCCTCCTCTAGCTAAATCATCAATAAAGCGAAATCAACCATCACCATCAGCAACAACACCCCGCTTTTGGAAGCACAATATTGTCTCACCACTTTCGATATCAACACCCACACCAAAAAGGCCAACTACTTTGGTGTTCCTTTCATCAGTAAAAGGAACAACAAAGCTAACATCCATCACACAATCATCAACAAGGTAAGAGCTAGAATCTCTTCATGGAATGGAATGCTCTTATCGTCACCGGGGCGTTTCACCCTCATTTCTTCTATTCTGGCATCATTTCTTGTTTGCTTTCTATTGGTTTTTCGATTATTGATAAGTGTGGCTAGCAGAATTAACCCCCTTCTAGCCCATTACTGGTGGACCAAGCTTAGAACGGGTAAGACTATCCATTGGAGGAGCAAGAACTTCCCCAGTCTACCTAAATCGGAGAGCGATCTAGTTATCCGTAATGTTAGTTGTTTTAACCAAGATATACTAGCCAAGACATCATGAAAAATCATCTTCGATACTAACTCGTTGATTAGCCAAACCTTTAGGGCCAAATACAATTTCAATTCTCCCAACACCAACGAGGACACAAGGTCACCAAAAAACATTACAACAAGGTTTCCTGGGGATGGAGGTGTATTAAGTGGGGCTTTGATCTCATCAAGGATGAGACAACACGGAGTTTGGGTAATCACAACACAAGATGGGTCCATGGAATGATATCAGTCCCACGTACTGGTTTGGATACTATAAACGAGCAATTCCTATCTAGAAAGGTTAAAGACCTCATCACTAACACTCTTTATGGCTTTGATTTGCGCTATATGGGTTACAAGGTAAAGTCACTTTAGAGTCGGAAGTTTTGGTAGCAAATCTTCATTATTCCGTAGCTAATTAGCTTAGAGACCGAATTTGCAACTAAATTTCATTAGTAGCTAAACACCTTGTGTGCTGCCCCTAGCTCACTAAACCACGCATGTACGTCCACGCACCACACCATCGCCTGTTGTATAGAAATTGATGGTTTACGTTCGCAAGAGGAATCGAACTCATCATAACCTTCAAACACTTGACCGACATTCAAACCATTGGGTCACTTGAAGATTTATGTTTATTTGGGCAATGAATGTTTACTTAAAGGTAAAATTAATCATTAAAATGTGGATTGTAAGATATTTTTGTAATAGTCCAATAATAATATACATATATTATATTTTAAGAAATATAAAAAATACATGATAACAACAACCGACAACTAAATTTAGCTACTAATTTATTTCCGTAGCTAAGAATTTAAATTAGATACTAAAATTGCTACCCACTTGGTTTCGTTTCTATAATAACTACTACACTCATTTACGAATTTACTTTAGTCTCCTATATAAAAACTAAATACATTATTCGCAATTTTATGTCGATATATATAGAGATGACTTTAGCTAATGACGTTTTTCCGTATCTAAAAACTTAAATTAGATACCAAATTTGCTATCGACTTTATTTAGTCTCTATAATAGCGACGTAATTAGCTACCACTATATTTTGATCTCTAAATTTGAGACTAAATATATTTATGTCTCAAAAGTAGTAGCTAATTTATATATTTAGCAACTGAATTTTAAGCAGTTGTTAAATTAGTAGGTAAATTGCAATTCTCTTGTGATTCTAAGACCTACAAGAATGGCAGGGATACATCATTAAGGATATCCTCTCCATGGCGGAAGATTTTCATTATTTTTCTATTTCTTCCATTCCAGATGTCTTAATAAAAGTGCTCACGACCTAGCGTGTAGAGCACGATACTCTGCTTAAAATATTGTTTCTACAGATGGCAAAAAAACAAATAAAGATGATCACGTTGGAGAACCTTTTCAATTCTCTACTACAAGTGGCTACTCCGTATATGATATGTTACTCCCAACTTTAAGATAGAAATACTCCGCCTCGCTTAGGAGTGGTGTACGAAAGTAATGAAATTTGAAATGAGAAGAAAATTGAAGAGATTAATGATTGGTAATTGAAGGTGATTAAGAAAATTTGAAATGAGAAAAAAAATTTAATGTTTGTATTCTATGCGATTTGGAGTGGACTATTTTTTTTTAAAATATATCGGAAAAAATATTATTCTCTCCATCCAAATTATATTACTTCATACTTTATTCCATCGTGATTCATCCCAAATTAATTGCCCCTTTTCTATTTTGGCTAAGGAACATAATTTATTTTAAATCTCTTTTTTCATAACAATTTTTAAAATCTTCGTGAAATGTCAAAGCGAAGATAAAAAAAGGTATGTGGAGAGTATTTCATATCATGAAATTTTAATCAATAAATATTCTTTCTATCTTATTCATTTGTTTACCTTTATATTAAGTTACAAATTTTGTTTATGACGAAACTCTCCATCATAATCTTCTAACTGGTCAAGTATCATAGAAAAAACAAAGGTAGAGTGTCTAGAGATTAGTGGAGTAAAGTATTTTTCTAATCTATGATAATATTTGACTCATTCTAACCTTATGAAAATATGTGCATCACAAGAGAAATCTTCTGATATTACGGAGTGAGGAGTAGTATTTCTTTTGAGTATGGTAAAGTAAAAAGTAAGAGAGAGGTTTGGATAAAAGTAAAATTTATTAATACTGTATGAAAATTACTTGTAATTTATTGTACTACTCCGTACTTCGTAACTTCTTTTAATACTAGTTGTTTCTCCGCGCGCGTTGCGCACGGAGCTCCAAGATGACAGAAGTAGGTTTGAGCAGATGTCGAGTGCAGTAGCAGTGTCGTTGCGTTATGCCTTATTAACAACAACTTGAAAGTTGTATATAAATACTTGTTCGATAGTATTACACAAATAAGATTGAGAGTTTTGCCGCGCGCGATGCGCGCGGAGCTCCAAGGTGGATGCAATTTGTTTCGTGCAGACATTAAGCGTACAATTAATAGTCGGTGTGTTCTGCTTCTAGAGCAGCCCATGATTCATACATAGATAAGTGTCTGATAGTTATTACGAAATAAAATTAGGAGTTTAGGTGGCATCTGTTAATGTGAGCATGTAAATTACTAATAGTACGCACTCAGTGTATGCGTGTGCTCTTTCTTATACTGTCTTTTCACCATCTATGGTACAGATGTGGATATAGTAGTGATCGAGTTCGAGTCTGGAATGATGGTGCAGGAGTGGTTGCATCTTTGTCTTCAAGAGCTGCAGGTACAGTACTTGGCGGTGGTAATTCAGTGTGGTTAGCAGTTGTTTCGATTTTTGTGCAGTACTTGATGCGCGCGGTGTTCTAAGGAAGCAGTGTGTATTAGAGTAAAAACATTAAGCGTGATCATTAAGTAACGAAATCGTTGATAGGTGTGGAAAGAATAGAAATATTACCATATATCTGTGCATTTTGGTGTTCGACATACACGATTTGTGGGTAACCGATCAATATCGTATTCTCAACATCATCAAAGTTGAAAACGTCAAAAGAAGTTGACTTCAAAATAGGACAACATAGAAGGTTCGTTGTTGTATGAAAGTTTGCGTGCAAATTCTAAATAAATGTTTGAGCTGACATTCTACATAAGACACACCATTCACAAAAAGAAAAAATTGATGCGACAAATAAAATACATACAACAAATAAGCTAGAGATCGCAAAGTTGTAGCCGTTTCAAGGGACATCATAGCAGCTTCCTAATCCTCGTAGAATTCTGGGCATAATTGCACCAACACATCTCTGATGGGTATGTAGTGGCACTTTTGAAAGTTATCCGCTTGACCAGCTCCTGTAATTTTCATAGATAATGGTACCAGGGCATATTTAGGATATTTTGTTAGGTATGTAATGTCTTCATTGGTTAGACTCACACGTTGGGTTCGTCTCTTGGATTTTCCATGTCCCGCCATTTTTTTTTTAAAAAAAATCTGGTTCCTCCAAATAACCTCTAAACTTGTTTTTCATTATTGTCTTCTAATAAGATCACTTAGTCTTCTTCGTCTACCATCTTCATATCCCCTTATCCTTAGCATATTCCTTATTTGTCCCAACTTTCTCACCTCTACCTCTCCAATAAGTGATATGACTGTCATGTAGGAGTGTCCTATCTTTAACTCCTTCAATCCCTCCCATTCTTCACTACCTCATCTTTGAACCCTCTTCTTGATCCGCCTTTTCATGTTCCTCAATTATCGTTTACGAAGATCAATTTTCTTAATCACTCACTTTCTTCTGCCCATTTTGTCTCCCTCATTCTTCTTTCTTTGTGTCTTTTTATGCCCCTTCTCATCATTCAAAATTCATCCTTATATATGACTATCTTTTGTTATCTAGTTTAACAATGATTCGTTTCTTTCACTCATCTTACCCTTCAGGCCCTTCACGTCCTTTTGTTTCATTCCTTTGTGTTCTTCTTCCCCTAACGCTACTTTCTTTCTGGTTGCTTATGCCCAGCTACCAAGACCATTCATCCTTCTTGTTCGGCTTTTCGTCTTCTGTTATCTAGTTTAGTAACGGCTCGTCCCCTTCACTCATCTTCCCTCCTCACGTCCTTCATCTCCCTTTAAGGCTCCTCCCTCTTAATGTTCCTCCTTCATCTACTACGATTTTTTCCCCTTTTCCTCCACCTCCTTTTTACCTTTCTCACCATTCTGTAATCCTTTTTCAGTTTAGAATTAAAAGCCCAAAAGTCTTATTAACACTGAACATGCAATTAGAAAAGTGTATTTCCTCGGCCAGTCTCAAGAATAGTCAGTCGACTATTTTTAATGGTCGGTCAACTGATTACTGTGTCTCAGCAATGCGCGATGAACTTCAAACGCTTTCCAATTAATCGTCATTTCTTCAGATCAGACTTGTGATATACCATTGAAAAGCTAAGAGAAAGAGATTTCAAATGCGACCTGAATCGGCTTGGTCGGAGTTTTAGAACTCAAGATATCCATGTTTTTATTTTACCCATTTGAAAATAATCATACTCCTTTCTTATTTCGCATAAGATTTCATCTTTAAGCTCGAGTTTCTGCCTTGTTTACGCATCCACGAGTCCATACCCTACGTAAAATGCAATATGACCTTAAAGTATCAAATTCGAAGAAAAATAGTAGACAATGCTACTCAATATGCATGAAAATGTGTACGTAAAAGACGGAATAATCATATATAAATCGCACGCATCAATCTCCATGCCCTTATCTTCCTCCTTCCCCTATGTGCCTCCCCCCTCCCATGATTTAAGATTCATCTATAAATATGTCTCGCTTTTGTAATTTTGTTTAGTGAGGTTCTCGTTCTTTCAATTATTTTAACCTTAGCATCCTCTTCCGGCCCTTCTCCCTCTCCCCTTACTTTCCCATAACATTGCCTTCTACTAAGATCAGTTGTACTCCTCGTCTATCACCTTCATATCCCCTTCTCCTTCCGTTTTCCCTCTTCGTCCCTCGTCTCTCACCCCACTCTCATATAAGTAATATGTCTTTTTCTTGTCCTCTAGTCAGCGAGAGTGACATCTCTTTAACTCCTTCAACCCTTTCCTCATTCTTCACTACTTGATCCTTCGACCCTCATCTCGCTGCGCCCTTTTATGTTCATTATTTCCCGTTTACTAATATAAGTTTTCTTCATCAATCACTTTCTCCTTCCTCCTTCGCCCCCCTACCTTGCGTCTCTTTATGCTCCTCCTCATCATTCAAGATTTATCCTTGCATAAGGTTATCTTTATTTGTCATCTAGTTCAGCAAAGGTTTGTCACTTCCGCTCATCTTTTCCCTCACGTCCTTTTGTCTCATTACCTTATATCCTTCTTCCCTTAATGTTGCTTACTTTTTGGTTGCTCACGCCCATCTACTAAGTACATTTTTTCTTCTTTTCAAGCATTTCGTCTTCTTATTCCCCTTCTTCCTCCGTCTTCATTTCTTTCTTCTGCTCCTCACATCTAATATTCATTTTTTCGTATGAATTTCTTTTGTCATTTATCTGAGTGAGTATGCCATCATTTCAACTTTTTTTCTACCTATCAGATTCCGTACCTTCTCTTCTTACACGCTCTGTTCTCCTTATTGCTCCACTCCACCCCTTCTCCGTAACTCTCCCTTTATTATTCCTCATTTCTCATCCAATAAGATTGTTTTTCCTCGTCCTTCACATCATATTATGTTTTGTGCAGATATTAAGCGTATAGTTAATATATAGTCGGCGTGCTCTGCTTCTAAAGCAGTCCGGGATTCATACATAGACAATTGTCTGATAGCTATTACAAACTAAAATTAGGAGTTTGAGTGGCATCTAGTTAAGCCTAATCTTTAGTGCACAAAATGTGATCACGTAAATCACTAATAGTACGCACTCGGTGTATGAGTGTGTTCTTTCTTATACTGTCTTTTCACCATCTACGGTACAGATGTGGATGTGGTAGTGCTCTTCTACTTAATAATCTTATTGCTAGTGCGAGTCTAGAACGATGGTGCAGGAGTGGCTGCATCTTTGTCTTTAAGAGTTGCAGGTGCAGTACTTGGCAGTGGTAATTCAGTGTGATCAACAGTTGTTGCTTCGATTTGTGTGCAGTGCTTGTTGCGCACAGTGTTCTAAGGAAGCAGCGTGTATTAGAGTTAAAACATTAAGTGTCATCATTAAGTAACAAAATCATTGATAAGTGTGGAAACAAGAGAAATATTACCATCTATATGTGCATTTCGGTGTTCGACATACACAATTTGTGGGTAACCGATCAATGTTGTATTCTCAACATCATCAAAGTTGATAACGTCAAAAGAAGTTGAGTTCAAAATAGGACAACATAGAAAGTTCGTTGCTGCATGAATGTTTGCGTACAAATTCTAAATAAATGTTTGAGCTGACATTCTACATAAGACACACTATTCACAAAAGAAACTTTGATGCGACAAATGGAATACATACAACAAATAAGCTAGAGATCGCGAAGTTGTAGCCGTTTGATGGGACGTCATAGCAGCTTCCTAATCCTTGTAGAATTATGGGCATAATTGCACCAACACATCTCTAATGAGTTTCTAGTAGCACTCTCGAAAGTTATCTGCCTGACCAGCTACTGTAATTTTCATAGATAAGGGTACCAGGGCATACTTAGGATATTCTGTTAGGTATCTGTTGTCTTCACTGGTCAGACTCACACATTGGGTCCGTCTCTTAGATTTTCCATGTCTCGCCATTTTAAAAGAAGGGCTCGATCCCTCCAAATAGCCTCTAACTTTGTTGTTCATTATTGCCTTCTAATAAGATCAGTTGTCTTCCTCGTCTACCATCTTCATATCCCCTTATCCTTACCAATCCTTTATTTGTCCCAACTCTCTCACCTCTGCCCCTCCAATAAGTAATATGACTTCTCTTGTCATTCAGGAGTGTTGTATCTTTAACTTCTTCAACCCCTCTCATTCTTCACTACCTCATCCTCGAACCCTCTTCTTGCTCCGCCTTTTCACGTTCCTCATTTACCGTTTACGAAGATCATTTTCCTTAATCACTCACTTTCTTCTGCCCATTTCGTCTACCCAATTCTCCTTACTTTGTGTCTTTTTATGCTCTTCCTTCTCATTCAAGATTCATTCTCACATATGACTATCTTTTGTTATCTAGTTCAGCAACGATTCGTCCATTTCACTCATCTTACCTTTCACGCCCTTCTGTCTCACTCCTTTGTATTCTTCTTCCCCTAACGCTACTTTCTTTCTGGTTGATTATGCACAGCTACTAAGATCACTGCTTGTCATCGTATAAGATTCATTTGTCCAAATGTTCTAACTGCCCTTATCTTCATTTTCTCGTATGTGCCCTCACTCTCTCCTCATGATCTAAGATTCATTCTTAAATGTGTCTCGCTTTTGTCATTTAGTTTAGTGCGGATTTCGTTTCTTAATTTCTTTTAACCTTAACATCCTCTCTCAATCCTTTTCCTTCTTCCCCCTAATGTTCCTCCTCTTCCGGATCACCATTGTCTTCTATTAAGATCGGTTGTCCTTTTCGTCTACCACCTTTCATATATCCTTCTCCTTCCCTTTCCTCTTTCTTCCTCCCTTTTCTCCCACCCCCGCTTCTCATATAAGTAATATGACTTTATCTTGTCATCTAGTCTAGCGAGTGCGTCATCTCTTTAACTCCTTAACTAATGTTCCTTCTCTCCCGGTTCACCATTGTCTTCTATTAAGATCGGTTGTCCTTTTCGTCTACCACCTTTTATATCTCCTTCTCCTTCCCTTTCCTCTTTCTTCCCCCCTTCTCTCCCACCCCCGCTTCTCATATAAGTAATATGACTTTATCTTGTCATCTAGTCTAGCGATTGCGTCATCTCTTTAACTCCTTAACTAATGTTCCTCCTCTCCCGGTTCACCATTGTCTTCTATTAAGATCGGTTGTCCTTTTCGTCTACCACCTTTCATATCTCCTTCTCCTTCCCTTTCCTCTTTCTTCCTCCCTCCTCTCCCACCCCCGCTCCTCATATAAGTAATATGACTTCATATTGTCATCTAGTCTAGCGAGTGCGCCATCTCTTTAACTCCTTAACTACTTGATCCTTGAACTAACCCTCGTCTTGTTCTGCCTTTTCATGTTCCTTTTTCCCGTTACTAAGATCATTTTTATGACTGTGTTTTGTTATCTAGTTCATCATGGGTTTGCCCCTCCACTCATCTTACCCTTGACGTCCTGTAAATCACTCTCTTGAATCCTTCTTCCTCCAATGCGACTTCCTTTCTTGTAGCTCATTCACAACTACCAAGATCATTCATCCTTCTTCATTTCAACTGTTTCAACCTATCAAATTACATACTCCCTCCTCCCACACGCTCCTTTCGTCTTATCACCCCACCCCATCCCATCCCATCCATTAACATTCCCTTTCTTATTCCTCCTTCCTCGTCCACTAAGATCATTTTTCCTCGTACTTTGCACCTCATTATCCTCTCCCTTATCCTCCTCATCAGCTAGGATTCGTTTCTATATATACATTTTTTTTCATGTACTTCAGTGAGAGTGTGTCCCTTCGATACCTTTCATTCCTCCCATTACTCACCATATCTCCGACACTCTTTTATACCTCTCCTTAATATTTCCTCTTCCGATCATACTACTCTTTCTCGCGAGAGATAGCTATTACAAACTAAAATTAGGAGTTTGTGTGGCATCTGTTAAGCCTAAGCTTTAGTGCACAAAATGTGAGCACGTAAATCACTAATAGTACGCACTCGGTGTATGAGTGTGGTCTTTCTTATACTGTCTTTTCACCATCTACGGTACAGATGTGGATGTGGCAATGGTCTTCTACGTAATAATCTTATTGCTAGTGCGAGTCTAGAATGATGGTGCAGGAGTTGTTACATCTTTGTCTTTAAGAGTTGCAGGTTCAGTACTTGGCAGTGGTAATTCAGTGTCGTCAGCAGTTGTTGCTTCGATTTGTGTGCAATGCTTGATGCGCACAGTGCCGCTGAACTGCTAGCACACTGAATTGATACCAAAATTGTGTGGGGGATGAACTAATCAGTTTGGGATATTCGGTTAGAAAGATCTACCCTGCTTGGAATGGTCCGGGTGGGATTTTTTCACGGGCTATAGCAATAGAATTTTGGAGTGGCGAGGAAAGGTACATGAGTGCTTTCAAGCTGCAGAAGTGCTTTGAGAAAGTCGGAAGAGGGAGATATGAATTCGAGGAGAGCTTCAACCATATGACTGGTCCTCACCTGTGGGTCGCAACTTCCGCCCAGAAAAGAACGGTGAAGAAGGGGAGGAACTGCATACCTGTGTCGGAACATCATACTTTTTGACTTCGTTTGCTCTCAGACCCACGAGTGTATGGAACGCGGTAAAAGATAGGTTGTTGCCCTCCCTGTCAAACAACAACGTTCCTAGGAACAGCAAAATCTCCACCTGAACTTTCCTAACCAATCCCAGTCACGGGAGTGATTGTCGGTGCATCTAGTGCTGCATCCTCGGACATACCGTCGCCTGACTCTATTAGCAAGCCCGAATAACCAGGCACACCTAGGATACCAATACTAAGATTTTTCAACCTAATAAAACACTAAATCCGACTGCAAATATCATACCGCCAGGGTAAAAAGTTACTTTAATTTATGGTGGACATTAAAAAGGTTTTTCAACCTAATCAATCATATCTAAAAAGGTTTTTAAACATCATGCGTGACAGAGTTCAGACAATGTTGGTAACCGTCATATTCCTCTTCCGCATCCTCTTGTCTTTCTCCTTCCCCCTCTCTTCCCATCTCTCTCCCCCTTCTCACCTCCCCCTAAACTTCTCCCTCTTATTGTTCTCTTCTTCATCTACTATGATCATTTTTCCTTTTCCTCCACCTCCCTTTTTACCTTTCTCATCCTCTACAATCCTTCTTAAATTCAGAATTAAATATGATCTTCTTTTGTCATCTATTTTAGAGAGTTTGTTTCATTCAACCCTTTATATCCCTCTTATGTTTCATCATTCTTCTCCTGCAATCCCTCATATTCTTCTTTTCTTGTTTTTCCTAGTATTTTAGAACTTTATTTCCCTCATATTTAGAACTTTATTCAAATACGATCTTAGTTTAGACCTTTGAAACATATAAAGTTCGTCTACTATTTTTAGTGAAATGATTTTCTTACTTAGAATGACATAAAATAACCGTCTTAGGCATAATTTGATGGTTTTCATCAGGCCAAAAAACATTGTGCACATTGACAATTTACTTTGTTGTTTGAGTCAACTAAAGTCCCCAATCTTTAAGTTTTATCATGAATAACAATCATAATCAGTATCAATATCTTTCCAAATTATTATGCCTACCTCGATGTGTGAGTAGTCATCAAAATTTGGTGAAACTTAGAATGACTTCTCCTTCTTATTTCCCTTTTGTAATTTAAGACACATGCTCAAAATGACTTGTTTTGGTCACTTAATTTAGTGAGAGTGTCAACCCTTAGCCCGAACGTGTTACACTTGTCTCTCCTCCTAATGTTATTCCTCTATGCGTTCCTCTTTCTCGTCTATCAGTGTTCCTTATATATACATCCCATTTTCCCTTCCCTTTTCCACCATGCCTTCTCCTCATACCCCTCATCTGCATGCCCTTATCTTCTTCGTTCCCCCATGTGCCTCCTCTTACTCACGATCTAAGATTCATTCTTAAATAGATCTTGCTTTTGTCATTTAGTTTAGTTTACCCTTAGCGTCCTCCTTCGACCCTTCTACCTCCTCCCCTCACTTTTCCCTAATATTCCTCTACTTCCTGTTCACCATTGCCTCCTGCTGAGATCACTTGTCCTCCTCATTTACCACTTTCATATCCCCATATCCGTCCCTTTCCCTTATTCGTCCTTCCTCTCCCACCTCCGCTCCTTCTCATTATCTAAGATTCATCCTTATATATGACCATCTTAATTTTGTTATCTAGTTCAGCAATGGTTCATCCCTTCCACTCATATTCCCCTCTCACGTTCTTCATGTCCTTTTGTCTCACTCCCATGTTTCCTTCTTCCCCTAATGCTAATTCTTTTTTGGTTGCTTCTGCACAACTACCAAGATCATGTTTCCTTCTTATCCAACTTTTTCGTCTTTCTATTCGCCTGCTCGCTCCTTCTTACTTTCCTCTTTCTGCTCATCATCGTTTAAGATTTATTCTTACAAATGAATTGCTTTTCTCCTTATCGATAACCCCTTACCATCCCTCCTTAACAATCCTTTTTAATTCATCCTCCCTCCCCCCCCCACTAAGATCATTTTCGTCCTTTCCCTTCTTCTTCTCATTAGCTAAGATTCGTCTCTATATATAAATATTTTGGTCATGTATGTCAATGTTAGTGCGTCCCTTCATTCCTTCAATTCCTCCCATTATTCACCTTATCTCCGACACTCCTTTATATCGCCCCTTACTGTTTTTCCTCTTTCAATCATATTTCCTTGTCTCTGTTACTAAGATTAATATATTCTTTCTCCACATCCTTTTCTCCTTCCCCGTTTTCTCATCTTCTCTTTTACCCCCTCTAAAGCTCTCCATCTTATTGTTCCTCCTTCATATACTGATCATTTTTGTCCTTTTTCTCCTCCTCCTCCCTTCTTACCTTTCTTAGAATTAAATATGATTTTTTCTTGTTATCTATTTTAGCGAGTTTTTTTTCATTCAACCCTTTCTATCCCTCTCGTGCTTCATAATTTTCTCATGCATATTCTCTCATCCTTTCTCCTTATCTTTCCTACTGCTTTAGAACTTCATTTCTCTCATATTTAGAAATTTTATTTAGAAACGATCTTAATCTAGACTTCTGAAACAAATTTAAACAAATTAAAGTCCCTACTTTCAAGTTATATCATGAATAGCAATCGTAATTACTATCAATATCATTACAAATTATTACGCCTACCTCGATGTCATCAATCATAATTAATTTAAATTGGCATGACCTGTTTCCGATCCGACATGTACACCATGCTGCTGGCTACTGCCCATCACGTGATCTATTTCAGTTCTGATTCCTTGATGTGTGGTATCCGACTCTGAATGCTCATGTTTGTTTCGGTGCAGATTCATCGTTGTTGTTTACTGTCTGTCTTTGAATGGACGTGACTTGTTTCGGTTCCGATTCCCTTATGTTTAGTCTCAAAACAATGTCGGATTCACTTCAAGTTGCTACATTTTTCTTTTAGGGTCATTTAATCGAATTCACTATCTCTTCCAATTTCGACCTACAACCCAATTCGGTAATTCACCATATTCACACATGTGCACAAATTAAAACACATGAAAGACACAGATACGCTGTCAAGGTAAATGACTTCCATTGTCTATCCAATTGCTTTACTTACATACTCAATTACCGCTTGCACATTGATTGTTTTCGAGCATAAAAATACACCAACACACGATCAAATTCGATGATCTACACATATATCAGACCAAAATCAGATAAAGCTGATCAAAGGGAGGATAACGACCCCAATTAAACCCGATCTGACCCGACATATCAGTTTACCTAAATATGCTTCAACCCATTATGACACCTTTTGCCTCTTGAAATCTACCTCATCTTCATTCCGAGTCCAATCTTAATTCACTTGCAACACGCTCACTACTGAGAATCAAAGCAATACCTCAAATAATATTCTTCTTCTATCAAACAACAATCAAATCAAACCAGAAGCCTGATCATATGAGTTCATTAGTTGAATCAATTAGCGTACAACCTCAAATGGTATTAATGGGCAATGCTTCCTCGACTCCAAATCAATGTAACACTTCAAAATGATACTTCCTCCGAGTTTTAGTGTTTTTCCCCTTTATTTTTGTGGAGGAAAATAAGGAGGGAGTATTATATTAACAAATAAAAATGGAATGAATTGAAAAAGTAAGAGAAAATGATATTATATTAATTAAATGAGAACAAATGAATTGTAAAAGTGGCGAAGAGAAATATTATACTAATTAATGATGCGTAATTGGTGTAATATAAATAAAGTAGTGGGGTAGGTTGGTAATGTTAGGTGAAAAAGAATGAAAATAGGGAAGAAAATCAAACACAACCGAATAAGGAAATATGGAAGAACACTAAAACTCGAAGGGGTATTCTTCTTCTATCAAACTACGGTCAAACTAAACAAGAAGCTTGATCATATGAGGTTTACAAATAGGAAACATTACAAATAACGAAACTCATATGAGCTGCATCGATTTCTTCCTTACATACTAATGTACCAACCTATGAGAATTCGTTTACAAATGTCTCCTTTGTCTTTCTCAACTTCAGTTAGCTCCCTCTGTAGAACATCATCACCAATGTCTCCTTTGTCTTCACTTTAGGGTTTTCTGGCAACAGCGGGCCAGAGTTACAGAGATATCCAAATTCGGACGCCCAGTGAGTACTCTCTTTTTTGTTCCGAGATGGCGAATTATGAATGATTGTTTTCATTATTTATGGGTGATGGTTGTTGTGGTAGGCTAAAATGCGGAGTCAGTCGTGGTGGGCACGCCTTTTTGTTCAGATTGACGTTGAAGTAAATGAACCCGTCTCCAAGAAGTTTGAACAGGCTGCAACCAAAGGGGCGCCGGCGTACCAGCCAAGCTGCCAAGTTTACCACTTGAAATCGGCCTTCTAACAATATAAAATAGCAAACTCGGAGAATTTTTGGTGTTCGGTGCAGCTCAAGGAGAAGATGCTTCAACACATTGATGAGTAGAATATACCGTCTATGTAGTGTAGTTTAACTGTGTTGGATTAGCAAATGTATTTTCGACACCTTTTCCGGATGTGTCCCAAGGGCACAGAATATTTACACGGTTATGTAGCCGGATACAACAATATTCATTTCCTAAGTGTTGCTGTCGCGAATGGCCTATTCTTTTGACCACAAACAACCCTGCTAGTCACCATTATCCTATCAATGAAGGTGAGGTATATTTTAATCAAATGTGTATAATCAAATGAAATTCAAGTAATTTGAGTCATTGAGATACCCAACCTAAAAGACGCCCAATATCCAAATACTGCAACAACCTTAAAACTCAAGAGGTAACTGCAGCCTTCGTGGTTATACCCAACTGAAATCCGATTGACTTTTAAGGTTAAATTACAATGCTGAGCAGCTTTGACATCACTATTCACTGCCCGTTGAGCGAAATTTGATTCAGCTCTTGAATATTTCATCTTCATTTTGAATGTAGCTCTAAACAATCCTTCCCCGACTAAATTCTAACCACTAAAATGTCCTCAACCAACTTGAAATGTTGTCTGGCGGGCAGGTAAGTGTATACATAGCCAAACAAAGAAGGACTCAGAAAGCCGAGGAACTGTTCTCCGACTTCCCAATCATCATATCTTTGGCCTCGTTAATCTTTGAGGCCAGGTTATGGCTTCCACCGGCATCTGGATGGCTTGTTATCATAACCTTTCTATGATCTTCCTTTATCTTCTCAACAGCGACACTTTCCCTGTCAGATTTCAGTACTTGACAATCAACTTTTGGCCTAAATGTTACTCCATACATTACAGGTAGGCAGGATAAAACACATATAAAGTTTCAGCTGCCTGGAAGTAGCGCAGCAAATCTCAAGGTAGTGAACTACCAGCAGATCAGACGTGCACATGTAGACAGGAACGAACAGACACGAAAATGACAAGGACCCCCTGATGGGCACATTCGTCCCTAACTTGATACACACAAAGGAATTACCAAACACGATACTTCTTGGGCTCATCGGAGAAAATCGAAGGTGGAGAATTCGGTCATACATACAAGCACTAGTGCAAGTATCACCGAGAATAAATTATAAATTTTTACACAAATCACAGGTCAAACATACAAACTCATGTAACTTGACACAAGTTAAAGGTCACACACTCAAATTCACACTATGGATCATAATTTAGCACAAATTAGAGCTCAAACAATCAAATTCACGCCACAAGTCAAAATTCATCACAAATCAGAGCTCCAACAATCAAACTCAGGCTACGAATCCCAACTAATCAAGCCTCGAAACAAATGAAGTTAACAATTGGATCATCTATTATACCTACAGGCTACAGCTCGCAGGTCACAATTCATCATATATTTTCGATTCATTTTTTCTTCCAGCTTTTGTGTCTGGATAAATAGTCTCTCGAGAAGATCCCTTGCAGGTTCAGGTGCCTAATTTAAAAACCCTAAAAGCAGAAAATTCAACAGATTCACATACTACATGATTAGTTAATTTCAAAATTTGATCTTAATAGTTTAGTTTTTACAAAAAAAAATTCTAATAAATTAATCCTTCCCTATTCCCTAAAAAAAAGGTCAAAGAGTCTGGCCAACAGAACTTAAGAGTTAGAGATACACTTGCATGCAAAAGACATTGAGAAACCAGAAAGTGGACATGAAATCTCCCTGACCAAGTTATAGGCCGGTCATGAATGTAGTTGATAACATATTGGTGAGCTACACAAAGAAAACTCTAACTCGAGCTACACAAAGAGTCGATCCGGCCCCTATCGAAATTAAATCACAAGCAATGCAAAGAATAAACCGTTGTTGCCATGAATTTGATACTCATACTAATTACATTACAAAACTTATTGTTAACCCAATTGGTACAATAGTACTTAATCTACCCAAATCATTTCTTGAACCAGAAACAATACTTGATCCAATTAGACTATTGTTTCGCTTCGTCGAGCAGGGAATACTTTGAAACCCACCACAAAGACCTTGATTACCAGTGATAAACGACATTTTTGTGATTATTTTACCCACGTTTATCTACTTATTCGGGACGATTGTGTGGGCTTGAGCGTTTTTTAGCTCATTTTAGAACTTAATTAGTAATTAGTATAGTTATTATAGTAGCTATTTGTTAATTGTTATATCTCGAGAAATCGATACTGCCTTCTGTTATTTAATTTTGTAGGATTTGGACCGGGAATTAGCGAGAAGAAACGGATCAAAAAGTAAGCGAGTAAATGATTGAGTGAAACCCGATTTTGATTTGACGAAAACTCCTCCTGAAATCTGTAGCTACTGTATTACTCAAGCTCCTCATTTATCCTGCATACTCACTCCTTAATCCTCAATCCACCATTTCATCAACCTCCATCACCTGTTTCCTCTCCACCATAGTCCACAGACGGAGCATATCGACTCCGGCAAAGCTTCACCCCAGCTCCGGCATCACGCACCAGCTCGCGTCGCATCTCCGGCGAAGCTCGACCAACGCGACAACCACCGTCAACACTTCCGGTCAACTCTCCCTCGCGCAGCTCGTTACGACCACCTCGGCAGCGCAGCTCCGACGGTCAGGCCACCATATGGTCTTGACTTCGCCGTCCAATTGCCTCTGTCATTTACCCAGAAACCGGCAAAAATCTGGCACGAGTTCCGAAAAATCAGAAACTGTGGACATTCAGGTATTGAACCCTGCAGGTTATTATTATACGCCACACTGAATGTCGAAAGAAATGCGAGCTTACACAATGCAGGAGGTAGCGACCCATGTAAATCGTTCATCGACAAATCCAGTACTTCAAGGTTAAGCAGCTTTGATATTGAATCAGGAATTCTCCCTGTCAAGTACTAGTTCATACTCAAATCCAACTCATGGACTTGATCCAACTTTCCAATGTCAACTGACCTCGAACTCCTTGGGTACAAGCCAAGCCTGCTGCAAAAGAGCAGAAAATGCTTTAGCCATCGATTTTTGGCCAGCTTCCCAGTGTCCAATTTGTTGTTCTGTGTATTTTTGGTCCACTTTCTGTATGTAAATTCTTGATCCCGAGCTTGACTGTCATTGCCAAAAGATGGTTGAAACTCCAAGGAGTGAACGAAGACTGCACACCCGATACATTTAGGAGATAGTAATGTATGTAGTCGTTAGTCCCAATGGAGATGTAGAACATCGACTTGGAAATGAGATTAATCGCTGCATCCTCGCCCATCTCCGTTTTGAATGTCTGAAGTGTGTCGGTCAGCTGCTGGATTTGCTGAGCCATAGATATCCGCTGACCCTGCAACAAATCACGTTCGACAGGAACTGAAGGTACATATATACTTTGATGTATTCACAGAACTACAGCCAGTTCTGTATTACTGGGTCAGTGCTGCTTGCAAAGATGATTCCTGCGCCGGCAGAAGCATAGTTCACTCCATTAAGATCATGTACATTAGAGAGGATGTTTTCTTCCTCTTATTTTTTCTCTTTCCTTCTGTATTTTTGACACATCGTCCCTTCTTTCATCCACCTCATTTTCCACTATCTTCGTCAACTTCATTTCTCCTTCCCTAATTTTTACCCCACAATAGAGAGAATACTCTTAATTATCTTTCTTATTATTTATTTTAATTATTTAATGATTAATATTATTTTTTATTTAATTTATTTTTTTACATGATCAATAGCCTTGAATTGCATGTACAAGGGTCAATGTTAAAAATCCTCTAAAATTAGAGGAAGTACTCAACTTCCTCTAATCGAGAGGACCTTCCATGTTGATCCCACAATGCTCTGATCATTTCTTCAATAGTTTCAGTAAATCCAAGATAACTCGGGACGAACGGAAGACCCTAATCTCAATGCTGATAGCATACGAACAATCGAATAAAAAAGGGTGTACTTTTTCCTAACGAGCCTTTACTCAATCCTAACGAATTTTTCTGAAGTTTGAAGTTTTCCCATTATACCCCATATAAATTTTCCTTTCACATTTAGATTCAACCTCACTTCTTTCGTTTTGCTCAATCGATTTAGATAATTTACTGATAATGTAAAATAAATTATTTATTTATCAAATCAATTATGACTTCTTTCAATTATTTGTTACTCGGAGTATATTTTTCAATAAATCACCGTGACATATTGATTTCATTTTTATAATTTTATTGTTTTTTTAACCACAAACGATGATTGAATAATAATAAATAAATAAATAAAATTGTAAACCTTTTTTCTCTATAAAATTATCCTCTTTTTAAATAAATAAAAATAATATATAACAAAAGAGAGTTTAAGTAACAAGAAAGAAAAATGAAAAAACAAAAAAGAACAAAAAAAAAAAAAAAAAAAAAAAAAAAAACTAGCTAACAACTAACAAAAAAAGAAATTTAAATAAATAAAATAATTAAAAAAAAAACCTACAGCGTACTCCCTCCCTTGACCCTCACCCCACCACCTAACCACCCAGCCCACCGCGCAGCCCACCCGTCCGATCAACACCACTCAGACCACCGCAGCCCGCCTGACCGCCCCGGCTCCGACCCACCCAGATTCCGACCCGACCCCACCCACCCCCTGTCGACCCTCACCCGCCCACCGCCCAGTCGCCCACCACCGACCACCGACCACCCAGTCCAGTCGCCCACCACGCCTCCGATCCGACCCCAGACGGTTCCATATTTGTGGTGTTTCATGGCTCGTTTATGGGTGTTTGAGATTTACCTAGAGAGAAAAAACAAAACTTTCGGTTTTCGATGGGATGAAATGAGAGGGGCAAAGCGGTAAAAAGTCGTTAGGATTGAGTAAATACTCGTTAGGAAAAAGTAATTTCGTAAAAAAACCCTCACCTTCAACCTTTGGCACACCATCCCCTTCATCCTCCATCTCTTCATCACCCTCCATCTCTTCATCACCCTCCTCCTCCTCCTCATCACCCTCCTCCTCGCTTCTGCTTTCGGTTTTGATTTCGTCATCATCTTCAAAACCCTCATCAGCTTCTTCCAAACCCAAATCTAATTCCTCCTCAAAATCCACATTTTCAACTAAATGCAGCCATACTAACGGGGTAATGATGAGCACAAAAATCCCTCCCCCAAAATTAAAATTAACGCAAAACGCACCCATGGAGTAAATCTGAGGATAAAAGAGTGAAATCGAAGAGATAGATGTATAAAGAATTAAATTATCATATATAGAAAAACTTCTCTGACAATGCTTAGTGCATCGTACGTCCGACCTCACATTTCACGGTGCTTTCAGTTTATTCTCCCGTGGCTTGTTTACTGATGTGTTCGATTTCCTGTAACGTGTTAACAGGAAGTATGAAGAGATCGACCCCAAACCTGTAGAAAAATTCTGTGATATGACTGAAAATACATACACTAAACAAGAGGTAGTCGATATGGAGGCCGATGTACTTAAGTGTCTCAACTACGAGATGGGGAATCCTACCGTGAACTTAGAGGTCCACCAGAGCATCGCAAGACAACAACTCCAAGGTATATTGCGAATTTGCGATATTACATGATGTGGAATTGTTACGTACTTTGTTTATGTTACGACTAACTAAAGAGCGATTTAGCTGGCAATTACTGTGGTTTTTCTGGTTGCAGAACCCGAATTTGCATTTGGAATTTCTCGGTTACTACTTGGCTGAGCTCAGTTTATTCGATTATGGCTGCGTGAAGTTCTTACCTTCGACTATTGCGGCCTCAGTTGTCTCTCTAGCATTATTCACTCTTCAACCCATGAAACATCATTGGGTATGTATCCGTATCTCAATCTAGCTTCGATCTTATATGTATTGTTTCTCAAATATCGAGGCTAAATCTTATTTTTCGTGTTTCAGAATTCAAGCTCGCAATCTTACACGGGATACAACCCATCGGATCTTAAAGAATGTGTTCTCCGTATCCAAGAGCTGCAATTAGAGAGAAGAGGAGGATCTTTGGTAGCCATAAGAAATAAATACAAAGCACATAAGGTATAAATTCATACACCAATCTATTTTCGTGCATCTTGGATTTCCGACATTGGTTGTTTGTCTGATACGATCCTATATATTCTTGTTACAGTTCAAACGTGTGTCTTCATTGAGCTCGTTACCGGAGATTCCTGCATCGTGTTTTGACGAAGCCAAGTAAAGATAGATACAGTTAGCAAATATCGAAGATCTTTCAGCAAGAAACGACAATCTGACATGATGTTATCCAATAGACAGCTGATTGGGATTTTAGGCGAAATTTTGAGCAGAATGTAGGCATGCGCAACTGATTTAAAGTTTAGTAGTGATTTTTTGGTGCAAATTCAGTTCTCTAGTGATTGTAACTGATTTGTGTAGCATCTAGGTAGCGTAGTCGACTCAAGGCTGGTTAGATTCTTGACACTCGATGATGGTTACTTATATTAGTAATAAAAGTTGCATATTCTTGTAACTTTGGTCTAATGGGCCGTTGTCATGCCCTCGCTGAATACAGGATATTTCACATTACGTTAACAAAATTACAATATGTTGTTTACCTCTAGATAATACGCTTTTCATACGACATTCTTGGGAACTTCCTAAATCTAGCACACACATCTGAGGTTCTTACTTCACAACGAACACAGACATGGTAAAATAATACTCACTCCGGTCACTATTTTTGGTCCCATTACATTAAAATACTGCTCACAAATATTAATGAACTGGGGCGAAAAAATAATAACCGGAGGGAGTAGTTAAAAATGGCCCTCATAAAAGCAAACAAGCTCATTATTAGGCATAACACCCTATAAGTTAGCTACTGTGAAGTTGGCATTGGACATTTTTATAAAAATAATGCCAGCCACCACCTAAGGCGTAATGAGCATACCAGTTTCTTCCTGTTCCTTTGCCAGTGCTGAAGTTGTTCACGAGGACTTCTCCAACTGTGGCAATTACCAGCATAAGGCAAGGATCCATCTATGTCCATTGGTTCCCTAGAGGTATCATCCATAGATTCATCTTCCTTGATCGTAGACAAAGCTGAACAATCAAGAGGCTTACAGAGGCCGAAATCTGAAAGCTTCATATGACCGTTTTTGTCCAAAAGAAGGTTGTTTGGTTTAATATCCCTGTACAGAATACCAAGATAAATAAGCTGGTTCATATTAGCATAATTAAAGATACAAATTAATTATTCACATTTTCGTAGAACAGTACAAACATCCAGCTATGAACAGTAATGCTATGTTGATGTACAGGTTCGTGAATCCGAAGATTCTGTATAGGTATAAGGCTGGGATTGTTAAGTATATGAAGGATGCTGCTGTGATTGCTCGTGCGTCAAGTTTGCCTGAGAAGAACTCGGCTAGGATACCACCGATTACTCCTCCTATGTCGAAGAATGTCGACAGGTTTCCTGCTGATCGCTTGATAAGTATTCTCCTCCGATTTCTGCAGTGTTGCAGAAAACAGAGTGCTGAGTTAGTTCCTCTAATGCTATGAAAAATACAAATATTAGACCTATCAAATTTCGACCTGACGTGTTTTTTCAAGGTCAAGTCACGAGAATCTCAACTCATGACCCGTTTAAAACCTGTTTCTACCCATATTTTGAGTTTTGACCCAACCCGTGATGTTGCAGGAAAACATAATGCTTAGTTTCTGAACATATACTGGCACAAACGTACTCCGTATCAATTTCAGTCAAAAAAATCAATCCAATTCAACATAATTACACCGCACCGACAAGAAGAAGATCGTAATATCACACAAAATCATACGAAATCGAGATCGACTGAACGAAAAACGAAGGTCATAACATCACACAAAATCCGACGAAATAAAATCCGACGAAATTGAGATTGATCGAACGAAAAACAAAGATGACGTGTTTTTTCAAGGTCAAGTCTCGAGAATCTCAACTCATGACCCGTTTAAAACACGTTTCTACCCATATTTTGAGTGCTGACCCGACCCGTGATGTTATTAATGATGAAAAATACGAATTTAGACCTGTCAAATTTCGAGTTGACCTAGTCTGTTGTTTCAAGGTCAAAGTCTCGAGAATCTCAACGCATGACCCATTCAAACCCGTTTCTACCGTACTTTGACCTGACCTGTATAACCCGAACATACTCTGGAACATTACTGATGCTATGAAAAATACGATTAGAAAATCCGATGAAATTGAGATTGATCGAACGAAAAACAAAGATCGTAACATCACACAAATTCCGATGAAATTGAGATTGATCGAACGAAAAACAAAGATCGTAACATCACACAAATTCCGATGAAATTGAGATTGACATCAAAGAAGACAAACTGGCAAAAATAAACATCAAAGATTCCATGACATAGTACCGAAAGAAAGCTCGGGATGCACAAACGTATTCCATATCAATTTCAATAAAAAACATCAAACAAATTCATCAAATTCAACAAAAGAAAGCTCGGAATGCACACACTTTTTTTTCTCATCATGACGGGTAACCAGCTGGTTCTGCCACCCTCACTTCAAGTTTTGGATTTATGAAATGAGATCGTCATCTACTACAATATCATCTTATACTCCATACAGTATATAATAAGAGACGTACCAGATGATTGTGAATAATACTACTACATACAATTACAGAATTAAGTGGAGTGATAGTGCTTACTGTACTAATTTACTACTCGTACTCCATATGTATCTAAATGACCCAACCTGATTGGAGATTGCTGATTGCTGATGGAGATGTGTCACAAGTCGAGCCTGTAACATGTTGGAGTACTACGGATTATACCTCAAAGTTGAGCTGATATTCAAGGTCTTTCACAAGTTTGATCATGGTATACATCAGCAATCATAATTTAACTAATATGGAGTATGTGGTACAAATAGCAAACACGGACTAATCTGGTACGCAATGATTGGCTTGCAAATACGTTTGAATATCCGACTTGATCTTTCAAGTAGCAAGGGGCAAATCAATCGAAGAACAAATGGACTTGACGAAGAGTCACCTATCACATGACTATAGAACCAAGGAGCAAATCTAGAACTAAAATTTTGGTCACTGAGTCGAAGATACCTTGAGACGGGGGATACTGTCGTCCTGGTTCGCTCCAAAAAGTAAACGGGTCCGTCCAATTCACGGGCCTTGGAGGAACCTGGCCACTGTCTTCTCCACCAGAAGCCTCGTACCCATCACTGGTCGACCTCGACAGAGAGGCCTCAGGCAACAACCCGCCGCCTGTCATTGATCCCACGCTGCTCTCGGGAAAAGACCCGACTGTATTGCCTGCACTCGACATGGCCATGCTACTCCGAAAAGTACTCCTAGCTTCTAGTTGAAGTGGGGCCAGATCCGTAGGCAGTCTGGCCCACTTACCAACCCATTTTTTACTGTAATCAAGCCGTGGGGGTCACCCACTACTGCCGAGTCTGCTGGTTGATAATCGACTTGAGCAACCAAATGCTGGCCAAACCAAGAGAAACACGGAAAATGTAAAAAATTACTGTAACAGTTACACGGACTGTCGAATACTGCTATTTTTGTGAGTCCAATTTTAGTTTTTTTTTTATTTAAAGGGAATTTAATATTAATGACTGAATCAGGATATCAAACACTGAGCGAGGCAACGCAAACCACAGCACAGAAACATCATTTATATCGGTTTTGATGAGTACCTGATTTTGTACGTCGCTGAAAGATGCTGCAGAACTGATGTCGGTGTGGGCTGCAAACATGGACGATAGACCGCCATCACAGTTATAGTCTGCATCACATTGTAATGACGATGGAATCATCATTTGACATTCTCTGTCAAAAGACGATTGTGCAAATGTTCCTGTGGTCGGAGAAAGCTGCAAAAAAAAGATAGAAACAGAAACATCAGTATGACTTGACTCCATATTCATTGATTCCGTGGAAATAAACAACAAAATTCAGCATTCTCAAATCATCATAACAATATCCTTCAGAAATATGCATTTACGTTGTCGAGTATAGTTTTAGGCCCTAATTAGTAATTACTCCGTATTACAGTACAGTTTCGAATATGCATCTAGAAGTGAAACAAAATTCAGTCAATCCAGCGTTACACATATACATCAGTGTAGCGTCATTACGGAAAAAATCAACCTGAGGATTAAGAAGCAAAATCGAGGAATTAAGTGGCAAATGCATTTACCCAATTCAGCATCACACATCTACAGAATCTACAGCAGTTTATAGTCAAGGTAGAATGAGCATAAACCAAGATGGGAACCTGGATATGATTCATCAAAATCAGGCGAAAGGGAAGGGTCTGGGTTGTTTCGCACCGTGTAGTGCGTGTACAATCGCCCCTAGACATTAAAAATCACTGAAAAAGTTGGTTCCGAAACGCGACGCTACGACACCAAACAAATGGAAACGATTCAGATTTATAACCAGAGGCCACGATGAAAAAGTCGGTTCCGAAACGCGACGCTACGACACCAAACAAATGGAAACGATTCAGATTTATAACCAGAGGCCACGATGAAAAAGTCGGTTCCTAAACGCGACGTTACGACACCAAACAAATGGAAACGATTCAGATTTATAACCAGAGGCCACGATGAAAAAGTCGGTTCCGAAACGCGACGCTACGACACCAAACAAATGGAAACGATCCAGACCTACAACCAAAGGCCACAATGAAAAAGTCGGTTCCGAAACGCGACGCTACGACACCAAACAAATAGAAACGATCCAGACTTATAACCAAAGGCCACAATGAAAAAAGTCGGTTCCGAAACGCGACGCTACGACACCAAACAAACGGAAATCGATAATGATCAAAATCTGAGAACAACCAAACCCAAAAAAAATGGCAGAAATCAGAAATCGATAATGATCGAAAACTGAAACCAAACCCTAAAAAACTGGACTACAAAGAAATTGGACTCACCCGAAATCGAAAAGGACGCAGAAGAGGAGCGCAGTGGAGAAGGAGAGAAGACGAAACGCAGGAGGGAGAAGTAAAACCCCAAAAAAATGGCAGAATTCAGAAATCTATAATGATCGAAATCTGAAAACAACCAAACCCTAGAAAATGGCAGAAATCAGAAATCGATAATGACCGAAAACTGAAAACAACCAAACCAAAAAAATACCAAAAAAGAACTGGACTACAGAGAAATTGGACTCACCATAAATCGAAAAGGACGCAGAAGAGGGGCGCAGTGGAGAAAGAGAGGAGACGAAACACAGGAGGGAGAAGCAAGGGAAGAGGAAGCAGAGGAGGAAGAAGCAGGGGAGAGGCAGAGGGTTACTGTTCACATAAGCACAGTAAGGGGAGGGGTTTTGTAAGTTCCTACATTTATAAGGGTTATTGATACAAAGGATGTCGTTTTGTGTCGTGTCATATCTTATTCCAGACATTGCCTGATGGTGTTCACGTATCCAACACGAAACCAGTCAGAATGTCTGAGTAACATAACCTAACCATCAAAACCTTCCTGGGCATGACCCAGTCTACAGAATGAAAGTGTTTGGATCATCATACTTCAAGCGTTATACTCCGTAGCTTGTTTCCAATACTCGGCGGCTTAATAAAATCAAGCCTCTACAATTTCAGAGAATCTCCCTATCGGATGGCTTGTTCTTCCGGTCGGAATAGGCGGGTCAATTCCTTCCCTTAGAACCGTACTTGAGACTTCCCTATCAACTTCATCTGGTACTCACATCACATCACATGAGTCGGATCAACTTTTTGTTCCTTCTTACTTCTTACTACCATACTTCACAACACATCACTCTCTTACCAGATACACATTTTAATATACTCCCTCTGTATCTATATGTTCGTTCATTTTATTTAATATATGGGTGAAGTATTATATTGGAAATGGACGATCATATAGATACGGAGGGAGTATAAAACACCATATTTCAGTTTGGATCAACATATCATATTTTGTTCCCTCGAATTCCCTTGTAATTACCGCAGATAAGTTCCATTGTAAGAAACATAAAATATAAAAAAAAAAAAAAAATTGGAAGGCAAAATTTTGTAACATGAACATAATAAATCAGAATACAATGTAATCCCATTCTATATTCCCTGCTGTGAGAACCATATATGAACTGCACGCAGATCTACCTGAAATAAGTGGGTAGTGTAAGAAACGGTCTCAAATGTGAGACCAACCCAAGACCTTATGCATTCCTTAAATACAAGACCATCTCATATACGAGTATGTTTTTGAGCTACTTGCACTGCACTACCTTTCTTGAACTCCAACAAGAGGCCTGCCTGCCTGCCTGCCTGTCAGAATGTCATTTACTCATTTATCTTCAAATCGGGTCATGAGGGAGACTAGCTCAATGTTTCCGTCCTGCACATTTTTTACAGTTTCTGTTTCTTCTGTATTCAAGACTAAAGAAGGAAGAATGGCAGAGCTCGGATCGGTCTTTGGTATCAAAAATATGATCAACAATGGACATATTCTGGCTATATTTCGGATCAAAATGCCAACCCAAAGATTATCAAAGCTGGTCCGAGTTATCTTCAGATAATGAAGTAATATGCCTCCTAGCCAGGATGAAGTGAACAAACCAATGTTGTCGATAGACATTACGAGTGCAAAGAAAGTGCCTTCAATTCCTGGTGGGCAAAGTTTGGCACTGAGAACAAGAAGGGGCATCCATTTGAGCCTTCCAATAAATTGGAACGCACATTCATCGATAACTGCAAAGAAATGGTCGGGGATCCCGATTTTCAAATTCCATCGCAGTACAAGGATAAGATCCAGCATTCCAGAGAGGCCCAAACCTAGCTGGCTCCAGAAGCATAGATCTCTGAATTGGTGATCCTTTAGGGCATATTGGAAAAGCAGTGACCCCATTAGAGCACCCGCTGAACCAACTGAAAGAATATAGCCAACAAATTCCTGCGGTTTTTGTATGACCAAAGAGATGTAAGAAGAAGCAATTTCAAAAAAAAAAAAAACCAAAAAAAAAACCTGCTGTAGTTTAAAAATATGTTACGGAGTAATTGCTTCTGAATGAATCTTGTATTGATCAATTCTACTTTGGTAGTAACGCAATACTCGTACTTGATAACATAGCTGGTGCACAATTTTTACTTAAGAGTACTCCATCCAATCCACAACAATATACCCATGAGCCGCAAATGTGCACACGTAAAGTTGAATTATGGGAAATTGGTGTGGATTGAAAGGAGTATATATTGTTCCGCGCTTAATTTCATTTCCAACTATAACATGTACAAATATTGATGCCAACTTTGGCCAAATAGTAGAAGTTTAGGATTACTTCGTATTTAAATGGATATAAGACACTCATAAATTGTTGTATAAGAACGTCTGATTGTTAGACCACTCTACTTCTCATTTTATATATTTAATTATGTTTCTAAAAAAACAATGTCAGATCGCCTCATGGGACACTGGCGGGGAAAGGAGTACCACCACTAGTTTTAGCAGTGCTGACTTCAAAGTTCAAACTAAGGATTGCAAAAAAATACCTGAGAAAAATGAGGACCTTCATCAGAATCGGTATACCAATAAAACATGCCGTCATACACATTCAAACTCAAAGCAAGGGAACAGTACATATATACACACGGTCGCCACACCTGCGGCAGTTTCAGTGTGCTCCACATAGCAGTGGTTGCATCAAGGAACTTCTGTCTCACCTGAGTCGAAACTTGATTGCTGTGATGGTTGAACTAGTATGTATCAAATCTACGGAAGGGAGATGTAAAACGAAGCGAAGTTACCTGTTTGTAAGAGACGTTCGGTGTTTGAGGTTCTTCGAGTATGGTTCCGACCACAAATACAAGTGCGGGTGGGATAGTCAGTAGTCCATATAGCCCCTTTTATTTAAAATAAGGGAAATATTAGATACAATCATGCATAGCTAATACTGAGAGGATATATCATGCACCCATTATTAAAAAAAAAAGGCACTGTTACTCAAACTCGGTAGTGTGTAGTGTCTGACAAGGACTGGTTGAGTAATAAGAGGAGGCCAAGTAGAATAACTAAGGTGTTTTTGCAATACCTTTGGGCCAATAAGGTGAACCAAGAGACCACTGAGAAAGAACCCCAGGAGCGATCCGGTTGAAGAGCTCAACGAACATAAGCTTTGCATGTCAGCAGCAAGGTGCTTATGCTTATTAGAATTCTGAGCGACACAAGCATCAACAGTAACATCTGCTATTGCACTTCCCGTACTCCCTATCGTCAAAGAAAGCACTGCGAAGAAGATGTGCAAATTCTTGTGCAAGGATAAGAACAGCATGGGAAAGATACCAAGAATACCTAAAAATATCATAGAACCAATTAAATTTCACGATGAAATACAACAAACTTCCACGGCCAATAACAATACCCATTATACATAGAAGCTATGAACTATTATCCTCAACAAAGCTGAAATAATCCAACTAAATACAGAAGCCAACTACACAAAGTGCTTTATTTTCCTTCAAGCTACATCCAAAAATGAACTTTTGTTTCCAGTGCTAATGCGGAGGTTCGCTGGTACCTTTTTTTTTCTTTTTCTTTTTTCTCCCAACAAGCCCTCAGTCAAGAAAGTGTTACACCAATACACAACTTCCTAACACTTCAAGTTAAAAATAGAAGTGTCTAACCCCAACTTAGCATCAGAGTATCGAGTTGAATAAATCCTTAAGAGGAAGATAAGAGTAAGAGTCAGGTAACTTGACACAATCAGCCATTGGACATCTCCTTCAAAAGAACTTGGTAAATGATCATTCCCCAAATTCCCAAACATCTGAAAAGGTTAAAAAATTCATAGGAAAGAACTAGCCAGGCCAGCCATTATTTAAAGCAAGCATCAAATCCAATGATGATCCTTCAGCTGGTGATATATATGGTTTTCAGTTTTCACCAAATGATTATTAAGAATTACTCCGTAGGTCACACCTGACACCTTGGGTTTTAAATTTTACTCCGTAATTATTTCTTTCCTAAGACACAATATTACAAATTATATAATAGACGACATGGAAAAGAGACATCACTAGAAAGATAATACGGAGTATCTGTTACTTTCCAATAATAGAAGACAGCAACTCTAGGCCTTAAGAATAATTCTCAGTCCCCAGTCTCCACTTGATATGTGTCTTACTTCTGCTTTTCACTTATTACTTTATCCTCTTCTATTCATTTATCAGTCGAATAAATCAAGGGAGCGTACTTCTTAGATATTATAACCAAGACTTCAAAAGTGGCAGAATAGCAGGGCTACGGGAGTAGGGGGGTTGAAACAACTTTGATTCACCCAAGAAAATACTTGACACTCTGTAACTTTCCTATTAAGCTGGTTATGAATGTAATGCATCTTCAGCACTTCACATTTATGTTACGCGGAACATCAATTGTCTGACACTTCATTTGAACAGTTCAGGAACAAGCGGACACAATCAAATAAGAAGGGAGCGTGATGTTTATTTTAATTCAAACTAACCATGCTCCATGGACCAAAAGAAGAGATCAGGTTTAATTTCCTCTTATTTTTTAGTTTTTTACCGGGCATTGCCTTCCCCATGCCTCTCTCCTTTTTGTTTTTCTCAAAGTATTCCGCTTATTACATCCATTTTGCCATTTTTGGCTCTTATTTGACACCCTCTGAATTTGGCGTGTGGGACACGCATCTTGCGCTGTATCGGCCATGAGTCGTCGTTGAAAGCCCAATGCAATGCCTAAGTGAAGTGTCAAAGTAGCAAAGTTTCCCACATATGTCAGCTAGCTTAACAGGTCAAGTCAATAAGGGGGTGGTGATACCTGATACTCATTAATCATGACTTGCTCTGGAACCTGTCAGCATCAATACCGTCCTCGAAAGTCATGACTTCCTTTACACCAGAAAACCACCCACTTTTCGCAAATATATGAGGGTAGGCTGACATGAATTGTCATGTGGAACAATTGAAAGAAAATTAAATCACCTTACATTTTGCGGGGTTTCCTTCAAAAAGGCAACTTTTAAAAAAGCTAAAGAATATTTGAGTTTAATTGGCCTAGATAAGGATGTAACTATATGGGCAGCACAACTTGGAAAAAAACAGCAGAGCTATAATGTCGAGGATGCGTATAATAATCACCAAAACAAGAATAGAACATCGAGGTCAAGAGGAAGAGCAAGATAAAGGATATTGCTAACACAATGGAGTCACAACAGAGAACAACAAAGAGCAAGAGGAAGAGGAAGATGTGAATATGATTCATACCTGCAACTATGAAGTAAGGCCTTCTGTGATAGCATGGGAATAACATCTGTCATGAGACCCCAAAGAGGCTTAATCATCCAAGGTATAGACGTAAATCCTTGATAAATTTGGGCCTGAGACGGCTGCAATTTCTGCACATCCTTCATATAATACTCAGTGCCGACACGAATAAGGGATCCACCCAATCCCTGACTAATTCCATACACAGCCACAACCCCGAAAACAAAACTCCAATGCATCTCAGTGGCAAGCATTTTGAACCAATTCAATGGTGCACATACATATACCCACAACCCCCCATATTTGGCCTCTTCTTCTTCATCATCCTCCTCCTTCTCATTATCATGTTCCAATTCCTTCCATTTAATCTTAGAAAGTTCAGCTTCAACCATGACTTGGTAACAAAACCCACACCCCTTAGCTTGCTTTAGCTTAACCAACAACTTCTGGTAAATTTCACATCACATAAGTATTAATTACCCATTATAAATTCAGCATTTAAATACCCAAAAGTTAACAACTTGGGTCATTACCCTTGAGCTCAACTATCACCTATGCAATGAAAGATTAGCAAAACATATACTACTGTACGTCAAATTAGCAAACCATGAGCTTCAGCTTAAAATGCAGCTCAATGAATTAGCAATAATTATGTAAAAACAAAAAAAAAGAGGAAGAAAAGGGATTGAATCTTGCAACAAGTTTTGGTAAAATGTGGATCTGGATGATGCAATCCTACCAAAACTTGGATTGATTGACCTGAACTGACCTTCAAAGATAGTATATTTTCAAGTGGGTGGGCTCCTTTTAAATGGAGCTAGTAGTTGATTATATATGTTAGTTTATGGTTGATTTGTGCCAGAAATAGGAACATATTTTGCTATATTGGATGATTTTTCAGGCATTGATCCAAATTTAAGACAAGAATTTGAGGTTTGCATTGTGGTAGTTGAAGAGTCTATTGCAAGTTATAGCACGGGAGTTGACCGGTTAAGTGTAATAAGCTCATCCCAATTCTTTTTTTCTTTTTTTTTTTTAAGGGAAACCAAATCTTTATACTCCCTCCGAGTTCCTATGATTGCCCCGTTTCTTTTTTGGGTGGAAAATAAGGAAGGAAAAATGAGTGGTTAAAAAAAGAAGAAAGAAGAGAGATAAATGGGTGGGTGAATGTGAACCACACATTTATGGCCTAAAATGGAAAGTGGATAAAAGATTGAACTCAGCTCAAAAAAGAAAATGGGGCAATGTTAGAAACTCGGAGGGAGTATTACGTAACACTTTCGTTTCTAGTCGTCCGTGTTTTTACTTCATGACTTCATGTCGTCCACATTTTAAGTGATATACCAATTTTACCCCTTACTTCATTTAACCCCTTTGCCCACCATCATCCCTTCCCTTATTAGTCATTACAATCAACCTCCATCATCTTCTTAATTTCAAGCAATGTAAGAAAATGGGTTTTAAGCATTCCGATTCCAACAATCGCTATCTTGTCATTCTAATTCCTAATTCAAAGTTAATGTTTCTTAATTTCTATGTCCAAACAAGACTATTTATTCAATTCGATTAGGGTTGTTCGTAATCTCCGTAAGTTGCTAGAAATCGTGAATAAAAATAAACATTCCGCCGAACCCAGAAAACCCCAAACATGGGAGATAAATAAGGATTACATAGATACAAAGGATGAGACGGAGGAACAAAAACAGAGCATTTCATGATTTAATTTAATGACTTCACTGATCTGATCACACATTTACCCATATTAAAAAAATAATACTCCCTTACGAAGGGAGGGAGTAATAATATGAAGATAATTAAGAAAATAATGAAGTAAATTAGAGGTGGCCTGAATTATTAAGGGATTTGTAATTTGTAAATGAAAGGGAGAACAACAGAAGATATATTGGTGGGGAACAAACAACATGTGCCCATATCTAGGCCTGGATGTGTGGTTTATGTGCCTGAACCCACGCCCAGGCGTGTTTTTTCTCCGTCTGTTTCTGGGTTCAAGCATGGGTGTTCTACGTCCATTCCGAAATACAATTTTTTATCTTCAACATTTGTACGTCGACTAGGGCATGGTTCTAAACATCTAGGGTACGTTTCGGCTTTCGTTATAAGGCAAATTCAAATCAATTGTCTCCGGTATAAGGCGAATTCAAATCAAATGGAAAATTATTTTTCGCGTTTAACATATTTCGATCAATCGTCAAAGAATAATTGAAAATTCAAAAGATAAGCGTTGTGTTAATTCGAGAGTAAATATTGTTATTGACGGAGTTCGTAAATAGAATTAGGTTAGTAAATAACTAAAGACAACTTAGGTTAATAACTATATTAGGTTAGAAAATAAATAAGGGCAATTCGGTAATTTCTCCTAAAATGTGGACGACGCAAAATAAAAGGACGGACGACGATGAGTAGTCCCCGTCAACACTTTCGCTTCTAGTACAACACTATCACCTTTTGAGACACAAATACGAGCCATGTAGTGGGCTACCAAGTTTCCACCCCTCTTCGTGTGTGAGCAACAAGCAAAGGTAAACAAGCCAAGGAGCCGTCTTATCTCGTCAATATAGAGGCCCAACGGACAATGCCACCGATCCCCTTTTTAACCGCCTAAATGACCGTGTTGGAATCTGTAGACACCCGAATTTGGCCGCTAGTGTCTATAGCGGTCTCCAACAAAACACCCGATGATGATCGGACGTAAACGTGCTTTGACGCGCTCGGATATGGGCTCAAAATCATTGGTATTTCGCTTGGGCTTTTTGCGGAATACAAATCTCACAAAACCAACCTCAAATTCAGGCCCATTGGGCCGTTTCCAATCAAATAAGACTAATTTGGGTCAAAACCGACACCGGAAATAAAACCGTCTTTTAGCAGCCGAGTCAAAACCCGGTCAAAGACGAATCCGACACAAAAAATAGCTACATACGTTTCTAGAAAGAAACCCTAACCACCAAATCTCTTCAAAAAGGGATAGAATTTCCTTCCTAAAAACACACCCACCGGTTTGACCCACTCGATTGAGTGGTTCATGCCCACTCGGTCGAGTAAGCCAGCGAACCGGTCAGACCGGGCTTGAACCGGGCACTCGATCGATTGCACTCACACCACTCGATCGAGTGGCCCTAAACCGGGGTATTTCCCTATAAATACCCCGTCATTCCCATTCATTTTCACAACTTTTTGCAACCATAAAATCTTCTTCAAGCCTACACTTTTCAACCATAATCATCATCATCTCGACACCGACACACACACACACACACATATGCATCCTTAACTCCGAGAGCAAAACTCGTCAAATCCCCTCCCTAATCACACACACCACAACTCTCCTATATACATCTCGACGCTCCCGTGCCAAAGCCACATATTAGACGAGCCTATTACCGAGAAGACAAAACATGTAGGTTGAGGGTGTAAAATTAAATCTCGACTTCTCCCTTTCTTCCTTCCTTCTCTCCGTCTTTTCCGTCTTCTTTTCGTTTTTTTCATTTTCGTCTTAGCATCGTTTTTATTAGTCTAGTTTTTTTTATTTATCGTTGCTATTAAATTAAACCGCGCATAATTATACAAAATAATTTTGAGTCAAATATGCGTAAAAACGAATCCCGTTCAAGATCCTTCTAATCCCTTTACAAGTTGTAACAGTGGTGACACCCTTTCGAGGAGCGCCGCCCAAAACACTCAAGGACATGATGCGATCGCGGATATTCGTCGTTAAATATATTCGATTCCTTTTTTTAGGGTTAGTACGAAACTAGTTGATGCAAAATTGAACATCACATAATCCGTAAGGATTATTAACGATGTCGTAGCGCGGAGGGAATTGTTTCGTTCTAATTCAATTCAAAAACACTTCAAAACGACTTTATTCAAAATTCCCGATACCGATCTCGTAATAACAAAATATATGTTGCGCGTATCGAAAACTAAGTCAGGTATAAATTATATCATATTTTTACGCGGCTTAGTTTATTATCGATTTAAAACTAAAAGCAATTCTGAAATCGCCGCTTTTCCGAAACGGACAGCAGTCCGTACAGGGGCACTCGATCGAGTGGCACCCCAAAAAACAGGCAGGGGGTTTTCACGTAGGGCACTCGATCGAGTCCCTCCCATGACTCGATCGAGTGGCCTTTATCTCGTCTAAACCGTGAACTTCCTATATATATAATAAGCCTTATCAAAATATTTTTACGACTTCGGTCATCACGTGTAAAGTCTATCACGTGTTCATCTTTCAAAAACATGCATCGCATCTTTATTCGAATCTATTCATATCCTCATTACTATTTCGATTGCTTCGATTTTTGCGCTTGTTGTATTGTGTTTCCGGGTTGTATTCCGCCCGTGTATTTGTAATCTATTTACGCGTTTTTATTTTTGCTGTTTGTTTTATTGCACTAAAACGAACCTCGCATGCTAAACCACTTTGATGTGAATAAAATGTATTAAATCGACATAAAAACCTATTCTATGTTTCTACATATCTCGTAAAATGTTGTTTGCATAACATTTCAACCGAATCATTAGCGTGCGTATTAAAAACTCGAACGATATCTTAGTAGAGGCCGCTAAGTGCGGGCGGGGTTGAGTGTCCTTCGTGGGCTTCCCAACACGTACCCTCACCCCTTACTCAGAACCTCGGTTACCGGATGTCCGAAACCGTTGGCGCACGAGAGTCATTCGATATACGGTACCCGATAATATTGGCATCGGTATTGTAATGCAAAGGGACGAACCCCACAAGGTCTAGTATCAAAGTGGGCCGTACTTTGTGCACGGTCCACCGAAATATAGAGTGGGTTTGAACGGGCCCGAACTCCCACAAAGTTCGGTGATGACTCCAACAACGAATTAAATTTCAACCCGAGAACCATCTCACATGGGAAACACTTCGCCTCCCAAACCCGCGCGTGGCCGCGTCGGGGTGGACCTATGTCATGTCCACAATTTGGCGACCCCGCTGGGGAAGACTGATGTGTAACTTACCATCGGGATCCTCAGGGTGAGACTCGAGGAGAAATCGTTCGATTAGTATAATACACGCTTTAGTTTTCCGGTTCATGCATAACCCCATTTTTACCCGGTACTAGTGACCGACGTCCCACTATACCGCGATATATTCCAAATTGGTTATGTCAAGGTGCTCATGGCTAATTCGTATGGGTTTCGCGGCATGTTCTAAGATCAATTCGACTTAGGAAGTCCGTCCCGATTCTCGAAAAGGCCATGCGCACTGGTATACATCCTATTTCGAGCGATCGAGACTTAGTGTAAAGCATACATGCTGTCGTCATAATGTTTGCGTGACTATGTGCTACTTGGTTTCCGTGTCGTTTTCAAAAATCATCATTTCCAAAAAATGCATCTTTTCAAAAATATTCAATTTTCAAAAACTCGGAAAGCTGCCGAAATTTAGACTTAAGATTTGACTCAAAACAAGCCTATTTTCTAGCCGGCATGCTGTCCATTTCACTATTCAAATTCCAATCCTCATTCAATTTTCGAATTTTCAAAAATTCCATTTCGATTTTCAAATCCTCGAGATTCCATTTCAATTTTCAAATCTCTAAAATTCCATTTCAATTTTCAAATCTTCGAGATTCCATTTTGATTTTCAAATCTTCGAGATGCCGTTTTCGATTTTCAAATCTTCGGGATCCCGTTTTCAATTTTTCAAATTTTCGGAAATTTATTTTCGATATTTAAATTTTCGAAATTCCAAATATCCAAATTTTAAAAAATTGGTCCTGTCGGCATGCTGCTAATTTCAAAAAACAAGACCGTCTCCAAATTTTTCAAAATGCAAATTTATTTGTAACCATTCCAACATTTCAAATACTCAGTCCCGTCGGCATGCTGCCAATTTCAAAAGGCAGGACCGTCCTCTCGATTTTCAAAATTCAATCCTTTTCCAAAAAATCTTCCTTATTACAGGACCTACTGTAATCCGTATGTTAGGTCTTTTCATAATTTGTCGACGGTCTTTAGCGTCGAAACTCCGTCGATCCTATATCGCGGGTTTCTTCCCCATCCTAGTCCGCCTTTTTCTAAAGGCATAACCAACCAACACGAGTCATACACTCGTAAATGGAAGGTTCATCTAAAACACTCGAGCCCTAACTAGAAAGTCCCACACGATCTTTCCCCCTAGCAGGACGGTCCCCACGACCTTTCCTAAGGGAATTTCGCCCATCTTTCAATCCGTTAGTCGAGTCATCCCAATTCGAGAACCCTTTAACTTAAGGGTCTACCCTAATCACAGGGCCACCCTAATTCAAGTCAAGTCAAGGGACTCTAGCATCGAAACTCTGCTGATCTCACATCGCAAGTTTCTTCCCTTACCCCGTCCGCCTTTCCTCGAGGCCGAGTCAACCTTTTAGAAGACATAGCCCTATAACAAAAGGTTCGTGATCCTTACGTCTAAGAGTCACTCGTCCAACACTCGAGTCTTAGCAAAATCTTCAATCCCACTCGGGGCCTACCCTTCAGCAAGGCGATCAATCACAGTTGCTCTAAGGGTCATGTCTTACACGTGTTGTCTCACGTACCCCATTTTTGAGTCACTTAGATGCCACACCATCTGAGTCCTATCAGAGTCTTTAGTCTCACTTGGGGGCTATCCTCCACCCGAGCAGTCGACCACGATCACCTTAAAGGGTACCTTACGTTCATCCTACACCGGCGTCCTTATGATGCCTTCTTCGAGTCGTACATATGCTACGAACACTCGAGTCTCCTAAATGTTTAGGTCACCGTGGTTGGTCCGAGTACGCGACACAGTCACCCCATTTTCAGACTCACCTTCATGCAGCTCAAGTCTCATGGTCGAGTCCAAGCCAGGGTCGTTACCTTGTCCAGGTCAACGTTCGAGTATCCCGGTCCAAGAACTTTAGTTATCCCATCACCTCGGGCCGTGTCTAGTTTGACTCCCTCTCTTGCACTTGCGCAAAGCCGAGTTTAGGCGAGTCGTGACACCCGTCGTTCTCTCTAATCAAGGACCTTACCAAAAAAAAAAGAAACAACCAACTGAGCATCCGAAAGTCCGGATTTGATTCGAGTCTAAGTCTGAGTCCGAGTCTAGGATACCCTACGTCCTCATTTCCAAATCAAAGTCAGAGTCAGTTGCATTCTGTCTTCTTCTCTAATTCAACAAAATTAGTTTTTTTCGATCTCTCATATATGCTTTCCTTATGTGTTTCCGAGAACATGATGAACACCATCATACACTGTGAGCACACGCACGTGACTATTATAGGCACTACTATAATGACTGCAGGAAACCGAGCCCGTGTTTTCCTTTTACCTATTCCATGTCTGGTATAGAAAGCCACATAATTACCCCTAGCAGGAGCGGTATCGAATCCTATGACAAATCTAGGTAGTCTCCTAGTTTGGGTTCAAGACGGGAGGCAAGCTCATTTCCCACAATAAACACCCCTCCAGGCCAATAAGCTGACCAGACCCTACCTTAGGCGTTAGTCTGACCAGAAGAAAAAAAGAAACATCGTGACTCTATAGACGTGATGCAAAAAATACCCAACTTGGGACGATGTTTCCACCAAGCTTGCTCGGAATTATGCTGACAATCCCGAGATTCAAACCACCATGCTTACCGTAGAGTACTCCATCGCGAGTTGCATTCACATAAACACCAACAAGGCTTACACCTTACAAAGGTTTAGCTCCACAAGCCTAATCCAACTGATGACCCCAACCTCATATCCACCCACAACACCATAGGGGGCGATAACCGTGAAAAAAAATGGACAAAAAATAATCAAAAGTCCATGGAAAAAGAAAAAGGTGGCTATGATCAAAAAGAACTCTCAACATCCCTCGACCAGAGTACGGTCAATCCCTTGACCGGGGGACGGTCAACCCAAATGAAGAATCCCATGATCGGGGCTAAGAGATCAACCAACCAAAAAAAATTCAAATACCCATGGCGGTGGTCAACAGTCAACTCAAGTGAAAGTCCCTTGACCGGGGTACGACGGTCAATTCAAAAATTATCGATGCCCATACCATATAGAGGAGAGACAATCAGATTGGTCAGCTAACACCACATCTAGCCTTCCCACATTACAACCCTCAAGACCTTCTCGAGACCTAGGCTAGAGACAACCCGAAATTTTGAGGATTCAAGCTTCATAGGATACACCCTAACCATTAGGGCCCGACATGGAAATCATATCCTGCATTATCAAACCTATCCTGATCGAAGCTCGAGTCATTTTTACTCGACTTCCCCTTTCCTACCACATTACAATACCTTACCCTCGAAGTCTTAGCTCCACAAAATCGAGCTCCAGATTTCAAATCATCAAAATCACTTATTGCCTGGCACCACATTTCCAAAAACATCCAAACCAGTTACCAACCCCAAACACGGGAATTCAACCTGCGGTCAGCATAGAACATGCCCAAATAGTTCACACCACCTCTAGGGGCTACCCCGGAGAACACTCACAATCACAGGATCAACATCCTAACCATTCTAGCCCCTTGATCAAGACATCATAGGGAATGCACCTAGCTTACACCATCGCTATGGCTAGTTACACACAAAGCCCTAATATACTAGGCAGCATAATATATCTTCCAATCCACTGAACTACGACTTGGTTTGATTTCACTACACGTGAATACGTAGGCAACCTTTCAACAAGGGCACAACCACCCACATTGACACATATTCAAAAAGCACCTTCATTCCTGTCACGACACTGTCATGTTCTCAACAGTTAGCTTTGTCGTCCTGGGGGCTTCTATTAGACAGAAGTTCTCCTTCCACTCACAAAATCCAAATAATTTCAAAAATCTAGCCACCTTTCTACAGTGTGTCCTAGTACTCGGCTTAGTCGAAGACAAGAATCTGTCAGGACTCAAAGCGACACCTACTTTTGGAATGTACCCCAAAACCAAAAAAAATTCAAAAGAGCACTAGGCTGCAACACGCTACCGCTAAGCCTTGTCGTGCAGAAACAGTCTCATTACAGACTACTGCAATCCCTCTATAACAAATCTTTCCCATTTTGATGTTCAACCGTGTTGCCACTTAGCTCGCCTAGGCTACGGAGTAGCGCAACTTAAGAGTCTTATCGTCATAGGTGGCCCACCCCCTACCGAGTCACGGTCCAACCCCTTCGAGAGTCCAGTCGTGTTTGTCAACTCGTCTTGTCGCGTCCAGAGTCGAGTATGTCGGTATGTCTCTCTCTTCAAATCCTACTTTGAAATTTGCAAAACTTAGCCATTTGAGAAAATCCTTTTCGACAAGGTCAAATTTCAGTTTATTTAAACTGCAAATTTCTTTTCTACCCCTTTCATTTTTGAAAGCCTATCTCCTAGCAAGTGAGTTGCTTTCAGGACTTCGATTTCAAAATGAAGCAAAAGTCATTTTCCCCAGCGCAAGCCACTCTATAGATGCTAACTGCATTTCCTGTATGCTATCTTGCTATCTGTTATATCTGTTATTTCTGCCTATGTATTTGACATTTCAGGTACCAGTTTGTGCTTCCCAACGGAATGTCAGGTTTTTATCTCCCCAGCGTGAGTCGGCGTTTCACCAAAATGTCGCATGCAAATTGGGATGTGTCTGCAAACAGATACACCTAGGACTTCAAAAGAAAGTCCCCGCGCAACTCCTTTACTCCCCATCAGAACGAGGCGGTGTCTCTCCTGGAATATTAACTCCAAAGATGGGATGTATCTGCAACCAGATACACCCAGGGCTTCAGAAGCAAGTCCCCGCGTATGGGATGTGTCTGCAACTAGATACCACCCAGGGCTTCAGAAGCAAGTCCCCGCGTAGTTTCGAGATGGGATGTGTCTGCAACCAGATACACCCAGGGCTTCAGAAGAAAGTCCCTTCGCAGCTCCAAGATGGGATGCATCTGAATACAGGTACACCCAGGACTTCAAAAACAAGTCCCCACAGAGCTATCCCAGATAACAGAACTCAGGTATGATTTCTATCTTATGGCTGGCGAGCCCTTTCACGCAAGTCTAATGGACTATAAACGACCCGACCAGAAGGCTTCCAGGTCGTAATCCTTGATTGGCCTGGTAGCTACTCTGACTTTCGCCTTGTCCAAGCCTCAGTCAGATTGGGGGCTCTGTAGACACCCGCATTTGCCTGCTAGTGTCTATAGCGGTCTCCAACAAAACACCCGATGATGATCGGACGTAAACGTGCTTTGACGCGCTCGGATATGGGCTCAAAATCATTGGTATTTCGCTTGGGCTTTTTGCAGAGTAAAAATATCAAAAAACCAACCTCAAATTCAGGTCCAGTGGGCCGTTTCCAATCAAATAAGACTAATTTGGGTCAAAACCGACACCGGAAATAAAACCGTCTTTTAGCAGCCGAGTCAAAACCCGGTCAAAGACGAATCCGACACAAAAAATAGCTACATACGTTTCTAGAAAGAAACCCTAACCACCAAATCTCTTCAAAAAATGATAGAATTTCCTTCCTAAAAACACACCCACCGGTTTGACCCACTCGATCGAGTGGTTCAGGCCCACTCGGTCGAGTAAGCCAGCGAACCGGTAAGACCGGGATTGACCGGGCACTTGAGCGATTGCACTCACAACACTCGATCGAGTGGCCCTAAACCGGGGTATTTCCCTATAAATACCCCGTCATTCCCATTCATTTTCACAACTTTTTGCAACCCTAAAATCTCCTTCAAGCCTACACTTTTCAGCCATAATCATCATCATCATCATCATCATCTCGACACCGACACACACACATATGCATCCTTAACTCCGAGAGCAAAACTCGTAAAAATCCTCTCCTTAATCATACACACCATAACTCTCCTATATACATCTCGATGCTCCCGTGCCAAAGCCACATATTAGATGAGCCTATTACCAAGAAGACAAAGCATGTAGGTTGAGGGTATAAAACTGTAGACACCCACATTTTGACCGTCAGGTGTCTATAGTAGTTTCCGCCAAACACCCGATGATGATCGGACGCAAACATGCTTTAATGGACTCGGATATGGGCTCGAAATCATGGACATTTGGCTTGGGCTTATTATGGAGTACAAGTCTTACAAAACCAACCTCAAATCCAGGCCCAGTGGGTCGTTTCGAGTCAAATAAGACTAATTTGAGTCGAATCCGGCACCAGGGGCAAAACTGTCTTTTAGTGACCGGGTCAAACCCGGTCAAAGATATTTTTTCCCGAGTCACATGGACCAGCCGTGACACCTCACGTGACTGATTCGAGCTCAAACGCTACAAAAAATCAGCTACGCAAAATATTAAACAAATCCGTTTAAGGATAGAATTCGATCTCAAGTAGGAATTCTATCCGAAAACCGAATCAAGCACCCGACCGAGCGCAGGACACTCGGCCGAGCATCCCTTTTTCCAGTCGGATTCTACGGCTTCCTCTCCAAGGAACGGAATCCTCGCTCGTCTCAAATTCTTACATTCCCTATCCTAATCGGTATTTCTTGTCGTACAAGCAAGACTACCTCCACTCCTATAAATAGGACCTCCCGTCACATTCAAAACAACAACATTCAACATCCATCTTCAACATACAAACTATCTACTATCAACATTCAAAAATAATTTCATCTACGATCTCAAGCAAAAATAGCATCGAAATACCAAAAAATAGCCCGACGAACCCGACCCCACCATCCGGCCAAAATCCGTCACCTCACACGTCAAAAAACCGCACCATCCTAAACTCATCCACATCGTCTCGACGCTCCCGTGCCTAAGCCACTGTCCGACGAGCTCTATTCCGAGAAAACGAAGCATGTAGGTTGAGGGTGTAAATCAAATCCGATTCTCTCTTTTCTCTCTTCCCTTTCTCGTCGTTTTTTTTCGTTTTGTAGTGTCGTCGGTCCGTCTTTTTTAATATGGGTCGTTGTTACATTTTTTTTTCTTTCTAAATAACGATATTATAAAAATATTTTCGTAAAACAAACGTTTTTAAAATACGATATCGATTCTCTAATCAAATATCGTATTTAAACAAGAACTAAATTAAATCTCGTTGATGCTAAAAAATCGTTACTTTTTTAAACAAATTCGACGATTTTTTTACGCGGAGAGAATTAACATTTTTTCGTTCAAATTCTTTTTCTTTCTCTTTTCGTTCAAAACAAACTTTTTTTTTTCAAAACCTTTCCTAAAACATTCCGACTATTCGATATCGATTTCATAATCGAATATCGAATACGACGAATATCGAAAATATGAATCGGGTATAAATTAATCCATATTTGTACGCGATTTATAAAAATTGACGATTTTCGACAAATAAAAAAAACGGGCAGACCCCCACGCGAGTCGCGTGCCTGTCAGGCGACTTGCGCGGAGGCCTGGATAGCCGACCCCTCTTTTTTCGTTTTCTCGTTTTTTTTATTCTTTTCGATTCTTACATAAAAAGCGACTTTCGCGACATATTTTCAGATTTCGATACATACTTTTTTCGACCTCGGTTAACACGTGTTAATCCATCACGTGTCATAAAAACCTTTTTCAAAATCATGCATATTATCGTATTTGCATCTTTATTCGATTTATTCAATCGTTACTAACTCGTTTTCTCGTGTTTGTAGCAATTTATTTATTTCTATTGTTTTATTAGACTAAAATGAACTTCACATGCTAAAATAACTTTGACGTTATTAGTTTAACATGCATTAAACGACTTAGCAACCCGTTTATTTTTCTCACATGCTTAGGAAAATAATCTTTGCATATCATTCAACCGTCGAACTAACGCGTGTACATAAAAAACGAACGATATCTTAGTAAAGGCCGCTAAGTGCGGGCGGGGTTGGGTGTTCTTAGTGAACTTCCCAACACGTACCCTCACCCCTTACTCAGAACCATGGTTTCCGGATGTCCGAATCCATTAGCAACGAGAGTCATTCAATACACGATATCCGATAATGTTGGTATCGGTATCGTAATGCAAAGGGACGAACCCAATAAGCTCTGACATCGGAAATGGGCCGTATTTTGTACACGGCCCACTACGACATAGAGTGGGTTCGAATGGGCCCGAACTCCCACAAAGTTCGGTGGCGACTCCTACTTCGATTTAAATTTCAATTTGACCATCTCATATGGAGATTCATTCGCCTCCCCAAACCCGCGCGTGGCCGCGTCGGGGTGGACCTATGTCATGTCCACAAAAACTCAATCCTAACTTCTCCCTTTCTTCCTTCCTTCTCTCCGTCGTTTCCGTCTTCTTTTCATTTTTTTTCATTTTCGTCTTAGCATCATTTTTATTAGTCTAGTTTTATTTATTTATCGTTGCTATTAAATTAAACCGCGCATAATTATACAAAATAATTTTGAGTCGAATATGCTTAAAAATGAATCCCGTTCAAGATCCTTCTAATCCCTTTACGAGTTGTAACATTGGTGTCACCCTTTCGAGGAGCGCCGCCCTAAACATTCAAGGGTATGATGCGATCGAGGATATTCGTCGTTAAATATATTCGATTCCTTTTTTTAAGGTTAGTACGAAACATGTTGATGCAAAATCGAACATCACATAATCCGTATGGACTATTAACGATGTCGTAGCGCGGTGGGAATTATTTCGTTCTAATTCAATTCAAAAACACTTCAAAACGACTTTATTCAAAATTCCCGATACCGATCTCGTAATAACAAAATATCCGTTGCGAGTATCGAAAACTGAGTCAAGTATAAATTATATCATATTTTTACGCGGCTTAGTTTCTTATCGATTTAAAACTAAAAGCAATTCCGAAATCAACGCTTTTCGAAATGGACAGCAGTCCGTACAGGGGGCACTCGATCGAGTGCCATAGCCCACTCAATCGAGTGGCACCCCAAAAAACAGGTAGGGGGTTTTCACGTAGGGCACTCGATTGAGTCCCTCCCATGACTCGATCGAGTGGCCTTTATCTCGTCTAAACCGTGAACTTCCTGTATATAATAACCCTTATCAAATATTTTTACGACTTCGGTCATCACGTGTAAAGTCTATCATGTTCTTATCTTTCAAAAACATGCATCACATATTTATTCTAATCTATTCATATCCTCATTACTATTTCGATTGCTTCGATTTTTACGCTTGTTGTAATGTATTTCCGGGTTGTATTTCGCCCGTGTATTTGTAATCTATTTACGCGTTTTTATTTTTATTGTTTGTTTTATTGCACTAAAACGAACCTCGCATACTAAACCACTTTGACGTGAAAATGCATTAAATAGACATAGCAACCTATTCGATTTTTCTACATATCTCGTAAAATGTTGTTTGCATAACATTTCAACTGAATCATTAGCGTGCGTATTAAAAACTCGAACGATATCTTAGTAGAGGCCGCTAAGTGCGGGCGGGGTTGGGTGTCCTTCATGGGCTTCCCAACACGTACCCTCACCCCTTACTCAGAACGTCGGTTTCCGGATATCCGAAACCGTTGGCGCACGAGAGTCATTCGATATACGGTACCCGATAATGTCGGCATCGGTATCTAATGCAAAGGGACGAACCCCACAAGCTCTTGTATCGAAGTGGGCCGTACTTTGTGCACGGTCCACCGAAATATAGAGTGGGTTCGAACGGGCCCGAACTCCCACAAAGTTCGATGGCGACTCCAACTACGATTTAAATTTCAACCCGATAACCATCTCACATGGGAAACATTTCGCCCCCCAAACCCGCGCGTGGCCGCATTGGGGTGAACCTATGTCATGTCCACAGAATCGCTCTCCAGCATTACTCGCTCCATGCTTGCCTCGTGCACCAACCGAAGACCCAGGATCGCCGTCATGGCTTCAATGGCGGGTGGCCATCGTGCTTCCTCCCTTTGCCACTCAGCGAGCAGCAGCTCTCCCTCGCTATCCCTTCCGATAACCCCCAATCCAATTCCCTCCTCACCAAGAACTGCCGCATCAACATTTATTTTGACCACTTCTGGCACTGGTCCAAGCCATTTACTTACTCCCACATCACCTCCTCACGACCCCTGCGCACTCACCTTGTTGGCGTACAATCCGTAATCCCGAATCATAGCCAGGAAAGCCTCCCTTGTTACCTGCCACGGTATGGGTTGTTCCTCAAAAATCTTGGAATTTTGGAAGGCCCATACCACTCACGCCGTTGTCATCATCTTTACCCTTTCCTCCGCCTCGAGCCTGTTCAGAATCCACAAAAAAAGGGCTATACAACTGCTATTTGATGCTGCAGCAACCGTTTCAGCTAAGCCCAAGTACTCCCCTGCCATATTAGTAACCAGACATAAGAACAGAGCGTTTTCGCCTCCCTATTGCACAAAGTGCAGGTATTCGAGGCAATACAATGTTGATTGAACAGTTGTTATCTCGCACCTAATATCCTGGAGCAGGCCCTCCAAACAAAGTATGCCAATTTTGGTGGAATATTTTGGCTCCATATCTTCTGCCACTGCTCTATGAGGTTTATCTCTTTCGCTCCCCCATCCATCTCTCCGCTGAAGCCCTGAGTAGCAAGTTTGTAGGCTGCTTTGACCGAGAAAATCCCATCCCTGGTAGGCCACCAGTATAGGTCATCAGTCTGCTACGAATTTAAAGGGAGTTCAAGGATACTACTCACATCCTCAATCACGAACAATTCTTTAATCCCGTCGATGGCCCATTGAGATCACAGTCAAGTCGGGATCCACATTGAGATTTAGCTGTGGAATACGACTCGAGGTCGCCCCAGGGAGCCACGCAATCACGCATCATCCCACACTCTAATTCCCACTCCAATACCGACTCTCCATTTGAGACCCTCTAATAAGAGCGACTATACCCCCCATAGACTCCGCCAACAAAAGCTAAGATCGTATCCTTTACTTGCCTCGAGAATGTTGGAATTTTTGAAATATTGAGCCTTCAACATCTGTGCCATCAGCGAGTGTAGGTTCTCCAAAACACGCAAAACTATAGACACCCAGATTTGGACCTGGTAGCTACTGGAGCGTTCGACAATACGAATTCAAACCCGAGTCAACCAATCAGATCGAGTTAAATCTTGGGATCCGTGCTTGAAGCCCATGGATGGGATGTAGAACCCTTAGGAAGCAAGGCATCGGCAAAGATCACGTAGATCTCTGTTTTCCAATTCGCACCTTCAAAATCTCGGGCGCCCGAAGTGGCGTCCCTGAGAACTGAATCGCTGGAGGCCAGGCGCTCGAGTTCTAGGGTGCACGACGTGCTGCGCTCGAGATCTCGAAATGAACTACGAGAAAAACTACATATATATATACCCCCCCATCCTTCGTTCATAATCGGACACAAGGCAAACGCGCAACTCTTCCCTCTCTCAAGAATTTCACACAACTTGCAATTCTTGCTTTAGCATCGCACTCCATGACATTAGGAACGATTCACTCAATCGTTATCTCTTCGATTCGCATTCCGCGAATCAATACTACTCTATGGAGTTCTTGCAAGTTCCTACTCGATAAGGAAGAATAAAGGCACCTGTATTGGTCCGTCGATCGCCTACTAAATAGCAGCGAAAGCTCTACCGGAATCGTCACAGGACAAACGGGTCGAATTAACCAGATCCACTCAATCTGAATTAATTGAAGCATTCCTACGCTCACCGGGTTCATCTGTCCAAGTCAATATCATCATTAGGTTGTCATCTTAACCAAACTTTACACATTGGCTTTCAATTATGCATTTTGATATCGTCAAGTTCGACCAGTGACGCGTAAGCCATCCGCACTCCGAATGGTGTACAAGCCTTACTCCTGTTTGGCTAAGTCTCTAGACCAACTCGTCTAAAATACGTAACGTCCACAACTGCAACCCAAATTACTAAAACACCAAAATCAAATCCGAGTAGTCATTATTAGATATGTTCTTGATCGTGTACACATCATATTTCGTTTAGTTTTGAGGGTGCAACTCCTCATACAACATGATTTACTTATGTTTCGCACTTTATCGCTTTCGCATGATTTATCACTTTTATGACCTTAATCGCATTCTAAATCACTTAACACGAAGTCAAAACGTAAATAACTAAACTAAATCAAAACGGCAGTGGTCTAGTCCCGTATTAGTCCAGACACTCATACTATCCCACCTCGTTATCAGACCGCACAGTGGCGTGCATCTGATTACTGAACCGCATGGTTTGACGCGTCTCTATTAATACGGAACAGACACACTTTAAGCAGAATACCAGGTACGGTATATCACGAGAATGACTAATATCTGTATTATCACCTTAAAACTAATTTACTAATACGTATACTATTTAGTACTCTCTACACTCCTACGTGCATCTTAACATGGCTTGCTTGTCACGTGAAATCGCATGCAAAGAATGTAAAAACGCCTACTTTGACTTCCACTTACTTGCTCTTAAATCAACCGACTAGCTAAGACACTAGGCTTAAACAATGGTTGTTATTGCATTTTCACCACATTAGAACGAAGTTATCCGCCCACCAATTGATTAGTAGAGGCCGTTATGTTCGGGCGGGATTGGTTGTTGACGTCCATTCGATGTTGACTTCCCAATACGTACCCTCACCCTTTACTCATAATCTACGGTTTTCGGATGTCCGAAATCATTGGCAATTACAATTTTTGATTATTTTCCCCCGTCGGTACTCGTTTCTGCCACTTTTCTAGGTCCTTCTCGGTTTTTCGTATCTTTCTTTTGGTATTCCAAAAGTTGTGTCTCGCCCAACTCTTGACAATATCACTCCCTTCCCCCTCCTCCCAGGTCGTCTTCACCACCTCCTTACACTTAGGGTCGGAGAGGCACATGGGTTCGAACCTAAAACGACGTCTTCGCCGATTTCGGGACACTGCTCACTGGAAATAAGGATCGGGGCGTGGTCTGACGCATATATCGAGAGATGATAGACCACAGCCTCTGGGAATAAATCCTTCCATGCTAAATTCACAGTAGCGCGGTCCAATCTCTCCTTAATCACATGACCTACTTGTCTTCCCCGTTGCCAAGTAAAAGGATTCTCGATAAAGCTCAGGTCGTGGAGTGAGCAGTCATTCAATGCCTCTTTAAACACATCCATCTCTCTATCACTCCGTCTCGCCCCTCCCTTTTTCTCCTCAGCACATAGAATTTCATTAAAGTCTTCAAAGAAAACTCGAGCATTGTTCTCCTCTTCGCACATACGTCTCATAAGTTGCGTGCTTTCCCTTGGCGAGTAGCAAGGATGACCCAGCGAAGGGAAGGTAATTAGGAGAAGTCATGTGCCCAATCACTATTCTCCGAAGATAGTGATGCACGGTCAAAAGAGGAGGCGGAGGTACAACGAATGGTCAATTTGCTTAGGGGATGTCGATTGGAGGGGAAGGGAAGCTGGATGAAGGGGACAAATCTAAGTCTCATTCGGTGTCTCAAGAGAGGGAGGTAACGTTTGAAGCCTCAAGCATGCCTCCTTCACCACTAAATGCTACCCTTGCGGTAGTGAAGGGAAGCACCCATACTGTCCAGGAGGTAGGGGGCGTGGTCAAGAAAATCTTCAAAGCTCATAGGGGGCTAGGTGGAAACGGGTCTATGGATATTGAGACCCGGGTGGTGACTACTGAGGGAAGGGGGTGGAGAAAAAGAGGTCTCGAGGGGAAGAGGAAAGCTAATGGAAATTTGGAAAGGGAGGAAGAAAATATGTGGAGAGCTAGTAGATGACGGTCTTATCAGGGTTAACACCCAAGTAGCGGAGATTGTCGGAGAGCAATCCCACGAAGAGTAGTTGGAACTGTCGGGGACTGGGCAATCCTCAGACAATGAATACCCTCTAGGATTGGTGTTGGAGGGAGGGTCCGGACATCGTTTTCGTCATGAAAACGATGATTAGGAGTACGAGTGAGTTACTAAGGTACGTAATAAATGTGGTTTTGATAAGGGTCTCTGTATTAGTAGTTTGGGGAGGTCGGGCGGCCTTGGAATGTGGTGGAGAAATTGCGATGCGGACTTAGTTTCTTATGACAAGAATCATATTAAAATAAATGTGCAGGGGGTGGTGGGGAGCAAGCTTGGCAGGGTATCGGAATATAGTAATATACGGGTGGCCAGAACATGGGAATCCTAATTCTACTTTTACGTGAAAATTTTGAACTTTGAGCTTACCCCCTTTCCCCATGTTAGTCCCGGTTCTTTTGAACTGAATTAGTCCGAGCTAAAATGAAATGAACAGAACTGAATGGTCTGAATTAAACTGAACCGCCCATATAATATTTCGGCTACCCACCAATTTCTTGTAACATTTGTTTTTATTCATCAATAAAATTCCCTCTTAATAATAATAATAATAATAATAATAATAATAAATAATAATAAATGATAATTAATACTAGTAATATTAATAACAATAACAACAATAATTAATACGGAGTAATAATAATAGTAGTGTGGTAATACTAATACTAATAATAAGAATAATAAGAGAATAGCAACAACAACAACAACAACAATAACAATAACTAACAACAACAACAACAATAATAATAATAAATTGCGTTTATTATTTGTATCTCGGCTGCCCACCAATTTTTTGTAAACTATGTTTTGATTCTTCAATAAAATTATCCTTTTTGTAATAATAATAATAATAATAATAATAATAATAGTAATAATAATAATAATAATAATAATAATAATAATAATAATAATAATAATAATAATTGTAGACACCCACATTTTGACCGCCAGGTGTCTATAGCAGTTTCCGACAAACACCCGATGATGATCGGACGTAAACATGCTTTAACATACTCGAATACGGGCTCAAAATCATTGGCATTTGGCTTGGGCTTTTTACGGAGTACAAATCTCACAAAACCAACCTCAAATTCAGGCCCAGTGGGTCGTTTCGAGTCAAATAAGACTAATTTGGGTCGAATCCGACACCAGGGGCAAAACCGTCTTTTAGCGACCGAGTCAAAACTCGGTCAAGGATATTTTCGAGACTCACGAGTCAGCCGTGTCACCCCATGTGACTGATTCGAGCTCAAACACTACAAAAAATCAGCCACACAAAATATTAAACAAATCCGTTTAAGGATAGAATTCGATCTCAAGTAGGAATTCTATCCGAATACCGAATCAAACACTCGACCGAGCATCAAATACTCGGCCGAGCAGCCTATTTTCAGCAGAGTTCCTTGCTTCTTCACCAAGTAAATGGAATTCTCGTTCTTCTCAGCCTCTTACGTTTCCTATCCAAAGCGGTAGTTCCTATCCAACTACCTCTCCTAGCCAAGGTCGGGAACTTCCCTATAAATAGGCCCCTTGCACAACACATCTAACATCATCTAAGATTCATCACATACAACAATTGATACACATCTACAATCCACAAAATATACATAAACTCCTTACACTTATCATCGAGAAAAACCGATAGTACATCCAAAACCCGAAGGAACCGGCCCCGATACCCGTCACCCTTCACGTCCCAAAACAAAGCCACCACAACTCACCAACATTAACCCGACGCTCCCGTGCCTTAGCCACATTCCGACGAGCCCCGATCCGAGTTAACAAAAGCATGTAGGTTGAGGGTGTAACCAAACCCGACTTCTCCTTTATTCTCTTCTTCTCCTTCTCGTCTTCCTCGTTTTTTTTTCCTTTTTTTTCGTCGTCGGTCGATTTTTTTCTTACGGGTTGTTCGTCGCATTTATTATTTCTAATATCGATACTACAAATTATTTTTATATAAAACAAAACGTTCTTAAAATATGATATCGATTCTCTTATCGAATATCGTATCTAACAAGAACTAAATTAAATCTCGTTGATGCTAAAAAATCGTTACATCTTTTTTTACAAAATACGACGATTTTAACGCGGAGAGAATTAACATTCTTTTTCTTTTTCGTTCAAATTCTTTTCAAAATGATTTTTTTAAAACTTTTTCTAAAAGTCATTCCGAATATTTGATATCGATTTCATAATCGAATATCGAATACGACGAATATCGAAAATATAAATCGAGTATAAATTAATCCATATTTGTACGCGATTTATAAAAATTAACGATTTTCGAAAAACCCGAGCCGAGACAGCCTCCCACGCGAGTCGCGCCCCTCCCAGGCGACTCGCGCGGGGGCCTGAAACCGAGCCTTTTTTTTTTTGCGTTTTCTCTATTTTATTTTACATCGTTTCTTACATAAAACAGCGTCTTTTTAGCAATATTTCAGATTTTCGACAAATATTTTTCGACCTCGGTCAAACACAAATCATGCATATTATCATATTTATTTTTATTATTCAATCGTTACTAACACGTTTGTTCATCTATTTTAGCAATTTCTTTTTTATCGTTTGTTTTATTATACTAAAACAAATCTCACATGCTAAATTCAACTTTGACGTTAATTTTTCATGCATTAAACCGACTTAGCAACCCATTCAATTCCTCGCATGCTTAGGAAAACAATGTTTGCATATCATTCATCGTATTACTAACGCACGTATTCAAAAATCAAACGATATCTTAGTAGAGGCCGCTAATGTGCGGGCGGGGTTGGGTGTTCTTTGTGAACTTCCCAACACGTACCCTCACCCCTTACTCAGAACCTCGGTTTCCGGATGTCCGAAACCATTGGCAACGAGAGTCATTCAATACACGATATCCGATCAAGTCGGTATCGGTATCAAATGCAAAGGAACGAACCCAATAAACTCTGACATCGGAAATGGGCCGTATTTTGTACACGGCCCACTACGACATAGAGTGGATTCGAACGGGCCCGAACTCCCACAAAGTTCGGTGGCGACTCCACTTCGATTTAAATTTCAATTCGATCCATTCTCATATGGAGATTCATTCGCCTCCCCAAACCCGCGCGTGGCCGCGTCGGGGTGGACCTATGTCATGTCCATAATAATAATAATAATAATAATAATAATAATAACAATAATAATAATAATAATAATAAGAATAATAATAAAGAATAATAATAATAATAATAATAATAATAATAATAATAATAATAATAATAATAGCGAAGTGAGAGAATCTGTTTCTCTCTCTAAAACCGTTTTCTCTCAGGCAATTGCAGCTAACGTCGAACTTCCATGGCAGATTCCCAGGCAAAAAGAGGTCCTGGACGACCAAAAAAGACGCACAACATACCTTTAGTTCCTCCAGCTCCTCTAGATCCTCGGAATTCTGGAAAAGAGGGAAATGATGCAGAAATTGCAGAACAAGCGGATCAGAGTGCTTCGCAGAAGAGTTCGATCAATGATTTCATCATTCATGCGCTTAATTCTTCCGGTATTCCATCTGTTTTCCATCGTCCTTCTATAGTTGATAGCTCAGAAATTGTTACTCATTCACTGAATGACCATGGTATCATACTGGAGACTCCTTCTGTTGTACCACAGGTTCCCCCTGTTATTAAACAAGCTGAGGTTCCGGTTGTCAAACCTAATTGGTCGAAAATTGCAAGTAAGAACCAAGTAGGCATGAGCCTCTCATATTTTGATGATGTCGTAGATACCGAGGTTCTAGATTTTACTATGGATGATTTTGAGGATGAAATCAAAGTCTGGAAACATACGTTAATGGGGAATGTTATCGGTTCTCGACCAAATCTTCAGGCAATGAAGAAATTTGTGAAGGAGCAATGGGGAACCATAGCTCAGCCTGTGGTCCAACATTTTAAGAAAGGATGGTTTTCCTTTCGTTTTTCTTCGCAGGAAGCCATGGCGGGGGTGCTTAGAGGAGGTCCTTGGAGGATGGGTGTGTATACTCTTCTTCTTAAGGAATGGTCTCCCACTTTTTCCCAAGACATGGACAGGGTAGCTTGTGTTCCCATATGGGTGTTATTTCCGGACCTTGACCCATATCTATGGTCGGAAGTAGTACTAGGAAAGATGGCAAGCAAGATCGGTAAGCCTCTCGGTGCAGATTTGGCAACCACAACAAAAGCAAAACATTCCTTTGCAAGAATATTAGTGGAGGTTGATGTGTCAAAGGAACTTCCAAAGAGCATATTGATATCCACGCCTTACTGTGAACAATCCTTGCAACGTATCCAGTATGAATGGATACCTTATTATTGTAAGGGATGTGGAAAGTTGGGTCATACTATCTCTTCTTGTAAGAAGGAGAAGAAGAATGCTGCTACTATTGCAGATAAGAATGCGGTCTCTAAAGAGGAGATTGTACCTACTGTGGAGGATCCTGTTTCTGTAGTTCAGAATGTGAAACATCAGCCTTTTCAGGAGTCAGGTTTAGATGCTGGAGTGGAAGAGGTTAAAAGTCAGCCTCGTCCTTTCTATCAGGATGATCTTTTCTCTGTAGCAAAAAAATCTGCTAAGAAAGTGGTTTCTAAGTCTGTTCAAAAGCCTATTTCTCTTGGTAATGCTTTTCAGATCCTTAATATTGAGCAGTAAGTATGTGAGGGTGGAGAATCTGGAGAAATACGGTCTTCTAATGAGATTTTTGAGGAAATGAAATCTCTACCACCTGATAAAATCCAATGAAGATTGGTTCATGGAATACTAGGGGATTCAATGACCCAATAAAACATAGTGAGGTTCGGGATTATTTGAGTACTAATAAACCTGATGTCTTGGCAATAATTGAAACTAGGGTGAAATTGAATAAAGCCTCAAAAATCTTGAGAGGAAATTTTGCTAATTGGTCTATTATTCATAACTACAATAATCATCATAATGGTAGGATTTGGGTTCTTTTTAATTCATCTACTGTCTCGTTTGCAGTTTCTCGTGCATCTGAGCAGCATGTTACTGGTCTTCTCCATCATTATCAAACTAATGTTGATCTGCAATTGAGTGTTGTTTATGGGTTTAGTGAAGGTTCAGACAGAAAGCAACTCTGGTCTGATTTGGAGGGACTCACAACTAGTCTGCCTTGGCTTGCACTTGGTGATTTTAATATCATCAGGACTCCTGATGAAAAATTAGGTACCACTCAGCCAGATTTTCAAGATATGTGGGATTTTAATCAATGCATCCTTAACTGTAGACTAGATGACTTGAATAGCTTTGGATGTCATCTGACTTGGACTAATAAAAGAGATTATGATGCCAGAGTTTGGTCCAAGCTAGACAGAGCTTTGGTTAACTCTGAATGGCTGAGGGTCTTTCCAACATCTACTGCAATTTTCAGTGAGCAAGGGGTGTCAGATCACTCCCCAATATTGGTGAATGTTTCGGATGAAAAGCTGCCTAAGAGAAGATTTAGCTATCTTAAATGTTGGGCGGAACATCCTAATTACTTGCGAATTGTCACACAGGCGTGGGAAACTAAGGTGGCAGGTTCTCCAATGTTTAGATTTTTTCAAAAACTCAAGGCAGTTAGGAAGGGGCTTACTGCTCTTCATTCAGGAAATTACAGTAATATGTCGCTCAAAGTTAAGGAATCAAAAACTGTTTTAATTGATTGCCAGGGTCAATTAGCTTCAAATTCTTCCTCCTTGGGTTTGATAGAAAGTGAGAAGCACCTCCTAGCTAAATATCTCAAGCTAAAGCAAACTGAACTTGGTATTCTTAAACAAAGGGCAAAGATTAAACACATACAACTTTCTGATTGTTCGTCCAAATATTTCTTTGCCAAGATTGCTGAAAGAAGAAACCAACAAATAATTGGTGCTATTATGGATGCAGTTGGGATTCTTAGGACTGGGACTGATGCGGTTTATGCAGCTTTCCAAGACTATTACATTAGGTTATTGGGTCATAGTACCCAGATTGATAGTATGGATGGTAAGGGTACAACTTCTCTGCCTGTTACAACTATAGACTCGCTTACAGCTCCAATATCCATATTGGAAATTAAAAATGTGGTTTTCAGTATGGATGTCAATAGCAGTCCGGGATTGGATGGATTTTCGGTGGGATTCTTTAAGTCTTCCTGGAATATTATTGGAGCAGATTTTTGCGCAGCAGTTCTTAATTTTTTCAAGACCGACAAGATGTCAAAACAAGCTAATACTACCCTGGTATCTCTTATCCCTAAGAGGGCTGATGCTATTTCAGTAATGGACTACCGACCCATTTCTTGCTGCACAGTCCTCTACAAAACTATTGCGAAAATACTTGCTAATAGGCTTAAACCTATTCTCCCCTCTCTAGTTGGTGAAGAACATGCATCCTTCATAACTGGAAGAAGTCTTTTTGATAATACTATGCTCTCTCAAGCATTAGTAAAGGGATATAATAGGAAATTTTTGACTCCTCGTTGTCTTATCAAGGTTGATATTCGTAAAGCATTTGATTCACTCCAATGGTCTTTTATAGACCAAATGCTCACTAATTTTGGATTTCCTGATCAGTTTCGAATGTGGATTATGGGTTGCATTCATAGCCCTTGGTACACATTTAAGATTAATGGGGGTGTTTCAGGTTTTTTCCAAGGTAAAAGCGGCATTCGTCAAGGCGGTCCCCTTTCCCCATATATCTTTGTTCTGAGCGTGGAAATTTTGTCTCGTCGGCTTCAAACTCTTTGTGATCAGCCTCAGGTTTCCTTCCATCCTAAGTGTTGTAGGCTCAAGTTAACACACTTGATTTTTGCGGATGATTTGATGATTTTTACCCGGGGGGATCTCCCTTCTATTTTAGCTTGCAAAGAGGCGTTGGATTCTTTTGCTCTTGTTTCTGGTCTTTCTGCGAACCTGGATAAAACAAATATCTACTTTGGGGGAGTTGCATCTCAGGTCAAGAAGAAAATCTTATTGGAATCTGGTTTTGTGGCTGGTGAGTTTCCATTCCGATACTTAGGCGTACCTCTTTCAGATGCTCGGGTCAGCATTGCTATGTTCTCCCCTCTTCTCTTGAAGATTCAGAAGAAATTTAATCACTGGTGATCTCAGTTTCTTTCATACGCTGGTAAAGGGCAACTTCTTAACTCAGTTATTTTTGGATTAGAAAATTTCTGGTGTTCCAGCCTACTTTTACCAGTATCAGTTCTTAAAGCTATTAATAAGATATGCAAAGATTTTTTCTGGGGTATAGGTGAAGGAGAAAGAAGATTTGTCTTTAAGAAATGGACTGATATTTGTTTTCCGTGGGAAGCGGGTGGTTTTAACATAAAACACCTGTAAACTTGGAATTTGGCTTTATTATCCAAATGGCTTTGGATTTTTTCGAGCCCTCCTACCAGCATATGGAACAGATGGTGTCAGGAGTATTTTATCAGGGAGGAATCCATATGGAGCATAACAGCGAAAGAGTTTTACCCCGCAGGTCTGAAGAATTGTATTGCAGTACGGGATAAGCTAATTCAAAGATTTGGGTCCGCTACTCAAATTAAACCAGACAGTTTGTGCAGGCCTGCATTTTTCAGTCTAAGTTTCAGGCTAGGTTTCACGGACACTCCTCCAACCCGTCGTGTCGTGTCGGACACCTGCGTCGGACACCGACACACGACAATACGTCTCGGACACCTGAAAAACCGTGTCCGGTTTTTTAAATTTATTTACAGACGTGTCGGACACGTTTTATCTTATTTTGAGACGTGTCGGCCACGATTCATACTATTTAGAGACTCATCGGACACACTTAGCGTTGTTTATGAATTTGTGGACTTTAATAAAACAATAGTATTATATGTTTATAGGGTTACTTGATACTATAAACGTTCTACTTAATACTAAATAAATAAATAATTATTATATTACAGTAGTATAACTGTTTGAGCCTTTTAAGATTTGATTTTAACTTTGAGTTTATAGTAAGACTTTAAATTTTGTTTTGTTATTTTACGATAATTGTGATAGTTTACGTAACCAAACTTATATTTTAGGTATACAAATCTTCAAATTTTCTTTGTTTAAATATGTATATTGATTTTTTTTTTTCCCTGCCGTGTCCGTGTCCTATAAATTTTCGAACGCTGTGTCCCGTGTCCGATACGTCTCCGTGTCCGTGTCCGTGTCTGTGTCCGTGTCAGTGTCTGTGCAACATAGGTTTCAGGTTCATGAGGCTTACAGCAGAATTCGTCAGGCTGATCAGAAGATATGGGGTTCAGTGTTAGCACATAAGGTTATAATGCCGAGCCATAGAGTATTTCTTTCACTTGTCATTCAGAAATAGTTACCCACCATTGACCAGTATTACAAAAGAGGACTTCATATGGTGAATTGATGTAGTCTTTGTGAAGTAGCATTAGAGAGCCGTCAACATCTATTTTTTCAATGCTCTTTCTCAAAGGAAGTATGGGATGCAATTGTTCATTGGATGAAACTGAATTACACTGAATGTCGATTGGGTAAGATACTGAGATGGATGACTTTGGCTTATACGAAAAAGCATTGGAAGATGGCTTGGATGAAATCATGTCTAGCTGCAACGGTTTCTACTATTTGGAAAGAACGCAACAAGAGGATTTTTATAGATAAACTGTCTACTGTTGCCACTTTAGTTTCACAAATTCAATTTTTGGTTATTGCTAGATTTTCTTCTTACAAAGATAGTTCTAAATTTCGTACGATTATTGAGGCTATTGTGCCAATGTCGGTGTGATCTTCTAGTGTGGTAGTTTTTTTTGCAAAGCTTGTAATTTCTTTCATAATGAAATGAAATGATAACTTTTTTGCAAAAAATAATAATAATAATAATAATAATAATAATAATAATAATAATAATAATAATAATAATAATAATAATAATAATAATAATAATGACCTCACGTCGCCACCATTCTGACCTCAAGTCGCCACCTTTCTTCTGGGCACGTCGCCGGTCGCCGATACACTTTGGTTTGGGCGATTAGGGCTCCTTGGACCAGCGGCAGTTTGTGTCCAGTGCGTCGGGGATCTGGGTGCGTCGGGAGAAAACGTCATTTTGGCCGGAGCGGACCACCACTATGACGCCGGAACCGAACCCTGACGCCGGTTTAGGTGGTTTTCCTCGCATTGTGGTTTTTGGGTGCGTTTACGTGCGGCCTGCTTCTTCCTCGGTTTGCGTGCGCCGGCGTTCCTGACGTTACCACCCTGCACCGGTGACCTCTTTGTGCCGGTGCCAGAGGGTCCTTTCCGTCAGCCCTTTGGTTGGTTGTCTCCCTTTCCGTTTGGATTCCTTTTTGCTTTCCGTTTCGTTTCCGTTCCCGTTTTCCGTTTGGTTGTTTTTGCTTGGGTTCCATTTCGTTTCAGCCTCTCCTGGGTGCTTAGTGTTGCGTACGCTGTGATTGGGTTCTGGTTGCTGGTGTTGGCTGATCGACGTTGCCGTTGTCGTTTTCTTTTGTTTGCTGCTTTCGGTTTTCTCTTCTTTCCTTTTTGGTTTTCTTTGGCGGGTCTATTTCTTCTATCCCATCATGCCCAACCTTGTACGGTTCCATTGTCCTTTCGTAGGTCACTGTGAGTGTAAGGACGGTTGGGGTAAGGGATTTGTTAGAAGCTCTTTGATCTTCCACCTCCGTGATTATCACTGTAAGGGAGAGGCTTAGGCGGTCACGCGTCAAGCTCTTACTTCTTTACCTGTTTTTTTAGCTGATGAGACTACGTTTCGTCGGATGGGTATTTGGTTATGCGGGGTTTGTTTTAGCACTCACACTCATAACAAAGGGTGTAAGCACAATGGGGAGTCTGTTGAGGCTCCTAATTACGGTGATGGTGTTATCCGTTTTGTTCTCTACGGCTTTCCCCGACCTTCTGCCCCTGCTGTTTCATCGTCTTGTTCTATTGTTGGTCCTCCGGATGTTGGGTTTAACATGACTTCTCTTGATCGCTTACTAGCCAAGGGGTTACGTACTGTTAAATCCATCCCTCCTAAGTGTCGGTTAGGTTTTTCTCGGGTTCTTAGGGGGGCCCTTGATGAGGTGGCTGCCTCTCCTCGTGATCTCTCTTGTTGGGTCACCTTACTTGCGTTGCCCTTTTCCATACTTAAGTCTTTCTCCCCTAGGAGTAACCATGAGTGTCGATCAGTTATTCGGCGGCAACGTCAGGAGGAGAGTATTTCTAGTGCCATTCGTTATTGGGGAGAGCCGAGTGGTCATTTGTTGGTTCTTCAAGATTCTTTGGCTGAGGTTGCTCCTTCTTTTAGTGTGAATGAGGACCTTGACTTAAGTGAACTCAACATTAGGCAGTGTCGGAGGAAGATTTGTGACGAACACTACACTGCTGCTGTTCGAGTGCTTTCTTCCTCTGGTGTTGCTCCTTACTCGGATGGCACTCTTGTGGCTTTCAAGGATAAGCACCCCGTCGTTCCTTCTCCCGCCTTGCCAGCTTTGCCTGGTAATCACCGTTCCCTTACCGCGTCTGTGTCTGTGGTTCTGGATATAATTAGGGGTTTCCCGCGTGGCACTTTCTGTGGGAGGGATGGTTTTCGTGCCCAACACCTTTTGGATTGTTTGAGTGGTGCCGCAGTTGCTGTTTCGGATGATTTGATCGCATCTGTCACTTAGGTGGTTAATCTCTTTCTCGAGGGCACCTGCCCGCAGGTCCTCGGGGAGTACATTGCTAGTGCTCCGCTCACCCCGCTTGTTAAGCCACGCGGGGGTATTCGTCCTATTGCTGTTGGTACGATTTGGAGACGGCTTGTCTCTAAGGTTGGTGCTTTCCTGATCGGTCTGTCGCTGAGTGGCTATTTTTCTGGTCTTCAGTTTGGAGTTGGAGTATCCGGTGGGGGTGAGGTTATCTTGCATTCCTTGAATAGGCTTGTTGAGGACCAGGGTGCTGAGGTGGGTCTTTCCATGCTCTTGGTGGACTTTCAGAATGCTTTCAACATGGTCGATCGAGAGATCATGTTGCGCGAGGTTCGTTGTCACTGCCCTGTTCTCTCTCGGTGGGTGGAATTTTGTTATTCTAGTCCTGTCCGGTTATATTTTGGTGACCACAGCCTGTGGTCTTGTCAGGGGGTCCAGCAGGGTGACCCTTTGGGTCCTCTGCTTTTTTCTTTGGTGTTACATCCTTTGGTTTGTAAGATCAGGGACTCCTTTGATTTGAGATTGCATGCTTGGCACTTGGATGATGGCACTATCGTCGGGGATACCTTGATTGTGGGGAAGGTTCTGGAGCTGATTATGGCTGATGGTCCTCAATTGGGGCTTCACCTTAATGTCGGTAAAACCGAAGTTTTTTTGCCTACGGAAGATCCTAGGAGCAGGCTTCCGGGCGTCTTCCCCCCTGCAATTGCCCGACCGATGCGTGGTGTCAAAGTCCTTGGCGGGCCTGTTAGTACGTGCCATGAGTTCAGCAATGAGCTTGTGATGAGTAGAGTGTCTAGAACCATCGCGTTTATGGGTTCTGTCGCTCTGCTTGATGATCCGCAGTGTGAGTTGTTGTTGCTTCAAGCTAGTACCGGTATTTCCAAACTTTATTTTGCTTTACGTACTTGCTCACTCACTGTTTTTGAGTCGGCTAAGCTTGCTTTTGACGGGGCATTTTGTTCTCATTTAGAACGTATTGTTACTGCGTCTGGGCCCGGTTTTGGCGAGTGGCAGTGGCGACTTGCCACCCTTCCCTTTTCTTTGGGAGGGCTTGGGGTGTACGCCGCGGGAGATGTCCTTCATTATGCCTTTGTGGCATCTCGGCTGCAGTCTTTGGGTTTGCAGGCTACGTTGCTTCGTGCTACAGGTGTCTCGGCTTCTGGCCCGGCTTTCGATGCAGCCTTGTGTAGGTTTAAGGAGGTTCTGGGTTCTGTTGTGTGTAATCCTTGTGAGATTGCTGCCCCCAAACTTATGAAGTCTTTAGCAGATATATATTTCACGAGGGTTGTGTCTACTGCAGAATCAGTTTACTCTTTGACCTCCCGCCAGATTGCTTTATGGAAGTCTCAGCAAGGCCGTCATGCTTCTGATTGGCTGCGTGCTGTCCCTATTTCTGGGTTGGGTCAGACTATGAACGGGCGGACATACCGGAGTTTGCTTAGCTATCGGTTGGACATTCCTTTGTTTTCCCTGCCTGGGTCGTGTTCTGCCTGCTCTCGGGTTTTTCGGGACGACATTTATGGGGACCATGCCGTGTCATGTGCGGGTGTTGTTGGTATTAAGCATCGACATAACCTCGTTCGTGACACTCTATTGGATATCGGTTTCTGTTTCGGGGTTTCGGCAGGTAAGGAGGTCGATAATGGCTTGATCGATGACCATGACAGATCCTTCCGTCCTGAGGATTTACTCCTTTATTCGTGGGACCAGGGGCGTGACATTTGTGTAGATCTTACCGGGTCTTCTCCTTTGACCCAGTCTGGGCTTTCCGATTTCATGCCAGGTCGTGCTGTGGGTGACGCTGCTCGGCGCAAATGTGCTAAGTATCGGGACTTGTGTGTGAGGCTTGGTTATGGATTCTTACCTTTTTCCTTTTCTTCGTTGGGGGAATTGGAGGCGGATGCTATCGCCTTACTCAAGAGAATTCAAAAATTTTCGATAGCGCAGGATGCCGGAGCACGCGCTGCTCCTTTTATTTTTACTAGACTTAGTTTTGCTATAGCTAAGGGGGTGGGGGCCCAGATTGTATCTCGGCTGCCCACCAATTTTTTGTAAACTGCGTTTTGATTCATCAATAAAATTCTGCGTGTTAAAAATAATAATAATAATAATAATAATAATAATAATAATAATAATAATAATTCTCAGAGGTTAGGTGGTACCTTAATGGTGGTAGGTGATGCGTCTCTTGCACCTGTTGTTATGCATCAAGAACTCTCTAAGATGATGCAATCTGGAGGCCTGATTATCACTGGCTCAGGACCCAATGTGATAGGCGATACCTCAAAGGGACTGAACCAATTGGATGAACGATGTGTGGCACAAGGTTACTCAGAATGCTTGGGGGTAGGTCATGTGTTGCATTCCAGTTCTGACATTAGATTTACATACTCCTATTGCAAGGTGTCAAGAATGCAATGGGGTACGCCTTAAGGTGAAAGGTTCTACTAATGGTGGTTTGATATAAGCTGGAAGGGATACAGTGGAGACTGAAGTGGTGGTTACACCAGATAGATTTGAAATTCTTCAAACCAATTATGGGATTCCAATTATTGGAATAGAACCTTTACGGCTTTACCCCCGAATTGAAATTGAATCATGATTGTAAGTTATTGGAATATTAGAGGAGACAATGAAACCCTAAAGCAAAATGAAGTTATCAAATTTATGAGGGGTAGAGGGAATGACGTTCTTGGTCTTTCGGAAACTAGAAGAAAGCTAAGGGTATCATGAGGGGGTAAATTTACTAATCTTGTTGTCCAATGTAACTAAAATTGTCATTATAGTGGTTGAATTTGGGTGATTTGGAATCCAACTTCAATTAGAGTCACCACTCTTACTATTATAAGCAATTTATTCATAGTAAAGTTCACCATTTCACCACTGGAAAAGAGTTCTTTGTTACGGTGGTGTATTAGCCTATGCAACGTCATTATGAAAATCATTAAGAAGACCATCACGAACAGAATCCACCGTATCATGGGTCATCTAATTGGAAAATTCCATAATGCTTTTAATCTGAATCGCATATCTCAGGCAACATTATTATTACACACGATTCCATTAACAAGATTTCCTGCTGCGAGATGAATAAAGCTGGACTCTTCGCCTTCAAAGCAGATATTAGAAAAGCCTATGATCGACTTATATTAGTTGGAAATTCATCTACGGCACCTTTCTTGCCCTTGGGTTTCCCCAAGCCTTTATTGACCTTATTATGCTTTGTGTTACCTAGGTCTCATATCAAATCTTGGTCAATGGAGAACCCTCGACGGGATTTGTTCCTAAGATATGAATTAAACACGGTGATCCCCCCCCCCCACACTGAGGTTTTTTCCTCGGCCTTGCTTCGTGCAGAGGAGAACCAACTTATTCAAGGTGTAAGAGTCAGTCGCAGCAGTACTCCAGTGTCCCATCTTCTCTTTGCAAACAATTCTATTTTCTTTTTGAAAGATTCCAAGACCAATTTTTCCTATTTCCACAGTCTTCTTCTGAAATTCCTAGAAGTTTATAGTCTGAGTCTCAATCACGATAAATCAGCGATTATGTTCAGTCCCAACTTCAAGTTAAGGCGTGCTTGGGCATCAACTTAAGAACACTATGGGCAAGTACTTAGACTTACCATTGGATATTACTATTTCTGGTAACACGGCTCGACTACAAGAACTCGTAATTTCACTTTTCCCCTTGATATGGTCAAAAGGCGCACGGAATCCTGGAACGCTCTCTTCTATCCCAGGCAGGTCGACTATCTCTTATTAGTTCCATTCGATCATCACTTTCTACTTACTTTCTATCAATATTCCGCACACCGGTAAATGTGCTAAAAAGATAGATTTTCTTCTAGCACGGTTTTGGTGGTCCTATTAACTGGTGTAGTAAGTCAGTCCTCCAACTACCCAAGCGTTCTGGTGGACTTGGTATTCGTAATGCCGCTTTTTTCAATCAGGCTCTTCTGGCTAAGCTTGGTTGGCGTTTAATTAGTTACCGATCAGTCTTCCCTACTTTTCATGACAGTGGGGCGAAAATACTTAAGAGAGAGTCAAACTCACCCTCCGCTTAATGTGGTGTAGATGCAGGCGTTCTTCGTGAAGGGAGAAGAAGAAACTCGAGGTCTACTTCGCGTTTACTGAGAATAACAGAAAAGGAAGAGAAAAGAGAGAGAGAATTTGAGGAGAAAGAAGTTGTTATTGAATTTGTTAATCCTCTTTACAGCCCTCTAATTATACCATCTCAATTATGTAACTGCTTTGTCATGTAACAAATGTAACAAACTTCTGAGTAGTAACTAACTATTTTTCTAATGCTATTTGCTCTTCCTGTATCATTCCTCCCTCCTTAAGAACTGACTTGCCCTCAAGTCTCCATTACAGCAGCATAAAACTCTGGATATTTTTGTTCAACCACATCTACAAACAACCAAGTAGCTTCTGATTCAGCAAAACCCTCCCACTGAATTAAGAACTGTACAGCAGCATGATTTTGCCTTTTCACCGTCCTTCGATCAATAACAGCTTGTGGCTATAGTGCAGACACACCCGACTGACCGTGCATCCAAGAAGGGATATGACTTCACTGGGAAGGGTACCCCTAAATGCCTTTAGCTAGGACACATGGAAAACATTATGAACCTAACCCGATTGAGCCAGCGTAGTTTTATAAGCAACCTTCCCTACAGTATCCACCACTTGGAAGGGCCCATAAAATTTTGGAGACAACATTTGGTTGGACCTCACCTGCACACTCTCCTGACGGTAAGGCTGCAATTTCAACCATACCTAGTTACCAACCTCAAAAGAACGCTCCGACCTGTGTCTATCCGCCTGCTGATGCGCGCGGATTGTCGCCTATCCAACGCGGTCAAACAATATTTATAAACCCCGGAATACTACTACTACGTAGTAGCGGTAAGTCAGGGATCGATCCACAGGGACGGTCGAGGGGTAGTCGGTCAAGTCAATGTCTAGGAGTGATTGAGTCGAGAAGGGGGGTTTGGTTGAGTCGAGCTAGATTTACTAAATGAGCTTATGTGACTAAGGTGGGAAACTATTGATGGGAAAGGCGTTAGGGAGAGTCGGGGAATCGGAAATAAAGACAAGAGTCTACTAACACAAGAATTATCACAAGATGTATAAGGAAGGTTCCACCTTTCGGTTTCCCTACCAACCAAGTCTAAGCGCGCTTTCGCGACGAATAAACTAAGGTCTCTAGACGAAATTACCCAAACCCCGAGTTTCCCCATATTGGTCAGGGTGAGTTAAGTCAACCTAGGTGATCAAGCTAAGTCAAACATAACACAACAATCCCATTAAGACAATTTCACCCTCAAATGCAATAATCTCACAAAAGATGAAATCTTTATCTATTATTCCTCCTCCCCTAACCCCCTAACAAAGAGATCTACTCACTAATCATGGTAGTTAACAACAAAGCATTCACTAAGAAGAAAATAATTAAAGCATGCATAAAAACTACACTAACAAATATACTAATGGAAGGGAGAGGAAAGAATTTTACCAACAATGAAGGAATCTAAAGAGAAATAAGAAGATTAATAATAATAAAGATTGAATCTTGAGAGAAATACACAAGAATTTGTCACTAATCCATGCATAAATCTTCAATCTTCAATAAGAGAAATAAGAATCTTCAAGAGAATAAGACAAGGGTTTTGTCACATAAACCCTTGTAAAACCCTTGAATCTTCAAAAATAAAACCAATTCTTCAATAAAGATGGCAACTTTACTACTAATAATGGAGTAATTGTATTAGTGTTGGATAAATCTATTAATTATTTTAGAGAATTTTCTAAGAGAGCTTTTACTACAAACTACTATTACTACTACAATGAAGGTTTTCTATCCTACTCCTAAGAGGCACACTCAAGGCTCAAAGAAGGCACTAAACCCTAGAAGGGGTATATATAGAGTTGCTTAATGGGTTGCACAAACTTCAAGTCCCAAATCCAATTTCTCTTCATTTTGCTAGACCATCACCTTTTGCATCTTCATGGGGTGAAATTTCGCCCCCCGTCTCGACATAATAATCCCACCGGGTGAAATTTCACCCGGTGAGATTTTCTTCGTTTTTCGCGTTTTCGACCCGTCTTCACCTTCGGGCGAAATTTCACCTCGTGGGCGAAATTTCGCCCGGTCAAGTTGTCCAGTCATGTCGCCGTGAAAATCTTCGGGGATGAAAAGAAATGTCGTCGGGCGAAACTTCGCCCGGTGATGACTCACCGGGCGAAACTTCACCTGGTGGTCCATTGACTCTTTTCCGGTCTTTTTCTTCGTTGATCAGTTGGATTACTTGAACTTTCGGTTGTGTCCTTTGCTCTTGGACCGTATCTCTCTCATGCTCGTAGAAGCTCAACACGTTTTTGGTCGAAAATCCTATCAAAATAGACAGAAAATTATCAAAAACACGTAAAATGCAAAAGAGAGACACTAATGTGAGAATTACCCAAAATATGGCGATAATCGCACTCAAGTCTCACAAAACAGAGGAAAAACGGGTCTAAATGGGAGGAAAAACGGTCCAAATTTGGCACACAACAATTCCCCCACACTAAACCGTTGCTCGTCCTCGAGCAATGACCTAAAAAGAAACTAAATACTACTACTAAGCTAGACTATGCTAACCCGATACGAGGCAATTAACGGGCCCGCTTCGTCCCTTCAACTCACATCGAGATACCCATGAGGTAAGGTACCTCCATGCAAGGCAAGTTGGGGCTTGCTCAAAATTGGGGTTGCGACTAACACACACACAAACACAAAACAAAGAAGACACACATAAAACGATAGTCGCAACCAAAGAAAAAATAAATCACCGAATCCCTCATCGAAACGGCGGAGAAAGCACCGATTCGAGCTTAAGACAAGCGAGAACACTACCAAGCTAGTAACGCAAATTGACATGGACAAGATCCTAATAGGATGACAATCAATCAATAAAAACATTGAAAATTTACCAAGGTCCTTCTAATTCCACTAAAGATGCCTACAACGGGACGATAGATAGAGTGGATAAGTGAGAACCATGGAGTTAGTAAGCACTGTAGGTAAGTGTTATGCCGTCTCCTAAGCTAAGCCTAGAGGGTCGTTCCGAACTCGAGAAAGCCAATTAGACCAAAAAGATGGATAAGTGTTTGCAAAATGGTAAGGATTGCCAAATTACCGCTATTTTCTTTCCTCGGGACTCGGTCCTCTAGTAGGCATTTCACGGCAATAAGACAATCAAGGGATTATTTGGGTTTGGGAACGATTTTCTTGAGATTTTGATTTTCTTTTTCGGTTTTTCTTTCCCCATTATTACTTTTTTTTTTTTTTTCAATGCCCTTTCTTCTTCATTTTTCCCCTTTTCTTTCTTTGATTAGCCCATTTTTGGCTAGATGATTCATTTGAGGAACAAGGTAAAGCATATTCTTGCAAACTTATTTGTGGAAATGGGTGAATGGTAGAGAATAGGCTAGTCGGGTGTGCACCCCCTTCGAACCCATGAAAGGATGAAAATTTTGGACTAAAAGTGGCTTCTCAAGTAAGGTCACCTAAGAGAACGGGGAACGGTAACCAAGGCCTTATCACTCCATGGGTGGTCAAGGTGGTCAAATGCAAATCCCGATGTAGACTCCTAGTAGAAAAGATGGACTCATGGTAAAAATCCAATGCAAAAATTGGTTCAAGGTCATTCTACTAGAATTATGTCCAAAAATCAAAAAGGGTCACTAACAAGTGAGTAATAAACACTCGGCCTAATCTCAAAATTGGGTTTTCGAAAACTTTACCTAGACAAGCTATACACAAAATAAAAAGAACACAAAAAGGACAAAAACACAAGGAAATAACACAAAATAAAATGCACAAGTATAGCCAAGCACTCCATACTCCATTAAGTCAACACAATCCACAACCACCAATTCCAAAATGTTCACCAAGTGAACCTCCAAATAGCATATATGCCCAAACTCCATGCATAAGAGAAAGGGATAAAACGAAGGTAGAAAATATTACCGCGCGATCTTCATTCCATTTCCGCTACCTTACGTATCCATGCTAAATGGTTGGCGGTGTACCTACAAGAAGGAAAATGCAAGACAATACAAGTAACACAAAAACGAAAATAAAGGAAAAGAAAACTAAAAAAAATGAAAATTTTTGGATTTTTGAATTTTTTTTTAAGGAAAAATGAAAGAGAAAAGGAATAAAAGAGGATAGTAGATCCCTCCCCCACACTAAAACCGTGCATTGTCCCTAATGCACAAGTAGAGGAAGAATCGAAAATAGAAAAAAGAGAAAAGAACGGAAAATCTTTTTGAACTTTTGTGGTTTTTCAAATGTTTTTGGATTTTTCAAGATTTTTCGAATGTTTTTGGATTTTTGAAGATTTTTTAAATGTTTTTGGATTTTTGAAGATTTTTCAAATGTTTTTGGATTTTTGAGGATTTTTCAAATGTTTTTGGATTTTTGAAGAATTAAGGGAATAAAAAGAAAAGAAAAAAAATTAAAAAGAAAGAGAAAAATCGATAAGGGAAGAAAAAGGACGTAGGTGTAATCACATCACCTCGCCCGGATTCTGCACAAATCGGGAAAATTAAAAGAAAAAGAAAATTTTGGATTTTTCATATGGTCTTGGTGCGATCAAGTCACCAAAGACCGGGAGCAATAATCAGGTCCTTCTTCTCTAAGGCACCTGCAATAAACCTCACTTGTGTAACGACCCAAGTAGGATCACGGAGGGGCTTACAATTCCTCAAATCAACAAAATGACTCATTTCAAATCAACCAACAACATAATTATCAAATGCCAAAAATTGGCGCTGCAAGGACTGACAGAAATTACAGAGATAACTGAGATAAGAGAACAGACGACTGGCGACTGACAATGACAACTGACACCCACACACTAACACTGACGACACTCGACCACTCACATAGGACCTGAGGGACGAGGTGGTGGTGGGTAGTAAGACCCTGACGGAGGCATACCGAAAAATCGATCAAAATAACTTTGTTGCTGCTGCAACATCCTTTGGTTCTCCTCTGCCGCCAACCTCGCCGCTTGGGCATCCCTAGCGGCGTCACTAGCCATCTCAAAACTGGTCCGGACGTACTCAAAACCATCCCTAGAGTACGCGTACGAGCCATGCACAGTATCGCGCGCATCTCGGGCCAAATTGTAGGCATCTTGGGCGAGGTTTAGTGAGGTTGTCGAGTTCTCCCAAGTCTGACGTGTACGGTTATAGACTTCCCCCCATTGGTTATAAAAGTCCTCTGATCCAAAGAACGAGGAGTGTCGCGGAGGACTCATGTTGACGTCCTCCTGAAAACCTGGGGTAGACTGGGTGAACGTGGAGTGTCGGTGTGGTGTGAATTCCGAAAAGTCAGGGGTGAAAAATTGCGAGGTCTGGGGTTCGGGTTGGTGGGAGGAAGAGGGTGCATGTGATGATGACGGTAAAGTCCTATAACCCTCATCCCGAGAGGTTCTAACCTCTGGTTCCTCCTCCGACACATCTACGACCTCTATATCATCGTCGCCAAAGTCTAAGGGTCCCTCGGGGTATTGAAATATACGAAACTTACCTCGGGTGTTATTCCGAACGTATTCCCCGGACCTCTTCGGCATGCCAAAGTTCTCTTCAATGTCTAGCCTAACCCAATCGGGGTTAGGCATTGCAATGGCGCGCAACTCAGTAATCTTATACATAAACAAACTGTTATAATCCCCTTTCTGGGGCCACACAAGAAAAGGACAATAAACTTCATCTATGAAAATTCCCGCTCCAACAACTGGCGCCAAATCGCTAAAATCAACTTTTAAGGCTCTAGCTAACATCGTTACAACACCGCCACAAGAAATTTTCTTGCGGCCGCCCTTCGCAATCTGGGCGAAATGTGTAGGTAAGGCCTCAAACATATTGATCGACGGGCCTCTCTCCGAAACTGCATCCTCTAAAAGCTGAACAGCTAAAGCACTACAGTTGTGATGCGTATCATAGCTCGACAAGAATGAGTTGGCTATAATACGCGCCACATACCAGAGGATGGGGTTTCGGATAGAGAAAGAACGCATCTTTCCTCCCTTGAAAGTCTTTTGGCGGGCTATTTTAAACCAAAATCGATCTCGGCCGAATTTATCGTCCCGAGTCTGGCCCGCCCTAGGCTTTCCAAGGACTGAAGAAGGTAACCCAAGCAGTGCACCGAAGTCTTTCAAGTTGAGGACGTACGAAGTTTCTCGCAACTGAAAAGAGACAGTGGTATTATCATCACCACTTAGCTCGAAAGTTGCGAAAAACTCGCACGTCAACTTCTGAAAAGTTTCCTCCTTAGAGGCATAAAAATTGATGAGACCAAGACTTCGGCACATTGCTCGTACCTGCGATTCTATGCCCATGCGCTCAAGTACATCTCGAGCCGCCCAAAGAGTTGGCTCGAGACGACAGGCCCAAAAAATTTTACATTTATCAACATGAGCTTTTTTAGCAAAATAGAGACCAGATAAAGGTTCACGGAAATTACGACGGATTTTCGGGTAACATACCTCGAGCGGAACAGGTTGTTCGCTCGGAACAGATCCTTGCGTTTGAACAGACATCGGGACAGATTCGTCCCGAGCCTCGGCCGGTTGCTCCTCGAACCTTGAGGATGATGTTGACCCCGAATTACGATTAAGCATTGAAGAAATCCGTTTTCTTGCCATTTTTTCACTCTCTTCATCCTTGATGCTTGAAATTTGATGATTATGTGTTGACGGTCTCGATTTGGGGTTTGTCGGAACTTGAACGATTCCTCAAAACAAACTCCAAGGAAGTGTTAGGAATGTGATGGGGATGAAGAATATAATATTTGATTGAATTTTAATGGAGGAATGAAGGGATTAGAGATGGTTTAAGGTGGAGGATTTGGGGTTTGTTTGGGATTTTTGGGGTTTGGTTGAGGAGAGAGATAGGAAAAGATGTATAATGAAGATGGGTAAGGTGGGTTGGCTGGGTATAGGACGCGGGGAGAGGTTTCGCCCGGTGAGTCACCATCGGGCGAAATTTCGCCCGACGGACTTCGGGTCGGTTTTCGGCATTTCCGCGCAACTTCACCACCGGGCGAAATTTCGCCCGGTCAGACTCCACCGGGCGAAATTTCGCCCGGTCGGATTTCCGTCAAATTCCAATTCGCAAAATATTTTTACCGCAGGGCGAAATTTCGCCTGGTGAGATTCCACCGGGTGAAGTTTTGCCCGACGAATTTTCCGTCAATTCCTTAGGTTCGAGCAAGTTGCCATCGGGTGAAGTTTCACCCGACGGACCTCGGGCCACAATTCCACCGGGCAAAACGTCGCCTGGTGAGATCCTCCACTCCAAATAAGCTTCTTGCTACGAAAATTTTTCTATGACTTGGTCCAAACATCCTTAGCTTCTTCAAAAATACAACTTATCTTCTCAATCCAATTTGTTTATAATCATTTAAAGCGCAAATCCAAAAATTCCCGAGAGAAATCTTCATGACTCCTGCAAGTACCAAAGAGAAAACAAACTCCCAAAAGAAAAAATCTAAAATTCATTGTCCGGAAAGAAAAAAAAGGAAAGGAATATACAAATATTTACAAAGGTGGTTATTATGGACACCACCAAACCGAATTAAGTGTTTTGAGTTTAATCGGGGTTGCTTGAAAAGCAACCCGGAGTTCCACGCTCCTTGTCCATGATAATAACGCCACCAACCATATGTTCTCTTCTTGGCCTTGGCAAACCCATGAGGCGAGCTACTTCCGGTAGCATACCCCACTCATTTAAAACTTCTTCTTCGGGGGCTTGTCCAAGTATAAGAAAAACACCATCATCATCACTATCATTATAGTGGACATCTTCTTCGGATGGTTCCTCGGTGGCATTGTCAAATATCGGTGTATCAGAAGTTCGGTAATTATCTTGGCCTAGAAATTCGTCATCGGCTTGTATTTCCACCATATGGTCCCATAATTCCTTTGCGAAAGGGATATTCGGCTAGAAGTCGGGTAATACAAATTGAACGGTGCTATTACCAACATTAAAAGATAATTTCCCTTTTTTCACGTCGATAATCACCCCGCCGGTTGCTAGGAAAGGTTGCCCTAGTAAGATAGGATTTCGTTCTTCAATGGGAATGTCAAGGACCACGAAATCGGTAGGTATGTATAGGGGACCTACCTTAACCATAAGATTTCGTGCTAACCCAATTGGCGCTTTCGTAGTACCGTCGGCCATCTGAACGTTAACCGGAAAGTTTACCATCCTTGGAATATTGATTGTCTGAGCAATGATTAATGGCATAAGGCTAATATCCGCCCCGAGGTCACATAATGCTCGATGTATCTCAACATCGTCGATCGAACATGGTATGCAGAAACTACCGGGGTCACCAAGCTTAGTAGGTATGGTAACTTTTGGAGTGACCCTAGGTGGTAGTGGAGTTTCCTTCCTTATGGTAAAATTCAAAATTATATCCCTTATATACTCGTTCGGAGTTGGCATATAGGGACTAGTTTCCAAATTCTCTATCAAATCGGTGAAGTTTATATACTCCATAGCTTGGCCATAGAATGAGATTGGTGGCTAGTCATTCAAGGGGGGCACTTCGATCCTCGAGACTAGATTTGTGTCCTCTATTGGGATTTGCTCAATAACAAATGCAAGGTCTCCTACAAGATACTTTGATGGATCTCTTCTTGGTATTTCGGTTACATCCTTGACCACATTCTCATCGAATTCATTGATTGAGGGATGAGATGTAAGAGCTTGTGAGTCTAAGGTTTTCACCGATTCCTTTTCGCTTATTACCTTAACGGCATTCACGGATGCTTGATTGAAAGAATCGGTCGGCTCTTGAGGTGCTCGAGCTCGCGACATGGCTCGTGCCTCTAAAGCTTCAAGTCTAGCTCGGTTTGACGCATTCTCTCTCAACAAGAACTTGATAGTTTCTTGAATGTCATAAAAGGGTTGAGAATTACCTTGGAAGTTCCTTGGAGGACCTTGATTAGGTGGTGGATAAGCTCCAAAAGGAGGACCTTGATTAAATGGAGGATGAGTTCCAAAGGGAGGTCCTTGATTGAATGGTGGATGAGCTCCAAAGGGAGGACCTTGATTAAATGGAGGATGAGTTCCAAAGGGAGGACCATAGTTTGGTCTCGGTGGTCCTTGTTGATAGAAATGACCTTGATTGAATTGATTTGTGTGAGGAGGCCTCGGTTGATAATGAGGTTCATATGAATTAGGATAAACCCTTTGATTGGGGGCTCTTGGAAAAGGATGTGATCCTTGAGTCGGCGTGGAACGAAATCCGGTCCCCAAATTAGGATTGCTCGTTTGAGGCTTTTCATATGTCTCTTGAGTGTTTGCTTGATGAACGCTCTCCTTTTTCACACAAAGGTTGGAGTCGTGGTCATATTTTCCACAATGATCACAAGGGATATCTACCCTATACGGCTTTGGAGGCGAGATAGATGTTCGCCTAGGTGGTGTAGTTCTTCTTGGTGGGGTGATTCTTCTCGGTGGAGAGACTTCTCTTGGTGGGGGCCTCATTTCGGGTTGGGAGGTGTCTCTAGCAACCATAGCTTCAAATCTCTCAAAAAGTTGAGCAAGTTGTACTTCGAGAGTGGCCTCCATGTCATTTGATGATTCCGAGTCTCCACTAGATTCACCCTCTTGTGATTCCTTATCAAACATATCACTTTTGGCTATCTTGTCAAGAAGCTCATGGGATTCATTTTCATTAAGTAGAAAGAAGTCGCCCTTTGCGGTCGCATTAAGAATGTCCCTAGAATCGGCGGATAAGGAATAGAAAAATGTTTGGAGCAAAAGCCAATGAGGGATACCATGATGTGGGCACTTCATTTGTAGAGTTTGGAATCGATCCCAAGCTTCACTTATGCTTTCATTTTCACCTTGTCGGAAGGTTTGAATCTCCATTCGATAATGATTGGTCTTGGAAGGAGGATAGTATTTTTCTAGAAATGCATTGGCTAATTGATTCCAAGTTTGGAAGGTATCATCGTGGTGGCTTTGTAGCCATCTCCTAGCATCATCACGAAGGGTTTTGGGAAACAAAAGTCTATGGAATTGACATGAAGTAAGTCCATTCAACTTCATTCCAATTAGCTTCTCTTTAAATGTCGCTATGTGTTCTAGAGCATCTTCTTGTGGAAGTCCATGATAAGTGTCTTGTTGGACTATGGCAATTGAAGAAGTCTTGATCAGCTCAAAGTTATCGAGTATGTTTCCATATGCGACGGGAGAAGAAGTTTGTTCATGGGTGGGTTGGGAGTGAGATCTTAAAGTAGGCATGTTTGTTTGTAGAGATGATTTTTGAAGAGGGAAGAAGAGGGAAAGAGAATTTTGTGAGAGTTTTGAGAATGGTGGATGGGTGAAAAGTTGGTGTAAGATATGGATGAGGGTTCACTTTGGTTGATTTGGATTCAGAAATAACAATATCGTCTCGCTTGCACCGGTATGGAATAAGCAATGCCAAATATGATTGTTCCTGAACACAACTCAATTCAAAGATGAGACTCCTAGCACCGAGCGGTACTAGGGTAAAAGGAGAAGAAAACAATTACTCAAATACAATGACAAAAACTCAACTAACTGATCGCCGTCCCCGGCAACGGCACCATTTTGATGCGCGCGGATTGTCGCCTATCCAACGCGGTCAAACAATATTTATAAACCCTGGAATACTACTACGTAGGAGCGGTAAGTCAGGGATCGATCCACAGGGACGGTCGAGGGGTAGTCGGTCAAGTCAATGTCTAGGAGTGATTGAGTCGAGAAGGGGGGTTTGGTTGAGTCGAGCTAGATTTACTAAATGAGCTTATGTGACTAAGGTGGGAAACTATTGATGGGAAAGGCGTTAGGGAGAGTCGGGGAATCGGAAATAAAGACAAGAGTCTACTAACGCAAGAATTATCACAAGATGTATAAGGGAAGTTCCACCTTTCGGTTTCCCTACCAACCAAGTCTAAGCGCGCTTTCGCGACGAATAAACTAAGGTCTCTAGACGGAATTACCCAAACCCCGAGTTTCCCCGTATTGGTCCGGGTGAGTTAAGTCAACCTAGGTGATCAAGCTAAGTCAAACATAACACAACAATCCCATTAAGACAATATCACCCTCAAATGCAATAATCTCACAAAAGATGAAATCTTTATCTATTATTCCTCCTCCCCTAACCCCCTAACAAAGAGATCTACTCACTAATCATGGTAGTTAACAACAAAGCATTCACTAAGAAGAAAATAATTAAAGCATGCATAAAAACTGCACTAACAAATATACTAATGGAAAAAAGGGAGAGGAAAGAATTTTACCAACAATGAAGGAATCTAAAGAGAAAGAAGAAGATTAATAATAATAATAATAATAAAGATTGAATCTTGAGAGAAATACACAAGAATTTGTCACTAATCCATGCATAAATCTTCAATCTTCAATAAGAGAAATAAGAATCTTCAAGAGAATAAGACACAAGGGTTTTGTCACATAAACCCTTGTAAAACCCTTGAATCTTCAATAATAAAACCAATTCTTCAATAAAGATGGCAACTTTACTAATAATAATGGAGTAATTGTATTAGTGTTGGATAAATCTATTAATTATTTTAGAGAATTTTCTAAGAGAGCTTTTACTACAAACTACTATTACTACTACAATGGAGGTTTTCTATCCTACTCCTAAGAGGCACACTCAAGGCTCAAAGAAGGCACTAAACCCTAGAAGGGGTATATATATAGTTGCTTAATGGGTTGCACAAACTTCAAGGCCCAAATCCAATTTCTCTTCATTTTGCTAGACCATCACCCTTTGCATCTTCATGGGGTGAAATTTTGCCCCGCGTCTCGACATAATAATCCCACCGGGTGAAATTTCACCCGGTGAGATTTTCTTCGTTTTTCGCGTTTTCGACCCGTCTTCACCATCGGGCGAAATTTCACCCGGTGGGCGAAATTTCACCCGGTCAAGTTGCCCGGTCATGTCGCCGTGAAAATCTTCGGGGATGAAAAGAAATGTCGTCGGGCGAAACTTCACCCGGTGGTCCATTGACTCTTTTCCGGTCTTTTTCTTCGTTGATCAGTTGGATTACTTGAACTTTCGGTTGTGTGCTTTGCTCTTGGACCGTATCTCTCTCATGCTCGTAGAAGCTCAAACACGTTTTTGGTCGAAAATCCTATCAAAATAGACAGAAAACTACCAAAAACACGTAAAATGCAAAAGAGAGACACTAATGTGAGAATTACGCAAAATATGGCGATAATCGCACTCAAGTCTCACAAAACAGAGGAAAAACGGGTCTAAATGGGAGGAAAAACGGTCCAAATTTGGAACACAACACTTGCATCTTCATCCTCTGCTGAGCTTTTAGGAGCTGTTGTCTGAGCACTTTTATCATCGTTTCCCTGCGCTGCATACTTCTGTCCACCCCATCAATAGCAGTCTCTCCAGGCAAGTATGGCAAATATACAGGAGGAGGCTGATTATAGACGGCCTCATACGGGGTCAGCTGAATGGAGGAATGGAATGATGTATTATACCACCATTCCGCCAAAGGAAGCCAAATCTACCATTCTTTTGGTTTAACACTGCTCATACACCGCAAGTACGCATCGATGCACCTATTCACCACCTCCGTTTGACCATCCGATTGAGGATGATAGGCAAGTGATAGCCTCAATTCAGTCCCCTGGATGGTAAAGAGTGCCTGCCAAAACTGGCTCAAAAAAATTGCATCCCTATCGCTCACGATACTTCTTGGCCACCCATGTAGTTTGAACACATGGTCTAAGTAAGCTTGAGCCACCTCTACTGCAGTATATGGGTGAGAAAGGCCAATAAAGTGAGCATACTTACTCAATTTGTCCACCACTAGTAAGATGACTTCCTTGCCTTGAGATTTTGGTAATCCCGTAATGAAATCCATAGAAATATCCATCCATACTTCACTCGGGATCTCCAAAGGCTGTAATTTGCCAGGGTAAGAAGAATTATCATATTTATTTGCTTGACAAACCACACAATGCCTGATGAAATGACTGATTTGCTTAGTTAAACCTTTCCAAATGAACAATGCCTTCACCCTTCTAGTAGTGGCATCTCTACCCGAATGCCCCCCCTCCGGTGAACCATGCATCCACTGTAGAATATGATTGCGTAACTCGGAATCAGGACCCACCAATATCTTGCCCTTTTTCCTGATTAGCCCTTGGTGCAAAGCATAATGACCCATGGGATTTTGTTGGTCCAGTTTGTCCAGCAACTTCACCAGAAATTGATCTAACTGGTAGCTGCTCTTAATCGCGTCCCCCAAATCTGATTGAATCTCAGATAAGGATACACACAACAGTTCACTACCCTCCACCCTGGATAGAGCATCCGCAGCAGTATTCTCTTTTCCCGACCTGTATTGGATTTCGTAATCAAAGCCCATTAGCTTAGAAAGCCAGAACTGTTGGAATGGAGTCGAGATCTTTTGCTGCAATAGCCATTTAAGACTCTTTTGATCAGTCTTTACCACAAACGCCTGTCCACTCAAATACTGTTCCCATTTCTGAACAGCAAACACAATGGCAAGAAGTTCTTTTTCATAAACTGATAATTTTTTCCATTTTGGACCCAAAGACTTGCTGATAAAGGCTAATGGGTGCCCCTCCTGCATCAAGACAGCACCAATACCTTCATTAGACGCATCTGTCTCCACCACAAACCGCTTAGAAAAGTCGGGAACTGCTAACACCGGAGCAGAACAAAGTGCAGATTTCAGCGATTCAAAAGCTTTAGTGGCCTGATCAGACCACTCAAACCCACCCTTTTTGAGCAATTGGGTTAGGGGATGACAAATTACAGCATAACTACGCACAAACTTCCTGTAATAGCCCGCTAATCCCAAAAAACTGCGCAGATCCTTAACATTCTTAGGTAAAGGCCACTTAGCAACTGCACTGACTTTCTGGGGATCAGTTTCCAACCCCCTTCCCGAAATAAAATGTCCCAAGTACTCCACCTTATCGATAGCAAATGCACACTTGCTTGGTTTAGCAAAAAGGGAGTGTAGCTTCATCAACCCAAAGACTTCCCTCAAGTGCCTCACATCTGCATCCATAGAAGGACTATAAACCAAGATGTCGTCAAAAAATACCAACACACATTTTCTCAACAAAGGACGAAAGATCTCATTCATCCAATTTTGGAACGAAGCGGGAGCATTAGTAAGCCCAAAAGGCATTACTAAGAACTCGTAATGACCACTATGTGTTTTAAAAGCAGTTTTGAATACGTCTTTATCACACACTCTAAGTTGATGATAGCCTGCTCGAAGATCCAACTTAGAAAACACATTAGCGCCAGCTAACTCATCAATAAGCTCATCCATCACCAGAATAGGGAACTTATCCTTGATGGTACTCTTATTTAGAGCCCTATAATCGACACATAGCCTCCACGTACCATCTTTTTTTCCCAACAAAACGACAGGAGAAGCGAAAGGACTAGAACTTGGCTGAATAATCCCCCTTTCCAACATCTCTTGCACCAATTGCTCAATAATATCTCTTCGTTTAAGAGGGTACCTGTAAGGCCTGATGTTAATGGCTTGTGTCTGTTCAATCAAAGGTATTCTATGATCAAAGACCCCCCTTGCAGGAGGAAGTTCCCTAGGCTCCTCAAACAAGGACTGAAATTCCGTTAACAAAGGCTGCACATCAGTCGTGTGACTTGCTAAATCTTCCAGCCCCAGTTTATGGCAAGTAGCCACACCACCATCGAAGAATGCAGATAATTGCAAACAAAAAAGATGAGACACTTGTGACAACAATTTGAGAGAGGGTCCCTCTTCCAATGTGTGCAACTTCTGAGGTTTGAACCCCCTGAGAACCAATTTCCTTCCCCCAACCTGAAATTCCATTCTTAATTGTTGAAAATCCCAGATTGTCCCAAGTGTGCTAAGCCACTGGACACCAAGCACCATGTCACACCCTCCTAGTGGAATAATCAACAAATCAGTCGTAAATTGACTGTTTTGCAATCGCCACTCAAAACCTTTGGACACCATCTGGCATGGCAAATGATTGCCATCCGCCACTGTCACAGCTTGTGGAGGTATCTTTTCCAGCCTACATCCCAATTTCCTAGCCACTTCAAGGTCCAAAAAATTGTGAGTACTACCGGAATCAATCAATATATGGAGGGCCTTCTTACCATAGTAACCGGTCACTCTCATGGCTTGAAATCCATGACTTCCAGACAGTGCATTCACATAAATATGAGGCTCGTTTGAGACGGCCATCTCAGATTCCATCACACCAAACTCACCACCATCCAGATCATCCACCACATCCTCCAATTCATCTTCCCACCCAGGGACTTCGACTGCAAACAGTTGAGACTGCTTGAACTTACACTTATGCCCCCTTACATATGGTTCATTACAGAAGTAACACTCACCCCGCTTCTGTTTTTCTGCTCGCTCAGCCGCACTTAAAAATTTTGTCGGTCGTGCCTGAGAAGCTTGAGAACCCACAGAACTATTACTACTCGAACCAGGCGTTGGTAGCAAGCCCTTAGTAATCGGTTTGACAGGATTACTCAAAAATCTGGGCGTATTAACCACTGGTCTTGGACATATCTAGTGGCAGCTAGAGTTTCCTCCTGCAACCTTGCGTACTCCACTGCCTGTGCTAATGTATTAGGCTTAAAAGCCCTCACAAATGGCTTCAAACCAGGCTTTAGGCCTCCAATGAAGCTGTCTAAAAAGTATTGACCAGGTAGTAATGCATTACGCTGAATCATTAACGCTCTAAGGCTTTCGAACGCATCTAAGTAATCCTCAATACTACCAGTTTGATTCAACTTATTAAATTCCTCTACCACATTTCCCCCGATTTCTTCTTTAAATCGTGCACACAAATCAACAATGAATTCATCCCAAGTAATCACTTTATGCACCGCAACGTAACTGTTAAACCATGATTCAGCTCTACCAATCATATACATGCTAGCTAAATCAACACGCTGATTCAATTCAATTTTGCACAAATTGAAGTATTTACTGCACTTTTTTATCCATAGACGAGGATCCTTACCATCAAATGTCGGAAATTCCACCTTAGGATTGAAGGAAAAATTATTCCTAGGTGGAGGTGGCGGAGGTCTCCCGGTGGTGGCTCCTGCTCCTTCTCTTTTAGCATACGAAGAATTTCGGCCAGCAGAGTTGAGTTTTCCGTCAATGTCGCTGCCTGGCTATCCAATCTTTGCTCGACGTTTATCATACGGTTCTCCATGATTGTCTGCAACTGCTTAACGGTGAGGTGTTTAGGCGCCAGAATGATGGTGTGCTCTAATACCAATGGTGTAGATGCAGGAGTTCTTCGTGAAGGGAGAAGAAGAAACTCGAGGTCTACTTCGCGTTTACTGAGAATAACAGAAAAGAAAGAGAAAAGAGAGAGAGAATTTGAGGAGAAAGAAGTTGTTATATATTGAATTTGTTAATCCTCTTTACAGCCCTCTAATTGTATTTATACCATCTCAATTATGTAACTGCTTTGTCACGTAACAAATGTAACAAACTTCTGAGTAGTAACTAACTATTTTTCTAATGCTATTTGCTCTTCCTGTATCATAATGGTGATACAACTAATTCTGGTTCTTGGTGTTGGAAGGGAATTGCATGGGGCTTACAATTAATTATCCTGAATCTAGCTTACATAGTAGGGTATGATTCCGAGCTCAAAGTCCTTTACCAAGACCTAGATTTGGAAGATTGATGGAATTTTATGACAATCTAAAAATCAAGGACCTGACTCATTCCATTGCAATAATAGCTGGAAGATGAATCTTCTTGGGGAACTTTTCTGAGACCACTGTAATGGATATCCAGGCTATACCTCTACCACAATCAAACCAGCGAGATATTTTGCTTTGGACTTCCTCCTCCACAGGCCACTATCGAGTTAAGATAGAGTATGGTCTTCTCCAGTCGGCTAAATGGAACCACTCAGCAACGATGAAGGACAGATCAGGTAGAGTTGATAATGAGTGCAGGGCTATTTACTCCTATCTTTGGCATCTACCGGGTCCATGAATATGGATTGTCCCCCTCTAGAGGATTTTTAATGACATCCTGGCTACGGGAGTACAATTCAGAAAACAGAACATAGACCACGGACAGCCTTCGTGTCTGCTATGCTGTGGAGCACTCAGAGAGGAATCATTAGAACATCTTTGCAGGGATTGTAGCCTTTCTCAAAAAAATTGGTTCGGGAGTTACCTAGGAATTAATTGCTCGGAGCTGCGTCATTTGCCACTTGCTAGATGGATTTTTAATTGGTTGCAGTACTTCCGAACGTTAACCGATGGTCATCATTTTATCTTAGAGTTCATGAGTGTCCTGTGGACCATTTGGAGTATAAGAAATCAGCGTCTTTTTAGAGGAAGTTCTATTCCGGGATTAACCATCATGTCCTTGTATGAACAACTTAGGGCTACTACTTTTGAGGCCCAAGTAATCAGAGGGTCGGAAACGGCAATTTAGATCGGTACATCAAAGGTACGACAAGCTAATACAAAAGATCAAGGATGGATGTTGTATGGACTTAGTGGCTGGACAATTCAAGTGGACGCAGCGTGGAGATCAAACACCACAGCAGGCCAGGATGGGTTGCTTATATATGCGGGGACCGAAACATCCTATCAATGCCAAAAACATGTGTTTGCTCGATCAACACTCCAAGCGGAAGCCCTTGCAATTCGAGGGGCGACTAAGTGGGCTGCTAAATGCGGTTTTCTTCGCGTACACCTCCAGATGGAATGTCTTACTAATGGTTTTCATGGCTTTTCTGTTAGTTATATTACCCGTAGTTTTAATATAGACAGCTCATAAACTTGCCAGTTCTATAACATAAAGTAGTAATGAATCAATATATAACCTTCCGCCAAAAAAAAAAAATCAAGTGTTTACTGTTTAGCTCCACAGAACCCCGGGACCAACCTAATCGTTAACATTTCTGGGATTACAGCAACATTTTACGTCAACATGCATGTGTCCCTTTGTCCAACTATGCTATTTTACACCGAAAGTGTTTTAGCCTAGCACGAAAATGTTTTAGCCTAGCACGAAGTAGTTAAGACTAGGTACCCTGACAATAGACTTAGAATTTGAGTGAAATCATCTAAATAGCCAAGAAACGGGTTGTGGGACAAAGTAAGCAAGCAATCATAAACAAGGCAAATAACTTCCCATTAGAGAGAGTACGAGTTTGATTTATGACTCAAAAAATCGCCATGACAACTTCCACTTAGTTTTCGAGCTCACTGCTCATACAAGCTTGCTTGTAAAATACGCAAGGAAATACATCAAGCTGTCTCAACTCGGGTAAGAAGAGAAAAAATAGTTTCTGAAAGCAACTATGGAGACACTGTTACGACTTACCAGAGCCAAGCATCTGTAAAACTTATTCTAGACCCATTTCCCAGAGCTCCCACCTCCAGACTTTAAGATGGTGCTGAAACAATCCTGCCCGATTAATACGATTTTGGCAAACCGGCTTACATTTTAATGGTCAGTCAGGTGGGGGGTGTTCGGTTTTCACATTGAAAATCACTGTCTAATGACAATCATTGCTGGCTTGTATAGCAATTAGCATTGAAAAAGACATCTTCAAATGTTTAGCAAAGAATTTTATTCAGAACCTTACTCGACCACCTTCATCAAATAATCCATCAGTCCTGCTCAGCCCAAGCACGTGTCACAGATGCACTTCATGCAAAAAATAAATTATTTTTCTGCAACCCGGCACTCTGAATGCAAGGGACATCGGAAATGTTCATGAAAATTCTACGCCCCTCGAAACCAAAAAAAACCCCACATTGTCTATCGACAACAGCCAGCTATTGGAAGCAAGGCATCCCGTCTAGGGGACATGGGCAAGCAGCTCAGGTCTTCACTTGATTTGTGATGGAACATCTTTTGAAGATAGAATATCATATAGCACTGAGAAGCTCGGACAATGCTCTCATCCACCTCTAATATCCACGCATCATCACATTTGTACCACTGGTTATTCAAACGAAGAAAAGTCACATAATGTCCGGATTCCAGCATTCCTGAATGCGTCACCACAGCAAAAATCTCATATTCAGAGACAGCGTCATTTTCATCTTCTTCAAAGGGAACCATCCGATTTCCATGTCGGCTTCTTACTATGGAGGACGACAAATATGGAGTCATATCCAACAAGAAGGGGAACTGTAAGTATTGATCTATTTTTCGAGACATTTTCCTTATATGAGAGTGCTCAAATCTTTTGATATGAAAACATAGCACCAAAGGCAGTTCTCTGAAAGACATTTGTTTCAATGATTCCTGTCTTTCCTGACAATTTTCACAGTGAAGCTTTTGGTCAGCTCCCAACTTCTCGGACCTTGTAAAGTGATCAAGGCAACTTGAAAGTGTTGACATGTTGGCAGTGTCATTCGATTGGGTAGTAGGACGGCCGACACAATGTGCTACTGGATTCACGGTCCGCATGTTCAAATCGAGAGAAATGTCCACACAAGGGTCATAGGTAGTTGAGATCGCCCCACAAATCGTGCAAGTGACATCTGATCGCAAGAGGCCGGAGAACACTTTGTGTGCAATACATTCACAATCTCTGACATCTGTACCCAAGACAGCTCACCCCACAAGAAAGAAAACGTCAAAAATACTCCACAATAGCATAAATTTCACTTGAATAAAAATTCTGCACATTCTTTAAGTCCTCAAATTGCACTGCGAGTTTGCTTTACGGACTTTGAGAACCAAGTTATATCTATCCTCATGTTCCTAAATTGACTATGCGCATCTTTCTCGAACAATGTCGAGTACAAATGAAAAAATAAAACAATATTCCACGAGCTCATACCCACCTACAGTTAGCTTCAAGTTCTTGGATTCTTTCTCATGTATTTGGTCAAGAATTGAGATAAAGAACTCATGTGCATCCTGTTGCTCATAGGTTGCATGATTTTCAGAGTGCAACCACCAACTGCAAAGTCAAAACATGATTCAGCAACCAATTCCTCAATATCACCCAAGATGTCATCAATCACAGAGACAGATGCCATCATAAAGTGTAATGTACATCCGCTAAGTCTCAACAAATGACAGCAATGTGATTTTGGTGGCTAAACTTGTTCAAATTTATGATTTTTCTAAGTGGTGCAGAACTACAAATAAAACCACATTATATTCATAGCATTACTTGTCATTTCATCTTACAACTTTTACATTAAAGGTCTTTCGAAATCTGTAAATATTAGCGGTCAATGCCAAACATGTTTGACCAGAAAGCTAAGGGTATCATTTTTTCCATACCAAAAAAGAAGCAGTTAACAGTTTAAACTGATAGCAATTAATCCATGTATGAGACCAAAACAAATACTCGCGAATTCCTAATATAATTGCTTGTTTAAAGGGTTATTCACATGTAAGACCGTCTCATATAAGTTCGATAGACTGAAATATTAGACCTTCATCCTCAAGCAATCTCATCAACATACTTTAAGAAATTAAACACACATTTGATTTCATAGCAGCAAGGGAATGGCACACATAAGATGAGTATATATATTATATAACCAGAAAAACAGTTGATGCATAACTGAAAATGGAGGGAAAAATCAAATCGAGGGAAAAATCAAATCCATGATGATAATGACAGGATACCTGTGAAGAAATTGAGCAGGACTATAAGGAGTACGATCACCAGAGAAAACAGCAGAAAAAAGGCCATCAATATCACAAGGAAGACAAAGCTGTTGAGCTGATCTTTTCCTACAAAATTCGCGGTGATGGCGATCACTCAAGAAGTAATTCCTCAAGGGAGAAGCATGAAGCAATGCTTGCAAGACAGAGTTCATAAAACAAGTGCTACCCAAGTTGTTCAAACCCCTCAACCCCAACGGATACACCATCTTAGACCTCGGATCTCTCCTTAAAACGACCAAAGTTTTCGACTTTATCAAATCAAACTCGATCCCAGATGACGACCTTTTCTTACCACTTTTACTCGAATTCGAGGACGGCAACGACAGTCCATCACCCCCACCACCACCACCAGACCTCTGGGACATCAAAACCCTGTCGAAATCAGGATCATACACCTGATCACAACACACTGAGCAATACAATTCCGCTCTATCAACATCAACATAAATATCATGGCCTATATTAGACTCAGAATGTAAATGGGCATGGTTTAAATCTGGTGATGTGCAGCAACATACACCTGAACATACCAAACAAATGTAAAATCGACCCCTATACCCATCACATAAATCACATCTGGGCGCCTCTTTTTCACCTTTTGAAATAGGGGTTGTTTTGAGGTGGGTATAGCAATTCAACCCATGTTTATGCTTGAAATTTGAGAGATGTTTGCATGGTTTTGGGATTAAATAGGTGGTGGCGGTGTTCTTTGTATACATCTAAATAAATAAAGATTGAAACTTGATCAAAGATTTGATCTTTTTTTTTTTTTTGGTTAATGGGTCAGAAAACAGAGATCTATCAAAGAATTAGAATTAGAAATTATAATAATTGTGATTAATCTTTTAATCAATTAGAAAATAGTACTCGTAGAACTTAATGAAAAAATAGATAAGAATGAAACAAAAAGGAAAAAAGAAGGAAACTTGGGTGAAACTTTAATACGAAGAATATCTTGTAAAAAGACGACTTCTTGGATTATTTTTTGGTTGGGTTTTCAGATGAAGAAGAAGAAGAGTGAAGGAAAAGGAGAGAAGGGGAGGAAGAAGAAGGTACGGTTGAGGAATGGTCATGTGGTGCTACACTTGCTACTGCAAACGGGTGGGGCGGTGATTTCGGTTTGCCTAATTGCCCACTTTTCCCCGAATCCCTTCTTTTTTCACTCCCTCCGAGTTTTTATTATTGTCCCAAAAGGTTTTGGGGTGAAAAATAAGGTAAAGGAAATGAGTGGTTGAAAAAGGAAGGAGAAAGAGAGAGAAATAGGAGAGTAATTGTGAACCACATATTGATGGCCTAAAAATGAAAGTGGGACAAAAATCAAACTCAGCCCAAAAAGGAAAGTGGGACAATAATAGGAACTCGGAGGGACTATAACTTTCACTTGTTGGGTAGGGATGTCAATTTCACCCGAAAGCCTTAAATATTCATCCATTCGATTTAAATGGATGGACGAAAATCTGAATTTAACGGATGATGGATGGATGACGGATGAAGGCCCTGTTTGGTAACCGGCTAATTAATATTAGCATAAGCAGGTTACAAAAGCAGATTATAATTAGCAGATTTTATTAGCATGTTTGACTAACCTATATGATTAACAGATTTTGTTAGTGATGTTTGGTAATCAGCAGTTTCAAATCAGTAGAATGCTAAATTTTCCGTAAAATGACTATTATGGACACGAATTAAAAATAGAGATTGGATAAGATATATTTTGAAGGGTAAGAAAGTCATTTTCGTATATATTCTCAATATGTCAATTGAATATGCTGGGGTAAGCAGCATATTGTAAAACAGTAGATTGCGCTTAAATCTACTGTTTCTATATGTCGTTTACCAAATACCCAAAACAGCATATTGATTGGTCAAACATGCTAAAAGCCCTCAATATGCCAAATGGTATATCCGTCGTTTACCAAACGCCCTCGAAGTTAAATCACATCCGATATTCTTTCTATTTTGAAAAAAAAATACATTTATATAAAAGTTAGGATACTTAATACGAAATACTAAATTATTATACTTTTTATAATGTCAAAACGAAGATTGAGTTACAAGATTTAGTAAGAGTTCTTAATATAATACAAGTCGACCTTATATTTTTAGGATGAATAATTAAATATTTTTAGGATGAATAATTAACTTTCATTTAATACTTTTTTAACTTTTAAAAATAATTAAATCGTCACCTATTTATCACCCAATCCATCCGCTTCATCCGCGGATGATGGATGGATGGATGGATGACGGATGATATATTTAATGTAATGGATGGATGTGGGTGAGTGTGGACATGACATAGGTCCACCCCGACGCGGCCACGCGCGGGTTTGGGGAGGCGAATGAATCTCCATATGAGATGGTCAAATTGAAATTTAAATCGAAGTAGGAGTCGCCACCGAATTTTGTGATTATTCGGAACCATTCGAGCCCACTCTATGTCGTAGTGGGCCGTATACAAAATACGGCCCATTTCCGATGTCAGAGTTTATTGGGCTCGTCCCTTTGCATTACGATACCGATACCGACATTATCGGATATCGTGTATTGAATGACTCTCGTTGCCAATGGATTCGGACATCCGGAAACCATGGTTCTGAGTAAGGAGTGAGGGTACGTGTTGGGAAGTTCACTAAGAACACCCAACCCCGCCCGCACTTAGCAGCCTTTACTAAGATATCGTTCGTTTTTGGTGTACACGGGTTAGTTCGACGGTTGAATGATATGCAAACATTATTTTCCTAAGCATGTGAGAGAAAAATAAAATGGGTTGCTAAGTCGTTTAATGCATATTAAACTAATAACGTCAAAGTTATTTTAGCATGTGAGTTCGTTTTAGTCTAATAAAACAATAAAAACAAATAAATAACTACAAACACGAGAAAACGAGTTAGTAACGATGAATAAATTGAATAAAGACAAGAATGAATAATATGCATGACTCGAAAAAAGTTTTAATGACACGTGATGGATTAACACGTGTTGACCGAGGTCGAAAAAAAGTATTTTATCGAAATATGTCGCAAAAGTCGCATTTTGATGTAAGGTTCGAAAAGAATAAAAAATAGAAAAGCGAGGAAACGAAAAAAAAGGACCCGGCGAACCAGGCGGCTGCGCGAGTCGCCTGACAGGCGCGCGACTCGCGTGGCAGCCTGTTCGGGTTTTTTTGTTTGTTCGAAAATCGTTAATTTTTATAAATCGCGTACAAATATGGATTAATTTATACTCGATTTATATTTTCGATATTCGTCGTATTCGATATTCGATTATGAAATCGATATTGAATAGTCGGAATGACTTTAGAAAAAGTTTTAAAAAAATTTGTTTTGAACAAAAATTGAAAAAAAAGAATTTTGAACGAAAAAAATGTTAATTCTCCCCGCGTTTAAAATCATCGAATTTTGTTTAAAAAAAGTAATGATTTTGATAGCATCAACGAGAATTAATTAATTTAGTTCTTGTAGATACGATATTCGATTAGAGAATCGGTATCGTATTTTAAGAACGTTATATAAAAAATAGTTTTTTTTAGTATCGATTATTAGAAAAATATATGCGATGAACGACCCATATTAAAATATGAAACGACCGACGAAAACTAAAAAAAAGGAAGAAAAACGTGAGAAAGAGGGAGAGAAAAGAGAAGAATTGGTTTTGATTTACACCCTCAACCTACATGCTTTAGTTTCTCGGTATAGAGCTCGTCGGACGGTGGCTTAGGCACGGGAGCGTCGAGATGATGCGGGATGAGTTAAGGTGTCGGTTTGGTGCGTTTTTTTAGACGTGTGATGGGATTGGTTCGGCCGAATGGAAGGAGGTTTCGTCGGTATTTCGGGATGGTATTTCGGTATTCCTTCGGATGTGTGTGACTAATAATTGTTGTATATCGATCGATGGTTTTTTTTGTGTTTGTGTGTTTGTGTATGAGGTCCTATTTATAGGCGCAGAGGTTTAGGTGAGGTGTCTTGCTTGGATAACAAGAAACACCGGTTTGGATAGGAAACACGAGAGTTCGAAAGGAAACGAAAGTCTCGTTTCTTGGTGGGGAAGCCAAGTATTCGGCTGGTTGGGGAGTGTTGGCTGATAAGTGTCATTTGTAGTGCCTATTTCATAGTGTTTTGGTCCCATTTTCCTTGTGGAATCGCTCCTTGGGAGCGGTTTAGGGGCTTCTTATGCTTCCTTTAGTTCGTTTCAGGTTCCCGAGACCGATTTGGAAGAGTTGGAGCGATTCCGACTCAATACATACACATTTTGGAGCCAACGAAACTAAGGAACGATGACTCGATGCCTTGGAATCGACCCCGAGACCTTGGGACCCAATCCCGAGCCACCGAGACCCGATCCCAAGTCCCGAGAATCGATGGGAAGCCCATGAAAGGCAAGGAGGGCCCAAAAAGATCTTATTGGAGGCCTACAAGGATCATCCTGTTCGGGATGAGGTGCACAAACAAGAAGGCTCCTGACCTGGGCCCATCCCGATCGGGATCATGGCTTCCCGACCGGGACCGTCCCCGTCCCGACCGGGACCACCTCATCCCGGCCGGGATGGGCTACAGCTCACCCGCGCTTGCTTTCTTTCTTCTCCCTTTTTATTTGTAACCCTATATATACTCTTCCCTTGTTATGTAAAGCATATGCACTTCATTAGACTTTAAACCCTAGACTACTTTAGGTTAGATTAGATTAGATTAGTGTAGATTAGTCGATATTTAGTAGTTAATCTTAGATTAGTACTTGTATAAGGGAATTCTTCAAGATCTTCTCCAAGCTTGACAACCTTGGATGTTTGTTTTGGGTTTTCTTCATTAATGCAAGTTTTGTTCTTTCTCCTTCACTAGTTTGGTATAATCCTCTTCTCTTCTACTCTTAATCTTGTTTTATTCATTCAAGTTTGAATCTTTATCATTGTTTGTTCTTGTTCTTGTTAGTTTGGTTGAGTTTGTTTATGTTTGTTTTGTTTCTTATGATTGTTCCTCTTGTTAGTGTTAGTTGTAGATTAGATATGTTAGAGTAGTGTTCTTGCTAGGGTTAGTAGGGTGATTAGGGTGTTAATTGGGTGATTTAGGGTTTGTTAGAGATGTTGGTGGAAGATTTGGGTTTCCTCTTGGTTAGATGGACATCACATGTTTGTTGAAATGCTTGAATGACTAAGTAGTTGCAAATGCTTGTTTTTTCTTGCCTTTCTCTTGTGGGTAATAGTTTGTTTGTGGGTTCGGTTCCCTCGCTAAGTTGCGAGAGCCCGGTGAGGACGACCCCTAGGTCGTTCTAAGTAGCGAGAGCCCGGATTCGACCTAGGCCACTATAGCGCGCTAGAACCCCGTTTGTTATGTGTGTCGCCGAGATGGGTTCTAGGTGGAACCTCTAGGTAGGTCTAAGTTGCGAGAGCCCGGACCAACCTAGATTACCCTACTACCTCCTTCACTCTAGTTCTCCCTTGACCATTCCGTTACCCCTTTAACCCCGACCTAATCCTAGCCCGTTCTCCTTTGTTTGCTTTCTCCTTAGCCTTAGTGTAGTCTAGTTTTTTTCCCCTCTCTATCATTCTTAGTTTAGTTTAGCTCGTTGACTTAGTCTAGTATTTGGGCCGACCTAGTCTAGACGCCTCTTACCGTCCCCGTGGATTCGACCCGACTTGCCCTATCTACCATAGGATTAGCCGGTTACTTTATTTGATCGGTTGGGATTCCACGACAAATCCCTACCATCAATTTGGCGCCGTTGCCGGGGACGGTGCTAGTTTAGACTTTGTTTTCCTATTTGCTTGACTTTGTCTTTGTGTTTGTGTTTTCTTTTTTTTTCTTTTTGGTTACTTTGCTTCTTGTGTGTGTGCGGTTTATTTCTCTCTTGTCTAGTGCCCAAAAAGCACTAGACTTCTCACGTTTGTTCTTAGTCTACAGTTTATGCTTAGAGGTGGTGACTATCTTCTTCTTGCAACTTAGAGCCGCTTAAACGGACGGTTGCTAGAATGAGTGGTTTCCAACCGGGTATGAGCTACGATTTTCGAGCGAGCATGGGGTTTGATCTAAACTCCACACACTCGGGAGCCGATATGAGCTACCACTCTTCTTCCATGAACCAAAGCTATGACATGACGTCCCTCTACCATTATCAAGCTTCTTGGGGTAATCAAGATGGGTATGATCCTCAAGATTATGAAAACGGCTACCAACAAGTGGACGATTATCAATCCTACGATCATGGTGACTATTACTCGAGTTATGATTGTGAAACCACCATGTTCGATCAAGATTCACCTTATGGAAGCCAATACCCCTAAGACCCACAATATTACCCTCCACCCCAACCACAATATGAACCCCATGACCCACAATACTGCCAACCACCCCAACCTTGCTACCAACAATATGATGCCCAACCCTTTGGGCATCATCAAGATTATCAAGGAGCTGTACAAGACCCCAATGACCACCAATCGTCAAACTTGGAGTTTCATCAATCGATGCTTCAAATGCAACAAGAAATGGCCATCCAATTACAAAAGAATAAGGAACTCTTGGCCCAAATTCGAAGGGGAAACGAGGAGAGTAATGCTCATTTAAATGCATTATCGGTTCAAACCGTAATGTCTTTATCCCGAGCATCATATTTAGATGGAGGGTGCCCACTTGAGAGAGAGGAGCAACCTAATCAGGAAGCCGCCGATGTAGTTCCCTTTGATAGAGAGATTTGCTTTGAAGAACCTCAATCGTCTACCCAAAAAGAGACGAATGAGGAGATGACTCTTGGTGAAGGCATCGTTGGTGAAGAATTGGAGGAGGATAGTGAGTGGGATGGTTTGGTGGAGTTTGTAGAGTTGTTGGGTGAAATTGTGAGCCTCGAGTTGCCCTTGTCCGAGAATGTGGATAAGCATCAAGAGCCCTTAGAAAGTGAGCCAAGCAATGACTTGGAGGAGATTGAAACCGCCGGTAGAAGTTTCGATCCTATCCTCCAAGATGATGTGGGGCCGAGTGATGAAGATGGGGAACCACAACTTGAGGCAAGTGTGGGGGTGTGCATTGACGAAGTGAGGCCAAAACCGCTTTTTGTGCCTTGTTTCTTGGAGATGAAGCTTGCTTGTGATTGGAGGCAATGCTTAGGGAGGAAGAGACCGGTGAAGCTCGTAGGATGGAGAGACCCCGGAGACTACTTTGAAGATGATTTCGGGTCTTGGGATTCCTACTTCTTGCCTCCTCCTTGGAGGCCGTGGAGGTCGGTTAAGCTCGAGCGCTTCTTGGGCCTTCACTACGATGTCGGTAGCGCGTTCGACTTGCTCCTCCATGCCCTTGAGGGCTATGGTTGAAGAATGGAGTCCACCATCCTAGGTTTGACGGAGTTCCTAAAAGAACCGTCATGTTGTATATTCCCATCTCCTCTTCTTTAGAATACTTGTGCTTGTATTTGTGTTTTATCTCTTGATTTTGGTAGTTTTGTGATATTCTTGTAATAATTGGATTATTGATGAGCGTTGTGAGGGAGAGAATGTGATGTTTTGTTCGAGTTTATTGTGATAGGTGAAGTGAAGGTGACTCCTAGAAAGGAGTGGTTGATGATGGAGTTTGGTTTGCGAGCGAGGAAGTCGGTTTTTGAAGCTTATGATAAGCTTTTGGGCTTGGGGAAGCAAAGAAGACTCATCCCGACCGGGAAGAAGCCATCCCGATCGGGATGATGGTGCAGAAATTCGGACTTACTGGAGTGCATTCCCGACCGGGACGAGAGCTTCCCGATCGGGAAGGGTTTATCAACCCGATCGGGACCATCCATCCCGACCGGGATGGTCCCCTTTGTCTCCACCCATCCATTATACCCCCTCCCAACCTCCCTACTCCTCCTTACTCCTATCATATGACCCGTACACCTCACCTTACACCGACTCTCACATCAAATCCCACCCCCTTACCATTACTACCCCTACCATGAGACCTTCTTGAGAATGAAGCGAGATGGCACCCGAGAAGACAAGCGACGAGCCTCTAATGATCATCGAGACGATGGAGCAAGTGAGTTACTAATCGCTCGGTTTGGTAACTATCCTTACTTTTCCGTCTTTATATCGCTTGTTTTTCATTGTTTGCCCCCCTTCCCTTGAGTCATGAGATCTTAGTGGCCTTCGAGGCCGTAGTATGGTTGCTCCCGACTCCCGACGACATGATTACGTCAAGAGTCAATCGATTAGTCCAATTTACAAGATTTTTACCCCTTTTTAGGAGTTAGTCGGATTTGGACGGTATCCGGGCTAGGTGACTTGATTACACCTAGCCCTCCCCTCCCATTTCCTTTTATTTCTTTCTTTTTATTTTCTTCCCCATCCATATCTTTTTTTGTCTCGGCCCATGGTGACTTGACTACACCCCGGCCGGACACCTTCTACCTTTTTCTTCACTCTATTTTTGAATTTTAGCTTTATTTTCGTAGTTTCTTTTTCTTTCTTTTGTCTCTCCGCACCCTACGATCGAGCATGACGACATGGCTCGATTTAAGTGTGGGGGAGCGATATCCTAGTATAGCTTAGTTTATTTTCTTAGTTTTTTGAAAAAAAAATCTTAAAAACCCTAAAAATTTGAAAAATTTCACAAAAATCAAAAAGATTTTCTTTTTGTGTGTTTTTATTTTGTGTCGTTGTGTCGTATTTTTGTTTTGGTGTGCGTGTTTGCCTCCCTTTTTCCTTATAGGTTGCTTAATCACCGCTAGCTTTGGAGAGCTTTCAAGACTTCCGGTAACATCTCTTCACCCCTTTTTCCTCTTTGTTCCTTATGGAGTTTGGAGGATTTGTGTGTTGTGGTGTGCTCGGGTGGAGCTTTGTAAAGTTTGAGGTTGATTTGGAGACTTGTTTGGATGATAGGGGTGGTGTTTGTTTTGTCTATATATTTTGTTTTACCTTGTTTTGTTTTTGTTGCCTTTGTTTCTTTTCCTTTCGTTTTAGTCATGTCTTCATTTTGTGTTGTGTTGTGTGTCTCGTGTGTAAATGGTTTTCGAAAACCCGGTTTAGAGGCTAGTGTGTGAGTGTGTACTTTCCCTCCTTAGTAGTGTAAATCGAGTCTTGGACTTTAATCTAGTAGAATGACCCTAAATCAATGAGTTCGTTGGTCCTTTACCTTGAGTCCACCTAGCTTACTAGGAATTTACTACGGGATTTGCACTTTTGACCACTATGACCACCCACGGTGTGAAAAGGCCTTGGTTACCGAGTCTCGTCCCTTAGGTGACCGTGTTTAGGATTGTTTGATTAGTCCAAGTTCTCAACTTTTTGTGGGTTTGAAGGGAAGGGCCCGTCCCGACTTACCCATTCACCTACCTCCTACGCATCCCCACACAATAAAACGCAATTTGATGATTTCTACCTTTCTTGTCATACAAAGGAAATGCCAAAAATGCCAAAACTTGCCAAAAAGGACAAAGAAAAGAAAAAGAAAGAAAAATGAAAGAAAGAAAAGAATGAAGAAAAAGAAAAGGCACAAAAGCCAAAAAGAAAATAGAAAAGAAGAAAAAGAAATGGCATGACATCAAACAAATCAAAATGTCGAAAAGAAAGAAAATGCCAAAAGAAAACCCGTCTCACAAAAAGAAATCCCCACAAAAATAAGCCTTTTTCCGACCTTTGCCGTGAAGAGCCTACCAAAGGACCGAGTCCCTAGGAAGGATGATAGCGGCATTAGTCGGTCTTCCCTCATTTTGCTTTATTTCCCCCTTTTTACTTGGACTAGTTAGGCGGTCTTGGACACGGGACGACCTTCTTGGCTCACGCTAAAGTGGGCGGGGTCTCACTTACCTACAGTGTCGACTAACACCGTGGTTCTTCACTTTTCCACTCCGCCGATCGTCCCGTAGTACGTTTTTAGAAAGTTGGGAGGACCTAGGTAAGTTACCAACGTTTTTATTGCTTGATCGTCATACTATTAGGGTTTAGTCCACCTTGGTTTGTATGTCTAGCTTGAGAACGTTGTCACTTACCTCGAGTCCTAAACTGGTGCTTCTTTCACCGCTTTTTGAGGGAAGCGGTATTTCTTTTGTTTTGGGTGCAACCGTCTAAGTGTTTGATTGTTTGTTTGTGTGTTTGTTTATGTGTTGTGGTGTCCGGTTGCATCCACGGTTTTGTCGCAAGACCCAACTTGCCTTGCGGAGTGCACTTTTCCTCTAAGTGCACTCGCGTGAGTTGAAGGGGCGTAGGGTGCGCTAATACCCATTCGGATAGGTTAGTAGTAGTATGTGCTTACTCGGCGAGTAAGGTTTAAGTGTGGGGGAGTTGATAAGTGTCATTTGTAGTGCCTATTTCGTAGTGTTTTGGTCCCATTTTCCTTGTGGAATCGCTCCTTGGGAGCGGTTTAGGGGCTTCTTATGCTTCCTTTAGTTCGTTTCAGGTTCCCGAGACCGATTTGGAAGAGTTGGAGCGATTCCGACTCAATACATACACATTTTGGAGCCAACGAAACTAAGGAACGATGACTCGATGCCTTGGAATCGACCCCGAGACCTTGGGATCCAATCCCGAGCCACCGAGACCCAATCCCAAGTCCCGAGAATCGATGGGAAGCCCATGAAAGGCAAGGAGGGACCAAAAAGATCTTATTGGAGGCCTACAAGGCTCATCCCGTTCGGGATGAGGTGCACAAACAAGAAGGCTCCTGACCTGGGCCCATCCCGATCGGGATCATGGCTTCCCGACCGGGACCGACCCCGTCCCGACCGGGACCACCTCATCCCGGCCGGGATGGGCTACAGCTCACCCGCGCTTGCTTTCTTTCTTCTCCCTTTCATTTGCCCTATATATACTCTTCCCTTGTTATGTAAAGTATATGCACTTCATTAGACTTTAAACCCTAGACTACTTTAGGTTAGATTAGATTAGATTAGTGTAGATTAGTCGATATTTAGTCGTTAATCTTAGATTAGTACTTGTATTAAGGGAATTCTTCAAGATCTTCTCCAAGCTTGACAACCTTGGATGTTTGTTTTGGGTTTTCTTCATTAATGCAAGTTTTGTTCTTTCTCCTTCACTAGTTTGGTATAATCCTCTTCTCTTCTACTCTTAATCTTGTTTTATTCATTCAAGTTTGAATCTTTATCATTGTTTGTTCTTGTTCTTGTTAGTTTGGTTGAGTTTGTTTATGTTTGTTTTGTTTCTTATGATTGTTCCTCTTGTTAGTGTTAGTTGTAGATTATATATGTTAGAGTAGTGTTCTTGCTAGGGTTAGTAGGGTGATTAGGGTGTTAATTGGGTGATTTAGGGTTTGTTAGAGATGTTGGTGGAAGATTTGGGTTTCCTCTTGGTTAGATGCACATCACATGTTTGTTGAAATGCTTGAATGACTAAGTAGTTGCAAATGCTTGTTTTTTCTTGCCTTTCTCTTGTGGGTAATAGTTTGTTTGTGGGTTCGGTACCCTCGCTAAGTTGCGAGAGCCCGGTGAGGACGACCCTTAGGTCGTTCTAAGTAGCGAGAGCCCGGATTCGACCTAGGCCACTATAGCGCGCTAGAACCCCGTTTGTTATGTGTGTCGCCGAGATGGGTTCTAGGTGGAACCTCTAGGTAGGTCTAAGTTGCGAGAGCCCGGACCAACCTAGATTACCCTACTACCTCCTTCACTCTAGTTCTCCCTTGACCATTCCGTTACCCCTTTAACCCCGACCTAATCCTAGCCCGTTCTCCTTTGTTTGCTTTCTCCTTAGCCTTAGTGTAGTCTAGTTTTTTTCCCCTCTCTATCATTCTTAGTTTAGTTTAGCTCGTTGACTTAGTCTAGTATTTGGGCCGACCTAGTCTAGACGCCTCTTACCGTCCCCGTGGATTCGACCCGACTTGCCCTATCTACCATAGGATTAGCCGGTTACTTTATTTGATCGGTTGGGATTCCACGACAAATCCCTACCATCAATTTGGCGTCGTTGCCGGGGACGGTGCTAGTTTAGACTTTGTTTTCCTATTTGCTTGACTTTGTCTTTGTGTTTGTGTTTTCTTTTTTTTTCTTTTTGGTTACTTTGCTTCTTGTGTGTGTGCGGTTTATTTCTCTCTTGTCTAATGCCCAAAAAGCACTAGACTTCTCACGTTTGTTCTTAGTCTACAGTTTATGCTTAGAGGTGGTGACTATCTTCTTCTTGCAACTTAGAGCCGCTTAAACGGACGGTTGCTAGAATGAGTGGTTTCCAACCGGGTATGAGCTACGATTTTCGAGCGAGCATGGGGTTTGATCTAAACTCCACACACTCGGGAGCCGATATGAGCTACCACTCTTCTTCCATGAACCAAAGCTATGACATGACGTCCCTCTACCATTATCAAGCTTCTTGGGGTAATCAAGATGGGTATGATCCTCAAGATTATGAAAACGGCTACCAACAAGTGGACGATTATCAATCCTACGATCATGGTGACTATTACTCGAGTTATGATTGTGAAACCACCATGTTCGATCAAGATTCACCTTATGGAAGCCAATACCCCCAAGACCCACAATATTACCCTCCACCCCAACCACAATATGAACCCCATGACCCACAATACTACCAACCACCCCAACCTTGCTACCAACAATATGATGCCCAACCCTTTGGGCATCATCAAGATTATCAAGGAGCCGTACAAGACCCCAATGACCACCAATCGTCAAACTTGGAGTTTCATCAATCGATGCTTCAAATGCAACAAGAAATGGCCATCCAATTGCAAAAGAATAAGGAACTCTTGGCCTAAATTCGAAGGGGAAACGAGGCGAGTAATGCTCATTTAAATGCATTATCGGTTCAAACCGTAATGTCTTTATCCCGAGCATCATATTTAGATGGAGGGTGCCCACTTGAGAGAGAGGAGCAACCTAATCACGAAGCCACCGATGTAGTTCCCTTTGATAGAGAGATTTGCTTTGAAGAACCTCAATCGTCTACCCAAAAAGAGACGAATGAGGAGATGACTCTTGGTGAAGGCATCGTTGGTGAAGAATTGGAGGAGGATAGTGAGTGGGATGGTTTGGTGGAGTTTGTAGAGTTGTTGGGTGAAATTGTGAGCCTCGAGTTGCCCTTGTCCGAGAATGTGGATAAGCATCAAGAGCCCTTAGAAAGTGAGCCAAGCAATGACTTGGAGGAGATTGAAACCGCCGGTAGAAGTTTCGATCCTATCCTCCAAGATGATGTGGGGCCGAGTGATGAAGATGAGGAACCACAACTTGAGGCAAGTGTGGGGGTGTGCATCGACGAAGTGAGGCCAAAACCGCTTTTTGTGCCTTGTTTCTTGGATGAAGCTTGCTTGTGATTGGAGGCAATGCTTAGGGAGCTAGAGACCGGTGAAGCTCGTAGGATGGAGAGACCCCGGAGACTACTTTGAAGATGATTTCGGGTCTTGGGATTCCTACTTCTTGCCTCCTGCTTGTAGGCCGTGGAGGTCGGTTAAGCTCGAGCGCTTCTTGGGCCTTCACTACGATGTCGGTAGCGCGTTCGACTTGCTCCTCCATGCCCTTGAGGGCTATGGTTGAAGAATGGAGTCCACCATCCTAGGTTTGACGGAGTTCCTAAAAGAACCATCATGTTGTATATTCCCATCTCCTCTTCTTTAGAATACTTGTGCTTGTATTTGTGTTTTATCTCTTGATTTTGGTAGTTTTGTGATATTCTTGTAATAAATGGATTATTGATGAGCGTTGTGAGGGAGAGATGTGATGTTTTGTTCGAGTTTATTGTGATAGGTGAAGTGAAGGTGACTCCTAGAAAGGAGTGGTTGATGATGGAGTTTGGTTTGCGAGCGAGGAAGTCGGTTTTTGAAGCTTATGATAAGCTTTTGGGCTTGGGGAAGCAAAGAAGACTCATCCCGACCGGGAAGAAGCCATCCCGATCGGGATGATGGTGCAGAAATTCGGACTTACTGGAGTGCATTCCCGATCGGGACGAGAGCTTCCCGATCGGGAAGGGTTTATCAACCCGATCGGGACCATCCATCCCGACCGGGATGGTCCCCTTTGTCTCCACCCATCCATTATACTCCCTCCCAACCTCCCTACTCCTCCTTACTCCTATCATATGACCCGTACACCTCACCTTACACCGATTCTCACATCAAATCCCACCCCTTACCATTACTACCCCTACCATGAGACCTTCTTGAGAGTGAAGCGAGATGGCACCCGAGAAGACAAGCGACGAGCCTCTAATGATCATCGAGACGATGGAGCAAGTGAATTACTAATCGCTCGGTTTGGTAACTATCCTTACTTTTCCGTCTTTATATCGCTTGTTTTTCATTGTTTGCCGCCCTTCCCTTGAGTCATGGGTGCTTAGTGGCCTTGTATTGTGGAGTCGCCAAATTGTCATGACTTCCCCAGCGTAGTCATGACTTCCCTTGAGTCATGACTTCCCCAGCGGAGTCGCCAAATTGTGGACATGACATAGGTCCACCCCGACGCGGCCACGCGCGGGTTTGGGAAGGCGAATGAATCTCCATATGAGATGGTCAAATTGAAGTTTAAATCGAAGTAGGAGTCGCCACCGAATTTTGTGGTTATTCGGAACCATTCGAGCCCACTCTATGTCGTAGTGGGCCGTATACAAAATACGGCCCATTTCCGATGTCAGAGTTTATTGGGCTCGTCCCTTTGCATTACGATACCGATACCGACATTATCGGATATCGTGTATTGAATGACTCTCGTTGCTAATGGATTCGGACATCCGGAAACCATGGTTCTGAGTAAGGGGTGAGGGTACGTGTTGGGAAGTTCACTAAGAACACCCAACCCCGCCCGCACTTAGCAGCCTTTACTAAGATATCATTCGTTTTTGGTGTACACGGGTTAGTTCGACGGTTGAATGATATGCAAACATTATTTTCCTAAGCATGTGAGAGAAAAATAAAATGGGTTGCTAAGTGGTTTAATGCATATTAAAAAAATAACGTCAAAGTTATTTTAGCATGTGAGTTCGTTTTAGTCTAATAAAACGATAAAAACAAATAAATAGCTACAAACACGAGAAAACGAGTTAGTAACGATGAATAAATTGAATAAAGACAAGAATGAATAATATGCATGACTCGAAAAAAGTTTTAATGACACGTGATGGATTAACACGTGTTGACCGAGGTCGAAAAAAAGTATTTTATCGAAATATGTCGCAAAAGTCGCATTTTGATGTAAGGTTCGAAAAGAATAAAAAATAGAAAAGCGAGGAAACGAAAAAAAAGGACCCGGCGAACTAGGCGGCTGCGCGAGTCGCCTGACAGGCGCGCGACTCGCGTGGCAGCCTGTTCGGGTTTTTTTGTTTGTTCGAAAATCGTTAATTTTTATAAATCGCGTACAAATATGGATTAATTTATACTCGATTTATATTTTCGATATTCTTCGTATTCGATATTCGATTATGAAATCGATATCGAATAGTCGGAATGACTTTAGAAAAAGTTTTAAAAAAATTTGTTTTGAACGAAAATTGAAAAAAAAGAATTTTGAATGAAAAAAATGTTAATTCTCTCCGCGTTTAAAATCATCGAATTTTGTTTAAAAAAAGTAATGATTTTGATAGCATCAACGAGAATTAATTAATTTAGTTCTTGTAGATACGATATTCGATTAGAGAATCGGTATCGTATTTTAAGAACGTTATATAAAAAACAGTTTTTTTTAGTATCGATTATTAGAAAAATATATGCGATGAACGACCCATATTAAAATATGAAACGACCGAGGAAAACTAAAAAAAAGGAAGAAAAACGTGAGAAAGAGGGAGAGAAAAGAGAAGAATCGGGTTTGATTTACACCCTCAACCTACATGCTTTAGTTTCTCGGTATAGAGCTCGTCGGACGGTGGCTTAGGCACGGGAGCGTCGAGATGATGCGGGATGAGTTAAGGTGTCGGTTTGGTGCGTTTTTTTAGATGTGTGATGGGATTGGTTCGGCCGGATGGAAGGAGGTTTCGTCGGTATTTCGGGACGATATTTTGGTGTTCCTTCGAATGTGTGTGACTTATAATTGTTGTATATCGATCGATGGTTTTTTTTTTGTGTTTTTGTGTTTGTGTATGAGGTCCTATTTATAGGCGCAGAGGTTTAGGTGAGGTGCCTTGCTTGGATAACAAGAAACACCGGTTTGGATAGGAAACACGAGAGTTTGAAAGGGAACGAAAGTCTCGTTTCTTGGTGGGGAAGCCAAGTATTCGGCTGGTTGGGGAGTGTTGGCCGAGTATTCGGCTGTCTTGGACGAGTATTTGGAGCTCGGTCGGTGTCTGATTCGGTTTCCGGATAGAATTCCTACTTTAGATCGAATTCTATCCTTAAACGGATTTGTTTAATATTATTTGAAAGCTGATTTTTGTGGTGTTTGAGTCCGAATCAGCCGTGTAGTGTCACGGCCAGCTCGTGTGACTCGGGAAAAAAAAAATATCTTTGACCGGGTTTGACTCGGTCGCTAAAAGACGGTTTTGCCCCTAGTGTCGGAATCGACCCAAATTAGTCTCATTTGACTCGAAACGACCCACTGGGCCTGGATTTGAGGTTGATTCTGTAAGATTTGTACTCCGTAATAAGCCTAAACCAAATGTCCATGATTTCAAGCCCATATCCGAGTCCATTAAAGCATGTTTGCGTCCTATCATCATCGGGTGTTTGGTGGGACCTACTATAGACACCTGGCGGTCAAAATGTGGGTGTCTACAGTGAGGCTTCACCCGATCCGAACCCGATCCATTGACATCCCTATTGTTGAGTGAATATTTTCATCCTAATTCCATATGAAGTCCTACTTGGGTTTGTAAGATAGTTTTTGGTTAAGTTTGGATAGAAATGCTCCATAAGTTATACTCGTAATCCGTAGAAATTATACACGTGTAGTAACGGAAAAAAATGCATGCTTTTTTACATTACAATTAGGGCGATACGGTTATTCGTTCAGAAGCATTTTTTGTCGTATAATACTTGATCATGAAGGATTAACTTTACCTAATAACATTAATGTTGCAGTTAGTACATATATCCATCCAATTATTATTGATTTAATTTGTGGGAGTGGGTTTTTGAAATGCTCATTAGGTTTAGAGGGTAAAAATAAAATGAAGTGAAGTTAACGCAAGCTGTCTCTTATTGCACAAGTCATTGATGGTTCTTGGGCACTTGCTGGAGACTTCAATACAGTCATTAACCATAGGAGAGTGTGGGAGGTAACACTAAACATGATGACATGAACGACTTTATATAGTGCATTGATACCTGGTGCTCCTAAGTCGTATGCTCCCAAAGATACTATTTATACACTTATAACCACAAAACTAAGACAGTAGTGTAGGAAAATAAGGGTCGATCCACAGAGAAGACAAAGTAATTTAAGTGAAACTAGCAATAATTAATAACTAAGAAAGGGGGGTTGATTGGGTGATTGAGTAACTAAACTAACTAATAAGCAAACAACGAAATCGAGAATAATAACGAAGGAGTTCAGATGATTAAAACGATCTCAGATAAGAATTTTCCACAACTAATTATCAAATTGATCATAGACTAACAACTTTCTCCTAACTCTTGAGCAAACTATCGTGGGAAGTAAATCCCGAATCTCACGCGGATATTATTTGACTCGAAACACGATAATCAAATAACCTAATTATCAAACAACCTAATACACGCGATTAAGTTTAATTCAATAATAGCATTAACGAATAGAGAACGATAGAAGTGACGACCAATAAAACACACGATTATTAGTTCGAATCACAAGTTAAATCTCTCTCTAACCTAGATATGATGAAACGCATCCAATATTAAGGTCAAAGGTTGTTACTTTATCTAACGGGTTTGAACAATTACGGATTCAATCGCTAGAATAACAATAGATTGAAAATTGCAAAGATTAATTAGCTACTTTAATCTAAACATTCAACAATCATGCAAATATGAACGGAGAAATAACAATACTCAAGAGATAGAATAGAGAAGGATTAAAGTCTCACAATTGACTAATTAGAAGCTTCAAATCTTAATCTGAGATGATGGAATTAGTTCTTCATGCTAGGGTTTTTGCCTCTTCTCTAATTCTAATTGAACGTGATATGATTGATTAATGATTCGTGAATAATCAATCTCACCACTTAACCTAATACTAGTCTCCTAATAATAATAATAATAATAATAATAATAATAATAATAATAATAATAATAATAATAATAATAATAATAAGATATAAAGTTTCCTAAATAAAACAAAGTCTTCAAAATGAAATAAATTAAGGCGGAATAAAGCTGAGACGCGTCACGGGAACAGGCTGCCGCGCGACCCGCATAAGAACCGCGCGACTCTCCTGGATCTGGGGCGACTCGCGTGGTGGCCTGTTTCTCTTCACGGTTTCCTTCGTCGCTTCCTCGCTCTGTTTCTTCTATTGGGCTCTCTAATTCTTCATCAGTCATACATTCTTGGCCCAACTACGATCGAGATCAAAATCCTCCAAATAGCTCATATTACATTCGTATCAAAATAACACAAATATACCACAAGATACTCGATTAAGCTCACAAAAATACACAAAAACCGTCGTAATAACTACGACTAAATCCGGCCCATCAAATATCCCCACGCTTGAACCTTTACTCGTCCTCGAGTAAAACTCAAGGAACACAAATAAACACAACCATCACCGATCCAAAATATGCGGGGATAACATTACACACATCGGCCCTCACTCGTTTTCCACCAAACTCCCTCGTTTTGAGACTATGCACAAGTTAATCCACCATTTGAATGAAACTCAACTCCAATGTTCAAGTGAATCAACACACCCAATACCAAACTACTATCATCGACTCAAATCATCAAAATAAGGGATATTAGCAAATAAAGATAAGCTAATGTCAATATCTAACGCCCCTTATTTCTCCAATCCTAGAACGGATCACACGTGCTACTAATGTCACCGATGGTAAAAATGTATACCACAATATTCCACAACCCACACATGTGATCAATCCTAAACGCCTCTAATAGTTCAATACATCAACCAAAACATCACCAATCGCAAAAGATATAGTGCTACGACCACACCGCACCGCGATTCTTCTCACCTTAGCCAACTATCCTACCCTTCCGACCTTCTATGTCGCCCTTCTTATGACGCCAACACCAAAAAAATGGAGAAAGTAGTAGTGATCTTTTTTCCTAATTCCCTCATTTTGCCTAGAGCGTCCGCCCTTGCGGATTTTCACTCTAGCTTTCATTTTTCCTCACACTACTCTCGTGGCACGCAACTCGATTTTTCTTTTTACCCGGAGCGCCCTTTCGGGTTTTCACTCCGTCCTCGGCCACATTCCCCACCTTTGCCCAGGCGCCCTTTCCGGGTTTTCACCTAGCCGGGTTTATTTCTTTCTTTTTTTTTCAATTTTTTTTTCTTTTTTTTAAACTAAAAGACGTAATACAAACTAATTACTATATACAACGAGATAATTTCCCTCCCCACGCTTGAATAACACATCGTCCTCTAATGTGTGAACTAAGGACAACAAAAAATGGGAAGAGAAATACCTCGGGCTCAAGAGTGAGAAGAGGAGCCGGCGTCACGTGACTTAGCCTCACGTGCCGCCATCCTAGATGATCTCGCTTGCTCACGGGCTGCAAGCTCTCCATAAAACTCGGGAGATGGTTCCGAGTAGTCATTAGGGTGCAACTTCAACTGCAACCGATTCATACACCTACCGAATTCAGCAGCCAACCTACTGTTATAGATTCCTCGACTCGATCTTCTATTGATTCGCGCCAATCTCTCCAACGATCGAAATCAGACATACCCTCGGGCTCCTCCACAACCGGGGCACTAGGCTCAGTAGTCGGTCTAGGAAATTGCTCATCATGTTCAAGGTAAAACGCAGCTGCGGTAGGCCCCAACGGTAACGGGTTCCCATCTGGACGAGGCAAAATCATGAAATGCTGGTGGGAAGTGCCGAGCGTCCAGATTAGGTAGGTTTTCGCAATCGGTCGCGAAATCATAGAACAACTCTCCATGAACTTAATACTAATAGTAGTATCACCTACGACAGGAGAATCCGTCATCTGGGGTAGTCCAAGATACCGAGCTAAAAGAGTAATCATACCACCCATCGGAATATTCCCCGAGACCGCCTTCTGGTGCTTCTCACACAAATTCAAGAATATATCGAGAAAATCCGGGGTCCCCAAACATTCGGGCATCATGGCCCACAAATACATCAAATTCGCCCTAGGTAGATGTGTCGGTTCACCTTTGCAAAGAAATGTGGAGTTCAAAAGTCGGTGAACATAACGAAGGGCAGGATGAATAATATCGGCATTCTTAGCCCCTTCATAAGCATTCCCAGATATTTTCTTCCAAAATTCATCCATCATGCGCGTAGTGGGAGTCAAAAATTCCGTCCCCCCTCTCGGTGCTATACCCAACGCCTCCCTCAATTCTGTGAAGTCTACATCTCGTTCTGAGTCTCCGAGATGAAAAGTAATGTGAGGGGGGTCGTCATTACGATGGACCTCTAAGGTGGAATTCAAGTGTGTAGCGCTTATATGTGTTCGCGTGCTTATCATAAAAGTTCGCTAACCCAATACGAGTCAATAGCGTGAACACCTCATCACTAATCCCGAGCGTCTCCAATGCCAAATTATCGACAAACTTAGTCGACATAACAACTCGATCAAATAGTTGGCGCCATACCGCTTTCTGTTTCGTACTCAAATTCTTACACCCCATATAGTCAAACGGGGTCGTCTTTTGCTTCTTTGGGGCCATGACTCAAGTTACTAACTTAGTTGACACTAACTTAACTAGAGAAGACTCGACTCAGAAGCAACTCATTAGACACACTGTGACAGAAACCGATTACCTAGACCCGGACACAAGAATTACCGCAACTCAGCAGAACAGCTCAACAACAGCATACAAACTCTAAGCTTACTAACGACAACTCACCAACGTAAACACACACAAACAGCAGAAGCGAGTTGGAAGAGGGTTAGAAACTTACATGACTTGGGACGGAAGACACAGACGCAGACCCGACGATGCCGACGACACCCGACTCACGCGCCCCGCCTGAACCCCACTCGACAGATCCACACGCGAGTCGCCTGAATCCTAGGCGACTCGCCTGACCACCCACCGGACCACGAACAGCGACGACAACTGACGGTGATCGACGACTGACGACGAACGACGCACACCGATGACTGATGCACGAACTGGGATCTGAGATTAGGGTTAGGGATTTTCGGGGAAATTGAGAGAGTATGAAGTTAGGGGTTTGGATTAATTTGATTAAGATAAGAAGAGATTAGGATTTTAGAATTTGATTTGTGAAAAAATTAGTTAGGAAATTGGATGGTTGAGGGTTTTGAATTTGGGGAAGAAATTGAATTTGGGGAAATGAGATAGGAAGTGAATAGAGGAAGTCGGCTGTTTTCGAATTTTTTATTTTTTATGTTTTATTTTTTAAAAAAATAATAAAATAATACCTGTGAGAGGGGGACCTGCGCGAGTCGCGCGGCCAGTGCCTGTAACTTCGACCCCTTTTCGATTTTTCTTCAATTTTTGCACTGATTTCAAAGGGTCTCTATGCTAGTCGCCCAAGGCTCATGCAAGTCGCTCAGTCCCCTGAAAAATCGACACTCTCCTTACCTATCAAAACATAAAAAGTTAGTAATAAAACTAAGTAAATAAAAGAAACAAACTATTAAGGAAAATAACGAAACTAATATTACGACCTATGACCCATAAAATGAAATTTTACTAGAAAGGTCTACAAAACACGGGTTGCCTCCCGGAAGCGCTCTTGTTTTACGTCGTTGGCTCGACATGTTGCACGGTAGCTCACTAAATCACTATCTGACTTGATTTATAGTTTCATCTTACAAATGAAAGACGGCCCTTTATCATGATGATAGACGCGAAATACTGGAGGGTCGTCATCTTTCTTCGTCTTCTTCTTAATCCACCCGTCGTACCAAGCTTTGGTCTCACCTTGATGGATCCTCGCATCCTTACGGCTAGCCCATAAAATTTTGCACTTCGGTGGTGTGGGAGTGAGATCCTGCAATTCACAAATACTGCTCGGAATTGATGATTCCCGACTTCTCCTCGAATGAGGGTTAGTAGAAATAACACATAGAGAATGGACATCTATATTAGTCGAATTAGGTGGACTAATTTCAAATTTAACCACCCTCCCAATAAATTCCATGGTCAAAGAACCGTTAGGCACATCAATCCGGGTTCCTGCAGTCTTCAAGAAAGGTCGACCCAATAAAATTGGGATAGCATCGGCATCATGTGCCATATCTAAAACATAAAAATCAGCAGGAAAGACTAAATTATCGACCTTGACCATCACATTCTCTACAACTCCTCTAGGTACAACACTAGACCGATTAGCTAGTTGAACAACCACTTTTGTGCTCTTTAGAGGGCCAAGTGCTAATGACTCATATACCTGGAACGGGAGGACATTTATTGATGCCCCTAAATCTAACATGGCTCCTTCGAACCGCATATGACCTATAGTGCAAGGTATGGTGAACATACCCGGATCACTACACTTGGGAGGGGTCTTAGTCTTAAACAAAGCTGACACAAATTCATTAGCTTGACCCTTAGGCTTTTTTACATTGCGTTCCTTTTGATTTCTCTTGATTGTACAAATTTCTTTTAAGAACTTCGCATATCTAGGAACGTTTTTAAGTAGGTCAAGTAAGGAATATTTACCTCGCATCTACGAAAGGTTTCGTAAATATCGCTGTCATTCTCCTTCTTTCTAGTGTCTTTTAAAGCCTCGGGAAATGGTGGGAGTGGCTCACATGTCGGAAGAATCGGGGTCGCCACCTTGGACTTGGAAGCAATTTCACTTCCCTCTTCATTAGGGAGCTTATCTTCATCGACCACTAGCTCCTCCTCTTCACGAATAATCACCGTCCTAGGCTTGGTTTTAGGCTTTTCAACCTCAACCAACTGCCTACCATTCCGCAAGGAAACCGCGCTCACATTATGCTTCGGGGTTTCTACCGTTTGAGTAGGTTGACCACCTGACTGTTTAGCTTCCAAACGATTAATCGCGGTTGCCAATTGACTCACTTGAGCCTCAAGATTCTTGAAATTTTGCTTGTTTTCCACTCGATCTTGAGTAACACTTACCGTGAGTGCCCGAATCATGTCCTCCGTGGACATTGATGAACTCGGTGCTGCTTGTTGTTGTGAAACCTGTGATGTGAACTGTTGTCCTTGAGGCCGTGGAATGAATTGACCTCTAGGAGGGGCACTTGATTGTTGGCCTTGAAAATTCCGCCATCCAAAGTTAGGATGACTTCTCCATCCTTCATTGTAAGTTTCGGAGTAAGGATCCCATTTCTTCTTGTTCGAGGTGTTATCCCAAACACCATTCACCTCTTCGGAACTACCCTCTTGCACATAAGGGCATAAATCACTATGATGTCCCTCCGTGGAGCATATACCGCACACCGTAGTTTGTTGCCTACCTCCCATCATAGCTTGGATCGCCGACGTTAAACTATCAACTTTCTCTTCAAGGTTTGAAGTAGGGTTCAATGAGCTAACAACGCGCTTTGAATTTCTCCTAGCATAATCCCTCGAACTCTCCGTGAGATCACTGATAATATTCCATGCTTGCGTCGGGTTCTTGTTCACTATACCACCGCCACTAGCCGAATGAATCATGCGACTATCCTCGGGTGTAAGTCCACCACAGATAATATAAGATGAGATCCTGATCCGAATACCCATGATAGGGACAACTAGCACATAATTGCTTGAATCTCTCATAGAACTCGTACATGGTCTTCCTGTCTCGTTGTTCCACATTGCTAATGGCTTTCTTCAAGTGCGCAGAACGGGACGGTGGGAAGTACTTCTCTAGAAATGCCTTCTTCATATCCACCCAAGTTGTGACACTATTGGGTGGTAGATAGTACAACCAATCTCTTGTGTTTCCCTTTAATGAAAAGGGAAAAGCTCGTAGCTGAAGTTGCTCGTCAGTCACTCCCGTCGGCTTCATACTAGAGCACACAATATGAAAATCCGAAAGATGTTTGTTCGGATCTTCGATGCTCGTTCCATTGAAAGTGGGTAGATGATGAATCAGACCCGATTTCAATTCAAACGTGGCTCCCTCGGCTAGAGCTGGCAAAGTAATGCACAATGGTTGAACCGCAAGATCAGGAGCTGTGAGCTCCTTCAGAGTCTGTGTTTCTCTTGCCATGATTACTTCGTCCTCAGATTCGGGTACAGACTCCGGTATCGAATCTAGATCACTTTCGGGCTCGGGCTGCTGAAAAATGACCAACTCGCTATTATCACCTCGTCTCCACCTGAAAATGGAACGTTCAATCTATGAGTCGAAGGGCTCGAGTGGGTTGTTAGTGGAACGAGTATTATGCATAAGCTAGCGTACCTAAAATACAAATAAAACACAAAAATTAACTATTGCCTTCCCCGACAACGGCGCCAAAAATTTGGTGCTCCTAAGTCGTATGCTCCCAAAGATACTATTTATACACTTATAACCACAAAACTAAGATAGTAGTGTAGGAAAATAAGGGTCGATCCACAGAGAAGACAAAGTAATTTAAGTGAATTAAAACTAGCAATAATTAATAACTAAGAAAGGGGGGTTGATTGGGTGATTGAGTAACTAAACTAACTAATAAGCAAACAACGAAATCGAGAATAATAACGAAGGAGTTCAGATGATTAAAACGATCTCAGATAAGAATTTTCCACAACTAATTATCAAATTGATCATAGACTAACAACTTTCTCCTAACTCTTGAGCAAACTATCGTGGGAAGTAAATCCCGAATCTCACGCGGATATTATTTGACTCGAAACGCGATAATCAAACAACCTAATACACGCGATTAAGTTTAATTCAATAATAGCATTAACGAATAGAGAACGATAGAAGTGACGACCAATAAAACACGCGATTATTAGTTCGAATCACAAGTTAAATCTCTCTCTAACCTAGATATGATGAAACGCATCCAATACTAAGGTCAAAGGTTGTTACTTTATCTAACGGGTTTGAACAATTACAGATTCAATCGCTAGAATAACAATAGATTGAAAATTGCAAAGATTAATTAGCTACTTTAATCTAAACATTCAACAATCATGCAAATATGAACGGAGAAATAACAATACTCAAGAGATAGAATAGAGAAGAATTAAAGTCTCACAATTGACTAATTAGAAGCTTCAAATCTTAATCCGAGATGATGGAATTAGTTCTTCATGCTAGGGTTTTTGCCTCTTCTCTAATTCTAATTGAACGTGATATGATTGATTAATGATTCGTGAATAATCAATCTCACCACTTAACCTAATACTAGTCTCCTAATAATAATAATAATAATAATAATAATAATAAAAAGATATAAAGTTTCCTAAATAAAACAAAGTCTTCAAAACGAAATAAATTAAGGCGGAATAAAGCTGAGACGCGTCACGGGAACAGGCTGCCGCGCGACCCGCATAAGAACCGCGCGACTCGCATGGCCGCGCGACTCGCCTAGATCTGGGGCGACTCGCGTGGTGGCCTGTTTCTCTTCACGGTTTCCTTCGTCGCTTCCTCGCTCCGTGTCTTCTATTGGGCTCTCCAATTCTTCATGAGTCATTCATTCTTGGCCCAACTACGATCGAGATCAAAATCCTCCAAATAGCTCATATTACATTCGTATCAAAATAACACAAATATACCACAAGATACTCGATTAAGTTCACAAAAATACACTAAAACCGTCGTAATAACTACGACTAAATCCGGCCCATCAATACCTGTAATGTCATGGGCTACAGGTGCGTGGTTCACTTAGACCAATAAGCAAGAGTTCAATACTTGGAAATACAGTTGACTTGATAGATTCTTGGTTAACGAGGCTTGGACTGATTTTTTCCTGAGATGAAGGCTCACTTTCACCCTGAGGACTTGTTTGATCACACTCCATGTACAGTCACTGTTTCTAATAGTAACAAAAAGAGAGCAAGCTTCAAGTTCTTTAGGATGTGGAATTCTGCACCCTCTTTCGTTCTGTTATAACGGAATAGAAAGACAAACAAATTAAAAACGTAAAATTGAGAGACAGACAGATTTACGTGGTTCACTAACAACCTGTTAGCTACATCCACGGGCAGAAGGAGAGGATAGTTTTATTAATTTGAGGAAAGATTACATATTTCAGACTGATATCATAATTATTAGGGTAGAGGTATGAGATTTTATATAATACTCTCAACCTAAATAGAAACTCTAAACAGATTAGGAAACCCTATAAAATAGATAGCCCCTGCTCAATACTCAGATATTGATTAGGAAACTCTAATCAATCAGATATTAATTAGGAAACCTTCCTAATTAAACAGATTCAGGTCAGAAACCAATTCGAGATCCAAAAGAACAATTGTTAGGCACTTATTTCCTAACAATCTCCACCTTGACTTGAATTGTCTCACAATCAGATCTGACAGATGTACCAGATGCACTCCATCGAATGCCCGATGTATCAGATGCACTCTAACGAATGCCAGATGTACCAGAAAAATTCTCAATCAGACAGATGTACCTGATGCACTCCAACGAATGTCAGATGTACTAGAAATAAAACTTCTCTCCCCCTCATGCCTCATATATTGCCCAACAAAGGGCAATCAGATATTTCCATAATTTAGCAAGTCCAAACCATGTTGGAACTTACTATTCGGAACTAGATCAGACAGACCCATCCTTTCATCTTCATTACCATACATGTTCGGAAGCTTGATTGACCGCTCACGGGCCAAACTCTGTTGCTTCTGAACTAGTAATGAGGAACCTGATGGTTCAGACTCAGATTCTTATTGTAGTGATTGATCTTCAGACTTTGCTTCACTCTCGCCAAAAGTTACTTGCTACTCCACTTGTTTATCAGTACTGCCACTACTTCTATCTTCCTCCAATTTCGGTGATGATATCATCAGACAGACTATACTCTCCTCCAGAACGGCCATCTCAGCGGTGATTGTGTCGTCTTTCTTCACGAATGGCGCCCACCATCTATGTTGTTTTAAAAACGCCCGCATCTTGATCTACCGCAGACTAAAACTATTCCTCCCATTAAAAATCTCAATTTTCACGCTCATCTCAGACATCTTTCTCACAGATCGGAAGAACCCGTTCCTATGGTGACAACAAAATGGTAAAGAAGATATAGTGACACAACTTTTTTTTTGTATTGTTAAAAAACTAAAGGCCCTTAAGAAGTGTCTCAAGGAACTTAACATGGAATGCTTCTTTGATATTGAGAACCATACCAACAAGGCTAGAAAAGAACTGGAAGATATTCAACTCCAAATTGCAGCCTCATGTCAACATGATACTCTTATCACTGAGGAACAGTATGCTCATGATGATTTTTAAGCAAAGACAATAGCCAGGTACAACTTTATTCAATAGACGACAAAGGTTAGATGGGTGGAGGAACAAGAGTCTAATATAACTTACTTTCACCAAACCATCAAACAATATTGTTACGTGAATAAAGTCACTCAAATTGAGGATCAATATAGATAGGCTTCTATGTACTGATAGCTCTAGTATTCAAGCAACTTTCTAAGGTTATTACAGTACTCTTACAGAGATTAATAATCCAACCTATGTTGTGAGATCAGAGGTTGTTCAAAATGGGGGGTGTGCTGCAACCAAGAGCACCACACTCTCCTTGACTGATGTGTGTAGCATGTTAGGTATGATCTGTGTGTAGTAGTCGACGATTTCTTCTCTACTGGTAAAATCCTTAGACAACTGAATGCTACTACTATTACTTTGATTCCTAAATGTGAGAGGCCTCAAACAGTCAAACAATTCCGACCTATAGCATGTTGCAACCTCATTTACAAGGTCATTTCTAAATTGCTCTGTAGTAGGTTAGCCCTTCTATTGTTTGATCTAATACATCAAAACCAAGGTGCATTTATCAAGGGTACATATATCATAGACAATGTGCTTATTTGTCAAGATCTGATGAGACTTTATACCAGGAAATATGCTACCCCTAGAAGCCTTTTAAAGATTGGCCTCCAAAAGGCTTATGAATCAGTTGAATGGAAGTCTATATTCGCCAACTGCTCATCAAATTGAATTTTCGTCCTTATTTTACTCAGCTTGTTAAGCAATGCATCACTATAACCTTCTACACTTTGTCCCTTTATGGACCCTCCTTTGGCTTCTTTAAAGGAAAATGAGGGTTGAGACAAGGGGATCCCATATCTCCCTTCTCTTTACTTTATGTATGAAGTACCTGTCTCGAATGCACACTTACGCTATATGAAAATGGGTTTTCAAGTACCATTATTATCCCATGTGCAAGGAGGTCAAGCTCACCCATTATCTAGTATTTGCAGATAACTAATTACTCTTTTATAAGAGGATGCTCGATCTATCATACTCTTCATGAGAGCATTATCTTCTTTCTGCCAAGCCTCTGGTCAGAGTAGAATAACTTAAAACATGAAGCCTACTTCAATGGCACCCTTAAAGCAGACATTGTTTTTGCTCCAAGCATCCTGGGAGATCAGTCGCCTTTCAAGTATCTTGATGTTCCTATCAAATCGGGGAAATTAACTAGGAAAGAATGCATTATACTCACTTAAAAGATGATGAACAAGATTAGAAGTGTTTGAGGATCCAAACGCTCCTCTTTCCCAGCTGGTGTTGGTCGGCTAGGTGCTCCCTAACTCACTTCCTCGTGTTGTTTGTCGTCTGGATGCCGCACAAGGAACACACAAGGGCCTCGGAGGTCGTCCGAGGTTGCCTCTCTGACGCTCAAGTTAGTAATGAGATTTTGGTGAAATTAAGTCTAAGTATGTGTCTTTACCTCTTTTCTAGTGAGATAAGTGCTCTTTTGTGCTTATTTTGTGAACCCTTGGTTAGTGGCATATGGTCTTGTATTTATAGGCAAGTGAAGATACCTTTGAATCCTGACGTCTGGCTTGCCGTCCGGGTGCATTATTCCTTGGCCGACGAGGTCCAGACGAGACCCATGGGCGTGGGAGCCTTTGGGAAGCCGGCAAGGCCTGGGATGGGGAAGGTGGCTGGCTAGGGCTAGTCGGCCGGACGTCGACCCCCATCAAGAAGTATAGGTGCAAGGAAACTATCCAATGCTAGTAGGATAACTCTGATCAATGTTATTCTAATATACCCTCTATATAATTATTGGGTATGTATCTTTGTGATCACTAAGCATATTATCAATAAAGTGGAAGTCATTTGTAGGAACTTCTTGTGGGATGAGAGTGATGAATATAAAAAAGTACATTTGTGGCATAGGACAGGGTGAGTACCAAAATCAGAAAGGGGTCTTGGAATAAAAAAAAGTTGGCATATGGAACATAACAGTAGTGGCAAAGCTAGTGGACTAGGTTACACTCAATCTAGTAGGCTTTGGATCAGGTGGGGTGAACCAAATATACACAATGCAACAGAACTGGCATGACCTATGCACCTTCTCTTGATGTTTCTTGATTATGGAAAAGCATTTGTAACGTTAAGTAGAAAATAAAGACAGCATACACCAGTGGAATCATTAACAACACATATTGTGGCTTCTCAATAACAATGACCTATGACTCGCTTCAAGCACATCAGGATTGATGTGGTATGTCGGGATGCTCTAGGTGGGATCAACTGGGTCATTACGTACAAAGAGGGGGGAAGCAATCATGGAAGCTAGTGGTGTAGTGGGAGCGGAGGCTATATTGGAAGCGGTCAAAGAAGCAACAAGAAGAGGGATTCACATACTCATTGTGGAAAGTGATAACAAGAGTGTGATCGATGTGATTAGGGACAAGAAGAAAGGCAGAAACGAACTCTATACCATTTGCCATGAGATAAGGTAAGTGTGAAGATTTTGACGGCTTACAGTGGTATTTTATTAGACGGAACTTTAACTCTTTAGCTCATTTTATTACTTATATTGATTTAGCACCAAGTTGTAGTAAGTAGGTGGGAAGGTGATATACCTCCAAACATGATTCTTTTGAGTGATGTCGATTTACGTTCTACTCGTATTGATTAACTAGCGAATAACTCGTGCATACGCACGATTTCTAAATTAATTTTTGTTTGTACAAAAAGTTTAGTCACATGACAAAATTTAAGAGATTATGATTTGATAGAGGATTCTAAAATTAATAAATCTGTGAAATTTTGATTCAACTCGACTCGTAAATCCGTCCGGGTTTTAGAGTTAAAGACCTTAAAATTTTGACTTGTGACCCTTTTCGCTCGATCCCGAAATTATCCGTTAATTTAGGACCAAAATACGACCCAAACGGGTCGATCCGGTATTACTACAATATTAGTTCGATGACGTTTCATGAAAATTACTACAATATTAGTATATGAGTATTATATTTAAAATAATTATTACAAAATTGACTTTAATATTTAAATTTAAAAAATTTATTTAATAGGGAGTAGTATATGTTTATAAAATTTAATAATAAAGTATTTATAAATAATATACTCCCTCCGAGTTCCTATTATTGTCCCATAAGGCTTTGGAGTGAAAAATAAGGATGAAGAAATGAGTGGTTGAAAAAAGAAGAAGGAAGAGAGAGAAATGAGAGATTAGTTGTGAACCACACATTGATGGCCTAAAAATGAAAGTTGGACAAAAATTAAACTCAGCCCAAAAAAGAAAGTAGAACAATAATAGGAACTCGGAGGGAGTAGCTTTTACATTTTTAAATTGTAAATATGGTAATTACTGAATTTAATAACATTATAGATATTAAATATGATTATTATTAAGAAAATAATTTTTAAAATTTTTAATTGGCAAAAGGTAAGGCGCTGGAAATTATATCCGTCTAACATTTTAACCCTAATTCGACCCATGACATATATTTGACCTGACCCATATGCAACTTGTATGACCTAACCTGTTTGATAGTCTATTAGAAAGTATGAGAGTGAATTTTTTGTTAGTATTAAATTATCACAAGGTTAGTATTTATATGAATATATTATATTTAAAATAATAATTAAAAATCTATAACTTTAATATTATAAATTACAAAAATAATAAATTTATAAAAATTTTATAGTAGCATTTAATAATAAAGTATTTATAGAATAATAAAGTGTTTTACAATTTTTTACTTAAAATACGGTAATTAATTTAATTTAGTAACATTATTGATATTAAATATGATTAATAATATAATTACTCGTATTTTTTAATTGATCAAATGTAAGGCGTTGGAAATTATATATGCGCAGTAGTCTGACCTTAACCCGACCCGCGACATTTATGTGACCTGACCTGTAATTTTCCCTCCCCGTATGATCTAACCGCTCGACATGTTTGTTAGAAAGTATGGGAATAAATTTTCTGTTACTCAGTATTATGTTACAACTTTTTTTTTCTCCAATGTATGTAATTGGTAGAATTGATAGATAATAAAATTTTTGGTTACTGTATGGATGACCATACGTACAACTGAGCTTAATGTTGACAAAAGTTTATTTGTCAAACCCAATTTAGTTAATGGAGTAGTAGTATTTTGGCGGGAAAGTTGAAAAGACTATATTACCCATTTGTTTTTGTCTTTGTTTTACTGAATACTAGTACTAGTATAGCACCCGCACAATTGTGCGACACATAAAATTTCAATTAATGTGACGTATATTGTCTGACTTTAACCGGTTGGGTGTGTGACGTTAACTGCTTTATTGTGTGACTTTAACTGGCAAGGTATGTGACGTATTGGATGGTGTATTGTGTGACTTTAATTGGTTGAGTGTTATTCTTTAAATGATATGTTAATTAATCTATCGAATATAATGTTAGTTGATACAATTTTGTCTAATTCATGCAATATACTGTATATAGGTCACCGATTATAGTATTTTTTTTTTGCATTTAACCATGCATAGTACTATCAATTAAATATTTTTAGAAATTTTTTGGCAAGCTTAATAATCTTTTATTAATAAAAGAAAAACCCATAGAGTCCTACGTGGCGCAGTAGAGGCTCTCAATTTCCAGCTTCCAAGCATTCTAAGCAACTTCACAAAACAAGTATCCTAACTGTAACTAATTGCTAAGTAGTCCCACCCAATTCCTTATTTTACTAACTACTCCCCCATCCCAACCAAACATTCCCAATTTCCCAGGAATGAGGCTGAATACACCAATTTACTCCTCCCATAAACCACCTCGGCAATGTACATGTACATCTTGAATAACGAAGGAACCCTTCGATTCCCATCAATTCACCGTCACAATTATCAATCCTCATCACTTGCTCTACACCATTTTCCTATAGAATGGAGTCCGATTGTGCATATGCAATTCGTCCTTCTCAAATCGTATCATCCATCAACATTTTTTCAAGATCCGGGCAATCATGTCCTCTGAAAAGTTTGTCACCATCTCTGAATTGAAAGAAGGCGATAGGATTGAAAATATGAATGTGAGGGTCATTCATCGCTTGACACGTCCCACTTTCAAGGACAAGAAGAAGACCGAATCAATCGAGGTGTTGTTGATTGATGATACGGTATTATTCTTAAAATCGTTCTTCTAATTGCTGTGTTGGTTATATCAGTTTTTTATTTATATCTACCTTAACTAAATTCTGATTTTAGTTGTGTTGGTTTCTTATTTATATCGTTCTTCTAATTGCTGTGTTGGTTTCGTCCCATTCATGCCCCTTATTTTTTATTCTCTTCTTCTTCGTAGAACCATGTAATCCAAGGTACTGTGCGCAAGCAAGTGTTGTTGAAATTTACAGGCTCACTAGAAGTTGGACTGGTGTACACATTAAAAAACGTTAGTGTCAGTAACAACGTTGGGTACAAAAAGGCTACACCTGCACCTTACCGACTTTACTTCGAATATTCCAGCAAGGTCATTCATTTTGCCAGAGAACATTCTATCCCCGAGTATGGCTTCCGTTTTGCAAATTTCGAGGATATCATAAATGGTCGAGTTCCAACAACACATTACATCGGTATGTTTATATCTTTGTCTACGTATCGTCTGAAGCACATTACAAATTTCGAGTATATCTTTGGCTTACAAATTATGTATCTTCTGAAGCACCATGTACTTACTTTTAATCTACGTAATGCAGATTTAATTGGGAAATTGTTTGAGATTGGTCCCTTGACCGAGACTAAGAACGGGTTTAAATATCGCACCATTATGCTTGAGGATGTGGAGTAAGTCCTGCCTTTCACCACGGAATAAATTTGAGATCTTTTTCTCCAAATGACTCATCCAACTTACATTGCTAACTCTGCCTTCTTCGGGTTGCAGGTGCTGTCAAATCCCCTGCACTTTATGGAGTCCTTATTCCGTTGATCTTCCCGGACTTATACAGAAACAGCCGAATCCAGAACAGTCTCAGGTAGTTGTTCTGCAATGTGTTGAAGTTTAAAAATTCGATGGTTGGCGTTTGCAGACGTCTTATAACGCAACTAAGATCCACTTTGGACTGGACATTCCTGAGGTCGCGGCTTTTTGTAACAGGTCTGCATTTATTTGTAGTTATAGTTTCCTGCCATCACAATTTTACTGCATCTGAGACCGTATGTAATTCATTGTCAAAACTATCGCCGCAGTTTCTCAACCCCCGCACCTAGCAACTCTCTTCAGATTATAAACAAGGCGGACGAGGAGGGGGAGAAAGAGATCCTGACATTAGACAACATTAAAACCATTAACGAGATTATGGAGAATGAAAAGGTGATCTACCCATCTTTCCTATTTTACTTTTACTAAAGTATGAACGTAAACTTCTCATCTTCCCTTATACATTTGTTACACTGGATGCAGCCTGGATACTTCTACACTTACGGTCGAATTATCGACTTAGAGTGCAATAGTGGTTGGTACTACAACAGTTGCAATAGGTGCCGTTCCAAGGCAATGAAGAATGAGCAAGGTCGTTGGATGTGCAATAGGGCTGGCTGTGATGGAAACATTAACAAATACAACTCAAGCGAACCAAGGTAAGTACCCCACCGCCAGTTACCCTGTCCCTGATTCATCCACCTATTTTATTTTCGCGCACTAAGTTCATAGTTTTCGTTTCGACGCATGGAATAACAGGTTCCAAGTGAAGTTCTTGGTATCAGACTTTGGTGATGACAAGGTTCAGTTCGTGGGTTTTGATACCCAAATGGGCGATTTCCTCGAACCATTCGCCAAGCAATTAAGAGATAAGCTTGAAAAGGTAGTCAAATTCGTTCATCTAAGATCTAATAGATTACGTTCCCCACACTACTTGCGTGTAACATTCAATGACTTATATGCCTTACCACATTGCGTACCTATCTGACTCACTATTGTCGTTCACATGTTTTTAAAGGAAGGGAAGCAAGATTCGATACCAGATGAATTTGAATTTTTCCTCAACAAAAATTTCATCTTCAAAATTCATATCAGTGAGAGATACAATGTCGAGCAAGGCTCGCATTCCTACACCATAACGAAGATGAGTGACGACCCTCACATGTTCGACAATTGGATGAATTAGTGCAATGAGAGGGTCAAGGTTTGTACTTACAACATAACTTTTGTTTCATCTTTAATAATAAACCTTTCTCAAGTGTTCTCCTATTTGTCTTCCCCCCGACACAGCGTGATATGACAATTTTGAAGTACAGTACCGAACAAATCACAACGATTACACAGTCTGCACAGGTATAGACCTCATCCAACTATGTCATATTTCTTCCCCTCGAGCATCTTTACCACCGCACTAATGACACGTACTGTTTGTTGTTCGATGATGGCACTGAAGAGATAGTTGGAGAATTTAAGAGAGAGTCTGCCACCAAAGAAAACGAAGTCTGTGGTCTGTCGAACATCCAGACACCCTTATGAGGTTAGTACTTACGTTCCTGCTCTACACCAATTCAATAAGTCTTTAAATTTAACGAAATCAGTGACCTAGCCTTTCTTACGTGCAGGCTTCTGACATAGCTTCCCTCGCTTCAACTTCCAAAGTCACTCCAATGAAGAGGACAATACCCGCTATTGCTTTCAACTTGGAAGACGACCTAGAAGTCGATACAGAGTCGTCCACAAAGGACGCTGACAGCAGGAAGAAGGAGAAGCTTAGCTGAAGCTTCTTCGCAGCTATGCCACAAGGGAGAAAATTAATTTTAAGTTCTATTGCATTAAGTTTTTAATTCTTTTTTTTCCAAGTACTCGAAACTCTTTTATCGATACAGTCCTATGTCTCTTACAATTTCTCATCTTTTGATGCAAAAGATTAGGTTTTTCATCTTTTTGTTAACGATGCAATTTGAGTTTGAACGATAATTTGATATCTGTCTCCCTTTTTATTTGGTAGCAATTTCGATTTACGTGCCTCCGACTCAACAACACTTTAAATATTCACATCCTCTACTGCATTCAGCATTTCGCTGCAAAGACATCGACTTTTGAAATGCATAACAACAGACTATACTACATGTTGTAGTCAGGTTGTACATAGTTTCTTAGTATGTATTACAGTACAGGCGCAATCACGTTATTTATAATCAAAGTAACTAAAAACATTGAAAGTAAGGAGAATGTCAACTTCCAGTTATAGATGACTTGATGATTGCAACTTTACTTATACCATCTGTCTACCTATAACTCTTCCTCCTACTACGCGAAGAAGTGTTTGATCGTAAAATTTATAACTTATATGCGCATTCAAATATTTCCGGTGACATGTTCACTTCGACAAAAAGGTCATATATTGAAGTTTGATTTACTAAAAATACGCTCAGTCCACATTTGCGGCCTCCTATAAATAATATACATCGACAATACTTAACTCCATAAAATTCTAAGGATGTATTAATAATTCAACCGCGTTTTAATTGGTATTAGATCGTCGCCCGATAAATTACTGCGATTTCGTTCTTCCGCATCTCGGCTATCCCACAAATTTAGTTCGTTAGCATCATTGTAAAAATAAAATGCATTTTGCGACATTGAATGTCCCGACTCAATAAACTACCAACTTTCAATTATGTTCCCAAAGATACCTATGATTACTCAATGGACATGGTCTTTACAATTCTACACTTCACCACATGTTTCTTGGTTATATATTCATAGTTTGCAGACATTGTATGTAAAAACCAAATACATGTTCACATTATCTCACCGTCATTCTTTTTTGCAATTATGGTACATTCTAAGAATGTCATGCCATCTTCTTACTTGGTGTCAAATGACGTGCGCCACGATGCTGAAGGTATGATCTGTCAACTCTGTTTTCACCTCTTGACATATTGGTCGTACCACCAACACAAAATGAATCGCTTTTTCTGACGTCCAAGGGAACATTGTTCCCACTGTCCACACAGGTACTTCTTATTCAAACACCGATCGAAGCGAACAATCTCTTTCCACTAGACAAGGAAAGCGGAAGTTAGATAACGAAAATGTTGTTTCACAGTCACTGCCGGCAAAACAAACAGAAAGTACGTGTTACATTTCAAAACATCATAATTAACACTTCTTTAATTCTTTATCTTACTCACGTTCATTACTTCGTAGATAATCGACGTAGAATTCTTGGAGACATAACAAATACAAATCGACGGTGTCCAAATAAAACCCGTAGTGGCAAGGGTCTATCACGTTCCATTGAAATAGGTACAGTCTAACCCCAAGACCTGTGCTAATTGATACTCATACATCTAATACTTATTTCCGTGTCTGATTACAATATTCCTTATAGGAGAAACAAGTGCTCTTCCTGAAAACGTCAGTGCTGATACTAATCAGCAAAATCTTATCGATCACCCGCTCAACAATGGTCACGACGACTCGAATCACGACTATGCGAACAGGTCTTCTCTGTCGTCGCCCCCCCCCCCCCCCCCCTCCCCGCGAAGGTGGTTTGTTTCTGTTGTTTGCAGTTTCCAAATAACGTTAACTTTTCTTAGAAAACAATTCTGTGTTTTATTTATACTAATTGTCCATATACCAATTACAGCATATGTACTAAACTTCCTTCAAGTGTAACCAATGGTTCTTTCCTGCACGTTTGCTGATGTCGTCGTCCCTAATTCTCAGAGTAATTGCTCACATCAAACTCGCATAATTATCTCCGACAACATACGTATTTCGACTAATTTTGTTCCCCCGCCCCTAAGCCGACAAGGTAATGACTTTGTCTATCATGGAGAGAATCCCTTCCGACCATCTATGTAATTGTAGGAATTAAGTTCTTTTCATTATTATGTCCCGCACTTGCAGTTTTCAATCTCCAAGTACAGAAGTACGTATACAGCACAAATAGCAAGGCATGATCGGAGGCGTCTGCTTAACGAGCACAGGGCTGTTCAATTTGGTGGTGAAGTACATCATACTCCCCATCGTATTTTCGGTACAATGATAGACCCTAGGTGGAGGTCAAAGCTTGCAAGACACAGGAAACGCATAATTCAATCGGAGAACGCTCTTAACCGAGTCACACGTCCCCACGATGATGCTCCACGGTCGGCACTGGCAACCCTTGAAGATCAATGTTTGCGCTCCTTCCTTCTAAACTTATCCACATTTTTCTCCTACACTTACTTAATTATCGATTGCGTGTAGCATGACTTACCACTTCCGTTGCAGGTAGACACAACTGTACTCCATCTCTCACACCTCCCAACCCTTTCCAGAGTTGCTTAACTGTTGTCTCCATTATTTCTCTTTCGTCTGCTCGAAGTCGATATGACAGGGAGAGTGTCATCCACAGTCTCGCACGCGACATTTTTGGTAATCGTGCCTCATCGACCTCTACTGAAGAAGATGAGTCCTTAGCTGATGGTAAGTCGTCGCATTTGCAGATATTCTTCGACATATCTTTCAATTTCTACCAGTAAATCTATCCTAACCACTCAAGGCACCACTTAGTGAGTAGAGAACCTGTCTGACTCATTCCAATTCTGCCAACATCCCAGATTGGTCATGTTACTTCGACATAGGAGATCCGGAACATTCATGACGTAAGTGTGCAACACAGTTGTGGTATGATGAAAGGGATCGAATGGACCGCAAGCCGTTGGTTCCTAATTTTACTTTGTGATGTAAAGACGGTGCGGTCGAACTGCCGTACCTACAGCCACCACCCCAGCCGCTTTTTGACTTACTCTGGGGAGTCCATCCAAATACTGGCCACTTCAAGGACAACATTCGGATATACAACAACGGATTCACCATGACTTCAATCGGTGGCAAGATCGACCACTCTGTTAACGTGGGTAGGGAGCCCTACACATTCAGGTTGAGCGGTCAAAACAGTCACCGTATTGGCAGCCTCCTGCCAACCGGCGACAATGATCCCAAGTTCTGTCAGTTATATATATACGATACAGAGGACGAAATATCAAACAGGACGAATGCATTAAGGTGATTTGCATATTCAATTATAATTGCAAATTTTCCAATTATTTTTTTGGATATAATCTGTCTACAGTACCTCATTTCGCCCCCGGATAAATGCAGTAAGTACAAGATGAAAAAAATGGACGTGATGCTCATGACTGCCCTCAAGGAAATGCTCGACAAACATAATCCTTTGGTCAAATCATTCAGAATTGCTCGAGAACGCCTCGCGGACGTCCGTAGTCAAGACGAAATTAGACTCGAGCTTATTTCCGCCAGACACCTTGATGGCAGGATTTACAATATGCTGGCCGTATCTGAAGTTGCTGCCCTGATCTTTGGGGACATCGTGGACACAATCGACAGTCGTGACATTATTCTTGAGGAGAAATCTGGGAGATTACAACGCATATCGAAACTCCATCCCTCCTACCTTGCACTCCAATACCCAATTCTATTTCCTCGCGGTGAAGACGGGTCACGACTTGGTATATCACACAGCCAGCAGTCTATTATGTCGTCCAAAAATCCCGAAACAGGGAGGAACAAACTGACACTTCTTGAATGGTTCGCATTTCGTCTAATGGAATGACCCGCAGACGTTGAACAATCTACCGTTCTTAGAGATGGTAATCTCTTCCAATAATTCATTGTAGACGGTTACACCATGGTAGAGGCGCAGAGGCTCTTATATTTTAGGCTAAACCAACCAAAACTCAGGTTCGAGAATTACAAACAACTTGCAAGATCAGTTGAAAATGGTGTAACTGAACCGGGTTTGTCGGGTAAGCATTACATAGTCCCGTCGTCTTTCCTTGGAGGTAAAGGGTACATGAGGGAGACGTACCAGGACACCATGGCAATCTGTAGGTGGTGCGGTTACCCTGATTTGTTCATCACTTTCACTTGCAACCCAAAGTGGCCTGAAATATTGAGGTTCATGAAGGCCAAGGGCTCTAAAATTGAGCACATGCATGACATCCTGACTAGGGTATTTAAGATGAAACTCGAGCAGCTGATTCGAGATTGCAAGGACGGTCTAATTTTTGGTAGAACGAGGGCAGGTACGTTAATATTTACTTACCTTTGTACAACTTTACAGTCCCCTATCTTCTTTCCACCACTCTTCTCTGTACATGTATTTGCTTCGTGTCTAATTTTTTTTTCACTTTATATTTGGACCATACCCGTAACAGTTGTGTATACAGTTGAATTTCAGAAGCGTGGTCTACCCCATGCCCATATTCTCCTCTTCCTGCATCGCGATGACAAATTTCCTGTAGCTGCCGACGTCGATGGTATTATTAGCGCTGAACTGCCAGATCCGATCAAAAATCCTGTTTTGTTCAAGGCTTTCACGGATTTAATGATTCACGGCCCGTGTGGGCAAGCTAATCCTAAGGCCACATGTATGGATCATGGTGTGTGCACGAAGAGATTTCCCAGGCCATTTAGTGATCAAACCACCGTTGACGGTGACGGCTATCCGCTCTACAGAAGACGAGACACAGGTATTACCTTCCAAAAAGGAGGCATACCTATTCATAATGGATATGTCGTTCCGTACAACCCTGATTTAATACAACGTTACCGTGCGCACATCAATGTTGAGTGGTGCAACCAAGCGAGATCCATTAAATATCTCTTTAAATACATCAAAAAAGGATATGACAGGGTCACGGTTGGTGCGTCTAACGGCAAAACTAGTGACGAGGTTGACCAAATTCAGGAGTACTATGACTGTCGCTACATATCCCCCTGCGAAGCTGTTTAGAGTATTCTTGCGTTCGAGATCCATTACTAACATCCCCTGTAATGCGTCTGGACTACCATTTACCGAACGAATAAAACGTCATCTTCAATGACGACGACCCATTGGAAGAGGTTGTTGCTAGGTCATGTGGTTCCCGGAGTAAGTTTATGGCTTGGTTAGACTACAATAAGAACCACTCAGATGGTCGCGATTTAACCTACTCAGAATTTCCCAACCGCTACGTATGGCACAGTCAGGACAAGAAATGGGCTCCGAGGAAGATGTGATTCACAATTGGGAGAATGTTCCACATGTCACCAACTGGTGGGGAGAGGTACTACATGAGAACACTACTCAAATTTGTTAGAGGTCCAACGTCATACGAGGACATTAGAACAGTTGACGGTGTCCTACATCCAACGTTCAAGGACGCTTGCTATGCACTCGGTTTACTCGGTGACGACACTGAATACATTGCTGCAATTGAAGAAGCGAGTTATTGGGGGTCTGGCGGTTACTTTCGCAATCTCTTCGCAATACTTTTGTATTCAAAAAGTCTTATCAGACTGTAACATCCTTGGGATAAGACGTGGCATTTCCTCACTGAAGATATTCAACACATGAGGCGCAAAAAACTTCGAAACTATGGTAATAACCATATAATATTCCTCCCAGCGGCTGTTATACACTTATTTTTTAGACTGATCTTTTAAATCTTACGGTCAGTTAACTGTTGTATTTTTGTAGATTTGATAATGACTGAGTCCGAGCTAAAGAACTATGCTTTGTCTGAGATCGAGCAGTCATTGATACGGAATGGTAGTACCCTCAAGAATTTCGATACAATGTCGTTTCCTGATTTTGAAGTCGCTGCGCTCCACAACAATAGGTTGATTTCAGATGAACGATCGTATGATTGGGAGGAACAAACGCGTATACATGAAACATATGTAGCATCGCTGACAGTGGAGCAGAAATCTGTATATGATCAAATAATGTGTGTTGTTAAGGCAGGAAATGGCGGCATATTTTTCCATTACGGTTGTAGAGGAACAGGAAAAATGTTCGTGTGGAGAACCCTGTGCGCCGCTATCAGGAAGGACGGGAATATTGTACTTCCTGTTGCGTCGAGTGGTATCGCTTCAACACTTATGCTGGGTGGGCGTACAGCTCACTCGAGGTTTACAATTCCAATCAATGTCGACGAGGCGTCCACGTGCCCTGCAATAAAACCAGGCAGCGACTTAGCGGAGTTCATATTACACACGAAACTAATTATATGGGACGAAGCACCCATGATGCACCGTCATTGTTTTGAGGCATTAGATCGTAGCTTCCGTGACATAGCGAGGTTCGCACCAGATGGCGATGCGGAACAATCGTTCGGTGGTAAAGTTGTTGTTCTAGGCGGAGACTTTAGACAGAAGTTATTTAGTGAAAATAGCCTTGACAAAAATGTATTTCAAACAAAACGACTATTTTCTAATTTATTAACATAAGTCGTAAAACAAAATTAACTTATAGTATACAAATCTCGGTTATAATAAAAAAGTACGATTTTTAAGTTAAAATAATAACTTACTGAGATATGACAAAATTATGAAACTGATACTATTTAGTTACTAGTGTCACGACAACCAACAAAATATTATAATGATCATTAATAATAAAAATTAATAACGATTTATAAAACGATATTGAAAAGTTATAAAATGTTTATAAGACGCACGATTTGAAATACTATTTTTAGCAAATAATAAGTAGTTAAAAATAAAACCGAAGGTAAAGTATCTACAACATACTACTACTCAACACACGATATAATACCGAGTAACGCCCTAAAGTTACCTTGAGTCGATATCCAAACGATCACGAACATGTCCTTCTTGACTAGTCCAAACTCCAACTACCCTTGAATTTGAAAGTCGTGCCGACCTTTGCTCCTCAATAACTTCATGATCCAACGAAAACGAGAATGAACACAAACATAAACAAAAGTCGGAATTAATTAAGATTGGAAAGAAGCGGAGGAAACACGGAAAGCGTGACAAAGCACCACGGAGGAGAGAAAGAAGGAATCGATATCGAGACTAAACAGGCTAAGATTCTGAACTGAGATAGAAGATAGAGCTCGATAACAACAACGGAAAAAGAAATAAATAAAAGAATAGAGGAAAGAAGAGAACATACACGAGTTCAAAGTATCAAACGCGCTAACCACAACGAACAGTGGCAGCAAGATGGCATAGTGGTAGCAGCAGCTATAAGAGCACCAGTTATGGGATTGCAGTAGCATAAAAAAATGATGTACCGACAACAACAACATCGACAAAGAGCAGAATGAGGGCAACGAACAGAACACAAATACTCGAGCAATACGATCACAAAAGAAAAACGAATAACGCGAGACAACAATGATCAGTAGCAACAGAGTGACATGAACGCAACAAACAACAACAATCCGTCCATCAACAGAGAAAACGGGCGAGATGAAGAGAGACAGAGCATCATTCGACGAACAGGACCAAAACGAAGGAACAAAAGAAATGAAACAATCAAAACAGACACGACCACATCGACAACAAGAACACGCATAAGCAGCAAAATACGAATAAGAAAAATGAAGAAAGAAATAGAGCAGCTCGAAATGAAGTAGCAAAAACCATGGTGCAACACGAGCAGAATCGAGCAACCAGTAGATGAAAGAACAGATCGGGAGAGAGAGGAAGAACTACTACCTTACGCCATTAAGGTCGGAGTAATAACAAAGCATAAACAGAGGGAAACAGGGGCGGTTACGTGCTCGTTGACGAGCAAAGAAAGAGCGGCTGGACAGAGGAAGAGACGGCGAAAAAGCATCAGCAAAAGATGGTGGATGAAGGTGACTAGAATAAGCCTCAAGAAGGATGCCGAGAGGAATCAAGAGGATTGATTCCAAACTTTAAAAGGACGCATGGAGTGTGTAGATGACGGTTGACACAAGAAGAGCAGTACGTGGGTTTGTAAATAGGTTAAAGTAATGAGGTGAGGGATTAGTTTCGAATAATGGATCGGGTCGTACTCGTAAGTCAGCCCACGAAGGAAATAAGGTTAGAATCGACTTAGAAGTAAAGATAATTCGACCGTATAAATAAAATATCTCTTGAGGTGAAAGTAAAACTTTGAGACTAAGAAAGTAAAAGTTTGAGACTAAGAAAGGGTTCGTAAAAATAAATAATCAGCCCAAGATAATATACAAAACGTATCTCAAGATTAAAATAAATATTCGTGAAGAAACAATTCTCGACAAAATTGAATTAAATTGATTTCTCAAGGAGAAATAATAAATATTCTGACGAACTTAAATCAATATGAACTTTCGAGTTAAAAATAGAAATTCAAAATAAAATAAAGATTTTAGAATTTAAGACGAAGCAAAAATAAGTTCAATGGGAATTAAAATCAAGGATAACGAGTTAAATCGTAAACAAAATAAAAATACGAATTAAATTTTAATTTAATTTTAATTTATAAAATTAGGGGTGTTACAGTGAACCTCACTAAAAAAACACAAACGCAACTCCTTGCTGCAATGTGTTAGAGCACAGGAGAATACCGTATGGTCAAATTGTAGCTTAACCCGAATTTTACAGCTGAAATCTACTTCTACTAAACTACTGATTTCGGACCGGCAGCGAAAAACGCAGTCCATAATTTTTCCCCTAACATGTACACATACACAATGTACTTCTTCATACAATGAAACTTTCCCCGCTTAAGAGGTACTTACGGACTACACGTTCAAACTGAAAATGTCGACTTATGTTTACCTTAGAAATAACGAAATTTAACTTCTGAAATTGGTTTACAGCAATTACGTTAAAGAAACCAGTCGCCTTTCCGAGCTTTACTAATTGTTGTTTCAAGAAAACTGAATACATAAGGATGCAGTACGATAACATCCAAAATAACTAAATTACTTGACATACATTACACCCACATATGGTGTTTGTTCCTGATTACCGGAAAATGTGTCCACAGACTTGGACGGAAAGTACTGAAGTTCATTATTTTAATATTATAACCGACTACCACCGACAAACCAACAGGAAAAAATATCCAAGCAAACTACTAAGGAACATGATAATAAACTGCTTACATATATTCCGATGATGGAGTAACAACTGCTGCTACCAACCGCATACCTGACATCCCACTATAGAACGACTTCTAGACCCTTCTTCTGTAGAACCTTGGGCACTCGCTTGCTAGCAGTGGCATCACACAAGCGTACGTCGAAGATGTATCTTTGTCAGCATCATCGTACCCATTAACTTGGTCCTCAATTGGCACCGTCCTGTAAGCTGTCGTCCTCCTCAAGTACACAACATCTTCTTCAGTTGCAACCCAGGCATGGGGACCAGCTGTTGAGTCAGGCTGACTCTCATAATTGGTCTTCCCTTTCCCGGCCCTCTCAAATGCCCTTTGCAGCTTGAACGCACTCCTGATATGTCGCAAATCAGACTCAAACTCTAGAACTATGGATCTCATGAAATTCTTAGTCTGACCATTATATATTGGTCGAAATTGCCTCACCATCTACCCGAGACGTCTCAGTTCATCTCTTACACAACTAAAACTCCTTCCAGTTACATTGTTACCTTGCGTCTCATAAGGCAGATTGTGCATAATTATCATGGGAGGGTAGGAGTACTTAGTAGACATTTCAGTGTTCTAATTTTTGAAGGTTTTCAATAGGCTCTGGTGATGTGGTAAACGAAGGTAAAACTCTCTTTATAGAGGGTGAAATCCTAGCATGCTGACAAGTGGTGGTTGGTTTGACAGTTGTAAATATTTGCAGATATAAACAGTAAAAAGCTAAGCAACTTCATCAACACTTTGAAGAAACCAGATTTCCTGCGGTCAAATCTCAACATATCTTTATTGACATGTATGATGCTATGGTAACTGATGCAAGCAAGATAGCAAATCACTACAGTGATCTTAGAGGTTAAATGTCCCGAAAATTACCTTTTCAAGACGCACTTCATCCCATATGTTTAGGGATGGCAACCGGTCGGGTCTGGGCCGGGTCCACCCAGACCCAGACCCGGACCCGAAGTTTCAACCCTGGACCCAGACCCGAACCTGTCCAAAATTATCAGACCCATACCCGAACCGGGTCCGGGTCTACCCGCGGGTCCGCCTTAATTATTGTGTTGTTGTATTATTTATTGTATCGATGGAAATTTCGTAGAAAAACACGAACTTAATTTTTGAAAAAAATACGTAATGTCTTGAGTCATTCCTTTCGCATAAAATTTAAAAAAGTATTTACAAACCACGCATAAAAATGATTTAAAAAAAAGTGTCTACAAGTCTCACAATACAACCGCAAAGTCTCAAAAAATACAGCACAAAGGTCTTAAAAATATTGGGCACAAAGTAATTTATTAAAAAAAACATACTCCTTAAGGGGTATTGTACTGGATAGTTCACATAATCTGTAGTGTCAAAGGAGACAATGGGGGATGTATGCTGAAATGAATCTGAGTTAGAAGAAGTAGTTTTAGGTTTGAAGTCAGGCTGATTTTATAAATTGAAATTTTTTATTTTTTTTATTTTAACGGGTCTGCGGGTCGGGACCGGGTCCCAAAACTCAGACCCGTACCCGTACCCGAATATTTTGGGGAGGACCCAGACCCGACCCATGCCCATCGGGTCTGGAAAATTTAGACCCAGACCCATTCGGGTCCGACCCGCCGGGTCTGGGTAGGGTCTTGGACCCACTGCTATCCCTACATATGTTCCTCTGTTCTTTTACCTGCCATCAATTCCCGTCAAAATTCCTCAGAAATCACTATTCAGCCATTTGACTACTCAACCCAGCATACGGATATCTAGGGCAATTCAATTAGGGGAGAGGCGTATTGTTTCGTCAGGTGTGTGAAGGGAATCAATTGTAGACAGCTTTTTTGATTTTGAGATTGACGAGATGAAGATTGGGGGGAAAATTTCTTTGAGAAGGGAAAGTGCATTGTAAAGAGGGTATTGCCACGTGATTGGTATGTTATGTCAGGTTCTATTTTTCGCACACTACTCCGCTTTCACGAACAACGTACTGATACTACGACCTTGCACGAAAGCTACGGACCATTCTCAAGTTCAACAACAAACAACACGTCACGGGGCGTGCAACCGATTGACAATCGCTTTGAGCTATTAGCAAATGTTTAAATTAACCCGCTGTCCGTACCTAACCTTGCAGCTAATGTTTACCTAATATGTACTACACCGTCTCACAATAAAACCATTTTCGACACTCCATTTGCTGTCCACATTAGCTCCCAAATGATTAAAATATATGTCAATGACCCACCAAACATATCTTCAATTTCAAAACATACTCTACGTATCACTCCTTGGATTAAATATTCAACCCATATTTTAATTAACTTTGATAATTACATGGTTGTTTTAACAACCCCGTGATTTATCACGGGTTGTATACTAGTTGTTTATTACTCCGTATAAGATAATATGGTGTTAGGGGTAACACGTAGAGTCTTTATAGAGATGTAAATGACTTAGAATAACAATCTGCATTTGTTCATGTTTTAAGTGTTTTTGATAAAATATATTAATATATTGTATGAAATTTTTCAAATGTTTAAATTAAGGTTTTGCGGTTACTCACATAAATAATCGAATAAAGTTTACTTAAAAGATACTCCCTTCGATTTCGAATGATCTTACCTATTTCCTGATCGGGCTGAAACAACTCTTCTTCCCTATTTCTATTTTGGGTCATTTATTTTACAACTTTACTCTTTTACCTCACTATTTTCCTTAGAGCATCTTCATCCCAAGAATGGTTTTTTCATTCTTAGATGAGACCCACTGCTTTCACCTCATTATATTTACCCAAAAATTTTTATCCTAAAAATATTACTCCATCCAAGAATGAATTTTCTATTCTTCAGTGGGTCCCAATATTTATATAATACAACAAACGTCACCATTTTGATAAACGATAATCGAAGAAAAAATTATCAACTATTTTACATGTGATGGACCCCACTTTTTTTTCATTCTTCACTTATTCTTGGTCAGGAAGCATTCATTCTCCAAGTTATTTCTTTTTTCATTCTCCATGTATGGAGGTGAATATTATCATTCATTCTCCTTCATTTTTGGAGAATGAATGGGCCCATCCAGAGCCTACTCATTCCCCCTCGTTATCTTTGCCTTAATTTTTTCGTCTTAAAAAAATTTCTTCATCCAAAAATGAGTTTTATATTCTCTAATGGACCTTATATTTTCTCTCACCCACAGTCCCATGTCACATGGTGAAACACTACTGGTCATTTTGTAAAAAAAATATTAAAAAAAAGAAGAATTGGCTTCACATGTCATGCAGGCCCCGCTCATCCTATTCTCTCATTCATTCGTCCATGTGAATGGTTTCAATTATCCTTCATGAAGAATACTCCATTCTTGGATGGAGAACCCAAAATTCTCCATTCTCCACCAAGAATGAAGAAAAAACAATGGATGAAGTTGTTCTTAGAGCATCCCCATCCATCATCCATTCTCCATTCTTGGAGGAGAATGGAGAAAAATGGTTCCTCCATCCTTGGAGAAATCATTCTTTCAAACGAATGGAGTGGAGAATGAAAATCGTGGGTCCCCATGATAAAAATATTAATATTAAAATAAATTAAAGAGATGTGTAAATGAATGATTGGAGTAATGAAATATATTGGGACCCACTGGAGAATAGAAACTTCATTCTTGGATGGAGCAGTTCTTTTACGATGGAAAAAGTAAGATAAAAGTAATGAAGTGGATGAGGTGAGTCCCATCCAAGAATGAAAAAATCATTCTTGGATGAGGATGCTCTTATATTAGACCACCTTTTCTCATTTAATTAATATAATAATCCTCTCTCATACTTTTCCAATCCATTTTTTCTCATTTAATTAATATAATATTTCTCTTTCCTACTAGGCTAGGCTTAGGATACGAGATAACACCTACCTCCAGTGCTTACTAACTCCATGGTTCATCCACTCCACTCTATTTAGCGTTTTGTTGTAGGCATTTTAGTGGACTAGAAGGCCAACCTTGGTAAATTTTCAATGTTTTTATTGTTTGATTGTCATTCTATTAGAATTTTGTCCATGTCAACTTGAGTGACTAACTTGGTAGTGTTCTCACTTGTCTCGAGCTTAGAATCAGTGTTTTCCCCGCCGTTTTAATGAGGCGATTTATTTTCTCTCTTGGATGCAGCTATCTCCTTGTGTGTCTTCTTTGTTTTATGTTCTTGTGTGTGTGTAAGCAAAACCCAACTTGCCTTGCATGGAGGTACTCTACCTCATGGGTATCTTGATGTGAGTTGAAGGGATGGAGCGGGCCCGTTAATTGTCCCGTATCGGCTTGGCATAGTCTAGGTTAGTAAGTAGTAGTTAGTTTCTTTTTGGGTCTTTGCTTGAGGACGAGCAACAGTTTAGTGTGGAGGAATTGATGTGCGTCAAATTTGGACCGTTTTCCCTCCCATTTAGACTCGTTTTTCCTCAGTTTTATGAGACTAGAGTGCGATTATCACCTTATTCTTAGTCTTTCTCGCATTAGCGTCTCTCTTTTGCATTTCACGTGGTTTTGGTAGTTTTTCTATCTATTTTGATAGGATTCGTAACCAAAGGCATGTCCGAGCTTCTACGAGCACGAGAGAGGGAAATACCGTCCGAAGAGTATCGCACAAAAAAGTTCAAGCAGTCTAATCAAACGGCGAAGAAAGAGACCAGAAATCCACCGGGTGAAGTTTCACCCGATGAGATATCACCGGGCGAAGTTTCGCCCAACGACATTTCTACCTCCCCAAAGATCTTCGGGAGACATTCACCACCGGGTGAAATGACTGGACGAAACTTTCACCCATCGGGTGAAGTTTCGCCCGACGGTAAAGGAGCGCAAAAATGCATAATTTGGAGAAGAACTTCATCGGGTGAAACCACCGGGTGAAGTTTCACTCGGCGATATTAGCTCGTGAATGGCAATTGTTCGCGGGGTGAAGTTTCACCATATGAAGACTCATAGGACAAGTCTCACTAATGGAGCAAAATTGGATTTGAGCTTTGGTTTAAGTGATCCATTAAGGACTTTGTATATATAGTTAACCCTAGATTTCCATTTCTCATCTTAGATCATTCATCTTCCTTATGCTTAGTTTAGTTTCTTCTTCATCATCTTTTAGGAGGTTTCTATTAGTTAGATCTTCATCTTTTGTAGTTTCCATAGAAAAACTCTAGAATTAGATAAGATTACTCTTTTGGTTTATGTCAATCTTACATTTTGGCAATCAAGTTAATTCCTTTATTGAAGATTTGGTTTTTATTGAAGACTAAAGGGGTTTTACAAGAGTTTAAGTGACAAGACTCTTGTATGGTGCCTTGAAGCTTCTACTTTTTTTTTATTATTATTATCTTCATCTTCCTCCTTTATGAATTTCTCCATTGTTGGTATCCTCTTATTTTCTCTCTCCTCTATTTAGTTTCTTCTTCTTTAGTTTTCTCTCCATTCTATTGTATTGCTTTATTTATTTAGATTGTCTTGCCTTGTTAATTACTTCTTCCTTAGTTGTTGTTCTTGGTTGTGTTTTTCTTTTATTTGTAATTAGATTAATTTTCCTCCTCTTGATTAGCATGAATTGTCTTTCTTTAGCTCTCTTGTTATCTATTTTTGTTAGCTTCATTATGACTAGTGAGTAGACTTTTGTTAGGGGGCTAGAGGAGGATGGAATCGGGTATCATGGATTAAGGACCCTTGAGATTGTTGCACTTGGGTTGTTGGGTTTAATTTGGAATTGTTGTGTATTTGTTAGCCTTACCTGATCACTTCGGTTGACTTATACTCGCTCAAATCATAATGAATGTATCTGTCAAATAAAATACCCCTATACATGATTATAGTCCTCAAGTTACATGGGATTTCTAATCTAAAACCATGACAGTTAGTACACTGGTTTGGATATAACTAGAAAGATAACAATTCAATGGAGAATGCCTTTATTTTAGCTGTTCGGTGGTGTGTGGACACTTGTAACCTGTCAATGATTTATAGACGAGTGATTTCCAACTATCATTGCAGATGTGCTGGGTGTTGTCCTATTTGTTGAAGACTAGCCACGTGTGATTACAACATCTAACAAACGCGAATCCAGAGTACGGGAACTCATGCTAATTGACCATAGGTGACATAAACTCTATTTTGTCAGTCATACGACGTATATTCTACACGTCAGTGAGTCTAACACTACACTTGGTACTGTATCTGTAACAGCACTACACAGCCACTGACAATATCCGTATGGGATGAATTAACTGAAGACGACTGCACCATGCTTATTCCAGTACCGGCAAAGTTCAGGATTGTAGGCCTAACAGCACTCCGAGTATCAAGTTACAAAGGTCTATATTATTTAGGTCGTCCTTTAATTTTTTACGTAGAACAACCATTTATACAAATGACTAGTGTTTATTACCTGTGACCAACGCATAGGATTCTCACTGTCAACTTCTACGTCAACTGCTATCATACACGCGCCTGTTGGAGCTAAAGCTGAAGCACTGTCAACATGGTAATATTTAGGTGTATCGTTATTTGTTAGCTGCAGAGCCATTTTATTCCCGACTAATCTTCCTGATATTTGTACATACATAGTGCACACATCATTACTTAAGTGCTCTTAACCAGTGGATGCCTTTTACTCCACACTGATCTTACAATTCAAATTTGCACATGCCACCATTTGTAGGATAGCTACCCATCACATGGCACTGTCGGAACTGCAAACAAGGATCTTTGGCGGGAGGGTGTCGTCTCAGACACAAAAGGCTATTACAATCGCAGCCCTCCGTTCTAAGAAGGTGTGCATAACACTGTTCTCTGTTTTCAGTTGAGACTACTGCTCATATACAACCATCTGTAAATGCATTGTTGTTTATGACTCTTAAAATGTTCTGCATGCAAAGTCAGTTCTGCAGGATGAAAGACACCAGACCCCCTAGACTTGGACTCAGACTCAGACTCTGACTCTGACTCCGACTCGGAATCGGTGTCCGGCATGTCTCCTTCACCGGTGGTCAGCTTGTAGACTTGGCCCTGGCTGTCGGTCCACTTGATGGTCTTCCTCTATGCCCTTTTCCCGGTATCAGCACCGACTTCTGAGATTAGCTTCGAAGGATCGAACCTGTTGCTTCGGAGAATCAGGTTCACCAAGTCTTCTTTAGGGGTCGGGACTGCCTTATCCTCCCCAGCGGAGTCGCCAAATTGTGAACATGAGATAGGTCCACCTTGACGCGGCCACGCGCGGGTTTGGGCGGCGAAATGTTTCCCATGTGAGATGGTTCTCGGGTTGAAATTTAAGTCGAATTAGGAGTCGCCACCGAACTTTGTGGGAGTTCGGGCCCATTCGAACCCACTCTATATCGTTGTGGACCGTACACAAAGTACGGCCCATTTCGATTTCAGAGTTTATGGGGTTCGTCCCTTTGCATTGCGATACCGATACCATCACTATCAGTTATCGTGTATTGAATGACTCTCGTGCGCCAACGGTTTCGGACATCCGGAAACCGAGGTTCTGAGTAAGGGGTGAGGGTACGTGTTGGGAAGCCCACTAAGAACACCCAACCCCGCCCGCACTTAGCGGCCTCTACTAAGACATCGTTCGAGTTTATAATACGCGCGTTAGTAATCCGGTAAATTGTTATGCAAATAACGTGTTACAAGATATAAATATCGAATGGGTTGCTACGTCATTTTAATGCATCTCGGTTCACGTCAAAGTGATTTAGCATGCGATGTTCATTTATAAACGGTAAAACGCAAATAAATAAAAGCATAATAAAATAAATCGGTTACAAGCTACATGGGCGGAAATACAACGCGGACAAAACGAAATAATGAGCAAAGCCGAAATAACGATATAATAGCGGTAATAATAATATGAATAGCGGACGATTTATAAAATGCAATGCATGGCTTTAGAAAAGATGTAGGCACGTGATAGTCTTTACACGCGTCGACCGAAGTCGTAAAATATTTTACGAGGCAAAAATGACGTTTAGAAACTTCACGTCGCAGTCCAAAAGGGGACCACTCGATCGAGTCATGGTCAGGACTCGATCGAGTGACCCTGTCACAGACCGCCTGTCTCGTTTTTGGAGTGCTACTCGATCGAGTGGCCTATGGCACTCGATCGAGTGCCTCCTATTTGAGCTGCTGCTAAGTTTCGAAATGGTGGCAATTTCGAGATTTATAATTTATTTAAAACCGATTGCCAAGCGAGTCGAATATAAATATGGCATAATTTATATTCGGCCCAGTTTTTCGGTACTCGTAACATTTGTATGATTGCGAGACCGTCATCGGGATTTTTGAAAAAGGTGATATAAAAATCGTTTCGAATCGGATCGGGACGAAATTAATTCCCTCCGCGTTACGACATCTATAATAATCCTTGCGGATTATGTGATGCTCGATTTAGCGTCAACGGGTTTCTTACCAATCTTTGAAAATGGTATCGGACGCGTTCAACTACGTATTACCACGATCGCGTTATGCTCTTGAGTGCTTAGGGCGGTGCTCCTCGAAAGGGCGCCACCACTGTCGCGACTCGTAAAGGGATTAAACGGACTTGGAGCGGTAGTCGTAGTTAAATGCGTTCAATCCAAATACAGTTTATAAATTATATAGTTATACACGGTATTATTTAATTATAACGATAATAAATAAACGACAATAGAAAAATGTTAGAATGCGAAAAGGTAAAATGGTTAGTAACAAAAATAAAAATGTTAGCATTGGTAACAGTGTCGTTATTATCGACTAATTAATATGCGCATGAATATACATAAAAACGGATAAAAGGAAAAGAGAAAAAGATGTCGGTGTTGAATGTTACACCCTCAACCTACATGCTCTTGCTTCTCGGAATACGGCTCGTCAAATGGTGGCAAAGGCACGGGAGCGTCGAGATACGTAGGGGGAGTTATGGTGTGTATGTGGTTTTGTAGAGACGGATTTTACGAGTTTTTGCTCTCGGGATGTATGTGAATATGTGTGTGTATGATTGTAATACCCGTCGCGTATTACGATTATTTTCTATTTAATTCGGGCGCCTCATAAGTGGGTAGTAGTATATCTAACTGGTTAACCCATTTACTTTACCTATTTCGTTAAACCAATCCTAATACCGTATAGTACATAACCCATTTTCGAGTCTAACTTATTTGACGCTTAATAATAATAATAATAATAATAATAATAATAATAATAATAATAATAATGGTAAGGAAGGAAGGAAGTGGAGTAGTAGGTCACGTAAAGGCTCTTATAATAAACACATACACCTTTATAAACAATTAACCCCGCTTCATCTCGTAACCCTCATAAGCCGCACCCCCGTATTCCTTTTAAACCCTACACCAGCCTTGGCCGCCTATCAGCAGCTTTTCCCCCCGACCACCAGCATACACGACAAGAAGAAGGAAGGGAAATCGAGTCAGACCATTGATCTCACCGTAGACACTCATTTATAGGATCAAACTTCGTAAAGTTTCCATGGTGATCTGTACTACTGACGTGGTGGTTACCTGCTGACTAGGTAAGGTTTTCCTTACTTAGAATACGTTAATGTTATGATGCATGTATGAGTTACGAGTACGATGTGATATCGTGCTGATGAGAACGATGTTGAATAATGATGGTGGAATGATTGATGAATATTTATATATTGGAGTTGGTGAGGCTAGCTTTAGACCTAGCCGGGACCCTTGATCACGGTCCCCTCCCTGATTTCTCCTCGCGGGTTGTTGAACCTGCGGGGGGTGTGCACATTCGGAATGAAAGGGCCTGCCAGAAGAGTTGAGATGAGATTATTGATTGGTACCGGGATGGTACTGAGAATGTTGAGATGAGATTATTGATTGGTACCGTGATGGTACTGAGATGTGGAGATGATATTGTTGATTGGTACCGATGATGGTACTGAGACGGTTGAGACTGGATATTTTATATTACCATACTTGTGTTATAATGTTAGCATGTTCTAACCGTACTCTCTGTCTATTGTCACCCTATTTTATTTGGGGACCTGCGACGATCCATTTGACATCTTCGGTCTTTTGGGGAGCAGTGCTAGTGTGCAGGTTGATGATGTGTGATGATTGTATTCGGGTTGACTGTACGGGACGGGTCTGCGCTATCACTGAACACGTTTATATGTATTTTATAATCTTTTTAAGTTGTGCTTCCGCTGCCATAATTGTGCCACTGCACCCTGTAGATACGAGATTGTAATAATTCATTATTTAGTTTTAAATGATTGGTTTCTGAATTGTATTGTAATGGACTACTACCTCGGGTTATACCGAGATGGTAACAACTTTATTTACTTGGAAATGTCTTGATAAGGCTTCCAGGTAAATGGGGGTGTTACAAAGTGGTATCAGAGCGAACGATCCTGGAACCTAAAATAAACGAATGTAGGAAAATAAAATGAACCCCGGTGATAGATCATTTGGAGCCCCTTTAAATTCTCTGGTTAAGGAGACGTCCTTATACCAACCCCCGGCCTTCTTGATCTGATCCGGTAACTGCGTGTGAGAAATGAGATGGGGTATATATTAGGAAGGGATACGTTGTGATGCAATGAATGCCTTGTACTGAGTGTCTATGATAACTGGTTACACTGTTCGACGCATGTGGCGTAGTGAACTTTATAAGTTGAGATGTCAATAGTATTTCGTTAAGGTGTTAGCATGGTATAATAGTACGATGTCATACGAGTTATATGTTAAGGTACGTAAGGCCTAATTAGGAGTCGATCATCCTTGAGTGGGAGAACGGTCATAGCCAGGGTTGTTAGTAATGCAGCAAACATCATCTGAGTGTTGTACGTAGTGGTGTCGTAAGCGATAAACAAGTTTAATTAGTCGAGTTGGTGGTAATCTGTGTCTATCCAATAGAAATAATATACTATAGACGTCTCACGTTACTGTAAGGGAGGTTGATACATTATGATGGTACGGGTATCGTAATATGTCAAGAGGGTCAATAACTTACGTGGTTTAAGTGTGTCGTCATGAGAATACTATTCAAAAGTACATTCTATTTCGATTATTATATGTTTCCTTGCCAATGTAATGTACAAGTTGCCTTTATGTTAACTAGGATCGATATCTAGGAGTTTAATGGTGTCGTGACGTATTAATGAAGCTTTGTCGCATGTGAATCAAGTACGAGTTATTGGGACTAATAGTCGAACCATGTAAGAATACTTGAGACCCGTTTCGAGTTAATGTGATTTACTTGCTTTATATCGATCCGAGTGGTGTCATTATTGGTCCTCATCCTTCTCTCGTAATGGCGTAAATGAACTTGTTTATCAGTTTGTTCTTGAAAATGTATGTGGTATATGAAATTATGTCGATCTCCTTATATTATAAAGAGTAACAATGTATATATACATACATCGTTTCTATTTCGCCCTGATTATACAATGTGTGACTGACAAGATAAAGTGTGAAAATCGAAATCTGTTTATTACTTGAATTTGAGTGCAACATTTTATTAAAACGATATATCTGTGGTGTCGTATTCATTAATGTCAATTTCTGTTAAGGCACTTGAATATTTGCGTTCGTTTGGAGTTTATATGCTTCCTTATCAGTGTGATAGGTTCCGACTCGTACCTTGTTGTTTGTTTTTATTCTTGAAAGTTTAAATGAGTATTTATAAAACTTGTGTTGAGTTAATGACTTACACATTTACAATACTTTATCTAACCTGAATAATGTGTTTATTGAGTTTGGAGTTGATGGCTTAAACAAACATGCTTGCTAACCGTGTCGAGATAATGTCAGAATAGCTTAAAATACCTTCTTTAACAGGAATAATGTGTTACCGTACTAAATTGTTTCACCTGTTTACAGTGTCCTTTTCACAAAAGTTTGAAACAGACTCACATTTATTTTAAATCTAGTTTTTCACTGCAAAATTTCGGTATTTAAACCCAAGTACTTCAACCTATTTGTTAGTGGTCACGTTTCTGTTACACACCTTACTTAGAGATTAAATTATCATTGGAAATTTTTTTGCCGCGATCACTTTGAAGAGTTTGGATAATTTTGGAACTTGGTTTGCTCGAAAATATGATTTGAAATAACTCATTTTATCAATCGAAACTTTTTCAAAGAAAAAATTTGTCAGGAAAATGATTCTGCAAATCACTGTTATGTTTAGAATTTTAAAATGGCTTAAACTGGAAAGTTGTACAAGACTGTCTTGAAAATCTAAGCCCACTAGTTTTACATTGCTTTGAATTATAATGATTTAATTATGATTTTTCTATCCTGACGACAATATTCTGAAAACGTGTCTAAGTCCACTGAATGGTCATTGTTTCGTCTAGTTCAAGTAGAATGTCACTGACTATGAGGTCCCGAGCTTGGCAAATGTCTCTCGTGTGAACTAATTGTTTGACTTGCATGATGTGACATGTTAACATGTGAAACGAGTTATGACAAGTATACTGAGGATAAACGCAATGATACTCATCAGCAGTCTGTTTATGTTAAAACAAGTGAAATATGATAATTGGAGAATGAGTATGTAATAATTAGGCTTTTGCCTGGTATTTATGTTGAACCATGAGAGCAATCTAAATAGTGATGTCGACAGTTGCTAATAAAAAAAAATTGGTGTTGTGAAACATGAACGAATGCAGGGATAGAAAACCCTCGCAGTCAACTGATGTGTGAGTAAGTTGGGAAACATAGACAAAACATGAATGAGATGCTAGCTGTGTTAGGCATAATGCCAAGAAAGTTGGAAGTCGTGAAATGACCAAGAAATGTTATGCGTGTGAGAAATGTGTTGAGAATCGTCGTGATGGTACGTTTAATTGATTATGATTATTGTCGACTTACCCATCCATGATCAGTGCTTACAAGTATATTTGTTTGAAAAGTTTAAAGAAGTTTCTTTCGATAATTGAATAACATGTTATATGATAAGATCGAGAAGGAGGGAACTTGTTAGTGTCACGATAGTGTAGTAATATGTTAAATGTGTTGGGTAGAGTTAGACTGAGATCAGTGAACTTCGGGTCGAAAAGGAGGGTAAGATGTCATACCCTGTGGTCCTTGTTGTATGTTTAATGCTTGTGTCGTAAGGTTGTATGGTTGTCGTTAGGCATATGTACGTGTTGTTAGTCAATAGTATGTGATGTGGATACAAATAGTCAGTTGTGTGTGATGAAGTGTCGTCTAATGCGTAAGAGATCGTTAACGTTTGAGTACGAACTTCGGGGACGAAGTTCTTTATAAGGGAGGTAGACTGTAATACCCGTTTCGTCTAACCATGAATATGTTAGCTACAATGAGTCATATTGTTAACCACGATTGTTAGTGACGAGATTGTGTGGCTCCAGTTTTGTAAGTGGGGGAGCGAACTTCGGGACGAAGTTCCTTATAAGGAGGGTAGATTGTAATACCCGTCGCGTATTACGATTATTTTCTATTTAATTCGGGCGCCTCATAAGTGGGTAGTAGTATATCTAACTGGTTAACCCATTTACTTTACCTATTTCGTTAAACCAATCCTAATACCGTATAGTACATAACCCATTTTCGAGTCTAACTTATTTGACGCTTAATAATAATAATAATAATAATAATAATAATAATAATAATAATAATGGTAAGGAAGGAAGGAAGTGGAGTAGTAGGTCACGTAAAGGCTCTTATAATAAACACATACACCTTTATAAACAATTAACCCCGCTTCATCTCGTAACCCTCATAAGCCGCACCCCCGTATTCCTTTTAAACCCTACACCAGCCTTGGCCGCCTATCAGCAGCTTTTCCCCCCGACCACCAGCATACACGACAAGAAGAAGGAAGGGAAATCGAGTCAGACCATTGATCTCACCGTAGACACTCATTTATAGGATCAAACTTCGTAAAGTTTCCATGGTGATCTGTACTACTGACGTGGTGGTTACCTGCTGACTAGGTAAGGTTTTCCTTACTTAGAATACGTTAATGTTATGATGCATGTATGAGTTACGAGTACGATGTGATATCGTGCTGATGAGAACGATGTTGAATAATGATGGTGGAATGATTGATGAATATTTATATATTGGAGTTGGTGAGGCTAGCTTTAGACCTAGCCGGGACCCTTGATCACGGTCCCCTCCCTGATTTCTCCTCGCGGGTTGTTGAACCTGCGGGGGGTGTGCACATTCGGAATGAAAGGGCCTGCCAGAAGAGTTGAGATGAGATTATTGATTGGTACCGGGATGGTACTGAGAATGTTGAGATGAGATTATTGATTGGTACCGTGATGGTACTGAGATGTGGAGATGATATTGTTGATTGGTACCGATGATGGTACTGAGACGGTTGAGACTGGATATTTTATATTACCATACTTGTGTTATAATGTTAGCATGTTCTAACCGTACTCTCTGTCTATTGTCACCCTATTTTATTTGGGGACCTGCGACGATCCATTTGACATCTTCGGTCTTTTGGGGAGCAGTGCTAGTGTGCAGGTTGATGATGTGTGATGATTGTATTCGGGTTGACTGTACGGGACGGGTCTGCGCTATCACTGAACACGTTTATATGTATTTTATAATCTTTTTAAGTTGTGCTTCCGCTGCCATAATTGTGCCACTGCACCCTGTAGATACGAGATTGTAATAATTCATTATTTAGTTTTAAATGATTGGTTTCTGAATTGTATTGTAATGGACTACTACCTCGGGTTATACCGAGATGGTAACAACTTTATTTACTTGGAAATGTCTTGATAAGGCTTCCAGGTAAATGGGGGTGTTACAAAGTGGTATCAGAGCGAACGATCCTGGAACCTAAAATAAACGAATGTAGGAAAATAAAATGAACCCCGGTGATAGATCATTTGGAGCCCCTTTAAATTCTCTGGTTAAGGAGACGTCCTTATACCAACCCCCGGCCTTCTTGATCTGATCCGGTAACTGCGTGTGAGAAATGAGATGGGGTATATATTAGGAAGGGATACGTTGTGATGCAATGAATGCCTTGTACTGAGTGTCTATGATAACTGGTTACACTGTTCGACGCATGTGGCGTAGTGAACTTTATAAGTTGAGATGTCAATAGTATTTCGTTAAGGTGTTAGCATGGTATAATAGTACGATGTCATACGAGTTATATGTTAAGGTACGTAAGGCCTAATTAGGAGTCGATCATCCTTGAGTGGGAGAACGGTCATAGCCAGGGTTGTTAGTAATGCAGCAAACATCATCTGAGTGTTGTACGTAGTGGTGTCGTAAGCGATAAACGAGTTTAATTAGTCGAGTTGGTGGTAATCTGTGTCTATCCAATAGAAATAATATACTATAGACGTCTCACGTTACTGTAAGGGAGGTTGATACATTGTGATGGTACGGGTATCGTAATATGTCAAGAGGGTCAATAACTTACGTGGTTTAAGTGTGTCGTCATGAGAATACTATTCAAAAGTACATTCTATTTCGATTATTATATGTTTCCTTGCCAATGTAATGTACAAGTTGCCTTTATGTTAACTAGGATCGATATCTAGGAGTTTAATGGTGTCGTGACGTATTAATGAAGCTTTGTCGCATGTGAATCAAGTACGAGTTATTGGGACTAATAGTCGAACCATGTAAGAATACTTGAGACCCGTTTCGAGTTAATGTGATTTACTTGCTTTATATCGATCCGAGTGGTGTCATTATTGGTCCTCATCCTTCTCTCGTAATGGCGTAAATGAACTTGTTTATCAGTTTGTTCTTGAAAATGTATGTGGTATATGAAATTATGTCGATCTCCTTATATTATAAAGAGTAACAATGTATATATACATACATCGTTTCTATTTCGCCCTGATTATACAATGTGTGACTGACAAGATAAAGTGTGAAAATCAAAATCTGTTTATTACTTGAATTTGAGTGCAACATTTTATTAAAACGATATATCTGTGGTGTCGTATTCATTAATGTCAATTTCTGTTAAGGCACTTGAATATTTGCGTTCGTTTGGAGTTTATATGCTTCCTTATCAGTGTGATAGGTTCCGACTCGTACCTTGTTGTTTGTTTTTATTCTTGAAAGTTTAAATGAGTATTTATAAAACTTGTGTTGAGTTAATGACTTACACATTTACAATACTTTATCTAACCTGAATAATGTGTTTATTGAGTTTGGAGTTGATGGCTTAAACAAACATGCTTGCTAACCGTGTCGAGATAATGTCAGAATAGCTTAAAATACCTTCTTTAACAGGAATAATGTGTTACCGTACTAAATTGTTTCACCTGTTTACAGTGTCCTTTTCACAAAAGTTTGAAACAGACTCACATTTATTTTAAATCTAGTTTTTCACTGCAAAATTTCGGTATTTAAACCCAAGTACTTCAACCTATTTGTTAGTGGTCACGTTTCTGTTACACACCTTACTTAGAGATTAAATTATCATTGGAAATTTTTTTGCCGCGATCACTTTGAAGAGTTTGGATAATTTTGGAACTTGGTTTGCTCGAAAATATGATTTGAAATAACTCATTTTATCAATCGAAACTTTTTCAAAGAAAAAATTTGTCAGGAAAATGATTCTGCAAATCACTGTTATGTTTAGAATTTTAAAATGGCTTAAACTGGAAAGTTGTACAAGACTGTCTTGAAAATCTAAGCCCACTAGTTTTACATTGCTTTGAATTATAATGATTTAATTATGATTTTTCTATCCTGACGACAATATTCTGAAAACGTGTCTAAGTCCACTGAATGGTCATTGTTTCGTCTAGTTCAAGTAGAATGTCACTGACTATGAGGTCCCGAGCTTGGCAAATGTCTTTCGTGTGAACTAATTGTTTGACTTGCATGATGTGACATGTTAACATGTGAAACGAGTTATGACAAGTATACTGAGGATAAACGCAATGATACTCATCAGCAGTCTGTTTATGTTAAAACAAGTGAAATATGATAATTGGAGAATGAGTATGTAATAATTAGGCTTTTGCCTGGTATTTATGTTGAACCATGAGAGCAATCTAAATAGTGATGTCGACAGTTGCTAATAAAAAAAAATTGGTGTTGTGAAACATGAACGAATGCAGGGATAGAAAACCCTCGCAGTCAACTGATGTGTGAGTAAGTTGGGAAACATAGACAAAACATGAATGAGATGCTAGCTGTGTTAGGCATAATGCCAAGAAAGTTGGAAGTCGTGAAATGACCAAGAAATGTTATGCGTGTGAGAAATGTGTTGAGAATCGTCGTGATGGTACGTTTAATTGATTATGATTATTGTCGACTTACCCATCCATGATCAGTGCTTACAAGTATATTTGTTTGAAAAGTTTAAAGAAGTTTCTTTCGATAATTGAATAACATGTTATATGATAAGATCGAGAAGGAGGGAACTTGTTAGTGTCACGATAGTGTAGTAATATGTTAAATGTGTTGGGTAGAGTTAGACTGAGATCAGTGAACTTCGGGTCGAAAAGGAGGGTAAGATGTCATACCCTGTGGTCCTTGTTGTATGTTTAATGCTTGTGTCGTAAGGTTGTATGGTTGTCGTTAGGCATATGTACGTGTTGTTAGTCAATAGTATGTGATGTGGATACAAATAGTCAGTTGTGTGTGATGAAGTGTCGTCTAATGCGTAAGAGATCGTTAACGTTTGAGTACGAACTTCGGGGACGAAGTTCTTTATAAGGGAGGTAGACTGTAATACCCGTTTCGTCTAACCATGAATATGTTAGCTACAATGAGTCATATTGTTAACCACGATTGTTAGTGACGAGATTGTGTGGCTCCAGTTTTGTAAGTGGGGGAGCGAACTTCGGGACGAAGTTCCTTATAAGGAGGGTAGATTGTAATACCCGTCGCGTATTACGATTATTTTCTATTTAATTCGGGCGCCTCATAAGTGGGTAGTAGTATATCTAACTGGTTAACCCATTTACTTTACCTATTTCGTTAAACCAATCCTAATACCGTATAGTACATAACCCATTTTCGAGTCTAACTTATTTGACGCTTAATAATAATAATAATAATAATAATAATAATAATAATAATAATGGTAAGGAAGGAAGGAAGTGGAGTAGTAGGTCACGTAAAGGCTCTTATAATAAACACATACACCTTTATAAACAATTAACCCCGCTTCATCTCGTAACCCTCATAAGCCGCACCCCCGTATTCCTTTTAAACCCTACACCAGCCTTGGCCGCCTATCAGCAGCTTTTCCCCCCGACCACCAGCATACACGACAAGAAGAAGGAAGGGAAATCGAGTCAGACCATTGATCTCACCGTAGACACTCATTTATAGGATCAAACTTCGTAAAGTTTCCATGGTGATCTGTACTACTGACGTGGTGGTTACCTGCTGACTAGGTAAGGTTTTCCTTACTTAGAATACGTTAATGTTATGATGCATGTATGAGTTACGAGTACGATGTGATATCGTGCTGATGAGAACGATGTTGAATAATGATGGTGGAATGATTGATGAATATTTATATATTGGAGTTGGTGAGGCTAGCTTTAGACCTAGCCGGGACCCTTGATCACGGTCCCCTCCCTGATTTCTCCTCGCGGGTTGTTGAACCTGCGGGGGGTGTGCACATTCGGAATGAAAGGGCCTGCCAGAAGAGTTGAGATGAGATTATTGATTGGTACCGGGATGGTACTGAGAATGTTGAGATGAGATTATTGATTGGTACCGTGATGGTACTGAGATGTGGAGATGATATTGTTGATTGGTACCGATGATGGTACTGAGACGGTTGAGACTGGATATTTTATATTACCATACTTGTGTTATAATGTTAGCATGTTCTAACCGTACTCTCTGTCTATTGTCACCCTATTTTATTTGGGGACCTGCGACGATCCATTTGACATCTTCGGTCTTTTGGGGAGCAGTGCTAGTGTGCAGGTTGATGATGTGTGATGATTGTATTCGGGTTGACTGTACGGGACGGGTCTGCGCTATCACTGAACACGTTTATATGTATTTTATAATCTTTTTAAGTTGTGCTTCCGCTGCCATAATTGTGCCACTGCACCCTGTAGATACGAGATTGTAATAATTCATTATTTAGTTTTAAATGATTGGTTTCTGAATTGTATTGTAATGGACTACTACCTCGGGTTATACCGAGATGGTAACAACTTTATTTACTTGGAAATGTCTTGATAAGGCTTCCAGGTAAATGGGGGTGTTACAAAGTGGTATCAGAGCGAACGATCCTGGAACCTAAAATAAACGAATGTAGGAAAATAAAATGAACCCCGGTGATAGATCATTTGGAGCCCCTTTAAATTCTCTGGTTAAGGAGACGTCCTTATACCAACCCCCGGCCTTCTTGATCTGATCCGGTAACTGCGTGTGAGAAATGAGATGGGGTATATATTAGGAAGGGATACGTTGTGATGCAATGAATGCCTTGTACTGAGTGTCTATGATAACTGGTTACACTGTTCGACGCATGTGGCGTAGTGAACTTTATAAGTTGAGATGTCAATAGTATTTCGTTAAGGTGTTAGCATGGTATAATAGTACGATGTCATACGAGTTATATGTTAAGGTACGTAAGGCCTAATTAGGAGTCGATCATCCTTGAGTGGGAGAACGGTCATAGCCAGGGTTGTTAGTAATGCAGCAAACATCATCTGAGTGTTGTACGTAGTGGTGTCGTAAGCGATAAACGAGTTTAATTAGTCGAGTTGGTGGTAATCTGTGTCTATCCAATAGAAATAATATACTATAGACGTCTCACGTTACTGTAAGGGAGGTTGATACATTGTGATGGTACGGGTATCGTAATATGTCAAGAGGGTCAATAACTTACGTGGTTTAAGTGTGTCGTCATGAGAATACTATTCAAAAGTACATTCTATTTCGATTATTATATGTTTCCTTGCCAATGTAATGTACAAGTTGCCTTTATGTTAACTAGGATCGATATCTAGGAGTTTAATGGTGTCGTGACGTATTAATGAAGCTTTGTCGCATGTGAATCAAGTACGAGTTATTGGGACTAATAGTCGAACCATGTAAGAATACTTGAGACCCGTTTCGAGTTAATGTGATTTACTTGCTTTATATCGATCCGAGTGGTGTCATTATTGGTCCTCATCCTTCTCTCGTAATGGCGTAAATGAACTTGTTTATCAGTTTGTTCTTGAAAATGTATGTGGTATATGAAATTATGTCGATCTCCTTATATTATAAAGAGTAACAATGTATATATACATACATCGTTTCTATTTCGCCCTGATTATACAATGTGTGACTGACAAGATAAAGTGTGAAAATCAAAATCTGTTTATTACTTGAATTTGAGTGCAACATTTTATTAAAACGATATATCTGTGGTGTCGTATTCATTAATGTCAATTTCTGTTAAGGCACTTGAATATTTGCGTTCGTTTGGAGTTTATATGCTTCCTTATCAGTGTGATAGGTTCCGACTCGTACCTTGTTGTTTGTTTTTATTCTTGAAAGTTTAAATGAGTATTTATAAAACTTGTGTTGAGTTAATGACTTACACATTTACAATACTTTATCTAACCTGAATAATGTGTTTATTGAGTTTGGAGTTGATGGCTTAAACAAACATGCTTGCTAACCGTGTCGAGATAATGTCAGAATAGCTTAAAATACCTTCTTTAACAGGAATAATGTGTTACCGTACTAAATTGTTTCACCTGTTTACAGTGTCCTTTTCACAAAAGTTTGAAACAGACTCACATTTATTTTAAATCTAGTTTTTCACTGCAAAATTTCGGTATTTAAACCCAAGTACTTCAACCTATTTGTTAGTGGTCACGTTTCTGTTACACACCTTACTTAGAGATTAAATTATCATTGGAAATTTTTTTGCCGCGATCACTTTGAAGAGTTTGGATAATTTTGGAACTTGGTTTGCTCGAAAATATGATTTGAAATAACTCATTTTATCAATCGAAACTTTTTCAAAGAAAAAATTTGTCAGGAAAATGATTCTGCAAATCACTGTTATGTTTAGAATTTTAAAATGGCTTAAACTGGAAAGTTGTACAAGACTGTCTTGAAAATCTAAGCCCACTAGTTTTACATTGCTTTGAATTATAATGATTTAATTATGATTTTTCTATCCTGACGACAATATTCTGAAAACGTGTCTAAGTCCACTGAATGGTCATTGTTTCGTCTAGTTCAAGTAGAATGTCACTGACTATGAGGTCCCGAGCTTGGCAAATGTCTTTCGTGTGAACTAATTGTTTGACTTGCATGATGTGACATGTTAACATGTGAAACGAGTTATGACAAGTATACTGAGGATAAACGCAATGATACTCATCAGCAGTCTGTTTATGTTAAAACAAGTGAAATATGATAATTGGAGAATGAGTATGTAATAATTAGGCTTTTGCCTGGTATTTATGTTGAACCATGAGAGCAATCTAAATAGTGATGTCGACAGTTGCTAATAAAAAAAAATTGGTGTTGTGAAACATGAACGAATGCAGGGATAGAAAACCCTCGCAGTCAACTGATGTGTGAGTAAGTTGGGAAACATAGACAAAACATGAATGAGATGCTAGCTGTGTTAGGCATAATGCCAAGAAAGTTGGAAGTCGTGAAATGACCAAGAAATGTTATGCGTGTGAGAAATGTGTTGAGAATCGTCGTGATGGTACGTTTAATTGATTATGATTATTGTCGACTTACCCATCCATGATCAGTGCTTACAAGTATATTTGTTTGAAAAGTTTAAAGAAGTTTCTTTCGATAATTGAATAACATGTTATATGATAAGATCGAGAAGGAGGGAACTTGTTAGTGTCACGATAGTGTAGTAATATGTTAAATGTGTTGGGTAGAGTTAGACTGAGATCAGTGAACTTCGGGTCGAAAAGGAGGGTAAGATGTCATACCCTGTGGTCCTTGTTGTATGTTTAATGCTTGTGTCGTAAGGTTGTATGGTTGTCGTTAGGCATATGTACGTGTTGTTAGTCAATAGTATGTGATGTGGATACAAATAGTCAGTTGTGTGTGATGAAGTGTCGTCTAATGCGTAAGAGATCGTTAACGTTTGAGTACGAACTTCGGGGACGAAGTTCTTTATAAGGGAGGTAGACTGTAATACCCGTTTCGTCTAACCATGAATATGTTAGCTACAATGAGTCATATTGTTAACCACGATTGTTAGTGACGAGATTGTGTGGCTCCAGTTTTGTAAGTGGGGGAGCGAACTTCGGGACGAAGTTCCTTATAAGGAGGGTAGATTGTAATACCCGTCGCGTATTACGATTATTTTCTATTTAATTCGGGCGCCTCATAAGTGGGTAGTAGTATATCTAACTGGTTAACCCATTTACTTTACCTATTTCGTTAAACCAATCCTAATACCGTATAGTACATAACCCATTTTCGAGTCTAACTTATTTGACGCTTAATAATAATAATAATAATAATAATAATAATAATAATAATAATAATAATAATGGTAAGGAAGGAAGGAAGTGGAGTAGTAGGTCACGTAAAGGCTCTTATAATAAACACATACACCTTTATAAACAATTAACCCCGCTTCATCTCGTAACCCTCATAAGCCGCACCCCCGTATTCCTTTTAAACCCTACACCAGCCTTGGCCGCCTATCAGCAGCTTTTCCCCCCGACCACCAGCATACACGACAAGAAGAAGGAAGGGAAATCGAGTCAGACCATTGATCTCACCGTAGACACTCATTTATAGGATCAAACTTCGTAAAGTTTCCATGGTGATCTGTACTACTGACGTGGTGGTTACCTGCTGACTAGGTAAGGTTTTCCTTACTTAGAATACGTTAATGTTATGATGCATGTATGAGTTACGAGTACGATGTGATATCGTGCTGATGAGAACGATGTTGAATAATGATGGTGGAATGATTGATGAATATTTATATATTGGAGTTGGTGAGGCTAGCTTTAGACCTAGCCGGGACCCTTGATCACGGTCCCCTCCCTGATTTCTCCTCGCGGGTTGTTGAACCTGCGGGGGGTGTGCACATTCGGAATGAAAGGGCCTGCCAGAAGAGTTGAGATGAGATTATTGATTGGTACCGGGATGGTACTGAGAATGTTGAGATGAGATTATTGATTGGTACCGTGATGGTACTGAGATGTGGAGATGATATTGTTGATTGGTACCGATGATGGTACTGAGACGGTTGAGACTGGATATTTTATATTACCATACTTGTGTTATAATGTTAGCATGTTCTAACCGTACTCTCTGTCTATTGTCACCCTATTTTATTTGGGGACCTGCGACGATCCATTTGACATCTTCGGTCTTTTGGGGAGCAGTGCTAGTGTGCAGGTTGATGATGTGTGATGATTGTATTCGGGTTGACTGTACGGGACGGGTCTGCGCTATCACTGAACACGTTTATATGTATTTTATAATCTTTTTAAGTTGTGCTTCCGCTGCCATAATTGTGCCACTGCACCCTGTAGATACGAGATTGTAATAATTCATTATTTAGTTTTAAATGATTGGTTTCTGAATTGTATTGTAATGGACTACTACCTCGGGTTATACCGAGATGGTAACAACTTTATTTACTTGGAAATGTCTTGATAAGGCTTCCAGGTAAATGGGGGTGTTACAAAGTGGTATCAGAGCGAACGATCCTGGAACCTAAAATAAACGAATGTAGGAAAATAAAATGAACCCCGGTGATAGATCATTTGGAGCCCCTTTAAATTCTCTGGTTAAGGAGACGTCCTTATACCAACCCCCGGCCTTCTTGATCTGATCCGGTAACTGCGTGTGAGAAATGAGATGGGGTATATATTAGGAAGGGATACGTTGTGATGCAATGAATGCCTTGTACTGAGTGTCTATGATAACTGGTTACACTGTTCGACGCATGTGGCGTAGTGAACTTTATAAGTTGAGATGTCAATAGTATTTCGTTAAGGTGTTAGCATGGTATAATAGTACGATGTCATACGAGTTATATGTTAAGGTACGTAAGGCCTAATTAGGAGTCGATCATCCTTGAGTGGGAGAACGGTCATAGCCAGGGTTGTTAGTAATGCAGCAAACATCATCTGAGTGTTGTACGTAGTGGTGTCGTAAGCGATAAACGAGTTTAATTAGTCGAGTTGGTGGTAATCTGTGTCTATCCAATAGAAATAATATACTATAGACGTCTCACGTTACTGTAAGGGAGGTTGATACATTGTGATGGTACGGGTATCGTAATATGTCAAGAGGGTCAATAACTTACGTGGTTTAAGTGTGTCGTCATGAGAATACTATTCAAAAGTACATTCTATTTCGATTATTATATGTTTCCTTGCCAATGTAATGTACAAGTTGCCTTTATGTTAACTAGGATCGATATCTAGGAGTTTAATGGTGTCGTGACGTATTAATGAAGCTTTGTCGCATGTGAATCAAGTACGAGTTATTGGGACTAATAGTCGAACCATGTAAGAATACTTGAGACCCGTTTCGAGTTAATGTGATTTACTTGCTTTATATCGATCCGAGTGGTGTCATTATTGGTCCTCATCCTTCTCTCGTAATGGCGTAAATGAACTTGTTTATCAGTTTGTTCTTGAAAATGTATGTGGTATATGAAATTATGTCGATCTCCTTATATTATAAAGAGTAACAATGTATATATACATACATCGTTTCTATTTCGCCCTGATTATACAATGTGTGACTGACAAGATAAAGTGTGAAAATCAAAATCTGTTTATTACTTGAATTTGAGTGCAACATTTTATTAAAACGATATATCTGTGGTGTCGTATTCATTAATGTCAATTTCTGTTAAGGCACTTGAATATTTGCGTTCGTTTGGAGTTTATATGCTTCCTTATCAGTGTGATAGGTTCCGACTCGTACCTTGTTGTTTGTTTTTATTCTTGAAAGTTTAAATGAGTATTTATAAAACTTGTGTTGAGTTAATGACTTACACATTTACAATACTTTATCTAACCTGAATAATGTGTTTATTGAGTTTGGAGTTGATGGCTTAAACAAACATGCTTGCTAACCGTGTCGAGATAATGTCAGAATAGCTTAAAATACCTTCTTTAACAGGAATAATGTGTTACCGTACTAAATTGTTTCACCTGTTTACAGTGTCCTTTTCACAAAAGTTTGAAACAGACTCACATTTATTTTAAATCTAGTTTTTCACTGCAAAATTTCGGTATTTAAACCCAAGTACTTCAACCTATTTGTTAGTGGTCACGTTTCTGTTACACACCTTACTTAGAGATTAAATTATCATTGGAAATTTTTTTGCCGCGATCACTTTGAAGAGTTTGGATAATTTTGGAACTTGGTTTGCTCGAAAATATGATTTGAAATAACTCATTTTATCAATCGAAACTTTTTCAAAGAAAAAATTTGTCAGGAAAATGATTCTGCAAATCACTGTTATGTTTAGAATTTTAAAATGGCTTAAACTGGAAAGTTGTACAAGACTGTCTTGAAAATCTAAGCCCACTAGTTTTACATTGCTTTGAATTATAATGATTTAATTATGATTTTTCTATCCTGACGACAATATTCTGAAAACGTGTCTAAGTCCACTGAATGGTCATTGTTTCGTCTAGTTCAAGTAGAATGTCACTGACTATGAGGTCCCGAGCTTGGCAAATGTCTTTCGTGTGAACTAATTGTTTGACTTGCATGATGTGACATGTTAACATGTGAAACGAGTTATGACAAGTATACTGAGGATAAACGCAATGATACTCATCAGCAGTCTGTTTATGTTAAAACAAGTGAAATATGATAATTGGAGAATGAGTATGTAATAATTAGGCTTTTGCCTGGTATTTATGTTGAACCATGAGAGCAATCTAAATAGTGATGTCGACAGTTGCTAATAAAAAAAAATTGGTGTTGTGAAACATGAACGAATGCAGGGATAGAAAACCCTCGCAGTCAACTGATGTGTGAGTAAGTTGGGAAACATAGACAAAACATGAATGAGATGCTAGCTGTGTTAGGCATAATGCCAAGAAAGTTGGAAGTCGTGAAATGACCAAGAAATGTTATGCGTGTGAGAAATGTGTTGAGAATCGTCGTGATGGTACGTTTAATTGATTATGATTATTGTCGACTTACCCATCCATGATCAGTGCTTACAAGTATATTTGTTTGAAAAGTTTAAAGAAGTTTCTTTCGATAATTGAATAACATGTTATATGATAAGATCGAGAAGGAGGGAACTTGTTAGTGTCACGATAGTGTAGTAATATGTTAAATGTGTTGGGTAGAGTTAGACTGAGATCAGTGAACTTCGGGTCGAAAAGGAGGGTAAGATGTCATACCCTGTGGTCCTTGTTGTATGTTTAATGCTTGTGTCGTAAGGTTGTATGGTTGTCGTTAGGCATATGTACGTGTTTTTAGTCAATAGTATGTGATGTGGATACAAATAGTCAGTTGTGTGTGATGAAGTGTCGTCTAATGCGTAAGAGATCGTTAACGTTTGAGTACGAACTTCGGGGACGAAGTTCTTTATAAGGGAGGTAGACTGTAATACCCGTTTCGTCTAACCATGAATATGTTAGCTACAATGAGTCATATTGTTAACCACGATTGTTAGTGACGAGATTGTGTGGCTCCAGTTTTGTAAGTGGGGGAGCGAACTTCGGGACGAAGTTCCTTATAAGGAGGGTAGATTGTAATACCCGTCGCGTATTACGATTATTTTCTATTTAATTCGGGCGCCTCATAAGTGGGTAGTAGTATATCTAACTGGTTAACCCATTTACTTTACCTATTTCGTTAAACCAATCCTAATACCGTATAGTACATAACCCATTTTCGAGTCTAACTTATTTGACGCTTAATAATAATAATAATAATAATAATAATAATAATAATAATAATAATGGTAAGGAAGGAAGGAAGTGGAGTAGTAGGTCACGTAAAGGCTCTTATAATAAACACATACACCTTTATAAACAATTAACCCCGCTTCATCTCGTAACCCTCATAAGCCGCACCCCCGTATTCCTTTTAAACCCTACACCAGCCTTGGCCGCCTATCAGCAGCTTTTCCCCCCGACCACCAGCATACACGACAAGAAGAAGGAAGGGAAATCGAGTCAGACCATTGATCTCACCGTAGACACTCATTTATAGGATCAAACTTCGTAAAGTTTCCATGGTGATCTGTACTACTGACGTGGTGGTTACCTGCTGACTAGGTAAGGTTTTCCTTACTTAGAATACGTTAATGTTATGATGCATGTATGAGTTACGAGTACGATGTGATATCGTGCTGATGAGAACGATGTTGAATAATGATGGTGGAATGATTGATGAATATTTATATATTGGAGTTGGTGAGGCTAGCTTTAGACCTAGCCGGGACCCTTGATCACGGTCCCCTCCCTGATTTCTCCTCGCGGGTTGTTGAACCTGCGGGGGGTGTGCACATTCGGAATGAAAGGGCCTGCCAGAAGAGTTGAGATGAGATTATTGATTGGTACCGGGATGGTACTGAGAATGTTGAGATGAGATTATTGATTGGTACCGTGATGGTACTGAGATGTGGAGATGATATTGTTGATTGGTACCGATGATGGTACTGAGACGGTTGAGACTGGATATTTTATATTACCATACTTGTGTTATAATGTTAGCATGTTCTAACCGTACTCTCTGTCTATTGTCACCCTATTTTATTTGGGGACCTGCGACGATCCATTTGACATCTTCGGTCTTTTGGGGAGCAGTGCTAGTGTGCAGGTTGATGATGTGTGATGATTGTATTCGGGTTGACTGTACGGGACGGGTCTGCGCTATCACTGAACACGTTTATATGTATTTTATAATCTTTTTAAGTTGTGCTTCCGCTGCCATAATTGTGCCACTGCACCCTGTAGATACGAGATTGTAATAATTCATTATTTAGTTTTAAATGATTGGTTTCTGAATTGTATTGTAATGGACTACTACCTCGGGTTATACCGAGATGGTAACAACTTTATTTACTTGGAAATGTCTTGATAAGGCTTCCAGGTAAATGGGGGTGTTACAAAGTGGTATCAGAGCGAACGATCCTGGAACCTAAAATAAACGAATGTAGGAAAATAAAATGAACCCCGGTGATAGATCATTTGGAGCCCCTTTAAATTCTCTGGTTAAGGAGACGTCCTTATACCAACCCCCGGCCTTCTTGATCTGATCCGGTAACTGCGTGTGAGAAATGAGATGGGGTATATATTAGGAAGGGATACGTTGTGATGCAATGAATGCCTTGTACTGAGTGTCTATGATAACTGGTTACACTGTTCGACGCATGTGGCGTAGTGAACTTTATAAGTTGAGATGTCAATAGTATTTCGTTAAGGTGTTAGCATGGTATAATAGTACGATGTCATACGAGTTATATGTTAAGGTACGTAAGGCCTAATTAGGAGTCGATCATCCTTGAGTGGGAGAACGGTCATAGCCAGGGTTGTTAGTAATGCAGCAAACATCATCTGAGTGTTGTACGTAGTGGTGTCGTAAGCGATAAACGAGTTTAATTAGTCGAGTTGGTGGTAATCTGTGTCTATCCAATAGAAATAATATACTATAGACGTCTCACGTTACTGTAAGGGAGGTTGATACATTGTGATGGTACGGGTATCGTAATATGTCAAGAGGGTCAATAACTTACGTGGTTTAAGTGTGTCGTCATGAGAATACTATTCAAAAGTACATTCTATTTCGATTATTATATGTTTCCTTGCCAATGTAATGTACAAGTTGCCTTTATGTTAACTAGGATCGATATCTAGGAGTTTAATGGTGTCGTGACGTATTAATGAAGCTTTGTCGCATGTGAATCAAGTACGAGTTATTGGGACTAATAGTCGAACCATGTAAGAATACTTGAGACCCGTTTCGAGTTAATGTGATTTACTTGCTTTATATCGATCCGAGTGGTGTCATTATTGGTCCTCATCCTTCTCTCGTAATGGCGTAAATGAACTTGTTTATCAGTTTGTTCTTGAAAATGTATGTGGTATATGAAATTATGTCGATCTCCTTATATTATAAAGAGTAACAATGTATATATACATACATCGTTTCTATTTCGCCCTGATTATACAATGTGTGACTGACAAGATAAAGTGTGAAAATCAAAATCTGTTTATTACTTGAATTTGAGTGCAACATTTTATTAAAACGATATATCTGTGGTGTCGTATTCATTAATGTCAATTTCTGTTAAGGCACTTGAATATTTGCGTTCGTTTGGAGTTTATATGCTTCCTTATCAGTGTGATAGGTTCCGACTCGTACCTTGTTGTTTGTTTTTATTCTTGAAAGTTTAAATGAGTATTTATAAAACTTGTGTTGAGTTAATGACTTACACATTTACAATACTTTATCTAACCTGAATAATGTGTTTATTGAGTTTGGAGTTGATGGCTTAAACAAACATGCTTGCTAACCGTGTCGAGATAATGTCAGAATAGCTTAAAATACCTTCTTTAACAGGAATAATGTGTTACCGTACTAAATTGTTTCACCTGTTTACAGTGTCCTTTTCACAAAAGTTTGAAACAGACTCACATTTATTTTAAATCTAGTTTTTCACTGCAAAATTTCGGTATTTAAACCCAAGTACTTCAACCTATTTGTTAGTGGTCACGTTTCTGTTACACACCTTACTTAGAGATTAAATTATCATTGGAAATTTTTTTGCCGCGATCACTTTGAAGAGTTTGGATAATTTTGGAACTTGGTTTGCTCGAAAATATGATTTGAAATAACTCATTTTATCAATCGAAACTTTTTCAAAGAAAAAATTTGTCAGGAAAATGATTCTGCAAATCACTGTTATGTTTAGAATTTTAAAATGGCTTAAACTGGAAAGTTGTACAAGACTGTCTTGAAAATCTAAGCCCACTAGTTTTACATTGCTTTGAATTATAATGATTTAATTATGATTTTTCTATCCTGACGACAATATTCTGAAAACGTGTCTAAGTCCACTGAATGGTCATTGTTTCGTCTAGTTCAAGTAGAATGTCACTGACTATGAGGTCCCGAGCTTGGCAAATGTCTCTCGTGTGAACTAATTGTTTGACTTGCATGATGTGACATGTTAACATGTGAAACGAGTTATGACAAGTATACTGAGGATAAACGCAATGATACTCATCAGCAGTCTGTTTATGTTAAAACAAGTGAAATATGATAATTGGAGAATGAGTATGTAATAATTAGGCTTTTGCCTGGTATTTATGTTGAACCATGAGAGCAATCTAAATAGTGATGTCGACAGTTGCTAATAAAAAAAAAATTGGTGTTGTGAAACATGAACGAATGCAGGGATAGAAAACCCTCGCAGTCAACTGATGTGTGAGTAAGTTGGGAAACATAGACAAAACATGAATGAGATGCTAGCTGTGTTAGGCATAATGCCAAGAAAGTTGGAAGTCGTGAAATGACCAAGAAATGTTATGCGTGTGAGAAATGTGTTGAGAATCGTCGTGATGGTACGTTTAATTGATTATGATTATTGTCGACTTACCCATCCATGATCAGTGCTTACAAGTATATTTGTTTGAAAAGTTTAAAGAAGTTTCTTTCGATAATTGAATAACATGTTATATGATAAGATCGAGAAGGAGGGAACTTGTTAGTGTCACGATAGTGTAGTAATATGTTAAATGTGTTGGGTAGAGTTAGACTGAGATCAGTGAACTTCGGGTCGAAAAGGAGGGTAAGATGTCATACCCTGTGGTCCTTGTTGTATGTTTAATGCTTGTGTCGTAAGGTTGTATGGTTGTCGTTAGGCATATGTACGTGTTGTTAGTCAATAGTATGTGATGTGGATACAAATAGTCAGTTGTGTGTGATGAAGTGTCGTCTAATGCGTAAGAGATCGTTAACGTTTGAGTACGAACTTCGGGGACGAAGTTCTTTATAAGGGAGGTAGACTGTAATACCCGTTTCGTCTAACCATGAATATGTTAGCTACAATGAGTCATATTGTTAACCACGATTGTTAGTGACGAGATTGTGTGGCTCCAGTTTTGTAAGTGGGGGAGCGAACTTCGGGACGAAGTTCCTTATAAGGAGGGTAGATTGTAATACCCGTCGCGTATTACGATTATTTTCTATTTAATTCGGGCGCCTCATAAGTGGGTAGTAGTATATCTAACTGGTTAACCCATTTACTTTACCTATTTCGTTAAACCAATCCTAATACCGTATAGTACATAACCCATTTTCGAGTCTAACTTATTTGACGCTTAATAATAATAATAATAATAATAATAATAATAATAATAATAATAATAATAATGGTAAGGAAGGAAGGAAGTGGAGTAGTAGGTCACGTAAAGGCTCTTATAATAAACACATACACCTTTATAAACAATTAACCCCGCTTCATCTCGTAACCCTCATAAGCCGCACCCCCGTATTCCTTTTAAACCCTACACCAGCCTTGGCCGCCTATCAGCAGCTTTTCCCCCCGACCACCAGCATACACGACAAGAAGAAGGAAGGGAAATCGAGTCAGACCATTGATCTCACCGTAGACACTCATTTATAGGATCAAACTTCGTAAAGTTTCCATGGTGATCTGTACTACTGACGTGGTGGTTACCTGCTGACTAGGTAAGGTTTTCCTTACTTAGAATACGTTAATGTTATGATGCATGTATGAGTTACGAGTACGATGTGATATCGTGCTGATGAGAACGATGTTGAATAATGATGGTGGAATGATTGATGAATATTTATATATTGGAGTTGGTGAGGCTAGCTTTAGACCTAGCCGGGACCCTTGATCACGGTCCCCTCCCTGATTTCTCCTCGCGGGTTGTTGAACCTGCGGGGGGTGTGCACACTCGGAATGAAAGGGCCTGCCAGAAGAGTTGAGATGAGATTATTGATTGGTACCGGGATGGTACTGAGAATGTTGAGATGAGATTATTGATTGGTACCGTGATGGTACTGAGATGTGGAGATGATATTGTTTATTGGTACCGATGATGGTACTGAGACGGTTGAGACTGGATATTTTATATTACCATACTTGTGTTATAATATTAGCATGTTCTAACCGTACTCTCTGTCTATTGTCACCCTATTTTATTTGGGGACCTGCGACGATCCATTTGACATCTTCGGTCTTTTGGGGAGCAGTGCTAGTGTGCAGGTTGATGATGTGTGATGATTGTATTCGGGTTGACTGTACGGGACGGGTCTGCGCTATCACTGAACACGTTTATATGTATTTTATAATCTTTTTAAGTTGTGCTTCCGCTGCCATAATTGTGCCACTGCACCCTGTAGATACGAGATTGTAATAATTCATTATTTAGTTTTAAATGATTGGTTTCTGAATTGTATTGTAATGGACTAATACCTCGGGTTATACCGAGATGGTAACAACTTTATTTACTTGGAAATGTCTTAATAAGGCTTCCAGGTAAATGTGGATGTTACAATGATAGTGTTGCTTAAAGGTTGAAGTTGTGGCTGAAATGTGAAGGTTTTTGAAGTAAAGATTGGCTGAAAAAAGTTGTGTAAATGTTGTGGGGGTGACGGGGTCTTTATAGAACATATACCCCGATTTAGGGCCACTCGATCGAGTAACGCGGGTGCACTCGATTGAGTGCCCGGTCTGGGTCCGGCTTGGCCGGTTCATGGCCTTACTCGACCGAGTGGATGTGAACCACTCGATCGAGTGGGTCGGGATGGAGGGAGTGTAAATAGGGAATGATTTGTTGACTTTGTTTGAAAAAGTTTTGGTGGTTGAGCAGCTTCTAGAAACTCCTTTGGCTGATTTATGTACCGGGTTCGTCTTTGACCGGGTTTTGACCCGGTCGCTAAAAGACGGTTTTATTTCCGGTGCCGATTTTGACCCAAATTAGTCTTATTTTATTGAAAACGGTCCACTGGGCCTAAATTTGAGGTCAGTTTTGTGAGATTTGTACTCCGCTAAGGGCCCATGCCATGCATTACTGATTCCGAGCCCATATTCGAGCGCGTTAGAGCACGTTTACGCCCGATCATCATCGGGTGTTTTGTCGGAGACTGCTATAGATACTAGCAGCCAAATGCGGGTGTCTACAAAAGTTACTATTCCTGATGCTGACCTATCTAAAGTGCATGATTACTTGGGTTGTTCCCACTGCAGCAAACGTTCCAACATACCACCGGCAACTACCTACACTTGCCACGCTTGCTCTACCCCAGATTGTACTTCAGAGCCATGGTACGTTTGTCGCTATTCTACTTCTTTGCAGTTGCTTTGACCTTCAAAGTGTTCGGCACAATAATATCGTTTGGTCTCATATCATTAGCTAAGACCAGCAGTTCATCTTAGGTACAGAAATAGTTTCGTCGAAATTTACTTGTGATATGCTCCCCTAAAGTCGTACTGCCCACAAATTCCCACAGGGTCACTTTCAACTGTGAAATATCGGACGAGACATGCACACTACCAATGACAGCTTTCACAACAACCATTGAAAGGCTATTTATGATGTCGGCGGCAGACTTATTCCACATGAAACATTCTGTAAGTCGATAACTGTCTATGCATAACTGCTAACACAACTATTAGACACTTTCTCTATATCTTCACACGTCCTTCAAAACTCTGCATGACAACGATCAAGCTTTTACAATCATCCATGAAATGTTGCAGCGTAGGAAGTTCAAAGTCTATGTTGGTCCAACAACGTCACTATCAATAAGTAACGTTCTGCACTGGGTAGTAAAGCAGGTTGTCGTGGCTGACGCTGGTATCAACAATCCAGCAAATAGTGTCAGCACTCCAACAACAGATTTACAAGCTCAGATACCTGAAACAATTCCAGCAGAAGTGAAGCAAGTCAGCATAGATGAAACTCGCAGCAACAATTCAGCAGCCACTGTCAGCACTCCATCGCCCGAAACTCCTCATATAACTTAGAATTTTATCCAGCATCTTCGGGTAGCATAAACCAAAACTCTGCCATCTTCTCCGTGATTTATAACTTTCTTCTACAACTCATCGAAAACTTACGATGAAAAAAACATGCCCGTATTTTGTGTAGCCAAATGCTACCCGAACTCCCGAACGTATTTCTGTAGTAACTATCGAACAAGTATTTACGTATGCCTTTCAGATTAATGTTAAACTACAAAGCTACGCTTGCTGATGCTGCATTTGACGTTTGCTCAAACATACTTCTTTCATCCCAGAGCTCCGCGTGCATGGTGCATCGCGCGGGGACAAACAACTAGTCAACCTAAAAAAATTGAAATCAACCTATTCCTCCTCCTAATATATCATCTTTATTTCCTCCTCCCTTATCATCATCCTCCTCCTCCTCATCTTCCTCGAAAAGATTGAAAAGTTTGGTGGTGTTGGAAAGTCGAAACTCTGAAGATTTTTGTCCTAGTTCTGGTTGGTTCATTTCATGGGCTCATCAGGTAATAGTATTTGTTCCGGATTGATTTTTGTTGTTTTCATGCTTGATTGATTGATTGAGCAATTTCTATTTCAAAATTCAGTTCGTTGGTGATGGTGAATTAGTTCGCGAACGAACTAATTCGTAAATCGGGCGAACTAGTTCGGAAATCGTGCCAGCCAACTGCGAATCTGGTAACACTGAGTCGCGATAATCACTGTCCTTGGAACTGGGATGACATACTAATATACTATGCTATGCATTCCTTTCATGCCTCCTATGCAGACTGATACTATCTGTTTTTCTGTTTATATTGTCTTTTTGGTCATGTCGTGAATCCTCGCGAGGCACAATGAATAACTGATGTTACTTTTACCTGATTATATCCGCTCATCTCGGCTGGGGGTCCCATCATACTAGATGCTCATTTTCATTGGGATTTAGTGATCGTACCCGCTTGCCAAAACCAACTACAAAGTATTGATTTTGTACTCTCTAGTATCCACACTCTCAAGCACCCAGAACTAACTTATTGTCCCTTTATTATTCTTCAAACCGAGCACTGACTACTCAGCATCCCAATTCTCCAAAAATCAAGATTTTATGTTCTACATATTAGCTTCTTAAGCTTCTGCTCTTGTTGATTGAAAAGTGGTGTTTTTTCTTGTTTCTGTAATTTCAAACATAATTCCTGCCATTTCATTCAAGGATCTTCATAGAATTGGTGGGCTGTTATCAATGACTATTTCGGGGCTCAGACACTTCATTAGGCTTCCATCAATGAATTTGGTGATGTTGAACAGAATTCCTATACTGCAGCAGCTACATTTGGAAGAAAGGCTGCTTCGTACGTCATCAGATAACTGGTGCATCATCAATGATGGTACAGATGATCCTACCATTGTCATGGGCGTTTCTGGGTCAGTCATTCATCTATGAACCTAGTAGTTTTACTTCTTTCTATTAGTGCATTGATGCCCCCCCCCCCCCCCCCAAATTCTCTATGATCTTGTTGTTTGTGGTCACAAAATTCTAGGGGAAATGAGAATATGTGGCTGGGGATGAGTGGGGTAAAAAATGGAGGAAATACCCGAAATGGAAAGTAAGAAAATGCTAGTGAAAAGGAGGGAGCATAATTTTGTCAGGTGTTCTTTGTTTAGAGAAGAATGCCCATTTGTTTCTTACTTTAATGTGAAGCGAAGTGTCATATAGATTTACTGGGTGTCGTCTACCAAGAAGTTTGGGTGGGCACACTGTCATCGACGTTACAAGTACTAATATCAGTACTCTTTGGGTTTTCTTACTGTACTATTTAATGATTAGGTTTTTAGCCTAGTCGCAATATTCTGTAACATCAGTTGCTTGATAGGCATGTCAGTCAGATTTCAGGATCTAGTAATATATCGTTGTTCCACTTAAAAGTCAAAACCTGACAAACCGATGCTTATTTTGAAAAGGAAACCCGAAGAACTTCTTGAAATTAAGCCAGTTCTACAAGATAAGATTCCTGTCATTAGAAGATTCACTGGGGGAGGCACCGTGATTGTGGATCATGGAACTGTCTTTGTTTCTTTTATATGCAACAAGGATGCTATTCCTGGTTTGCAACCATTCCCGCAGCCTATTATGGGTTGGACTAGTCTGCTATATGACAAAGTCTTTCTTGAAGCTGGAGATTTCAAGCTACGTGAAAACGGTATGAAACTTGAACGTCCTATAGTTGTAGTTGAATGGGTGCTCGGCTGCTTGCTCTGGTTGCTAAGCACTTTTGTTAGTCGTGTCGTGTACTCACCAATACTTGTGCTTTTTTCCTTTGTTGCACCTCTTGGAACAAAAACACAATTTTTTTCCAATTAGCAAATGATTAGTAGAAAATGTGCTGCCACCGATAAAAAATAATGGTTGGGTTTCATGGAGCCTGGTTTTGCATAACTGTGTTTAACGGGCTTTGTACTTTCGTTTTGCCTTATGGTATGTACACACAACAACAAGAACATCAACATCAAAGCCTTAATCCTAAAATGATTTTGGGTCGGCTAACATGAATCATCCACCAAAATTGTCAAGTGTGTCCAATAAAACAGTGAAATAAAAAGGCACAATAGTAGTAATATTAGCAAGTAAAATAATAAAAAATAGTAAAAATACACAAATTTTCAAGGTTAATAAAGATAAAAAGCGTTAGTAAAAGATGTTCTTTTAAAAATGTTACATATCCCAAATTAAAGGTGAAAAGTTTAGCGAGTAAAAAACTAATACTCCCTCCGTCCCAAAATGATTGTCTCATTTACTTTTGCACAAGAATTAAGAAAATTATGTAATGATGGGATATATAGGCAATTATAACTACTTTATAGGGTGATGTGTGAGGTGGTGTGGGTTAATGAAATGGCAAAATGGTAAATATTTTGTCTTAGTAGGGATGAAGTTGTAAAAAATGATAGACTAAAAAGGAAAGTTGAGAAATGGGACAATCTTTAAGAACCTACCCAAAAAGGAATACGGGACAATCTTAGTGGGACGGAGGGAGTAGTACGTAGTAGTAATAATAATACAGAGTAATAATTAAGAAAAAAAATAAAAGGATAAGAAATAGTCCTCGAATATCATCAAATCACCCGAATTCTCCCCCTCCACAGTCTTATCCACCGTCATAGCTTCTTCATCCCAAAAAAACATCGTAAATTTATGACTACACCTGGGCCTAGAAAGTGTAATGCGTTGCTTCTAACAACATTCAAATTATGATTTGTGACTGGGTGTTTACGCCACCGCCCTACCGCAACCCTCCTCCTTTCTCCGAGTTTGGGACATGCAATGAGTGTCCTAACATTGACGGACTTAGATTATGTACACACCCAAAAAAATGAGTGGGTTTCCTGGAGCCTGGTATTTCGAAGCTGCGTTTAACAGGCTTTGTACTTGCGTTTTGTCGTAGATTATGTTTTTGGCAATCGAAAGTTTGGAGGGAATGCCCAGTCAATCACCAAAAGCCGATGGATTCATCACACATCTTTTCTGTGGGACTATAACGATAGAAATATGACCTACTTGAAGAATCCTAAGCGTGCACCTGAGTATCGTCTGGTATGTTAAGTACCTCCTTTTATTTCAACAGTCATGAAGCATACAGAAGTCTTGTCATAATGAAATTTCTGCATCTAGAAGTGAAACATTTAATATCTTGCCTTGTCATTTTCCAGAACCTTTTGTTACTACCATAATTATGATTCCCTTGTACCTTCTGCATCAAGCTACACATCAGCTAGGTGACATTGTAAAGTGCTGAGTGAAAGTTAACCCTTTTAAGTGAAAAATCTATTTTGTGTTTAGGCAAGAAATCATTCAGACTTTATTTGCCGAATCAAAGAGATTCTACCAAGATCTGCATTTATCGAGAGAACTATCAAGGCAGCTGAACATCATTTTTCATTGAAATCCATCACTCCGGATTCCATTGTATCTTCCGCCAGTGCAAGTTTTACTCCTTCGTCTAGGATTTTGACTTCACAGGAGCTGGAAGGTGCAATTCTTGACAAACCTGAGGTCTTACTATCCCAGTCATTGTGATATTTGTGGAAGACCCGTTTGTTACGAAAAGCAAGGGAGATATATGAAAGCCAATTGCTCGCAGGTGTCTCCAGGCATATTATGATTTGATTTGATTTATTGATGCAGTATGCTAGTACTATTGAGTAAGACCAAAGCCATATGTTCACCAATTTCAGGACTCTAGTTTCCAGTTGGTCACTTAAGACAATAGTAGTATACTGTTGGTTGAGTGCGCTGGTGCCCTTATCCCGCAGTTAATTATAGGGAGTGGTAGAATTTTTTTTGCTGACTTTGAATTTCGGACTGCCACTGATTTCATTAAATTCATAGTCGCGTACACATATACTCTGTACTCCTCCCATTGTATAAGTGTGCAAGTAATACTATCTCTTTACTTGGCAAGCTTTTTGTACCTCTTCTTAGTGAAATCCTTTTCAATGACAGCAAAGGGTTATGTAGATGGTGGAGAGATTCACTTGCATCTCAGTACTACTAAATAATCGTCTCCGTATGATTTGTTTCTTATGAATTATGATTATGATGTTCATTCTGTCAAAATATTAGAATGTTCAGCAGGAGTAGCATCCAGTGTTTGTCAGATAATCAGTAATATGTATGATTTCTGTTCATTTTTCTGGTATACACTAGTCTACCCAGGGCCACTACTCTACCGTGGAAGTAAAACGTCATGAAAAAAAGCCTGACCTTTATGATGGAGCTTTCTTATCAATGTCATCAATATATACCGTTTCTACTCATGGTTACCAACTGGTGCATAATAAATAATTGGTCTTGCTCTACTGGTACTTCTGAAAGTATATGGTTATGAGTTCTCTAAACCCATTCGAATGCAGCCTGTCTCAGGAAAGAACCGAGGCCTGTAACAGACGTTTGGATAACCTAATTGAGAATCCTGAAACTGCATCAGCTCTTCCTCTCTTCTACCTTGCGCTCTTCTGAATGCATTGGCCTTGGTTCTTCACAAAACATCAGCTTGAAATAGATATAGGCATCGCAGCAGGGGTCTTCTGGATGCATCGGCCTTGGTTCTTCACAAAACATCAGCTTGAAATAGATATAGGCATTGCAGCAGATGTAGCATGAACTGATGAATAGAGCAACCTGAATTGATGAAATTAGCTGCCTGAACTTGAGCCAAAACTCACAGCTTGCATCAACGTGCAGCACTCATATATTCCTGTGCACCAGCCTTGCATTCCAATTAGTTGAAGCCTCGACGTTATCTTTCAATCCTTGTCTTTCTTGCAATGTGAAAAATTAAACTTGGGAATACGATAATTAAAAGTCAAGGCCTCCAAGCATATTAAAAATACAAACCCGAGCTTAAAAGCTCACAATTACAAGATTAATACAAATCCGGCATATAGCATAAAATTCCATTTAGAACAAGATAATAATAATAATAATGGGAAAAAGTGTACAATGTGCCTAGCTAATTGATACTACTGTGTTATAAAACACGACTATCAACAAGGTAGCAATTAGCGAAGTAGTAATCTCATAACTTGAATCAGCTTTACTTGGTTGCAGCCTGAAACTCGCTGCAAATCAGCTTGCATTGAGTTGAGAACAACTTGCATTTTCGTTTCTGAAAATACCATGGCCTGCATCATCTTCATCTAACATGTACATCCGTTGCATAACATGAAACTGTATCAAGGAGAACAACAGCTTGAACCTTTTATTGCATCATGTTAAATTAGGTCCGTCTTCATTTGATTCTAAACCATAGCAGCTGTAGTTGCTTCAACCATAACTTGCATCAGCCTGCACTCGAATGCAGCCTCCAATCGGAAATGCAGCTTGCATCTTGTAAAATGTTGCCTGATTGAACAGAAAACGCAGCCTGGTTCGTCAATTAACTCAGACATATTCGATGCTACCGCAGCAGCTTGTTCCTCTGTTTTGCATCCCCTAATCAGCAGCATTGTCAAATTCCATTGAACAAAAATCTAGGTGCAATCTTCATTTCCTTTAATTCCATGCATTCCTCTTGCATTCCATTCTATTCAGTTTGCATTCAACTAGAACATACCTCACAGCAGTTCAAAATACCCATTGTGCAGCCTGTTTCTAGCAACGTGCAGCCTGTATGGGCGTTAAATGCACTAGCGTGCAGTTCGTACCCATTACAATACTGCATCCTGATTCATGATTTGAGTACACAATACATTTCGAACCTATATAACTACCATATACTCCGTATTAACCATCAATAGTGGCTTGTAATCCTCCTAAGATAAGCTAATGAATTTTCAAATAATTTGATGAGGAAATTAAAGACTAGGGAGTAATACATTTCTGCAAATGATTGTACACACAAAGCAATTGATTTTTTTTTATTTATCTAATAATGACAGTTTACAGACTAAGAAATGCTGTAGTAGTCAGATGCATCAGAATATCTGTAGCTCTCTTAGATGCTGATATGATCGTTGAATGATGTTTTTCATAGTTCTGTCTGCGCAACTTTCTGGTAATTACTGTCTGATAATATACAGGAGTATAAAATTGTTTTCAAAGATTGGAATTTGATAAAAGCTTCAAAACAACGTCAATTGATGGGCGGTCAGACGCAGTGTTGTTGACGCAACGTAGAGCAACTTGAAGCAACAAATCCATTTCCTTCCTCAAGGGATCCTGTTTTCCTACTCCGATTTCCTTGCATATCTCTTCTAGCACATCTTCTTTCGTCTTGCTCTGAGCGCTCTTACGCACATTTTTTATTCTTCCGTTTGTCAAGATTTCCAAGATTATTTCTCCAAAGTTGAAGACATCTGTGGACAGTTCTTCCTTCATTGTGGTATATTGACCTACATTAACAGCAGAAAAGTTAAATCACACTAATCCCAACTTAAAAAATTAATCACCATTATTTTATTTCCGAATATGGCTTTGACTAAATACTTGATGCAATTGTCCAGAGAGTCTGACAATCCATACCTCCTTGCATTTTGGAGAATGTTGATGCAATAGAGCCTTTATTGAGCTGCAACAAAAAGCGAAACCCAAATTCTGCAAGCTTAGGCTCCACGGATTCCTCAAAAACTATGTTACTTGTCCTGACATCGCCATGAGGAATTGCAGGATGACAATGGTGATGAAGAAAACAAAGGCCTTGTGCAATGCCTAGCACAATCTTATACTTAGAAGCCCAATCAAGCTCCACGTTGATCTTCTCAGCCAGGTTACCTTTTGGTAAGAAATCATACAGAATATACAAAAGATCCTTGTTGTAGCAATAACCAAGCAATCTAACGAGGTTCTTATGCCTTGCGTTACCCAATCCGACAATGAACTCTTCCATAACATCCATTTTCTCCGGACTCAACTCAATTTTCTTCACTAAAACCGTTATTCCTGTAGGCAGTGTGATCTTACAGGCTGGAGACAGTGTCAACGGATAAGGCATCGTCTCCACGAACTCTGTTGAATTGAAGCTCTTTAAGATGTCATCAGCAGTGAAGTTCGGCAACCCATCAAAAGAGACCATTTTCCACTGGCCTTTCTTCCTCGCTTTCTGGACGTAACATACCCCAATAATAGCAAGTGCTATGAAAACAACAACAGTTACACAAAGTATCAGTACCCACAAAAATTCTGCCTCTACTTTCTTTGGATTTGAGCACGGTGTCAACGGCGCCCCACACAGTTTAGGGTTCCCCCAGAAAGCACTATCTTCCATCAGCTTAAAACTTTTGCTGTCTGGGATTGAACCAGATATATCATTGAATGACACATTTAGCAGCTGCAGGTTCGAAGAAAGCCCTAATTTTTCAGGGATGGAACCATTTAGATTATTATGAGACAAGTCCACAGAATTTAGAATCCGGCATTCTGAAAAGCTCTCTGGAACACCCCCAGAAAAGTGGTTAAAACTAAGTTCTACGACATCGAGAGATTTACAAGATTCAACAGGTGGGATATTGCCTAATATGTTGCAGGAAGATGCTGAGAAATTCTGAAGAGAGGGCAATGACCATATTTTCTGAGGAAGTACACCTCCAAGCTCTAAGTTGTGAGTAACATTGAAGTACTCAAGTTTGGAAGCTAGAGTAATACCCTGAGGTACACCCCCAGTGAGATTGTTTCTAGATAAATCAACATAGGAGATATGAGGAAGAGTGGTGAAGTCCAATGAAATAGGGCCTGTAAGTGAATTGTCCTCGAAACGGATACGAACAAGAGAAGGGCAACTAGAGAGGAAAAGAGGAAGGTGACCAGAGAAAAAGTTGGAAAACAGAATGAGCTTGGAGAGCATAGCATTAGCACATAGATTAGGTGGTATGCTACCATTGAAATTATTGGTTGAAACATCTAAAATTTGGAGTTTAGAGTTGATACCCAAGTTATATGGAAGTGAGCCAGAGAAGGAGTTACTCCAAATCAACAGAGTCTCCAGCATAGGCAGTTCAGCAATGGCCTGAGGAACAGTGCCACCCATTTCATTGTACATGAGGCTGAGCAGGCTAAGATTCCTCAACTCTGAAAAGCTCTCTGGGATTTCCCCAGATATGAAATTGTCAGAAAGATCCAAGCTTTTTAGAGAAACCAATTTGCTCAGCTCTTTGGGAAGCAACCCACTAATCTGGTTTCTGAAAAGGAAAAGCGATTCGAGTTTGGTGAGATTGGTAAGCTCCCTAGGGATGACACCTGAGAGATTGGCACCAGCAATGTCAAGGTACCTAAGCTCACTCATATTACTAATCTGCCAAGGAATGCCTCCCTGGTAAGAATTATAACCTATTTCCATATGGGTAAGTGTGCGAAGCCTGCCTAAATCAGGAGGAATCTCACCACCCAGTAAATTGCCAGCCAGCTGGATGGACTGTAAACTCTTGAAGTTACCATATTCTTGAGGGATTGAGCCACTGAAGTAACTCCCAGCAAAGTTGACCACCCTAAGTGACTCGATCTCTGAAACATCAACAGGCAGTGTACCTGAGAAGCTGTTGCTGAAAGCATTGAGCAGAACCAGCTTCTTCAGGGCGGAAACCCCTTTTGGGAAATGGCCTGCAAAACTGTTTCTACTGATATCCAGGCTCCTCAGATTAGTCAGATTGAAGACCGAAACCGGAAACTGCCCCGAAAAGAGGTTGTGGCTAAGATTAAGGGAGACGAGATCATGGAAAAGGTGCAAGTTTTTCCCAGAGAGGTGACCGGAAAGAGCTCTGGCAGAGAGGTCCAACCCAATGACCATAGTAGAGTTATTGTTGCAGGAAACAGCAGACCAGGAACAAGCGGCAATGGCAGAAGAAGAAGAATCAGAAGAGGAGGAGGAGGAGGAGGTTGGCAGAAACCAGTCTCCCAAGGCATTGTAGTGATCAACAATCTCTGATTTGAAGCTCAAAAGAGCATCAGAAAACACATCAGAGCTCCCCAACACCAGCACCACCACTGGTGGGAGTGGGAGTGGAAGTGGGAGTGCAATAGAAGCAACCACAACAAGATTTAACCAAAATGACGCCCTCATTGGAGTCAACTGTAAAGAGTGAGTGAGGCCCCAAATAAATTTAATTTGGTTTAGTGGAAATCAAGTTGAATGCAGATTGCAGATTGCAGATTGCAGAAGAAGTAAAGAATCATGGCATCATATTGCATGGGGAACAGAGAAATAAGTATACAAAGGAAAAGAAGGGGACCATTGCATTGCAGCCTCTTGTGGAGGGACACAAATTGTTGTATGTGACAAATGTACGATGGATCAAATAAATACGGAGTATCAATTAGGTGGGATAAAACGAAGGTAAAGTTGGTGGGACCTAGCCCTAGGTAAATATTTGTCATTATCTCTTCAAATGACACTTATTTGACCTGTTCTAAGCTTTCCGTCGTAAGAGAGACCAACTATATGAAGGAGTACATTTATTCTAACGAATAAGTTATCCTAATGTCCATCACAAATTGATGACATGTTAAATAATAATATCACTTGATTTGAAAAGAAATGATTTAGAAGTAATACATGAATTTGTCTTTATCTATCCAATTGTGTATTATTTGATTAGTTGGGTGATTACTGATTATGTGAAAAGCAGTCTATCATTCACCACTTTTCTTGCCTTTAACACTCATTTTGTCTCCCACTAATCACTTGATTTCGAAGGATATCTGTATTTTTGCTTTTTTTTTTTTACTAATAGGGAGTAATCATTGAGAGTAACCAAATACTCTCCGGTTCATTTTATTGTTTACATTTATTTTTTGCCACTATTTATAACTGAAATCGTCGATGTAATTTTTAATATATACTCTCTCTGTTTCAATGATTTCTTACACCTTAAAAGTGACACATTTCTCAAGAAAAACAATAAAATAAGTAAAAGTAGAGAGAGAATAAAGTAAGTGAGGTAAGAGAGAAGTGTAATAGAAAAAAGGAAAGTGGAAGAAATCAAAGAAATGGTTGAAAAAGAAAATGGGGAAGATATCAATGAAACAGAGGGAGTATAACATAAAACATAGTCACGTGAGATTTTGATTAAATTGTCTAATCGAGTACGTTATAACTACGGAGTATAATTTTTAGAAATACGTAACTAAAGATATACGGAGTAGATAAACGAAAACGTGCCTTGGAAAATGTGAAAACAATCAAATAGAACGGAGTAAATACCGTATATATGGAGTTTGTTTGGTCAAACTGGATTATCAAAAGTCAAAACACACTACTAGCTAGTATATTAAATCCACTTTGTCGGATTGCACCACAAAAACACGCCAGAGAAGTAGGGATAATTCTCGACAATCCCTATTTTGAGACCGTTGTTACTACTGTGTATAGTAGTAGTGCCAAAACAGAAAAGTGGTCACTAATCATCTCACTTTTATCACAGACATACCTGATAATAATGTTAAAATGGGTCAAATATATATTCATTTATTAGGTTTTGGATTTCAAAAAATTGAATTTCCAAGTTCTATCACGTCAGGTTTTGGATTGTTAGGATCGAGTCAGGCCGATACTTCAGGTCAGGTCAGCCCTAGATAAGAGTATCAAAAGATGGTTGAATAGTGTATAGTAAAGTAGTCCGTATATCTCATTAATGCTTATCACCCAATAAGGTGCGGAGGTATTATGTGATGAGAATAAATAAAGTTGTTGCATAGTGAGCATGCATTGTATACAAAAGATACTTGCTTGCCAAAAAGGCAGGGAAATAGTAGAAGGTAAAGCAACGGTGGGGCGTGGACATAAACTGACTTTCACTACTTCAAGGGGCCTCACTACGTCATTTTGTTATCTAATATTATTAGTGGATTCCCTTATTATATTGTCTTGGTCTATGGTGAATCCAAGGTAGCATTACGAGAAGTAGTTTGGACTTCGCTAGGTGATTGGATTGATTACTTCAGCTACCCTTTTATTATGATTGGAGATTTCAACCAAGTTGATATTTTAGTAGACAAGATGAGTAAATCAAGAAGAAGTATACCAGGTATGGACTTGTTCAATCTTTGGAAGCTCGATCATGAAATCATTGACATACCATTTAAAGGACCAAAGTATACATGGTGCAATAATAGATCAGGAGAGGAGAGAGTATACGAAAGACTGGATAAGGCTTATGCCTCAAAATCTTGGTTACAACTGTTTCCTGATTCTGGTGTGCTTCATCTTTCTATTCAAATTTCTGATCATGCTCCGATTATTTTCAAAGCTGATCTTGTAAATGATAATATTAAGAGACCATATAATTTGGAAAACTGGAGCCTCAATATGGAGGAAGGAACAAAAATAGTTAGATTTTGCTGGAACAAAGAGTTTAGTGGTTCAAAGGGGTACAACTGTACAAGGTAATGAGAAAATTGGAATTGGTTAGGAAACAGATTATGAGATGGGCACTCGACAAGAAAAAAGAGTGGGGAAGAAGCTGGAATGATTTCGATGAAACATTGACAAACAATTTGGAGGATATTTTTAATGGGGAATCTGAGGCGGAGTATGACATGAATAATATTATACTTAAGGAATTTGCAAAGGCTTCTGCTGTTTACTGGAGGCAAAGAGCGAAGGTTAAATGGGCAAAGGAAGGAGATGTGTGCACAAAGTACTTCTTCAACTGTGTAAAAGGAAGGAGAAACCGTAATTATATTTTAAGCATTAAAGATTCGGACAACTCTTGGACACAAGATGTGAATGTTGTGCGCAATTCTTTCAGACAGTATTTCAAGACAGTTTCAAACATAATGTTCAGAGAGAGGATTTTGATAGTTATTTTCAAGAAAATTACGACTTCTTTGAACCAGTGAAGAATATCATATCTGAGGAAGACAAAGAAAAGTTAATGAAAACTTTTACAGCAAAAGAAGTAAGGAGAGCAGTTTTTCAACTTGGAGATAATAAGTCACCTGGGCCTGATGGTATTCCAGCAGAATTCTACAAAAAATGCTGGAGTTTTATTAAAAGTGACATCACAGAAGCTGTGTGTGCCTGTTTGAACTCTGGATTTGTACTGAAGGAAATGAACCGAACATTCATTACTCTTATTCCGAAACAGAACTGTCCTGAAAAGGTTGAACATTACAGACCTATCAGCCTTTGTAATGTGATTATGAAGATTGTTATGAAATGTTTAGCAAATCGGATGAAAGAGCTGATGCCAAAAATTATAGAAGATTTTCAAAATGCTTTTGTGCCGAGAAGATCGATACAGGACAATATTTTAATCGCAGATGAATGCCTGCATAAGCTTAATAGACACAAGACATGTAAAATTGGGGAGATTGCTTTTAAAGCTGACATGAGTAAAGCATATGACAGGATTAATTGGAACTTTTTGCAAAGTGCGCTACAGAGTTTTGGATTTCCAGTCCATTTCTGTAAGATTATCATGCAATGTGTCACGTCTGTTACTTATGCGATTTTAATTAATGGGGCCCCATTAGAATTTTTCAAGCCTACATGTGGATTAAGACAAGGTGATCCGCTGTCGCCTTATCTTTTTGTCATACGTACGGAAGTGCTGTCCAGAAATCTCGTGATTTGTGGGAAGAATAGTGAAATTATCGGTATGAAGGTGGCTAAGGCAACACCCGTTATTTCGCATTTATTTTTTGCGGACGATTCCCTCTTCTTTTTGAAAGGGTGTCGGGATAATATTGCGAATTTCAATAAACTACTGCGAAAGTATTGTGATTTATCAGGACAGGAGATCAATAGAGAGAAGTCAACTATGGTTTTTAGTCCCAACTGTAACATTGGAATAGTTAGAGACAGCCTGAAATTATTTCAGACCAAACCATGCGACAAATTGGGTAAGTATTTAGGAATTCCGGATATAAGTAACACGGGGTCCGGAGGTATATCACAAAGAATCTGCGAGCAAATTGTTAGGAGAATTGGATATTGGAATGGTTTATTTCTATCTCCCACTGGAAGATTGGCTCTTATTCACTCGGTTCTTGCTAACTTATCAAGTTTCTTTCTATCGGTTTTCTATATTCCGATAAGTGTGACTAAGAAGGTTAACACCCTCTTGGCTCATTTTTGGTGGGCTGGCAATAAATCGGGTCGAACTATTCACTGGAGATCAACTAATTTTCTAAGTTTGCCTAAGCATTTGGGTGGATTAGGAATTAGAAATACTGCTTTCACTAATAAGGCGTTGCTAGCAAAAAATGCTTGGAGAATTATTCAGAATAAAGAGCTTCTGATTAGCAAAGTGTTTACAGGGAAGTATGGTCACATCAGAAATTATGAAGAACTAGAGACCTGTAAAAAGAAAGGAAACAAATCTAGAGGGAGTATAGGAATATTAAAAGGTAGAGAACTTCTTGAGGAAGGGATGGGAAGGAAAGTTAGATTGGAGGAAGGGTGTGACAATGATAATATAAAAATCTTTCAGGATAAATGGGTGAACGGATGTATCCCGGTTATCAAAACAGGAGTGGATCTGGGTGAGACTAGTTTGGGGGCTGAAGACTGGAGGATTTTGGACCTAATTAGTAAAGAGTTTAAATGGAATAAGATTAAGCTGGAATCGGTTTTTTCAGATGACTGGTGCAGGAAAATCATGGCTATTCCACTTCTACATAGCTCTGAGAAAAGTAATTGTTTTTGGACAAAAACAAGTTCAGGCAATTATAGTGTCAAAAGTGGTTATTATGAAATGATCCAAAACAACCCTACTACTTATAAATGTGGACAGAGATTGAGAAACACATTCTCCAAAATGCCTAATTTCTTCAATAAAATCTTGTGGAAGATTTCGGGGCCAGCTTCTTGGAAAATTTTCCTTTGGAAAATAATGACTGATTCCCTTCCAATAGGGGTGGAAAGAGAGAAGAGGCAAATAACTGGATCTCACCATTGTGTGCTTTGTCTTAAGGATGGTGCTGGTGTTTCCACACCTGTTATCGAGACACTGGGTCATTTGTTTCGTGATTGTCAAACCAGTAAACTTCTTTGGAACCAAACCCGATTTTGGAATTTACTGGAAAATGAAGAAAGCACAGATTTTAAGGATTGGCTGATGAGGAATATTACGGACTTTCACCAGAAAAATGATGAAGGGTTAGATCTCTTCAACTTCATTAATATCATTTACAACATCTGGCTTTTCAGGAATGACATTATCTTCAACAACAGTAGTAATCTTTTCCCAGCACTTTATAATCGCTACATTTCATCTATCAATGTCTTGACTGACATTTGGGAAGGATTTAGAGATAAGCCCACTTCTCAGGAAAATTCGGTTAACAACCGCTTTTCTACTTCTGAGAAGGACAATTTGAGAGTGGGTATCAGAAACTCGGAGGCAGTATGGTTGATTTCACCAGCACATCAGAATGGTCAATGTTCTACTACTATTATCAATGTTGATGCAGGTTGGTTTCGTAATGGGAACGCGTCGGCTGGTTGGATCATCACTGGTGTTGGACAATATGGAGGACATTATGCGACAAGATCTGGAAGTATGAGTTTTTTTAGCTGAATCTCCATTACAAGCAGAAGCATTAGCTGCTATCGCAACACTAAGATGGGCTCTGTCAGCCGGGTTGCTCCATGTTACTTTGGAAACTGACTCCTTACAACTTGTTTGGCAACTGGCTGAGGTGCAGGACAAGTATCATTGCATTCGAGATATCATTTCAAAACTATTAAACATGTCCGCCTATTTTCATTGTGTAGCTTTTAAATACATTCCCCGAAACCTTAATACCTGTGCGCATGAATTAGCTTCTAAAGCTTTACGCAAAGGTTAAGGTAGGATTGTATTTCCTTCGGCAAAAAAAAAAAAAAAGTTGAAATGGAGAATAAGTGGTTGAACAAGAAAATAGTGGAAAAAGAACAAGGACGATAAGTAGGGGAAAATAAAGTAAATACCCAAAATGAAATAAAGGGAAATTAAAGTGTATGTGTGAATATTTCATATTTGGTGCGGCCCATAAAGGGACTACTCTTTACCGTCGGCGCTTTACTTCTTACTGTTGTCGTTAATTACGTGAAATAACGACTTTGTCCCTGCTATTTATTCTCGAAATAATATTACTTTTACATGATTATCGATTTATTAAAACTCGATAATAAAACCGTCTTTTTCGATTATTGTAATAAACTAAAACTGACTTCCTATATAGTTAATATATGAAATTACGCAAAATGACGAGTTCTCCTTTGCAATTAATTCTCGAAATAATACGCAAATTAAATCCTAATCAATCTACGACAAGTCGACAATCAAGATTTATTATACAAATCGATGCAAATTAAAAGAAAAAAATCCGTAAATGGGTCAGGTCGAGTGGATTTTTCGACCCACCCAAGGGCATTTGAAATATCAGTTTGTTGTTTGTTGATGTTGGTGTAGTGGTTTAGTCGTTTGTCATGTAAAGACAAATGTGTAAACAAGAGGTTTTGAACCCGAGCCACTTGTATGAAATGTTGTCAATGTAACCAATTTCCCCACCTTATATTTCATGTTTCATATCATTGGAAGATTTATATTATACTTCAACTTTTTTCAAAACTTTCAAGTATTATAGAGAAAATAATACGACCCTTGGGTCGGTCGAAAAACCCACTCGACCCAACCCATTTCCAGATTTTTTTTTCTTTTGCTTTGCATTGATTTGTATAATAAATCTTGATTGTCGACTTGTCGTAGATTAATTAGGATTTAATTTGCGTATTACCCGTATTTTTTAATTACGTTTACTAAATTGTATTAAGTCGTTAATTAATCTAATTAACTGTTTAAAATTGGAGGTGTAACAGTAATCGAAAAAACGGTTTTATTATCGAGTTCTAATAAACCGATACTCTATAAAATGTAAATGTGATAATATTTCGAGAATTAATTGCAAAGGAGAACTCGTCATTTTGTGTAATTCCATATATTAACTATATAGGAAGTCGGTTTTGGTTTATTACGATAATAAAAAAAGACGGTTTTATTATCGAGTTTTATGATAAGTGTAGTTTGTAGTGCCTAATTTGTTGTGTTTGGTCCTGTTTTCCCTTGTGAAATCGCTCTTTGGAGCGATTTCTGGGCTACTCATACTTCTTCTAGCTCATTTTAGGTTCCCGAGAACATTCATGAAGATTTGGAACGATTCCGACTCATTTCCTATACTTTTGGAGCCAACGAAGAGAAGGAACGATCACTCGGTGCCTTGGATTCGATCCCGAGACCTTGGGACCCATTCCTAAGCCCCTTAGACTCGATCCCGAGCTCCGAGAATCGATGAGAAGCCCATGAGAAGCAAGGAGGGACCTTAGAGATCTTAATGGAGGCCTACAGACCCTTCCAGGGCGGGATAAAGCTCCCTTCCCGGTCGGGAAGGAGTGCACAATTGGGACAGCTGCTGTATTGTCGTCCCGACCGGGACGGGAGCTTCCCGACCGGGAAGGATGGTCCATCCCGACCGGGACCATTCCTTCTCGACCGGGAAGAGAGAGCTGAAGCCCGCGCCTTTTCTTTTCTCCTCCTTCACTCTTGTAACCTTATAAATACTCCTCCCTTGTTTTGTTTAAGGACCATACATTACCATACACTATTTTAGACTCTCTACAACATTAAAAACCCTAGATTTAGTTCTCCTCTCATTAGTTTAATCTTCCTTTAACTTTTGTTAATCTTAGATTAATTTAGTTAATGATTCTTGTATTAAGGAGATTCTTGAGGATTCATCCAAGATTGACAACCTTGGAGATTATTTGGGTTTTTCTTATTAATGCAAGTTCTCATATTTTTATCCTCTTATTAGTTGGTATAATCTCTTTTCTCTTAATCTTTGTTAATCTTTCAAGTTTCAATCTTTACATATTGTTTATTGTTCTTGTTTGTTCATAATGAATGGTTGGTTGTTTATGTTGATTTCTCTTATCATTGTTAGTATTAGATTGATTATGAGTGAGTAGACTCTTTGTGGGGTTAGTAGGGGGATTAAGTGTGGATTATGGGTAATTAGGGTTTGATTAAGGGAAAAGGTGGAATCTTTGTTGCTAGTCACATGTTGAGCACTCTATGTGTGTGTTGAATTGCTTGTTTGAGTTGTAGTGACCATGCTTCTCATACTTGTTTTCATCTTCTCATCTTGTAATCGATTTGTGGTTGAATGCTTGTGTTTTGGTTAATACTTTGCATGAGTATTCGAGTCTAGTCTTAGACACGAGAGTGCGGACTTAGGCTTTGGCGCAAGAGCGCAAACCGACCTTAGTGACTAGGAGAAACCTACACCCTTGACCTCCCTACTATCCTACCACACTTGTGAACCTGACCTAACCCTACTCTTTCCCATATTTGATTCCTCTATCTCTTTAGTCGATCGTTTTCTCTAGTTTACTTGTTTCATTAATCTTTAGTTGTTTCAATTAGTTCTTGTCATATCTAGTGCATTGCTAGTCTAGTTTCATACCTCTTCACCATCATACTTAGTCAATTCTCGTTATCTTTGTGTTTGTTTGTGACTTAGCCTAGTTTTTAGGTAGACCTAGTCTAGACACCATTTTCCGTCCCTATGGATACGACCCGACTTACCCTAGCTACCGTTAGGATTAGTTGGACTCTACTTGACGGTGGGGGACACGGCGAGAACCTACCATCAATTTGGCGCCGTTGCCGAGAACGGTGCATGTTTAGACTTAGTTTGCTTATTAGCTAGACTTAGTTACCCTTCTTGTGCTCTTCTTCTATCTCTTGTGCATATTTTGTAGGTTTTTCTCGTTTTCATAGCTTTTTTTGCTCTTTGTCTCCCGTTGTGTTCGTTTATTGTCTTTGCCTAGTGCCCATAAAGCACTAGGTGTTCTCATGTTTGTTCAAGTGTGTAGTGCATGCTTAGGAGGAGAGGCGATTTCTTTCTCTTCAATCCAGAGCCGGAAAGACTCTTTAGAGCCTTTCGCCAACGGACGATTGATCGGGTTAGAACCTCTCAACTGAGTACTAGCAATACCATTGAAGAACTAGCTCAAGGATCAGACTTGAACGATACACCTCGAGAGACGGCTGAAGGGAATTTCATCAATCCCTTTGGTACTTCTAGTCATTCCTCTCAACCTAGTTCCCCTTCTACTTCTACATCAACACCGTCTACACCATCATCTCCCGCCAATCCAACAATGCCTAAGTTCTCTTCTCACTCAACCTTTACGGAAGACGTTTTGCCCGGTCCCACCGCTTTACCGGCCGCATATACCGGCAACTTTGTGGCAAAAACATCGTTTATCAATTGGTCGAAAGAAGTCAATTTAGTGGGTTACCAACCGAAGATCCTCATCAACACATGGAAACCTTTTCGGATTATTGCGATGCTATCTCACAACCGGGAATAACCCAAGACCAAATCTGGTGGGTATTATTTCCCTTCTCTTTGATCGGTAAAGCTAAGCAATGGTTCAAAGGGTTAGACAAGGCGACTCTTGGTATTGATACTTGGAAGAAGCTAGCCTTAGCTTTCTACCAACAATTTTATTCCCCGGAGAAGACAAATCTATTGAGAGCCTCTATCACGGGATTCCAACAACGTGATGAAGAAAGCCTCTATGAATCGTGGGAAAGATTCAAAGCCTTGATCCGCTCTTGTCCTCACCATGGTCTATCACAGTGGTTCCTCGTTCAATAGTTTTGGAACGGGTTATATGAAGATTCGAGGGCCATACTCAACATGGGATCGAATGGAAGGTTTACCGAGGTAGATGATGACCAAACTTGGTCAAGAATCGAGGAGATGGCGATACACAACTCCCAATACTCAAGGCCTAGAAAGGCGAATCGAGGAGGAAGGCACGAGATCGATGCCATTACACAACTAAGCATTGATATTGGAGCTCAATTAAAAACCCACATGGAATCTATTGACAAGAAGCTCCAAAGCCATTTTGATCGAGGTCAAAGTGCAAGTGCCTCCCACCAACATTCAATTCAACAAGTCAATGCTCTGGGAGTTGTATCTCCTACATCTTATTATGGGATATACGATATTTGCGGGATAGTTGGACATGAGCCTCTACATTGTCGAGGTAGTATTGAGCAAGTGAACGCCTTTCAAGCGTTCAAGAAAGGTGCCCCATATCCTCACATGTTCCAAGCTTCCCATCAAACTTCCCAACAACAATCTCTACAACACCGTCCATATGTTCCACCTCCCTTAAGGGACAACAACCAAGGCTACCAAGGTTATGTATGCAACCCAAGGCCATTCAACAACTTCAAACAACATAACCAAGGTACCTTCAACAACAATCAAGGGTTCCAACAAGGGAACTTCAATCATCAAGTGGTTTCCAAGGAAACCAACACAACCAAGGACATCAAAACTACAACCATGGCAACACTCAAGGCCTTATTCAAGGCAACTCTCATGGGTTCCAAGGGAACCATCAACAACAACAAGGGTCTCAAGGTACTCGACAAGAAAACAAGGAAAGGAGCCGGTCTCCAATTCATGATTATGGTACTCCCTTAGCCCTCACCGATACTCCACACAATCCACAATCCCCACCTCGGGATTTTGACATGCAAAAATCTATGTTGGATGTGCAAAGGAGTAATCAAGAAATGCAAAGAAGCCAAATGGAGATGCTAAGAAACCAACAAGAATTCTTTGCTCATATTCAAAGGGAGAATATAGCAAGTGATGCTCATATGAAGATGCTCGAAACCCAAATAGCTCAAGTTGCTTCGGGAAGCTATTCAAGGTAAAAGGGGCAACTACCTCCTCAAGGTGAAATAGTGAAATTTGAGCATGTGAATGCTATTACCTTGAGGAGTGGTGTATCTTATGATTCCCCCGTGTTTCCTAGTGAGCAACAAGCAATGAAAGAAGTTGTATCTCCGATTCAAGAAAATTCAAGCTTGGGAAATCCAATGGAGGAACAAGTCTTGTGGGAGATTGAGAAACCCCATGAAGATAAGCTTCCCCCACTTCAAGGAAAAGACAAAGGTAAAGGGAAAATGTCATTTGAAAAGTCCAACCCTAATGAGCAAGACAAGGTACATATCAAGTTGCCTTTCCCAACAAGGCAAATGAAGACCAAGGTGGATGTTCAATATGACAAGTTCCTAGAAATTGTGAAGAAATTGGATGTGAGTGTCCCTTTTACCGAGCTACTTACCCAAATCCCGGTATATGGAAGATTCATGAAAGAAATCTTGGCTAGGAAGAGATCCGTCGACAAGGAAGAGACCATAGCGTTCACAAGAGAGGTGAGCGAGCTTATTCAAGGTTCTACGCTTCCCAAGTTGAAGGATCCGGGTAGTTTCTCGATCCCGTGCACCATAGGCAACTTGAAGATTGAAAGAGCATTATGTGATTTAGGTGCGAGTGTAAGCATCATTCCCTATTCTATTTGTGAGCGACTTGGGATGAAAGAGCTCAAGTGTACTTCTATTACACTCCAAATGGCCGATCGTTCACTCAACCGACCATTGGGGATGTTAGAAGATGTGCCACTAAGAATCGGGAAGTTTTTCATTCCGGTCGACTTCCTTGTACTTGACATGCCGGAAGATGCTATCACTCCCATTATCCTTGGGCGCCTATTTCTACATACCACCGGTGCGATGATTGATGTAAAGAATGGTAGGATCACATTTGAGCTAGGCGACGAGAAGCTTGTGTTTGACCTCCAAGGCAACACCTCGCCTACTAACGATGAGTCTTGTAATATGATCCACGCCATGAAAGACATCAATCTAGGGGATGAGTCGGGTGAAAGCTTGAAGAACAACTTCTATGGAATTGAAGATGATGATTCCGAGCTTGGGGCGGATGAATGCCCATATCATGATATTGAGGATAAAGTGCAAGGCAAGAAGAAAGTTGAGCCTCCCTTGGGGCCACATGAAGATAGATGGACGTTTGGGTATATACCGAAGGATCGAAAGTACAAGTTCAAGCCCTTGAACTCAGTAGATCGGGATACCCCGAGAACGTCGAGGTTAGGATGTGATGATCCTTGGAGTGGAGATTGGTATACCACTAGCTTGATCGAAGATTTCTCGAGAGCCTTCGATTTGTTACTCTGTGCCCTTGATGGTGATGGAATTGGCTATAGTGTTGTTGAAAAATGATTGAAGAATGCACCATCCTTGGTTTGACGGAGTTCCAAAAGAACCGTCTTATTGTATATATCTCTTTCTTGTAATTCTTTTGAGTCTTGTGAAATTCTTGCAGTTTGGTATTTTGATGAGTGATGTGAGGGAGGGATTTTGATGAATGTTTTGAGCTTATTTGATAGGTGTGAAGTGAAGATGAATCTTAGTGAGGAGTGGTTATTGATAGAGCTTGGATTGTGAGCAAGGGAATCGGTTTTTGAAGCTTTGGACAAAGCTTTTGGGGATATGAAGGGCTAGAAGACTCTTCCCGGCCGAGAAGAGGGCTTCCCGACCGGGAAGGATGATCCATCCCGACCGGGAAGGAGCCATCCCGATCGGGATGAGGGTGCCAAAAATTGGGTTCACTGTTGTGCCATCCCGACTGAGAAGGGTGTGTCATCCCGACCGGGACCACCCATCCTGACTGAGATGATGCATTGCTCCCCCTTTTTGCTTCCTCTTCGACATTCGAGCCCACCCAACCATTTTATACCCCCTCACAACCTCCCTACCTATCCTTGCACCTATCATGTGACCCTTACACTTCATAGACATACCCTCACCTTATTTTCTCTTCCCTTTACACCGAGTTTCACATCAAATCCTACCTCCTTATACCTTAATACTTCAACCATGCGCCCTTATCGAGAATGAAGAGGAATAGCAATGACGAAGACTAGCTATGTGCCGATATCGAACTATGAGACGATGGAGCGAGTGAGTTGCTAACCGATTGGTATGGCAACTATCCTTTCTTTTCCGTCTTTTATTGCTTGTCTTCCTTTGTTTGTTCCCTTCCCCTTCCACTTTTTTGTGTCATGGTGGCCCTCGGGGCCTTGGTAGTCATTGCTCCCGACTCTCGATGACGTGACTACATCGAGAGTCATTTCAAAATCCAAATTTGCAAGAATTTTCACTTTTTCTTTGATTTCCTTTATTTTGATAGGATTTAGTCGGATTCGGGCGGAATCCGGGCTAGGTGACTTGATTACACCTAGTCCTGCTCTCCCATTTCCTTTTATTTCCTTCTTTTTATTTCTTCCCCCATCCATATCTTTTCTTGTCTCGGCCTATGGTGACTTGACTACACCCCGACCGGACACATTCTACCCTTTTCTCCACTTTATTTTTGATTTTTAGCTTTATTTTCGTAGTGTCTCTTTTTTTGGTGTCTCCATACACTACAATCGAGCATGAGGACATTGCTCGGTTTAAGTGTGGGGGAGCGATATCCTAGTCTAGCTTAGCTTTATTTTCGTTGTTTTTTCGAAAAATCTTAAAAAACCCTAAAAATTTGAAAATTTTCATAAAAATCAAAAATATTTTCTTTTATGTCTTTTACTTTTGTGTCGTTGTGTCGTGCTTTTGTTGTGTTGTGTATGTTTTGCCTTCCTTTTTCCTTATAGGTCGCCTAATCACCGTTAACTTTGGAGGGCTTTCAAGACATCCGGTAACATCTTTTATCCCTTTTTCCTCTTTGTCCCTTGTGGAGTTTGGAGGAGATTTGTGATGATGTGTGCTCGGGTGGAGCTTTGTGAAGATTTGTGGTTGAATGGTTGCTTATTTGGAAATTCGGGGTGGTGTTTGTTATCTTTGTTTGTTTTGTTTTGTTTTGTTTTGTTTTGTTGTCTTTGTATCTTTTTCTTTCGTTTTCGTCGTGTCTTCGTTTTGTGATGTTTAGTTTGTGTCTTGTGTAATAAAAGGTTTGCGAAAACCCGGTTTTGAGGCTAGTGTGCAAGTATTTACTTTCCCTTTCTAGTAGTATGAATCGAGTCTTGGACTTTAGTCTAGTAGAATGACCCTAAATCAATAGTTTCGTTGGTCCTTTACCTTGAGTCCACCTAGTCTACTAGGGATTTACTACGGGATTTGCATTTTGACCATTATGACCACCCACGGTGTGAAAAGGCCTTGGTTGCCGAGTCCGTCGCTTAGGTGACCGTGTTCGGAATTGTTTGATTAGTCCAAGTTTTCCACCTTTTTGTGGGTTTGAAGGGGGATTGCGACCCCCGACTTACCCATTCCCCTACCTCGTACACATATCCACAAAATAAAGTTGCAAATTGTTGAAATCTCTTTCTTAGTTGCAAAAAGAAATGCCTACAACTCAAATCTAGCCAAAAGGGCTAACAAAGAAAAAGAAAGAAAACAAAAGAAAGAAAAGAATGAAGAAAAAGAAAAGGCACAAAAAGCAAAAAAGAAAATACAAAAGAAGAAAAAGAAATGGCATAGCAACACAAAAAAGCAAAAATGCAAAAGAAAGAAAATGCCAAAGAAAATCACCTCACAAAAAGAATCCCCATCTCTCAAAAATAAGTCTTTTACCGACTATTACCGTGAAGAGCCTACCAAAGGACCGAGTCCCTAGGAAGGATGATAGCGGTAATGGTCGATCTTCCCTCATTTTGCAAACATATCCACCTTTTTACTTGGACTAGTTAGGCGATTTTGTACATGGGACGACCCTCTTGGCTCATCGCTAAAGGGGGCGGGATCTCACTTACCTACAGTGTCGACTAACACCGTGGTTCATCCACTTTCCATCCCGCCGATCGTCCCGTAGTACGTTCTTAGAAGATTAGGAGGACCTAGGTAAGTTACCAACGTTTTTATTGCTTTGTTGTCATACTATTAGAGTTCGATTTGCATGATTAGCTTGGGAACATTGTCACTTGCCTTGAGTCCTACACCGGTGCTTCTTTCACCGCTTTTTAGAGGGAAGCGGTATTTATTTCTTTTTGGGTGCAACCGATTACTTGTTTGCTTGTATGTTTGTTTGTTTATGTGTTTTTGTGTCCGGTTGCACCCACAGTTTTGTCGCAAGACCTTACTTGCCTTGCAGAGTGCACTTTTACTCTAAGTATACTCGCGTGATTTGAAAGGGCGTAGGGTGCGCTAATACCCGCTCGGCTAGTAGTCTAGTTTCTTTTAGTTTTAGTTAGTTGGTGCTTACTCGAGGGCGAGTAAGGGTTAAGTGTGGGGGAGTTGATAAGTGTAGTTTGTAGTGCCTAATTTGTTGTGTTTGGTCCTGTTTTCCCTTGTGAAATCGCTCTTTGGAGCGATTTCTGGGCTACTCATACTTCTTCTAGCTCGTTTTAGGTTCCCGAGACCATTCATGAAGATTTGGAACGATTCCGACTCGTTTCCTATACTTTTGGAGCCAACGAAGAGAAGGAACGATCACTCGGTGCCTTGGATTCGATCCTGAGACCTTGGGACCCATTCCCGAGCCCCTTAGACTCGATCCCGAGCTCCGAGAATCGATGAGAAGCCCATGAGAAGCAAGGAGGGACCTTAGAGATCTTAATGGAGGCCTACAGAGACCCTTCCCGGGCGGGATAAAGCTCTCTTCCCGGTCGGGAAGGAGTGCACAATTGGGACAGCTGCTGTATTGTCGTCCCGACCGGAATGGGAGCTTCCCGACCGGGAAGGATGGTCCATCCCGACCGGGACCATTCCTTCCCGATCGGGAAGAGAGAGCTGAAGCCCGCGCCTCTTCTTTTCTCCTCCTTCACTCTTGTAACCTTATAAATACTCCTCCCTTGTTTTGTTTAAGGTCCATACATTACCATACACTATTTTAGACTCTCTACAACATTAAAAACCCTAGATTTAGTTCTCCTCTCATTAGTTTAATCTTTCTTTAACTTTTCTTAATCTTAGATTAATTTAGTTAGTGATTCTTGTATTAAGGAGATTCTTGAGGATTCATCCAAGATTGACAACCTTGGAGATTATTTGGGTTTTTCTTATTAATGCAAGTTCTCATCTTTTTATCCTCTTATTAGTTGGTATAATCTCTTTTCTCTTAATCTTTGTTAATCTTTCAAGTTTCAATTTTTACATATTGTTTATTGTTCTTGTTTGTTCATGATGAATGTTTGGTCGTTTATGTTGATTTCTCTTATCATTGTTAGTATTAGATTGATTATGAGTGAGTAGACTCTTTGTGGGGTTAGTAGAGGGATTAAGTGTGAATTATGGGTAATTAGGGTTTGATTAAGGGAAAAGGTGGAATCTTTGTTGCTAGTCACATGTTGAGCACTCTATGTGTTTGTTGAATTGCTTGTTTAAGTTGTAGTGGTCATGCTTCTCATACTTGTTTTCATCTTCTCATCTTGTAATAGATTTGTGGTTGAATGCTTGTGTTTTGGGTAATACTTTGCATGAGTATTCGGGTATAGTCTTAGACACGAGAGTGCGGACTTAGGCTTTGGCGCGAGAGCGCAAACCGAACTTAGTGACTAGGAGAAACCTACACTCTTGACCTCCCTACTATCCTACCACACTTGTGAAATGTGAACCTGACCTAACCCTACTCTTTCCCATATTTGATTCCTCTATCTTTTTAGTCGATCCTTTTCTCTAGTTTACTTGTTTCATTAATCTTCAGTTGTTTCACTTAGTTCTTGTCATATCTAGTGCATTGCTAATCTAGTTTCATACCTCTTCACCATCATACTTAGTCAATTCTCGTTATCTTTATGTTTGTTTGTGACTTAGCCTCGTTTTTAGGTAGACCTAGTCTAGACACCATTTTCCGTCCCTGTGGATACGACCCGACTTACCCTAGCTACCGTTAGGATTAGTTGGACTCTACTTGACGGTGGTGGTAGGGGTAGTCGTATCCCTAATCAAAGATACCCTGAGGTCCACTAACTAATGTAGATAGTGAAGTAGGGGTCGAACCACAAGGAGACGGGACTCAATTACTTGTTCTAAGGTCTAGACTAAAGATTACAGGTCACTGTTTTTCTGTTTGTTTGAGTGGACTATCAACTAATTGCTATAAGGTAACTCAATAATAAAAAGGTCTAGGGTCTCAGGTTCACAATGAATGTCAATCGGGTCAGGGAGTCAATTAATAGGTCAATAATCGAACTGTCTAAGGTGTAGGTCCGGTCGGTACTACTACAAACTTTAGAACTAAACTTAACCTGCGGTCGCTAGAATTAAGCTAGTCAACCCAAAATATCGTGACCTAATTAGTCCTTAACCCGGTCGGCGAAAAGTCCTAATTGTGATACTAACTAATTAATCCTGGCTAGTAATTAATCAATCAGAATTAAAAACAATATTCAGGTGACAGTTCATATAATCAGAGACAGGTCAATTTTCTATAACCCAATTAACACTCATCGATCCCCTTAAACCCTAGATAAAAATTAGCTACTCATAATGATTATAATTAAATTAACAAAGTATGAATTGCAATTGAACATGATGAATATGAATTAAATTAAACTACGAGACTGAAATCATATAACTATGAAGGCTAAGAACGAATTAAGACAAGAATTAAACTAGGGAATTGAAATTAAAATTAAAATTAAAATTAAAGTAGCGATACCGAACAATTTGAGATCTGAAAAAAGGAAGAACGGAATACGATGAATCTTGCGAGGAAAAACCGAAACGAACGTAGTTTCTACCCTAGGCTCATATAACGTGATGTCTAGAAAAAAAATAGAAAAAGTGATAAGTAAAAAAGTGTCTGACAATCCTCCTCCAACTGATTTAAAAGAAATCAGTTGGACTTACAAAACAGGCCCAAAATTCTAAATAAATAAAAATCTGATCCGCGGCCTGCGTATAATGCACTCGATCGAGTGCACGCAATGCCCCTCGATCGAGTGGATGCGTGAATGCTTCAGCTTGACTTTGGATATATGGCACTCGATCGAGTGCTTTACGCCACTCGATCGAGTGGATGCTGCTGAGCTCTTGATCGAGTTATTCCTTTACTTCTCGGCTTTTCGTTTTCTTCCTCGTCTTCCATCCTCGTCTCGGCTATCCGGGTTATTACTCCAAAATATGCTCAAAATTGCACTTAACCTACAAAATAGCACGAGGACCGACAGTATCGACTTTCTAATAGAAATCGACATCAAACATATAATATGGAAGAAGAAAAGCTCAAAAACGGTTGTCGGGGGACAATAAAATACGATATAAAATGCGTTGATCAAACTCCCCCAAACCAAACCCTTGCTTGTCCTCAAGCGAACAACTAATATATATAAACGAGGACAAGTGATGTGAAACACGACTCAGAGCTGAATTACAATCATTCTCCTAAAATCGACTAAAATCGACGAGAAAACATGTAATACACAAGAATGCAACGAGATCAATAATCATGCCATAATCAAACAATTGCCTGCCAAACTTTCAATCTTGCGAGACCAATAATGTCGGACTTCCTTACGGTTGTCGCTCGACACTCATAAGTACGGGTAAGTATATATGTGAAGATAGGAAAGAATAAAGACACTCACTCGACTTATGAAATATGCATGCAATCGAATATGAAATCAATCTCCCCAATTAAACACGTGTTCCACCAATCAGGACCATAGTACATGCCAAGGACTTGGAAAGGGTGGCTTATATGTGAGGGAATAAAATGGATTGTGCCTAAAGCACGTATGGAAATGCGGGGCTAAGACCAGTAGTCGCAGCTACACAATAAAAACTATCCATCCAAAAACCTCAACTATGAGTTCTGGCCACTAACTAGAAATAAAACTCAAAAGAGCATAAGAGGGAATTTTGTCATCCTCCTAATTATAATTCAATTCTAGTTACAAAATCTCGACCGTTCCCCGAAATATTATAAGAAGCATATATGTTTTTTCTTTTCTTTTTCTTCTTTTTCTAATTCCATTTTTTTTTTCTTTTTCTTTCTTTCTTTCTTTTTCATGCTTCTATATTTTTTCCCAATTCAGACAAGGGGAAGGCGAATACAAAGTCACATAACAGTATTACCCACTAAGATCCAGAAGATATAGAAATCCAAATTATGACCGAGTAGTGGAATAATTCTCAATTAAGCTCACTGCGACTGTCCTGGTAAGGTAGGTTGTTCTGGGTTGTAGCGAATTGATATAAATATCATGAAAACTGCCTTACAACAGCTGAAACGGGCTAAACAGAGGAAAAATAACCTAAATCTACAAGGTAGTAAAAATGGGTCATTTTGGCTATGTGGAGCTCGTCAAAAACAGAAATGCCTTTCCTCATGTACCTCCTCCTCAAACCAAACACGTATTCAATATCAAGAGACAGACGTCATATTTATGCAAATATATGTTACACATCCCATAAGGAGAAACCACTCAATTCCTAAATATAAATGAGACCAGTTATAGATGTTACTGGCCTAGGAAGCTCTAATTCCTTAGAATTTTAGTGGTTTGCCGACAAAATGGTCAAATTTACTCATTTGGCAATTAGCGGTTCAATAGGCAATCATATCAAAATCATCTCATCTCAAGTATTACATGCATTCAGGTACGAATTTAGCTGTCAATTAGGAGAGGTCAGGTAAAACGCAATGTCATCATCGCCGTTTTGCATGTTCCACAACAGACACAAGACAGACACAAAGCACACAAAAATAAAATCTTTTTGGATTTTTCTGATTTTTCAATTTATTTGAGTTTTTAATTTTTTTTTTTTGAAAGCACACAACAGAAAATAAAAGCACACAAAAACACACAAATTCTCCCCCAAACCTAAATGTCACAGTGTCCTCAATGTGACTCTACAACATATATGACAAACAAATCTACAGCCAATCCTAAGGACAACTCGACCTAAGGGTAAGAAAAAATCTAAGAAAACAATAAAAACAGAAATAAAAAGGAAAGAATGTACCGTATATACAATGGTAGCTCCCCCAAACCGGCTAATCAGCCATCTCGTCGTCTCCACTGGTCCCAGATGGACCGGCTCCAGTATCGCCCTGGCCTGAGCCGCTAGTACCACCCTGCTGACCCGACTGTCGCAAGTCTCTCAACCACTGTGCTCCTAGGCCGCCGTAGGTGTGCCCGTAGTCCGGACCCCACGCAGCTGGATCAACCCCATAATCGTGGAAAATACCACTAGTATCTCCCGGACCTCTCCAGTAGGACGGGTGCTGAGGCGCCGAGATTCCTTGAGTAAGCATGAACTCGTGGATCTCTCGGTTGACAATGCTCTGATTAATCCCCTCGTGTACCCGTCGCTGGTGCTCGTAAACTGGATCATACATAAATGGATACGGGTGCGGAAACTCGGCACCCAGAGTCTGGAACGGGTAGGTCGGGGTGTGTGTGTGTGGCCCTGGGGGGCTCGGTCTCAACGGGTTCGGTCTCTACACGAACCCTACGTCGAGGGGGTTGAACGCCCTCGCCGAAAATGAATAGCTCCTCGGGAATGAGGTAGCGCAGTGGGTCGGGTGTGTTCTCACCCTCGGGAGTGGGTTGTAATGCAAGTAGTGGGGGTAGGATTGTCCCTTCGACAACCGGGGTTTTCATCCAAACCTTGTCTCGGACGCGCCACAGAAAGTTCGGGGGATTGCCCCGAATCCACTTCAAAGTGGAGAAGAGGTAGCTACGATCTAGCAAAGGGACGCGGTTGGTAAGACTCTCAAAAGTGACTGCATCCCCAAAACCCATAATATAGCGCTTTGCTAGCGCGGTGACAATGGCTCCACAACCGAGCGGCCCAGATCCATGGATCTGGCGCTCGATTCCGACACAGATCATACCCGGTGCACTAAACGCCTTCAGGGATCGCCTAAAGGGGTTTAGATAGTGTCCTAAAATCAACATCTCCAATGAGTGAAGTTTACTCATGTCGGAGCGTGGAAAAACCACATGACTCAAAATCCGCAAGAAGAGGCGGATAGTAGGGTGTGGGATGGCGTTGAGCGCCATAGCGGTGACAGTTGCACCACGACCCGAAAATAACTTAAAGTAGGGAGGTGCTTTCGAACTCTCGGGTATGTCTAGGATGTCTTCAACCTGGTTAGAGGTAAGTCTAAGACACTCGGACAATGTACTAAGGTAGATGGATTGCTCCTCATTGTTTAACCGAAAAGATATCATACTCTCTTGTCTATCAAATTCAAATGAACTTAAAAATTCTAAAGTGAGTACTCGGTAAGATAACTCACGTAGTGTCCATAAGCCACCGAATCCGGTCATGGACAAGAGATGCAATAATTGCTCGTTCAAACCGAGCTCGATTGCGAATTGCGACGAGCAGCACCGGGTAGCCTCCATCGTCCTAGGTATCAAGGTAACTAAACGAGCTCTTTGTGCCTCGTCCCTGCATTCAATTTCTTCATATCCTGGCACAGGCTGAACAGCCGGCTGCCTTGCATTCCTGTTTCTGTTGTTGTTTCGGGGCGGATTCCTTCTTCCTGCCATGACTAAAGCATAATAACAAAACATAATTATACAAAAATCCCACAAAAAACACAACATCTCGGCCAAAATCAGACCCTATACACAAAAATCGATTTTTGAGCATAAAGTGGTGAAATTAACACAAAATCAAGCATGCAATGGGATTAGTATATAACTAAGGATGAATTTATACCATAAAACCAAGAAAAGAAGTGAGAAAATCAAAAACCCGAAATATACCTTGAGGGGGCACGAAAATCTCGAAACTGGGGGAAGAGGGACGAAAAGTTCACAAAATAACACCATGGAACACAAGTAGATACTACTAATTGCAAATTAGAAGCAAAAATCGTGAGTTTTGGTGGAGATTTGATGAATTAAGAATGATTTGGGTGAATTGGGGGTTAGGGTTCTTAGGTAATGTGAGGGGGGAGGGTTTTAATTGAGAAAACTGATTTGAAAAAAAAAAAGTAGGAAACAAATAAAGGAGGACGAAAAAAACGAAGTTGGACCCGGTTCAGGGGCACTCGACCGAGTGCAGGAGCCACTCGATCGAGTGAACCCTTGGAAACTGGGCAGTAGCTGCTCCGTAAGTGCACTCGACCGAGTGCATGGGCCACTCGGTCGAGTGACCACTGCACCTGCTACTCCTCGCCTTTTTTCCATTAAATTGCTTCAAAATCCTGAAATTAAATCAATTAAACTGTAAAATTCCCTCGTCCTCACTCGATAAATAATACTAACTCCCAATTAGAGCTACCAAGCTAAAAATAAAAATAAAAAATAAAAAAAATGCGGAAAGGGAAATTACAAATTTAGACAAGTGGTGCCGGGTTGCCTCCCGGTTAGCGCTGGTTTTTACGGTCCCGCTCGACCGGTTTACCTCACTTGGATTAGGTGGAATCGAGAGTGTCGTTGAGGTCCATGGCCTTTACGACACCGACATATGCACCTTCGTGATAGAGCTTGAGGCGTTGACCGTTCACCTTGAATATTTCGCCTTTGTCGGTAGTGAGTGTAACCGACCCGAATTTATTGACTTCAGTCACCGTGAACGGTCCAGACCATCGGGATTTAAGTTTCCCGGGAAAGAGTCTAAGTCGGGAATTAAATTAAAGTACCTTATCGCCGACATGGAACTCTCGGGTGATAATGCGCTTATCATGCCATCTTTTAGTCCGCTCCTTATAAATTCTCGCGTTGTCATAAGCATGGAGACGGAATTCATCTAGTTCGTTCAATTGCATGAGGTGCTTCTCTCCGGCTAGTTTCGGATCGAGATTGAGCTCCTTCAAGGCCCACATAGCCTTAAACTCGAGCTCGACGGGTAGATGGCAACCCTTGCCATAAACAAGCCTATACGAAGATGTCCCGATAGGAGTCTTGAATGCGGTCCGGTAAGCCCAAAGAGAGTCATCGAGCTTCGAACTCCAATCTTTTCTCGAAGTATGGACAACCTTCTCGAGAATAGACTTGATCTCACGGTTCGAGATCTCGACTTGTCCACTAGTTTGTGGATGATAGGCTAGCCCGGTACGGTGGTGAACACCGTATTTCGTCAATAGCTTAGTGAGTTGGCGTTCATGAAAATGTGAACCGCCATCACTAATAACAGCCCGTGGGATCCCAAAACGCGGGAATATTGTCTTCTTAAAGAGCCGGATCACCACGTTAGCATCGTTAGTAGGTGAAGCGATGGCTTCCACCCACTTAGAAACATAATCTACGGCGACCAAAATATACCGATTCCCATAAGAAGAAGGGAATGGTCCTTGGTAATCTATACCCCAAACATCAAATAGTTCTACTTCAAGAATCCCGGTTTGAGGCATTTCGTGTCGCCGAGAAATATTTCCCGTTCGTTGGCATGCGTCGCAAGAACGGATAAAAGTGGTGGCATCTCTGAGAATAGTGGGCCAATAGAAACCCGATTGCATTACCTTCGCGAATGTCTTCGAAGGACCATGATGTCCACCATAAGGAGAGGAATGACACCTAGTGAGGATAGAATGTACCTCACTCTCGGGAATACACCTCCTGAATAAGCCATCTGAACATTCTCGGAAGAGATACGGGTCGTCCCAAAAATACCTCTTCACATCATGTAGAAATCGCTTCTTCTGCTGATACTGAAGGTCGAGAGGTAGAGTACCTCCAACTAGGAAGTTGGCATAATCAGCAAACCATGGAGTGTCCATGGTAATAGCGAGCAAATGGTCATCGGGGAATGAATCGTCAATTGGAGCGAGATCCCCACCATCATATCTTAGTCGGGATAGGTGATCGGCTACGACATTCTCGGCCCCGGACTTATCACGGATCTCCAAGTCAAACTCCTGCAATAATAGGATCCATCTAATAAGTCTCGGTTTGGCCTCCTTCTTCGCTAGAAGGTACTTCAAGGCTGCATGATCTGTATACACTATCACCTTCGAGCCAATGAGATAGGCCCGAAACTTGTCTAGAGCATAGATGATGGCCAATAACTCCTTCTCCGTGGTAGCATAATTGATCTGCGCCATATCTAACGTCCGACTAGCATAGTAGATCACATGTAAAGCCTTGTCTTTCCTTTGCCCGAGCACGGCTCCTACAGCGTAATCGCTAGCATCGCACATAACCTCGAAAGGCAAATCCCAATCGGGAGCTCGGATAATAGGTGCGGAAATGAGAGCCTGCTTAATCCTGTCAAAAGCTCGAGCACACTCGTCAGTGAAAATGAACGGGGCATCTTTGAGGAGCAGCTGAGTCAGAGGCTTGGCAATCTTGGAGAAATCTTGGATGAAACGGCGGTAAAAACCCGCGTGACCAAGAAACCTCCGCACACCCTTAACATTAACGGCGTATGGTAATTGCTCAATCACCTCGACTTTCGCTTTATCCACTTGGATGCTGCGTTCGGACACTAAATGACCCAAAACGACTCCCTCAGTCACCATGAAGTGACATTTCTCCCAGTTTAAGACCAAATTGGTCTCCTCACAACGTTGCAAGACCCGTGTAAGATTAAGTAAACATGCATCATAATCAGTGCCATATACACTGAAATCATCCATGAAGACTTCCATGACAGACTCGATAAGGTCCGAAAATATGGACATCATACAACGTTGAAAAGTGGTCGGGGCATTACAAAGGCCAAAAGGCATCCTTCGGTATGCGAAGGTGCCGTAGGGACAGGTGAATGTTGTTTTCTCTTGGTCGTCTGGGTGAATTGGGATTTGGAAAAATCCCGAGTAGCCATCTAAGTAGCAGAAGTACTTATGGCAAGCAAGACGCTCTAGCATCTGGTCAATGAAGGGGAGTGGGAAATGGTCTTTCCTAGTAGCTACGTTCAGCTTACGGTAGTCAATACACATTCTCCATCCAGTCACTAATCGAGTAGAAATAAGTTCATTCCTCTCGTTCGTGATAACCGTGGTCCCTCCCTTCTTAGGGACCACTTGGACTGGACTAACCCATTTAGAGTCGGAAATGAGATAGACAATGCCAGCATCTAGGAGTTTCATAACCTCCTTCTTAACCACATCCTGCATGTTCGGGTTCAACCTACGTTGTCCCTGAATGGATGGTCTATGGTCTCCCTCTAAGTGAATGCGATGCATGCAAAACTCGGGACTAATACCACGTAGGTCATCAATACTGTACCCAATAGCCTTCTTATGTCGTCGTAAAATGACTAACAACTCCGAAAGTTGGCTATCTGTGAGTGCAGCGTTGACAATTACGGGGTTTAGACCCTTATCATCTAGAAATGCATATTTCAAATTAGAGGGGAGGGGTTTTAGTTCAGGTTTACTTACCTCGACCTCCTTTTTTGGGGTGCCGAGACTGTATAACTTCTTGATAATGCTCTCCTTTCCGTTTAGCATACGTTCTAGCTCATCTACTTCCGCGCTCCATGATCTCTTCTCGGCATCAGCATCGCCGGATATTAGCACTTTCTCCAAAGGGTCCCTGCCAAGATAGTCGTCAATATAATTTTCTATTTCCAAATCAATGACATCTATACTATAACAAGACTCCTCTATCATGGGATTCTTAAGAGCTTGATCGAGACTAAAAGTCACGGTATCATCTCCTACGGAGAGTGTGAGCTTCCCATTTTTGACATTGATGATCGCCCCTGCCATGTGTAGGAAAGAGCGACCGAGGATAATAGGTATTATGGCATCCTCAGCCATGTCTAAGACAACAAAGTCTACGGGAATAAAGAATTTCCCTACTTGGACCGGAACATCCTCTAAGACACCTAAAGGATATTTGACCGATCGATCAGCCATCTGCAGAGTCATATTAGTACATTTCAAAACACCCATATTCAATTTCTGACAAATAGAATACGGCATGACACTGACGCTAGCTCCTAGGTCACATAGGACCTTATCGATAGCTATTGTCCCTATAGTACAAGGGATAGAAAAACTCCCTGGATCCTTGAGCTTGGGCGGAGTACGACTCTGTAGTAGAGCGCTGCATTCCTCTGTGAAAGCAACTGTCTCAGTTTCACTAAAAGACCGCTTACGAGTTAGTATTTCCTTCATAAATTTCGCGTAAGCAGGAACTTGAGTGATCAAATCAGTAAAAGGAACACTTACCTGCAAATTCTTAACGACTTCCATAAACTTACCGAACTGTTGATCAAGCTTTGTCTTACGCTGTCGGTGGGGAAATGGAAGTATGATCGGAATCGCAGGCTCCTTGGCTTGAGAAGGGGACGCTTGAGAAGAATTAGCATCCTTAATTGAAACCTGGGGATGAAAAGAAGCGGAGTTAGGCGTTACGTTATCCACTCGATCGAGTACAGGCTGACTCGGTCGAGTGTTATCATACTCGATCGAGTCACCTGTAGGCACTCGGTCGAGTGGCATCACTGGGGGGTTACTGACCCCTTTTGGAGAGTCTACTCGACCGAGTGGACAGAAACCACTCGGTCGAGTGACCTCCAACTCGATCGAGTCCGGCGTGACTCGGTCGAGTGGTACACTTGACTGCTCTCTGCCAGGTATTTTGGGGTCTACTCGATCGAGTGAGGTGGTGTTACTCGATCGAGTAGCCTCAATTCGTGGCCTGCTCAACGCTTCCTCGGCTAGCTCTTGCTTCTCCAACTTGGTCTCATCAACCACAACATACTCCTCGGGCATCTTGGGACCGTCATATTGGGTTCCGCTTCTCAATGTGATCGCATTGGCTTGCTCGTGTGATTGTTCGCCTTGAGGAGGTAAAGTACCCGGTGGCCTAGCTTGCTTTTGGGCGGCAAGTTGTGCTACTTGGGTATCTAGAATCTTGTTATGGGCAAGTATCTGGTTGACTTGAGTTTCTAGCTTATTATGACTTTGGATACCTTGCATCAACAATGCTTTAATCTCCGCAAACTCGGTGTTGGTTGGAGCTTGAGCTTGAGCTTGGCTTTGGTTTTGTGGGATCGGTTGGAATTTTTGTTGGTTCCCCCACCCTTGTTGGTTACCCCAAGGTTGGTTACCCCAAGGTTGGTTATTACCCCACTGTTGTTGGTTACCCCATCCTTCTTGGTTACCCCAATTTTGTTGCCCTCCTTTGAATTGTTGTCGGTTATTGCTATGGCTTTGGGAGGGTCGGTTATGGGGTGCTACATATGGGACGGTTTTGTTACCGCCGGGTGGTGGTGGGTTGAGGACGTTTTGACTCCTATAGGACAACAAGGACTTGTCATAGCCCGGTTGGTTCATGTAAGGTTGGTGTGGTCTCATGGATTGAAATGCATTCGCCGTTTCTAAACTCACACACTCTTGGGTATAATGACCCATATTCCCACAGTTCTCACAAACAACCTCAGACATTGCATTAACTTGGTACATACCGCCTTGTTGTTGTTGGTTTTGGGTTCTAGCAAGCTCCATGGAGTCAATCCGCTTAGTTAAAGCGGCTAGGTGGCTAACTATGGCATTTGATGACTCGGAGTCACCACTATTTCCCCGGGTGTTACCTCGTGGATTTCCCCAACGTGAGTGATGAGTAGCCATATCTTCAATCAATTTCCATGCTTTATCATCATCAACGTTGTTTTGGAACCTGCCATTAGCTGCAGAATCGAGCGTAGCTCGGCAATCGTCATATAAACCATTATAGAATTGATTGCACAAAAACCATACCTCGAATCCGTGATGTGGGCACTCCTTAACTAGCTTTTTAAATCTTACCCACGCCTCGTAGATATTCTCGTGAGATGTCTCTCAGAAGTTAGTAATCTGACTCCTCAACATGTTGGTCTTCTGCGGCGTGTAGTAGTGCTTGTAAAAAGCTAAGGCTAGGGAGTTCCAGTCCGTGATTCCCTTGGTCTCTTTGTCTAGATCCGTGATCCAGTCTCTCGCGTTATCGCGTAGGGAGAACATGAATAGCATCTCCATCACCTCTTCTTGTGTCACTCCCGCGGGGAGTGGTATAGTTGAGCAATAATCGGTGAAGAGCTTCATGTGCTTCGTCGGGTCTTCATCAGGACCTCCACCGAATTGATTTCGCTCCACCAACGTAATGAAAGCGGGGCGAATCTCAAATGTACCTGTAGTGGCCGTGGGCCTCTTCAATGGTTTCGGTAGGGCACTTTGCTCCGGCTCGGAATGGCTAGCAAGTTTGGGAGGCATCTTGACTAGCGGTGTCTCGGGGGCAGTAGTGGAATTATCCTCTTCAAAGGACAGTGCTTCGGATATATGCTCGTCGTCCGAATGTTCCACTGATTCTGATCTTTTTGTCTCAGCAATCTCCTTGTAGAATTTCCTAGACCTGCGGAGAGTTCTCTCTGGTTCAGGATCGAATGGTGGTACGTAGCCTGAAATTCGAGAGGACCTGGGCATACGAGGAAACTACAAAAAAATGTGAGAAACGGTCTCAAGGAACTGAAGTTCCTCGAGACAAGCAATCTAAAGACTAAAACACAAAACAAGCAACTAAATAACACCGTCTCCCCGGCAACGGCGCCAAAATTTGGTAGGGGTAGTCGTATCCCTAATCAAAGATACCCTGAGGTCCACTAACTAATGTAGATAGTGAAGTAGGGGTCGAACCACAAGGAGACGGGACTCAATTACTTGTTCTAAGGTCTAGACTAAAGATTACGGGTCACTGTTTTTCTGTTTGTTTGAGTGGACTATCAACTAATTGCTATAAGGTAACTCAATAATAAAAAGGTCTAGGGTCTTAGGTTCACAATGAATGTCAATCGGGTTAGGGAGTCAATTAACAGGTCAATAATCGAACTGTCTAAGGTGTAGGTCCGGTTGGTACTACTACAAACATTAGAACTAAACTTAACCTGCGGTCGCTAGAATTAAGCTAGTCTACCCAAAATATCGTGACCTAATTAGTCCTTAACCCGGTCGGCAAAAATTCCTAATTGTGATACTAACTAATTAATCCTGGCCAGTAATTAATCAATCAGAATTAAAAACAATATTCAGGCGACAGTTCATATAATCAGAGACAGGTCAATTTTCTATAACCCAATTAACACTCATCGATCCCCTTAAACCCTAGATAAAAATTAGCTACTCATAATGATTATAATTAAATTAACAAAGTATGAATTGCAATTGAACATGATGAATATGAATTAAATTAAACTACGAGACTGAAATCAGATAACTATGAAGGCTAAGAACGATTTAAGACAAGAATTAAACTAGGGAATTGAAATTAAAATTAAAATTAAAATTAAAGTAGCGATACCGAACAATTTGAGATCTGAAAAAAGGAAGAACGGAATACGATGAATCTTGCGAGGAAAAACCGAAACGAACGTAGTTTCTACCCTAGGCTCATATAACGTGATGTCTAGAAAAAAAATAGAAAAAGTGATAAGTAAAAAAGTGTCTGACAATCCTCCTCCAATTGATTTAAAAGAAATCAGTTGGACTTACAAAACAGGCCCAAAATTCTAAATAAATAAAAATCTGATCCGCGGCCTGGGTGTAATGCACTCGATCGAGTGCACGCCATGCCACTCGATCGAGTGGATGCGTGAATGCTTCAGGTTGACTTTGGATATATGACACTCGATCGAGTGCTTTACGCCACTCGATCGAGTGGATGCTGCTGAGCTCTTGATCGAGTTATTCCTTTACTTCTCGGCTTTTCGTTTTCTTCCTCGTCTTCCATCCTCGTCTCGGCTATCCGGGTTATTACTCCAAAATATGCTCAAAATTGCACTTAACCTACAAAATAGCACGAGGACTGACAGTATCGACTTTCTAATAGAAATCGACATCAAACATATAATATGGAAGAAGAAAAGCTCAAAAACGGTTGTCGGGGGACAATAAAATACGATATAAAATGCGTTGATCAGGAGGGGGACGCGGCGAGAACCTACCATCATTTTACAATAATCGAAAATGTAAAAGTAATATTATTTCGAGAATAAATAGCAAGGACAAAGTCATCATTTCACAAAATTAACGCCGACGGTAAGAAGTAGTTGTGCCTCATAAGTCATAAATGAATAATGAATGAATAAATCAATGCACCCATCCTCCTCAGACTTCATTCATGGAAGGACCCACACTTCTGATTTTGGTGTAGCGAAAGAAATTTTATTCGATACAAAAATTTTATCGGTCCAAATTTTAAAATATGATCAATGTTTTTTGGAGTTACAAGGTCAGAGTTTCACTGAACAAATTTTGGAGTAACGCAGTGACATAAATGATCAATATTTTTTGGAGTTAACCCATTGTTAGAGTACCACAGTGACAAGGTTAGAATTTCATTGAACAGATTCTGGAGTAACACAGTGACAACTTTTTTGTTTATATCTTGGTTCGGTTGAAGATTGGTGCTACACGGACGTATAACATGTGTAAGGACCATTATGTTGAAGGGTTCGAAAATGTAGGTGCCGTCTTAGTTGACTTCAAGAAGAGAAATCAAGTGCTTTATAAGCTTCCAGATAATAGTATTTAAAGTTTAATAATACATGTTCCGGTATGGAAACAATGGACCCAAATCGGATGTGGATCTCGGGTTAAATCTTGGTTCCTTGTTGATGTTGCTTGATCGCAAAGCCTCACTTTTCTCTTCTCTAGTGATCGGACCTTCCCGGTAGAGGGGACCTGTCACCTGCACACAAGGAGCGCACAAGGCCTCGGAGGTGTCCGAGGAAACCCTCTCCGATGCCTAAGTCAGTCCGTGAAAGCACTTGACAGACCTTACTCGTGAGGAGTAAGCTGGCGTTTTCTAGAGTAAGATTCTAGTGAGAGAAAATCAATTACCCTCTCTCGTAGGAAATAAATGAGTATTTATAGATTCCCATAAGAGAGAGTGATAAGAGAGAGAGTGAGAGAGAGAGAGAGAGAGAGAGAGGAAACGAGTAGTGGACACGTGGAAATATCTCCTCTACTCGTTTCCGCTTACCTTAGGCATGATCCAGAGGGTTCACTCTGCCTATTCTGGGCTTGACAAGGGGAGGTCTCCTGACGTCTTGAAGGTAGGAGGGGTCCCCTTACCGGTCTGTCCCTGACGGGCAGGGGGCTGAGCCTCGCGTCTTAGCTTGGTAGGGTATTTTGAGGCAGGCCCCTATGGGCTAGTTAGAAGGGCCTATTAGATGGCCCGGGTCGAGTGAGCCCCTGGTTCTTTTGGCGGGCGACCCAAGGTAGGCAACCAGCCCAAACAAATTGCCCCTCGGCGGCAGGGGGGAGCATGGGCTCGCATCTGCCGTCGATTTTCAATCAGGCTAGTGGGAGGTTGAGCTTTGGTTTTTCCTTGCATTTAATGTTATACATATTCCCTAGGGGGAATGTCTTTACTGCTCGGGCATGCAAGGAGTCAAGAGATCCTTCCTCATGATTATACACTACTACAATTTTGATTATACAAGACGCCTCAAATAAGACGCTTATATAAGGAACCGTCATCTATATCATGATAAATTTTGGCGCCCATGACCTTGGTTAAATAGCACGGTTTAGTAAAAGAACCATTCTCTTATTTATATTATTAGCACGGTTGGTCAATATAACTGTCCTCATAAAGAAAATAGCACGCTTGTAGGTTTAACCCGTGCTAATAAAATATTTTAAAAGCGCGGTTATACTCTAAATTAAACCCATTGTGGACATGACATAGGTCCACCCCGACGCGGCCACGCGCGGGTTTGGGGAGGCGAATGAATCTCCATATGAAATGGTCAAATTGAAATTTAAATCGAAGTTGGAGTCGCCACCGAATTTTATGGTTATTCGGAACCATTCGAGCCCACTCTATGTCGTAGTGGGCCGTATACAAAATACGGCCCATTTCCGATGTCAGAGTTTATTGGGCTCGTCCCTTTGTATTTGATACCGATACCGACTTGATCGGATACCGTGTATTGAATGACTCTCGTTGCCAATGGTTTCGGACATCCGGAAACCGAGGTTCTGAGTAAGGGGTGAGGGTACGTGTTGGGAAGTTCACAAAGAACACCCAACCCCGCCCACACATTAGCGGCCTCTACTAAGATATCGAATGATTTTTTAATACGCGCGTTAGTAATACGATGAATGATATGCAAACATTGTTTTCCTAAGCATGCGAGGAATTGAATGGGTTGCTAAGTCGGTTTAATGCATGAAAAATTAACGTCAAAGTTGAATTTAGCATGTGAGATTCGTTTTAGTATAATAAAACAAATAATGAAAAAGATGAATTTGCTACAAAAGATGAACAAACGAGTTAGTATCGAATTGCGAATAAAAATATAGCAAATATGATAAATATACGAGATCGAGAAAATATTAGTCGAAACCTGAAAATATTGCTAAGAAGACGCTGTTTTGTATAAAAAACGAAGTTCGAAAAATATATATAAAAAAAGGAAAGACGAGCCGCGTTTCAGCCGGCCGCGCGGCTCGCCCGGGACGCATGCGACTCGCGTCCCGGTCTGTTTTCGAGATCGATTTTTGAAAATTCGATGCTTTTATTAAATTGCGTATAAATATTGCATAATTTGTACTCGATCTAATATTTTCGATATTCGTTATATTTGATAGTCGATTATGTAATCGATATCAAATACTCGGAATAGTTTTTTAGAAAAGATGTAAATTTTAAGAAATCGTTTCGTAGAATAATAAAAGAATGAACGAAAAAAAAAAGCTAAAAAAAGGGCTCGGGTTTCAGGCCCGTGCGCGAGTCGCCTGGGTGGGGCGCGACTCGCGTGCGGGTCTCTCCCGGTTCCGTTTGTTCGAAAATTGCTAATTTTGATAAATCGCGTACAAATATGTATTAATTTATACTCGATTTATGTTTTCGATATTCGTCGTATCTGATATTCGATTATGAAATCGATATCGAATATTCGGAATGAATTTTAGGAAAAGTTTTGTAAAGAAGAATTTGAACGAAATTAATTCTCTCCGCGTTAAAATCGTTGTATTTTGTAGAAAAAAGATGTAACGATTTTTTAGCATCGACGAGATTTGATTTAATTCTTTTAATACGATATTCAACTATAGAGTTGATATCATATTTTTAAGAATGTTTGTTATACGAAAATAGTTTTTTTAGTAATATCGATATTAGAAATAATAAAAAGCGATGAACGACCTGTAATGAAAAAGAGACGACCGAAGACCCGTAAAAGGAAAAACGGACGACGAAAGAAGAAAAAAAACGAGAGGGAGGTGAGAGAAAATAGAGAAGTCGGGTTTGGTTACACCCTCAACCTACATGTTTTAGTTTACTCGGATCGGAGCTCGTCAGGACCTGGCTTGGGCACAGGAGCGTCGAGTGGATGTCGGTGAGTTGTGGTGGCTCGGTTTGGAACGTGAAGGGTGTCGGGTCTAGGGGCCGGTTTCCTTCGGGTATAATATCGGTTTCTCGATGCTAAATGTAAGGGTTTTTATGGATGTGTGTAATTGATGTGGGTAATTAGATGTTAATGTCTCGTGTATCGTGCCTGAATAATTGACGATTTGTGTGTGTCTGTTTTGAGTTGTGCAAGGGGCTATTTATAGGGAAGTTCCCGACCTTGGCTAGGAGAGATGCTTTGAGCTAGAACTACCGCTTAGGATAGGAAATACAGGAAGTCGAGAGGAACGTAAATTCCGTTTTCTTGTTGGAGAAGAAAGGGAACCGGCTGGTTGGTGGAGTATTTCGGCCGAGTGTCCTAGCTCGGTCGAGTGTTCGATAGAATTCCTACTTGAGATCGAATTCTATCCTTAAACAGATTTGTTTAATATTTTGTGTAGCTGATTTTTTGTGGTGTTGGAGTCCGAATCAGCCATGTGAGGTGTCACGGCTGACTCGCGTGTCTCGAGAATATTTTTGACCGGGTTTTGACTCGGTCGCTAAAAGACGGTTTTACCCCTGGTGTCGGAATCGACCCAAATTAGTCTTATTAGACTCGAAACGATCCACTGGGCCTGATTTTGAGGTTGGTTTCGTGAGATATGTACTCCGTAAAAAGCCCAAGCCAAATGCTAATGATTTTGAGCCCGTTTCCGAATATATTAAAGCACGTTTGCGTCCAATCATCATCGGGTGTTTGTCGGAAACTGCTATAGACACCTTGCAGTCAAAATGTGGGTGTCTACACAGCCCCCACTCTGACTGAGGCTTGGACAGGGCGAAAGTCAGAGTAGCTACCAGGTCAATCAAAGATTAAAACCTGGCAGCTTCCGGTCGGGTCGTTTAAAGTCCATTAGACTCGCGTAAAAGGGCTCGCCAGCCATAAGTTGGAAATCATACCTGAGCTGATAGTGATAACTCCGTGGGGATTCGGACTCGTCGCATTAGTCTTGGGTGTGCCCATATACGAGCTCATCCCGTTAAATGCCGCTGGGGAGTTGGTTGTACGATTTTGCTTGAGTCGTCCTGTATAATGATTTATGCAAAGTTTGCATGTAACACATTTTTTTTAGGAGAAATGACTCGCGCAGGGGAATAAAATTTTTGAAAGAGATTTTTTTTGAATTTTTGAATTTGGAAGAGTTTTGAAAATTTAAAGTATTTTGAGTCTGAGAAGGAGTAGGAGTGCTCAGGATGACTTAGCTAGATTCTAGGATAAGGCCTGTATGTAGGGATGGCAACGGGTCCAGGACCCGGTCCAGACCCGGCGGGTCGGACCCATATGGGTCGGGTCTGGGTCTCATTTTTTCAGATCCGGCGGATCCGGGTCGGTTCTGGATCTTATTTTTAAAAACCGGGTCCGGGTCCGGGTCTGAAATACTGGACCCGGACCCGACCCGTGGACCCGGCACTTTATTTTTTTTAAAAAAAACACAAAAATCTACCAACAGGACAAGTGGACAACATACCTACGTAGAAGAACTGCTAGCAAACAAAAAAAAACAACTCACTCTCTCACTTCACTTCTTTGCTCACCATTTCAATGTTCATTCAAGGTTTCAAACCCTAGATCCCGTCACCCTTTCAAAGTTCATAGCTCACCGGTCACCAGACTCACCACCTTTTCAGATCTGTCATCTTGTCGCCGTCTATACTACCGTTCTTCTTCATCTTACGGTAAGTATGCTCTGTAACCTCCTCCTCTATTTCTTCTTCAACTGTAAATCGTCGACCTCTTCTTCTTCTTCTTCTTCTATTTTTTTTTGTTGATTGAGTTATTAACTTATTACTGATTAGAGTTATTGATTAAAGTTCTTCAATCATCTTCTTCTTCACTGCAAGTCTCAAAATTTATATGATTGATTTTTCAGTGATTTTTTCATCTTGTTTTGCTGAATTTTGATTGGTTTTTTTAATGTGATTTATGTTTTGATTTTGTTCAATGTGATTTATTACCTTTTTGCTGGTAATTTGATTTATTTTTATTTTTATTTTTTTTATTACGTTTTTTTTTGTGATTGTTTATTTATGTGACTGTTTTGTTTGATTATAAGGTCGGTTTCTGTGAATGTTCTTGTTGCTATCAATGTCTAATTCATACATTATCTTAAATTGTTTTAGGTCTCATCAAAATAATAATTTTTAGAATGGATGAAGAACAATCTCATTATGTCCAGTCAAATAGAAAATATGTGTTGTACGATATTGATGAAGAAGGTACGGATGAAGAGGGTTTTGTGGAACGTTCGAATGATGCAAGGAGCCTTCCTACTAAAACACAAGTGACACCTACAATGACCGGTAATAAGAAACACACTTCCAAAGCTTGGGAGTACTTTGAGTTGGTGAAGGTTGACGGTGTTCAGAAGGCGAAGTGCAAACGATGTAACAAGTATCTTTCTTATAATACTAATAGTGGTACTTCTCACCTATTGAAACACGGACAGGATGCTTGTCCGATGAGACATTTAGGTGTTGTGAGTCAAACAAAGCTTAGAGTGAAAACTGAGTTAGATGGGTCTAATAGTTTGGAACTTAAGGAAAAATACAAAGAGTTTAACCAAGAAACCTCTAGGGCTAATTTGGTTATTATGGTTGTGGTACATGAATATCCTTTGTCCATTGTTGATCATTATTGGTTTAGGGATTTTATCAAGAGTCTCAATCCCTCATTTAAGATGAGGGATACTTTGAAGTTGTACAATGAAGACAAGCTTTCTCTTAAGCAATTATTGGGGTCTACCGATAGTAGAATCGCGGTAACAACTGACATGTGGACCGCCTCTAATCAAAAGAAAGGTTACATGGTTGTCACCTCGCATTTTATTGACGGAAATTGGATCTTAAGAAACCGGACTTAGAGGTAATTATTTCTACTTTATAAACAATATTTTTATTATTTCATTGTCTAAATTTTTTGTTGATATATTCCTTTGTTTGTGAAGGTTTTGTTTTGTACCATGTCCACACACTAAAGGTGTTCTGGCGAAGGTTTTAATGGATTGTTTATCTCAATATGCTTTAGAAAGCAAGATCTCTTCGATCGTGGTTGATAATTGTACCACTAATGATGTGATGATGAAAATTCTACTTAAAAACTTTGAGACAAAGTGTCTAATGTTGCAAGGTAGTTTCTTACATTTAAGATGTAGTGCACACATCTTAAATTTAATTGTTAAAGATGGATTAGATGTGATTGAATCGGGGATATTGAAAGTGAGGAATTGTGTTTCTTTTTGGATGTCTACTCCTAAAAGAATTGAAAAGTTTGAAGAGGCTTGTCGTTTTTTTGGTAAAACTAACACTACAAGATTGGTACTTGATTATAAAACTAGATGGAACTCAACTTTTTATATGCTTCAATCCGCTTTGCCATATAAAGAAGTGTTTTTTAGGTTGAAACGCCTAAATACAAGGTTAAAGTTTGATGTTCCTTCTAATGAAGATTGGAATTTGGCTAGTCTTGTTTGTGAGAAGTTGGATATATTTGATAATGCTACAAAGGTGTTTTCGGGAAGACATTATCCTACTTCTAACTTGTTCTTTCGAAAAGCATGTGAAATTAAGCTTGCTTTAATGCGTTGGTTGGAAGATGATGTTGATATTATCAAACGCATGGCTAAAAGTATGATTGAAAAAATTGATAAATATTGGGAGCAAATTAATGGTCTATTAGCTATTGCCGCCATTCTATACCCTAGGAACAAAATGGATTGTGTTGAATATTATTTTAAGAGGCTTTATGGTAATGAGGGTGACAAAGAAATAAAAAGGGTGAGGCAATTGTTGGATGACCTTGTAGCGGAGTATCAAAAAAGTAGTGAAGGTAGTAGTAAAGATGTTTTAAATGAAAATGGGAAAAGGAAACAAATGAGTTCGCATCTTGAAGATCATCAAGATGAATATGCCAAAGCAAAAAGGACCAAAATAAGAAAGGTGGTTGTTAAGGGTGAAGTGGATCATTACTTAGAAGATGAGACGGAAGAAGAGGATGATAGTTTTGATGTCCTTTGTTGGTGGAAAATTGATCGTAGATATCCTACCTTGCGAACTATTGCTAAGGATATTCTTGCCATTTCAATCTCTAGTGTGGCTTCGGAAAGTGCTTTTAGCATGGGAGGACGAGTTGTGAGTGCTCACCGTTCTAGACTTCATGCTCACACCGTTGAAGCACTAATGTGTTTGCAAAATTGGAAAATGCAAGATCTACAAGGTAACATTACTAGTTGTACTTTTTAGAATAAATTGAATGAGTAAACAAATTACTTTGATGAAGAATGTAATACTAATGATTATTGATTTTTTAAGGTGACAAGGAAGGTACTAGTGCTTGTTCTACCATTAACGAGGACTCGGATTTTGAGGGAGATGCAATTGATTTTATTGATATGGTATAACTAATTTCTAGACTTTATTGAAACATTTCATGTATTCTTGATTTCTTTATATTACTTGTTATTTTGTACTAATTCTTAATTCTTCTCTTTGTATTAGGATGTGGATGACATCCCAATTGATGATATGGAGGAAGAGGACCTATATGAAACTTCAAGTTATGGTTATTAAACATTTCTTTGGTGTTTTAACTTCGAAGTTTGTAAAGAACTTTGTACTAAATTTATGTAAACATTGTGGTCTTGTGGACTTTTAGTTATAACTTGTGAACTTGTGGACTTGTGGTGGTGAATTTAGTTTGTTGTCGGACATTTATGTAAGTCTCCTAAGACCGTTATGAATGAGTTTGTAAGAGTGTTTAATTTCTTAGTACAATATATGTCATAGATAATTTTGTACGTGATAAAAACTACCGGCGAAATTTGGAAGAAATGAGGAATGTAGAACAAAATAAAATGAAATAATGAGACCCGCGGGTAGACCCGGACCCGAACCGGACCCGGCGGGTCTGGATCCGGGTCTTAAAATTTTGGACCCGGCCAGGTCCGGGTCGGGTCCGGGTCTAGGGTAATTTTGACGGGTCCGGGTCCGGATCCTAGTGGACCCGGTCCAGATCCGGTCCATTGCCATCTCTACCTGTATGCTAAATCTTATGGGATTAGGAATCCTTAGATGAGGAGGAGAATTCGATTTCATGCTATAAATACCCTCTCCTTGCTCATAATTTATTCATAATTCCCACAATTCCCTTCTTTCTTTAAAGAAAAAACAAGCCTTGAGAAACTTATTTCCTCTTTTTAGAAACTCATTATGGGTATCGATCGATTAGTTGGAATGTTGCAAGACTGGTCCCGACTTTTCAGAGACGCAGATAAAGTTATCCTGAACCAGAATGGTGTCACCCAGTTATTTACGATCCATCAAATGCAAGTGAACCGTCACTTTTTGGATGCTTGCCTGTCCTACTGGGACGATACTTATCATGTCTTTAGTTTTCCTCGAGGTGAAATTTGCCCTATTCCTGAGGAAATTGCTGCTGTAGGAGGATGGAATCCCATGTTTCGCCCTGCCGTCTCGTTTTCAGTTCATGACACGAGGAGAAAATTACGAGAATTTTTAGGGCTTTCTCACATGGAGGTATCTCGCATGACAGAAGATGATACCGTTTCCTTGGTTGACCTGGCTGAAACATTTATGAACCCAGACGACGTCCGAGTCAGGCCGGTATATAGCCGCAGGGCCTTTACTTTTTGCATGCTCCATGTTTACGCCTTCGAGGGTCATATGGATTTGTTATCTTGCATGGGCCATGTCAGGCTTCTCACTGTAGCTGACCTGATGGAGACAGAGCACAGCCCAGATTGGCTGATTACAGGGGAGATTATCCAGGGTTTGGATAATCGTAAAAGGGATCCGTCGATTCGGCTGACTGGGAGTACTCGTCTTCTACAGGTAGGATGATTTTTCTTCGTTTTTCGCAATCTTTGATTTTTTTGCAATTCCGAATTTTTCCGAAATTTCTGATTTTTCCGGTTTTCTCGGCTTTTTCGATGTTTCTCGGTTTTTTTCGATTTTTTTATTTTTTATTTTTTATTTTTATTTTTTGACTTTTCACGATTTTGACTTTTCGTGACTTTGACTTTTCAGCTTTGGCTATTCGAGAGGCTATCGATCCTGGATCCTCCTCTTGACGTAAGCCGATATCGCCCGAATCAAGTGATGACAAGAAGACGGACTGTTGACTTTTCTCGTCTTTCTACCCAAAAATTCTGGGACGAGCTGCTATCTTTTCATGGAGGCCCATTGATCCGTTGGATCGTATCTTGGTGGCCCATTTACGTCTGGACTGGTTTAGAGTCGAGGGATAGGGCCCGTTATCAACTAATCCTATCTTTTAGGCAAACAATTTATCTTTACCCCGATCGCATACTTAGGCAATATGGTCGGGCCCAGAGAATCCCGGAAATCGAGGCGGTCGTGAGTGAATCTACTCAGCTAACGGACGTGATGTGTGACACCTGGATGCAAAGGTGGTATACCCGGGCTACTTGGCCCATCCCGAAGACCTCTCATTCGATCTGGGTATCCGATTCTTACGTGAAGTGGACCAAGGCGGACTCTGCTAAAGCCCGTGCTGCTTTGAAGACTGACGAAGCTTTTGACTTGCTGCGTCGAGAACAAGCTAAAGACAATCGAGGCTTCTTTGATGATGGAGATACCCCGGCTACCATGGTTCGCCTGATGTCAGGCCAGAAGGGGAAGACTAGGACTCGGACTGAAGGGTCCAGTACTAAAGGTGCACGGAGGAAAGTGAGCCCCCAGAAGGACTTAGAAAGGAGACTCGGCCCAAGACTGGCGGCTAAGGACCGACTTGGTCCTCGAGACAGACTACCCGAGCACGTAAGGGCTCGGCTCGGACCGGTGCAAGTGACGGAAAATCCGCAGTCGAAGAAACGGGTTCGAGCTAAAGAGGTTCCACTCGTGACCCGGGAACGTTCGCCCCCACCCCGTCGATCTCGGGATCCGCGCGACCCAAAAGATAAAGGGAAGCGGAAGATGTATGAGCAGTAGTCTCCTAGATTTTATTATTTAAGTACTACTATTATTTTTGTGTGATTTATTTTTGCGTGAGGCATTTTTGAAATAATAAAAGACATATTAGTGAAAATCGTTCCTGTCTTTTCGTTATTGCAGTGGTTGTACCCTTTTGAGGGGTTGCCTACGTATCCACGATTAGTGGAATCAAACCGACCGTAGTTCAGACATAGATTTTTTTTGCAATTTCCGAAATACATCAAGACTATTAGTTCGAGATGTGCGACAGTAGGATAGGTAATCCTAACTTATTGACTTGCTTTAATGAAAATTTTATAAAAAGACAAATTTCTATAAACTTTTAGCAAATGACATTGAGATAAGGTTAGGGGTAATAGCGTTTCAGCTGGTCCAAGTTGGTTGGGTTGACGAATTCGTTCCCGTCCAAGTCCGTCAGCATTACTGCTCCTCCTGATAAAACCTTCTTTACTAGATACGGTCCGGCCTAATTGGGTTTGAATTTTCCCCTTGGGTCGACTGGTAGCAAAGCCCTGACAGATTTTAGGACTACATCGCCCTCTTTGATGTTTCTGGGCCTAACCCTTTTGTTGAAAGCCCGTTGTATCCTTTTTTGGTATATCTGGATATTGTTAAGGGCTCGGGATCGTCGTTCGTCCAAGAGAATCAACGAATCGTACCGGGTTTGGACCCAATCTGCTTCAGGCACCTGACTTTCGAGTAGAATCCTCAGGGATGGTGTAATCCCCTAGAAATTCTAACGCGATACAGTGGCGGAAACACTGTAGAGTCGAGATTATAACACGCTGTAACTATGTTTTGATAAAATTTAAATGGTAAAGTCAAACATTAGGCCTTAAATAAAATGGTCAAAAATTCAAACAATCCACGAAAGGGTTTGACAATCCACGAAACAAGGTTATTAAAATTAATCGAGCAAGGATCATGTCTGCCCGCTAGCCCACACCCGGTAACATGCATACCTATCATGTTAAAAACACAACAGCCACAATCAGTGAGGAGCAACGTCAACGTTCTCCCAGTCGTATAACAGGATTTTAAAACTGTAATTACTACTATAGAAAAATAGTAAAAATGGAAAACAGTAAAACATTATATTAAAATAAGCTTTTAGCGTAAAGCAAAATAATAAAAAGGGTTTCCGAGGAAACATAAAAATATTTGCCAACCTGCAAACCAATTCATATCGATAATATAAAAATATTCCAAACGGCGTTATGGATAGGATTAGTGTAGACGGCTAGACTTTCACTAGGAGAATACTAAAAACTAGCTTCGAGAACCTAGTTCAAACAAATCAAATTTCGGTCTCTAACTAGGCTACTCAACCATAATAGGACGGCGACTTATAAATGCGTGGCCCTAGTTTAAGATGATATGTACACCCCTCCCGAGCACCATAAATACTCAGTTCAACCCGACGACGTCTTACACTGCGAGGGACGAGCTTAAGAAAATATACACACACTCCCGAACACCATATATGCTCGGTTCAACAGCTAGTGTGCCCCATAAAGACACACCAGCCTTATAGTTGATGGCAAAAACGTAAACCCCAGAATATAATACTCTAAACCTCACACTTGTCCTTATTCCATAACTCCAAAACAAAGCCATTATCGATATTCAAAGGATATAATCATTATAAATAATAAGAGAACAAAAAGAGTAATCACAATATTCTAAAAGAGGAAACTTTCTATTTTAGGAAACTTCTATTTTTAGAAACTTACTAAAAATAGTATTATATCAAAATAGTGAAAATATTAGTTCATACTAATACCACATTTTTAGTAAACGATATAGATTTATAAAACTAATACTTTCGGCCTTAACGATATTACTTATCAAAGTGAGAGTACTTAGATTTATGAAATTATTGAAAAACCATACAAGTGTTTACAAAATAATTAAAAATGTCTTAAACACTTTAGTACTAATAATTAGGGTGTTTCCAAAATTTATAAAACTAAAATTCCCTAATTATTATTAGTTACGACAATACGATTTATAAATAGGATTTTACGGCAAACGTCCAATTAAATCTTTTAACGTCTTTTATTTAATTAAATCATTGAATATATGTAGAATATGTTAAGGGATGATTTAACTCTTAAAGTTTCAGATTTAAATACTTTCAAAATTGCTGGAAAAATAATTCTTTTAGGTAAGACGAAGAATTTTAACGATAAATCACAATTTGTCCGAAAATCAATACTTATTAATTAAAGACCTTAATAAATAGTACAAAAATTACGTAAAATAGTTAAAATATATTTATGGACATTCTGTCCAGAAAATAAAATTTTCCAGAATCCTAAAACTCGGTTTTTAAGGCGTTTTCTCGTTAATCGTCCAATCTCGACAATAACGATTAATAAAAAAAAAGTAATTACAAAACGATTTAAGTATCGACATCCAAAAATTATTATTAAACCTAAAAATCATGATTTTCCAGAATATAAATTTTTCCAGATTTTTCCAAAATTCCAGATTCAACTAATTCCAACAAAACCGTCATTTAAACCGTTTTCGCAATTAACGATTTCATTAATAAACCTATCGTTCCTAACATTTTATTAAGGCACTAAAAATCATAAAAATACATTTTAATATGAAATCATCAGAATCATAATTTTTTTCCAGATTTAAACCAAAGACCAGAAATCGAGAATTTAAACAACAAACACGGTTTTAACGATAAACGATGATTTAAAGTGATTAATTAATTCATCCACTTAACAATTCCAAAAAATTATGAAAACATTCATAAAATTCTACTTCACCAGAAAGTTTCACCACGTCAAAAATCAGATTAAAATAAAATGTTTAAGTACTAGAACTAAAAATCGGCTTTTAATCGTTTTTGTCCGTAAACGGTAATAATTCAATAATCGATATCAAAAATATTAGAAAAATACTAAATTATTAAAAATCATCAAAAACAATATTTTTCCAGAATATAAACATATATTACATGTTTAGGCCGATTATTACGATTTTACAAATTAATATAACAATTAAATCGTTAATCTCGTAAAAGCGATAAAAAATACTGAAACATGCAAATTTACAACTTTTAAAAATTTTCCAGATTTGGTGACATACATATATTGTCCAAAACAAAACATAAAAATATATACATGCAAATACACAATTAGAATCATGCAATACCGAGTAACATCGACGTTACCTCTACTCCAAGTCTGAATCAACAATATATTCGTCGGCTTCGGGATCGTCCAAAAATCCTACCAAACACAAAAATCATGGCAGAATAATACCATGAGAAAACTAATAAAAATCAAGGTAAAAATTGATCGAAAACGACGTTGATTAATACCTTAACGAAGAGAACGGAAAGAGGATTATTTGACGATGAATTTGAGTCGATTAAGACTAGAATTGAAGCAAAAATAATCCTAGAATAGAGGAAGGTGTCACGGCCAAATGAGGATGATGATAGAATTTTTTAACTTTGATGAATGAATAAAAATGAAGTATGAAAATGGATGGTTTCCAAAGTGTAAATGAGATTTAAGTTTGATGAAAACTATGCACAACCTACATAAAGTGGCCGGCCAAATGAGTGATGACAAAGGAGTATGAAAAGTTTTGATACTAATGCAACAATGAATGAAAAAGAGTTTATCTTACATTTACGTTTTAACGTGATAAAATGAAACGTTTATATAAAACGTAGTATAACTTGTGACCAAGAGCTTAGTCGGTCCAAAATGTAAGAAAATGGTCTCAAATAATTTATAAGTTGATAAAAAGTATAACCGTAAAATAGTTAAAGGCATTTCAAAGTAATTCGAGTAAACCTCGCGTAAGAAAATAATTATTCGCGAAGCTTTGTAAAAAAAATCATTAACAACTAAATTTTGTAAATAAAAATATTTACTAATTGGAAATATTATAGAAATGTATCCAAACATTTTTAAGAAAAAGAATAACTTAAATCCAAGCTTAAAAATCTCAATTCGAAGAGAAATAGAATTCCTCGCGGAAAAATTAATTAATTTACGAAGAAACCAAATAAATGGATTTAAAAAGAATTTAAATCTTTAAAATTAAAAATAAAAATTATTAAACTCAAAAATTAAAATAGAGCTTAGTAAAATGATGAAATATGAGGCCAAAAGTGACAGAGTTAAGACGGAGTCCTAACGGAAAGAATGAAAATGCTTAGGAAAAAATAGCGGGTGTTACAATCCTCCCCACTAAAAGAAAGTTTTGTCCTCGAAACTAAGAATAAGCAGATAGGAAATCGAGGTTTACCTTACTCGAAGAGTTGAGGATGCTTAGCTCGCATCGAAGACTCGGTTTCCCACGTTTCTTCCTCAAACCGATTACAGCGCCACAAAACGTTTACCAGAGGTACAACTTTGTTCCTTAAATGCTTCTCGCGGCGATCAGTGATCTTCACCGGCCTTTCTTCATAGGTCAAATCTGGTTCGAGATCCACAATCTCGGGCTCCAACACGTGCTCGGGATCACTAACATATTTCCTCAGCTGAGAAACATGGAAAACATCGTGAACCTTACCCATAGAAGCAGGCAATTCCAACTTATAAGCAACTTCGCTCACTCTCTCGATCACAGGGTACGGGCCAACGAACTTAGGGCTGAGCTTGCCCTTAATCCCAAACCGTTTCACCCCTTTCATAGGTGATACCTTCAGGAACACAAGATCACCAACCGAAAACTCCAAAGGTCGGCGACGAACATCAGCATACGACTTCTGTCGATCCTGGGCAGACCTCATCCTAGATCGGACGACATTCACTACGTCAATAGTCTGAGCTAACAAATCCGGGCCCAAAATCTTTACTTCACCGGGAACATCCCAACAGACGGGACTACGGCACTTTCGACCATAAAGTGCTTCGAACGGAGACATCTTAATAGAAGCATGGTAGCTGTTGTTATAGGAAAACTCTACCAGCGGAAGATGTCGGATCCAACTCTCTTGGAAATCCAAGGCACAAGCCCGCAACATATCCTCCAAAGTTTGGATCGTTCTCTCGGACTGTCCATCTGTAGCAGCATGGAAAGCAGTACTCATCAATAATTTGCTTCCCAAAGCATCTTGCAAAGCCTTCCAGAATTTAGAGCAGAACCTCGGGTCTCGATCTGAAACAATCTCGAGCGGTACACCATGATGACGGACGATTTCGGCAACATACACCTCTGCGAGCTTCTCCAAACTCCAAGTGTCACGCATAGGGACGAATCGTGCACACTTGGTCAAGCGGTCCACAATAACCCAAATACCGTTTCTACCGTTCACGGTTCTTGGTAATGCCATCACAAAATCCACTGATATGCACTGCCATTTCCACTCTAGAACAGGGAGTGGTTGTAGCAAACCTCCAGGCTTCTTGTGCTCGAACTTCACCTGCTGACATGTCAAGCACTTACTTACAAACTCTGCAATGTCCTCTCTCATATGAGGCCACCAGAAATGGAGCTTCAAATCCCGATACATCTTGTCACCACCAGGATGAATAGAGTACCTCGTCTTATGTGCCTCGGTTAGAACTTGCTTTCTCACCTCAGCATCACCAGGGACAACCCAGCGGTTTTTAAATTTCAGTGCTCCACTGGAATCCACAGAAAAATCTAGAGCCTTACCAAGATTCATCTTTTCTCGGATACCGGCTACAAAAGGGTCATCCAACTGCTTCTCACGAATGTCACGGAAAAGAGTTGGTTCAGCAACAAGGGCATTCAGGAGACCATCATAACCTTCATCAACAACATCAAGAGACATCTTGGCAAAATCTCGGGCCAACTTCTCAGATAAGCCAGAATACGGAGTTAAGGAATGGAGGGTTTTTCTGCTAAGGGCATCAGCAACCACGTTACCTTTTCCCTCACAATACACCAATTCAAGGTCATAATCATTCACTAACTCGATCCATCGTCTCTGTCTCGCATTCAGATCTTTCTGCGTGAAGAGATATCGTAGGCTCTTGTGGTCAGTGTGAACCTTGCATCTCACTCCGTACAAATAATACCTCCAAACTTTCAAGGCATGCACCACAGCTGCTAACTCCAAGTCGTGGGTAGGGTAATTCACCTCATGAACTTTCAACTGTCTAGAGGCATAAGCGATCACCTTACCGTTCTGCATAAGAACACAACCCAAACCATTCTTAGAAGCGTCACAATACACATCGAAACCAACGCCTTCTTCAGGTAGGGTCAGGATAGGAGCAGAGGTGAGCTTTCTCTTGAGCTCAGAGAAAGCATCTTCACAGGCTTGACTCCACAGAAATTTATTCTCTTTCTTGAGTAATTGAGTCATAGACCGTGCTAACTTAGAAAAGTCTTGCACGAATCTTCGATAATAGCCAGCAAGACCTAGGAAACTTCGGATCTCGCCAACATCTTTGGGACTTGCCTAGCTCTCGATAGCTGAAATCTTAGCAGGGTCAACTTTAATACCTTCCTTTGCGATAACATGACCCAGAAAAGCTACCTCGGAAAGCCAGAATTCACACTTGGAAAACTTAGCATACCACTTTTGATCTCGTAGAATGCCAAGAATAATCTTGAGATGTTCTGCATGTTCAACCTCCGACTTGGAATAAATCAGGATGTCATCAATAAAGACAACAACACACTGATCCAAATATTCCCTGAAAGTTCTGTTCATTTGATCCATAAAAACAGCAGGAGCATTGGTTAGTCCAAAAGGCATGACTTTGAATTCATAATGTCCTTACCTCGAACTAAAAGTTGTCTTCGGAATATCTGATTCACGAACGGGGATTTGATGGTATCCAGATCTTAGATCGATCTTGGAAAACACAGAAGCACCCTTTAGTTGATCAAAGAGATCATCAATTCTAGGCAAAGGATATTTGTTCTTGATCGTAACCTTGTTGAGATCACGATAATCAATACACAGGCGCATCGAACCGTCTTTCTTCTTGACAAAAAGTACAGGAGCGCCCCAAGGGGAAGAACTTGGACGAATGAAATCTTTCTCAATCATTTCATCTAATTGCTTGCGTAGCTCTTGCAACTCGGCAGGAGCCATTCTGTAAGGTGCTTTGGCGATTGGGCCAGTACCAGGCACGAGTTCAATAGTGAATTCCACATCTCGTTCGGGTGGAATACCTGGTAACTCCTCGGAAAATACATCTGCATAATCACACACTATGCGCACCTCCTCGAGTTTAGGGAGTTCAGCAGTTACAGTTACCGTACATAAAAATGCTTGGCAACCTTTTCTCTGCATTCTGATAGCCTTCATGGCAGAAATAATTTTGATACCCTTCTGTCTTCGACCACCACGGTAAGACACTCGAACACCTTCGGGGGTCGTCAAAGAAATCTTCTGATCTCGACACTGAAACCTTGCATCATACTGAGCTAACCAGTCCATTCCCAAAATGACGTCGAACTCAGCGAGAGGGAACTCAAGGAGAGTGGAAGGAAGAATAGTACCAGCAAAGAGAATAGCCACATTCTGATAAGGTTTGGAACAGTCAACAATTTCACCAGAAGGAAGGGAAATAGCTATTGGTTCAGCTTGACAGGGGGTTAAGGATAGTTTCGAAGCCAGAATAGAAGATATAACAGATGTGGAAGCGCCAGTATCAAATAATATATAAGCACTAACACCAGAAATCAGAAACGTACCCGTAACCACATCAGGATTAGCCTCAGCGTCAGCACGGCTCATCACAAAGATACGTCCCTTACGAGGTGCGGGAGTAGTAACAGCACCATCTGCAATAGCGGTGTTGGCAGTTGGCTTCTTCGGGCAGTAGGTAGAGCGATGCCCTGCTTCTCCACAGGTGTAGCAAACAACAGGGGTGCCGTCACAATTCTTGTTAGGATGCACAGGTTGTCTGCATTTGAAACATGCTGAGTCCTTCTTGTTGTTGGGCTTCGAGTTGAAATTGTTTTTCTTGAAAACACTACCTGTAATAGCATACAGTAGAGTCAGAAATTTTAGAAGAAAAGAAGGTAAAAGAAGAAGAGAAAGGAAAAATAATCCAAACCTCCAGAGTTGAACTTCTTAGAAGAAGATGAAGATTTATTCCCAGAATGGGAGAAAGGTCGTTTATAACCAGATGATGGGTTCATAGATTTCACCCGCTCGATTGAAGACTCTGCGTAAAGCGCAGCATTATAGAGCTCATTAACAGTTGCGAGATTCCGGGGGATGTTGAGGGTGATATTGGCTCGAAGACCTTCTCGATAAAAGAAAGTTCGGGAATTCTCAAGGTCTCCAGCATAATTTGCCAGGAACTCGAACCGAGTAGTGTACGCTTCTACCGACATGGTGCCCTGGCGTAGAGAGCTAAATTCAGTCATCCTCTGACGCCTCAGCTCCTCGGGATAAAATCTCTGCTCTAAGAGAGTCTTGAACTGAGTCCAGTTGAACCCTGGAGTCTGAAGTGCAGTCGGGCCAACCTGGGTCCACCATCGGTCTGCATCATCTGACAGGTACATCACAACTAGGCCCACCTTCTGATTCTCGGGGGCGGAGTAAATTCCAAATTGCCGTTCCATCAGCCGAAACCAACGGTTCATGACTTCGGGGTCCACAGAGCCATCATAAGAATCCAGCATGCTTTTAGCCATTCCTTCAGCTGCATGAGAGAAGCTAAAGGGTCTCTGGTGGTTCCTGTTGTTCATCTCGTTCATGGCTTGCGCTATGTTGCGTAGCGTGTCTGCCAGTGCTTCGATTCCTCCTTGGTCATTGTTGTTGTTGTTGTTGTTGTTGTTGTTGTTGTTGTTGTTTCGGTTGCCTCTTCCGGCCATCTTGGAGTTCAGAAACAACATATAATCAATGCTATTCATCGAGTTCAGGAACAGATAATCTTAACAGTTAAGTCCTTATCTGTTTCTACCCATTTCTAATAATATTTTTATTTACTGTTTAAATAATTTACTGGTATTTTTCCCTATTTTCAGGTGTAAGCGTTGGGAGCAGTGATGCTTTGATACCAACTATAATCCCCTAGAAATTCTAACGCGATACAGTGGCCGAAACACTGTAGAGTCGGGATTATAACACGCTGTAACTATGTTTTGATAAAATTTAAATGGTAAAGTCAAACATTAGGCCTTAAATAAAATGGCCAAAAATTCAAACAATCCACGAAAGGGTTTGACAATCCACGAAACAAGGTTATTAAAATTAATCGAGCAAGGATCATGTCTGCCCGCTAGCCCACACCCGGTAACATGCATACCTGTCATGTTAAAAACACAACAGCCACAATTAGTGAGGAGCAACGTCAACATTCTCCCAGCCGTATAACAGGATTTTAAAACTGTAATTACTACTATAGAAAAATAGTAAAAATGGAAAACAGTAAAACATTATATTAAAATAAGCTTTCAGCGTAAAGCAAAATAATAAAAAGGGTTTCCGAGGAAACATAAAAATATTTGCCAACCTGCAAACCAATTCATATCGATAATATAAAAATATTCCAAACGGCGTTATGGATAGGATTAGTGTAGACGGCTAGACTTTCACTAGGAGAATATGGATAGGATTTGCTGCCTCTACCGCTCCATTTGTTTGGGAACGGTAAGGCGAAGATGTATGCCTTTGAATCTTATATTTTGCTAGCAAAGTAGCGGTTTCGGCCTGAAAATGGGTCCCGTGATCACTAATGAATTCGTGCGGGATCCCGTATCGGCATATAATTTTATCTTGGATAAATTTTGCCACGTGCTTGGCGTTCAAGACACGATATGACTCGGCTTCAACCCATTTAGTAAAATAGTCAATAGCCACTAGAATGAAGCAGTGACCTCCCGTCCCGGAAGGGTTCACCTTCCCAATTATATCAATTCCCCATGTCGAAAATGGCCATGGTGAAGTCATGGTATATAACAGGGATGACGGCATATACTGGACGTTGCCGAAAATCTGATAGTTATGACAGTGTTTGACATATAACTTGCAGTCGGTTTCCATGCTATTCCAGTAGTACCCGAGTCTTGCGATTTTTCGAGCTAGCATATGGGCGTTCATATGCGGACCATTCTCGCCATCGTGTACCTCGGCCATGACCTTTTCGGCCTGCATCTTGTCGATGCATAGGAGGAGAGCCCCCTGCACCGTCTTTTTGTACAACTGTCCATCGTCCGTGCGGATGAACTGAGTGGCCCACCTTCGCAGGGCTTTCTTGGCCCGGTTTTCAGATCCCGGAGGATATTCTCCCGACGTTAAGTAGGTTAGAACAGCCTGGTACCAAGGTTCTGGATCAGTTATTTCAATATCTTGAATAGCATTGATGTATGCCGGCTCGGACCGTCTTTCGATGCAAATCGGCATGCTGGTCATGTGTTCCGGGATATTCAATAAAGATGCTAACTTGGATAACGCATCTGCAAACTGGTTTTCTTTCCGGGGTAGATAAATGTACTCCACCTTTTGAAACTGCCTTTCGAGAACCCTTACTCGCGCTTGGTAAGCTACGAGATTTGCGTTCCGAGTTTTCCATTTCTGGAGAGCTTGATTGATGACTAATGATGACTCGTCGTGGACCCGGAGGTTTGTTACTCCTAAATCGGCGGCGGCTTGCAATCCGTGAATGCATGCTTCATACTCGCCTGCGTTGTTAGTCACGTCAAAATCCAATTTAATGGACAACGGGGTGTGTTCTCCTTGCGGTGAAATTAGGAGAATTCCGACGCCAAATCCTCGAAAGTTGGATGCCCCGTCAAAGTATAGATCCCATGTCTCCGTGTCAGTATGGAATATATCTTCATCTGGGAAGGCCCAGGTATCGGTATGTCCTTCTTCAGATACCGGACTATCGGCAAGGAACTCGGCTACTACCCAACCTTTGATGGCTTTTAATGGCACGAATTTGAGGTCGAACTCAGCTAGCATTAAAGTCCATCTAGATATCCTGCCATTGAGGATGGGCTTCTCGAACAAATACTTGATTGGATCCATTCTTGATAATACGTGCACTTGGTGGCTAAGCATATAGTGTCGGAGCTTTTTAGTGGCCCAAACTAGAGCTAGACACGTCTTTTCGAGCATCGTATATTTGCACTCGTATTCTAGGAACTTTTTACTGATGTAGTAAATAGCCCGTTCTTCTGAGTCGACCGTCTGGGCCAACATAGCCCCCATGGCTGTCTCGGTCGTTGTTAGGTATAACGACAAAGGCAGACCGTGTTGAGGTGGCATTAATACCGGTGGAGATGCTAGAATCTCTTTGATCTTATCGAAAGCTGCTTGACATTTGTCGTCCCATAGTACCCGTTCTCCTATCTTCAACTTCTTGAAAATGGGCTCACATATCATGGTTAGCTTTGAAATGAACCTGCTGATATATTGGACTTTCCCGAGAAACCCCCTTATCTCCTTTTCGGTTTTAGGTGGTTGCATCTCGGTAATAGCTTTGATTTTGGCTGGGTCAACCTCGATGTCGCGCTGGCTGACGATATGGCCCAGTAATTTGCCCGATGTTACCCCGAAGCTGCACTTTTGAGGATTTAGCCTCATGTTGTACCTGCGTAGTCGGGTGAAGAACTTTCTAAGGGTCGGAATATGATCTCTACTTCCTTATGCATCATGTCATGTAGTAAGGTAGTGGCGGTCCGTTGGTAAGTGGCACCGGCATTAATAAGCCCAAATGGCATAACGGTGTAACAGTAAGTCCCCCAAGGCGTAGTGAAGGTGGTCTTACTCTTGTCTTTTTCCGCCATTTTGATCTGATTGTACCTGGCATACCCGTCCATAAAGGATAAAAGGGCATGATCGGCCGTGTTGTCCACCAGTATGTCGATGTGTGGCAACGGGAAATCGTCTTTCGGGATGGCCTTATTAAGGTCCCGGAAATCTACACAAACTCGTACCTTTCCGTCTTTCTTGGGTACCGGTACGATATTTGCGACCCAGTCTGGATATTCAGACACTTGAATAAATCCCACTTTGAATTGCTTGTCGACTTCTTCTTTGACTTTGAGAGACCATTCGGGCCTCATTCTTCGGAGTTTTTGCTTTACCGGCTTACACCCGTCCTTAATGGGTATGCGGTGTTCGGCTATCTCCCGGTCTATTCCCGGCATGTCCTTGTAGGACCATGCGAAGACGTCTTTGAATTCGTGGAGGAGCTCCGTGAATTGTTGCTTCTCCTCGGGGTCTAGGGATAAACAGAACCTAAGTATCTGAGGCTCTAAAGGGGTTCCTACGTTGATGGAATCGGTTTCCACAATTACCGGATCTCGGGATTCCCTTTATTCGATTTGCTCGACTAGATGCGGAGGTAGTGGAACCTGTTCGTCGGGTTTCTCAATGTCATTGCATATAAAATTTTTGAAAACGTTTTGGAAATAAGACAAGTCGTAAGCAGAACGGTTATCGTTATTATTAATAGAGAATTTTGAAAATAGCTCAAAGAGAGCAGCCATCTGATCGTTGGTCAGAGGCGGTATGGGGAGTGCTCTCGGGACAGACTCCAAGGCTCCCAAAAGAAAAGGGGTTATAGACTCGACCCTAGTACTGGACCCTCTAGACTCAGACCCAGACTCCGACTCTGACTCTGACTCAGACTCGGATTTGGACTCGGCGCCTTGCATGTCCCCTTCGCCAGTAGTGAGCTTGTAGACTCGACCCTCGCTATCGGTCCATTTGATCGTCTTCCTCCAAGCCCTCTTCCCAGTGTTAGTACCGACTTCAGAGATCAGCCTGGTCGGATCGAACTTGCTACTATGGAGGATCAGGTTCACCAACTTCTCCTTAGGGGTCGGGATTATCTTGCTTTCCCCGAACAAGAGCCCCAACATGGGCTCGGCATGGTTTGAACCTTCTTTCGATTCAGCTTGGATGAGAGCATAGATATCATCTGGGATGAAATTGACCTCAGGATAGGTTATGGTGGGCTGATAGAGGCCCGTTTGGATAGCTCCGAATACTGGGGAGACAAAGTAATCGGTCAGTTTTGGGCTGTAGGGGCCGAAGTAGGTACCCCTGAGAATGTTGCAGGCCTTTTGGATGCCGGCCTGGACCACGTTTTCTGGGGTTAAGGCGTACCCCAAACCGAATTTTGAATCCTCATTGCTTAAGACATCGATGATCTTGTCAGCCGGAAGACCAGGCCTTGAAGTAGTCCCCAGTAGGTAACCCAAGTTCTGCAGCATTATGTCGATGTTGGTGGTGAAATAGGGCCTAAAGAGATACGCTTCCTCGATCATTCCCACAAAATTGAAACCTCGTGGGTCGATCGAGCCAGCCGTGTTGCAGCTTGACACGGCTATGGGAGTAGCTTCGAGGGTGATGACCCCGTCTTGTAAAGGTACCTTGACCTTCCTGTGGAGAGTGGAGGACACGACTTTGAACGCGTGGATCCAGGGTCTTCCAAGTAGCAGATTGAACGATGAGGTGACATCGATCACTTGGAATTCGAGCTCCTTCTCGATCGGGCCCGTTATGATGGTTAGTTTAACTGCCCCAGCAACTGATTTCGGGCTCCCATCGAAAGCCTGGATAGTTTGTGCAGTAGGAAGGTAGTCAGCCTCGGTAATGCCAAGAGCCTTAGCAGTCCTTAAGGGAAGGACATTTACAGCGGACCCGTCGTCAACTAGGGTCGGTAGATACTTGCCCCGGCAGATCACCGTGATGTATAGGGCCAAGTTGTGGGTGACCCCAAATGGTGGAAGATCGGACTCGGAGAAAGTGATAAGTAGGCCTTCTCCTTTGAGCTTGCCCTTAAGATGAGGTAGAATAGTGGCTACCATTTCAGTGGGGGTAACCAGCGAGTCTACTTTGATTTCATCGAGAGCCTTAGTAAGTGCTGCCCGATGTTCTTGAGAACTGACCAAAAGCTGCCATACAGTGAGATCGGTTCGGACCCTCTTCAGTTGCTTGACTAGGGCCGTGTCGGTGTTAGGTTCTTCAAGTGTAGAGTCCGTCCTGGAAGGTTCAGTGACGGATCCTGGGGCCGAAGGTCCGACCGTGATGACATGCGTGCCGACCAGGGCCTTGGTTTTGGCCTTCCGGATCTCTTCGACAGTGATGGGGACGGTTTCCCCCTTAGCGAAGTAAACATCATCTTCGTCATCATTCCATATCCCGTTGATTTGAGGAATGAAAGGGGAAATGAGATGAGTACAGTCGACTACTTCTCCAGTGAAAATGGCGTGAGTAGCAAGAGGGTTGTTTTTGTTACTGGGCTTATCGCTGGTCAGCGGTATCTTCCCACTCTCGATCAGATCTTGAATGAGATGCTTCAACTTCCAGCATTTTTCGGTGTCGTGCCCGTTACCTCGGTGATAGTGGCAATAGGCCTGGGCGTTGTAGCTTTTGGACCGTTCTTCGACAGGAACCTCTGGCATTGGGCCTATCGGCTGGATTAGGCCCTTAGAAGATAGCCTTTGTAAGGCGTTGGCATAAGTAGTCCCTATGTCAGTGAATACTCGGGCCGGAGTATTCTTTTTGGTCGAGGTGTCTAGCAAATTGACCTCGTCGAAGATGCTTCGGGCCGCACTTGTAGTTGCGGGCTTGCCATAAGACGAGCTGGCTTCTTGATAACCCTTAGTAGAGGCTTTAGTAAGGCTCTCTAACCTCAAATCGTCTTCGATTCTGGTACCCATTTCGGTTAAGGTGGCGAAATTGGGTATGATGGCGTACCGGAGATGGATCCGGTAAGATGGGAGGAGATTTTTCACAAAGGCCTCCACTAGCACCTTTTCGCTGGGCTTGTCGACCAGCTTGACGCTTTCAATCCTCCACCTTTGGAGGTATTTGGTGAAACCCTCCTTAGGCTCTTGGGCCATGACCTCCAGAGTACGCATGGTCGTCTGGATTTCAGTATTGTCCGCATAGTTTCGGGCGAACTCCGTTGCGACATCGTCCCAAGTTTTGTACTTCTTGGAATCAAGCCTGTAGTACCAGGTTCTCGGGTGCTTGTCCAAGGATGAAGCAAAGAGATGCTTGAACATGGTCGATTTGACCTCCTTAACCGCCATGAATTCCTTAAAAGCCCGGATATGGAGTACCGGGTCTTCAGTCCCATCGAACATGGGTAGGCCCGTCAAGTTGAGATTAGTGGGCAATTCATCAGTTAGGGGCGAATAAGCCCGAGCATTTTCCGTCTGGATGGTGTTGCTAGTGGTCGTGTGGACCTGTTCTTGCAGTTTGTGGACCGCGCTGGCCAGTTGTAGACACCCACATTTTGACCGCCAGGTGTCTATAGCGGTTTCCGACAAACACCCGATGATGATCGGACGCAAACGTGCTTTAAATACTCAGAAACGGGCTCAAAATCATTGGCATTTGGCTTGGGCTCATTATAGAGTACATATCTCACAAAACCAACCTCAAAATCAGGCCCAGTGGGTCGTTTTGAGTCAAATAAGACTAATTTGGGTCGATTCCGACACCAGGGGTAAAACCGTCTTTTAGCGACCGAGTCAAAACCCGGTCAAAGATTTTCCCGAGACACGTGAGTCAGCCGTGACACCTCACACGGCTGATTCATACTCCAATCCTACGAAAAATCAGCTACAAAAAATATTAAACAAATCCGTCTAAGGATGGAATTCGATCTCAAGTAGGAATTCTATCCGAAAATCGATTCAAACACCCGACCGAGTGCAAACACTCGGCCGAGTAGCACAAACCAGCCGTGTTTCCCTTGCTTCCTCGACAAGTAAGCGGAATTCTCATGCCTTTCAGCTTCTTATATTTCCTATCTTAAACGATAGTTCAAACTCTCCTAGCCAAGGTCGGGAACTCCCTATAAATAGCCCCTTGCATGCAACACTTTCAAGGACACACACAATACGAATCAATTACACGCATCTACATTCATTATCATACATCAATTACACACTTAGCATCGAGAAAACCGATATTATTCCCGAAGGAAAACCGGCCCCTTATACCCGACCCCCTTCACCGAGACCACACCGAACCGAGCCACCACAACTCACCGACATCCACTCGACGCTCTTGTGCCCAAGCCATGTCCCGACGAGCCCCGATCCGAGTAAACAAAAGCATGTAGGTTGAGGGTGTAACAAAACCCGATTTCTTCTTCTCCTTCTCGTCCTCTTTTTATTACGGGTCATTCGTCGCTTTTTTTTATTTTCTAATATCGATATTATCAAAAACTATTTTCTTATATCGAACATTCTTAAAAATATGATATCAACTCTATAGTTGAATATTATATCGAAAAGAATTATATTAAACCTCGACGACGTAAAAAATCGTTACATCTTTTTCGTTCAAACTTTTTTTTACAAAACTTTTTATTCATTCCGAATATTCGATATCGATTTCATAATCGAATATCGGATACGACGAATATCGAAAACATAAATTGAGTATAAATTAATTCATATTTGTACGCGATTTATCAAAATTAGCAATTTCGAACAAAAAAATAAAATCGGACAGACCCGCACGCGAGTCGCGCCATTCCCAGGCGACTCGCGCACGGGCCTGAAACCGGAGTCCTTTTTTTAGCTTTTTTCGTTCGTTTTATTTTATTATTCTACTAAACAATTTCAAAATCTACATCTTTTCTAAAACTATTCCGAGTATTTAATATTGATTTCGTAGTCAATTATCGAATATAACGAATATCGAAAATATTATATCGAGTACAAATTATGCAATATTTGTACGTGATTTAATAAAAGCATCGAATCTTCGAAAAATCGTCTTCAAAAACAGACCGACACGCGACTCGCCGGCATCCCAGGCGAGCCGCGCGGCCGGCTGCCACGACGCACCTTTTTTTTCTTTTTATTTATTTTTCGAACTTCGTTTTTTATACAAAACAGCGTTTTTAGCAATATTTTTCAGATTTCGATTAATATTTATTTTCTCGATCTCGTATATTTATTTTTGCTATATTATTTTTACAAATCGATACTAACTCGTTTGTTTATCCTTTGTAGCAAATTCATATCTTTTTTCATCGTTTGTTTTATTATACTAAAACGAATCTCACATGCTAAATTCAACTTTGACGTTAAAATTTTCATGCATTAAACCGACTTAGCAACCCATTCAATTCCTCGCATGTTTAGGAAAACAATGTTTGCATATCATTCATCGTATTACTAACGCGTGTATTAAAAAATCATTCGATATCCTAGTAGAGGCCGCTAATGTGCGGGCGGGGTTGGGTGTTCTTAGTGAACTTCCCAACACGTACCCTCACCCCTTACTCAGAACCGTAGTTTCCGGATGTCCGAATCCATTGGCAACGAGAGTCATTCAATATACGATTAACCGCTCAAGTCGGCATCGGTATCGATATGCAAAGGGACGAGCCCAATAAACTCTGACATCGAAAATGGGCCGTATTTTGTATGCGGCCCACTACGACATAGAGTGGGCTCGAACGGTTCCGAATAACCATAAAATTCGGTGGCGACTCCAACTTCGATTTAAATTTCAATTTGACCATCTCATATGGAGATTCATTCGCCTCCCCAAACCCGCGCGTGGACGCATCGGGGTGGACCTATGTCATGTCCACACCAGTTCAGCTAACGGCCCATCGTCCTCAATCCCAGCGCTAGGAGTTCCTTGTTCGACTGCGCTTACCCGAGTGAGGATGGCGATCTGATCCTCCCTCATTTTCGTCAGTTGGTCTTGAAGCTTGGCCAACGAAACGGTCTACTCGTCAATGGCTTGTTGCGTCATCGTTCGGGTGAAAGGTGGCCTATCTGTAAGAACACCGCGTAATCAGCAACTAGCCCAAATCCAAGAACAAAAGTACATCCCGAGCAAGGAAAATGGAAACTGGAGAGGAAATGACTCGGAAAAGACATCTAGACGGATGACTTGTGAAAGGTGGGCCTCCTTTAGGATCCAGCTATGTGGGCTGGGCCCTGTTCGGAAGGAGGTTCACGTGAGACATTCCCCAGACTTTTAGACTCGATTGTGTAGACGGGCCAACCCTTGTAGGAGTATGCCTACGTAGGTGGGCCTTGCCTTAGTATAATAAGGCGGACTGGGATAGGGAGGAAATCCGTGATATAAGATCGACGGAGTTTCGACGCTAGAAGACTTGAAAACTTATGACACGACCCGACACTGCTAAATACGGGAAGTCCTAAGGAGAGGAAGGTTTTGAAATTGAATTTTGAAAGGCCCGAAGAAATTCGGGGAGAGAGGGATCCGGCCTTTTTTCGAAAAAACGGAAAAGGTGGGCCGGATGACGGGTTTGAAAAGTTCGAAAATAATTTCGAGTTTTTAAGTGGGCATAATACCGGCTAAAGATAGGTTATTTTGAGTAAAATCGTGGATCCTAAATTCGGTATATGTCCCGGGTTTTGAAATTGGATATTTTGAAAAGGATGCTATTTTGAAAATGACGGTTTTTTTGAAAAAGACTTGTAAATCAGGTAGCACGTAGTCATGGAAACAGTATAACGACGCCATGTATGCTCTAATTCTAAGTCTCGGTCAGTCTGCAAGGGTCTATACCAGTGTACATAGCCTATCAAGAATCGGGGCGGACTTCCTAAGTCGAGTTGAGCTTAGAACATGCCGTAAAACCCATACGAATCGGCTAATGGACACCTTCAACATATCCAATTTGGACTACATCGATAGTATAGTGGGACGTCGGTCACCAGTACCGGCCCGGGAAAATATGGGGTTATGCATGAACCGTAAAACTAAAACGCGTATTGTACTAATCAAACAATTTCTATTCGAGTCTCACCCTGAAGATGCCGATGGTAAGTCACACATCAGTTAATCCCCAGCGGAGTCGCCACATTGTGGACATGACATAGGTCCACCCCGACGCAGCCACGCGCGGGTTTGGGGAGGCGAGTGAATCTCCATATGAGATGGTTAAATTGAAATTTAAATCGAAGTTGGAGTCGCCACCGAATTTTATGGTTATTCGGAACCATTCGAGCCCACTCTATGTCGTAGTGGGCCGTATACAAAATACGGCCCATTTCCGATGTCAGAGTTTATTGGGCTCGTCCCTTTGCATTTGATACCGATACCGACTTGATCGGATACCGTGTATTGAATGACTCTCGTTGCCAATGGTTTCGGACATCCGGAAACCGAGGTTCTGAGTAAGGGGTGAGGGTACGTGTTGGGAAGTTCACAAAGAACACCCAACCCCGCCCGCACATTAGCGGCCTCTACTAAGATATCAAATGATTTTTTAATACGCGCGTTAGTAATACGATGAATGATATGCAAACATTGTTTTCCTAAGCATGCGAGGAATTGAATGGGTTGCTAAGTCGGTTTAATGCATGAAAAATTAACGTCAAAGTTGAATTTAGCATGTGAGATTCGTTTTAGTATAATAAAACAAATAATGAAAAAGATGAATTTGCTACAAAAGATGAATAAACGAGTTAGTATCGAATTGCGAATAAAAATATAGCAAATATGATAAATATACGAGATCGAGAAAATATTAGTCAAAACCTGAAAATATTACTAAGAAGACGCTGTTTTCTATAAAAAACGAAGTTCGAAAAAAAAAAAAAAAAAAAAAAAAAAAGACGAGCCGCGTTTCAGCCGGCCGCGCGGCTCGCCCAGGACGCATGCGACTCGCGTCTCGGTCTGTTTTCGAGATCGATTTTTGAAAATTCGATGCTTTTATTAAATCGCGTACAAATATTGCATAATTTGTACTCGATCTAATATTTTCGATATTCGTTATATTCGATAGTCGATTATGTAATCGATCTCAAATACTCGGAATAGTTTTTTAGAAAAGTTGTAAATTTTAAGAAATCATTTCGTAGAATAATAAAAGAATGAACGAAAAAAAGCTAAAAAAAGGGCTCGGGTTTCAGGCCCGTGCGCGAGTCGCCTGGGTGGGGCGCGACTCGCGTGCGGTTTTGTCCCGGTTCCGTTTGTTCGAAAATTGCTAATTTTGATAAATCGCGTACAAATATGAATTAATTTATACTCGATTTATGTTTTCGATATTCGTCGTATCCGATATTCGATTATGAAATCGATATTGAATATTCGGAATGAATTTTAGGAAAAGTTTTGTAAAGAAGAATTTGAACGAAAAAGATGTTAATTCTCTCTGCATTCAAATCGTTGTATTTTGTAGAAAAAAGATGTAACGATTTTTTTAGCATCGACGAGATTTGATTTAATTTTTTTAATACGATATTCAACTATAGAGTTGATATCATATTTTTAAGAATGTTTGTTATACGAAAATAGTTTTTTTAGTAATATCGATATTAGAAATAATAAAAACCGACGAACGACCCGTAATGAAAAAGAGACGACCGAAGACCCGTAAAAGGAAAAACGGACGAAAGAAGAAAAAAAACAAGAGGGAGAGGAGAGAAAATAGAGAAGTCGGGTTTGGTTATGATAAGTGTAGTTTGTAGTACCTATTTCGTAGTGTTTTGGTCCCATTTTCCTTGTGGAATCGCTCCTTGGGAGCAATTTATGGGTTACTTATGCTTCCTTTAGCTCGTTTCAGGTTCCCGAGACCATTCATGAAGAGTTGGAGCGATTCTGACTCAATACATACACTTTTTGGAGCCAATGAAGCGAAGGAACGATCACTCGATGCCTTGGATTCGACCCCGAGACCTTGGGACCCAATCCCGAGCCTCCGAGACCCGATCCCGAGTCCCGAGAATCGATGAGAAACCCATGAGAGGCAAGGAGGGACCAAAAGGAGCTTAAAGGAGGCCTACAAGGCTCAACCGGGTCGGGATGGCCTCAACCGGTCCCGGTTGAGGTGCACAAATGAGAAGCTGCTGTGATAGGTCCATCCCGACCGGGATAAGTTCATCGACCGGGACCACGTCATCCCGACCGGGACCAACTCATCCCGATCGGGATGACCCACTGGCAGCCCGCATTTGATTATTTTCTTCTCCTTCACTCTTGTAACCCTATATATACCCTTCCTCTTGTATGTTCTTCATATATACTTCATTAGACATTAAACCCTAGATAATTTAGCATAGATTAGCATAGATTAGTGTAGATTAGTCTTTAATTAATCGTTAATCTTAGATTAACTCTTGTAATTTGGGAATTCTTGGAGAATCCAACCAAGATTGACAACCTTGGTTGGTGTATTTGGGTTTTCTTCCATTTATGCAAGATTTCTTCTTTTCATCCTCTCTAGTATGGTATAATCTCTTTTCCTTTCTCTTAATCTTTGTTTTATTATCCAAGTTTCAATCTTTAGATCTTGTTTATTGTTTTGTTCATCCTTTTTGTTAGTTTTACATATGTATGCTCTTGTTCTTGTTTTAGTTCATCTTGTTAGTGTTAGTTTTAGCATAGATATGTTAGAGTAGATTCTTGCTAGGGTTATTAGGGTGATTGGTTGTGATTGTGGATGATTAGGGTGAGATGGGTGGTACTAGATGTTGTTTTTGTTGTTTCCCATCAATCTTGCACTCCACATGTTTGATGAAATGCTTGTGAGACTAGTGACGATCAATCCTTGTTTTTCTTGCATATTCTCTTGTATGTATGTGTTTGGTTGGTTGGTTTGGTCGCTTCACTACGTAGCGAGATCCCGGTGAGGACGATCCCTAGGCCGATTGCGTAGCGAGAGCCCGATCGGTGTTACCTAGGCCTCGAAGGCATGCTAGTGACTCCGTTTCCCCCTTTTTGTCTTCTTCGCATCCATGAACCCGACCTAACCCTAGTCCGTTATCTTAGCTTCCATTAGTCATTAGTTACTTGTTTGTCTTCCTTTTCATGTTTTAGACCTTAGCCTAGTACCTAGCCACCCCCCTAGATTAGCTCGTCTCGAACCTAGTCCAAGACCATAGCACCCATTAGTCCGAACGCATTTCCGTCCCTGTGGATCGACCCGACTTGCCCTAGCTACCCTAGTTAGGTTCGTTGGTTATTATTTGCCGGCGGATCCACGACAGATCCCTACCATCAAATTGGAGCCATTGCCGGGGATGGCGTAGTTTAGACTTTTGTTTGCTTAGTTTTCGACTTTGTTCTTGATTTTTGTGTTCTCTTCTCCTTGTGTATCTCCGTTTTACTTCTCGTGTGCTATTCTCTCTTCCTAGTGCCTCAAAAGCACTAGGATACTAACGTTTGCTCAAGTGCTTCTAGTTCATCCTAGGTACCAAAGCAACGTTATGGAAATGGCACGTCCTAGCTTCCATCAATCGTCACGGGACAACTATGGGGCGAATTACCAAAACCCACAACTTTACCAACCATACCAATCTCATCAACAATCTTATGAACCCTCTCCATATGGTTATCATGAAAGTTGTCAAGGATCATTCCAACATCCTAACAACTACCAAACACCCTCACACAACCCACAACCAAAAATCCCCGACTTTGAGACTTGTCAAATGTTGGTCCAAATGCAAAAGAGTCAACATGAGATGATGATGCTATTGCAAAAGGGTCAACAAGTGATGTTGACTCAAATAAAAGGGGTTAGGGAGGAGCTCAAGGCCCAAATAGAGGTGCAAGATGCTCGCATCAATGCACTCATGGCTCATATCACGATGTCGGCCACTCGAGCTCCACAACATGTTGAGGAAGGTTCATTTGGGCAAGAAGGTCAGGTGTCTCCGCAAGAAAGTCAACCCAATCTTGAAGCTACAAATGAAGAAGAGAGGGTCGATCAAGAGACGACCATTGTTGAGTGTTGCTTGGGTGGTGAAGATAGGGGAAGAATAGAGGGAGTTGAGGCTTCAAGGGCCGACAATAAGGAGGGGAGTGAACATGATTCTCAAGATAACTCTTGGGGAGCCGATGTATTGGCTATCAAATTGGATTTGTTCGATTTTCTTCGTGATGAACCGGATCTAGACAATCTAAAGCCAAGTGAAGACATACCTCCTCTAGGCCAACTAGACAAGGTGAGTGAAAAGGAACGCAATACTTGGGAAAAAGAAGTAGATGCCTTAGAACTCGCCTTGAATGAGAAATTGGAGGATCCTAAAGCCTCCAACGAAGAAAACTTGGTGCCTTCTCCTCCTCTATCGCACTCGATGTCTAGTCCCTTGTCTTGTGAGACGGTTGGTGAAGAGGATCCTTGTCGGGCGGTGGAAAAGAGTTCCACTCTCGACCCCGTAGAAGAAGCGACACCCCTAGGGTGTGATCTCCCACATCATAACACCGAGCATGACTCTAGACTACTATACCTACCGGATGGTCATAAGAGTCGTTGCTATCATGGTTCCGAAGACCCAGAAGATCACGAGAACCCCGAGCATAATGAAGATGATCGCTTCTTCCCTCCGACTTGGAAGCTCTTGAAAGTGGCTAGGCTCGGCCATGTGAGCTTAATTGAAGATGTTGCTAGGGCATTTGACTTACTCCTCTGAGCTCTTGATGGCTATGGAGGCGTTGTTGGTGAGAGTAGCTAGTGTAAATATCTTTTCCCTTTTCTTTTGTGCATGTATTTGTGTTTATGTTTGTTTGGTTAGTTTGGTTTCTAGGATAGTTATTTTTTGTGAAAATTCTTGTTTATTTGGATTGTTGATGAGCGATGTGAGGGAGGGAATTTGATGTTGTATTTGAGTTTATTGTGATAGGTGTGAAGTGAAAGTGATTCCTAGAGGGGAGTGGTTAATGATAGAGCTTGGATCGTGAGTATGTGAATCGGTTTTTGAAGCTTTGGTGAAGCTTTTGGGGTTTTGGAGGTCAAGAAGACCCATCCCGGGCGGGAAAGGAGCTTCCCGACCGGGACGGGTGTATCATCCCTACCGGGAAGAAGCCATCCCGATCGGGATGAGGGTGCCGAAAATCGAGTCTCCTGGAGTGCCATCCCGACCGGGAAGGGAGATTCCCGACCGGGACTGGTGTGTCATCCCGACCGGGACCATCCATCCCGACCGCGATGGTCCCCTACTCCTTTTTATGCCTCTTCTTCGACATTTGAGCCCACCCAACCATTGTATACCCCCACCCAACCTCCCTACTTGTCCTTGCTCATGTCATATAACCCTTACACTTCATTTGCATACCATCACTTCATTTCCTCTTCACCTTACGCCGAAATTCACACCAAACCCCATTCCCTCACATTATTGCAAGCTTACTACCTTCAACCATGCGGTATTATCGAGAATGAAGAGGAATAGCAATGATGATGACTAGCTATGTGCTTACATTGATCATTGAGACGATGGAGTGAGTGAGTTGCCAACCAATCGGTATGGCAACTATCCTTTCTTTTCCGACTTTTATAGCTTTTCTCCCTTTGCATGTTCCCCTTCCCCTTATATTTGTGTCATGGTGGCCCTCGGGGCCTCGGTATTTGTTGCTCCCGACTCTCGATGATGTGACTACATCGAGAGTCACTTCAAAATCCAAATTTTACAAGTTTTTCACCCTTTTTTTTGTTGGAATTAATCGGATTTAGGCGGAATCCGGGCTAGGTGACTTGATTACACCTAGTCCTTCCCTCCCATTTCCTTTTATTTCTTTCTTTTTATTTTCTTCCCCTTCCATATCTTTTCTCGTCTCGGCCCATGGTGACTTGACTACACCCCGGCCGGACACATTCTACCCTTTTCTCCACTTTATTTTTGATTTTTAGCTTTATTTTTGTAGTTTCTTTTCTTTTCTTTTGTGTCTCCACACACTACGATCGAGCATGAGGACATTGCTCGGATTAAGTATGGGGGAGCGATATTCTAGCATAGTTAGTTTTATTTTTGTAGTTTTTCAAAAAAAATCTTGAAAAAACCCTAAAAATTTGAAAATTTTCTCAAAAAATCAAAAAGATTTTCTTTTGTGTGTTTTCCTTTTTATGTCATTGTATCGTATATATGTTTTGTTGTCCGTGTTTTGCCTCCCTTTTTCCTCTTAGGTCGCCCAATCGCCACTAACTTTGGAAGGCTTTCAAGACATCCGGTAACGCCTTTTATCCCTTTTTCCTCTTTACCTCTTGTGATGTTCGGAGGAGATTTGTGATGATGTGCGCTCGGAGGAGCTTTGTAAAAGTTTGGTGTTGGTTGGTTGCTTATTTGGATGTTCGGGGTGGTGTTTGTGTTGTTTATGTGTTCGTTTTGTTTTGTTTTTGTTTTGTTGCTTTTGCTTCTTTTTCTTTCGTTCTTGTCGAGTCTTTGTTTTGTGTGTGCAGTTGTGTCGTGTGTGTAAAAGGTTTGCGAAAACCCGGTTTAGAGGCTAGTGTGCGAGTGTTTACTTTCCCTTCCTAGTAGTATACATCGAGTCTTGGACTTTAATCTAGTAGAATGACCCTAAATCAATGATTTCGTTGGTCCTTTACCTTGAGTCCACCTAGCTTACTAGGGATTTACTACGGGATTTGCATTTTGACCATTATGACCGTCCACGGTGTGAAAAGGCCTTGGTTGCCGAGTCCCGTCCCTTAGGTGACCGTGTTTAGGATTGTTTGATTAGTCCAAGTTTCCCCTTTTTTGTGGGATTGAAGCGGGAAAGCGTGCCCCCGACTCTCCCATTTCCCTACCTCCTACACATTTCCACACAATAAAATTGCAAATTGTTGAAATCATCTTTCTTGTTGCAGAAAGAAATGCATACAAGCCAAATCAAGCCAAAAGGGCAAAGAAAAGAAAGAAAATGAAAGAAAGAAAAGATTGAAGAAAAAGAAAAGGCACAAAAAGCCAAAAAGAAAATAGAAAAGAAGAAAAAGAAATGGCATAGCAAAACAAAGCAAAAATGCAAAAGAAAGAAAAATGCCAAAAAGAAAATCGTCTCACAAAAAGAATTCCCCCCACAAAAATAAGCCTTTTTCTGACTTTTGCCTTGAAGAACCTACCAAAGGACCGAGTCCCTAGGAAGGATGATAGCGGTAATGGTCGGTCTTCCCTCATTTTGCATTCATATCCACCTTTTTACTTGGACTAGTTAGGCGGTTTTAGACATGGGACGACCCTCTTGGCTCATCGCTAAAGGGGGCGGGTCTTCACTTACCTACAGTGTCGACTAACACCGTGGTTCATCACTTTCCATCCCGCCGATCGTCCCGTAGTACGTTCTTAGAAAGTTAGGTGGAATCTAGGTAAGTTACCAACGTTTTTGTTGCTTTATCGTCATACTATTAGGGTTTAGTTCACCTTGGTTTGTATTGCTAGCTTGGGAACGTTGTCACTTGCCTCGAGTCCTAAACCGGTGCTTCTTTCACCGCTTGTTTGAGGGAAGCGATATTTGTTTTCTTTTGGGTGCAGCCGATTATTTGTTTGTATGTTTGTGTGTTTGTTGTTTATGTGTTTTGTGTCCGGTTGCATCCACAGTTTTGTCGCAAGACCCCACTTGCCTTGCGGAGTGCACTTTTCCCTATAAGTGTACTCGCGTGAGTTGAAAGGGCGTAGGGTGCGCTAATACCCGTTCGGCTAGTTTAGTAGTTAGTATGTGCTTACTCGAGGGCGAGTAAGGGTTAAGTGTGGGGGAGTTGATAAGTGTAGTTTGTAGTGCCTATTTCGTAGTGTTTTGGTCCCATTTTCCTTGTGGAGTCGCTCCTTGGGAGCGATTTATGGGTTACTTATGCTTCCTTTAGCTCGTTTCAGGTTCCCGAGACCATTCATGAAGAGTTGGAGCGATTCCGACTCAATACATACACTTTTTGGAGCCAACGAAGCGAAGGAACGATCACTCGATGCCTTGGATTCGACCCCGAGACCTTAGGACCCAATCCCGAGCCTCCGAGACCCGATCCCGAGTCCCGAGAATCGATGAGAAACCCATGAGAGGCAAGGAGGGACCAAAAGGAGCTTAAAGGAGGCCTACAAGGCTCAACCGGGTCGGGATGGCCTCAACCGGTCCCGGTTGAGGTGCACAAATGAGAAGCTGCTGTGATAGGTCCATCCCGACCGGGACCACGTCATCCCGACCGGGACCAACTCATCCCGATCGGGATGACCCACTGGCAGCCCGCATTTGATTCTTTTCTTCTCCTTCACTCTTGTAACCCTATATATACCCTTCCTCTTGTATGTTCTTCATATATACTTCATTAGACATTAAACCCTAGATAGTTTAGCATAGATTAGCATAGATTAGTGTAGATTAGTCTTTAATTAATTGTTAATCTTAGATTAACTCTTGTAATTTGGGAATTCTTGGAGAATCCAACCAAGATTGACAACCTTGGTTGATGTATTTGGGTTTTCTTCCATTTATGCAAGATTTCTTCTTTTCATCCTCTCTAGTATGGTATAATCTCTTTTCCTTTCTCTTATTCTTTGTATTATTATCCAAATTTCAATCTTTAGATCTTGTTTATTGTTTTGTTCATCCTTTTTGTTAGTTTTACATATGTATGCTCTTGTTCTTGTTTTAGTTCATCTTTTTAGTGTTAGTTTTAGCATAGATATGTTAGAGTAGATTCTTGCTAGGGTTATTAGGGTGATTGGTTGTGATTGTGGATGATTAGTGTGAGATGGGTGGTACTAGATGTTGTTGTTTCCCATCAATCTTGCACTCCACATGTTTGATGAAATGCTTGTGAGACTAGTGACGATCAATCCTTGTTTTTCTTGCATATTCTCTTGTATGTATGTGTTTGGTTGGTTGGTTTGGTCGCTTCACTACGTAGCGAGAGCCCGGTGAGGACGATCCCTAGGCCGATTACGTAGCGATAGCCCGATCGGTGTTACCTAGGCCTCGAAGGCATGCTAGTGACTCCGTTTCCCCCTTTTTGTCTTCTTCGCATCCATGAACCCGACCTAACCCTAGTCCGTTATCTTAGCTTCCATTAGTCATTAGTTACTTGTTTGTCTTCCTTTTCATGTTTTAGACCTTAGCCTAGTACCTAGCCACCCCCTAGATTAGCTCGTCTCGAACCTAGTCCAAGACCGTAGCACCCATTAGTCCGAACGCATTTCCGTCCCTGTGGATCGACCCGACTTGCCCTAGCTACCCTAGTTAGGTTCGTTGGTTATTATTTGACGGCGGGATCCACGACAGATCCCTACCATCAGGTTACACCCTCAACCTACATGTTTTAGTTTACTCGGATCGGAGTTCGTCAGGACGTGGCTTGGGCACAGGAGCGTCGAGTGGATATCAGTGAGTTGTGGTGGCTCGGTTTGGAACGTGAAGGGTGTCGGGTCTAGGGGCCGGTTTCCTTCAGGTATAATATCGGTTTCTCGATGCTAAATGTAAGGGTTTTTATGGATGTGTGTAATTGATGTGGGTAATTAGATGTTAATGTCTCGTGTATCGTGCCTGAATAATTGACGATTTGTGTGTGTCTGTTTTGAGTTGTGCAAGGGGCTATTTATAGGGAAGTTCCCGACCTTGGCTAGGAGAGATGCTTTGAGCTAGAACTACCGCTTAGGATAGGAAATACAGGAAGTCGAGAGGAACGTAAATTCCGTTTTCTTGTTGGAGAAGAAAGGGAACCGGCTGGTTGGTGGAGTATTTCGGCCGAGTGTCCTAGCTCGGTCGAGTGTTCGATTTGGTTTTCGGACAGAATTCCTACTTGAGATCGAATTCTATCCTTAAACGGATTTGTTTAATATTTTGTGTAGTTGATTTTTTGTGGTGTTGGAGTCCGAATCAGCCATGTGAGGTGTCACGGCTGACTCGCGTGTCTCAAGAATATTTTTGACCGGGTTTTGACTCGGTCGCTAAAAGACGGTTTTACCCCTGGTGTCGGAATCGACCCAAATTAGTCTTATTTGACTCGAAACGATCCAGTGGGCCTGATTTTGAGGTTGGTTTCGTGAGATATGTACTCCGTAAAAAGCCCAAGCCAAATGCCAATGATTTTGAGCCCGTTTCCGAATATATTAAAGCACGTTTGCGTCCGATCATCATCGGGTGTTTGTCGGAAACTGCTATAGACACCTGACAGTCAAAATGTGAGTGTCTACACCCATCCTATTAAAATGTAACTCCCGACTTATTCAATCCTACTCAATCTTAGAGAGGCTTACTCTATATCGAAATCCCTCGGAAATAATATATTGTATTCCCGTCTTCCGTCTTCCGTCTTCCCTCTTCAAATAATAAAATACTAAATTGAAAATAATAATAATAATAATAATAATAATAATAATAATAATAATAATAATAATAATAATCGAAATATATAACCGGATTAATACGAACAAGTAACAGCACAAGAGAATTTATTCAATCAAGTTTCGTTTGAACTCCGAAGAATTCGTGACCCATTCATATGTGAGGTAAATCCAAATCCAAACTCCGACCTGATCCGATATGTTTGGGTACATACGATATATAGAAATTCGATATTAGTTGATCTCGAAAGCAAGAAAAGATGGAGAAAAGACGAAGGCAGAAGACGGTAAGAAGAATCAAAACCAAAAGCAGCAGCAGAAGAAGAAGATGGAGACAAAGAATGAACTCCGAAGAATTCCCCTCTTTCTAACCCTAACTTCTTCCTTCCTGATCACGCTTCTTCGTCTTCCTCCGCTTTCTGGTGCAATTTCTGCGAATTCGATGTCCACGATGTCGGCGCTTCCTTCGCTAGGATGTATGTTTTGATTCGCGATTGTTTTGTTTAGTTTCAATTGATTTGAGGAGAAGATGATTTGATTGTGTTTTTGGCATGTGGATTGAATTGAAGTAGTAATGTGATTAAGCATTTGGTGAGTGAGGATCATTTGAAGAATGTCAAGCAGTTTCTATGGAAGTATGGCAGCGGTGGTGGTGGTGGGAGTAACAAGGTGGATTCGTTTTGAGTTACGGAGACGAATTTCACTGAGGTATTGTTTTTGTTGTTGTTCTTATTGTTGTTGATCGATGATTTTACGAGGTCGATTTTTATCGCTGTGAATTCAGCTCTATATTTTGTAGAAATTGTAGTATGTTAATCTTCTGATTGAAGACAATGCTGCTAGAATCTCTACCGATGCTTGATTAATTCTGACATTCTTTCGAGTTTAGAACAGCAGCTGATGATATGGTGAATGCAAACGGTTAAAATGTGGAAATATGTATTTTCGATTGATTTTCTTGAATCTGAATGAATTTCGTGTGTCCTGGATGATTCGATGATATTTTGCCTTCGTTTTACCGTTTGATGATTATTGAAGATATGTACCTGTATTCTATACATTTAGTGAATATATCGCCATTTTCGATTATAAACGATGAAAAATCACCTGTGGCCTGTGAGTTTCGCTTACAGGTCTTATGGTAACTACTGCTAAGGAGGTTGGTCTATGTTTAGACTACTTATGATTTGAATGCATTTTGCGACGTTTAAAATGTTTCTGGCTGTGCTCTTGATATTTGATATATGGATGTTTTTACTTCTCTTACTGTATTTTATGATTTGTCCTTAGATAATGGAGTACTTCTTCATTCACGTTGTATGATTAAGATTTATGCAATAAGGCACTAATATATAGCTTCTTTTCTAGTAGTAATATGCATTCATCAGTTTCGATGAGTCAAAATTGTTTCTTTCTTAATTCATTGGGTCTTCGGATAATATTTTTGTTAGGCTCATGGTCATGTGTGGTAGTATTTGAAATGTGTGTAGATTTCTTTTTTTGATTCAGTAGTCTCGGATAATCGGTGAAGTCTGATTTACAACATGTATTTATTTTGTTTTCAGGCTGCCAATGCTAGCTAGTGCTGCAAGTGCTTTAGGAGCAACATACTGCCTACAGGCCAAACATCTGCATTGCTTGCTCCTAGGTATGAACCTCTTGCTAAATTTGTTCTCTTTTTTTTTTTTTTTGGAAATGTAGACTAGTACTAAGGATTATATGATCGCATAAAATTCTATTGAACCCTATACCAAATAAAACCTTGTAAGTGTGATCATATCTTGGATAAAGTTATAAAAGAAAGTTCTGACTTCCGTTGCATTGTTAACAAGAAGTTTATCCTCTTATGTTCTTCATTCTGTCAAATCGAGCTCCATGCTTCTGAGTTCTTACAAATATATGCATCTTCTTTCTCCAGCTTGGACACGGAAGACTAGCCGAATCATCGAAGAATCATCCCTAGACATTGTTATTATAACTCAACCACAACTATCGAGACCACATTTTATCGATTTGTAATTTTTGGTCGAGAATTGGTACATGTGATGCAAATGTCGGGCTTTTGAATGTTGATTTAATGTTTTAATATAATTAGTGGATTTTTGGATTGGCGTACAATTATATCGAAATATTTTTTTAAAAAAAAATTATGTAACACAAACAGGACGGTTATCGTAGGCGTCTTATTTAGTGGATGATATTTTGTATTTATTCGAAAATATTAACAGGATGGTTCGTACGCCAACCATCCTATTTACTAGAGATTTAATAGCACGTTTCAATGGACCCGTACTGTTTACTAGATATTTAATAGCACGCTTCAATGGACCGCGCTTTTTAATAACACACTAAATAGGATGGTTACTTCTTGAACCGTCCTATTACGTTTGAATTTAATATCACGGTTTGACTTTCTGGGAAGCGTGCTATTTGATTTAATAGGACATCGACCTAAAGGACAGTTCCTTATCCAATATAGGATGGTTAAGAACCATCCTATTTATTCTTAATTGTAGTAGTGATACTCCAAAGCAATCCCTCGAGCCTTGTGTTTAAATGACACTTCGCCTCCTCTGCGGGAGTGGTTGGAAATGCCTGACTCCCCATTCTTTTGGTTATAAAGGGTTGAGTCCAACCCAGTTTTTCTCCGCGAATTTATGAGTGCCCTCCTTTGCCATTCTTCTTTTCACTATGCCTTGGATAAAAGACAAGATTTTCCGACGGGGGGTTATTGTTACCGCTTCCGGTACACGGGCCCTAAACGGTTCAAGTACCCCAGGTGGGTGCGAAAAATAATCCACCGCAGCAAGCTGATCTTCTTCCGGTCTCCTTATGCCCCTGGGGCAAATATACTGCCGAAAGCTATCCGGCTCCCCAGGAAGGCCTCATTCATTATGAGGCCGAAGCCCACTGCACGCAGGTAGGGGGTTGCTCTTACAAGGGGTGTCATCGCTGCTTCCCCTGGTTACAACCAGAGAACATCGACCCTGATCTTCCTGACTCAGGTCCTTCACCAGTTCCGAAGAAGTTGAAGGGTGACCTTGGTTATCCTTAGGGTACCAAGGTAGCTAAGTTTGGTGAGGACTCGGATGTCAGTAGTCACGACTCAAGGGATAGTGATGGTCAGGGCTATTCGTCTGGTCGTGAGGCGCCGGGAAGTGAAGATGAGGGACCTGATAACCCTATGGATGCTTCAGGCAGCTGGGATTGGGGATTTGACGACGAAGGTTGCAGCAGCCCCATGGACTACTCCTTCCCTGGCTCTGATGAGGATTAAGTCTCACTATTTCTCTTGATTGGCCGAGCTGGGCTCCAGGCCTCATTTTGTTTGTAACTTGGTAGGGTTGTTTTTCTGTTTTTGACATCTGCCCCTTGGTATGTAATTTTGGCCTCCGGGCCCTTTCTTAATGGAAAAGTAATGGGCCTTGGCCTTTTGTCCGTTCGTTCTTGTTTTTTTTAATCACTTCTTGGGTGACGTACTACAATCATTTCTCGCTGCTCTTTTGTGTTTTCAAAGTCCTTGGGAAGTGATGGATGGGTTGGCTGAATGTGTGACATGTGTGAGGGGTTTATGGGGATGGCGTTTCTGATAGGACAGCCAACAGGGGGGCCCTTTTCATATCCCTTCCCCTATACAAGACTTCCTCCTTCCTTATTCCCCCTTTTCACACTTTTTAGTCTTCAAAAACTCCATCACTCCTAACCTCTTTTTCAATCGAGCGATCAGACCGAGGATTTTTCCGGCGCCCGTCTCCGACGACCTTTGAAGGAATTGACTAGGTTAGAACCCTAATCCTTAACTTCCTCACTTTTCTGTACTTCTTGCCTTTAATTTTCTACTTTTCCGACCATCATGACGCAAAACCGCCGTCGACTCTTGTCTTTCACTGTACCATTCGTCGAAACCCCAGCAGGGGACATGGATGAGGTTGATACTGATCTCCCCTCCTCCTCTGCTGGGTTGGGGGTTATGGTGGCTCGAGGGCTGCCCTCAGAGGATAGTGGGGGAGAAAACTCCCCAGACCCTGCCCCGGTTGACGTCCCTGACACGGACGACGAGGCGTTAGAGGTTGACCGTTTCTTTATTGCCGACGATCTGATACCTAGGGAGCCCGAGCGTGTTTAATACATGGATGGGGCTATGTATAACGTTCCCGTGCATACATATCTTGAGCCAGGGCCGCGGGAGGTGATTATGGCGAAAAATGCCGCCGAGGCTATTGTCGATTTTTTCAACTTTGGGGCTGGATGCACGATGGTAATCCCAGGGGAGAAGGATACTGTGTGTAGTCCCCCTGAGAACTGCATAGCCGTCTATCATAAATGTCTGGAATTTGGTCTGCGCTTCCCCCTTCACCCCTTCTTTGAAGAGGCCTTTAAACGCATGAACGTTGCCATTGCACAGCTGACAGCCGTGTCTGTCAGGTCGCTGGTGGCCTACGCTTGGGTCTTCCTGTTCATCGGGGACCAGCCTTCAATAGACGTTTTTAGGTTTATGATAGGCTTACAGATGGTCGCCTCTCCGGAAGGGCCTTCAGGGTATTTTTCCATTCTTAAGCAGAAAGGCTATTCACCAGTTTGGCCGCCCATGAATAGCCTGAAGAATTGAAAGAATAACTTCTTGTACGTTCATAGTAAGAGGGGTTGGAATATTCCCCGACACTTCAGGAATCACGTCCATACTCGCCTGGAAACCCGCGAGGAATATCATTCTGAGGTTAGCGGGAAGGCTCTGGAGGTAAAGTTGAGCAAGAGGGAGGAATCCTTGGTTAAGCAATTTGCTTATGCAAAGAATGGGAAGGGCAAGTTCGGCCCTACTGGCTCCCCCAGGAGACCTCGTAACGACCGACGAGTACTTGACCCCAGTGGGGTTAAATCCTGGGCTCACCTCATGTTGTTCAGGGGTTCAGCACTAGTGTGTTCCTTTCAGGGTGTTTTGTTGTGTTCATACTTAGTTAATTTTTCTTCTTTTGTAGACATCTGCAGGAATTCCTGGACGAAGAAGCAGCTGAAGGCTCTTAGTCTGGGTAAAGATTTTACGCCTTTCAACCCTCGTGATGGGAAGGATTTGTCATCAATCCCTACCAACAAGTAATACCAACTAAACCTAACACGTAGCTAAGGTAAGCCGGGTCGATATTCACGGAGACGGTAAGAGGTGTCTAGACTAAGGTCACCCAAATACAAGACTAGGTCAACAAGCTAAACTATGCTAAAACTAAGAAGGGGAAGAGGAGACTATGACTATGACTAGGCTAAGCATAACAACTAAAGCTAGGGATTCAACTAATTAGGGGAATAATAGCTAAGACGAAGAAGAAATCTAATAAGAAAGGAACTAGGATTAGGTCGGGTTCAAGGGTGATGGAATGATCAAGGAAGAGCAAAGGTGAAGGGGTAGTCGGGTTATCTAGGTATAGTCCGGGCTCTCGCTACTTAAACCGACCTAGAGGTTCCTCGCTCTCGCGCAAGAACCCATCTTAGCAACATACAAGACCGCAAGAAGAAGGCAAGAAAAACAAGCATTTGCAACTACAAGTCATTCAAGCATTTCATCAAACATGTTCTATGCATATAACCAAGAAGCAACCAAAACTTCCAACAACATCTTAAACAAACCCTTAATCACCCATTAAACCACCAAATCCCCCTACTAATCCTAGAAACAGTATTACTCACACATAACTAAACTAAAACAAACATAAACAAGAGAGATCAAGCTAGTAATGGAAAACAAGGATGAACAATGAACAAGATATAAAGAATGAAACTTGAATGATAAAACAAAGATTAAGAGAAGGGAAAATATACCAAACTAGTAAGGAGGAAAGATTGAAACTTGTAATAATAAGAAAACCCAAATACATCAACCAAGGTTGTCAATCTTTGTTGGATTCTTCAAGAATTCCCTTAATACAAGAATTAAATAAAGATTAACGATTAACTAAAGACTAATCTACACTAATCTAGGCTAAAGTAATCTAGGGTTTAGTGGGTAATGTCTAACATCTTTAAACAATACAAAGGAAGGGTATTTATAAGGTTACAAGAGCAAAGGAATTGTGAGGAAGTCACGTGGTGCTGTATTGGACCCTTCCCGGTCGGGATGGATGGTCCCGACGGGATGATACATCCTTCCCGGTCGGGATGGCCCATCAGAAGACGCTTCTTTCTTGCACTTCTTCCCGACCGGGAAGGCTACTCTTCCCGCCCGGGAAGGGTCTTGTAGGCCTCCAATATGATAATAAAGGTCCCTATTTGCTCTTCATAGGGTTCTCATCAATTCTCGGTGCTCGGGATCAAGTCTAAGGGGCTCGGGAATGGGTCCCAAGGTCTCGGGATCGAGTCTAAGCCACCGAGTGATCGTCGCTTCTCTTCGATGGCTCCAAATGTGTCGGAAACGAGTTGGAATCGTTCCATTTCTCCAATATTGGTATTAGGAGCCTAAAACAAACTAGAAGAAGCGTAAGTAGCCTCGAAACCGCTCCCAAAGAGCGATTCCACAAGAGAAACCGAGACCAAACACAAGAAATAGGCAATACAAACTACACTTATCAACTCCCCCACACTTAACCCTTACTCACCCTCGAGTAAGTGTAGACACCCGCATTTTGACCGCCAGGTGTCTATGGTAGTTTCCAAAAAAACACCCGATGATGATCGGACGCTAACGTGTTTTTATGCGCTCGGATACGGGCTCAAATCCATTAATCGCTGGCTAACACACTTACAGGGTACAAATTTCACAAAACAAACCTCGAATCCAGGCCCAGTGGATCATTCCGAGTCAAACAAGACTAATTTGGGCCAAAACCGACACCGGAATTAAAACCGACTTTTCACGTCTGGGTCAACCCCGGTCAAAGTCGTTTCCGAGACACACAAAACAGCCATACAATCCATCAAAGTCAAAGTCACGGTCCAAAGTCAACGGACCTGCGCGATCCAGCTGGGCCACTCGATCGAGTGACCCACCCACTCGATCGAGTGGGCTTGTTTTGAGCCCGGCTGCAGGCTTCACGGGCCACTCGACCGAGTTAGCCCTTTACTCGGTCGAGTAACCCTAAACCGGTGCCCTAGCCATGCCTATATAAGCAACCCCCATGCAACACAATTACACATCCTTTTACAACCCTAAAAATCCTTTGACAACCCTAATACACCCTAGGGCAACCCTACACACACACATACAACGTCTTTTACAAACCCTAAGCAAAACCCTAGCAATTCTACACTAGCAAAAACCCTAAACCTAGTTTTAGGAATCAATCCCGAGCCACCACAACTTAACCTACGTAAAACCTCGAAGACTCTTGTGTTAAAGCCACGGTTACGAGTCCGCACCGAGACAAGAACATGTAGGTTGAGGGTGTCAAAACCCTCTCTTTTCTTCCTTTCCTCTCTTCGTCGTCTGCGTCCCTTCTTCGTCGTCTTCTTTTTTCGTTTTTTTTTTCGCATTCATAATATCGATAATACTATTAATATCAATACATTAAAATACTTACCGATTTGTGTCGAATAAGAAGGATATCGGAATAAGGAAACCCGAATATACAAGTGTACTGCACACAGCGTTGCCGGTCGCTTATTCCGATACCCCGACTATTTGATTATTGAGATAAGTTGAATTAAACAATAATCCGTTTTTATTTTTGTAGTCGTCATCATCCATCTTGCATCCATCAATTTTCAAATCAATTTTAATAAGGGTCGAAACCCGTTGACACGGATCCGACATCACAATCTCTAGGGATTTATCGATGTCGGAGAAGTCAAGGGAATCAAGTCTTTTTATTATTTATTTAATCAAAGAGTCAATTTTTCTAAATCGCATTAAATCAATTTAAGGCAATTTTCGTTGATGCTAAAATAATTGTCAAAACAATTCGTTAGAATTATGGCATTATTTAACGCGGAGAAAATTTAATCATATCACAACAATCAATTCAAAGCAATTTTAAAACGATTTTAAAATCAATGCAATTTTCACAAACGAATTGCAATTCTTACAGAGGGCACTCGACCGAGTGCCTAGCCCACTCGGTCGAGTGGCACCTCAAAATCGAACCAGAATGCTTTTCACGACCACCACTCGGTCGAGACTCACAGTGACTCGATCGAGTGGCCACGTACTCGACCGAGTTGGTCAATAACTCGGCCGAGTACAGTCTTAAACGTAAAACAGAAGCTTTTTTTAGGGTCCACTCGATCGAGTCCATCGACCACTCGATCGAGTAGCCCCATAACGACTAAAACGCGAGTCGTACATTCTTCTATTTTTCAAACTCGATAGTATTTTGCGACTTAGGTCAACACGTGCTCAATTAATCACGCGTTTTTACTATCTTTTCAAACCATGCATCTCATATTTGCATCTTTTCATCTCATCTCATATTTGCACAAACCGTTATTAGTCGTTACATCATTGCATCGTTACTAACGCGTTTGTTATTTCTTTTGTCAATTTAATTATTGTTCGTTTATTATACTAAATGAACCCACATGTTAAAATTCCACTTTGACGTAGAATTAATTGCATTAAATTGACTTAGAAACCCATTTCAATTCCATTCACATGTTAGGGAAAATAAATCTTTGCATATCATTTTCCCGTTTTACTAACGCGCGTATTGTAAGTCATTCGAATTCTTAGTAGAGGCCGCTAATGTGCGGGTGGGGTTGGGTGTCCTTCGTGGGCTTCCCAACACGTACCCTCACCCCTTACTCAGAACCTCGGTTTCCGGATGCCCGAAACCGTTGGCGCACGAGAGTCATTCAATACACGATATCCGATAACGTCGGTATCGGTATCAAATGCAAAGGGACGAGCACAATAAACTCTGACATCGGAAATGGGCCGTATTTTGTATACGGCCCACTACGACATAGAGTGGGCTCGAACGGTTCCGAATAACCATAAAGTTCGGTGGCGACTCCCCATAGACCTAAATTTCAATTCGATCTATTCTCATATGGAGATTCATTCGCCTCCCCAAACCCGCGCGTGGCCGCGTCGGGGTGGACCTATGTCATGTCCACAATTTGGCGACTCCACTGGGGATTAACTGATGCGTGACTTACCATCGGCATCCTCAGGGTGAGACTCGAATAGAAAACGTTTGACGAATACAATACACGTTTTAGTTTTACGATCCATGCATAACCCATTTTTTCCCGGGCCGGTACTCGCGACCGACGTCCCACTATACCGTTGATGTACTCCAATATGGATAAGTCAAAAGGTTTCCATAGTCGATTCGAGTGGGTTTCGCGGCATGTTCTAAGATCAACTCGACTTAGGAAGTCCGTTCCGATCAACGTCTAGACTATGTACACTGGTATAGACCCCTTATAGACCAACCGAGACTTAGTATAGAGCATACATGGCGTCGTTATAATGCTTGTGTGACTACGTGCTACTTGGTTTTCGAGTCGTTTTCAAAAACCGTCAATTTTTCAAAGATTTGCATCTTTTTCAAACTATTCAATTTCAAAACCCGGGACACATACCGAATTTAGGACTTATGATTTTACTCAAAATAGCCTATTTTCTAGACGGTATGCTGCCCAAATCAAAACTCGAACTTTCAAAACCCGTGGCCCAATGACTTTTCGTCCTCTTTTTCGGAAATTTGGGCCATTAACCGAGTCCACTCGGTCCTTTTTCAAAAACCATCAATTTTCAAAACCTTCCACTTCTAGGACTTCCCGTATTTAGCAGTGTCGGGTCGAGTCTTAAGTTGTCAAGGTCTTTAGCGTCGAAAATCCGTCGATCTTACATCACGAGTTTCTTCCCTATCCCAGTCCGCCTTATTAGACTAAGGCAAGGCCCACCTACGTAGGACATACTCCTACAAAGAAAGGCCCGTCTACACACTCGAGTCTAAAAGTTTGGGGATGTCTCACGTGGACCTTCCTTCAAACAGGACTCGGCCCACATGCCGAATTCTAAGGGAGGCCCACCTTTCACAAGTCACCCGTCTAGGTGTCTTTTCCGAGTCAACCTTTTACAAGGCGTAGCCCGATAACAAAAGGTTCACGGTCCTTACGTCTAAGGGTCACTCGTCAACACTCGAGTCTTAACAAAATCTTCAATCCCACTTGGGGGCTACCCCTTAGCAGGGTGATCAATCACGGTTGCTCTAAGGGTCATGTCTTACACGTGTCTCACATAACCCACTTTCGAGTCACTTAGATGCCACACCATCTGAGTCCTTAGTCTCACTTGGGGGCTATTCTCCGACGGAATGACTAATCACAGTCACTCCGAGAATCGTACCCTACACATTTGTCTTAGGGGAGTCTAACCCGAGTCAAACTGGGGCCGTCCCTCCCCTTGCGCTATTTCCTATGCCTTGGTGACAAATCCCTACCATCAATTTGGCGCCCTTGCCGGGGACGGTGCTAGTTTAGACTTTGTTTACCTAGTTACTTGACTTTGTCTTTGTGTTTGTGTTTTTCTTTTTTTCTTTTTTGTTCCTTTTGCTTCTTGTGTGTGTGAGGTTTATTTCTCTCTTGTCTAGTGCCCAAAAAGCACTAGACTTCTCACGTTTGTTCTTAGTCTACAGTTTATGCTTAGAGGTGGTGACTATCTTCTTCTTGCAACTTAGAACCTCTTTAACGGACGGTTGCTAGAGTGAGAGGTTTCCAACCGGGTATGAACCACGATTTTCGAGCAAGCATGGGGTTTGATCTAAACTCCCCACACATGGAAGCCGATATGAGCTACTCCTCTTCTTCTATGAACCAAAGCTACTACATGATGACTCCTAATTACTATCAAGCTTCTTGGGGGGATCAAGACTCTAGTGGGTATGAACTTCAAGGTTATGGAAATGGCTACCAACAAGTGAATGACTATCAATCCTACGATCATGGTGACTACTACTCGAGTTATCAATGTGAACCCACCATGTACAATCAAGATTCACCTTATGGAAGCCAATGCCCCCAAACCCACCATATTACCCTCCACCCCAACCACAATATGAACCCCATGACCCACAATACTACCAATCACCTCAACCTCACTACCAACAATATGATGCCCCACCCCTTGGGCATCATCAAGATTTTCAAGGAGCTTTACAAGACCCCAATGACCGCCAAATGCCAAACTTGGAGTTACATCAATCGATGCTTCAAATGCAACAAGAAATGGCCATCCAATCGCAAAAGAATAATGAACTCTTGGCCAAACTCCGAAGGGAAAACGAGGCGAGGGATGCTCGATTAAACGCAATATCGGTTCGAACCGTAATGCTTTTATCCCGAACATCAGAATTAGATGAAGGGTGCCCACTTGAGAAAGAGGAGCAACCTAACCATGAAGCCGCCGATGTAGTTCCCTTTGGAGGAGAGATTTGCTTTGAAGAACCTCAATCGTCTACCCAAAAAGTGACGAATGAGGATATGACCCTTGGTGAAGACAACATTGGTGAGGAATTGGAGGAGGATAGTGAGTTAGATGGGTTGGTGGAATTTGTGAAGTTGTTGGGTGAAATTGATGAGCCCAAGTTGCCCATGTCCGAGAATATGGATAAGCATCAAGAGCCCCTAGCTAGTGAACCAAGCAATGATTTGGAAGAGATTGAAACCGCCGGTGGAAGTTTCGATTCTCTCCTCCATGATGATGTGGGGACAAGTGATGAAGATGGGGAACCACAACTTGAGGAAAGTGTGGGGGTGTGCAACGAGGAAATGAGGCCAAAGTCGCTTTTTGTGCCTCGTTTCTTGGAATTGAAGCTTGCTTGTGATTGGAGGCGATGCCTAGGGAGGAAGAGGTCCGTAAAGCTCGTAGGATGGATAGACCCCGGAGATGATTTGAATGATGACGTTGGGTCTTGGGATTCCTACTTCTTGCCTCCACCTTGGAGGCCGTGGAGGTTAGCTTGTCTCGTTTGCTTGGGCCTTCATTACGATGTCGGTCGTGCATTTGACTTGCTCCTCCAAGCCCTTGAGGGCTATGGTTGAAGAAGAGTCCACCATCCTCGGTTTGACGGAGTTCCTAAAGAACCGTCATGTTGTATATTCCCTACCTCTCTTCTCTTTAGCTTTGTGGTTGTAATAGTGTTTATTGTGATTTTTGTTTCTAGGACTCTTTTGTTTTGTGATATTCTTGTTATTTGGATTTTTTGATGAGCGATGTGAGGGAGGGAATATGATGTTGTATTTTGAGTTTATTGTGATAGGTGAAGTGAAGATGACTCCTAGAGAGAATTGGTTATCGATAGAGCTTGGATCGTGAGCAAGGGAACGGGTTTTTGAAGCTTAGGATAATCTTTTGGGTTTCTTGGAAGGCAAGAAGATCGATCCCGACCGGGAAGAAGGCTTCCCGACCGGGAAGGATGTGGCATCCCGACCGGGAAGGAGCCGTCCCGATCGGGATAAAGGTGCATAATCTCGAGCTTACTGGAGTGTCTTCCCGATCGGGAGGAGGGCGTCCCGACCGGGACGGGTGTGTCATCCCGACCGGGACCATCCATCCCGACCGGGATGGTCCCTTAATCCTCTTTATGCCTCTCCTTCGACATTCGAGTCCACCCAGCCATTGTATACCCCCTCCCAACCTCCCTACCTATCCATGCTCATATCATATGACCCTCGCACCTCATTTCCATACCTTCACCTCATTTCCTCCTCACTTTAGACCGATATTCACATCAAATCCTACCCTCTCGCACCATTACTACCTCTACCATGCGGTTTTATCAAGCTTGAAGAAGGATGACAATGAAGACAACAAGCAAGTGCCTATATTGATCATTGAGACGATGGAGCGAGTGAGTTGCTAACCGGTCGGTATAGCAACTCTCCTTTCTTTTCCGTCTTTTATTGCTTGTTTTCCCCTTGTTTATCCCCTTCCCCTTGTACACTTGTGTGTCTTGGTGTCATGGTGGCCTTCGAGGCCTTGGTAGTTGTTGCTCCCGACTCTCGATGACGTGACTACATCGAGAGTCATTTTCAAAATCCAAATTTTACAAGTTTTTCACCCATTTTTTTTGTTGGATTTAGTCGGATTTAGGCGGAATCCGGGCTAGGTGACATGATTACACCTAGCCCTCCCCTCCCATTTCCTTGTATTTCCTTCTTTTATTTCTTCCCCCATCCATATCTTTTTCTCGTCTCGGCCCATGGTGACTTGACTACACCCCGGCCGGACACATTCTACCATTTCTTCACTTTTAGCTTTTATTTTTAGCTTTATTTTCGTAGTTTCTTTTCTTTTTCTTTTGTCTCTCCGCACACTACGATCGAGCATGGGGACATTGCTCGGTTTAAGTGTGGGGGAGCGATACTCTATCGTAGTTAGTTTTATTTTCGTAGTTTATTTGAAAATTCTTGAAAAATCCCTAAAAATTTTAAAAATTTTCATAAAAATCAAAAAGATTTTCTTTTGTGTGTTTTCCTTTCGGGTCTTTGTGTCGTATATTTGTTTTGTTGTTTGTGTTTGTCTCCCTTTTTCCTCTTAGGTCGCTTAATCGCCGCTAACTTTGGATAGCTTGCAAGACATCCGGTAACATTTTTTATCCCTTCTCTCCTTTGTCTCTTGCGGAGTTTGGATAAGATTGTGATGTTGTGTGCTCGGGTGGAGCTTTGTAAAGTTGTGGTTGACTTGGTGGCTTGTTTGGAAGATCGGGGTGGTGTTTGTGTTGTGTATGTGTTCGTTTTGTGTTGTTTTGTTTTGTTGCTTTTGCTTCTTTTTCTTTCATTCGTTTTCGTCATGTCTTCATTTTGTGTTGTGTTGTGTGTCATGTGTGTAAACCGTTTTCGAAAACCCGGTTTAGAGGCTAATGTGCAAGTGTTTACTTTCTCTTTTTAGTAGTATGAATCGAGTCTTGGACTTTGGTCTAGTAGAATGACCCTAAATCAATAAATTCGTTGGTCTTTTACCTTGAGTCCACCTAGCTTACTAGGGATTTACTACGGGATTTGCATTTTAACCATTATGACCACCCACGGTGGGAAAAGGCCTTGGTTACCGAGTCTCATCCCTTAGGTGACCGTGTTTGGGATTGTTTGATTAGTCCAAGTTTTTCCCCTTTTTGTGGGTTTGACGGGAAGGACGCTCCCCGACTCTCCCATTTCCCTACCTCCTACACATATCCACACAATAAATTGCGATTTGTTGAATTCTCTCTTTCTTATTACACAAAGAAATGCCAAAAAGCCGAATCAAGCCAAAAAGGGCAAAGAAAAGAAAAAGAAAGAAAATGAAAGAAAGAAAGAAACGAAATGAAGAAAAAGAAAAGGCACAAAAGCCAAAAAGAAAATAGAAAAGAAGAAAAAGAATGGCATAGCAAAACAAAGCAAAAATGCAAAAGAAAAGAGAAAATGCAAAAGAAAACCCGACTCACAAAAATAATCCTAACATCTCAAAATAAGCCTTTTTCCGACTTTTGCTGTAAAGAGCCTACCAAAGGACCGAGTCCCTAGGAAGGATGATAGCGGCAATGGTCGGTCTTCCCTCATTTTGCATTTATTTCCACCTTTTTACTTGGACTAGTTAGGCGGTTTTTGGGCATGGGACGACCCTCTTGGCTCATCGCTAAAGGGGGCGGGGTCTCACTTACCTACAGTGTCAACTAACACCGTGGTTCATCCCTTTTCCACTCCGCCGATCGTCCCGTAGTACGTTCTTAGAAAGTTAGGAGGAATCTAGGTAAGTCACCAACGTTTTTGTTGCTTTATCGACATACTATTAGGGTTTAGTTCACCTTGGTTTGTATTGCTAGCTTGGGAACGTTGTCACTTGCCTTGAGTCCTAAACCGGTGTCTTTTCACTGCTTGTTGAGGGAAGCGGTATTTGTTTTCTTTTGGGTGCAACCGATTATTTGTTTGTTCGTGTGTTTGTTTGTTTATGTGTTGTTGTGTCCGGTTGCATCCACGGTTTTGTCGCAAGACCCCACTTGCCTTGCGGAGTGCACTTTTCCTCTAAGTGTACTCGCGTGAGTTGAAAGGGCGTAGGGTGCGCTAATACCCACTCGGCTATTTTAGTAGTTAGTATGTGCTTACTCGAGGGCGAGTAAGGGTTAAGTGTGGGGGAATTGATAAGTGTAGTTTGTAGTGCCTATTTCGTAGTGTTTTGGTCCCATTTTCCTTGTGGAATCGCTCCTTGGGAGCGGTTTATGGGCTACTTATGCTTCCTTTAGCTCGTTTCAGGTTCCCGAGACCTTTCATGAAGAGTTGGAGCGATTCCGACTCAATACATACACTTTTAGGAGCCAACGAAGCTAAGGAACGATCACTTGATGCCTTGGAGTCGACCCCGAGACCTTGGGACCCAATCCCGAGCCTCCGAGACCCGATCTCGAGTCCCGAGAATCGATGGGAAGCCCATGAGAACCAAGGAGGGACCAAAAAGTTCATATTGAAGGCCTACAAGACTCATCCCCGACGGGTATGGCCTCATCCCGTCCGGGATGAAGGAGCAAAACAAGGGGCTACTGTCTGAACTCCCTCCCGACCGAGAGCAGCTCCTCCCGGCCGGGACCGACCCATCCCGACCGGGACCACCTCGTCTCGGCCGGGACGGGCCTGCTGCACCTCCGCCTTGTTTTCTTTTTTCTCCTTTCCACTTGTAACCCTATATATACTCTTCCCTTGTTTTGTTAAGCATATGTTAGACATTACCCATTAAACCCTAGACTACTTTAGGTTAGATTAGATTAGATTAGTGTAGATTAGTCGGTAATTAGTCCTTAATCTTAGTTTACTCTTGTATTATTGGATTTCTTGAAGAATCCATCCAAGATTGACAACCTTGGTGGAATTATTTGGGTTTTCTTCTATGCAAGTGTTCTCCTTTCCCATTTCCTTTGTAGTTTGGTACAATCTTCTTCTCCTTTTACTCTTAATCCTTTATTGTTATTCAAGTTCTCATCTTTATTCATTGTTTGTTGTTTATCCTTGATTTCCATTATGTATGTGTTGGATTCTTATGTTGATTCCTGTTGTTCTTGTTAGTTGTAGTTTGATTATGTTTGAGTAGATTCTTGCTAGGGTTAGTAGGGTGATTTGAGTTTTAATTGGGTGATTAAGGGATTGTTGGAGATGTTGGTGGAAGATTTGGGTTTCCTCTTGGTTTGATGCATATTACATGTTTGTTGAAATGCTTGAATTACTAGTAGTTGCAAATACTTGTTTTTCTTGCCTTTTCTCTTGTGGGTGATAGTTTTTTTGCGGGTTTGGTTCCCTCACTACGTAGCGAGAGCCCGGTGAGGACGACCCCTAGGTCGGTCTATGTAGCGAGAGCCCGGATGCGACCTAGGCCACTATAGCGCGCTAGTAACCCCGTTTGTCATGTGTGTCGCCGAGATGGGTTTTAGGTGAAACCTCTAGGTCGGTCTACGTAGCGAGAGCCCGGACCACATCTAGATTACCCTACTACTCCCTTCACTCTAGTTCTTCCTCGACCATTCCATTACCCCTTTGACCCCGACCTAATCCTAGCCCGTTTTCCTTGTTTGTTTTCTCCGTCTCTTTAGTCATAGTCTTAGCCTTCTCTTCCCCTTCTTATCACCTTAGTTTAGCTTAGTCCGTTGACTTAGTCTAGTAATCGGGTGACCTTAGTCTAGATGCCTCTTACCGTCCCCGTGGATTCGACCCGACTTACCCTAGCTACCCACTAGGAATAGCCGGTTTATTTATTGATCGGTTGGGACGTGACAAATCCCTACCATCAATAGTCGGGGTGATGGGATAAGCGACCGACGACGCGTGTGCAGTACACTTGTATATGCGTTTTTCCTTATCCCACCATCCTTCTTATTCGACACAAATTGATAAGTATTTTAATGTTTTATATTAGTTATTATCAATATTATGATGCAGACTCGGGTAGGTTAGGGTAGGCTACCGCCCACGAATAGTCTTTACTTAGGCATTGACAATGGTCTGGGGAGACGAGTTTCATACCGTCCGTTCGGAACTATCCGCTTATTATTCCCGCGGGGTACGCGTTAGGTGGTCGGAGCGTCTATCGAGGATCTCTTCGCGTGTCCCTAAAGATCTTACCGCGAAGAGGTCGATTGGCCCGGATATCGGTTAGGGTGGGCTTTTTAGGGCCAAAACCTGTAGTGACCACAACTAGGAACTAAGAGATGAGCTTCACCGACCTCGTTCAAGTTACACCACCGCTGGAAACTTGTTTCCAATTCCCCAGCAGTGTCGCCAAACTGTGGACGTCCGTCCGCACCGCCCGGCGCCCTGAGCGCGCCCGCGCGTGACAGACCTGGTTCTTCAACGTGTGGCGGAGGCCACCCACACGGCTCCCTCCCTGCCGGGGCCCGGTCCGATCTCGCGTACGGGGCGAAGTGTCGGACCTCGATTTGGATGACGATCCGGACTTGACTAGACGGGTGTGGGTACCCGTGTTTCCGTTTGGGAATCGATCGAGTCGTGGTTGTAAATGTTTAAAGGCCGTTTTGTTTGGTAAGGCGACCTTTTTAGTGAACTGAAGTTGTTGCCGATTTGTGGAGTCGCCACCGAGTCAATTATGGGGACTCGAAAACCGTTCAAGTCAACTTTGATCCCTTGCTGGCTCAAAGTTGAGTGGGACAGGACCTAAAGATAAAGACTTGTACCCTTAAGCACTCCATGCCCGGAATGACTCTCATTGCCAATGGTTTTGGAAATCCTTAAACCGTCGATTCTGAGTAAGGGGTGAGGGTACGTATTGGGAAGCGAACATCCGATAGATGTCAACACCCAATTCCGCCCTCACTATAGCGGCCGCTACTAATCAATCGGTGGGCTGATATCCTAGTTCTTTTGTTGTGGTGGAAGTACTGTAACATCCGTTGTTTTAACCCTAAGCCGTTTGCTATGTCGGTTGTTTAAGGACAAGTAAGTTTTGTCATCAAAGTAGTTGTGTTTACATTCTTTGCATGCGATTTCACGTGACAAGTAGGCCATGAAAAGATGCACCTAGAAGAGTAGAGATTACTAGTATTATACGTATTAGCAAATCAGTTTTAACGCGGTAATACGGATATTATTCATTCTCGTGGTATACCTTACCTGGTATTCTGCTTAAGATGCGACGGCTCGGTATTAATAGAGATGCGTCGAACCTAATGAGGCGAGCACCGGGACTAATACGGAACCCGACCATCACTTTGTTCAGTTTTAGTTGTTTTACGTTTTTAATTCCGTATTAGGTGATTTAGCGTGCGATTATAAGGTCATAAAAGCAATAAACCATACGAAAAACTGTAAATGCGAATGTAAGTAAATCACATAGTGAGGAGTTACACCCTCGGAGTATACACTAAACGAGACACGATGCACAGATAGTTTGAGAACGGATCTCGGAATTACTTGGGTCTATTTAGTGTGTTTTAGTATTTGTGGTTGAAGTTGGGACGTTACGTATTTTAGTAGATGTTTGTGGGCCTAGTGCCCACGTCTAGTGTTGTCGTAGTGCATAATAATAGAAAGTGCGAATATGGAAAGTTTTGTTTAGATGGCAACCTAGTAACGATACGACTTCGACAGGCAGATCCTCCTAGCTTGACCAGTTATTCCGGCAGAGTTCTGTTACCGTTTTACCTTCCCGCGGCTATTCCGGCAGAGCTTCGTTGCTAAAGACTAGTTCTGCGGCTAATCCGACAGAACCTGGTCACTAGTTTTGAGCTAGTCGATCATAGGCACCATGGTATCCAGTGGAGTGCTCGAAGGTGAGGAGTAGCGTCGATGTCGCTTTTATTATCGGAACTACGATCGAGTGGATCGTTTACCTCGGGTGTCGGAGTGCGAGCTCTTAGCGAGTCTTTAGAGGGAGACGAGACGATGAAATGTTGTGTCGAAATGAGGGCGTGAAGGGGGATATTTATAAGTGTTTTCGGTCCTCGTCGCGCATATAGGCGCCCGAGCTGGGGCATACTAAGGCCCTGTTCTTTTCGGCTGAAACAGGGCTGAGCTGAGCTGAATTAAAAGAAGCTGAAACTAATACTCCACTACTTATATGAATTATCTAATAATATTTTAAAAAATGAAAACAAAAATAAAATTATAACACTAAATAATAATAATAATAATAATAATAATAATAATAATAATAATAATAATAATAATAATAATAATAACAAAAAAAAAAAAAAAAAAATAATAATAATAATAATAATAATAATAATCAATTAATTAATTAATAATAATAGTAATGATAATAACAACAACAACATAGTACTCACTCCAATTCATTTGATTTCTACTTTTGTTTTTTTAGTACTTGGCAATAAAAAATGTTACGTATATATCTTTGATTACATAATATACAAAATTTTAAATTTTGATATTCTTAAATCGTAATGCAATACAAATAATACTAATATGTTATATATATATATATATATATATATATATATATATATGTATATATATATATATATATATATATATATATGTATATATATATATATATATTCACTCAAAAATAGTGTAAAAAACGTAAATTAATCGTAATGACATTGAGACAGAGTTGTAAATATTTGAATTTAACATCTATTTCAAGACCTCAAAATATTATGGAGTGCATAATAATATTAATAATTATTATAATAACAATAATAATAAAAAAATAGAAAATAATAATAATAACGATAATAATAACAATGACGATAATAATAATAATAATAATAATAATAATAATAATAATTTGTTATTAATATCGCTAAGGGAGTGGGTGCCCAGATAGTATCTCGGCTACCCACTAACTTCTTGTAATTTGTTTTCGTTATTAATGCAAGCTCCAGTTGATAAAAAAATAAATAAATAAATAAATAATAATAATAATAATAATAATAATAATAATAATAATAATAATAATAATAATAATAATAATAACTCTCTTCTTCACTTGCCGCTTCTCTAACAAAGTCTGGAAGACTATCTTAAATTGGATGTCATTGGATTATATAAGTGATCAACTCCCTAGGGTGAAGAAATGGATGTCTCAGGCACATATAACCAAGCATTGGAAATATCATTGGATGGCTTTAAGCTTGATAGCAACAATACATGTACTCTGGCTTGAACGAAATGCAAGGACATTTACTGGTGCAAAACTCACGACTGATGCAATCATTGAGAGAATATAGTTCCCAGTCAAAACTAGATTTTTTGCTCATCACACTAATCCTAAGTTTAGTAGGATAATAGATCAATTGTCTATGTAATTAGACCCTAGAGTGATATACTTTTGCATCAAAATGTAATTTCATTCAATCAATGAAATGATAAATTTTCCTGCAACAATAATAATAATAATAATAATAATAATAATAATAATAATAATAATAATAATAATAATAATAATAATAATAATAATAATTTTTCTGCTAGTTTGCCTTTCGATTCCGCCGTCTCTGTTCCCTGTTGGAATTGGGTTGGTTTTTCTGTTGTTGTTCCCCTGCCTTCCTGTTGCTGTTTTCTCGCCGTCTTGGTCGTTCTTCTCTGCCGCTGCCGGTGGTTTCGGTTTTCCGGTTCGGGTTTTGTCAGGTTGCTTGTGCTCTGTGTGTCTTCTCTATCCCGCGTCTTTGTACTCGGTGTTTCGCCCCGTGGCTCTCTTCATGTCGGGACTCGCGCGTTTCCATTGCCCCTTCGTTGGTCTTTCTGAGTGTTGTGACAATAAGGGAAGGGTCTGGTTAAAACCTCCCTGATCTTCCACCTCCGAAATCGACATGGCCTCGGAGAAGCTCAGGTAATTACGCGTCAAGCCCTTTCTTCTAGTTTATCTATTTTTTTCTGAGGCAGAGGTTACCCTAAAGCGTATGAGTCTTTGGCTTTGCGGGGTTTGCTTTACCACTCACTCTCTTTCTGCCAAGTGTCGACACGGGCCAGGGTCTGATTTTATTGCACCCCCTGATTGTGGTGACGGAGTTGCTCGTTTTTTTGTTTATGGCATCCCTCGGCCGCTCGCTCCATCTTCGTCTCCAGGCGATGTTGTGGGGCCTGTTGGGTTGGGTTGCCTTGACGTGGCTTCTCTGGACCGCTTGTTGTCGTTAGGGGTGCGCACTGTGAAATCTGTCCCTCCCAGATGTCGCCTTGGACTCTCTAGGATCTTCAGGGGAGCCCTTGATGCGGTGACTGACTCCCCTGATGATCTTTCTCGCTGGGTTAGCTTGCTTATTTTACCTCTCTGTGTTCTTAAGTCTTTTTCTCCCAGGAGTAACCTTGAGTGTAGAGCTGTCGTGAAGCGTCAGCGTCAGGAGGAGTGTATTACCAGTGCCATTCGTACTTGGGGTGCCCCTGGTGATATTGCTCTGCTTCTGCAGGAGACCTTAGCTGAGGAGGCGCTTTCTCTTCGTTCGGAGGAGGACCTTGACTCTAGTGAGGTTAACTTGCGGCAGTGTCGGCGGAAGATTTGTGATGGTCATTACGTTGCCGCTGTCCGGGTGCTTTCCTCGTCTGGAGTTGCCCCTTACTCGATTGATACTCTGCAGGCTTTGCAAGATAAGCACCCCTCGGTTCCGCCCCCTTCCTTGCCGCCCTTGCCTGCCGCTCACCCTCACCTCGTCGCGTCCACGACCGTCGTGTTGGATATGATCAGGAGTTTTCCGCGTGGCACTTCTTGTGGACGGGACGGTTTTCGGGCCCAACATCTTTTGGATTGTTTGAGCGGGGCCGCGGTTGCTATCTCGGATGATATGATCACCTGTATCACTAGGGTGGTTAACCTGTTTGTCGAGGGCAGATGCCCGCGGGTTCTCAGTGAGTACATCGCTAGCGCTCTGCTCACCCCGCTTGTTAAACCAGGTGGTGGGGTCCGTCCTATTGCTGTGGGCACGGTTTGGAGACGCCTTGTCTCCAAGGTTGGGGCTGCTCTGATTGGTCCGTCGCTTGGCGGTTATTTTGAGGGGCTCCTGTTTGGGGTCGGGGTTTCCGGTGGAGGAGAGGCCATTTTGCATGCCTTGAATCGGTTTGTTGAGGATCGCGGTGGTGATGTGGGCCTTTCCATGCTTTTGGTCGACTTCCAGAATGCTTTTAATTTGGTCGACCGGGAGATCATGTTGCGTGAGGTTCGTCGATGTTGCCCTGTTCTTTCCCGCTGGGTCGAATTTTGCTACTCTCGGCCTGCCAGGCTTTTCTACGGGGAGCACAGCCTTTGGTCTTGTCAGGGGGTCCAGCAGGGTGACCCTTTGGGCCCTCTTTTTTTCGCTTTGGTCTTGCAGCCCTTGATTTGCAAGATCCGGGACTCTTTTTCCTTGAGCTTGCAGGCTTGGTACTTGGACGACGGCACCATCGTTAGAGATACCTTGGTCGTGGGGAAGGTTTTGGAGCTGATTATGGAAGATGGTCCTCGCTTGGGTCTTCACCTTAATGTCGGAAAAACCGAGGTTTTTTGGCCTAAAGAAGACCCTAGGAGTCGACTTCCAGGTGTTTTCCCCCCTGATATTTCTCGACCGCTGCGTGGTGTCAAAGTTCTTGGTGGCCCCGTCAGTATCTCCCGTTTAACACCCGCAATTTTCCTAATTTTGCTATCCGTTCTGTTACGATTTTATCGTAACTCTGTATATTTCGTCAATAATTATTTTCTAACGCGTTTTAATCCGATTTCTTCGTAAACGCTTATATTATTTTACAAACCTTCTTTTATTAACACTACATATTATTTTTATCCTATTTATTTTAAATTTTATCCTCGTATTTATTTTAATCGAAAACTTATCACATCAATTCGTTGCTTGTTCTTTCCATCTCAACTTTCTCGTTTTCTAGTTGAGTTAAGAGTCCTTGTGACTTGATTATTCCTATCTTTTAGCCTTCTAATTTCTTTTATATATTCTCTTTCATTCTAGTCTATTTTATTCACAAAGTCTTCTTTTCTCCTCTATTTTAAGTTAAACTTCCTCCTTTTTGTTCGTCAATCCGATCATAATTCGTCTCTAATTCTTTCCGATCTCGAGGGTAATTTAATTACTCTTATTCGTTCATCATCTCTTTTTCCCCTTTCTATTCACTTAATGTGGTTTTAATACCATATGTTTAATTATTTCGTAGGCTATCGTGCTAGATCCGACGAAGACGATTATTTAATTGATTCGGCTCTCAGTTAAGGTAACATTGACACGTTACTCGGTATTATGTGATATTATTGTTGTAGTTGCATGTATAGAAATTAGAGTTCTATTAGACAATATATGTATGTCTCGTTTTTAATAACAAAGGCTTTAAAATCGTAAATTTTCACATACTTCGTTATTCTAAATCATTTTTACGAGATTTGCGAACAAGTCTTTCTTTTAATTATTAAAAAGTATTATAAGGCCGAGACTAAAACATACACCTAATAATTTTATTTTACAATTTTCGTGATTTTAAAGTTTGAATTATCAAATTGAAAGTTTTATTGTTTTTAATAAAGTTACAGCATGTTTCAGAATCTGATAGCGTTTTTGTGCAAATTAATAATATATTTTAAAGACTTTATTTCCGAAAACTTTGGAAGGAGACCCCTATTTAATTTATGTCTAATTTATTCCTATTTAATTTCGTAAAATAATTACAAGTGGTTTGGTCACAATAAATTGTTTATGAACAGGTGTCAAACTAATCCGCGATTCTGTCAGTTGTGGTAAGATCTAAATTGAAATATGTTAAACTTATTATTTAATCTTTTTAATTTACTTAAATAAACTAAAAAGAGTCTAGTTAATGTTTCCAATTGAATTTTATTTAAAATCAATTTTTAAACGTGTTTTATTAAATAAATACAAATGGGAGTCTAATTGTGACAATTTTTAAATATACGAATAAAAAACCATGTTTTATTTTGAATTTGTAATTTCTCCAGAAATAAAAGTTGTAACTAAGATTTTAAAGTTTTCAACCTCACTGGTCTTACATTATTTTGATTTTTAATGATTTAATTACAAATTTTATAGTAAGACAGTGCAAATCTGGAAAATCTATCAATTTGTTATTTAAATACTTTTAATTACTTAGACTTCAACCTTTTTAAAAATAATTATGATTTTGACTTTAGTTGAATTTTAATCATGAATTATACATTTATATAATAAATATAATGTTTACGTCTCGAGGCCAATGTTAACTATTTTATATAACTCCTATTTTAATCGATTTCTATTTATATAATATTACCTACTTTTGGAAGTTATTATTTTAAGAAAGTTTATATTTTTATAAAGTTTTCTCTTTTGAAGAACAAACTATATTTTTATTGAATTTCGATAATGACTTTGTTTTGGAGTTATGGAATAAGAGAAGTGTATGGGTAGAGTAATACAGTCTAGAGTATATGTTTTGCCATCAGCTATAAGGCTAGTGTATCCGAGCGGGATGCATTGGTTGTTGAACTGGGCATGTTCTTGTCTAGGAGTGTATGTTCATTTTGACCTTAAGCTCGTACCTCGCATGTAAGACGCCGTCGGGTTGAACTGGGCACACTTGGTGTTCCAGGAGGGGTGTGCATATTTACTTAAGCTAGGACCTCGCATTGATAAGTCGCCGTCCTATTATGGTTGAGTAGCCAAGTTAGAGATCGAAGTTTGATTTGTTTGAACTAAGTTCTCGACGCTAGTTTTTAGTATTCTCCTAGTGAAAGTCTATTCAGTTGCACTGATTCATATCCATAACGCCGTTATTATTATTGGTTGATATTAACTTGCAGGTTGAAAATCGTTTTAAATTATTTTACTATATTGTTTTGAACGTTTTCCATTTTGAACTATTTTGATATAATAGTAATTATGCTTTAATGTCATGTAATATGGCTGGGAGAACGTCGTCGTTACTCCCTACTGAATTGTGGCTGTTATGTTTATAACATGACAGGTTTTTGCTGCTGGGTTTTGGGTGTGAGCTAGCGAGTGGCATGGATCCTTCTCTACTTCATTTATATTAATTTTTGGATTGTTAAACCCATTTGGAGAATTTTTATTTTTAGCCCTTTTGTGAAAAGTGGCATTTGTATTGACTGACCGTTCTTTTTGTAAAATTTAGAACATCAGTGTGTTTTAATCCCAAGTCTACAGTGTTTCCGCCACTGTATTGCGTTATAATTTATAGGGGATTACAGATTTAAAATCAAATGGCTGCCAATGTCTCATCTTTTAAACCTTACCGTTTTTATCACCTCACATGTTGGTTAATTGAATTAAAGGAAACTATCTGTTATGTGATATCCTTTAATATTTTTGTAAGCATATTATTTGTTATTCACATGATTGTCTTATGTGTTCGAGGTGATGTTAGATGAACGGCTTGGTTGCTGCCCCGCTCAGCGTCCACTGTTTTATTTTTTTGCAGGTCTAAGACGTTGGGTAATCGAGCGAGAGAGATTTAATAACATGTTTTGTATAAAATACGATCTATATTTTGTACTAAGTGAATCAAGACTATGTAATTAATAGTCGTTTGTTGTAAGGATCCGTAGCGATCCAGATTTATTTAAACTCTGATATAATTTTAATTAAATGACTTAGATAATTTAAGTCATCGAAAATCCGGGTTGTTACATTTCTAGCGGCGGTTCGCTTCGTGCCCCCAGCCCCTTCAGTGCTCTCGAAGTGCAGGTGCCTGGGGGTTGTTGATATTCCGCCTTCCAGATCCTCTGGCGTGACTTGTTTGTCGAGCATGGCAGAGAAGAAAACGGTAGCCTGCGCGACCTGAGCGGGAGTGAGACTAAGGTTAAGACCCTGCTTTGCCTCCTGCTCAGCAGCAGCTGGGGTTTCCTTACTTGGTATTTCATAGAGGGTAGCCTGCCCCAGTTCCCGGAGCGTGGCAGCAGGCGTGACTTCTCTCGTTCCAGGGGCATGCCGTACCGGGGGACAATTTGTCTGCCCCACCAGATCGGCTCCCGATTTGGTTTCTACGACCTCAGGCATCTTCTGATGGCTTTGTTTCTTCGAGGAATTTCACTCGTCAATCCCCACAAACGACGCCAAATTTTTCCGGTATGGAAACAATGGACCCAAATCGGATGTCGATCTCGGGTTAAATCTTGGTTCCTTGTTGATGTTGCTTGATCTTAAAGCCTCACTTTCCTCTTATCTAGCATCGGACCTTCCCGGCGTAGGGGGCCTGTCACCTGCACACAAGAAGCGCACAAAGCCTCAGAGGTGTCCGAGGAAACCTTCTCCGATGCCTAAGTTAGTCCGTGAAAGCACTTGAGGAGTAAGGTGGCGTTTTCTAGAGTAAGATTCTAGTGAGAGAAAATCAATTACCCTCTCTTGTAAGAAATAAATGAGTATTTATAGGTTCCCATAAGAGAGAGAGGAAACGAGTAGTGGACACGTGGAAATATCTCCTCCACTCGTTTTCGCTTACCTTAGGCATGATCCATAGGGTTCCCTCTGCCTATTCTGGGCTTGGCAGGGGGAGGTCTCCTAACGCCTAGAAGGTAGGAGGGGTCCCCTTACCGGTCTGTCCCTGACGGGCAGGGGACTGAGCCTCGCATCTTAGCTTGGCAGGGTATTTTGAGGCAGGCCCCAATGGGCTGCTTGGAGGGGCCTGCTAGATGGCCCGGGTCGGGTCAGCCCCTGGTTCTTGTGGCGGGCGACCCAAGGTAGGCAACCGGCCCCATCAATACCATTACGTCATATGGGTTTGTAGAGATTACCATTGATTGGAGTATTTATATTAAGATCAGTGGGAGTAGATTTCTCGTTTTAGTCTTATACTATGTTGACGATATATTACTTGCTGTGAATGATCTAGGCATGTTACATGATGTAAAAAATATCTATCTAAGAAATTTGAAATGAAAGATATATGGGTGAGACATCCTATGTGACCGAGATTGAAATTTGTCGTGATATATCACAAGGATCGTTAGGCTTGTTTCAGTAAGTTTACCATGATAAAGTTCTAGAGAGATAACAGAATGAATGAATGCTCTGCATGGGTAGTTGCTATACAGAAAGGGGACAAGTTCAGTAAAATGCAATGTCCTCGTAATGATTGGAATGAAAAGAAATGACGAGTATTTCTTATGCATCTGTGGTTGGTAGTTTGAACTATGTTCAGACATGTACTCGACCAAACATTAGTTTTGTTGTTTGAATGTTGGGTCGATATCAAAGTAATCCTGGAATGGACCACATAAAAGTTGCGAAGAAAATCCTTAGGTACTTGTAAGGCACTAAGGAGCTCATGCTTACAAATAAGAGAACCGATCATTTTGAGGTGATTGGATATTCAGATTTAGAGCATGTCAGATGTGTTGATAGTCGAAAATCGATATTTGGCTACGTATTCCTTTTAGCTAATGGGGCAGTATCATGGAAAAGTGGAAAGTAGTCTGTCATTTGTACTTCTACTATGGAAGCTTAATTTGTGGCATGCTTTGAAGCCACTACTCATGCATTGTGGTTATAGTAATTTATTTCAGGATTTGGGATTATCGATAGTATAGCCAAGCCGCTGAAAATTTATTGTGACAATTCCGCAACCGTCTTCTTCTCTAAGAACGATAAGTACCCCAAGGGTGCTATGCACATGGAATTAAAGTTCTTATCGGTCAAGGAGGAGCTGAGGTGCAGAAGCAAAGAATTTCATTTGAGCATATAAGAACATATATGATGGTAGCTGATCCATTAACTAAAGGATTTCCATCCAAGGCGTTCATTCGCCATGTTTTTTTGGTACATAAGAGGGTAAAACCCGAAGCTAAGTCAGAACAAAACGAGGAAAAACAACTCCTAAAGAATCTTCACGGAGGATAGCGGAGTTCAGTAGGCGGTTCTTCGAGGGTAGTAATTTTTAATGAGGCGTTTATTCCTTGATTAGCTAACCAGTCGCCAGCGCGGTTTGCCTCACGATAGACATGTTCGAGCTTCACCTCGCAATTTGGATTTCTAATTAAACTCGTGCAACGATATATGAGTGACCGGAGGCTGGCGTTCATTCGCCATGCAGAACACATTTTTTATGTATTAAAGCTAAAGAAAATGAAGTCCCCATATTCACCTACATAAGCAGTCAACTAGGGATACGTAGCAATGACATAGCGATGAGGTGACGCAGTTGAAAAAGTAAGTTAAAAATATAATTTAATAATACGAGTAACTGGCACCAATTTTATGATCATAAATAACCTCCTAATTTGAAACCACGTTTATCGGTTATCATTATCACTTCTCCCTCCAATTCCTATCACTAAAACCTGTCTCTTTATCCTATAGAGTAATTTTTATTCCTCATTATTAATCCCCCTCAATTACTCCCTGATATGGGTTAGTCGGGTCACTGATATCAAAATAAACCTAGATTACTACTAACAGATAGCTAGCGGTAAGTAGGGTCAATTCCACAGGGAGACAGGGTGAAAATTATAAGTTAGTCAATTTAATTATCGGGTCACGATTATAATTGGTTGGAGGTGAACTAACGGTCTAATAAAATTAAAGAAAATAATAAAAAAGATAAAAATATGCATTAGGAAAAACACCAGAGTTGTCGGATCATTACGAATTAAAACAAGCATACATATGATTTCCAAATAATCAGTTAAGACGGGTTAAAGAATATCGACATGGTCCTCTCGGATCACTAGTCATCCTAAAAGTTATCTAACGGGCTCTCGCTACGTATTAGGGACTCCCACTTCTGCTGAATTCACAACAATCATCAATCTTACTGATGGGAGGACTTTGCCGTGGGTCCTACCGATCAAGTATACCAACTATACCTAACTAGTAGCTAGGGTAAGTCGGGTCGAGTCCACGGGAAAGTCCTCCCATCAATTTGGCGCCGTTGCCGGGGACGGTGCATGTTTAGACTTAGTTTACATATTAGCTTGACTTAATTACCCCTCTTGTGTTCTTTTTCTATCTTTTGTGCATATTTTGTAGGCTTTTCTTGTTTTTATTGTTTTCTTCTGTCCTTGTCTTCCGTTGTGCTCGTTTATTGTCTTTGCCTAGTGCCCATAAAGCACTAGGTGTTCTCACGTTTGTTCAAGTGTGTAGTGCATGCCTAGGAGGAGAGGTGACTTCTTTCTCTTCAATCCAGAGCCGGAAAGACTCTTTAGAGCCTTTTGCCAACGAACGATTGATCGGGTTAGAACCTCTCAACCGACTACTAGCAATACCATTGAAGAACAAGCTCAGGGATCCGACTTGAACGAAACACCTCGAGAGACGGCCGAAGGGAATTTCATCAATCCTTTTGCTACTTCTAGTCACTCTTCTCAACCTAGTTCTCCTTCTACATCTACATCAACACCGTCTACACCATCATCTCCCCCACATCCAACAATGCCTAAGTTCTCTTCTCATTCAACCTTTACGGAAGACGTTTTGCCCGGTACAACCGCTTTACCGGCCGCATATACTGGCAATTTTGTGGTAAAAACGCCATTTATCCAATTGGTCGAAAGAAGTCAATTTAGTGGGTTACCAACAGAAGATCCTCATCAACACATGGAAACCTTTTCGGACTATTGCGATGCTATCTCACAACCGGGAATAACCCAAGACCAAATCCGGTGGGTATTATTTCACTTCTCTTTGATCGGCAAGGCTAAGCAATGGCTCAAAGGTTTAGACAAGACGGCTCTCGATATTGACACTTGGAAGAAGCTAGCCTTAGCGTTCTACCAACAATTTTATCCACCGGAGAAGACCAATCTATGGAGAGCTTCAATCACAGGATTTCAACAACGTGATGAAGAAAGCCTCTATGAATCGTGGGAAAGGCTCAAAGCCTTGATCCGCTCTTGTCCTCGCCATGGTTTATCACAGTGGTTCGTTGTTCAACAGTTCTGGAACGGGTTATATGAAGATTCAAGGGCCATACTCAACATGTGATCTAATGGAAGGTTTACCGAGGTAGATAATGACCAAACTTGGTCAAGAATTAAGGAGATGGCGGTACACAACTCCCAATACTCAAGGCCTAGGAAGGCGAATCGAGGAGGAAGGCACGAGATCGATGCCATTACACAACTCAGTATTGATCTTGGAGCACAATTAAAAACTCACATTGAAACTATTGACAAGAAGCTCCAAAGCCATTTTGATCAAGGTCAAAGCACAAGTGCCTCCCACCAACATTCAATTCAACAAGTCAATGCTTTGGGAGTTGTACCTCCTACATCTTATTATGGGATATGCGAGATTTGCGGGATATTTGGACATAAACCTCAACATTGTCGAGGTAGTATTGAGCAAGTGAATGCCTTTCAAGCGTTCAAGCAAGGTGCCCCATACTCTAACTTCAAGCAAAATGTGCCAAATCCTCACATGTTCTAAGCTTCCCATCAAGCTTCCCAACAACAATCTCTAAAACAACACCGTCCCATCTATGTTCCACCTCCCTTAAGGGACAACAACCAAGGCTACCAAGGTTATGTAGGCAACCAAAGGCCATTCCAACAACATAACCAAGGTGCCTTTAGCAACAATCAAGGGTTCCACAATCAAGGGAACTTCAATCATCAAGGTGGTTTCCAAGGAAACCAACACTCCCAAGGACATCAAAACTACAATCATGGTGACACTCAAGGCCTTAACCAAGGCAACTCTCATGGTTTCCAAGGGAACCTTCAACAACAACAAGGGTCTCAAGGTACGCAACATGAAAGGTGTTGGATCATTTTACACGACTCTTCATTTGTAGGCGAGGTGTTGCCTTGGAGGTTAAACACAAGCTTCTCGTCGCCTAGCTCAAAGGTGATCCTACCATTCTTTACATCAATCATCGCACCAGCGGTATGCAGAAATGGGCGCCCAAGGATAATAGGAGTGATAGCATCTTCCGGCATATCAAGCACAAGGAAATCGACCGGGATAAAGAATTTCCTTGTTCGTAGCGGCACATCCTCTAACATTCCAAGTGGTCGATTAAGCGAGCGATCGGCCATTTGGAGTGTTCAAATTGATGGGAGGACTTGCCGTGGGTCCTACCGATCAAATAATAACCAACTAAACCTAACACGTAGCTAGGGTAAGACGGGTCGATATCCAAGGAGACGGTTATGGGTGTCTAGACTATGGTCTACCTAAAAACAAGACTAGGCTACCAAAACAACACAAACAGAAGGAGAATTGACAAGAATTGATTAACTAAGATGTTGGAAAAGGAGAAACTAGATTGACAATGAACTAGATGCAATAAGGACTAAATGGAACACTAAAGCTAAAACAATCAACTAGCAAGATGAATATAAGCTAACAAGATGGAGAATTCAATATGGGAAGAAGTAGGGTTAGGTCGGGTTCATAAGTGTAGTAAGATAGTAGGGAGGTCAAGGGTGTAGATTTCACCTAGTTACTAAGGTCGGTTTGCGCTCTCGCGTCAAAGCCAAAGTCCGCACTCTCGCGTCAAAGACTAAACCCGAATACTCATGCAAGATATTACCCAAAACACAAGGATTGAATCACAAATCAATCACACAATGAGAAGATGAAAACAAGCATGAGAAGCATGGCCACTACAACTCAAACAAGCAATTCAACAAACACATAGTGTGCTCAACAAGTGACTAGTAACAAAGGATTCATCTTTACTCTTAACCAAACCCTAATTACCTATAATCAACACTTAATCCCCCTACTAACCCCACAATAAGTCTACTCACACATTATCAAACTAATACTAACACTATCAAGAGAAATTAACATAATAATCCAAACATTCATTATGAACTAACAAGAACAATGAACAATAAGTAAAGATTAAAACTTGAAGAATTAAACAAAGAACAAGAGAAAAGAGATTAAGAAGATTATACCAACTAATAAGAGGATGAAAAAAAGATGAGAACTTGTATTAAAAGAACACCCAAAAATCTCTACCAAAAGTTGTCAAGGATTGATGGATTCTTCAAGAGATCCTTAATACAAGATTAACTAACTAAATTAATCTAAGATTAACAACATTTTAAGGAGAGATTAGTCTAATGAGAGGAGGAACTTTATCTAGGGTTTAGAATAATCTAGAGGAGTCTAATGTGGTTAAACAATACAAAGGGAGGGTATTTATAAGGTTACAAGAGTGAAGGAGAAGAAAAGAAAGAGTCACGGCTACAACTGCTCCTTCCCGGTCGGGAAGGTGGTGGTCCCGACTGGGAAGAGGTTGTTCCCGGCCGGGATGGCCCAACAGTGGATGCTGTATCCACGCACTCCTTCCCGACCGGGAAGGCTACTCTTCCCGCTCGGGAAGGGTCTTGTAGGCCTCCAATATGATCATAAAGGTCCCTCCTTGCTTCTCATGGGCTTCTCATCGATTCTCGGTGCTCGGGATCGTGTCTAAAGGGCTCGAGAATGGGTCCCAAGGTCTCGGGATCGAATCTAAGGCACCGAGTGATCGTTCCTTCTCTTCGTTGGCTCCAAAAGTGTAGGAAACGAGTCGGAATCGTTCTAATTCTCCATTAATGGTCTTGGGAACCTAAAACGAACTAGAAGAAGCATAAGTAGCCCAGAAACTGCTCCAAAGAGCGATTTCACAAGAGAAACCGGGAGCAAACACAACAAATAGGCACTACAAACTACACTTATCACTTACCCACACTAAAAAATGGCTACTCCAATAGAAATTACTGTCCCTGCAAAATCTCCAACTCCATCCTTCCTAGAACCAACAGATCATCTCTATTTGCACCCAGCAGAGAGTGCTCATCTCTTGGTAGTGGATACCAAACTATCAGGGATTGAAAACTATCTGGAGTGGAAGCGTCAAATGGATATTGCTATCTGCTCAAAGAGGAAGATAGGGATGCTAACTGGAGTCATAAAGAGGTCCACAGATGATGCACTCAAGCAAGATGCTTGGGATACCTCCAATAGTTTATTGATCTCATGGATCCTACACAATGTGGAGAAACCCATTAAGAAATTTGTCTTGTATACCAAAACTGTAAAGGAAATCTGGGACTACTTCCAAAAGTTCTTCGTCAATAATGGTGCCAGATAGTTTAGGCTGAACAATGAGCTAGAAGAACTGGAGCAAGCTAAGGAGACAAAACTATTTGTGAATAATTCACAGTACTGATGACATTGTGGCAAAATTTGGAGATTATGACAGATTGGTCGCCTATAACCCAAGTCACTGCTGAACCCAACGCCTGGATGAATACTTGGATGAAAGAGCAGGAGGAGAGAAAACTCTTCCAGTTTCTAAATGAACCGCACCCTTCCTATGCCACCATAAGAACCCATGTCTTGATGATGTCCCCTTTGCCATCCGAAAAGGAAGTTGCTTCCCTTTTCCAGCAAGAGGAAGCTCAGAGAAAAAACTACAAGAGCAACATAAAGGTGGAGAGTGACAATGCTGCTTTCTTTGCCAATCAAAAGGAAGGCGACAATGTTGCTGCTTTCTGTCATGTGTGCACTAAAAAGAGACACAGCAAAGATAAATGTTGGAGAGTCATTGGATAGTATCCAAGAAATATCCATAAAAGTCTCAGGCAAATAAGGCAAAGTGTGGATATCACACATCAGGATGGAAAAGGGAACTTCAAACCTGGAATGAGCATAGGAAGACAAAATACTGGGTTCGATAGACAAGGAAAGCAAGCTGCAAATGCTATGATAGGAGAAGAATCATTTAAGTTTGATGGAGCTATTACTCTGATTGCACAACAATTTGCTCAGCTATGAGTAATCGAAAGGGAAAGGGAGTGACCTATTATGAGTTTGAAGAAGATTTGGAAGCCAACTTTGTAGGTATGGCATATTTAACTTGTTGTTATGTCAATAACACTTCACATGAGAGGATTATTGACTCTGGAGCTTCAAATTATATGGTATGTGATCTATCCATTCTGAAAAAAATACAAGGGAATTGAGGAACAAATCTCAAATAAACCTGCCAAATGGAGAAACATCAGCAATCTCTCATGTTGGGACCTATAAATTCAACAATGGGTTGACATTGACCAATGTTCTCTTTGTTCCTACCTTCAGACACAATTTACTGTCTGTTCAAAAACTGACCAGAGATGAACAATACCAAGTGATATTTTATTCTGATATGTGTGTCATACATGACTTTCACACCAAGACTACTAGGGGTATTAGAAGAAAAAACAAGGGAGTTTACTACATGTCAAATGATGAAAACCAATCCAACGTAACTCTAATTTAAGACTAGTTTCTGAAGTTGTAGTTAAGTCTAATGTGTGTAATACTGCACTATCTATCAGTTTAGCAAATCAAATGAAAGAATTAGGAGACACCGTTTTCAAATCTTATCGTGCTCCTGATCAAAATTGTTATGGAAAATTAGCAAGTAATGATAAGAGTTTGGATATATGGCATCTAAGACTTGGACATGCCTCAGATGGAAAATTAAAGTACATTCCCATTATTGTAAAGAAGTTACAACTGAATTCTAAACCAATATGCATCACCTGCTCCATGGCAAAGCAAACTAAGCTTCCTTTCCCAAAGAGAGCAAAATTTGCTAAAGCTTTGTTTGAACTTGTCCATGTTGATACATGGGGTCCTTACAGGAAAGAAACAAGTAACAAACACAAGTTCTTTCCCACACTGGTAGATGATTACAGCATAGCCACATGGGTTTATCTCATGAGTCATAAGTCTGAAGAAGCTCAATTGTCGATGAAGTTTTATACATTTGTCAAAAATCAGTTCAACACCACCATAAAAGTGCTCAGGTCTGACAATGCTCTAGAATTAACTGAGGGAGAAAGCAAGAAGTACTTGCAATCCAAAGGCGTATTGCATCAGACCATCTTTGTTGACAGACCTCAACAGAATGGAGTAGTAGAAAGGAAACACAAACATCTTCTTGAAGTGAGTAGAGCTATAAGGTTTTGTTCAGGTTTCCCATTGTCATTCTGGGGTGATTGTGTGCTCACTGCTGCGTATATTATAAATATACTTCCATCTCCTCTTATAAATAACAAGACACCCTATGAAATGCTCTTCAACAGACCTCCTAAATATGAGATGATGAGGGTGTTTGGATATTTGCCCATGGTCTCTAATCCAAGTAGAGATAAAGACAAATTTCAACCAAGAGGTATCCCATGTATTTTCATAGGATATCCACTCTCTCGGAAGGGATACAAAGTGTATGATATCGTCAAGAAAATAACATTCAATATCAAGAGATGTCAAGCTTTTTGAAGGAATCTTCTTTTGTCACATTAAGAATTTTGCTCAACATATACCTGCACTTCACTCAGGTATCTATGAACGATTCTCATTGTCCCCATAATAGGTATCCTCCTCGTTCATAGACACAACAGCATAAGAGGAACAACACCAGACTAATGTTTTGGATGAGGTTGAACTACCTGAACTAGGGCAGAACCCACCTCAGGGGTTAGAACTCATCATTCCCGATGTCTCTATGATAGAGGGTCGACCGAGGAGGGACAGAAGAGCTCCTGAGTGGACTAAGGATTTCCTTGTCAACAACCCAATACTGGCCCCGTCCAGTGTAGCGAATGTGGCTCTTCTCCACCTACAATTGTTGTCTGCATTTGCCGCTCATATCAGTCTACAAAATACAAGTCTTGACTCACTCAATTATCAAGAAGAAATTAAGGATCCGAAATAGATTCATGCCATAAATATTGAAATACAAGCTCTACATGAGAACAATAGTTGGCTCCTCACCAATTTGCCTAAGGGAAGGAAGGTTATTGGGTGTAAGTGGATCTACAAGACTAAGTACAACCCCGATGAATTGGTTGAGATGTATAAAGCTTGGTTGGTGGTACAAGGATTCAAGCAAATGTATGGAATAGACTATGATGAGACCTTTGCCCCAGTAGCCAAAATGTCCAGAGTACGAGCACTGTTAGCTGTTATCTCCATCAACAATTGGGATACATGCCAAATGGATGTCTTAAATGCCTTTCTTCATGGATATTTAGAGGAAGATGTCTATATGAAAGTTCCTCAAGGTTATTGTAATGGAAAACTTCAAAACTTGGGACAAGGGGAGCTAACAAATCTGGATGGAAGGGTATGCAAGTTAATCAAGTCACTATATGGTCTCAAGCAAGCACCCAGGCAGTGGTTTTCTAAACTATCTCAAGTCTTACTCCAATGCGGGTTCAGGCAGTCTCTTGCTAACCATTCGTTGTTTGTTAAATAAAAGAATGATAGCATTTGTGGTGTTGATCTATGTAGATGATATGTTAATTGCTGGAGACAGGGATTCTGAGATACAAATGTTAAAAACACACCTCAATGCTTCCTACCATATGAAAGACTTCGGTGAATTGAAGTACTTCCTGGGGTTAGAAGTAACAAGGAGCAATGCATGCATATTCATATAACAGAATAAGTATACATTGGATCTACTAATAGCTTTTGGAATGGACAAGACTAAAACAACTCAACTTCCTCTAAATCTTGTTATCAAAATAGAACCTGGAAAGGGTACCCCTCTTCCTCACCCCGACACTTACAAGAAATTGGTTGGAAAGCTTATCTATCTCACTATTTCCAGGCCTGATGTTCCATTCTCAGTGCAGCTCCTAATTCAATTCCTACAAGGTCCTACATCAGACCATATGCAAGCAGCTCGTCGTGTCCTTAGGTACGTCAAATCAGCACCTGGGTAGGGCATACTCTTTGCTAGTCATTCAACAACAAATCTCACATCATAATATGGTTCTGACTAGGCCTCCTGCCCTTTCAGTCGGAGATCAACCACAGGCTACTACATTCTTCTTGGAGACTCTCCCATATCATGGAAGTCCAAAAAACAGTTTGTGGTTACTAGATCATCTGTAGAAGCATAATATCGCGCTATGGCTATGACTACTTTTGAAGTGACCTGGCTATTCCAACTACTTCAAGACCTAGGTGATGTGTGCTAAATTTAGACCTTTTTTCTCCCATTTAGACTCATTTTTCCCACGTTTTGCGAGAGTAGAGTGCGATTATTGCCTTATTCTTAGTCTTTCTCGCATTAGCGTCCCTCATGTGCATTTTACATGTTTTGGTAATTTTTCTATCTATTTTGATAAGATTTGACACCGAAAGCATGATTAAGCTTCCATGAGCACAAGAGAGGGGAATGCCGTCCATAGAACAACACACAAAACTTAAAGTTCAAAGCCATACAATCAAACAACGAAGAATGAGACAATATAAGAGGCCAGGAAACCATCGGGTGATGTTTCACCCGATGAGATACGACCAGTTTTGTCCGACGACAATTTCACCTCCCCGAAAATCTTCAGAAAAGCTACTCCACCAGGCAAAATGACCGGGCGAAACTTTCACCATTCGGGTGAAGTTTCACCCGACGGTAAAGATGTCCAATAACGTAAATCTAGAAGAAAGTCCACCGGGTGAAACCACCGGATGAAGTTTAATTTCACCAGGCGGTATTGGCTCGTGATCGGCCGATTCCGCAGGGTGAAGTTTCACCATATGAAGACTTATTGGGTGAAAGCCTCACTAATGGAGTAAAACGTTGGATTTGGGTTTGAGTTTAAGGATCCACTAAGGCCTTACTATTATATATATATATATATATATATATATATATATATATATATATATAGATGAGTTCTAATAAGGTCAAGGGTAATTTTAAGTCCGTAAGTCCAAATCCTGACCATTGGATCAATTTTGCGCGGATGGCTGAGATTACATCTAGGATTAAATGTGCCACTAACATATTAATTAGGTAGGTGTTCCACTAAGCTATTAATTAGGCATGTGTTAATTAAACCTAGAGTTAGAGTTGCTTCTTCACGAGAAAGTTAATCACTCCCCCATAATTCAGCCATTTACTCCGCGCGACATTCCAATGATGAGGGTATCTCAATTTTTTTCTCGTATTTTCCATCGGTTCTTGGAGATGAAATTGTTTCTATCTCAATCGGCAGGTCATTTTGTGGAGGACGGTAAGTCGGATTTTTAGTTTTCGTCATCAAGCCGACATTGGTTTTCGATCGAAGTATTAGTTTGGAATGAAGAGTTTGCAGATTGTTGAAGTGCCCCCTGGTAGATGCATCCATTGTTCGGTATTTAGTCGCGTTTCGTTGTATTAATGAAGATGGAGGGCTGAGATTAGCTTTGGGATTAATTGATTCGAATTAAAATTATTCCAATTAAAATTAGTCATTCAATACTACGCGCATTATTCCAATTAAAATTATCCCTTAGAATTTCATCTTTCACGAGGATATTTCATTCAATAATACGCGCATCATTCCAATGAGATGAAAATTTAAGATGTTTTCTCGTATTCTCCATTGGTCATTGGAGTTGAAATTACAACTTTATATATAACTGCTGGAACTTTATATATGACTCACTTTATAACTTCAACTCATTCACTTTAGAACTTCAAAGCACAACAATTACAACTTTATATGTAACTGTCGGAAAGTTGAACATTATTTCTCTGTAAAAACATACAACGACACGGATAGAACTTTAATTCAATTCTTTACAACTCCAACTCTAAATTTATGAAACATCAACTCCAAGCGATTTCAAAACACGTATACTTGCATCTTCAGTGCGTGACTTTCAATATTTAAATAACAGTTTGTTTGGAACTTTAATTCAGCTGCAATGAAACTTCAGTACATTACATTTACAACTTCATAATTAATTGGTGTACATTACATCAGCCAAAACAATCTACCGCACGCTTGTAACTTCAGTTCAAAAACTTTACAACTTCAACTCTCAGTTTCTGAAACTTCAACATCATGCCCCTTTGATTTGTAGAACATAACTTTGAAACTTTAAGTCATTCTCTTTACAACTTCAGTGCACAACGTCTACAACTTCATTATTAAATGGTGGAATGTTCATCTTTCTTCTGCTCATATATTCAACTGTATGCTTGAAACTTCAATTTCAAAACTGTAGAACTTCAACTCTCATCTTCTGAAACTTTATAATACGTGTCCCATATATTTTTCATCTTCAGTACATTTTAAACTATAAGGCAAGTTAATCCACAACAAAATTACCCACAATACAATTACGCCATTTTCAATGTCATTCGAAGTCCACTATCAACAAACCACTATCAAAGAAAAATATATAGTTTATATTAATTAAAATAAACTATTTTCAAACATATTCTTACGATCAACTTAAAAACAATTATCTATTTTCAAACTTCATCATCACAAAAATAAATGTAAACCCTTCATTAATCAATAATCAATACAATCAACCCAAACCATATCCCTAATTCAAACAAACAAAACCTAGAAATCAAATTCATCCCAAAACACCCAAAACAATAAAAAATCAATCCTAAACAATTCAAAACAATAAAAACAATAGATCCCGATGACAAAATTCAAATTGGGTAAACCTAAAATTAAAGAACACAATCCAATTAAAAAATACACAACAAAGACACAATCTAGCTACTTCTCTAAAAAATACCCAGACCATTAAAAAAATGAAAAAACAAGATTAAAAGTGAGAATAGAATTAAAAGGGAGGAATCGGTAACCGATCAACCCAAACCCTATACCTGCGCGACGAACGTGACTGAGATTGAAGATGAAGTTTTTGTAGCAATTGAAATATTTATACTTTTGTTCTTCAATGTAGGAGGGCAAATAAAGGGTGAAAGTAGAAATGGAAGAGAAAGAAATGAAATAAAGAATGAATATTTGTTAGAGTAATTAAAATGGAGGGTGGGAAGAGTGTTGAATAAATATGGCGAGAATAAAGAGGGTGGAGAAAAAGAGGTCAATTTAATAAGCACATCTGTTTTTTTTTTATGAAAAATAAATAAATTCACCTCAACTCAACCATTCATTGCTTTTTGATCTAAGGGTTAAAAGTGGGACTTATGGACTTATAAAGACTAGGGGGCCTTATATGATCTCTACTATATATATATATATATATATATATATATATATATATATATATATAGGAGAGATCATATAAGGGCCACTTATGTATATAAGTTTGTAAGTCCTATCATATAAGGGTCACTTATGTATATAAGTTTGTAAGTCCTTTTATAAGCCGTCGGATCAATCATAGATGGACGGCTGAGATGTGATGATATATATTTATTTTAAAAAAAAGTTAAATAATGTTTACATTTTCCATACACCTCCTCTTTTTTCTCACTCTCTGGTTTCCAATCACATTCATTGCTCTGTACATTTCATTCGCATTCCAATACTCGATTCCATTACACTCCAATACTCGATTCAATTGTCCCTGTGCACACCTCCATCACATTCCATTTACTTGCTCCAAAAGCTCCTATTTCAACGGACCTCAGAACCCTAAAAGCTCCATCACATGCCATTGATTTCCCTCTTCACGATTCAATTCACTGTCTCCATCGTCAACACATCTCCAACTCAGGTAAAAACGAAAATTGTTTTTCTTCAAATTTGTGCAGCAAATTAGGGTTTACTGATTAATTATTGATTATTAATCAAATTAGGGTAAATTTTGTGTACCACTCAAATTTGTATTGATTTTACTTTCATTATATACTGATTTACTATTGATTATTGACAAAATTCTCTGATATTTTACTTATGTTTTTCTTCCTAATTTTTACTTGAGTACGAATGCTCTGATTTTTACCTAATTTTTGTTGACAAAATGCTCAGATTATTGACAAAATGCTCAAATTTGTACTTGAGTACGGATGCTCGGATTTGTTTATTGATGTTTTTCTTCCTAATTATTTATACTAATCATTGACATGCTCTTTTTCTTCACTGATTTTGTCATGCTTTGTTTTGTTTTAATTTTGTACTGATTTTCTTCATTGCATTCATACTGATTTTGTTCACGAGTAATTAGGGTTTAAATATAACACGACTAGAATTGTGTGTCACGTTTTTATTTGATGCAATTACGGATTAATACTAACATGAGTAGTCCATGTTTTCTTCACTCCATGTTTCGTTTAGTTGAAATCCTAACACTAGTAGTCCATGTTTTTTTTGTGTCCATATTTCCTTGAGTTGAAATTGAAACTGGTTTCCGCAATTTGGAGGATTAGATTGTGATCTTGATTGATTAATAGATGGAAATGGTGTAATTGTGGTGTGGGTAATGTTTTAATCAAAATATTTGGCCTATAGACCATACACACAGTTGTTGATACTGCAAACATGATTACTTAAATTCAAGATGTTCTAAAGCATGACATATCACACAGTATGCTTCTTCAGTTTGTCAAATATACCTAGCCAATCCTTTGATTCATATCCTTGGGTGCGTGGGTGGCATCTAGTGTGGAAAACTAACTTGAGGTTGTGAACCGGAAGATTCTCACAATGTGATTATGAGAGATTAAATGGATTGCAGAGAAAGCTAGAGAAAACGATAAGTAACTGTACTCTTTGTAGTTACGTGTTATGATAAAAAAAAGTATGGACTATATTGTTGATGTGATGTACTTATTTTTTTGCCTATCCCCTTTGTACTTATTTGGATGATTAGATTGTGATCTTGATTGATTAATAGATCGAAATGGACTTCGAATGACATTGAAAATGGCGTAATTATGTTGTGGGTAATTGTGTTGTGGATTAACATGACTTATAGTTTAAAATGTACTGAAGATGGGACACGTATTATGAAGTTTCAGAAGACGAGAGTTGAAGTTCTACGGTCTTGGAATTGAAGTTTCAAGCATACAGTTGAATATATGAGCAGAAGAGAAATGAACATTCCACCATTTAATTATGAAGTTGTAGACGTTGTGCACTGAAGTTGTAAAGAGAATGACTTAAAGTTACAAAGTTATGTTCTACAAATCAAAGGGGCATGATGTTGAAGTTTCAGAAACAGAGAGTTGAAGTTGTAAAGTTTTCGAACTGAAGTTGCAAGCGTGTGGTAGATTGTTTTGAATGTACACCAGTTAACTATGATGTTGTAAATATAATGTACTGAAGTTGCATTGCAGCTGAATTAAAGTTCCAAACAAACTGTTATTTAAATATTGAAAATCATGCACTGAATATGTAAGTATACATGTTTTGAAGTCTTAGAAGCTTAGAGTTGAAGTTTCATGAATTGAGAGTTAGTTGCAGTTATAAAGAATTTGAATTAAAGTTCCAAGCATGTTGTTGTATGTTTTTACGGAGAAATAATGTTTAACTTTCTAGCAGTTATATATATAAAGTTGTAATTGTTGTGCTTTGAAGTTCTAAAGTGAATGAGTTGAAGTTATAAAGTGAGTTTGTTGAAATTATAAATACTGTAGTTTTCGACGTTATGAACTAAAGATGAAAGTATGTGGGAGACGAGTTCTAAAATTTCAGAAAGTGAGAGTTGAAGTTATGTAGATCGACCCTCAACAATCAATCGATTTCTCAAGCAAGTATTCAACATCATTCACCAGGTATTTGCGATTCTCCAATCGACACGTGATTTACGATTTCTTTTTTCAATTTTTGGTGTTTTACTGTAATTTCCGTTGCTGTAGTTCGTGTTCTGTTGTTATTTTCGATTTTTGCTCTAATTGTTGTTGTTATGGGTAATCAATTGATCAAATTAAGGGAAATTAATCGAAAATTGACGAGATTAATTAGGTAACATCGTATGTTCTGCTGAAGGGTAATGACGAGATGGCTAATTTTGATTTAGTGTTTTCATTGAAAAGTCATTCATGACCACCGACTTCTTCATGTACAGTATTCCATCCTAATTTGTGTAATTAGCATTCCAGATGTTGAACATAGACAGGTCAAGATTGCCTTTTACGTGGACAAGGCAACAAAGGGTTTCATGGTTTAGTGTTTCCCCTTGCTCCCAATTCTTCTGCTGATGTTCCTTTATTGTTGTTGCTGTTGTTAGTTTAGTGACGCCATTAGTGTTGTTTGATGTGTTTTTTGTGTAGAAATTGACACGATTATTGTTATACAAAGGTGGTGAGTGAATAAGCATGTCAGAGTAACATTAATTGAATATTGGTGCTGCTACTTGCCATAAATCACTGAAACTAAGTAAAAGTACATGTTCTTATATGATTGATTTCTATGAGAAGTCTAGAAATTTAGGTTATAGGATTCTATCCGTCTTGTTCATTTGATTAGGCGTTTCTTCATACTACATAATTGTTTACCAAATAAACTATTAATTTTAGTTTTAATTGTTTTAGGGTTACACTTGGTTTATTTTCTGTGAAGATGGTAACCATTACAGCAATTATTCATCTTCCGATATGAATTCTTCATTTGGTTTAACAAGGATATCGATCTTTAATGTGATTTTTTAAAACGAAATTATCTCATTTTCTTGTAGGTTGCACTTTTAAAGGATCCACTTACACTTTTTGAAGGCTCCATTTACACTTCTTAAGAACTGTAAGAAGAGACTAAAAGTAGTGTAAGTAGAGGCTATAGAGGTGTAATTATCTCATTCTCTTGGAGGTTACACTTTTAAAGGATCCACTTACACTTTTTGAAGGCTCCACTTACACTTCTTAAGAACTGTAAGAAGAGACTAAAAGTAGTGTAAGTAGAGGCTTTAGAAGTGTAATTATCTCATTCTCTTGGAGGTTACACTTTTAAAGGCTCCACTTACACTTTTTGAAGGCTCCACTTACACTTCCTAAGAAGTGTAACAAGAGACTAAAAGTAGTGTAAGTAGAGACTATAGAAGTGTAATTGTCTCATTTTCTTGTAGGTTACACTTTTAAAGGCTCCACTTACATCTTTTAAAGGCTCCACTTACATATCTTAAGAAGTATAACAAGAGACTAAAAGTAGTGTAAGTAGAGGCTATAGAAGTGTAATTATCTCGTTCTCTTGTAGATTAGATTTTATAAGTTTAATTTTGAAATTGCAGATGTACATGTTCAAGTAACTGACGAAGATTCACAAATGGTAGAAGTAGATGCTAGTGAGACACTTGGTTCAACGATTCTTACTGATTCTTCTTTTTGTTTGTGTCGACTCATGAAAGGTTCGTTGTTAATTCTTATTACTTTTTATTTATAGTGAGCCTAGAAGTTATTGCTGAAACTCCAATTCAAGGAGTGCCTTATTGTCGAGAAGAGGTTAAACCGTATGTTGGGGTGAAATTTCCAGACTATTGTATTTGAAGTTGTTACGTTTTGTATTGTATACCTCTTTTATTTTGCTTGTTTTTTTGGGATAAATCAGTGTGTATTAGTGAAGATTTTGTAGATGGAAAGGATGATCTATTGTACTTGTTTGATTGAGTCGGTAAAGAAATGGTGCTTGTTTCTATTACACTTCTTTAGCGGCTACATACACTTCTCAGATCTACTTTTCTAGCGGCTACATACACTACTCCGGTTAACGGGATGAAAAAGCATTTAGAGTTGAATTAGGCGGCATGCTTCACGATCACTATGCCACTATTTACCTACATTACTCCGATCACTCAACTGCCCTTTCGCATAATATAGGCATAACTGATACTCGACTAAGTATCGTGTATTCTTGTTCGATGCTTGCAGTCCAACATTGAACAAGAATACACGATACCTACTTTAACTTTGAAAATTCTCCTCATAGGCCGGCTTATTGACATAATGGTAAATGAAAGTTCATGTGGATTAAAAAGGTACTATAATTATATAAATAAATGATTCGGACAAAGAGTAAAAAGGAGGGAAATTTTTCGGAAGAAGTGAGTGGATTGATTCTTAAACCATTCAACTAAACAATATTCCAAAGCTAGTTTTGTAAGAAAGGAACTAAGTACATGTATCGAGAACTTAGAAAAAATAAACAATGAGTATTCTAAGCATAGGTTATAAACTATTTTCTAGCATGAGATAGGCATTCGTTAAAATACAAACATAGGCTCACTACTAAATCCACTAAGCAAAAATATATTATAGGCCTCGTCGTCAAAGTTATATCTATCATCCGACAACCGGTCTACTCGCATTTGATAGACCTATATATATGACGGACGAATAAGAGAGCTGCTCCGAATCGAACAGTTCCGAGCATGAGGAAGAAACCATAACAGATGCACGCCATGTAACCAAATAAGAATGATGTTTTGCATGAAGCCTGTCATGTCGGAGCGATCATAGTAGTAGTACAAGCAATTGCCGTAAACGGACAGGCATGAGGACCCACCGTAAAGGAACGATCTGCCACGGAGAAAACCAAAGCATTCAGAGACCTTTGAGATGAGAGTATAACTAACACAAATATTGTAAGACCGAAGTTTACAATGCACTAAATTGTTAAGGATATTCGTTCCTTCCTAATACCCGTTGATGCACCTCAATCACATATAATAAATTAGGCTCTAATTGCAAATCATATCTCGTGTTATTATGTACATTTAGCACACAATCAGTATCTTCATTATTTCCAATTGATTGCATCCTTGTATAGCTTGCATTACATCTTGTATTTAAACTCCTGTTTTGATTAATAATAAATAAATCAAGTATTACAAGAGCCTAATCGCACAAATACACCAGCCACTCGTTTCAAAAAATTTTCTGATGAATCCATGGCTACCAACAACTCACAAGTCCCAAATACCGTCGAACCAACCAAACCCGATAGCAGCAAAATGAAATTAACAAAAGGGGAATAGCAGCAACAAAGGAATGAGAGAAACAGAGCAAGAGTAACGATGTTGTATCAGCATAAACGAAACAACATCAGTAAAAGTTACGGAGATCAGTACACAATAGTAGCATGACAACATAGCAGCAACAATAGCGAACATGACTAATCAAAAATCTAATCAAGACGACTAATCACTAGCTAACTAACATCAAAACTCTAACCATTGAATTTAATCGAATAGGATAACCCTAAATAAATGTAATTAAAAACTTACCGAGGTGAAGAATAGTTGATTTAAAAATTGATAGAATTGAGGAATTGAAGAACCAGATTCAATCTGTTTGTAGAATTAATGATCTATGTTGATTGAAGAGTATCGCGGTTGATTGATTGCAAATTGGGGAAGAATTAGGATCCCGCCCGAACCTTTAGTTCGGTACGAACCGTCCGAACTATATATAATAGAAAAAAAGACGCGCAATTTTTAGTCATACTCAATCAACCGTGATCAACTTATTACTTTTCACTGTTCATCCATTACCACAGAGAGAGAGAGAGAGAGAGAGAGAGAGAGAGGATGGTTCTTATGAGTCCTTCTATATATTTGAGTCCCTAAGTCCTTCTATCAACCATTAGATTATAATACAATGGATGGATGAGATAGATTGAGATTTTGTATTACAAAAACAAGATATTGTTTCCTAATTTGAAGGAGTGTAACATCCAACAAAATAGGAAACACAATCAGTATTTCAATAATTATCTGTAAGGCGTATTTATTAGAGTAACACGTTTGTAACATTGAAGTAACACAAAGTATCTATTAGAATAACACGTTTGTAACGTAGTAACACAAAGTATCTATTAGAGTAACACGTTTCTAACGTTGGAGTAACACAAAGTATCTATTAGAGTAACACGTTTGTAACATAGTGTGGACATGACATAGGTCCACCCCGACGCGGCCACGCGCGGGTTTGGGGAGGCGAATGAATCTCCATGAGATGGTCAAATGGAAATTTAAATCGAAGTTGGAGTCGCCACCGAATTTTGTGGTTATTCGGAACCGTTCGAGCCCACTCTATGTCGTAGTGGGCCGTATACAAAATACGGCCCATTTCCGATGTGAGAGTTTGTTGGGCTCGTCCCTTTGCATATCGATATAGATGCCGACTTGAGCGGTTAATCGTATATTGAATGACTCTCGTTGCCAATGGTTTCGGACATCCGGAAACCACGGTTCTGAGTAAGGGGTGAGGGTACGTGTTGGGAAGTTCACTAAGAACACCCAACCCCGCCCGCACATTAGCGGCCTCTACTAGGATATCGAATGATGTTTTAATACGCGCGTTAGTAATACGATGAATGATATGCAAACATTGTTTTCCTAAACATGCGAGGAATTGAATGGGTTGCTAAGTCGGTTTAATGCATGAAAAATTTAACGTCAAAGTTGAATTTAGCATGTGAAGTTCGTTTTAGTATAATAAAACAAAAGATGAAATAAAGATGACATTGCTACAAAAGATGAACAAACGAGTTAGTATCGATTTGTAAAAAATAATATAGCAAATAAATATATGAAATCGAGAAAATAAATATTAATCGAAATCTGAAAAATATCGTTGAAACGCTGTTTTGTATAAAAAACGAAGTTCGAAAAAATTATAAAAAAGCGGAAAAAGGGGCAGCCGGCCGCGCGGCTCGCCCGGGTCGCCGGCGGGTCGCGTGGTGGCCTGCTTTGAAATCAATTTTCGAAAACTCGATGTTTTTATTAAACCGCGCACGAATATTGCATAATTCGTACTCGACTTAATATTTTCGACATTCATTATATTCGATAACTGACTACGAAATCAATATCAAATACTTCGAATAGTTTTAGAAAAGATATAAATTTTTAGAAATTGTTTCGTAGAATAATAAAATAAAACGAACGAACAAGCTAAAAAAAAACGTCTCGGATTTCAGGCCCGTGCGCGAGTCGCCTGGGCATGGCGCGACTTGCGTGCGGGTCTGTCCGGTTTTTTATTTTTTGTTCGAAATTGCTAATTTTGATAAATCGCGTACAAAATATGAATTAATTTGTACTCGATTTATGTTTTCGATATTCGTCATATCCGATATTCGATTATGAAACCGATATCGAATATTCAGAATGAATAAAAAAAAAGGTTTTGTAAAAAGAAGTTTGAAAAAGATGTAACGATTTTAACATCGTCGAGATTAAATTTAATTCTTTTAATACAATATTCAACTATAGAGTTGATATCATATTGTTAAGAATGTATAAAAATAGTTTTTGATAATATCGATGTTAGAAAATAAAATAAACGACGACCGACCCATAAAAAATAAGACGGACGAGGAGGAAGAGAGAAGACGAAGAGAAATCGGGTTTTGTTACACCCTCAACCTACATGCTTCTGTTTACTCGGATCGGGGCTCGTCGGGACGTGGCTTAGGCACTTGGAGTGTCGAGTGTATGTTGATGAGGTGACGGTGATGCGGCTCGGTTTGGGCGAGTTTCGGGCGAAGGGTTTCGGGTTTAAATGGACCGGTTTTCCTTCGGGAATATTATCGGTTTCTCGATGTTAAGTTTGGTGCTTATGCGTGACGTGAATAATTCTGAATTTTTGATGATATATGACGATAATTTCTGAATATTTATGAATGTTAATTGTTGTTGTAAAAGTGTGTGTGCAAGGGGCTATTTATAGGAAATTCCCGACCTTGGCTAGGAGAGTTTGAACTACCGCTTTGGATAGGAAACGTAAGAAGTTGTAAGGCATGAGAATTCCACTTTCTTGTCAAAAAAGAAAGGGGACACGGCTGGTTGTGTGTTGCTCGGCCGAGTGTTTGTACTCGGTCGGGTGTTTGAATCGGTTTTTGGATAGGAAATGTAAGAGTTCGAAAGGAATGCGAATTCCGTTGCTTGGTGGAGAAGCCAAAATCTCGGCTGAATGGGGATGTATTTCGGCTGATTTGGGTGTTTTGGCCGAGTAATTGGTGCTCGGTCGATATCCGATTCGGTTTCCGGATAGAATTCCTACTTGAGATCGAATTCTATCCTTAAACGGATTTGTTTAATATTTTGAAAAATTGATTTTTGTAGGATTAGAGTGAGGAATCAGCCGTGTGAGGTGTCACGGCTGACTCACGTATCTCGGGAAAATCTTTGACCGGGTTTTGACTCGGTCGCTAAAAGACGGTTTTACCCCTGGTGTCGGAATCAACCCAAATTAGTCTTATTTGACTCGAAACGACCCACTGGGCCTGATTTTGAGGTTGGTTTTGTGAGATATGTACTGCATAATGAGCCCAAGCCAAATGCCAATGATTCTGAGCCCGTTTCTGAGTATTTAAAGCACGTTTGTGTCCGATCATCATCGGGTGTTTGTCGGAAACTGCTATAGACACCTGGCGGTCAAAATGTGGGTGTCTACAGAGCCCCCACTCTGACTGAGGCTTGGACAAGGCGAAAGTCAGAGTAGCTACCAGGCCAATCAAAGATTAAGACCTGGCAGACTTCCGGTCGGGTCGTTTAAGGTCCATTAGACCTGCGTAGAGGGCCCGCCGGCCGAAGACTAGAAATGTACCTGAGTTTGATGATGATAACTCCGTGGGGAACCGAACTTGTCGTATAAGCCTATGCCGCTGGGGAGTTGTTTGCACGGTTTTGCTTGAGTCGTCCTGTATAATGATTTATGCCAAGTTTGCATGTAACGCATTTTTAGGAGAAATGACTCGTGCTGGGGAATAAAAATTTGAAGAAGATTTTTTTGAATATTTTTTGGATAGAAGAATTTTGAAGGATTAAAGAATTTTTTTTTGACTCTGAGAAGGAGTAGGAATGCTCGGGATGTCTTAGCTAGATACTAGGATTAAAGGCCTGTATGCTAAATCCCATGGGATTAGGAATCCCAAAGTGAGGAGGAGAATCCGATTTCATGCTATAAATACTCATCTCTCTGCTCATAATTTATTCATAATTCTCACAACTCCCTTCCTTCCTTTTAAGAAAAATAAGCTTTGAAAACTTAGTCCTCTTTTTTAGAATTTCATTATGGGAATCGATCGATTAGTCGGAATGCTGCAAGATTGGTCCCGAACCTTCAGAGATGCTGACAAGGTTATTCTGAAGCAAAACGGCGTTGGCCCAGTTATCCGTTATTCGGCAGATGCAAGTGGATCACCACTTTCTGGATGCTTGCCTATCTTATTGGGATGATACCTATCATGTCTTTAGGTTTCCTCGAGGTGAAGTCTGTCCTATTCCTGAGGAAATAGCTGCTGTAGGAGGATGGAATCCTATTCTTCGTCCTGCTATCCCCTTTTCAGTTCGTGATCCAAGGAGGAAATTAAGAGAATTTTTAGGGCTTTCTCATATGGAGGTATCCCGTATGCTAGAAGGAAATACAGTCTCCTTGATCGATCTGGCTGAAAAATTTATGAATCAAGATGACGTTCGGGTCAGGCCGGTATATAGCCGTAGGGCCTTTACTTTTTGTATGCTCCATGTCTATGCTTTTGAGGGTCATTTGGATTGGCTATCTTGTATGGGCCATGTCAGACTTCTTTCTGTAGCGGATCAAATGGAGACCGAACATAGCCCAGCCTGGCTGATTACCGGGGAGATTATCCAAGGCTTAGATAATCGTAAGAGGGATCCATCGATCAAGCTGTCTGGTAGCACCCGTCTTCTACAGGTAGGCTGATTTTTTCTTGATTTTCGCAATTTTTGATTTTTTTGCAATTTCCGAGTTTTCGGGTCTTTGATTTTTGCGCGGTTTTCGCGTCTTTTCTCGATCTTCTCGGTTTTTCCGATTTTTGCGATTTTTTTTTTTTTTTTGAAAATCGACATTGACTTTTTTTTGCAATTTTGACTTTTCAGCTATGGCTTTTTGAGAGGTTATCGATCCTGGATCCTCCTCTAGACGTAAGCCGATATCGCCCAAATCAGGTGATGACAAGAAGACGGACTGTTGACTTTTCTCGCCTTACTACCCAAAAATTCTGGGACGAGCTGCTATCCTTCCATGGAGGCCCATTGATCCGTTGGACCGTACCTTGGTGGCCTATTTATGCCTGGACTGGATTAGAGTTGCGAGATAGGGCCCGTTATCAGCTAATCCTATCTTTTAGGCAGACGATTCACCTTTATCCCGATCGCATACTTAGGCAATATGGTCGGGCCCAGAGAATCCCGAAGACTGAAGCGGTCGTGAGTGAATCTACCCAGCTAACGGACGTGATGTGTGATATTTGGGCGCAAAGATGGTATACCCGGCACACTTGGCCCGTTTCTAAAGCTTCTCCCTCGATCTGGGTATCGGATTCCTACACGAAGTGGACCCGAGCCGATTCTGCTAAAGCCCGTGCTGCTTTAAAGACCGACGAAGCCTTTGACTTGCTGCGCCGAGAACAGGTTAAGGATAATCGAGGCTTATTTGATGATGGCGATACCCCGGCTACGATGGTCCGATTGATGTCAGGCCAAAAGGGGAAGACCAAGACTTTGACTAAAGGGTCCAGCTCTAAAGGTACATGGGGGAAAACGGGCCCCCAGATGGACTTAGAAAGGAGACTTGGTCCAAGACTGGCAGCTAAGGACCGACTTGGTCCTCGGGATAGACTACCCGAGCGCATCCGGGCTCGGATTGAACCCGTGCAGAGGGCGGAGAAGCCGAAGTCGAAGAAACGGGCTCGAGCAAAGGAAGTTCCACTCGTGATTAGGGAACGTTCGCCCCCGCCTCGCCGGCCCCGGGATCCGCGTGACCCGAAAGATAAGGGGAAGGGAAAAATGTACGAGTAGTCTTTTAAATTTTATTATTTAAATATTACTACTATTTTTTGTGTGATTTTTGTGATTTATTTTTGCGTGTGGCATTTTTTTTGAAATAATAAAAGACATATTAGTGAAAACCGTTCCTGTCTTTTCGTTATTGCAATGGTTGTACCCTTTTGAGGGGTTGCCTACGTATCCACGATTAGTGGAATCAAACCGACCGTAGTTCAGACATAGATTTTTGCAATCTTCGAAATACATCAAGACTATTAGTTCGAGATGTGTGACAGTAGGATCAGTAATCCTAACTCATTGACTTGCTTAATTTTTGAAAATTTTGTATAAAAAGATAAATTTTTAGCAAATGACATTGAGATAAGGTTAGGGGTAGTAGCGCTTCAGCTGGTCCAAGTTGGTTGGGTTGACGAATTCATTCCCATCCAAGTCTGTCAGCATTACGGCTCCTCCTGATAAAACCTTCTTCACTAGATAGGGTCCGGCCCAATTAGGTTTGAATTTTCCCCTTGGGTCGACTGGTAACAAAGCCCGGACAGATTTTAAGACTAGATCGCCCTCTTTGATGTTTCTGGGTCTAACCCTTTTGTTGAAAGCCCGTTTTATCCTTTTTTGATATATCTGGATGTTGTTAAGGGCTCGAGATCGTCGTTCGTCTAAAAGAATCAACGAGTTGTATCGGGCTTGAACCCAATCTGCTTCAGGTACTTGACTTTCGAGTAAAATCCTTAGAGATGGTACCTCAAGCTCGACGGGCTGGACCGCCTCCATCCCATACGTCAGATAGTATGGAGTTGCTCCGGTTGCGGTTCGGATTGACGTCCGGTATCCCCATAAAGCGAAAGGAATTTTATCGGGCCAATCTCGGTAATTATCTGCCATCTTTTTAAGTATGGTGACAATGGTTTTATTTGCTGCCTCTACCGCTCCGTTTGTTTGGGGACGGTAAGGTAATGACGTATGCCTTTAAATTTTATATTTTGCTAGCAAAGTAGCGGTTTCAGCTTGGAAATGGGTCCCGTGATCACTTATGAATTCGTGCGGGATCCCGTATCGGCATATAATTTTATCTTGGATAAATTTTGCAACATGCTTGGCGTTCAAGACACGATATGACTCGGCTTCGACCCATTTAGTAAAATAGTCAATAGCCACTAGAATGAAGCAGTGACCTCCCGTGCCGGACGGGTTCACTTTCCCGATTATATCAATTCCCCATGTTGAGAATGGCCATGGTGATGTCATGGTGTATAATAGGGATGACGGCATATGTTGGACATTGCCGAAAATCTGACAGTTGTGACAGTGCTTGACGTATGACTGACAGTCGGTTTCCATGCTATTCCAATAATACCCGAGTCTTGCGATTTTTCGAGCTAACATATGGGCACTCATATGCGGGCCGTTCTCGCCATCGTGTACCTCGGCCATGACCTTTTCGGCCTGTGTTTTGTCGATGCATAGGAGTAAAGCCCCCTGTGCTGTTTTTTGTACAACTGTCCATCGTTCGTGCGGATGAACTGAGTGGCCCATCTTCGTAGGGCCTTCTTGGCCCGGTTTTCAGATCCCGGAGGATATGACGTCAAGTAGGTAAGAACAGCCTGGTACCAAGGTTCTGGGTCGGTTATTTCGATGTCTTGGATGGCGTTGATATATGCCGGCTCGGACCGTCTTTCGACGCAGATCGGCATGCTAGTCAGATGTTCCGGGATGTTCAGTAAAGATGCTAATTTGGATAGTGCATCTGCAAACTGGTTTTCTTCCCGGGGCAGATAAATGTATTCCACCCTTTGAAACTGCTTTTCGAGAACCCTTACTCGCGCTTGGTAAGCTACGAGATTCGCGTTCCGAGTTTTCCATTTCTGGAGTGCTTGATTAATGACTAATGATGAGTCACCGTGGACCCGGAGGTTCGTTACTCCTAGATCAACGGCGGCTTGTAACCCGTGAATGCATGCTTCGTATTCGGCTGCGTTATTAGTTACGTCGAAGTCTAACTTGATGGATAACGGGGTGTGCTCTCCTTGTGGTGAGATCAGCAAAATCCCGACACCAAATCCTCGAAAGTTGGATGCTCCATCAAAATATAGATCCCATGTTTCTGTGTCGGTATGGAATATATCTTCGTCAGGGAAGGCTCAAGTATCGGTATGTCCTCCTTCAGGTACCGGGCTATCGGCGAGGAATTCGGCTACTACCCGGCCCTTGATGGCTTTTAATGGTACGAACTTGAGGTCGAACTCGGCTAGCATTAAAGTCCATCTAGATATTCTACCGTTGAGAATGGGCTTTTCGAACAGATACTTGATTGGATCCATTCTTGATAGTACGTGAACTTCGTGGCTAAGCATGTAATGTCGGAGCTTTTTAGTGGCCCAAACTAGAGCTAGACACGTCTTTTCGAGCATCGTGTATTTGCATTCGTACTCTAGGAACTTTTTACTGATGTAGTAAATGGCTCGTTCTTCTGAGTTGACTGTCTGGGCTAGCATAGCCCCCATGGCTGTCTCAGTCGTTGTCAAGTATAACGACAAAGGCAAACCGTGTTGAGGTGGCATTAATACCGGCGGAGATGACAGAATCTCTTTGATTTTATCGAAAGCTGTTTGACATTTGTCGTCCCATAGTACCCGTTCTCCTATCTTCAGTTTTTTGAAAATGGGCTCACATACCATGGTTAGCTTTGAAATGAACCTGCTGATATATTGGACTTTCCCGAGAAACCCCCTAATTTCCTTTTCGGTTTTAGGTGGCCGCATCTCGGTAATGGCCTTGATTTTGGCTGGGTCAACCTCGATGCCGCGCTGGCTGACGATATGGCCCAATAGCTTACCCGATGTTACCCCAAAGCTGCATTTTTGAGGATTCAGTCTCATGTTATACTTGCGTAGTCGGGTGAAGAACTTCCTAAGGGCCGGAATATGCCCGTTTCGTTCTTTGGACTTGACTATCATATCGTCCACGTAGACTTCCACTTCCTTGTGCATCATGTCATGTAACAGGGTAGTGGCGGTCCGTTGATAAGTGGCACCGGCGTTGATAAGCCCAAATGGCATAACGGTGTAACAGTAAGTCCCCCAAGGTGTAGTGAAGGTGGTCTTACTCATGTCTTCTTTTGCCATTTTGATCTGATTGTATCCGGCATACCCGTCCATAAAAGATAGAAGGGCATGGTCGGCCGTGTTGTCCACCAGTATGTCGATGTGTGGCAACGGAAAATCGTCTTTTGGGCTGGCCTTATTAAGGTCCCGGAAGTCTACACAAACTCGTACCTTTCCGTCTTTCTTGGGTACCGGCACGATATTTGCGACCCAGTCTGGATATTCAGACACTTGGATAAAGCCCGCTTTGAATTGCTTGTCGATTTCTTCTTTGACTTTGAGAGACCATTCGGGCCTCATTCTTTGGAGTTTTTGTTTTACCGGCTTACACTCGTCTTTGATAGGTATACGGTGTTCGGCTATCTCCCGGTCTATTCCCGGCATGTCCCTGTAGGACCATGCGAAGACGTCTTTGAATTCGTGGAGGAGCTCCGTAAATTGTTGCTTCTCCTCGGGGTCTAAGGATAAACCTAACTTAAGCATCTGAGGCTCTAAAGGGGTTCCCAGATTGATGGAATCGGTTTCTTCGATCACCGGATCTCGGGACTCTCTTTGTTCGAGTTGCTCGACTAGATGCTGAGGTAATGGTACCTGTTCGTCGGGTTTCTCAATGTCATTGCAAGTAAAGTTTTTGAAAATGTTTTGAAAATAAGACAAGTCGTAAGCAGAACGGTTATCGTTATTATTGATAGAAAGTTTTGAAAATAGCTCGAAGAGAGATGCCATCTGATCGCTGGTCAGAGGCGGTATGGGGAGTGCTCTCGGGACAGACTCCGAGGCTCCCAGAGGAATGCTCGAAGGGAAAGGGGTTACAGACTCGACCCTAGTACTGGACCCTCTAGACTTAGACTCAGACTCCGACTCTGACTCTGACTCTGACTCGGATTCGGACTCGTCGTCTTGCATGTCTCCTTCGCCGGTAGTGAGCTTGTAGACTCGACCCTCGCTGTCGGTCCATTTGATTGTCTTCCTCCAAGCCCGCTTTCCAGTGTCAGCCCCTACTTCAGAGATCAGCTTGGTCGGATCGAATTTATTGCTATGGAGGATCAGGTTGACTAATTCCTCCTTAGGGGTAGGAATTATCTTGCTTTCCCCGAACAAGAGCCCCAGCATGGGCTCAGCTTGGTTTGAATCTCCTTTTGATTCAGCCTGGATGAGAGTGAAGATATCATCTGGGATGAAATTGACCTCAGGATAGGTTATAGCGGGCTGGTAAAGGCCTGTTTGGACAGCTCCGAATACTGGAGTGACGAAGTTGAGTTTCGGGCTGTAGGAGCCCTTGAGGACGTTGCAGGCCTTCTGGATGCCGGCCCGGACCACATTTTCCGGGGTTAAAGCATATCCCAAGCCGAATTTCGGCTCTTCGTTATTTAAGACATCGATGATCCTGCCTGCCGGGAGACCAGGCCTTGAAGTAGCCCCCGGTAAGTAACCCAAATTCTGCAGCATTTTGTCGATGCTGGTTGTGAAATAGGGCCTAAAAAGGTATTCTTCATCGATCATTCCCACGAAGTTGAATCCTCGCGGGTCGATTGAACCGGCCGTGTTGCAGCTTGACACGGCTATTGGAGTAGCTTCAAGTGTGATGACCCCGTCTTGTAAAGGTAACTTGACCTTTCTATGAAGAGTGGAGGATACGGCCTTGACTGCGTGGATCCAAGGCCTTCCGAGTAGCAGATTGAACGATAAGGTGACATCGATCACTTGAAATTCTAGTTCTTTTTCGATTGGGCCGGTTATGATGGCTAGTCTGACAGCCCCAGCAACTGATTTCGGGCTTCCATCAAAGGCCTGGATAGTTTGTGCAGTAGGAAGATAGTCGGTCTCGGTAATGCCGAGAGCCCTAGCAGTCCTTAAAGGAAGGACGTTTACAGCTGACCCGTCATCGATTAGGGTCATGGGTAGATATTTGCCCCGGCAAATCACCGTAATATATAGGGCTAGGTTGTGGGTAGCCCTAAATGGTGGTAGATCGGACTCAGAGAAGGTGATAAGCGGGCCTTCTTCTTTGGACTTGCCTTTGAGGTGAGGCAGGATGGTGGCTACCATTTCAGCGGGGGTAACCGACGAGTCCACCTTGATCTCATCGAGAGCTTTAGTAAGTGCTGCCCGATGTTCCTGAGAACTGACCAGAAGCTGCCATATGGTAAGATCAGTTCGGACCCTCTTCAGTTGCTTGACTAGGGCCGTGTTAGTGTCTGGTTCCTCGAGTATGGAGTCCGTCTTGGCGGGCTCAGTGGCGGATCCCGGGGTTGAAGATCCGGCCGTGATGACATGAGTACCGGTTAGGGCCTTGGTTTTGGCCTTCCGGATCTCTTCGGCCGTGATGGGGACAGTCTCCCCCTTGGTCAGATAAACATCGTCTTCATCGTCATTCCATATCCCGTTGATTTGAGGAATGAAAGGGGAAATGAGATGAGTACAATCGATTATTTCTCCAGCAGAAATGGCGTGAGTAGCGAGAGGGTTGTTTTTGTTACTGGGCTTGTCGCTGGGTAACGGTATCTTCCCGCTCTCGCTCAGATCATGAATGAGATGTTTCAATTTCCAGCATTTTTCGGTGTCATGCCCGTTGCCTTGGTGATAGCGGCAATAGGCCTGTGCGTTGTAGCTTTTGGACCGTTTCTCGACAGGGACCTCTGGCATTGGGCCTATGGGTTGAATTAGGCCTTTAGAAGATAGCCTTTGTAAGGCGTCGGCATAAGTAGTCCCTATGTCTGTGAATACTCGGGCTGGAGTGTTCTTTTTGGTCGAGGTGTCTAGTAAATTAACCTCGTCGAAGATACTTCGGACCGCACTTGTAGTTGCGGGCTTACCGGAAGATGAACTGGCTCCTTGATAACCCTTTGTAGAGGCCTTAGTAAGGCTCTCTAACCTTAAGTCGTCTTCGATTCTCGTACCCATTTCGGTTAAGGTGGCGAAATTGGGTATGATAGCGTACCGGAGATGGATCCGGTAAGATGGGAGGAGATTTTTCACAAAAGCCTCCACTAATACTTTTTCGCTAGGCTTGTCGACCAGCTTGACACTTTCGGCCCTCCACCTTTGGAGGTATTTGGTGAAACCTTCCTTCGGCTCTTGGGCCATGACCTCCAGAGTACGCATGGTTGTCTGGATTTCCGCATTGTCCGCATAGTTTCGGGCGAACTCCGTTGCGACATCGTCCCAAGTTTTGTATTTCTTGGCGTCGAGCTTATAGAACCAAGCTTTTGGGTGCTTCTCTAGCGAGGAGGCAAACAGATGTTTGAACATATCCGATTTGACTCCTTTTAGGGCCATAAACTCCTTGAAGGCCCGGATATGTAATACCGGGTCTTCGGTTCCGTCGAACATTGGGAGGCCTGTCAAGTTGAGATTGGCAGGCAGTTGATCGGTCAGGGGAGAATAGGTTCGGGCATTCTCCGTATGGATCGAGTTGTGGGTCGTCAAATGGACTTGCTCTTGCAGTTTAAGGACTGCGCTAGTCAATTGGGCTAAAGGCCCATGAGCTTCATCTTCATCCTTTGGCTTGTCCTGTTCTATGGCACTAACCCGGGTGACAATGGCGATCTGGTCGCCCCTGATTTGGTCGAGTTGTTCTTGGATCTTGGCCAATGCGGTGTTCAGTTGATCAATTGAGTCCTTAGTCATGGTTCGAGTGTGAGGCGGCCTGTCTGTGAGAATACCACGTATCAGCGACCAACCCAAATCGTAGAACTAAAGTACATCCCGAGCAAGGAAGGGGAAACTAGAGAGGAAATGACTCGGAAAAGACATCTAGACGGAAGACTTGTGAATAGTGGACCTCTTTTAGGATCCAGCCGTGTGGGCTGGGCCCCGTTTGCAAGAAGGTTCACGTGAGACATTCCCCAGACTTCTAGACTCGATTGTGTAGACGGGCCGTCCCTTGTAGGAGTATGTCTTACGTAGGTGGGCTTTGCCTTAGTATAATAAGGCGGACTGGGATAGGGAAGAAATCCGCGATGTAAGATCGACAGAGTTTCGACGCTAGAAGACCTTGACGACTTAAGACACGACCCGACACTGCTAAATACGGGAAGTCCTAAGAAAAGGAAGGTTTTGAAAAATTGAATTTTTGAAAGGCCCGAAAGAATCGGGGAGAACCGGCCCTTTTTCGAGAAAGAAAACGGAAAGGCGGACCGGACGACGGGTTTGGAAAAGTTCGAAAATATTTTCGAGTTTTGAAATGGGCATAATACCGGCTAAAAATAGGCTATTTTGAGTAAAATCGTGGATCCTAAATTCGGTATATGTCCCGGGTTTTGAAAATTGGATATTTTGAAAAGGATGCAATTTTTGAAAAAAAATGACGGTTTTTGAAAAAGACTTGTAAATCAGGTAGCACGTAGTCATGGAAACAGTATAACGACGCCATGTATGCTCTAATTCTAAGTCTCGGTCAGTCTGAAAGGGTCTATACTAGTGTACACAGCCTATCGAGAATCGGGGCGGACTTCCTAAGTCGAGTTGAGCTTAGAACCTGCCGTAAAACCCATACGAATCGGCTAATGGACACCTTCGACATATCCAATTTGGACTACATCGATAGTATAGTGGGACGTCGGTCACCAGTACCGGCCCGGGAAAATATGGGGTTATGCATGAACCGTAAAACTAAAACGCGTATTGTACTAGTCAAACGATTTCTATTCGAGTCTCACCCTGAGGATGCTGAAGGTCAGTAACGTATCAGCTAATCCCCAGCGGAGTCGCCAAATTGTGGACATGACATAGGTCCACCCCGACGCGGCCACGCGCGGGTTTGGGGAGGCGAATGAATCTCCATGAGATGGTCAAATGGAAATTTAAATCGAAGTTGGAGTCGCCACCGAATTTTATGGTTATTCGGAACCGTTCGAGCCCACTCTATGTCGTAGTGGGCCGTATACAAAATACGGCCCATTTCCGATGTGAGAGTTTATTGGGCTCGTCCCTTTGCATATCGATATAGATGCCGACTTGAGCGGTTAATCGTATATTGAATGACTCTCGTTGCCAATGGTTTCGGACATCCGGAAACCACGGTTCTGAGTAAGGGGTGAGGGTACGTGTTGGGAAGTTCACTAAGAACACCCAACCCCGCCCGCACATTAGCGGCCTCTACTAGGATATCGAATGATGTTTTAATACGCGCGTTAGTAATACGATGAATGATATGCAAACATTGTTTTCCTAAACATGCGAGGAATTGAATGGGTTGCTAAGTCGGTTTAATGCATGAAAAATTTAACGTCAAAGTTGAATTTAGCATGTGAAGTTCGTTTTAGTATAATAAAACAAAAGATGAAATAAAGATGAATTTGCTACAAAAGATGAACAAACGAGTTAGTATCGATTTGTAAAAAATAATATAGCAAATAAATATATGAAATCGAGAAAATAAATATTAATCGAAATCTGAAAAATATCGTTGAAATGCTGTTTTGTATAAAAAACGAAGTTCGAAAAAATTATAAAAAAGCGGAAAAAGGGGCAGCCGGCCGCGCGGCTTGCCGGGTCGCCGGCGGGTCGCGTGGTGGCCTGCTTTGAAATCGATTTTCGAAAACTCGATGTTTTTATTAAACCGCGCACGAATATTGCATAATTCGTACTCGACTTAATATTTTCGACATTCATTATATTCGATAATTGACTATGAAATCAATATCAAATACTTCGAATAGTTTTAGAAAAGATATAAATTTTTAGAAATTGTTTCGTAGAATAATAAAATAAAACGAACGAACAAGCTAAAAAAAAACGTCTCGGATTTCAGGCCCGTGCGCGAGTCGCCTGGGCATGGCGCGACTCGCGTGCGGGTCTGTCCGGTTTTTTATTTTTTGTTCGAAATTGCTAATTTTGATAAATCGCGTACAAAATATGAATTAATTTGTACTCGATTTATGTTTTCGATATTCGTTATATCCGATATTCGATTATGAAACCGATATCGAATATTCAGAATGAATAACAAAAAAAGGTTTTGTAAAAAGAAGTTTGAAAAAGATGTAACGATTTTAACATCGTCGAGATTAAATTTAATTCTTTTAATACGATATTCAACTATAGAGTTGATATCATATTGTTAAGAATGTATAAAAATAGTTTTTGATAATATCGATGTTAGAAAATAAAATAAACGACGACCGACCCATAAAAAATTAGACGGACGAGGAGGAAGAGAGAAGAAGAAGAGAAATCGGGTTTTGTTACACCCTCAACCTACATGCTTCTGTTTACTCGGATCGGGGCTCGTCGGGACGTGGCTTAGGCACTTGGAGCGTCGAGTGTATGTTGATGAGGTGACGGTGATGCAGCTCGGTTTGGGCGAGTTTCGGGCGAAGGGTTTCGGGTTTAAATGGACCGGTTTTCCTTCGGGAATATTATCGGTTTCTCGATGTTAAGTTTGGTGCTTATGTGTGACGTGAATAATTCTGAATTTTTGATGATATATGACGATAATTTCTGAATATTTATGAATGTTAATTGTTGTTGTAAAAGTGTGAGTGCAAGGGGCTATTTATAGGAAATTCCCGACCTTGGCTAGGAGAGTTTGAACTACCGCTTTGGATAGGAAACGTAAGAAGTTGTAAGGCATGAGAATTCCACTTTCTTGTCAAAAAAGAAAGGGGACACGGCTGGTTGTGTGTTGCTCGGCCGAGTGTTTGTACTCGGTCGGGTGTTTGAATCGGTTTTTGGATAGGAAATGTAAGAGTTCGAAAGGAATGCGAATTACGTTGCTTGGTGGAGAAGCCAAAATCTCGGCTGAATGGGGATGTATTTCGGCTGATTTGGGTGTTTTGGCCGAGTAATTGGTGCTCGGTCGATATCCGATTCGGTTTCCGGATAGAATTCCTACTTGAGATCGAATTCTATCCTTAAACGGATTTGTTTAATATTTTGAAAAATTGATTTTTGTAGTATTAGAGTGAGGAATCAGCCGTGTGAGGTGTCACGGCTGACTCACGTATCTCGGGAAAATCTTTGACCGGGTTTTGACTCGGTCGCTAAAAGACGGTTTTACCCCTGGTGTCGGAATCGACCCAAATTAGTCTTATTTGACTCAAAACGACCCACTGGGCCTGATTTTGAGGTTGGTTTTGTGAGATATGTACTCCATAATGAGCCCAAGCCAAATGCCAATGATTCTGAGCCCGTTTCTGAGTATTTAAAGCACGTTTGTGTCCGATCATCATCGGGTGTTTGTCGGAAACTGCTATAGATACCTGGCGGTCAAAATGTGGGTGTCTACACGTAGTAACACAAAGTATCTATTAAAGTAACACGCTTCTAACGTTGGAGTAACACAAAGTATCTATTGGAGTAACACGTTAGTAATGTTAGGCTAACATTATTATTCATATGTTGAGTTGATAATGTACAGTGTTGGAGGCGTATAACTCTGAAATCAATGTAAGCATATTTGTATGATGTTGTTAAAGTAAAACCAAACTTTAACCAGAATAACAGTTCTATGCAATAAGAGTAACACAAAATAAATTAAGGATAGGAGAAGATATGCGGTAAATTATTATTTTTAGTTCTATATAATAACAATTTTTTTTTTTTTTAAATGAAAATATTAATTGTGAAAGAATATGTGTGTGAGAGATGGTAATTATTTTTTATAGAAGAGATATTAAATGATGAGTAAATTAAGGAGAGAGATATTTACCAAATATTGTCACTTGCTTTAATTACTCAAACGAATCACAACCATCAATCTCTTTCTAATCCAAGAGATATGGTAAGGACTCACGGACTCAATTTTAAAAGGTGGACTCACTTGATCCTTCCTCTATATATATATAGAGGTAGGTTCAAATAAGGGCACCATGTTTCGGTAAGTCTATATTAAAGTTACAGATGACATACGATAAAGTTGCATTTGTTTAAAATTGATATGTAACTATAACATTCAGCTCTTTTATCACTTCAAGTGATAAAGTGTAACACCCCTGATTTTATAAAATAAATTAAATTAAAGTTATATTCGTATTTCTGTTTTTTTTTTTTTACGATTGAACTTGTAATTCTTAAAATTATTATGAAATGAATTTATCGTTTAATCGTTTCAAACTCCTAAAATTCTATTTGACTCGGAAACTCTTCTTAAAAAAACATATTTTTATTTATGTTTCGATCCATTATATATATTTAATTTAATTCTTATCGAAAACCTATTTCGGCGATTTAAATTATAAATTCTTTTAATTAATTATATTTAAACTCGAAAATTCTATTTTCGACTCAAAGTTCATTATTTTAAAGTTTCGTCAAAATATTTATTTCCTTTCCTCGAGAAATCAATTTAATTCATTTTATCGAAAATTTATTGTTTATCGGAAAATACTATTTCATCGTCTAATTATTTATTCCTATAAGCTTCGTTTTCGTCCCGAATGCTTTATTTACCCATTTTATTTGACGGCCCAATTATTTATTAATTTTATTGATTCGTTTTTAATTCGATTTTTGTGGGTCAGTCAACTTATCGTTTCGGAATTCGGTTCCTATCCGATTCATTTAATTAAATGGTATTCCTTATTCTCTAACGTGTGCTGATTCAGCCCCTTTGTTTTTGGTTTTCCTCCACTCATTTACGTACTTCCCCACTTGTTTAATGATTAATCCCTCTTCACTTTATTACACCGCTTCACTCCCTCCTTTTCCTCTTCCTTCTTCGTCCTTCTTCGGTTTTCCCCCAGCAATCTGTTTCTCTTCTAATCTCTCTATTTCTTTTTCCCTTTGTTCGTACCGTTGTTGCTTTCCGCCAGCATCATCACCTTCATGCGTCACCTCCCTTGTCGTCTTTCTTGCTCTGCTCTCCGCCACGCAATTCGTCGCCTCCCTCTGTGTGTTGTGCGCGCTTCTGCTGTTATTCATCGCTCTGTTTTTGTCCTTCTTTGCGCCTGAATTCGTGGAGGTAATCCTCCTTCTTCTTCTCCCTCTTTGTTCTGTTCTTATGCTGCTGTGCGTCAGTGTTGCTGCGTTTTGCCCCTGCTACGGTTTTGTTTTGTGCTGCTTTGTGGGTCGATTAACCAGGCCCTCTTCTACATAATCTTATTCTTATTTTCCTTTGTCTTCTGTCCATTTCTTCTCCTTCTGTTCTTCTTTTTCTTCATTTTCCGTTCTTCATTTCTGCGTTGAAGTTTGCTCCTGATGTCGTGCTCTTTTGTGCTGATTCGGGACTGTGTCGCTGTTCGTCCTTCTCTTCTTCTTCGTTTCTGTTTATGTCGGTTACGCTGCGGCTGCTGTTTCTTTCTTCTTCTTCTTCTTCTTCTTCTCCTCCTCCTCCTCCTCCTTTGCTTGTTCTGTTTCTGCGGTTGTGCGTGTTGCTTCTTATTCTGTTCTGCTACCACCGTGTTTGTTCTGTGCGTTTTCTTCTTCCGTTCCTCGGTTTTCGCTCGTTGTAATGTTGTTGCTGTCCGTGTATGTCACTTTTGCTCCTCCTAAAGTCATATCACTTTTGTCCGTCATTATTTTTCCCACAGTTCTCGTTTTATTCGGACTCGTGTTCCCTTCTTTTCCTAGTTCCCTTCTTTCCCTTCTCCGTATCCTCATTATCCCAATCTCGTTCTTTTTCGTTTCGTGAAGGTCTCGGAGTTTTATTGAATCGGCTTTCAAGTTCTAGGTTTGAGCTTGGTCTAATCGAGAAAGGCAAGTACGTGATCGTTCGGTTGTCGACTCAAGGTAACTTTAGGACGTTACTCGATTTTATATCGTATGTTTGAGTAGTAGTATGTAGTAAATACTTTAACTTCGGTTTTCTAATTTTAGCTATTTATTATTGCTAATAATACTCCCTCCGTTCCATTGAATAGTATACATTTGTCTTTTTGTCACTATTTATAAGTATGATAAATTTCCGATATAACTCTAATATATAAGATAAAATATATTCATGTGGGATCTTGTTTAAATCGTCTAATCGAATGCATTTCGAATATCAAATTTTTATAACTTCTAGTAATACGTAACTAAAGATATAGACAAAAGGAAACGAGTATCGACATATGTGCATAAAGCAAATGGATACAAATGGTTGGAACGGAGGGAGTATTATTTTAAATTGTGTACCTTATAAATATTTTACGAGTTTTCGATATCATTTTATATATCTTTAATAATTTAATTATTTACGATCATTATAATATTTTGTTGGTTATCATGACACTATTAACTAAATGATATCGATTTCATATTTTCGTCATATTTAGTTAATTTCTAATTTTTAACTTAAAATCGTATTTTTATATTAAAATCGAGATTTGTATACTCGTTCAATAAATTAATTTCAGCATACGACTTATATTAATAAATGAGAAAATAGTCGCTTTTGTTTTAAATATATTTTTAGTCGAGACTATTTTCACTAATAATTTCTTATTTGTTTACAATTGACTATTTTTAGTAAAATCCGTATTATTTATTAATAAAAGCTATTTGCTAAAAATAATTTGAAATCTTTGTAAAATTCATTTCATTTATAAAATTCGTTGAATCCATTAATTTCGATATCATTTTCTTAAAACATCTATTTTCTAAAATTTATAATTTTAACTCGATTTCCTAATTCTTTATAAAGTACTATTCATTGACTTATTATATTTTATTTAAAGTTTGAGTAATGAATTTAGAAATATAATAAAGTTACGATAACGACGATAATAATAAAATGTTAATTTCATTAGAAATGTTATATTTATGCCTTTTCACTTATTTTAATAACTTAAGTATTTTCTATAAGACTTTCTATTTTAAGTAAGTTTCTAAAATTAGTAAGTTTCTATTTATAGAAAGTTTTCCTTTTAATATAAATGTTTATCCCTTTTTATCTCTATATTATTTACGATGATTATTTATTGAATATCGATAATGGCTTGTTTTGGAGTTATGGAATAAAGACAAGTGTGGGGTTAGAGTAATATAGTCTGAGATGTACGTTTTTGCCATCAACTGTAAGGCTGGTGTGTCTTTATTGGGCACATTGGTTGTTGAACTGAGCATGGTTTGTGTTCAGGAGAGTGTATGTTTTGACCTTAAGCTAGATACCGCATCGTGTTAGTCGACGTCAACTGAACTAGACATATTTGTTGTCTAGGAGGGGTATGAACTACTTAAACCAGGACCTCGTTGCACGCAGTCCTATTATGGTTGAGTTGCCTAGTTAGAGAATGGATTCTGTTATGAGTTAAGTCTACAGTTCTCGAAGCTAGTTTCTAGTATCATCCTAGTGAAAGTCTAGCCTTGTGTACACTGATCGAATTTCCATAACGCCAGTTTTGAATATTATTATTATCGATTGATTTTTGATTTGCAGGTTGGCAAATGTTTTAAGTTTTCTTCGAAAACCTATTTTTATTATATCGTTTTAATGTTTTTCATTTTAACTATTTTGATATAATAATACTATTATTTTCCATATGATATAATTTGGCTGGGAGAACATCCGAGTTACTCCCCACTGACGTGGTTGTTATGTTTATAACATGACAGGTATTTGCTGCTGGGTTTTAGGTGTGAGCTAGCGAGTAGCGTGGATCCTACTCTTCCTTCATTCATGTTTATTATGGATTTGTATAAACCCGGTTGGAGATTTTACATTTAGCCCTTTTGTAAAAATAGGTTTTTGTATTGACTTACCATTTCTTTTAATAAGATATAGTTTGTCAGTGTGTTTTAGTCCCACTCTACAGTGTTTCCGCCACTGTATTGCGTTAGAATTTCTAGGGGATTACATAAAGTGCAACTTTATCACTCATCTCGTGTAACTTTAAGCACTTTTTGTGTAACTTTAACACTTGACCTTATGCCCTTAAAATAGTTGTTGCCCTTATTTGAACCTATATATATATACACCCTAGTTAGTTACACATGAGGATCCATTAGCATTTCATTAGATCACATTACTACCATCCATTTCCCTTAGATCATTTCATTAGCTTAGATAAAAAGCTAGAGTTCTTCATAGTTTTCATCAATTTCTTCATCAATTCTCTAGATTTATATTCAAGCTTTATAATAATTCAAGTTTTTATTGAAGATTCTTGGAGATTATCAAAGGATTAGTGACAAATTCTTTATCATCTTCATCAAGTTTCATCTTATTTTTTATGCAATCTTTTTCATTATTGTCCTTCCTTTTATTGATGGTATATTTCTTTCCCCTCCCTAATCTCTAGACTATATTTAATTTCGTTCTTTCATTATTGCATTTTTATAGTCAATTTTGATGTTTTCTATTGTTGATGTTTTCATTGATTTCAATTTTATCATTCTTAGATCATCTTATAGTTTATTTTTTGATCGCTATTTTCTTCATTGTCTTGATGTTATTTTCTCTAGATTTCATTTGTGTTGCTCTTAGATTGTTTTTATTGTCTTATTATTTTCGTTGATCTTACTTTTATTGCTCTTAGATCGATTCTCTAGTTTATTTAGTAGATCGCGATTTCCTTCATTGTTTTGTTGCTATTTTCTCTAGATTTAATCATTATGCATGTTATTGTTGTTTTCTCCATTGTTAATGTTTTAGTAGTTCCCATTACGAATTGTGAGTAGATTTCTTGTTGGGGGGTTTAGAGAGGAGGATCTTGGGTTATTTGAATTGAGGAATTCTGGTTTGGTTGATTGCATGTTGGTTTATCTTGCTTGAGATTGTTGTGTCATTGTCGTTTTAGTCCGGCCAAGTAGATCGACCTTGACTCATTTCTATCAATATGGGGGAGCTTGGGGTAGAAATTATCTTGACTTGAGACTTACCCTTCTTCCGCGAAAGCGGGATTTTAGGTGAGTTGGGTGAAGAAACCGAAAGGTGGCATTCTCCCTCTACAAATGTTGTGACCGATCCAATTCCGATTTTCTTAGACCCCATTTTCCGATTCCCGACTTCTCCCTAACACCTTTTCCCTATTTGATCATCTCTCGTTATTTATTGCATTTTAATTTAGACTCGACCCTTCAAAACCCCCATTAGAACCCATACACATTGCTTTTACTCAATTTCGTTTCGTTCTCTGTTGACCTACCTCGACTTACAATGAATACACCTAGTTGTTTTTGTGTTGATTGCGAATCTTATAAGTATTGTTTGATCCCTCATCCTTCGCTAAACGACCGATCCGATTGAGGCGAGATCAAAATGGCGTCGTTGCCGTGGACGGCGAGTAATTGAGTTTTAGTTGTTGTGTTTGGTTATTTGCTTTAATTTTATTTTCCCCTTTTCCCTAGTACCGATAGGTGCTAGGAGACTTACCGTTTAATTGAGTTTTATGCCCAGGAGTAGGTCATCGCACTTGTGGTTCGATCCGGAACCGGAAAAGACTTTTAGAACTTTGCGACTTCGGGGAATTAACTCAACAAATAATCCTTCCACATCCTCAACTTCACAAAATTCACCACCCACCCCACCATCACCAAGAACTCCACCACCAAATTCAAACCAAACCCCTCCAAGTTCACCAAATCCAAATCCACCAACACCACCGATAAAACCAATGGCGACCGTAGGTTCCCACTCTCAACTTACACCAAGAAACACCTTCACCGGTTGATTTCGGAGAGATTCCCAAAAATTATGAATTGAAGGCTTCGTTAATAAATGCAGTCCAACAAGATACTTTCCATGGCTTCTCCCAAGAGGATGGCCAAGAGCATATCGCTTTATTCAAAGAAAAATTAGTCGGGGCCCGTTTAAATGGGCTAACATCATGCCAATTACACCGATTGTTATTCCCCAAAACATTGAGAGATGGAGCTCGTAGATGGCTTCATGGCCATCCCGATAATACATTCACTACATGAGCTCAATTATCCAATGCCTTAGAGAAATACTATCCACCTTCAAAGACCAATCAATATCGCATGGAAATACAAACTTTTAAGCAAGATAAATTTGAAAGCTTAAGTGAGGCTTGGGAAATATTTAGAGATTTATTACGCAAATGTCCTCACCATGGAATACTCGATTGGTTAACAACCCAAATATTTTACAACTCCCTTTCATCGGGAACTAAGGAAAACCTCAACTCGGCCGCCGGAGAAGATTTATGTTCCCTTACCGATGAGGCATCTAAAAGTCTTATTGAAAAGATGGCAATGAGTGATTCTAGAAAGAAAATTGAAGTGAACTCATCTAAGAGTTCTAATGAATTGAAACTTGAAGCAAAGGTTGAACAATTAACAAAGAGAATGGATGGCATGAATCCAAACCAACTCGTAGAGGTATATGCCAAATTCAAGGGAGTGTTCCAACAAGGCAACCATCACCTTCTAAGCAAGATTTGGCATGGGAAATTCAATGTGATCAATGTAGCAATTATGGCCATGATTCTAGCTCTTGTATTTCTAATGAAGAAACTTATTTTGAAGAGCCAAATGAAGTCCAAGCTATTCAAGTGTATGGGCAAAGACCTCAATTTGACCCCTTTTCCAATACTTACAATGCCGGCACAAGGTTTCATCCCAACTTTTCTTATGGGAACCAAAATGGCCAAAATCCGATGCCACGTGCCCATGGGAGTCAACCGAGGCTCTTTAACCAGAGTCAAATAAGGCCCTTTGATCAAGGTCCTCCAAAGATGCCCCCATATTTGCGTCCTCACCAAAGGAGTAACTTCAATCAACAAGGTAGTAACTTCCATGTTCCCAACAATTACAACAATTACCATAATCAACAAAATCAACAAGGGAACAACTTTAATCAAAGATACAATCAAGGGTTCCAAGGCTATTTTCAAGGTAATCAAGGTTACAACCAACAACCATACAATCAACCCTCTCAATCTTATGGTCAATCAAGTAATTTTCAATATGGTCAAGGAGGAGTTCCATGGGATAACACTAATGATTTGCAAAGAGCCATTGGACACTTATGGAGTGAGAATCTAGATACCAAAGAAAGGTTAAAGGTTTGAGAATCACAAGAAACAACAAAGGCCTTAGCCGCCCAAATTCATCCACCCCATGGTTTGCCCGGGCAACCCCAAAACCCAAGAGACCCTCCACACAAAGCAAATGCCATCATTTTGAGAGGTGGCAAAGAACTTGAGGACCCATATAAGAATTTGAATATGAACTTGAACACCAAAAGCACCACATCCAAAGTGAATCAACAAAGTGAACCACAAGCAACATCTCCCACTTTCCCCAAACAAAACTGGGGAATATAAGCGGAGTTTGATATTCTCCAAAATGTGGAGATTGAACAAAGAGAACTTTGAAGAAAGAAAAAGGAGAAAATGGAAGCGGAAGAAGCAAAAATAAAAGAGGCGGAGCGTTTAGCCGAAGAAGAAGAAGAATCCAATGTTCCACCGCCTCCCGCTTTTGTCCCACCATTGCCTTTTCCCGAACGAGCTAAGCCACACAAGGAGAATGCTCAATTTAGTCGTTTCGTGGATATATTGAAGAAAGTGGAGGTAGCTTTACCCTTCACCGAGGTAATTTCTCAAATGCCTCTTTATTCTAAGTTTTTGAAAGAAGTCTTGACTAAAAAGAGAACTATAGAAGATAAAGAATCTGCCCCTCTTACGGCACAATGTAGTGCCATTCTTATGAATCAAAAGCTAAAGAAACTAGATGACCCCGATAGCTTTTCCATCCCTTGTCGGGATGGAAATATTGTTGTTAATCAAGCTTTGTGTGACCTAGGGGATAGTGTTAGTTTGTTACCTTATTCTATTGCCAAGAGACTTATAAGTGCGGGGGAGATGAAACCCACTAGCATGTCGATTCAACTTGCAGATAGGTCCATCAACTACCCACTTGGGATACTTGAGGATGTACCCATGCAAGTTGGCAAGTATTTCATCCCCTCCGCCTTTGTTGTCATGGATATGCCCGAAGACACTATTACCCCCATTATTTTAGGTCGACCTTTCATGGCTACCGGTGGTACTATAGTTGATGTAAAGAATGGAAAGTTGTCATTTAATATAGGGAACGAGTCGATAGTGTTCCCTTTCTCAAGCTCTTAAACAACCAATGATTGAACAAATGTATTCCATTAAAGCTATTGATAGTTTGGTTGAGTATAGCTTGATAGATGATGATAAGAAAGAAGAGGAACCACTTGATTCCCCACCTCTTGAAGATGAGAGTGATCTAGCGTGTTTTATATGTGTTTACGACGGAGATTTGAGCTAGATTTGGTGATTAAAGGTGCAGATTTAGAGTGTAAATCGTCTATTTAGCTTTATCCAGGAAATTGTGTTTTATTGAAGAAAAGACGGGTTTTAGAGCTCTTAATTCCGCGATGTGTGATCTGGGCTCGAGACGGAGAGTACAAAAACAAGCCCAACTAAACCCAGGTGAAATATCAAAGCGCAGCTCGGGGACTGAAGACGGAACTGCCTCGGGTTCCGTGTTAGCTTAATTATTATTTATTACTATATTATTATTAGAGTTAATTAGGAAATTACTGGACTTTCCTATTATTATTAATATTAGACTACATATTATTAGATAGATATTACGTTTATTATTCATTATTCACGTTACTTTTCATTAGAAGAAACAAGAACCGTAATTTTCTCATGTGTAACTAATCTTCCTTCTCGGATCACGGATTTGAAGCTACTAGTTAATTGGTTGTGAGACTTTCTTAATCTTAATTTAATTACTTGAGTATTGTTTATTCCTTGTGCTAATTTTATGATTGTTGTTTGTTTAATCTTTTTGGCCAATTGATTATTTCAATCTTTGATCTATTGCAATTCTGTGTGTTTGAATTCGTAATGGTTCAATTCACTAGATCAAGTTGCAACCTTGGGACCTAATTATTTGTATGCGTTTCATCGTAATTGGGTAAAGGGGGAATAAACATATAATTCGAACCAATAACCACGTGTATTAAAGGTCGTTATTTCTATTGATTTGTTCATATCGTTCATGCTGTTATTGAATTAAATCTAGACGCGTGGATTAGGTTGTTCAATAATTAGGTTGCTTAGTATCGCGTTTCGACCTAAATAATACTATCTACGAAACAATTGGAACTTTCAGTTTCACAATAGAATACTCAAGGATTAAATAAAGGTTAGTAGTTGATGATCAATTGTTTAACTAGTTAGTGGATTTTCTTTGAGTCGAGTTTCTTAATCATCCGAATTCATCATTATTAGTTATTTTACTTTCGTTATTTTAGTTATTAGTCGATTCAACAAAAAAAAACCCCATTATTCTTGTTACGTTTATTTATTTTATTCACACATTAAGTTACCTCGCATTCCCTGTGGATTCGACACCCGACTTACCTCTATTATATTGTTAAAGGTAATAGGACTTAATTATTTATTTTTGGGAGCATACGACCTAGGCTCATCGAATTTTGGCGCCGTTGCCGGGGAAGGCAATTAGTTATTTTTGTGTGATTATTTGTTTTTGTGTGTGGCTCTTGTAAATATATACTTTAATTGAAGGTCTTTTTCTTTCTCATTTAGAGTTTTTCATGTCCCCAACTTGATAATGAGTTACTACATCACTATTTGGAAAGACTCACAGAGTATGTGCTAGAACGCAAATATTTACCTATGAATAACGAACAACTCTTGGTAGCGATTTACCATAACTTTAATCGAGCAACTCAAATCGATTTACAAGTTGAATGTGATGGTAGATTTCTTGAGTTAGGTCGTAGTGAAAAATGGGATGTGATTGATCTTTTGGTTAACAATGCTCGAGAACTAGAGATATCCACTTTATTTCTTGAAGTTCCCCAATACTTCGAGACTTCTCCTGATCATGTATTTATTTTTAGTGATGATGTGACCAAAATTGAGTATCCTACTTCCCTTAACCCATGTCGATGGTGCTCTTCTAAATGATGAGGGAGGGGATGACTCATATTTATTGACCGTGCCTTATACAAAACCCATATTAGATTTCCCCTCATCCACCTATTTTATTGATTTCTCTTTAGGAGGTGAATTGAGTGATATATTATGGGATTTGAAAGAAGCATCTATAAGGAGTATGGACACAGAAAAATTGGTTGAGATGGCGTTGTTATCTAAAGAATCATAACATGAATCCGTATTAATTTTTAAGAAATTTATAGACACGAGTAATAACGTTCTATATACCTTTATATTTATGCGGTGTGTGTGGTATATTGTTTTTGTAATGTTTTGTACGGTTTTCACTAACTCTTTTTCTAGCCTGTTTGACCGTCTCCTACGAGTATTGACTTGTTCCGATCTTGATATAAAATGGGTTACTTCATAGAGGTGTAGTGTTGTGTGACCCCTTACCGTCGTGCGGGACGTTAAATCAGCGCTTACGGGAGGCAACCCGCTTTTGTTATTTGATGAGTTTTTTTGTTTTTGAATAAGTTAGTTTGTGGACTTCACTTGAAGTTGGACGGAGGGTGCAGTCGAGAAAATTGGTCTTTTCAACCCAATTAATGAAGATTCTGCTTTTGACGTCGGGTCAATGCATTAAAACAAGAGCGCTTTCGGGAGGCAACCCGTGTCCTATATATTTTTCTTATTCTTTTTATTAAGGGTCGTGCTTCATTATATTAGGTAAGAACGAGAAATGCATATTCCAGAATCCCGTGCGACTTGCTCGAGCCCCGAGCGACTAGCATGGCGGTCCCTCGAAATCGAAGCAAAATTGAAGAAAATCGAAAAAGGGACGAAGTTCCAGCAATTCGCGCGAGTCGCGTGGACCCAAAGCGAGTCGCGCGTCCCTCTATGCTGTACAGGTCTGTTTTTCTAACTTTTAAAAAAATCAAAAAAAAAATATACAGAACACACGCAACCCTTCTTTTCCATCTTCAACTCACCATCTTCAAATCTCCATCTTCAATCCTTTTGTTTCCTCCCTCCATTAATTTACTTTTCAATCCCCTCCTTGATTTCTCCCAATTTTCAATCTCCCTCTCCATCCCCAAGTCTTTACTCAATTCAATTTATCCACCATCACCTTCCGTCTTCGCTCTTCGTCTGCGTCAGGTCGCCAGTCAGCCACCCGGTCGCTATCATCAGATCATTCCCTAGTCGTTCACGCCGGTGGTCGAGTCTGTCACCAGTCATTGCGTGTCTCGGTTACTCGGGTTTTGTGCGGAGTCGGTCGACTTTATGCCATTTCGTAAGCTTCCTTTTTGCCCTCTCCTTTTTCCTGATTTATGATTCCTTTTCAATTTCTGGAATTGGTTGAGGCGCTATGTTCAGTCATTATCTCGGGTAAGCAGTCAGCTTTGTTGTTGGTCATTTCCCAATTAAATTGTGGTGGATTAGTGCTAGGAGTGGCGTTGTAGTGTTTGTCCGTTTTGGTGATTGAAGTTGGTCAGACTTCATTGAATTGACGGTTGGAATTGGACTTGATGACACTATGAAGAATGTTGTTCTACTTCAGCATTGTTGCTAGCTAAGAATTTGTGCTAGGTTGGGTGAACAAGGGTATTGTCTTATGCATACAAGGGGTTTGCGTGAATGTCTCAATCAAGTTTTGGTTCTTTTGATAGCTAAAGTTGGAGTGGTTAACATTCTTAATGTCTTGGTTTGACTTGGTGTTGTTGTGGTAAATGTCGTGTACTGCTATGAGCCTTTGGGTTCCGGTTATTCACATTGATATTGTTTGAGATGGTTGTTGATGTTGCTATAGCCTATATTTGAGAGATTCTAGTGCTATTTTGTGGTAATATTGATTAAGTGTGAGGAGGAGGTGTGGTGCGAGATTGATCGGCGCTATTCCGATGAGATTTATTCTCTTTCTCCTTTTTTTTGAGTATGTCCTTTAACATTGAGGACAATATTTCATTCATGTGTGGGGAGGAGAATCGGTCTGATTTGTAATAGCTTTGCACTTGTGTGATATGCTTTATTCTCGTTACTTCATCATTCAAAAAAAAATGAAAAAAAATTGAAAAATGAAAAATGAAAAGAAAAAAGAAACAAAAATAAACCCGGATAGGTGAAAACCCGGAAAGGGCGCCTAGGCAAGAATGGGGATGTGGCCAGGACGGAGTGAAAACCCGAAAGGACGCTTCGGGTAAAAAGAAAAATTTGAGTTGTGTGCCACGAGAGTAGTGTGAGTGAAAAAATAAATGAAAAGCTAGAGTGAAATCCGTAAGGGCGGACACTCTAGGCAAAATGAGAGATTTAGGAAAAAAATTCACATTTACTTCTCCGTTCTTGGTGTTGGTGTCATAAGAAGGGTGACATAGAAGGTCGGTCGGGTAGGATAGTTGGTTAAGGTGAGAAGAATCGCGATGCGGATGTAGTCGTAGCACTAAATTTTATGCGATTGGAGTATTGATTTGTGTTGTATAGAGGTGTTAGGGCGTTAGGTCGATCACATGTGTGGGTTGTGGAGAATAGTGGTATATATCTTTTACCATTGGTGTCATTTGTAGCACATGTGATCATGTTTAGGATTCGGAGAAATAAGGGGCGTAGTATCATGTTTTGATATATTTTGGACTTATTTTGTGGTCACATTCATCGATTGTTGTAGAGAATTTTCATGTTATTGCGGCCTTGTGCTTAACCTTAGGATGATATAAGGAGGGTGTTTAAAGGGATGGGTTTATTGTTTGATGTCGAGCTTCCCATGTTTCGTTTGCAAGATCTTGTGTTTTATTGTTGATGTCTCCGAGTTTTGCTCGGGACGAGCAAAGGTCTAAGTGTGGGGAAATTGATCTAGCTTTTTTTATATGTGTTTACGACGGAGATTTGACCTAGATTTGGTGATTAAAGGTGCGGATTTAGAGTGTAAATCGTCTATTTAGCTTTATCCAGGAAATTGTGTTTTATTGAAGAAAAGACGGGTTTTAGAGCTCTTAATTCCGTGATGTGTGATCTGGGCTCGATACGAGAGTACCAAAAACAAGCCCAACTAAACCCAGGTGAAATATCAAAGCGCAGCTCGGGGACTGAAGACGGAACTGCCTCGGGTTCCGTGTTAGCTTAATTATTATTTATTACTATATTATTATTAGAGTTAATTAGGAAATTACTGGACTTTCCTATTATTATTAATATTAGACTACATATTATTAGATAGATATTACGTTTATTATTCATTATTCACGTTACTTTTCATTAGAAGAAACAAGAACCCTAATTTTCTCATGTGTAACTAATCTTCCTTCTCGGATCACGGATTTGAAGCTACTAGTTAATTGGTTGTGAGACTTTCTTAATCTTAATTTAATTACTTGAGTATTGTTTATTCTTTGTGCTAATTTTATGATTGTTGTTTGTTTAATCTTTTTGGCCAATTGATTATTTCAATCTTTGATCTATTGCAATTCTGTGTGTTTGAATTCGTAATGGTTCAATTCACTAGATCAAGTTGCAACCTTTAGACCTAATTATTTGTATGCGTTTCATCGTAATTGGGTAAAGGGGGAATAAACATATAATTCGAACCAATAACCGCGTGTATTAAAGGTCGTTATTTCTATTGATTTGTTCATATCGTTCATGCTGTTATTGAATTAAATCTAGACGCGTGGATTAGGTTGTTCAATAATTAGGTTGCTTAGTATCGCGTTTCGACCTAAATAATACTATCTACGAAACAATTGGAACTTTCAGTTTCACAATAGAATACTCAAGGATTAAATAAAGGTTAGTAGTTGATGATCAATTGTTTAACTAGTTAGTGGATTTTCTTTGAGTCGAGTTTCTTAATCATCCGAATTCATCATTATTAGTTATTTTACTTTCGTTATTTTAGTTATTAGTCGATTCAACAAAAAAAAACCCCATTATTCTTGTTACGTTTATTTATTTTATTCACACATTAAGTTACCTCGCATTCCCTGTGGATTCGACACCCGACTTACCTCTATTATATTGTTAAAGGTAATAGGACTTAATTATTTATTTTTGGGAGCATACGACCTAGGCTCACCAGATAGCTTACATGAAGAAAAGGTAGAACCACTACCGGTGGGTAAAAGTATGGTACCCTCTCCTTGTAATCTTGAACTTAAGCCACTCCCCTCTTCCCTCAAGTATGCCTTCCTTGAAGGAACTAATTATCCCGTTATTGTCAATGCTACACTTGTTGGTCCTCAATTGGAAAAACTTTTGATTGTTTTGAGAAAACACAAAAAGGCCATCGGGTATATAGCATTGCCAACCTCCAAGGCATAAGCCCAAATGTTTGTATGCATAGGATCGTCCTTGATGATGACCATCGTTCTTCAGTTGAGGGTCAACGTCGTTTGAACCCCACCATGAAAGAGACTGCCATGAAGATAGTCCTCAAATTGTATGAGGCTAACATTATATACCCTATAACCGGAAGTAAATGGGTTAGCCCTGTACAAGTTGTGCTGAAAAAAGAAGGAATGGCGGTTGTCAAAGGAGAAAAGCGAGAGTTAATTTCGACTAGTACTATTACCGGTTAGCGCATGTGTATAGACTTTTGAAAATTGAACACGGCCACCATAAAAGACCATTTACCCCTTCCCTTTATTGATCAAATGCTGCATCATTCTTACTTTTGTTTCCTCGATGGTCGTCCCGGATTTCTTCAAATTCTAATTCACCCCGATGACCAAGAGAATACCACTTTCACATGTCCCTATGGCAGCTATGGTTATCGAAGAATGCCATTTGGATTGTGTAATGCGCCGGGAACGTTTCAAAGATGTATGATGGCTATTTTCTCCGATTTTATTGAAAAATAATCAATGGAAGTTTTTATGGATGACTTTAGTGTCCATGGTACATCTTTTGATTATTGCCTTAAACATCTTGATCAAGTGATAGCTCGATGTGAAGAGTATAGACTTGTCTTAAATTGGGAGAAATGTCATTTTATGGTTGAACAAGGTGTTGTCCTAGGTCATATTGTTTCCAATAGGGGAGTCGAAGTTGATAAAGCCAAAGTCTCCCTGATTGAGGACTTGTCACCCCCAACAAATGTCAAAGGGGTGAGGAGTTTTCTAGGTCACGCCGGCTTTTATAGGCGGTTAAGATTTTTCTAAGATTGCCACACCTTTAACTTTTTTGCTTATGAAAGATGCACCTTTTGTGTTCGATGACTTGTGTCTTGAGGCCTTTTGCAGAATAAAGACCGCTCTCACCACCGCACCGATAATCAAAGCACCCGATTGGAACCTTCCATTTGAGATCATGTGTGATGCCTCCGATTTTGCCGTTGGTGCCGTTCTAGGCCAACGGGTGGACTAGAAGCTAAATCTGATATACTATGCATGTAAGACACTTGATGAAGCCCAATCAAGATACACCACAAGCGAAAAAGAGATGCTAACCGTTGTCTATGCTATGGAGAAATTTCGAACTTATGTTACCGGTTCCAAAGTCATTATTCATACCGATCATGCGGCAATTCGTTATATCATGTCCAAAAAGGAGACAAAGTCCCGACTCTTTCGGTGGGTTCTCCTTTTACAAGAATTCGACAATGAAATTAGAGACAAAGCCGGATCGGAGAATTTGGTAGCGGATCACCTTAGTAGACTAATGGTTAGTAGTAGTAATGAAGATGATGGTATACCCATCAATGAAGCTATGAGAGATGAGGCCTTGATGGCCATTGCAACTATTACACCTTGGTATGCGGATATCGTCAATTTCTTAGTATCTCATTATATATTCCGGACGATTATATGAAACAAGAGTGGACGAAACTACGTTATGAAGGCCGACGCTATTATTGGGATGAGCCCTGTTTGTTCCGTCGATGCATAGATGGTATTTATCGCCGATGTGTTACGGCCGACGAAGGATTTAATATTGTGAAGCACCTCCACTCGACATCTTATAGTGGACACTTGGCCAACCAAAAGACAATTGCCAAGGTTCTCCAAAGCAGGTTTTTGTGGCCTTCCATGTTTAAGGACATTCGAGCCTTCATTCTTACATGTGGCGCTTGCCAAAGATGTGACTATATAAGAATAATAAATGAGATGCCCCTTCAACCCATTCTAGAGATCAAATTATTTAATGTTTGGGGCATTGATTTCATGGGTCCGTTCACATCCTTTTTTGGCAACAAATACATCCTAGTCGCGATTGATTATGTCTCAAAATGGATTGAGGCCGTAGCTTCCCCTACCAATGATTCCAAGGTAGTAATTAAACTTTTCAAGAATGTAATTTTCCCAAGATTCGGTATGCCTGGAGCCATAATTAGTGATGGAGGCTCTCATTTTAGGAAAGATACCTTTGAACACCTTCTTAGGAAATATGGTATCACTCACAAGATGTCCCTAGCCTACCACCCTCAATCAAATGGGCAAGCCGAGATGTCCAACCGTCAAATCAAGGGAATTTTGGAAAAAGTTGTAAATACAGACCGAAAGGATTGCTCATTGAAGTTAAATGACGCCCTTTGGGCATTGAGAACGGCTTACAAAGCGCCGATTGGAACCACTCCTTATCGTCTTGTGTATGGTAAAGCTTGTCATTTACCGGTGGAATTAGAACACAAAGCCAAATGGGCTATCAAAGAGCTAAACTTCGACGAGAATGTTGTTGGAAATAATCGCCTTATCCAACTACAAGAATTGGAAGAATTGAGACTTGAAGTCTACAAAAATTCGAAGATCTACAAGGAGCGAACACGCAAATGGCACGATTCTAAGATACTTCGTAAGGACTTATCTGTTGGTGATAAGGCATTACTCTTCAACTCTCGTTCTAAGCTTTTCCCTGGTAAGTTGAAATCAAAATGGTCGGGTCCATTCGAAGTGACCAAGGTGCAACCATATAGATCAATAAAGATATCTAGCCCGGTAACCGGAAAATTTATGGTTAATGGGCAACGCTTGAAAATTTACCATGCCAGTCACGTTCGTGAGACCTTTGCCACCGTGAAACTTGGTGAGCTCCCGTTGGGGAGCGTTGTTTGATCCCCTCCTCAAAATTGAAGTAGGTTTGGTGGTATCCTCAACAACCACCTTGTATATATGTACCATATTCCTTGTGTTTTTAGCTTTGTTAGCTTGCGATGAATGGATGAACTTGGATTTCATCTTGGAGCATTTATTTGGATGAAGATCAAGCTTTTGGAGAAGTTATGGAGCTAAATTTGAAGACCACAAACATGTTTGTGGGAGAAATTGATTATGTAATGTGAGTCGAGTTGTTATTTGAAACTTTAGGTGATTATTGAAGAGCCATGAAATGGCAAGGCAGAAAAATGAAGCGTACACGACCGCCGGACGAAACTTCGCCCGGTGAGATTATTGAAGGTTTTCCGTCGGTTGAAACTTCACCCAATGGAATATTTGCCACGCCATGGGATTTGCTGAAGATTTTTCCTCGGGTGAAATTTTACCCGATGAGGTTATGACTTGGCGAAACTTCGCCCTACGAAAAAATCCCAGATTTGCCAGAGCTGCTAGAATTGACCAGAAGCCGTCAGGCGAAACTTTGCCAGATGAGATTTTCACCGGATGAAACTTCACCCGTCATAAATTTTTTGCAGAAATGGAATTTCACGAAGAAAACCCGTCGGGTGAAACTTCACCCGATGGTGCTTGACCGGGTGAAACTGCGACTTTGGCCGAATCATCTATACACTATTCACTGACTACATATCAATTGATCCCTCCTTCCCAAATATCTCACATAACTTTCCCTCCAAAACACAAACACCAAATTTTCACAATCTACTTTAAAACTTTCATTTTCCTTCTCAACTACCTTTATTATATCCCCTTCACCTCACATTCATTCCATCTTATCACTCTTCTCATCATTAAGACACCATCTTCCATACCCCAACCTCATTCATACCTCCATTCCATCTTATTTGGGTGATATCTTTGGGTTTTTGAAGAGGTGAAGCTTAGGTTTTTGGGATCATTCTTGCAAATCTATTATTATGGAGACAAAAGCAAGACGGGCCGCTCGTAAGCAAGGTATGGCTTCAACTTCTAAGACTTCTAAACCTTCTAAATCTTCTACATCTTCTAAGTCTCCTAAGCCTACAAATTTGCCTTGTCTTAATACTTCTTTGTCTCGTACCTTCTCTAAAAAGATCTTTCGGAGTACTAGGTGGCCTTGTCCCCACACAAACACCAATCTGGGAATAGTAGACGACATCAAGGAATTATTATCGAGAACCGGAACTAGCGAGCTCTTAAGCCTTGTTTCTTTTACCTACAAAGACTTGACTTGTGAGTTCCTAGCTAGTAACTTTTACCATTGACAATCCGACCACACCAAGAACAATAAAATTTAGACTATTCGACAAACCCCATCGTTTGACTATTTCGGAGTTCGGCCTCACGCTAGGCCTACCCTCATCAGCTACTGGACTTAGTGAACTCTCGAGCGACATACAAGCTTGTGTGTCTAGGAGAGACCTTTGGAAGCACATATCACGCTGAAAAGGGGGTTATGAGGCTATTTTATCCTTTGCCTTGGAAATCCGAACCCCACAATTTGCTACTTTTGCGAGATGCTCCCCCACTGCTTGTTACCCTCGGCCGATAATATTTATACTCTTAATGTGTGTGTCTTGCAATTAATCTGTGACTCTTTGCTCGGTAACCCTAACCCCTTAGACCTACCACTTGTTGTGGCGTTGCACTTTCACCGTATCGTTATTAACCAACACCCCTCCTTAGATTGTGGAGGTCTTGTGACAGTACTTGCGAACAAATTGGGTTATTCGACCGACCACCTGACCCCGCTTGACAATTCCATTTGGCTTGACGAGACCTATTTTCCGACTTGGATTTTTCATGTACCTCATCAGCACCTCGTCTACATTAGCCATGGAAGAGCTTTAATCGTTACCAACATACACCGAACCACTATCCTTGTTCACCACAATTGGGACCTACCTTTGGGACCTGGTGAATTCCAACTGACCAAGATTGAGTCGGGAGGAAGGGGAGTTTGGGAGTATGCGCACTACACGTTGCCCAAAGGTCGTACGATCTACGACTTTTGTGAGATTGAATCTGGCTATGCCCTCTCGCTTAGCGACGGTCCAGAGGAGTTTTCTCCCGAGCCATCCTCCGAGGGTATACCCTTTTACTCTGGGTCTCCTAGTCCGTCCTACGGGAATGATCCTTCGGACTAGACCTTCTCCCGGAGTCGGTAGGTAGGGTGGTGTGCATGTGTGTTGTGTATATGTGTGTGGGTTGGGTCAGTGAGTCTTTAAGCATCTAAAATTGCATGTCCGTGGGTTAATTCCGTTTCTTGTTCCTCTTATTCCTTGATCATTGTGATTGATTTATCTCTAACATAACTTTGGAAGCTGTCCCATTGTCCGATTGTTGCGGTCGAAATGGCCTTGGTATTGCTCTCGGTTTCTAGGTGACGTGATTACGCCATTGACCAGTTTGAATATCCAAATTCTTTTCATTTTTCTCAAAAAAAATTCTTTATCCGGGCTAGGTGACGTGACTACACCTATGCCCAATTTTTGACCCTTTCTTTTAATTTCTTTTCTTCCATTCCACTTTCATTTTCTTAGTCACTTGGCTAGGGTCTAGGTGATATGATTACACCTAGGCCCGCCACCCTTTTATCGCTTTCTTTTTCGTTTATCTTTTTCAAAAATTTCGAAAAATCCAAAAACATTTTTCTTATTTTTTTTTTCCGTCTTTTTCCATCTTCCCCTACTTGTCCATTAAGAACAATGTACAGTTTTAGTGTGGGGGAGAGATCTACTATCTTTTACAGTATTTTCAAAAAATCTTTTCAAAACCCATAAAAATTTGAAAAATTCTAAAAACCAAAAACATTTTCCTTTTCATTTTCTTTTTATTTTCTCGTTTTCGTGTCCTTTGTATAGTCTTGTTCCTTGCTCTTACCGGAAACCACCACCTCGATAGCACAAGTTGAGGAAATTTTGGAAGCAACCCAGGCCACTAGGTAACTTCTTTCCTCTTCGCTTTCTTCTTTACTCCAGTAGAGGAGTTAGGTTTTTGCTATTGGGAGGCTCTCGAAGATGAGCATTTTGGGTGTTGTGGTTTATTGTGTGCTTGATGTCGATGGAGTATGGAGTGCGTGACTTTTCTCGTATTTTCTTTTATTTGCCTTTTATTTTTCTCGTGTTCTTTTTGCTTTTGTATAGTGTGTCTAGGATTAAATGTTTTTGAAAACCCGATTACAAACTTATTACAAGTGTTTACATTCCATTTTAGATAACCCTTAATCTAGTAGAAATGTAGAATGACTCTAAAACAATGAACTTGTTGATCTTTTAGCTTGAGTCCATCTTTTCTACTAGAGGTTTACTTCGGGGTTTCCACTTGACCACCATGACCACCCATGGAGGAATTAGGTCTTGGTTTCCGCATCCCGTTTTCTAGGTGACCTTGCTCGAATGACCATTGTACCTTTAGTCCAAATTTTTTCTGCCTTTTTGTGAGTTATCCGAGAATGGCACGCGTTCTCGATTGCCTATTTTTCCTCCACCTATACATCACCACAATAAGTTTACACAAAAATAACCTCCAAGCTTGGTTTTGAACCACATCAAAAAGCCAAAAAAATGGCAAACCAAAGCAAGAGAAAAGGGCACAAAAATATGAAAAACAAAGGAGAGAAAAGGAGCTTCAAATCAAAATCATATCATCGAAAACATCTCGTTAAAAAAAGAAAAAAAAAGCCCTTTGATCGACTTTTTGACGTGAAGTGCCTACTAAAGGACCGAGTCCCGAGGAAGGAAGATAGCGGTGATTAATCGATCCACCCCAAAAATTGTAAACACTCCACTTTTTTTTTGGGCTAATTTTGGAAATTTGAGTTTGGAACGACCCTCTTGGCCTTAGCTAAAGAGAGCAGGATTGTACCTACCTACAGTGTCGAACGACTCCATGGTTCACTTATTCCACACCGTTTAACACCCAGTCGTACCCCTTTAGAAGATTAGGAGGACATAACTAAGTCATCAACATCCTTATTGCTTTAATGTCATACTATTAGGCTTTGGTCCTTGTCTACGTGAATAATTTATCTTGGAATGTTTACGATTGTTTTAGGTAAGTAATCAGTGTCTTCCCCGCCGTCTCGATGAGGGATTCGGTGTTTTATTTTTCCTTTGGATGCGTCTATTCTTTCGTGTTATGTGTTTTTGTGTGTTTAGTCCCTTCCACCGTTTTGAGCAAGCCCCAACTTGCCTTGCATGAGAGTACTCTACCTCATGGGTATTCCGATGTGAGTTGAAGGGACCGAGCGGGCCAGTTAATTGCCCCGTATCGTCTTAGCATAGTCTAGCTAGTAGTAGTAATTTGTAATTTGTTTTTAGGTCTTTGCTCGAGGACGAGCAACGGTTTAGTGTGGGGGATTTGATGTGTGCTAAAGTTAGACCGTTTTTCCTCTCATTTAGACTCCTTTTTCCTTCGTTTTGCAAGATTAGAGTGCGATTATCGCCTTATTATTAGTCTTTCTCACATTAGCATCCCTCTTGTGCATTTTAAGTGGTTTTGGTAGTTTTTCTACCTATTTTGATAGGATTTGACACCGAAAGCATGATTGAGCTTCCATGAGCACGAGGGGAATGTTGTCCATAGAACAACACACAAAACTTAAAGTTCAAAGCCATCCAATCAAACAGCGAAGAATGAGACAATAAAAGAGGCCAGGAAACCATCAGGTGAAGTTTCACCCGATGAGATACGACCGAGAGAAGTTTCGCCCGACGACAGTTTTACCTCCCCGAAGATCTTCAGAAAAACTTCTCCAGCGGGCGAAATGACCTGGCGAAACTTTCACCCATCGGGTGAAGTTTGGCCCGACGATAAAGATGTCCAAAAACGCAAATCTGGAAGAAAGTTCACCGGGTGAAGATTCACCCGGCGGTATTGGCTCGTGATCGGCAGATTTCACAGGGTGAAGTTTCGGTGATCTAGGTTGGTCCGGGCTCTCGCAACTTAGACCCACCTAGAGGTTCTACCTAGAACCCATCTCGGCGACACACATGACAAACGGGGTTCTAGCGCGCTATGGTGGCCTAGGTCGCATCCGGGCTCTCGCTACGTAGACCGACCTAGAGGTCGTCCTCACCGGGCTCTCGCAACTTAGTGAGGGAACCGAACCCACAAACAAACTATCACCCACAAGAGAAAGGCAAGAAAAATCAAGTATATGCATCTACTAGTCAATCAAGCATTTCAACAAACATGTGATGTGCACCAAACCAAGAGGAAACCCAAATCTTCCACCAACATCTCCAACAATCCCTTAAGCACCCAATTAACACCCTAATCACCTTACTAACTCTAGCTAGAACACTACTCTAACATAATCCAACTAAAACTAACAAGAACAAGAAGATCTACATAAGAAACCAAACATACATAAACAAACTAGTAATAACAATGAACTAAGAACAATAAAATCAACTAAAGATTCAAACTTGAATAAACAATAAAGGATTAAGAGTAAAAGGAGAAGAATATTGTACCAAACTAGTGGAGAGGAAAGAACAAAACTTGCATTAATGAAGAAAACCCAAAACAAACATCCAAGGTTGTCAATCTTGGATGGTTCTTGAAGAATTCCCTTAATACAAGTACTAAACTAGGATTAACTACTAATTACCGAATAAACACTAATCTAATCTAATCTAACCTAAAGTAGTCTAGGGTTTTAGGAGAAGTGAAGAATATAACATAAGATGGTGTCTTAATACAAGAGGGGGGTATATATAGGGTTACAAGTGGAAAGGAATTGAAAGAAAGCAAGGCGGAGCTGTAGCAGGCCCGTCCCGGCCGAGACGAGGTGGTCCCGGTCGGGATGGGGTCGGTCTCGGTCGGGATGACCTGCTCCCGGTCGGGATGGGCAGTCAGTAGGCTCATCTTCGTTTCCTCCTTCATCCCGGACGGGATGAGGCCATACCCGTTCGAGATGAGCCTTGTAGGCCTCCAATATGAACTTTTTGGTCCCTCCTTGCTTCTCATGGGCTTCCCATCGATTCTCAGGACTCGGGATCGGGTCTCGGAGGCTCGGGATTGGGTCCCAAGGTCTCGGGGTCGATTCCAAGGCATCGAATCATCGTTCCTTTACTCCGTTGGCTCCAAAATGTGTATGTACAGAGTCGGAATCGCTCCAACTCTTCCAAATCGGTCTCGGGAACCTGAAACGAACTAAAGGAAGCATAAGTAGCCCCTAAACCGCTCCCAAGGAGCGATTCTACAAGGAAAATGGGACCAAAACGCTACAAAATAGGCACTACAAACCACACTTATCACTAACCTTAGGTTATCTTCGATCCTGGTGCCCATTTCAGTAAGGGCAGCAAAATTGGGGATGATAGCATACCGGAGATGGACCCGGTAGGATGGGAGGAGGTTCCTGACAAAGGCCTCCACCAGCACTTTTTCGCTGGGCTTTTCGACCATCTTCATGCTCTCAGTCCTCCATCTTTGCAAATATTTTGTGAACCCTTCTTTGGGCTCTTAAGCCATTACCTCCAGAGTACGCATTGTAGTCTGGATTTCAGTGTTATCGGCGTAGTTCCGAGCAAACTCGGTAGCCACATCGTCCCAAGTTTTCTATTTCTTGGCATCGAGATTGTAGAACCAAGCCTTAGGATGTTTCTCCAAGGAAGAAGGGAACAAGTGCTTGAACATAGTTGAATTCACTCCCTTGACCGCCATGAAGTCTTTAAAAGCCCGGATGTGGTGGACCGGGTCTTCGGTACCCTCAAATATAGGAAGTCCCGTCAAGTTGAGGTTAGCAGGTAGCTCGTTATCCAAAGGTGAATAAGTACGAGCATTTTCGGTGTGGATCGAGTTATTCGTCGATAGGTGGACCTGTTCTTCGAGCCTACGAACAATACTAACCAGCTCAGCCATGGGCCCGGCGGGCTCACCTCCTTCGATAGGGACCGTCTTCTCTACGGTGCTTAGGCGGGTGGATAAAGTCGCTTGATTGGCCTGGATGGCGGCCAACTGGGTCTCGATCTTGGTCAAAGCATTTTTCAACTCGTCCATTTTGCGTTGATGTCTGGTTTCGGGTGGCCTGTCTGTAAGAACACCACGTAATCATAAACTGGCCCAAAATCCCGAAATAGAAAGCACATCCCGAACGAGACTAAAAGGGAAAATGACTCGGAAAGGACACCTAGACGGGTGACTTGTGAAATGGGGGTCTTCCTTAGGATTCGGCGGGTGGGCCTAGTCCCGTTCGAAGGAAGGTTCCCGTGAGACATCCCCAGACATTTGGACTCGATTGTGTTGACGGGCCCTCCTTTGTAGGGGTTTGTCCTACGTAGGTGGGCCTTGCCTTAGTCTAATAAGACGGACTGGGATAGGGAAGAAACCCGTGATGTAAGATCGACGGAGTTTCGACGGTAAAGACCTTGACAACTTAAGACTCGACCCGACACTGCTAAATACGGGAATTCCTCGAAGTGGAAGGTTTTGAAAATTGATGATTTTTGAAAAAGGACCGAGAAAACTCGGTGGATGGCCCAAATTTCCGGAAAAAAAAGGGATGAAAAGTCATTGGGCCGCGGGTTTTGAAAATTCGAGTTTTGATTTGGGCAGCATACCGACTAGAAAATAGGCTATTTTGAGTAAAATCATAAGTCCTAAATTCGGTATGTGTCCTGGGTTTTGAAATTGAATAGTTTGAAAAAGATGCAATCTTTGAAAAAAGACGGTTTTTGAAAAAGACTCGGAAACCAAGTAGCACGTAGTCACACAAACATTATAACGACGCCATGTATGCTCTATACTAAGTCTCGGTCGGTCTATAGAGGGTCTATACCAGTGTACATAGTCTAGACATTGATCGGGACGGACTTCCTAAGTCGAGTTGATCTTAGAACATGCCGCGAAACTCACTCGAATCGACTATAGACACCTTTTGACATATCCATATTGGAGTACATCAACGGTATAATGGGACGTCGGTCGCGAGTACCGGCCCGGGAAAATATGTGTTATGCATGAACCATAAAACTAAAACGCGTATTGTATTCGTCAAACGATTCCTATTTGAGTCTCACCCTGAGGATGCCGATGGTAAGTCACGCATCAGTTAATCCCCAGCGGAGTCGCCAAATTGTGGACATGACATAGGTCCACCCCGACGCGGCCACGCGCGGGTTTGGGGAGGCGAATGAATCTCCATATGAGAATAGATCGAATTGAAATTTAGGTCTATGTGGAGTCGCCACCGAATTTTATGGTTATTCGGAACCGTTCGAGCCCACTCTATGTCGTAGTGGGCCGTATACAAAATACGGCCCATTTCTGATGTCAGAGTTTATTGGGCTCGTCTCTTTGCATTTGATACCGATACCGACGTTATCGGATATCGTGTATTGAATGACTCTCGTGCGCCAACGGTTTCGGGCATCCGGAAACCGAGGTTCTGAGTAAGGGGTGAGGGTACGTGTTGGGAAGCCCACAAAGGACACCCAACCCCGCCCGCACATTAGCGGCCTCTACTAAGAATTCGAATGACTTACAATACGCGCGTTAGTAAAACGGGAAAATGATATGCAAAGATTTATTTTCCCTAAACATGTGAATTGAATTGAAACGGGTTTCTAAGTCGATTTAATGCAATTAATTCTACGTCAAAGTGGAATTTTAGCATGTGGGTTCATTTAGTACAATAAACGAACAATAATTAAATTGACAAAAGAAATAACAAACGCGTTAGTAACGATGTAATGATTCAACGAATAATAACGGTTTGTGCAAATATGAGATGAGATGAAAAGGTGCAAATATGAGATGCATGGTTTGAAAAGATAGTAATACACATGATTAATTATGCACGTGTTGACTTAAGTCGTAAAATACTATCGAGTTTAGAAAATAAAAGAATGTACGACTCGTTGTTTTGGTCGCGATGAGGCTACTCGGTCGAGTGGTCGATGGACTCGATCGAGTAAACCTATAAAAAGCGATTCTGTTTTGCGTTATGGACCATACTCGGCCGAGTTATTGCCCAACTCGGTCGAGTGCATGGTCACTCGACCGAGTCACTGTGAGACTCGATCGAGTGGGGGTCGTGATAAGCGTTCTGACTCGATTTTGTGATGTCACTCGATCGAGTGACTAAGGCACTCGGTCGAGTGGCATCTGTACGAATTGTAATCCGTTTGCAATTTAATTGTTGATTTTGAAATTGCTTTTGATTTTTGATGAATCGACGGTTTTACCGAATTGGGCATAAGTATTGCGTGACCTATGCTCGATTCGGGTTTTTTATAAATCGTTGATTTTGTTAAACCGAATATAAATATTGTTGAATTTATACCCGATTCTAAATTTGAATACTCGTTGTATCCCATATTCGATTATTTGAATCGATATGGAAAATTAGAGTGAAGTAGAAAAAATAGATTAATTAATTTTAGTCGCTTTAAATTAATTATCGTGATATGAACAAATCACGTTAATTAATTCATATGACTTGATTGTTAGACTCGATATCCAATTATGGAATTGGTACCGAATCTAAAATCGACGCTTTACTTGAATAAAAAAGGACTTGATTCCCTCGACTTCTCCGACATCGAAATAAATCCCTAGGGATTGTGATGTCGGATCCGTGTCAACGGGTTTCGACCCTTATTAAAATTGATTTTAAAAAATTGATGAATGCAAGATTAATGATGATGACTACAAAAAATAAAAAAACGAATTATTGCTTAAGTTAACTTATCTCAATAATCAAATAGTCGGGATATCGGAATAAGTGACCGGCAATGTTGTGTGCAGTACACTTGTATATTCGGGTTTCCTTATTCCGATATCCTTCTTATTCGACACAAATCGATAAGTATTTTAATGTTTTGATGTTAATAGTATTATCGATATTACGACGCGACAAACAAAATAATAAAAAAAAGATGAAAAAAAAACGCGAAAAGGAGGACAAAGATGACGAAGAGAGAAGAGGAAGAAAATAGAGGGTTTTGACACCCTCAACCTACATGTTCTTGTCTCGGCGCGGACTCGTAACCGTGGCTTCTACACAAGAGTCTTCGAGGCTTTACGTAGGTTAAGTTATGGTGGCTCGGGATTGATTCCTAAAACTAGGTTTTAGGGTTTTTTGCTACTATTGAATTGCTAGGGTTTGATTAGGGTTTGTAAAGACGTAGTGTGTGTAAGTGTAGGGTTGTTCTAGGGTTTCGAAAAAAGTTGTTCAAAGTTGTTGCATGAGGGTTGCTTATATAGGCAAGGCTAAGGCACCCGAATTAGGGTTACTCGACCAAGTAGAGGGCTAACTCGGTCGAGTGGCCCGTGAAGCCAGACGTCGGGCCCGAAATAGGCCCACTCGATCGATCGAGTGGGTCACTCGATCGAGTGGCCCAGCTGGGTCGCGCAGGTCCATTGACTTTGGACCGTGACCTTGACTTTGATGGGTTTTGTATTTGACTAGGACTTTTGATGATTGATGGGTTGTTTTTTATGTCTCGGAAACGATTTTGGCCGGGGTTGACCCAATCGTAAAAACTCGGTTTTAATTCCGGTGTCGGTTTTGGCCCAAATTAGTCTTGTTTGACTCGGAATGATCCACTGGGCCTGGATTTGAGGTCCGTTTGGTGAGATTTGTACTCCGTAAATGTGTTAGCCAACGGTTAATGGATTTGAGCCCGTATCCGAGCGCATAGAGACATGTTAGCGTCCGATCATCATCGGGTGTTTTTTGGAAACTGCCATAGACACCTGGCAGTCAAAATGCGGGTGTCTACACATTGGCAACGAGAGTCATTCAATACACGGTATCCGATAATGTCGGTATTGGTATCGTAATGCAAAGGGACGAGCCCAATAAACTCTGACATCGGAATTGGTCCGTATTTTGTATACGGCCCACTACGACATAGAGTGGGCTCGAATGGTTCCGAATAACCACAAAATTCGGTGGCGACTCCTATTTCGATTTAAATTTCAATTTGACCATCTCATATGGAGATTCATTCGCCTCCCCAAACCCACGCGTGGCCGCGTCGGGGTGGACCTATGTCATGTCCACAATTTGGCGACTCCGCTGGGGATCAACTGATGAGTCACTTACCATCGGCATCCCTAGGGTGAGACTCGAAAAGAAATCGTTCGAATAGTAATGTACACGTTTTAGTTCAATGGTTCATGCATAACCCATTCTTTCCCGGGCCGGTTACTTGTGACCGACGTCCCACTATACCACGGTGCGTTCCTACTTGGACCCACTAAAGACTTCGATGGCGGAACTCGCATGGGTTTTACGGCAGGTTCTAAGACCAACTCGGCTTAGGAAGACCGTCCTGATTTGCGAGAAAGCTATCGTCGTTGGTATATACCTATTAGACCGACCGAGACTTAGACTAAGAGCATACATGGCGTCATTATACTGTCTCTGTGACTACATGCTACTTGATCCGTGTCTCGTCTTTTCAAAAACCGTCCTTTTCAAAAAAATTGCATCTTTTTTTTAAACCTATCCATTTTCAAAACCCGGAAAGCTCCCGAATTTAGGACTTATGATTTTGACTCAAAATAGCCTATTTTCTAGCCGGTATGCTGTCCAATCCTTTTCAAAAATTCAAAAATCTCGGCCCGATAACACTTTTTTTTCGATTTTCAAAAAAGTTCGGGCCTTCCAATCCGACTTTGCTCGGGTTTTTCAAATCCAAATTCTCTTTTCAAAGCTTTCTTCTTCTTAGGACTTCCCGTATTTAGCAGTGTCGGGTCTTGTCATAAGTTGTTAGAGTCTATAGCATCGAAGCTCCGTCGATCTTACATCACGAGTTTCTACCCCATCCCAGTCCGCCTTATTTGTCAAGGCACGGCCCACCTACGTAGGATGAACTCCTACAAAGGGAAGCCCGTTTACACTTTCAAGTCTAAAGCCTAGGGATACTCACATGGATCTTCCTTCGAACGGGACTAGGCCCACTTTGCCAAAATCCTAAGGAAAACCCACCGTCCACGAGTCACCCGTCTAGGTGTCTTTTCCGGGTCATTTCCTTGTCAGGCTTTTTCCGCACTCGGGGGCTATTCTTCAGCGTAGCGATCAATCACGGTTACTCTAAGAGTCGGGTCTTACACGTTTTGTCTCATGTACCCCACTTTCAAGTCACTTAGATGTCACACCATCTGAGTCCTATCAGAATTTTTAGTCTCACTTGGGGGCTATCCTCCACCCGAGCAATCGACCACGATCGCCCTAGGGAGTACCCCACATCCATCCTACACCGGCGTCCTTATGATGCCTTCTTCGAGTCGTACCTATGCTAAGAACACTCGAGTCACCTAGGGTTAGGTCACCATGGTTGGGCCAAGCACGCGACACGGTCGAACACGGTCGCCCCATTTTCAGACTCACCTTTCCGCATCTCGAGTCCAAGTCGCGGTCGTTACTTTGTCTAGGTCAACGTTCGAGTATCCCGATCCAAGAGTCTTTGTCATCCCGTCACCCCGGGCCATGTCTAGTTTGACACCCTCTCTTGCATTTGCGCAAAGCCGAGTTTAGGCGAGTCGTGGCACCTGTCGAAGACCTTACCAAAAAAAAAACAACCAACCGAGCGTCCAAAAGTCCGAATTTGATTCGAGTCTAAGTCTAAGTTCGAGTCTAGGATGCCCTACATCCTCATTTCCAAATCAGAGTCAGAGTCATTTGCATTCTGTCATCGTTCAATATTTTATTTCCCATATATACTTTCCTTATGTGTTTCCGAGAACATGATGAATACCGTCATACATTGTGAGCACATGCACGTGACTATTATAGGCCCATCTATAACGACTGCAGGAAACCGAGTCCGTGTTTTCCTTTACCTGTTCCATGTCTGACATAGAAAGCCACATAACCACCCTTAGTAGGAGCGGTATCGAAACCTATGACAAATCTAGGTAGTCTCCTAGTTTGGGTTCAAGACGAGAGGCAAGCCCATTTCCCACAATAAACACCCATCCAACAAGATCAACCAATCCCTACCTTAGGTGTTAGTCTGACCAATAGAAAAAAACTGGACAAAAAAATCAAAAGTCCAAGAAAAAAAAGCAAAAGGCCAAAACAAAAAAAGCTGGCCATGATCAAAAAAGAAATTATCAACATCCCTCGACCAAACACGGTCAACTCAAATGAAGAATCTCATGACCGGAGCTAAGGGGTCAACCCAAAGAATTCAAAAACCCATGACCGTAGTTAGCGATCAACTCAAGTGAAACGGTCAATTCAAAATTATCAAAACCCAAACCATCAAATAGGGGAGAAACAATCAAGCTGGTCAGCTAGCACCACATCTAGCCTTCCCACATTACAACCCTCAAGACCTTCTCAAGACCTAGGCTAGAGACAGCCCGGAATTTTGAGGATTCAAGCTCCATAGGATATCCCTAACCATTAGGGCCAGACATGGAAACCAGATCTCGCATTATCAAACCTACCCCGATCGAAGTTCGGGTCATTATTACTCAACTTCCCCCTTTCCTACCACATTACAATACCTTACCCTCGAAGCCTTAGCTCCACAAAATCGAGCTCCAGATTTCGAATCATCAAAGCCACTTGCTTCCTAGCACCACATTTCCATAAACATCTAAACCAGTTACCACCCCAAACACGGGAACTCAACTTGCGGTCAGCATAGAACATGCCCAAATAGTTCACACCACCCCTGGGGGCTACCCCGGAAAATGCTCACAGTCACAGGATCAACATCCTAACTATTCTAGCCATTTGGTCAAGACATCATAGGGAATGCACCTAGCCTACACCATTGCTATGGCTAGTTACACACAAAGCCCTAATAAACTAGGCACCATAATACATTTTTCAACACTGAACTACGGCTTGGTTTGATTTCACAACACGTGAATACGTAGGCAGCCTTTCAAAAGAGGCATAACCACCCACAAATTCAAAAAAGCGTCATCATTCTGGTCACGACACTGTCATGTTCTCAACAGTTAGCCTTGTCATCCTGGGGGCTTCTCTTAGGCAGAAAACCTCCATCCACTCACATAATCCAAATAACTTTCAAATATAGCCTCCTTTCTATAGTGTGTCCTAGTACTCGGTACAGTCAAAGACAAGAATCTGTCAGAGACTCGAAGCAATACCTACTTCGGGAACATACCCCGAAACCAAAAAAATTCAAAAGAACACCAGTCTACGACATTGCTACCACAAGCCCTGTCGTACGGAAACAATCTCACTCTGAGGATTCGACCATGTTGCCACTCGCCTAGGCTACGGAATAGTGCAACTTAAGAGTCTTGTCATCTTAAGTGGCCCATCCCCTACCGAGTCACGGTCCAACCTTTAGAGAGTCCAGTCGTGTCTGCCAACTCGTCCGGTCACGTCCAGAGTCGAGTCTGTCGGCATGTCTCTCTCCAAATTCTTATTTTAAAATTTACAAAACTTAGCCATTTGAGAAAATCCCTTTTCTAGTCACCCCGGGAATAGGAATTTTTATCACACTTCATCTAGGCATACAGGCCTAACCAGAGGATTTTAGAAGTCCGTGTCAGAATATGATCGGGAATCAAGTCATCCCAAGCATTCTAATTTCCAAAAAAAATTCAAAAATTTTCAGCGTTTCCAAAAAATTTCAAAACTTTTCAGCATTTTCTTTCCAAAAATCAATCAAAAAAATCATTTTCTTTCCCAGCGTGAGTCAATGTTTTATCTGAATGTTGCATGCAAAACAGACAGGTATCCCAAGACTCCCGGAGAATTCTCAAAAGAAAATTCCCAGTAAAAATTCAAGCAACATTTTTACTGAAGAATCGGATGTATCAGTAAGCGGTACATCCGCAGCCTCTAATGAAGGCTCCCGCGCTATTCCGAGGTGGGATTATCAGTAAGCGGTATTCCCACAGCTTCCAATGGAGGCTCCCGCGCAATTCTAAGATGGGATGTATCAGTAAGCGGTACACCCGCAGCTTCTAATGGAGGCTCCTGTGCTCTTTCAAGGTGGGATTATCAGTAAGCGGTATACCCACAGCTTCCAATGGAGGCTCCCGCGCCATTCCAAGATGGATGTGTCTGTAAACAGACACACCCAAGGCTTTTTTAGAAGAAAAGTCACCGCAACATTATTGACGTCTATCCAGGTATGATTTCTATCTTATGGCTGGCGAGCCCTTCACGCAAGTCTAATGGACTCTAAACGACCCGATCGGAAGTCTGCCAGGTCTTAATCCTCGATTGGCCTGGTAGCTACTCTGACTTTCGCCTTGTCGAAGCCTCAGTCAGAGTGGGGGCTCTGTAGACACCCACATTTTGACCGCCAGGTGTCTATAGTAGGTCCCGCCAAACACCCGATGATGATAGGACGCAAACATGTTTTAATGGACTCGGATATGGGCTCGAAATCATGGACATTTGGTTTAGGCTTATTACGGAGTACAAATCTTACAAAACCAACCTCAAATCCAGGCCCAGTGGGTCGTTTCGATTCAAATGAGACTAATTTGGGTCGATTCCGGCACCAGGGGTAAAACCGTCTTTTTACGACCGAGTCAAAACCCGGTCAAAAATATTCTCGAGACACAAGAGTCAGCCGTGACACCTCACACGGCTGATCCGGTCCCAAATACTACAAAAATCATCTTCAAAAAATATTAAACAAATCCGTTTAAGGATAAAATTCGATCTCAAGTAGGAATTCTATCCGGAAACCGAATAAGACACCGACCGAGCTCCAAATACTCGGCCAAGACAGCCAAAATACTCGGCCAACTCTTCATGACAGCCGAAATACTTGGCTTCCCCACCAAGAAACGAGACTTTCGTTCCCTTTCGAACTATCGTGTTTCCTATCCAAACCGGTATTTCTTGTCACACAAGCAAGACTACCTCGACCCCTATAAATAGGACCTCCCGTCCAACACAAAGGACAACGATTTCACACAACAATTTCAGCAACCAAAATACACATCAATTATTCATAAACTTGTCTAGTAAAATAGTACAAAGCAAATCCCGACATAATCCCGAAGAAGTCTCGAAGTACCGACGAAACTCCCCCCACCCGGCCGAACCCGACGCCTCACACACATAAAATCGCACCACCCTAAACTCATCCCGCATCATCTCGACGCTCCCGTGCCTAAGCCACCGTCCGACGAGCTCTATACCGAGAAAGTAAAGCATGTAGGTTGAGGGTGTAAATCAAACCCGATTCTTCTCCTTTCTCTCTCTCTCTCACGTCTTTTTTCCTTTTTTTCGTCCGTCATTTTTTTTTACGGGTCGTCGGTCGTTTCGTATTATTAATATGGGTCGTTCGTCACATATTTTTATTTATTACTAATAATCGATACTACAAAAAACTATTTTTATAACGTTCTTAAAATACGATACCGATTCTCTAATCGAATATCGTATCTACAAGAACTAAATTAATTAATTCTCGTTGATGCTAACAAAATCATTACATCTTTTTTTAACAAAATTCGATGATTTTAAACGCTGAGAGAATTAACATCTTTTTCGTTCAAATTCTTTTTTTTTACTTTTCGTTCAAAACAAAAATTTTTCAAAACCTTTTCTAAAATCATTCCGACTATTCGATATCGATTTCATAATCGAATATCGAATACGACGAATATCGAAAATATAAATCGAGTATAAATTAATCCATATTTGTACGCGATTTATCAAAATTAATAATTTTCGAAAATCGAATCCGAGACAGCCACCCGCGCGAGTCGCGCCCCTCCCGGGCGAGTCGCGCGGGCTGCTGTAAGCCGCAGCCTTTTTTTTTTCGTTTTTTTCCGATTTTTCCAGCATCGTTTTCTCACATAAAACAGCGGTTTTCTCGGTATATTTTCAGATTTCGACAAGTATTTTTCGCGTGTCATAAATCTTTTTCAAAATCATGCATATTATTTATTTATGTCTTTATTCGATTTATTCATCGTTACTAACTCGTTTTCTCGTGTTTGTAGCTATTTATTTGTTTTTATTGTTTTATTAGACTAAAACGAACCTCACATGCTAAAATAACTTTGACGTTATTAGTTTAATATGCATTAAACGACTTAGCAACCCACTTATTTATTTTTCTCACATGCTTAGGAAAATAATGTTTGCATATCATTCAACCGTCGAACTAACCCGTGTACACCAAAAACGAACGATATCTTAGTAAAGGCCGCTAAGTGCAGGCGGGGTTGGGTGTTCTCAGTGAACTTCCCAACACGTACCCTCACCTCTTACTCAGAACCATGGTTTCCGGATGTCCGAATCCATTGGCAACGAGAGTCATTCAATACACGGTATCCGATAATGTCGGTATCGGTATCGTAATGCAAAGGGACGAGCCCAATAAACTCTGACATCGGAAATGGGCCGTATTTTGTATATGGCCCACTACGACATAGAGTGGGCTCGAATGATTCCGAATAACCACAAAATTCGGTGGCGACTCCTACTTCGATTTAAATTTCAATTTGACCATCTCATATGGAGATTCATTCGCCTCCCCAAACCCGCGTGTGGCCGCGTCGGGGTGGACCTATGTCATGTCCACACCAGTCACACATAATTTCAAGATTTTGCCAGAGTATTCTGAGCTCTGTGAAGTATTTGGTTTTCTCTCCTTGCTCAAGAGCTTCTAGTTCTTTGTTTATTCTGAACTTTCTAGCTCCATTACTTACTGCAAATTGTATATCTCCTTAGCTGTTTGAGTGTACAACACTGATTTTTTGATTGGCTTCTCAACATTGTGAAGAATTCATGAAATCAAAAGGCTGTTGCAGGTATCCCAAGCCTCTTGTTTCAGTGAATCTTCAGTTGGTCTTTTGACCACACCAATAAGGAAGTCAAGCTTCCTTTTTGAGCAAACTGCAATCTCCATCTGCCTTTTCCATTCAAGATAGTTCTCAATGCCAGACAGTTTGGTGTCTACCTCCAATGAGGTGAGCACATTCTGATGGATGTAGATACAGTGGGTTAGTTGGCTCCATGGAGGAAGTTGCTTTTGAGGAAGTTTTTGGAGTGTTTGGGGTTGAATTTTCATCTTCTCCACCTAACATTGTTTTGATAGTCAAGTGAAGATTTCTGAGAGTGAATAAGCAAAGGCTAGCTCCTTAAATAGGTCAGTCTTCAATGCTATGCTTGTATTGATGAAGTTATTGCTTGTTGCAGATAGTTAGATGTCTCCTCATTCCTACAGCTCTGATACCATGTTGAGTTAATGCAATATGATTTAGGAAGTAGAAACAGCATTGAGTATAGATTTGTTCGTACTAGAGAGAGCTAGATGGAGTTGTAATATTTTGTTATGTATTGAATGAATTAACTGCAATGAATGTGCAGTAGATATACACGCAAAATCAGAGAGTTAGTCTTAGTCTATAGATTGCTGGATATTAGTGTATAGATTGCTGGATATTCTATAGACTGCTGGATATTAGTCTATAGATTGTTGGGTATTCTATAGACTGCTGAATATTAGTCTATAGACTGCTGGGTATTCTATAGACTTATACACTATACATCAAATCTAGTTTGAACTCTACATTACTAGTTGTTTCATGTCACCCTTCACTCATCCTAGAGTGTCCTTTGTGTTCTTTTTTACCGTTCATAAATGTACAACGTATATTTTATCTTAATTTAATTGATTGGTTAATGTTAAAGCAATTTAGAGATGCATTTATTCTAGTTTTAAAGATAAAAAATTAAGATGAATATCAATTTGCACTTATCTGAACAATTACAGCTCGCTTTGTTAGTGGGTTGAGTAAATTTCGGGTCACGGATCGATTCAAGATGGTTCAGGTCGTGTTTAGGTTGGAGTATAATTTTGGCTGTCAGTTTGGTCTTGGTTCAAGTTGCATGACTGTATTTTCAATTTTTAAGGGGTTTGGACCGGGTAAGATTTTCCCAGCTGTAGTCGATACTACTGGTCTGGATAAACTGTATATGGCCAAAAGAAATCTTCAGTCCTCTAGAGTCTAGACTTGAGGTCTAGAACTGCATCATGGGCAATAGTGCTGTCACCAAGGCGTACAGCAACCTCAAGAACTTGAACCATTTTACACTTAAACTGAGAGTTAAAAGTACCACTGCAGAATGAAAAGAAGGATATGAAAGCTTTACTTGATAAGAAGGCATACGTTTATAGGGAGTTACGGGCTAAAGCTACACAGTATGGACTCCTGAGTCCTGAGATCAGTGACAAACTCCCTCCTCAAGTTACGAAAGCTAGAGAATATGAATACCATCCTCCGAGTCGTATCAACTACATTAGAGGAATCATAGAGACTACAAACAAAATTCCAACCATTCAACTCAACATCTTACTTGTCTCTTCTCCAAACCAAGTATAATAGCATGGCCAATGCCAGGGCACCCACACAGCTACATACGGAGTACTCAGCACTCAGATAACTTGGAATCCTCCCCATCTCTTCCCTTCAACTTTATAATACCCAGTACTACACCAATCTCCTTCCGATTTTGTTCTGATTAAAAAAACAGGTACCCTTGACTCGATTTTTGACGACATAGCTCTTTACGCAGACTATTAGACATGGCCCCTACAGTCACATATTAAATGCATATACGAATGTCATAAAATATCCAGGCAACTCATAGTCACTCATGAAAAGGGAGTATGTTAGAACATTTGTTCCTGAAGATACTCATTGTGTGTACTCACACGAATCTTTTTGATGATTTTACGGATATGCTCACAGTAATCCATGAACAAAAGCGCAATCAATTAGGTAACTCAAAGTCAAGAAATTTAGAGGATGGACATAGAATGCAAACGAATTCAACCACAAGGAGTCACACACTCACACCCCATCAGCCAGTGGAGAAGAATGGTAATAGCCCGCTACAGATGAGGAGAGGCGTATAATAAAAACCCAAATGCGAATAAAACTCTCGTATAATGATGATACAGTTACCACCCACCCTTGAACATAAAGCTGAACTTAGTTCCTAGTAAGACTCCATCAGAATCTCTCAGATTTAGAAAACAGCGAGGTCCAACAATTCAAAAACAGAAGGCAGTGAATATTTAAAGCCGACTCCACTACATTTATCTGCATCAGAAAGCGCTACAGAATTCAGCAAGTCCAAATGAGATTCCAAAAACAAAAGACGAAAGTGTGTCCTCCTTGATGAGATATGAGCGGAAAAGAGTGAGTAATAAGCATTCGATCATGTCACGAATACTACACCTACAAAGACAAATCTTGTAACGACATTCAAATCACAGTAAGATAAGCAGTGATTCCATAAGAATTGAGGCAATTGAGAAACGATTAACATTATTATATAGATAGATGAAGCTGTAGAGCTCAATATCTCATTCTCAAGTCAGGACGATTAAATTACAGCAACATTAAAAACACAACACAGATACTATAATCATTCATTCATTATTAATTAAAAGCATCAACATAATGATGATAGGTAGCTTAATTGATAGGGAGTAACTAAAGGACGCGGCCAACAACGGGGTACTTAGCCTGGAACTTGGTCTCCCAGTCAGCAAGAACAGAAAGCTCCTTGTCAGAGAGGCCGTCAAGGGAGGAGACGACATCGTCCTCGTGCTTGGACATCTTGGCTAAAGCCCTGCTGGCATCTTTGCCGGCGAACATGGCGTAGGAGGCGCCAGGCCCGTAGAAGCTCCGCCCCGTCGTCACGTCGAAGATCCGACCCTTTATTGCTACGTATATGGGCTTCGATGGCTCCGACCCGTCGTACTCTTTCAGCTGCTCCAGGGACAGGGTTATCTCCATCTTCTCTCACTGCAACTTGGAATCTTGGACGAGATATGGGAATGTTTCTTTCGCCCACACCCCCCACCTACTTATTTTACATCTACCACGCACCTTCCTTCATATGTTTTTAACTTTTTTTTTTTTTTTTTTTAATATGAAATCCTTTATTTTTATAATCACACGTACCCCTCCTTTCTTAATGATGTTTTCGGTTTGTTATTTCGGAATTACTCTTCGCAGGACCAATTTTACTCAACGCAATATTTTTTTGCATCAATTTTACTCGACTTAATATTTTTTGCACATATTTTTCCATTATATGTCAAAAAAACATAAATATTCCTATTACTCTCAAACCTCTCTATTGTACTCTAATTATTAACGGTTCATTTCAATTCTAATTTCTAACTATATGGCCTCCTTCAATTTATCAAATTTATAAGATTATGGATACGAGTTTGATTGAAAAACAGGAATTGTAATTTATCCCTAATTATTGAAATTAGGGTTCTATCATCGATTACCTTCAATCCAATTCCTAATTATTGAAATTAGGGTTCTAAAAATCCTCCAATTTTTTTCAATTATCATCGATTTTCTCCAATCCTAACTATACATATCATTCAATTTATCAATTCATGAGATTAAGGATACGTGTTAGATTGAAGAACAATTATAAACTTAATTATAAATTTTTTTTCTTAGTTCTTTTTTTTCCGACCTTATTTTTTACTTACGTAGTACGGTTGGAATTAAAAAAAAAGACGTGCTATGTCAACAAATTAAAAAATGTCCTCGATCAAAGTTAAAATATATGTATTGCGTCAAAGTTGGGAAAAAAGTATTGCAGTTAAAAAAAAGTTGCGTTAGAAAATAAAAAATATGCAATGCACCAAAGTTTAAAAAAAAAGGGAAAAAAAAGATGGAATTTGAGGGGAGGGGAAATGAGAGGGCAAGATTGGAAATACCGTACTGCGTTGAGTAAAACGCGTACTGCGAAAAGTAACACTTTTTTTTGTAGTGCTTTTTCATAGGTTTTACTCAATCCTAACGTGGTAAGACGATATTACCCCTCTCATTTCAATCTTACCCAAACTTCTACAAAATAAATCATCGTGGCTAAAATCACGTTGATGATGATGATGTTGGTGAAAATGTAGTTGAAAATTTATCGAGACTAACACTAGTAAACTTCAGCAGGGATAATTTCTCCGTAAAAGAGGATAAGACACTAATTTTCTCTTTTATTAGAGTTTCTGAAGATGGTATTGTTGGTACTAACCAAAATAAGAATGTTTAATGTCAGCGTGTATTTGAAATTTTGAACTATATGAATTGACAAGAGTTTCCAATAATCCCGCACTCTGACCTCGCTCTATAGGAAAACTAGATCGATTTAGAAGAATGTCCACCATAATCATGAAATGAGGTTCATGCTATGAGATAACAGGTAGAAGGAGGGGAGTAGGTGGAATGAAGAAAGTGTCCTATCCAAGACTAGAGCTTTATACAAAAGCAGATTCAACTTCAATCATGCTTGGGACATGTTAAAAGGGTATCCGAAATGGAAATTTTATTTAGCTCCCTACGCTGCTAACGCTTGCAAAGCGGGTTCCGTTGGAGGATATCTACCAGCGGCACTACAAATGAAGATAGTATTTAGTGATAAAAGAGTACGACTTGTTGATGACGAGGGGTCAAATCCTACCTCTAATGATACTGATGTTAGGAATTAAGTGCCTAGCAGTTGTCTTTTCGAATCTCAAATCGACTTGTGATCTAATTCTGTTTAATTAAGAAGGTTTCCTACTTAATATCCTATTGATTAGAGTTTCCTAATCAATATCTGAGTATCTGATCTAGGGTTTCCTATTGTATAGGGTTTTCTAATCTGTTTAGGGTTTCTGTTTAGGGTTGAGAGTATTATATAAACACTCATACCCTTACCCTAATAATTACGATATCAGTATGAAATCTGTAACCTCTCCTCAAAATTAATACAACTATCCCCTCCTTCTACCCGTGGATGTAGCTAACAGTTTGTTAGTGAACCACGTAAATCTGTCTGTCTCTCGATTATACATTAGTACAAAAACCACTTATGGCTACGGTTAAAAAGGACATATGGCTTCGATTATATAAGCGTAGTAAATCAAGGCGTAGCATTAAGTGAATGAGTTGTGGCTTCGGTTATGAACCGAAGCCATTAATTGGTAAATGCTTCGGTTGTTGAGATGAACCGTAGCCAAAAGGTACTTTTGGCTTCGGTTCAACCGAAGCCAATGGTTGATAAAAGGCTTCGATTGATGACTATAACCGAAGCTAAATCTACATTAAAGACATCGGTTCATAACATATAACCGAAGCCATTTCTCATTTGAAAATTCAAAAAAAAAAAATATTCCCATAATTTCACATGACACTAATTTTAGTAACTACCAAAAAAAATTGTATATTATCCAAAACATTAGCACCTAAAAGTGGCTAACTTTTTTTTGAAAACCAACATTCAAAAGTATACAAATTGCTGGGAACAATTCAAGCTTACAGTCGATCAACAGTAGTAACAATTTTTATAAAATCTCATTAAAAAATCAATCTTCGAAAGAAGGGTCCCTTTAAGCCATTGATCCGGGTTGATTTGAGCACTTTATGACAACTTGCATCTTCCTCTCTTTCACACTTCAATCGCCCAAATGCTCCATTTAACCACAAGTTAATCTATAGTCAATATTGTCACAAGAGTGCTCAAAATTTCAGCAACGGAGTTAAAATATTAGGGATTTTCTACGATATACCTCTGTGTTTTCTTGTTTTCTACCGTATACCCATCATGTTTGCAAAATGCTTGCTAATACCCATGTACTTCACTAATCTCACTAACCGTGACCTAATGACCATTCAGCCGTCTAATGGTCCGTTAAGTGGCTTAGTTGGCTGCTGACTGGGGCGTGACATGGCAGAGAATTGACTTTGACATGGCATTGACTCTTTAATTTCAAAAAAAAAATAAAGGAATAAATTGAAATAAGATTTTAACCTTCCTCTTCCTAATTTATTCAAAAAAATAAAACTAGACTTCTCTACCACTCTTCTCTACTCATCATCATTCTACTCCCAAAAACCAAATTAATTTCATAATTCCCCAAAACGCTCATATGTTCTCTCAGTCTCAGAATTTCAAGGTAAAATTTGTCTTTGATTACAATAATTTTCCAAAAATCCCGATGTTTCTCTTTAAATTTGAGTTAATTACTAAACACGAAAATGCTTGATTATCATAATATGTTGTAGGATTTTGGTTAGGGATGACTATTGATGGCTTCTTTATGTATTTAGTGGAATTTTGTTGTTGATTGATTATCATTATATTTATGTTGTTTGTTGCCTGAGTATTGATGTCTTCTTTGTTGGTTGATTGATTATCATTATACTTAATGGAATGGAGGAAAAATTTGGGGAAAGTGGAGGGAAAATGAGTCAGCTATGTGAAAGTCCATCCCCTACCATGTCACGCTCGAGTCAGAAGCCAACTAAGCCACTTAACGGACCATTAGACGGGTGAATGATCATTAGGTCACGGTTAGTGGGATTAGTGAAGTACAAGGGTATTAGTAGGGATTTTGTAAACATGAGAGGTATATGGTCGAAAACAAGAAAACACAGAGGGATATCGTAGAAAATCCCAAAATATTACTAAAAATGTAATAAGAAGTTACTTGGAAGACTAAAGTTGAAAATGTAGAAGTTTACCTAGGGAAGGTTGTTGCTAAATCTTAATTCTGCAACCACTTGACCCGTGAAAAAAAGTTGGTTTAAATAGCTCAACTAAGCCTACACCCTACAAAGAATATACTGCGATTTTACGATAAAAATATTGGTGGAAACAATGAACATCATAATTTATAACACAAACTGAAAGGAGACATGATCAAACATTATAATTTATAAGACTAACTGAAACCAGTAAAAGAAACTTGGGAGAAATAAAGGCATCAAGAAAAGAATGACCAGTATGGAGGAAACTCATACCGAATATTAAGACCGCTTAACGTTGGAATTCCTTACTACTACCACCATAGAATGCTAGAAGGGGTAAACACAAAATTCCAAACAGCAATACCAAATCATTGTAATTTAAGGCAATTATAGCAATAAACTAGATTACTAGAGTCACCATGTGTGATCGAAAGTTTTAGACAAAATGAGGAGGAAAAATAAATTTAATAGAAAATATAGTATACTTATGAGTTTGCTATGAATGAAAACAGGTTTGCATGTCAGATACGAATCTCATACACGGGGCCCATTTTTTTCATCTTATATTTTTATCCACTCCACTTCAACCTGAAGCTTATATTTAACCACTTTACTTCAACCTCATTCACTTCAGTCCGGATTATATAAATGTCAAACAAATATAATCATCTCGTGTACAGTTTAGGACCTTTTGGGTTAGTTAACTCATGGATTACTCGTCTATCAATATGTTTTCAAAATATATTTTTAAGAAAATATATGTTTTGGTCAAGATAAAAATTCAATCCGGTTTTGATTTTAGGAGAAAAAGATTTAGTCGAAAAACAAAGTATCAAGTTTAAAAACGGATTGATTCTAATTTTTTAAAAGAACGGCTTAAAAAAATCGGGTTACAGAAAGAGAAAACATCATATTGTTAAACATTTTACCGAATAAAAACAAATGTATGACAATGTCATTGACTTAAATATCCATTTAGTCAAAGGGCTAAATGTATCCTTCAATGATTACTTGATTAGTGCCCAAAACTTAACAAAGAATAGATGTATGACGTAATTATTTGAGTAATGCCTAAAAGCTCCAAGACACACTCATTTCCTATAAATTTAATAAATCCACGTAATACTCCATGAGATAACAACACCAATAACAAAACCTTTGCAATATAGGCTCGACAAACAAAAGTATGTTGAAGAGAAGCGAATATCACGTTACTGAATATATCTATACGAGTTCCGGCAAAAGAAAGACAAATATACGAGTTCCGACAAAACTTACCGAATATCAAGTTACTGTTAAAGGAAAGTGAGAAAGAGGTGAATTGAGTGATTACTTCAAGGGTAAGGCTGTCCTTAATTGATTGAAAGAGGCAAGCAGATACTAATAATCGAATCAACACGGACATCAAGTCTAGCAACTTACAGTAAATAACACGGAATCATCGAGTCCCAAATCTGTAGCATCATGCTACTCTAAATTTTCTACATTTCAGGTCTTACTTGAGGTACTCACAACAACCTATAGGTCTCCTCGCTGCAACCAAAAACATAAGAAATTTGCATTGGCTTGTCTCACGAATTTCATTTGCCACTGCTATTGAATGACTTTAATTCACAGCAAGAAAATAGAATTAAAAGACCTGATGTGAACTAGTGGCTTTGATGAGCTTCAATCCTTGCATTCACTTAAACCTCAAACTGTTGATCTTAAGTGTAGCCTACTAGAGCAACAATAACACGAGACTGTACAACCCAGCTTAGGATAATAGCAGCCTAGATATGCAGTCTCATTTTGGGTCGAGTACAACCTCAAATATCCAAGTTGAATCATTCTCTTTGTATATGAGAGTACGACTATAACGAAAGTTTAAAATTGGTCATACGAAATTTGAAAGTTAAAAAAAAGATATCATGGGAACTTGAGAAAATAGAGAAATTCGTAAAAACTATCACGAAATCAATAGAAAATTATCAAAATAGTGGTGGCATAGTTTGATTGCAATATGTAATACGGAGTAACATGTAACATAATAAAACTTCAAAATTGAGAAGGTAGCCCTTATGAGCATCAGACTGTGAGTCTAATTCACAAGAAATGCGACCTGAACTAGTAAAAATGCAACCCACCATGACACAAAATGTAGACAATAGCCCGAAATGCAACCTTGAATCAGTGGAAGACGGAGAACATGAATTCATCTTTAATGCAGCCTAATTTAGAAACCCATCATATTTTGCTCCCTTCTAAACCACAACTTTCAACCCCTATAAACGCAACTTGCTTTCGAGGTAAAAATTAGTCTGCATTATATTGAAATAATGATACAATGTCCTCGATTGTGATACTAATAAGCCCTGGTGACAAGAAAGATATATTCACATCTGACCAAGTGTTCAGAAACCTTGGTTATACAAACAAATCATCTACAATCAGAATCACAGACTAGTAGAAAAAATTCTATAATGCAGCGCAAAAAAGTGATGACGTAACAAAGCAACCAGGATCAGACAGCAACAAGAATTGAATTCACTTACTAATTGAAGCAGCGCAACAACGGATGAACCAACAAGGGATGCAAAAATAAGGGACGAAAGTCACGAAACATAGACTCAAGCGCAGATAGAAAATGAATCCACTCACTAATTGAAGCGAGTTTAGGGATGGATTGGATAAATGGAATGTATTGCCCATCGTATGGTGCCTGTATGACTAACTGGGAGTTAATTAGGGTTTCAGCGGTTGTATGATCAAGAATTGGATGAGGGAATTCAGAGGGTCTCGAGAATTAGGAATGAGAATAATAAGTTGAAAAACAAGGATGAATCGGGTGAGATTCGAGTTCTGGGAAAGCATAGATTAAATGGAGCATATGGAGGAGGATTGAGGAAGGAATGAGTGTCGCGAGGTATGAGTTCTAGGAAAGTATGATTTTAGTGAAGCCGGAAGTATTAGTGGGTATATATTTGGGGATTTATTGATTAATAGGTAAGGGAGAAAATATTATTGGCTTTCATATACTTTAATATAAATGGTTACGGTTTGGAAACTCAACTGAAGCATTATATATGTCACGGTTCCATGATTACAATTGCTGCATTTAGAACCACTTTTGGCTACGCTTTATAAACTTAACCGAAGCATTTTGTATTTGGTTACGGGCTTTTTTATATAACCGTAGCCAATTATAAATCCTGTTCCTAAAGAATCTTGTGGTTACGGTTAATAATTGTCGTAACCTTTTCCATTAGCCAAATCTGTTTAGGGTTTCTGTTTAGGGTTGAGAGTATTATATAAACACTCATACCCTTACCCTAATAATTACGATATCAGTATGAAATATGTAACCTGTCATCAAAATTAATACAAGTATCCCCTCCTTCTACCCGTGGATGTAGCTAACAGGTTGTTAGTGAACCACGTAAATCTGTCTGTCTCTCGATTATATTTTACGTTCTTATTTGTTTGTCTTTCTCTTCCCTTATAACAAACTAGTATGAGAGCTTTAGGTTCTTCTGATCTGTGAGAAAGATGTATGAGATGAGCGTTAAAATTGAGAGTTTTGATGGGAGGAATAGTTTTAGTCTGTTGTAGATCAAAATGTGGGCGTTGTTAAAACAACAAGAACGATGGGCGTCACTCGTGAAGAACAAAGACGACATAGTCATGTAGACACCCGCATTTTTTCTTCTCGTGTCTGCAACATTCTTCAAGAAAGCACCCGATGATGATCAGATGTCAACATACATCAATATGCTCAAGTATAGGCTCAGAATCAATAGTATCCGGCTCGGGCACATAGAGAAGTACAAATATTTCAAAATGGACCTCAAATTCAGGCTTACTGAGTCTTTTTTAATCAAATAAAGCTACTTAAAGCCAAAACCGCCATCGGGGGGCAAAACCGTCTTTTATTGACCCAGTTAAACCCGGTCAAAGTTGAAAACCCGAAACAAACCAAATGGGCCAAATGGCGTCCAAATTCAGAAATCAACCAAGTCAAACGGAATAAAATCTTACCTCGGATAACACAGATGTCAATCCCGAATTTTGAACAACTTCCGATCCTTGCGAATTCAATCGCACGGAGTCCCGCGCCTCAGAATCGAGGCATGCCAGTTGCCGCGCTCCAGGAACAAGGCGCCAGCCTTCCTGCACCTCTGTGTCGAAATCAAAATTAGGTTTCGGCGCTCAAACGCATTTCAAAACTCGACATTCCCTATATATACATGACCCCGACTCATCATTTATGAGCTCTTTCGTCCAGTTACATTTTGAATACCACGCTTCATAAAAACTTTAAAAATGCCCTAACTCTTCCTACATCTAAAAGGCTCCCCGTGTCCATACCGATACTTCATCGATCCGTACTTCGAGACGTTTGACATGTAGGTTGAGGGTGTACAAAGCCCTATTCTGATCTTTACTTCTCTTTACTTTATCGCATCTAACAATTACTAACATTTAATTTCTTGTATACTAACTTTTACATTTCCGCACGCTAACATCTAACTTTAATTATCCCATTTATATTATCATTCCTAATTGATTATTGTCATTTATATACATATTTCCATCCCCTAATTGTTAGTTTTATCTCGGTTTTTATGCCTAACTCGTTAATAATGATACAATATACTTTGAATGTCGATACTTCCGTATTTGTGTGTATCTTACAGATTTTGATACGTTTGGAGCTAATCGGAGCATTGCGGAATCGACAATTGAAGAATTTACACCTAAGCACGGAATCGAAGGAAGAAGATGCGGAATACACGAAGAAACAAAGATCAAAGAAGGAAAAGATGCGAAACGAGAAGAACGAATGATCGCTTACGAACGGTTCAAATGAAAATGTAAATAACTTTTGTTCTAAAACTCCAATAAAAGTGCTTCAGATGGCATTGGATTGCTCTTTCTCTTAGCTTTCCAACGGTATATTGCACATTTGATTTGAAATATCTTCTTTCTATTAAAGAAGGGACCAAGGATAATGACATGGCAGTAACCTTATCAAGCATTGATCTAACCAAGCCTCCTTAATCATCTTATTTAGAGGACTAAATGAAGCATTGTGAGGCATGCAATCCCTGTGTGTTCACACTTGAGGAAAAAAACTCAATTTTCAACGGGATTTAAGGCTAATTAGTAAATGGTCTTCAAATTTTTCAATCCCAATGAAGTTAATGAACTGTACAACACACCCAATGCACACCAATTCTCAACCCACATTGAAACTCATCAAAGGTATTACTCCTTAAATTATTTAGCCTTTTCTCAATACACTTTTGACTTCTCAATTCATTTTCCCCCTCTTTGTATACAACATAGTGGTGACTATAAATATAGCATCACAATTCTCATCATCGTCACGTTTCTCCCTTATCTATCTATCATGTATTGAATCTCCATAATTGAAAAATTATTGTTTACTAATCCATGTAATTTTCAATTACAATTTGAAATTGTTTGAATTGTTTTTTATTTGATAGATTGATACCCTTTTTATTGTTTGATGTGTTACAGCGATTGGGAAGTTCAAGGAGAAGATGCAGAGTTGTGAGCAGAGACGACAGGGTAAAGTTGCAAATTGAAAGCATTACCTGAGTTTTGGAGAAAGCAATCATGGAGATTACACAGATTTGGGTAAAGCAAAAAAACACAACATCGAGTCGAAGATGAACCCGTGCTCGGTGGATCAATGAAGATGAAGATGGGTGATGATGGGAATGATAATTGAAAAAGGAAAGGAAGCTGGGGTATTGCTTTGTCATAATAAAAGAAATAGAGGGGATGAGTGGAAGAAACCGATGGAAATGAAACTCAAAAAGATAAGTTTGTTTTAGGTCAGAAAAGGTGCTTCTCATATGAATTTTCCCGAATCATGTTGGTAATACTACGTATTGTTTAACGTAATTCATTAGTACGGATTAGTTTAGTACTCCGTAAATTTCTTTCCGTTTGTGTTTTCATAAAGATTCAGGCTCATCATATGACGTTTTCACTTAATTACAATTATTCAAATTTTTTTAATCGATTTATTTCTTACTATTTATGAAACCTTATTTTGTTTGAACTCGGAATATGCTAAAATCTTTTTTAAAGTTTAAAATTTGAAATACAAAGAGAGATTCTAATTCAACTTGAGTCCAGTCAAATTATTCATTTTATTGTATTTTCACTTAAAAAAACGTAAGTAACAATTTAAAGAGTAATAAAATTAGTAACAACAAGAGAATTGAAGAACTTCATATCTCATTTTTTCGGTTTGCTCATTTTGCTTAATGAATATTTAAATTAGTGCTCCGTATGTAATTTTCTAATTAGTATTATATCTATTATAATAAAAGTATTAAAATTTTATTAATTTTGGAAATTATACTCATTAATTAACATTTTAATGTACTCTTTAAGACGATTAGAGTAAGATTCAACGTGACTATGTTTTATGTTTTACTCCGTAGTACATTAGAAATTATATTACTGATTCTTTCCACCCATAAATAGTGTCAAAAGATAAGCATAAAAAACAAAAGAATCAGGGGTAGTAGTTTTTAATGTAATTAGTAATTTAACAAGTAAATTGATAATTTGGTACTCTGAGTTGATAAATTAGGAACAAAAATTCTTATACGAGACGGTCTCACAGTAAGTTTATTGTGAGACGACTCACATGTTAGGTAATTATCTTTTATTATTTTTTTTATTCCTATTAGTGTGTCTCACGATGACTTAGTGTGAGACGGTCTTTCACGAGACTTACTAAGTTAGGAATTGAAAGACATACGTAATAACGTACTACTCCATAGTTATAATTAATTATATATTAGAATAAAGGGAGTACTAAGTATAAAATTGATAATAAAATTGCCTAATGCAAAGCAAAACGGTTTCACAATACGATTATTATAAAAGCGGCGGTTCACTCGAGACTTAGTTTCCTAAATGTCAAAATGCTTATATATCATGTAATAGTTGTTTTCCACCTATTTAATGAATTATTTTTGTTTTAAGAAAAATCTAAAATAACCAAAGGATTATTCCTGGGTGTTACACTATTATTTTATTAAATATTTCAATACAATTATTGTAAATGTATATTATTTTCACTTAATAAATACTACTTGGAAAGCCCGTGCGATGCACGGACCAATAATTAATGACACGTAGTTGTATGATGGTATAAATTGGTGATACTACGTACGCAACAGATAGAAATACTAACCCATTGTAGTTAGAAAGACTGATTAAAGTACCTCACACACAAATACGTTTTCAATTACATATTCGTACCAATATTCATTTCTTAGATTTGTAAAAAATTTCGATGTTCTTAAGAACTCTTTTTATAACTCAAAAGATTTCTGTTTTATATCTAAAGACGAACGATTTTATTTACATAATAGAATTTCATCAACTTCTCGATGTGGGATCATCTTACCTCAATTTATAACCTTAAGCTAAGAGTTGTTATAAGACTCAAACGTTTTTTTTTATTACCTACAAACGAACGATTTCTCTTATTTATGATATAAAATTTCTCACCTCATCGTAATTTTTCAATTTTGGATAATTCAACTTAGAGTTATACTCCGTAGTACTCTTCAAAACTCTTTTTAGAACTCAATCAAAAGATTTCATGTTGAAATCTAAAGACGAATGAAAACTCTTAATTATATACGGATGAATAGAATTCCATCAACTTATTACCTCGTATTATTTTTTGATGCGGGATATTTTTATTTAAATTTATTGTCTTAAGAACTGTTATGGGCTCAGAAGATTTTTTGGTTAATATCTAAAAATGAATAATTTCTCATGTATGAAATAGAATCTCTATCACCTCATCATAATTTTTTTTATGTGTGAGATAATTTTACTTTAAGTTTATAGTCTTACAATCTTAAAAACTATTTTTAGGATCCAAAAGATTTCAGGTTCATAAATAAAGACGAATGATTACTCTTAATTATATAATAGAACTCCATCAACTTATTATAACTTTTCGATGTGTGCTATTTCTACTTAAATTTAGGGTCGTGCTTTTTCCTAACGAGCGTTTACTCAATCCTAACGACATTTTACCTATTTGCTCCCGTCATTTTCCAACGCTCTCAAAAGTGATGTTCATTTTCTCTCTAAAAAAAATCCCAAATTTGACCTAATCGACTCCGACCACCTGTAGACACCCACATTTTGACCGCCAGGTGTCTATAGTAGTTTCCGCCAAACACCCGATGATGATCGGACGCGAACATGCTTTAATGGACTCGGATATGGGCTCGAAAACATGGACATTTGGCTTGGGCTTACTACGGAGTACAAATATTACTAAACCAACCTCAAATCCAGGCCCAGTGGGTCGTTTCGAGTCAAATAAGACTAATTTGGGTCGAATCCGGCACCAGGGGCAAAACCGTCTTTTAGCGACTGGGTCAAACCCGGTCAAAGATATTTTTTTCCCAAGTTACACGAACCAGCCGTGACACCACACGTCCGGTTTGGACTCAAATACTACAAAAAATCAGCTTCGAAAATATTAAACAAATCCATTTAAGGATAGAATTCGATCTCAAGTAGAAATTCTATTCGAAAACCGAGTCGATTACCGACCGAGCATCAAAATACTCGACCAACCCTCCCTTTCAGACGAGATACTTGGCTTCTTCCCCAAGAAACGGGACTCTCGTTCCCTTTCAAACTCTTACGTTTCCTATCCAAACCGGTATTTCTTGTCACTTAAGCAAGAGTACTTCTCCTAGCTCCTATCAAGGACCTTTCCTATAAATAAGACCCTCCGTTCAACACACCAATTACACACACACACATTCAACATCCATCATTAATTATTCACACGACAATTACACATCGATTATTCCCGCATACAACCTCGTTACGCTAAACAATTCCCGGGCAACCTCGACCCGACAAATCCGACCCCAAGCCGGCCGAAATCCGTCACCCCACACGACCAAATCGACACACAAACTCATCCCATATCATCTCGACGCTCCCGGGTTTAAGCCACTTTCCGACGAGCTCTATTCCGAGAAAACAAAGCATGTAGGTTGAGGGTGTAAAAATCAAACCCGACTCTTCCTCTTTTCTCTTCCTTTCTCTACGTTTTTTTTTGCGTCGTTTATCATTTTTTTCATTATTACGGGTCGTTCGTCACATATTTTTTATATTTCTAGTATCGATATTACAAAAATATTTTCATAAAACAAACGTTCTTAAAATACGATATCGATTCTCTAATCGAATATCGTATCTAACAAGAACTAAATTAAATCTCGTTGATGCTAAAAAATCGTTACATCTTTTTTTTTAAACAAAATTCGACGTTTTTTTACGCGGAGCGAATTAACATGTTTTTTTCTTCTTTTCGTTCAAATTCCTTTTTTTCTCTTTTCGTTCAAAACAAACTTTTTTTCAAAACCTTTTCTAAAAACATTCCGACTATTTGATATCGATTTCATAATCGAATATCGAACGCGACGAATATCAAAAATATAAATCGAGTATAAATTAATCCATATTCGTACGCGATTTATAAGAATTGACGATTTTCGAAAAATAATAAAAATCGGACAGACTCCCACGCGAGTCGCGTGCCCTCCAGGCGACTCGCGCGGAAGCCTGGATGGCCGATCCTTTTTTTCTCGTTTTCTCGTTTTTCTATACTTTTCGTTTCCTACATAAAACAGCGACTTTCGCGACATATTTTCAGATTTCGATAAATACTTTTTCGACCTCGGTCAACACGTGTTAATCCATCACGCGTCATAAACCTTTTTCAAAATCATGCATATTATTGTATTTACATCTTTATTCGATTTATCAAACGTTACTAACTCGTTTTCTCGTGTTTGTAGCAATTTATTTCATCTTTTGTTTTATTAGACTAGAACGAACTTCACATGCTAAAATAACTTTGACGTTATTAGTTTAATATGCATTAAACGACTTAGCAACCCATTTATTTTTCTCACATGCTTAGGAAAATAATGTTTGCATATCATTCAACCGTCGAACTAATGCGTGTACATAAAAAACGAACGATATCTTAGTAAAGGCCGCTAAGTGAGGGCGGGGTTGGGTGTTCTTAGTGAACTTCCCAACACGTACCCTCACTCCTTACTCAGAACCATGGTTTCCGGATGTTCGAATCCATTGGCAACGAGAGTCATTCAATACACGATATCCGATAATGACGGTATCGGTATCATAATGCAAAGGGACGAACTCGATAAGCTCTGACATCGGAAATGGGCCATATTTTATACACGGCCCACTACGACATAGAGTGGGTTCGAACGGGCCCGAATTCCCAAAAAGTTCGGTGGCGACTCCTACATCGATTTAAATTTCAATTTGACCATCTCATATGGAGATTCATTCGCCTCCCCAAACCCGCGCGTGACCGCGTCGGGGTGGACCTATGTCATGTCCACAATTTGGCGACTCCGCTGGGGATCAACTGATGAGTCACTTACCATCGGCATCCCTAGGGTGAGACTCGAAAAGAAATCGTTCGAATAGTAATGTACACGTTTTAGTTCAATGGTTCATGCATAACGCAATCTTTCCCGGGCCGGTTACTTGTGACCGACGTCCCACTATACCACGGTGCGTTCCTAAATGGGCGCACTAAAGACTTCGATGGCGGAACTCGCATGGGTTTTACGGCAGGTTCTAAGACCAACTCGGCTTAGGAAGACCGTCCTGATTTGCGAGAAAGCTATCGTCGTTGGTATAGACCCTATTCGACCGACCGAGACTTAGACTAAGAGCATACATGGCGTCATTATACTGTCTCTGTGACTACATGCTACTTGATCCGTGTCTCGTCTTTTCAAAAACCGTCCTTTTCAAAAAATTTGCATCTTTTTTTTAAACCTATCCATTTTCAAAACCCGGAAAGCTACCGAATTTAGGACTTATGATTTTGACTCAAAATAGCCTATTTTCTAGCCGGTATGCTGTCCGAACCTTTTCAAAAATTCAAAATCTCGGCTCGGTAACGTTTTTTTCGATTTTCAAAAAAAAAAATCGGGCCATCCTATCCGACTTTGCTCGGTTTTCATATCCAAATCGTCTTTTCAAAACTTTCTTCTTCTTAGGACTTCCCGTATTTAGCAGTGTCGGGTCTTGTCATAAGTTGTTAGAGTACATAGTGTCGAAACTCCGTCGATCTTACATCACGAGTTTCTACCCCATCCCAAGTCCTCCTTATTTGTCAAGGCACGGCCCACCTACGTAGGACAAACTCCTACAAAGGGAAGCCCACTTACACAATCGAGTCCAAAGTCTGGGGAATAGCTCACACGTAGGTCTTTCTTCACACAGGACTAGGCCCATTCTGCCAAAATCCTAAAAAAAGCCCACCGTCCACGAGTCACCCGTCTAGGAGTCGGTTTTCGGTCTTCTTTCCGAGTCTAGTCTTTTCTTCTTGCTCGGGATGCACTCTTCGATCTGGGTCCGATTCTGATTACACGGTGTCCTTACAGACAGGCCACCTTTCACCCGAACCATGACAAAGGACTCCATTGATCAACTGACCGCCTCGTTGGCCAAGATCCAAGATCAACTGAACCAGATGAGGGGAGACCAAATCGCCATCGTTACCCGGGTAAGCGCCATGGAGCAGGATAGGCCGAGGGACGAAGACGAAACTAATGGGCCATTAGCCGAATTGACTAGCGCAGTCCTTAAGCTGCAGGAGCAGGTCCATTTGTCGACCCACAACTCGATCCATACGGAGAATGCTCGAACCTATTCCCCCCTGACCGACCAACTGCCTGCCAATCTCAACTTGACAGGCCTCCCGATGTTCGACGGAACCGAAGACCCGGTATTACATATCCGGCCCTTCAAAGAATTTATGGCCCTAAAGGGAGTCAAGTCAGACATGTTCAAGCATTTGTTTGCCTCCTCCCTCGAGAAGCACCCGAGAGCCTGGTTCTATAGGCTCGATTCCAAGAAGTACAAGTCTTGGGATGACGTGGCAACGGAATTCGCTCGGAACTACGCCGACAACACGGAAATCCAGACCACGATGCGCACCCTGGAAGTAATGGCCCAGGAACCTAAGGAAGGATTTACGAAATACCTTCAGCGCTGGAGGGCTGAAAGCGTCAAACTGGTCGATAAGCCCAATGAAAAAGTCCTGGTTGAAGCCTTTGTCAAGAACCTCCTTCCCGCCTACCGGATCCATCTCCGGTACGCCATTATACCTATTTTTGCAATCCTAACTGAAATGGGAACGCGAATCGAAGATGACCTAAGGTTGGAAAGCCTCACTAAGGCCTCCGCCAAGGGATACCAAGGGGCCAGCTCGTCGACAAGCAAGCCCACATCTACTGCTGCCACGCGTAGCATTTTTGACGAGGTAAATCTACTTGATACCCCGTCTAAGAAGAATGCCACACCCCGGGTATTCACTGACATAGGCACTACCTATGCAAATGCCTTACAGAGGCTAGTGTTAAAAGGCCTTATCACCCCGATAGGCCCAACACCTGAGCTCCCAGTTGAGCGCCGCACCAAGTCCTATGACATCCAGGCCCACTTCCAGTACCATCGTGGCAAGGGACACGATATCGAGAAATGCTGGAAGTTAAAGCACCTTATCCAGGATCTCATTGAAAGTGGGAAGCTCCCTTTACCTGGAGGGAAGCCCAGCAACAAGGATAACCCATTGGCCACTCACGCCATCTTCTCCGGGGAAGTCATGGACTGTTCACATCTCATTTCCCCGTTTGTCCTGCAAATAAACGGGATCTGGTGCGACGACGAAGACGACGTCTATCTTACCAAAGGGGAAGCTGTCCTCATCACGCCCGAGGAGATCCAGAAGGTTAAGTCCAAGGCCTTAGCCAACAGTCACGCCCTTATCATTGCCGAACCACCTAGAGTAGAGCCCGCCCCGGAGGAGCCAACTACCGAAAAGGCTCTTGTAAAGCAGCTGAGCAAGACTCGAGTTGACCTCTCTCTATATGGCAACTCCTAGTCAGCTCACAGGAACATCGAGAGGCACTCACTAAGGCCCTCGATCAAGTCAAATCGATTCTACGGCTACTCCGGCTGAAATGGTAGCCACGGTTCTGCCTCACCTAAAGGGGAAAGCTAAAGAAGAAGGCCCACTTATTACCTTCTCCAATGCTGATCTACCATCATTTGGGCCAGCCCACAACATGGCCCTCTACATCACGGTAATCTGCCGTGGAAAATATCTGCCCATGACCCTAATCGACGATGGGTCCGCAGTTAACGTCCTCCCCTTGAGGACCGCTAAAGCCCTCGGTATCACCGAGGCCGACTACATTCCTACAGCTCAAACCATTCAGGCTTTCGACGGTAGTCCAAAGTCAGTAGCAGGGGCCGTAAAGCTTACTATCATAACGGGCCCGATAGAAAATGAGCTGGAATTTCAAGTAATTGACGTAACTTCTTCCTTTAACCTTCTTTTAGGAAGACCCTGGATCCACGCGACCAGGGCTGTATCCTCCACCCTGCATCGGAAGATCAAGCTACCTTTGCACGATACCGTCATTACTCTAGAAGCCACGCCTATGACTGTGGCTAACTGCAACACCTCGGGCCGCATCGATCTCTGGGGGTTCGACTTCATAGGGGCCATCGACGAAGAATACCTTTTCCGACCCTACTTTACGGTTAGCATTGACCGGATGTTGCAAAATCTGGGCTTTCTACCGGGGGCTACATTAAGGCCCGATCTCCCTGCAGGAAAAATCCTCGAAGTTCTGGATAACGAGAGGATTCAAACCGGTCTGGGTTGCACCATAACCCCAGAAAGCATGGGCCAAACCGGAGCCGGCAAAGTCATCTTCGTCACGCCGGTGTTCGAGTCCATCCAAACAGGCCTATACCGGCCCACAACCACGCGCCCTGGGACCCACTTGGCCCAGGTCTGCAACTACATACCAGACGACATCTTCGCCCTCAGCCGGTCCAAAGATGCTAAGAATGCTGAGCCCGCACTGGGGCTACTTTTTGGAGAGGAACTCACGGCCCCAACACCGAAGGAAGAGCTAGTTAGCCTCATTCTCCGTAGCCGCACCTTCGATCCATCCAAGCTGATCTCGGATGTTGGATCCGGGACCGGAAAAAGAGCCTGGAGGAAGACTGTCAAGTGGACCGACAGTCAAGGAAGAAATTTCAAGTTGATCACAGGGGAAGGAGAGATGCCAGAATCTGAGTCTGAGTCCGAGTCGGAGTCCAAGTCAGAGTCTGAGATTGAGTCTAGTGAGTCTAGTGCTAGGGTTAGTCCTGTAACTCCCCCTCTCCCTTTAACCACTCCTGGTGCCTCGGGGTCTGTCCCGGGCACCCTACCTACCCCGCCACTGACTAGCGATCAGATGGCAGCTCTTTTCGAGCTATTTTCTCAATTTATGAATAATAACAACCGTTCTGCTTACGACTTGTCTCATTTTCAAAATTTCCTTAATTTTCAAAATATTCTGTGCAATGACATTGAGAAACCCGACGAACAGGTATCCTTACCTCCACATCTGATCGAGCAACTAGAGCAAAGGGAATCCCGCAATCCGGTAATCGAAGAAACCGAATCCATCAACGTGGGAACAACCTTAGAGCCTCAGATGCTTAAGATAGGGTTATCTCTAGATCCCGGGGAGAAACAACAATTCATCAGTCTCCTTCAAGAGTTCAAAGACGTCTTCGCATGGTCCTACAAGGACATGCCGGGGATAGATCGTGAAATAGCCGAGCACCATATACCGATCAAGGAAGGGTTCAAGCCGGTTAAGCAGAAACTCCGACGCATGAGGCCCGAATGGTCCCTCAAGGTCAAGGAGGAAGTCGACAAACAATTCAAGGCTGGGTTCATACGAGTCTCCGAGTATCCAGATTGGGTTGCAAACATCATGCCGGTCCCTAAAAAAGACAGTAAGGTACGTGTCTGTGTAGACTTTCAGGATCTTAACAAGGCGAGCCCGAAAGACGATTTCCCGTTACCACACATCGATATACTGGTGGATAACACAGCTGATCATGTCCTTCTATCATTCATGGACGGGTATGCCGGGTACAATCAAATAAAAATGGCAGAGGAAGATATGGATAAGACCACCTTCATTACACCTTGGGGTACTTATTGCTATACTGTTATGCCATTTGGTCTCATCAATGCCGGGGCCACCTATCAACGAACCGCCACAACTTTATTACATGACATGATGCATAAAGAAGTGGAAGTTTACGTGGACGATATGATCGTCAAATCTAAAGACAGGGATGGTCACATCACCGCCCTGAGAAAATTCTTCACCCGACTACGCAAGTACAACATAAGGTCAAACCCTCAGAAATGTAGTTTCGGGGTAACATCTAGCAAATTACTGGGTCATATCGTTAGCCAACGCGGTATCGAAGTCGATCCAGCCAAAAATAAGGCCATCACTGAGATGCAACCCCCTATGACAGAAAAGGAGATAAGATTGTTTCTCGGAAAAGTCCAATACATCAGCAGGTTCATTTCAAAGCTAACCATGGTGTGTGAACCGATCTTCAAGAAACTGAAAATAGGGGAACGGTTACTATGGGACGACAAGTGTCAAGCAACCTTTGATAGAATCAAAGAAATCTTGTCTTCACCGCCGGTTTTGATGCCACCTCAACCCGGTCTGCCTTTGTAGCTGTACCTAATCACGACAGAGACAGCCATGGGGGCTATGCTAGCTCAAACGGTCAACTCCGAAGAACGGGCTATATACTACATCAGCAAAAAGTTTTTAGAGTACGAGTGTAAGTACACCATGCTTGAAAAGACGTGTTTAGCCTTGGTCTGGGCCACTAAGAAGCTCCGACATTACATGCTCAGCTACGAGGTACAGGTACTGTCTAGAATGGATCCGATCAAGTACCTTTTCGAAAAGCCCATTCTCAACGGCAGGATATCAAGATGGACCCTGATGTTGGCAGAATTCGATCTAAAGTTCGTACCATTGAAAGCCATCAAAAGCCGAATAGTAGCCGAATTTCTCGCTGACAGTCCCATAACCGAAGAAGGGCACACCGACACTTGGTCCTTCCCGGATGAAGATATTTTCCATACTGACACCGAGACGTGGGACTTATACTTTGACGGGGCATCCAATTTCCGGGGATTTGGAGTCGGGATTCTCCTAATCTCGCCAAGAGAGGAACATACTCCCGTGTCTATCAAATTAGACTTTGACGTCACCAATAACGCTGCTGAGTATGAAGCATGTATCCACGGGCTACAAGCCGCCGCCGATTTAGGGGTCATGATAAGTGTAGTTTGTCGTGCCTATTTTACTATGTTTTGGTCCCATTTTCCTTGTAGAATCGCTCCTTGGGAGCGATTTATGGGCTTCTTATGCTTCCTTTAGTTTGTTTCAGGTTCCCGAGACCGATTTGGAAGAGTTGGAGCGATTCCGACTCGATACATACACATTTTGGAGCCAACGGAGTAAAGGAACGATGACTCGATGCCTTGGAATCGACCCCGAGACCTTGGGACCCAATCCCGAGTCTCCGAGACCCGATCCCGAGTCCCGAGAATCGATGGGAAGCCCATGAGAAACAAGGAGAGACCAAAAAGTTCATATTGGAGGCCTACAAGACTCATCCCCGACAGGTATGGCTTCAACCGGTTCCGGTTGAGGTGCACAAAAGAGGAGGCCTCTGTCTGTGGCTCATCCCGACCGGAAGCAGCTCTTCCCGGCCGGGACCGACCCCATCCCAACCGGGACCACCCCGTCTCGGCCGGGACGGGCCTGCTGCAGCTCCGCCTTGTTTTCTTTCTTCTCATTTCCACTTGTAACCCTATATATACTCTTCCCTTGTTTTGTAAAGCTTATGCACTTCATTAGACATAAAACCCTAGACTACTTTAGGTTAGATTAGATTATATTAGTGTAGATTAGTCGGTAATTAGTTGTTAATCCTAGTTTACTCTTGTATTAAGGGAATTCTTCAAGATCCATCCAAGATTGACAACCTTGGGTGTTTGTTTTGGGTTTTCTTCATTAATTCAAGTTTTGTTCTTTCTTCTCCACTAGTTTTGGTATAATCCTTTTCCCTTTCTCTTAATCTTGTTTATGTTGTTCAAGTTTTAATCTTTAGTTGATTGTTTTGTTCTTGTTCATTGTTATTACTAGTTTGTAGATGTTTCTTTTGTTTCTTTTGTTAATCCATCTAGTTCTTGCTAGTATTAGTTTGATTATGTTAGAGTAGTGTTATTGCTAGGGTTAGTAAGGTGATTAGGGTGTTGATTGGATGATTAAGGGATTGTTGGAGATGTTGGTGGAAAATTTGGGTTTCCTCTTGGTTTGGTGCACATCACATGTTTGTTGAAATGCTTGAATGACTAAGTAGTTGTAAATGCTTGTTTTTCTTGCCTTTCTCTTGTGGGTGATAGTTTGTTTGTGGGTTCGGTTCCCTCACTAAGTTGCGAGAGCCCGGTGAGGACGACCCCTAGGTCGGTCTAAGTAGCGAGAGCCCGGATGCGACCTAGGCCACTATAGCACGTTAGAACCCCGTTTGTCAGGTGTGTCGCCGAGATGGGTTATAGGATGAACCTCTAGGTAGGCCTAAGTTGCGAGAGCCCGGACCAACCTAGATTATCCTACTACCTCCTTCACTCTAGTTCTCCCTTGACCATTCCGTTACCCCTTTGACCTCGACCTAACTCTAGCCCGTTTTCCTTAGTTGTTTTCTCCGTCTCCTTAGCCATAGCCTTAGTTTTCTCCCCTCTTATCATTCTTGTTTAGCGTAGTCCGTTGACTTAGTCTCGTATTTAGGCGACCTTAGTCTAGGCTATACATTACCGTCCCCGTGGATTCGACCCGAATTACCCTATCTATCGTAGGAATAGCCGGTTATATTATTGACGGTTGGGATTCCACGACAAATCCCTGCCATCAATTTGGCGTCGTTGCCGGGGACGGTGCTAGTTTAGACTTTGTTTTCCTAGTTACTTGACTTAGAGGTGGTGACTATCTTCTTCTTGCAACTTAAAGCCGCTTAAACGAACGGTTGCTAAAATGAGTGGTTTCCAACCGGGTATGAGCTACGATTTTCGAGCGAGCATGGGGTTTGATCTAAACTCACCATACATGGAAGCCGATATGAGCTACTCCTCTTCTTCCATGAACCAAGGGTATGACATGACGTCCCCCTACCAATATCAAGCTTCTTGGGGTAATCAAGATGGGTATGATCTTCAAGGTTATGAAAATGGCTACCAACAAGTGAATGACTATCACTCCTACGATCATGGTGGCCATTACTCAAGCTATGATTGTGAACCCACCATGTTCAATAAAGATTCACCTTATGGAAGCCAATACCCCCAAAACCCACAATATTACCCTCCACGCCAACCACAATATGAACCCCATGACCCACAATACTACCAATCACCCCAACCTTGCTACCAACAATATGATGCCCCACCCCTTGGGCATCATCAAGATTTTCAAGGAGCTTTACAAGACCCCAATGATCACCAATTGCCTGACATGGAGGTGTTTCAATCGCTTCTTCAATTGCAAAAGAGCAACCAAGAAATGGCCATTCAAATTCAAAAACAACAAAATGAATTGAGGGCCCAAATTCGAAGGGCAAACGAGGCGAGGGATGCTCGATTAAATGCTTTATCAGTTCAAACCGTAATATTTTTATCCCGAACGTCACAATTGGATGAAGGGTGCCCACTTGAAAAAGGGGAGCAACCTAATCACGAAGCCGCCAATGTAGTTCCCTTTGGAGGAGAAATTTGCTTTGAAGAACCTCAATCGTCTACCCAAAAAGAGACGGATGAGGATATGACCCTTGGTGAAGGCAACATTGGTGAGGAATTGTGGAGGATAGTGAGTTGGATGGTTTGGTGGAGTTTGTGAGGATGTTGGGTGAAATTTTTAGCCTCGAGTTGCCCATGTCCGATAATGAGGATAAGCATCAAGAGCCCCTTATATGTACACCAAGCAATGACTTGGAAGAGATTGAAACCGCCGGTAGAAGTTTCGATTCTCTTCTCCAAGATGATGTGGGGCCGAGTGATGAAGATGGGGAACCACAACTTGAGGAAAGTGTGGGGGTGTGCATTGAGGAGATGAGGCCAAAGCCGCTTTTTGTGCCTCGTTTCTTGGAGATGAAGCTTGCTTGTGATTGGAGACGATGCTTGGGGAGGAAGGGGTCGGTGAAGCTCGTAGGATGGATAGACCCCGGAGACAACCTTGATGATGATTTTGGGTCTTGGGATTCCTACTTCTTGCCTCCACCTTGGAGGCCGTGGAGGTTGGCTAAGCTCGAGCGCGTCCATGCCCTTGAGGGCTACGGTTGAAGAAGAGTCCACCATCCTAGGTTTGACGGAGTTCCTAAAGAACCGTCATGTTGTATATTCCCCTCCTCTCCTCTTTAGAGTACTTGTGTTTGTATTTGTGTGATTTTTCTCTTGATTTTTGTTGTTTTGTGAAGCTCTTGTAATTGATTTGGTATTTTGATGAGCGATGTGAGGGAGTGAATTTGATGTGTACTTTGAGTTTATTGTGATAGGTGAAGTGAAGGTGACTCCTAGAAAGGAGTGGTTACTTATAGAGCTTGGATCGTGAGTAAGGGAGTCGGTTTTTGGGGTCTTGGGAGTCATGAAGACCCTTCCCGACCGGGATGGGGCCGTCCCGATCGGGATGAGGGTGCCAAAAATCGAGTCTACTGGAGTGCCATCCCGATCGGGAAGGGAGCTTCCCGATCGGGACGGGTGTGACATCCAGACCGGGACCATCCATCCCGACCGGGATGGTCCCCTACTCCTTTTTGGTGCCTCTTCTTCGACATTTAAGCCCACCCAACCATTATATACCCCCACCCAACCTCCCTACCTTCCTAACTCGTATCACATGCCCATGTACCTCATTTACATACCTTCACCTCATTTCCTCCTCACTTTAGACCGATATTCACATCAAATCCCACCCCCTCGCACCATTACTACCTCTACCATGCGGTTCTATCAAGCTTGAAGCGGGATAGCAATGATGAAGACAAGCAAGTGCCTATATTGATCTATGAGACGATGGAGAGAGTGAGTTGCTAACCTATGGTACGGCAACTATCCTTTCTTTTCCGTTTTTGTTGTTGCTTGTTTTCCTTTGTTTATTCCCTTCCCCTTGTACACTTTTGTGTCTTGATGTCATGGTGGCCTTCGAGGCCTCGGTAGTTGTTGCTCCCGACTCTCGATGATGTGACTACATCGAGAGTCATTTCAAAATCCAAATTTTACAAGTTTTTCACTCTTTCTTTTCTTGAGGATTTAGTCGGATTTAGGCGGAATCCGGGCTAGGTGACTTGATTACACCTAGCCCTCCCCTCCCATTTCGTTTTATTTCCTTCTTTTATTTCTTCCCCCATCCATATCTTTTCTTGTCTCGGCCCTTGGTGACTTGATTACACCCCGGCCGGACACCTTCTACCATTTTCTTCACTTTATTTTTGATTTTTAGCTTTATTTTCGTAGTTTCTTTTCTTTTTCTTTTGTCTCTCCGCACACTACGATCGAGCATGAGGACATGGCTCGGTTTAAGTGTGGGGGAGCAATATTCTAGCATAGTTTGCTTTATTTTTCTTAGTTTTCCGAAAAATCTTTGAAAAATCCCTAAAAATTTGAAAAAATTTCATAAAAATCAAAAAGATTTTCTTTTGTGTGTTTTCCCTTTGTGTCTTTGTGTCGTGTATTTGTTGTATTGTGTGTGTTTTGCCTCCCTTTTCCTTATAGGTTGCTTAATCACCGTTAATTTTGGAAAGCTTTGAAGACATCCGGTAACATCTTCTATCCCTCTTTCCCTATTTATTTCTTGTGAAGTTGGAGAAGGCTGTGTTGAGGTGTGCTCGGGTGGAGCTTGTACATAGTTGTGGTTGATTTGGTGGCTTGTTTGGATGATCGGGGTGGTGTTCGTGTTGTTTATGTGTTCGTTTTATTTTGTGTTTTGTTTTGTTGCTTTTGCTTCTTTTTCTTTCGTTCGTTTTCGTCGTGTCTTTGTTTTATGTTGTGTTGTGTGTCTTGTGCGTAAACCGTTTTCGAAAACCCGGTTTAGAGGCTAGTGTGTGAGTGTGTACTTTCCCTTCCTAGTAGTGTAAATCGAGTCTTGGACTTTAGTCTAGTAGAATGACCCTAAATCAATGAATTCGTTGGTCCTTTACCTTGAGTCCACCTAGCTTACTAGGGATTTACTACGGGATTTGCACTTTTGACCATTATGACCACCCACGGTGTGAAAAGGCCTTGGTTACCGAGTCTCGTCCCCTAGGTGACCGTGTTTAGGATTGTTTTGATTAGTCCAAGTTCTCCCTTTTTGTGGGTTTGAAGGGAAAGCGCGCTCCCGACTCACCCATTTCCCTACCTCCTACACATATCACACAATAAATTGCAATTTGTTGATTCTCTCTTTCTTAATTGTCAAGAAATGCCAAAAAGCCAAATCTTGCCAAAAAAAGGGCAAAGAAAAGAAAAGAAAGAAAAGAATGAAGAAAAAGAAAAGGCACAAAAGCCAAAAAGAAAATAGAAAAGAAGAAAAAGAAATGGCATGGCAACAAACAAATCAAAATGTCGAAAAGAAAGAAAATGCCAAAAGAAAACCCGTCTCACAAAAAGAAATCCCCACAAAAATAAGCCTTTTTCCAACTTTTGCCGTGAAGATCCTACCAAAGGACCGAGTCCCGAGGAAGGATGATAGCGGCATTAGTCGGTCTTCCCTCATTTTGCATTATTTCCACCTTTTTACTTGGACTAGTTAGGCGGTTTTAGACATGGGATGACCCTCTTGGCTCACGCTAAAGGGGGCGGGGTCTCACTTACCTACAGTGTCGACTAAGACCGTGGTTCTTCACTTTTCCACTCCGCCGATCGTCCTGTAGTACGTTTTTAGAAAGTTAAAAGGACCTAGGTAAGTTACCAACGTTTTTGTTGCTTTATCGTCATACTATTAGGGTTTAGTCCACCTTGGTTTGTATTGCTAGCTTGGGAACGTTGTCACTTACCTCGAGTCCTAAACCGGTGCTTCTTTCACCGCTTTTAGAGGGAAGCGGTATTTCTTTTGTTTTGGGTGCAACCGTCTAAGTGTTTGTTTGTGTGTTTGATTGTTTGTGTGTTTTGTGTCCGGTTGCATCCGCGGTTTTGTCGCAAGACCCGACTTGCCTTGCGGATTGCACTTTTCCTCTAAGTGCACTCGCGTGAGTTGAAAGGGCGTAGGGTGCGCTAATACCCACTCGGATAGTTTAGTAGATAGTATGTGCTTACTCGAGGGCGAGTAAGGGTTAAGTGTGGGGGAGTTGATAAGTGTAGTTTGTAGTGCCTATTTTACTATGTTTTGGTCCCATTTTCCTTGTAGAATCGCTCCTTGGGAGCGATTTATGGGCTTCTTATGCTTCCTTTAGTTCGTTTCAGGTTCCCGAGACCGATTTGGAAGAGTTAGAGCGATTCCGACTCGATACATACACATTTTGGAGCCAACGGAGTAAAAGATCGATGACTCGATGCCTTGGAATCGACCCCGAGACCTTGGGACCCAATCCCGAGTCTCCGAGACCCGATCCCGAGTCTCGAGAATCGATGGGAAGCCCATGAGAAACAAGGAGAGACCAAAAAGTTCATATTGGAGGCCTACAAGACTCATCCCCGACGGGTATGGCCTCAACCGGTTCCGGTTGAGGTGCACAAAAGAGGAGGCCCCTGTCTGTGGCTCATCCCGACCGGGAGCAGCTCTTCCCGGGCGGGACCGACCCCATCCCGACCGGGACCACCCCATCTCGGCCGGGACGGGCCTGCTGCAGCTCCGCCTTGTTTTCTTTCTTCTCCTTTCCACTTGTAACCCTATATATACTCCTCCCTTGTTTTGTAAAGCTTATGCACTTCATTAGACATAAAACCCTAGACTACTTTAGGTTAGATTAGATTAGATTAGTGTAGATTAGTCGGTAATTAGTTGTTAATCCTAGTTTACTCTTGTATTAAGGGAATTCTTCAAGATCCATCCAAGATTGACAACCTTGGGTGTTTGTTTTGGGTTTTCTTCATTAATGCAAGTTTTGTTCTTTCTTCTCCACTAGTTTTGGTATAATCCTTTTCCCTTTCTCTTAATCTTGTTTATGTTGTTCAAGTTTTAATCTTTAGTTGATTGTTTTGTTCTTGTTCATTGTTATTACTAGTTTGTAGATGTTTCTTTTGTTTCTTTTGTTAATCCATCTAGTTCTTGCTAGTATTAGTTTGATTATGTTAGAGTAGTGTTCTTGCTAGGGTTAGTAAGGTGATTAGGGTGTTGATTGGATGATTAAGGGATTGTTGGAGATGTTGGTGGAAGATTTGGGTTTCCTCTTGGTTTGGTGCACATCACATGTTTGTTGAAATGCTTGAATGACTAAGTAGTTGTAAATGCTTGTTTTTCTTGCCTTTCTCTTGTGGGTGATAGTTTGTTTGTGGGTTCGGTTCCCTCACTAAGTTGCGAGAGCCCGGTGAGGACGACCCCTAGGTCGGTCTAAGTAGCGAGAGCCCGGATGCGACCTAGGCCACTATAGCACGTTAGAACCCCGTTTGTCATGTGTGTCGCCGACATGGGTTATAGGATGAACCTCTAGGTAGGCCTAACTTGCGAGAGCCCGGACCAACCTAGATTATCCTACTACCTCCTTCACTCTAGTTCTCCCTTGACCATTCCGTTACCCCTTTGACACCGACCTAACTCTAGCCCGTTTTCCTTAGTTGTTTTCTCCGTCTCCTTAGCCATAGCCTTAGTTTTCTCCCCTCTTATCATTCTTGTTTAGCGTAGTCCGTTGACTTAGTCTCGTATTTAGGCGACCTTAGTCTAGGCTTTACATTACCGTCCCCGTGGATTCGACCCGAATTACCCTATCTACCGTAGGAATAGCCGGTTATATTATTGACGGTTGGGATTCCACGACAAATCCCTGCCATCAATTTGGCGTCGTTGCCGGGGACGATGCTAGTTTAGACTTTGTTTTCCTAGTTACTTGACTTAGTCTTTGTGTTTGTGTTTTTCTTTTTTCATTTTGTTACTTTGCTTCTTGTGTGTGTGAGGTTTATTTCTCTCTTGTCTAGTGCCCAAAAAGCACTAGGCTTCTCACGTTTGTTCTTAGTCTACAGTTTGTGCTTAGAGGTGGTGACTATCTTCTTCTTGCAACTTAGAACCGCTTAAACGGACGGTTGCTAGAATGAGTGGTTTCCAGCCGGGTATGAGCTACGATTTTCGAGCGAGCATGGGGTTTGATCTAAACTCCCCACACATGGAAGCCGATATGAGCTACTCCTCTTCTTCCATGAACCAAGGGTATGACATGACGTCCCCCTACCAATATCAAGCTTCTTGGGGTAATCAAGACGGGTATGATCTTCAAGGTTATTGAATTGGCTACCAACAAGTGAATGACTATCACTCCTACGATCATGGTGGCCATTACTCAAGCTATGATTGTGAACCCACCATGTTCAATAAAGATTCACCTTATGGAAGCCAATACCCCCAAAACCCACAATATTACCCTCCACCCCAACCACAATATGAACCCCATGACCCACAATACTACCAATCACCCCAACCTTGCTACCAACAATATGATGCCCCACCCCTTGGGCATCATCAAGATTTTCAAGGAGCTTTACAAGACCCCAATGATCACCAATTGCCAGACATAGAGGTGTTTCAATCGCTTCTTCAATTGCAAAAGAGCAACCAAGAAATGGCCATTCAAATTCAAAAACAACAAAATGAATTGAGGGCCCAAATTCGAAGGGCAAACGAGGCGAGGGATGCTCGATTAAATGCTTTATCAGTTCAAACCGTAATGTTTTTATCCCGAACGTCACAATTGGATGAAGGGTGCCCACTTGAAAAAGGGGAGCAACCTAATCACGAAGCCGCCAATGTAGTTCCCTTTGGAGGAGAAATTTGCTTTGAAGAACCTCAATCGTCTACCCAAAAAGAGACGGATGAGGATATGACCCTTGGTGAAGGCAACATTGGTGAGGAATTGTGGAGGATAGTGAGTTGGATGGTTTGGTGGAGTTTGTGAGGATGTTGGGTGAAATTTTTAGCCTCGAGTTGCCCATGTCCGATAATGAGGATAAGCATCAAGAGCCCCTTATATGTACACCAAGCAATGACTTGGAAGAGATTGAAACCGCCGGTAGAAGTTTCGATTCTCTTCTCCAAGATGATGTGGGGCCGAGTGATGAAGATGGGGAACCACAACTTGAGGAAAGTGTGGGGGTGTGCATTGAGGAGATGAGGCCAAAGCCGCTTTTTGTGCCTCGTTTCTTGGAGATGAAGCTTGCTTGTGATTGGAGACGATGCTTGGGGAGGAAGGGGTCGGTGAAGCTCGTAGGATGGATAGACCCCGGAGACAACCTTGAAGATGATTTTGGGTCTTGGGATTCCTACTTCTTGCCTCCACCTTGGAGGCCGTGGAGGTTGGCTAAGCTCGAGCGCGTCCATGCCCTTGAGGGCTACGGTTGAAGAAGAGTCCACCATCCTAGGTTTGACGGAGTTCCTAAAGAACCGTCATGTTGTATATTCCCCTCCTCTCCTCTTTAGAGTACTTGTGTTTGTATTTGTGTGATTTTTCTCTTGATTTTTGTTGTTTTGTGAAGCTCTTGTAATTGATTTGGTATTTTGATGAGCGATGTGAGGGAGTGAATTTGATGTGTACTTTGAGTTTATTGTGATAGGTGAAGTGAAGGTGACTCCTAGAAAGGAGTGGTTAGTGATAGAGCTTGGATCGTGAGTAAGGGAGTCGGTTTTCGGGGTCTTGGGAGTCATGAAGACCCTTCCCGACCGGGAAAGGTGTGTCGTCCCGACTGGGATGGGGCCGTCCCGATCGGGATGAGGGTGCCAAAAATCGAGTCTACTGGAGTGCCATCCCGACCGGGAAGGGAGCTTCCCGATCGGGACGGGTGTGACATCCCGACCGGGACCATCCATCCCGACCGGGATGGTCCCCTACTCCTTTTTGGTGCCTCTTCTTCGACATTTAAGCCCACCCAACCATTATATACCCCCACCCAACCTCCCTACCTTCCTAACTCGTATCACATGTCCATGTACCTCATTTACATACATTCACCTCATTTCCTCCTCACTTTAGACCGATATTCACATCAAATCCCACCCCCTCGCACCATTACTACCTCTACCATGCGGTTCTATCAAGCTTGAAGCGGGATAGCAATGATGAAGACAAGCAAGTGCCTATATTGATCTATGAGATGATGGAGAGAGTGAGTTGCTAACCTATGGTACGGCAACTATCCTTTCTTTTCCGTTTTTGTTGTTGCTTGTTTTCCTTTGTTTATTCCCTTCCCCTTGTACACTTTTGTGTCTTGATGTCATGGTGGCCTTCGAGGCCTCGGTAGTTGTTGCTCCCGACTCTCGATGATGTGACTACATCGAGAGTCATTTCAAAATCCAAATTTTACAAGTTTTTCACTCTTTCTTTTCTTGAGGATTTAGTCGGATTTAGGCGGAATCCGGGCTAGGTGACTTGATTACACCTAGCCCTCCCCTCCCATTTCCTTTTACTTCCTTCTTTTTATTTTCTTCCCCCTTCCATATCTCTTTCTCGTCTCGGCCCATGGTGACTTGACTACACCCCGGCCGGACACCTTCTACCATTTTCTTCACTTTATTTTTGATTTTTAGCTTTATTTTCACAGTTTCTTTTCTTTTTCTTTTGTCTCTCCGCACACTACGATCGAGCATGAGGACGTGGCTCGGTTTAAGTGTGGGGAAGCAATATTCTAGCATAGTTTGCTTCATTTTTCTTAGTTTTTCGAAAAATCTTTGAAAAATCCCTAAAAATTTGAAAAAATTTCATAAAATCAAAAAGATTTTCTTTTGTGTGTTTTCCCTTTGTGTCTTTGTGTCGTGTATTTGTTGTATTGTGTGTGTTTTGCCTCCCTTTTCCTTATAGGTTGCTTAATCACCGTTAATTTTGGAAAGCTTTGAAGACATCCGGTAACATCTTCTATCCCTCTTTTCCTCTTTATTTCTTGTGAAGTTGGAGAAGGCTGTGTTGAGGTGTGCTCGGGTGGAGCTTGTACATAGTTGTGGTTGATTTGGTGGCTTGTTTGGATGATCGGGGTGGTGTTCGCGTTGTTTATGTGTTCGTGTTGTTTATGTGTTCCTTTTGAAGGTTGTATGTCGGGTTATCTGTTCATAAATTACAAATACGCAACTTGACGTCACAGACTCACAGGTAAATATTTTCGTCTATTATATGAATCTTTTTATCAAGTCGGTAATAATATGTCTCAATATTTCTCCGATTATTTTTTAAAAAGATTTCACAACCCCGTGACGTGTCACGGGATTTAACACTAGTTAACGAAAAAATGGAAGCTGTTTGAAGTCGAGCGCGATGCTGTGACATACAACGCTACTCGATCGAGTCACTCTCCTTGCACTTGATCGAGTGGCTATCGTTGAGTTCCCTGGTCACTTTTTAGGGTTCTACTCGATCAAGTCCCTTTCCTTGGACTCGATCGAGTGGCCTTCTTTTCGGGCCGCTAAGCTTACTTCGTCCACACTTCTTTTGACACAAATTTCTTTCTTATTTATTCCTAATAGGACGAGACAATCAAGACACTTTTCATTATTCAGTTTTCTTAGTTTATTCTTAGACTAGATTAGAGAGAAACCTAGGAGAAGTTGACGTACGTTTTTCTTTTGGATCTTCGCATACACTTTTGCCCTAATTCTTCGATTTTCAATCTTTCAATTCAGTTTTCATTCTTCGTTTCTCTTTTGTTATTTGCTTAATTCTTACTTTGTTATTTCCTATTAATTTTTGCTTTCTTAATTCATATCGATTTATTGCTCATTAGCATAGATTTATCATTGTTATTCATAATCAGTTTTTATCGCGTTCGTTATGTTTAATTTCAATCTCATCGTTATCAGGTTAGTTAATTTGAGCATGTGTTTTTCTTGGAGAAGTAAAAAATGTATATATATCAACGTGGTGACTTATACAAAGACTCACTAGCATGATCCAAGAATCTGTCAATCAATAAACTATACTGCCATTACATAACGCTAAGGACCAAATTACTATCTCTAGTGTTCAGACCTATTCTTCCTGCCTGCACCTTGTTCCGTATGTCTTGCTGAACATACTGCACCACGACTTCAGGTTTCAACGCTTTTCAAGCATCTCCAGGTAATTTTCTATCAAGGGTTTAAGGGGATCTACGCTTTTTATGAGGGTTATAGTTGATTGACTCATTTCTAATCACACGAATTACCGCTTCATTATCGTTTTAACTCTGATTGATTAATTAGTGGCCACGATTAATTGATTAGTATCACAATTAGGACTTTTCATCAGCCGGATTAAGAACTAATTAGGTCACGATAATTATGGTAGACTAGCTTAATTCTCAGGTTAAGTTTAGATCTAAAGAATGTAGTGTACCGACCAGACCTGCACCTTAGGTAGTTCGATTAATGATTCATTTAGTAAATTCCGTGGCCTAATTAATACTCGTTGTGAACCTGAGACCCTAGACTTTTCCCTTCTTGTTATTCCGTTTTAGCTATTTGGTTTCTACTTTACCAAACCAACCAAGATTGTGACCCATATCCAAGAGTCTAAATCTTAGGAGTAGACAACTGAATCTCATCTCCTTGTGGTTCGACCTCTGACTTCACTATCTACATTAGTTGGTGTCCTTATGGTATCTTTGAATAAGGATTCAACCTATTACCCTTATCATTAATACCATTGTATACTAATAATCAAAACTATTTTCTAAAACGATTCAAGCGAACGTCCCATGACTCTAATCGAGTATCGTACGCTCATGTAGCAAAATCACAAAATCGAAAGACGGGGACTTAATGTTTGCAAGGATGAATCGTAGTTCGTTTAAGGCACATATCCTAATGAAGCCAACTTCGACATCAAGGACCTTCGGTCTAAGTACAATGTCGATAAGGCTAGGGATTTGTAGACTGCTTTACTAGTCGGTTTTCCAAGCCATTTGCCCTCGGCATTCGAATCTGCCAAAAGTCCGCATAACGGCTAGCCAGAACGGGAGGGTTGTGGCGCTCCAGAATCGAGGGGCGCAACTCCTTGCGCTCAAACATCAAGGCGCCCCATGGCGTGCGCCTGATTTTATGGTTATGACGTGATCGTAGATTCGTTTGCTGCCTATTTTTGATAATCGCGCACACTCCTATTGATTATTTGATATCGGTTCTATAACCGGACGTCAAATACAAAGGATAATCATGGGTCGACTGAATACGAAACCTAATGACGTCAATCCGAGAATCATATGGCTTAGATAGCCGAACAATGATGTCGCAATGTGGAAGGTCTCGATATTCATATTAGGTCGACGCATCGATCCGAATCATAAAGCAAGACGGTCTAAAAGTTGAGTACTCATTAAGGCTAAAGAAAAACATCGTAGACTACCAAAGTGGTCAAAAACGATGTATGTTTCGCTTAGTGGATCATGCTCGCGATGTAAGTTGATACGTCCAAGTCAGGGCGTATTCTCTGCGCGACGTTCCATTGAATAACCATGTTCAATCATATTTTCTTTTATTCCATTTCGCAACTTTGAGCTAACTACCTTGAGATGTAAACATTAACGACTTTCTAGTCGGAAATGGTGTTCGTCGAATATAGGGCCTAGCTAGGACGAGACCTCCCAAGGCCTCGGGATCGAGCTAGTATTACATTTTGGTCTCGTACACCATAGGCCCAGACGTATCAGAACCCGTGCCTAAGGACTGGGGCACATGGGGTCCTACGCCTGACTATCAGAGCGCACGGTGCCACGCACTCGAGTTCTGTCCTCCGATCAGTACCTAATGCAATACGTAGTTGATCAGAGTCTGTTAAGTACTATATGGTATTCGATTTCCAGTTTATGTTTCTATTTAACAGGTCGTTTATAGTTTACGTTTACCATTTCTAGTTCAAAATTATTATTGCTTGTCGTATTGTGAATTCCGGGTTATATTCCGCCCGTGTAACTCGTAATTTACTTTCAACTTATCTATTTTCATTGTTTGGTATTTACCGCTTTTTAAATGCACATCACATGCGTGCTAAAAAAATTTCGACAATGCAAATCGAGAAGCATTAATTGACGTAGCAACATTCAACTCAAATGCTAGGTTCAATACAATGGTTGTCATGCATAATTGTCTTACTAACGCGCGCATTCCAACATGAATCGATTCTTAGTAGAGGTCGCTATGTGCGGGCGGGATTGAGTGTTCTTCGTGAACTTCCCAACACGTACCTTTACCCTTTACTCAGAACCTTCGGTTTCCGGACTTCGAAAGCATTGGCAATAAGAGTCATTCAATATTCGACACATCGGTATTCATATGCTAAGGGACGATCCCCATCTGAAACTCTAGCACCGAGGCCAACCGTGCTTTGTGCGCGGTGCGTCTAAGTGTATATTGGGTTAAAACGGGTCTGAACTCCCACAAAGTTTGATGGCGAATCCATTATGATTCAATTTCAATTCGAGAACCATCTCATCACGAGAACTCTCGCCAAATCAAGTAAGAACCCGCGCGCGCGCGCCTCACAGCTTCTCGGGGGAGTGGGCTTTGCCATGTCCACAAGTCACCACTGAGATGGCCGTTTTGGAGTACAGCATGTCTGACGATATCATCACCTAAATCGGAGGAAGATTGAAGTAGTAGTGGTAGTACTGATAAACAGGTGGAGCAGTAAGTAACTCTTAATGAGAGTGAAGAAAAGTCTGAAGATCAACCACTACAGTACATATCCGATTCTGAATCTAAACCATCAGGCTCTTCAATACCAGTTCAGAAGCAGCAGAGTTTGGCCTGTGAGCGGTCAATCAAGCTTCGGAACAGGTATGGTAATGAAGATGAGGTGGGTCTGTCTGATCTGATTACGCATAGAAAGTTCCAACACCGTTTGGACTTGCTAAATGGAAGTCTCTGATTGCCCCTTGTTGGGGAATATCTGAGGCAGGAGAGGAGAGGAGTTTTATTTCTGGTACATCTGGCATTCGTTGGAGTGCATCTGGTACATCTATCTGATTGGGGTGTTTTAATTCTGGTACATGACAAGGCTAAAGTCGTACCACCTTAATCAAAATAAATCTAACGAACAACTAACAGGTAGCTAGTAGTAAGGGTCGAATCCACATAGAGACGGATTAGCTACTCATATTAAGGGTTAAACCAATAGAGAATTTAAGCATAATAGAAGATTATATAAAAGTAAGGGAAGGAGGAAAATATCAATTACGAAGAACTGAAAGATTGAATAACTAAGAAGTGTGATTACAAACTAGAAGAACTCTGATACTAATAAAAAGTCTAAACTAAACTACTGAATGAGAAAGTGTAATTAGATCTAACCATAAGGAGGGTATATATACTAATATATAGGAGTCTAACATCTTCTCATTTCCTAAATTATTAGGAAAAACTAACAAGCTAAGAATATCACGTAAAACAAGAGTTATGTAAGTTACAGAGTCCATTAATAGAAATCCCACGAAACAGCTTCAAACCGGTCGGTTCGGGTCTGTCCCGACCGGTTCAATGCTGTCACCACCGGTTTGGGTACGTCCCGGCCGGTTCGGGTGTCTCACCACTGCGCGATAAATTTGAAATGCATGCTGTTTCTTTATTACGTTTTGGATTTGAACATGTGATATATTGTTGGAAAGCTAAGAGAAAGATCTTTCCAACGCCACATGAATCACCTCGATCAGAGTTTTAGAACTCAAGATATTCACGTTTGAAGTTGACCATTGTTTTAGCGATCTTCGTGATTTGCATTCGTTCGAGTTTTGTAACTTATTTCTTTGTCGTTTCTTATTGTTTCTTCACTTCACATCCTTCTTCAAGTATTCACATAGTATCCTCTAACTTTTATCACTTCTTTCTTGTATGATTTCATGGCTCGACTCTCGTCATTGCCCAAAATGTGGCTTCATCGCCTTCATTTGTTTCGTTTTCTACAAAACGTAAACAAAATACATGGCATAACAATGAAGAATAAAAGCTAGAAAAATGACTCCTATGACACATAAAACGAACCAAAATAAAGGAAAATTTGGGGTTAAATATATATACAAAATGAGATCATCAGTACATCTGGCATTCCTTGGAGTGCATCTGGTACATCTGTCTGATCTGATTGACGAGTTTTCTGGTACATCTGGTATTCGTTAGAGTGCATCAGGTACATCTGGTATTCGTAGGAGTGCATCTGGTACATCTGTCTGATCTGATTGAGCGACAATTCAAGTCAAGGTGGAGATTGTTAGGAATTAAGTGCCTAGAAATTGTCTTTTCGGATCTCGAATTGACTTGTGATCTAAATCTGTTTAATTAGGAAGGTTTCCTAATTAATATCTGAGTATATGACCTAGGATTTTCTATTGTATATGGTTTCCTAATCTGTTTAGGGTTTCTGTTTAGGGTTGAGAGTATTATATAAACTCTCATACCTTACCCTAATAATTATGATACTAGTCTGAAATCTAATAAGTTAACACATTTATTGTGAAAATATAGATTTTTTTTATCATTAATAATTTTAATCATAGTAATATTGTCTCGGTAATTTTCAAACTGAATACCACATCTTTAATAGAGTAACAAGTAACAATATTACTGTGACATTGATACTGTATATGAGTAAAATACTCTGATTACACTAACACTGTCACAGTGCAAGTATATCTGTAACAGTTTAACAGATGACAATATCTTACAATTGTTCAACTTTACTTGTTTTTATCGTTAATAATATTCAATTACCAAGAAAATAGTCAAAAGTTGCATTCTTTTTTAGGCAAAAATTCTTTCCGTTTTCGCCTTCTTGGTCGTGGATTTAACCACATGATTGTTTAAATCATCCGACACCTCACAATCCTCTTCTTAATATCAAAATCACACTAGATAAATGCAATACCAATCTCGATTACTAGTAAAGTCAAAATTGAGTTTAGTGGCTGCTAGTATATATTGAGAAGAGTGGAAACAAGTTAGGTAAGATGAGTCAAGATGAGAAAATGGTAAATAAAGTACTATCAGAGAAGGAAGTCAAATTTGAGTTTGACCAAGCTCCATCTCCTTCAACTAACCAGCAAGAATGCCAACAAAAATGTAATCATCTTCTTTATCATCATCGAATGAACAATTTAATCGTCGTTCCTTTTGTTGTGTGCTAAATTTAGACCATTTTCCCCTTCATTTAGACCTGTTTTCTCCCCGTTTTGCGAGTTTAGAGTTGCGATTATCGCCCTACTTTGAGTATTTCTCGCATTAGCGTCCCTCTTATGCGTTTTACGTGTTTTTGGTAGTTTTTCTATCAATTTTTGATAGGATTTGGCACCGAAAGCATGATCGAGCTTCCACGAGCACAAGAGAAGGGAGTATCGTCCAAAGAGCAAAGCACACAACTTAAAGTTCAAAGCCATCCAATCAAACGAAGAATGAGACAAGAAAAGAGGCCAGAAAAATGACCGGGTGAAATTTCACCCGATGAAAAACCACCGGGCGAAGTTTCGCCCGACGTTCAATTTGCCTCCCCGAAGATTTTATGAGAGCTTCTCCACCGGGCAAAATGACCGGGCGAAACTTTCACCCACCGGGTGAAGTTTTGTCCGACGGTGAAGGCGTCCCAAAATTGCAAAACTGGAAGAAGTTCACCGGGTGAAACCACCGGGTTAAAATTCACCCGGCGGTATTGATCCGTATACGATAGGGTGAAGTTCCACCTCATGAAGATTAAAGAGTGATTGTCTCACACTCTCACTAATGGAGCAAAAAGTTGGATTTGGGCTTTAGGTTAAGGATCCATTAAGGCTTTACTATATATATGTATACCCTAGTTTGTTGCCCATTTCATTCCATTCCACTCCATTTTCCATTACGTACCCCATTACACCACCATTAGTTTAGATTACTCCATTCTCTCACTACTTACCATCCATCTTTTAGATCATTTTAGTAGTAATTCTAGTAGTTCTCTATAGTAATTTAATAATAGATCTTTCTGGTTGTCATCAACAATTCTATAGATCTTTATTCAAGCTTGTAGAAGATTTTATTCAAGTTTTTATTTGAAGATTTTTGGAGATTATTGAAGGTTTAGTGACAAATTCTTCATCCTCTTCACAAAGCTTCATCTTTTATTTATGCAATCTTTCTTTTTATTGTTGATCTTCATAGTTGGCACATTTCTCTTTCATTCTCTAATCTCTAGTTAGATTTAATCTTGTTCTTTTAATATTGTTCATTTTATTGTTCTTTCATTATTGTCTTGTTTTAATCATCTTTATTTATGTTGTTCTAGATCGTTTTATGTTTCACTTTGTTGATTGTTATTTTGATCATCTTAGTGTTGTTAGTTTGGCTAGATTTTTACTTATGTTGTTCTAGATCTTTCTCTAGTTTATTTTGTTAATCGCAATTTCCTTCATAGTTTTGTGGTTGATTTGGTAGATTGTAATTTCCTTATTGTTTCGTTGTCATTTTCTTTAGATATTATGCATGTTGTAGTTATTTTCTCCCTTGTTAATGTTTTGTTATTAACAACAACATTTCCTACCCGACAAGGGATGGAAAAACTACCGGGATCATCTAGCGTTGTTTTCCATTATGAGTAGTGAGTAGGTTTCTTGTTGGGGTTTTAGGGATGAAGATCTTGGATTATTTGAATTGAGGGATTTTGGTTGGTTGCTTGCTTGTTGGTTTATCTTGTTTATGGTTGTTGTGTCGTTGTTGTTTTAGTCCGGCCAACTAGACCGACCTTAACTCATTTCTATCAATATGGGGAAACTCGGGATAGAAATTACCTTAACTAGAGACTTACCCTTTCTTCGCCGTGAAAGCGGGTTTTTAGGTGGGTTGGGTGAAGAAACCGAAAGGTGTCATTCTCCCTTTATCAATGTTGTGACCGACCCGATTGCGAGACTCTTAGACCCCCAATTTCTGATTCCCGACTTCCCCCTAACATCTTTTCCTACATTGATCATTTCTTGTCATTTCTATTGTTATTTCTCTTGTTATTTAATCTTTGTCTTTTACCGCATTTCGAGCATAGACTCGACCCCTAAAACCCCCTCTAGATCCCAAACACGTTGCTTTTAACTCGATACTGTTCCGTTCCCTATGGACCGACCTCGACTTACCATGATTACTCTAGTAGTATTTGTGTTATTACGAGTCTATAAATATTGTTTGACCCCCCATCCTTCGCTAAAACGACCGATCCGATTTGGGGCAGCGTCAAAATGGCGCCGTTGCCGGGGAGCGGCGATAGTTAATTGAGCTTTTAGTTATTGTGTTTGGTTATTTGCTTTTCTCCCTTTCCCCTAGTACCGTTAGGTGCTAGGAGACTTACCGTTTAAACTGAGTTTTATGCCCAGGAATAAGTCATCGCCCTTGTGGTTCGATCCGCAGCCAGAGAGGACTTTTAGAGCATTGCGATTTCGGGGAAAAAACTCAACCACCATTATTCCACATCCTTCGTTATCACCTCCTAACCTTAATCTCATCCTACCATATAGACCTTATACACCTTCCACATTCACCTTCCCTTCCAAATAATCCTTCTACATCATCTACATCACAAAATTCACCATCCAATCCACCATCACCAAAAACTCCACCACCAAATCAAAATCCATCCCCTCCAAATCATCCAAATCCAAATCCACTATCACCACCAATCCAACCAATGGCGACCCTAGGTTCCCATTCTCAACTTACTCATGAAGAAACACCTTCACCAATCGATTTCGGAGTGATTCCATAAGACTATGAATTGAAAGCGTCTCTGACTAATGTTGTTCAACAAGATACTTTTCACGTTTCTCTCAAGAGGATGCCCAAGAGCACATCGCTTCATTCAAAGAAAAATTAGTAGGAGCCCGTCTCAATAGATTAACTTCATGCCAATTGCACCGATTATTATTTCCAAAGACATTGAGAGATGGAGCTTGTAGAAGACTTCAAGGCCATCCCGCTAATACATTCACAACATGGGCTCAATTGTCTAATGCCTTCTGGGAGAAATATTTTTCACCGTCAAAGTCTAATCAATATCGCATGGAAATACAAACTTTCAAGCAAGATGAATTTGAAAGCCTAAGTGAGGCTTGGGAAAGATTTAGAGATTTATTGCGCAAGTGTCCTCACCATGGAATACCCGATTGGCTAACTACCCAAACATTTTATAACACCCTTTCATCGAGAACCAAGGAAAAACTCAATTCAGCCGTCAGAGGAGATTTCTCTTCCCTTACCGATGAGGCATCTAAGAGTCTTATTGAAAATATGGCAAAGAGTGATTTTAGAATGGGTCAATCGAGGGATTCTAGGAAGAAAGTTGAAGTGAACTCATCCAAGAGTTCTAATGAATTGAAACTTGAAGCTCAAGTTGAAGAATTAAATAAAAGAATGGATGCCAAGAGTTGTAGACCAACTCATAGAGGTATGTACCAAATTCAAGGGAGTGTTCCAACAAGGCAACCATCACCACCTAAGCAACAAATAACAAGGGAAGATCAATGTGGTCATAGTGGCAATTATGGCCATGATTCTAGCTCTTGTATTCCTAATGAAGAAACTTATTTTGAAGAGCAAAATGAAATCCTAGTTATACAAGTGTATGGACAAAGACCTCAATTTGATCCCTTTTCCAATACTTACAATGTCGGCACAAGGTATCATCCCAATTTTTCTTATGGAAATCAAAATGTTCAAAACCCGATGCCACGTGCCCAAGGGAGTCAACCGAGGTCATTTAATCAAAGTCAACAAAGGCCCTTAAACCAAGGTGCTCCAAAGATGCCCCCATATTTGCCCCATCATCAAAGGAGCAACTTCAATCAACAAGGTAGCAACTTCCATGTTCCCAACAATTACAACAATTACCAAAATCAACATGGTAATAACTTTAATCATGAATACAATCAAGGGTTCCAAGGCAATTTTCAAGGAAATCAAGGTTATAATCAACAACTATTTAATCAACCCTCTCAATCTTATGGCCAATCAAGTAATTTTCAATATGGTCAAGGAGGAGTTCCATGCATGGGATAACATTATTGATATGCAAAGAGCCGTTGGGCAACTATGGAGTGAGCGTCAAGATACCAAAGCAAGGCTAAAGGTTTGGGAAACACAAGAAGCAACAAAAGCCTTAGCCCCCCCGACTCATCCACCCATGGTTTGCCCGGCCAACCCCAAAACCCGAGAGACCCTCCACACCAAGAAAATGTTGTTATTTGGAGAGGTGGTAAAGAACTTGAGGACCCGTATAAGAACTTGAACTTGAACATCAAAAGCACCACAACCAAAGTGAATCAACAAAGTGCACCACAAGCAATATCTCCCACTTCCCCCAAACAAAACCGGGGAATACAAGCGGAGTTTGGTATTCTCCAAAATGCGGAGAATGAACAAAGAGAACAAAGAAAGAAGAAAAAGCAAACGGAAGCGGAAGCGGAAGAAGCAAAAAGAAAAGAGACGGAGCGATTAGCCGAAGAAGAATAAGAATCCAATGTTCCACCGCCTCCCGCTTTTGTCCTACCATTGCCTTTTCTCGAACGAGCTAAGCCGCATAAGGAGAATGCCCAATTTAACCGTTTTGTGGATATAATGATGAAATTGGAGGTAGCTTTACCCTTCACCGAGGTAATTTCTCTAATGCCCTCTATTCTAAGTTTTTGAAAGAAGTCTTCACTAAAAAGAGAACTATAGAGGACAAAGAATGTGTCTCTCTCACGGCACAATGTAGTGACATTCTTATGAATCAAATGCCAAAGAAAATAGAGGATCTCGGTAGCTTTTCCATCCCTTGTCGAGTTGGAAATGTTGTTGTTAATCAAGCCTTATGTGATCTAGGGGCTAGTGTTAGTTTGTTACCATATTCTATTGCTAAGAGACTTAGTGTGGGGGAGATGAGACCCACTTGCGGATAGGTCCGTCAAGTACCCACTTGGGATACTTGAGGATGTACCCGTGCAAGTTGATAAGTTTTGCATCCCCTCCGATTTTGATGTCATGAATATGCCCGAAGACACTATTACCCCCATTATTCTAGGTCGACCTTTCAGGGCTACCGGTGGTACTATAGTTGATGTTAAGAATGGAAAGTTGTCATTTAATATAGGGAACGAGTCAGTAGAGTTATCCCTTTCTCAAGCTCTTAAACAACCAATGATTGAAAAAAACATATTCCATTGAAGTTATTGATAGTTTGGTTGAGTATAGCTTGATAGATGATGATAAGCAAGAAGATGAACCCTTTGACTCTCCACCTTAAGATGAGATCATTCATGAAGAAAAGGTAGAACCACTACCGGTGGGTAAGAGTATAGTATCCTCTCCTCCTAATCTTAAACTTAAGCCACTCCCCTCTTCCCTCAAATATGTCTTTCTTGAAGGAACTAATTATCCCGTTACCGTCAATGCCACACTTGATGGACCTCAATTGGAAAAACTTTTGATTGTTTTGAGAAAACACAAAAGGACATCGAGTATAGCATTTCCGACCTCCAAGGCATAAGCCCAAATATTTGTATGCATAAGATCATCCTTGATGATGACCACCATCCTTCGGTCAAGGGTCAACGTAGGTTGAACCCCACTATGAAAGAGGTTGTCATAAAGGAAGTCCTCAAGTTGTATGAGGCTAACATTATATACCCAATAACCGGAAGTAAATGGGTTAGCCCCATACAAGTTGTGCCGAAAAAGGGAGGAATGACGGTTGTGAAAGGAGAAAAGGGTTAGTCAATTTCTACTAGGACTATTACCGGTTGGCGCATGTGTATAGACTATTGAAAATTGAACACGGCCACCATAAAAGACCATTTCCCTCTTCCCTTTATTGATCAAATGCTTGAATGATTGGCGCATCATTCTTATTTTTGTTTCCTCGATGGTCATTCGGGATTTCTTCAAATTCCCATTCACCCCGATGACCAAGAGAAGACCACATTCACATGTCCATATGGCATCTATGCTTATAGAAGGATGCCATTTGGATTGTGTAATGCGTCGAGAACGTTTCAATGATGTATGATGGCTATTTTTTCCAATTTTATTGAAAAATCCATGGAAGTTTTTATGGATGACTTTAGTGTTCATGGTACATCTTCTGATTCTTGCCTTGAAAATATTGATCAAGTGTTAACTCGATGTGAAGAGTATAGACTAGTTTTGAATTGGGAGAAATGTCATTTTATGGTTGAACAAGAGGTTGTCCTAACTCATATCATTTCTAATAGAGGAGTTGAAGTTGATAAGGCTAAAGTTTCTGTGATTGAGAACTTGCCACCACCTACAAATGTCAAAGGGGTGAGGAGTTTTCTAGGTCACGCCGGCTTTTATAGGCATTTCATTAAAGATTTTTCTAAGATTGCCAAGCCTTTAACTTCTTTTCTTATGAAAGATGCACCTTTTGTTTTTGATGACTCGTGTCTTGAGGCCTTTTGTAGGATAAAAACCGCTCTCACCACCGCTCCAATCATCAAGGTACCCGATTGGAATCTTCCATTTGAGATCATGTGTTATGCCTCCGATTTTGCCGTTGGTGTCGTTCTAGGACAACGGGTTGACAAGAAGCTCTATGTGATTTATTATGCAAGCAAAACACAAGATGAAGCCCAATCGAGGTATACAACAACTAAAAAAGAGATGTTTGCCATTGTCTATGCCATGGAGAAATTCCGAACTTATGTTACCGGTTCCAAAGTCATTATTCATACCGATCATGCAGCGATTCGTTACATCATGTCCAAGAAGAAGACAAAGTCCCAACTCTTTCGGTGGGTTCTCCTTCTACAAGAATTTGATATTGAGATTAGAGTTAAAGCCGGATCGGAGAACTTGGTAGAGGATCACCTTAGTAGACTAGCGGTTAGTGGAAGCAATGAAGATGATGGTCTACCCATCAATGAAGCTATGAAATATGAGGCCTTAATGGCCATTGAAACTATTACACCTTGGTGTGCCGATATCGTCAATTTCTTAGTGTCTCATTATATTCCGGACGATTATTCCAAGCAAGAGAGGAAGAAACTACGTTATGAAGCCCGACGCTATTATTGGCATGAGCCCTATTTGTTTCGCCGTTTTGTAGATGGAATTTACCAACGATGTGTTACGGCCGATGAAGGATATAATATTGTGAAGCACCTTCACTCGACATCTTATGGTGGACACTAGGCCAACCAAAAGACAATTGCCAATGTTCTCCAAAGCGGGTTTTGGTGACCTTCCATGTTTAAGGACATTCGAGCTTTCATTCTCACATGCGATGCTTGCCAAAGAAGTGGCAATATTACAAGAAGGAATGAGATGCCCCTTCAACCTATCTTGGAAATTGAATTGTTTGATGTTTGGGGCATTGATTTCATGGGTCCTTTCACATCCTCTTTTGGCAACAAATACATCTTAGTCGCGGTGGACTATGTCTCAAAATGGATCGAGGCTGTAGCTTCTCCCACCAATGATTCCAAGGTTGTAATCAAACTTTTCAAAAATGTGATTTTTCCAAGATTCGGTATGCCTAGAGCCATAATTAGTGATGGAGGCTCTCAATTTAGGAAAGATACCTTGGAACACCTTCTTAGGAAGTATGGTATCACTCACAAGATGTCATTAGCCTACCACCCTTAATCAAATGGGCAAGCCGAGATCTTCAACCGTCAAATCAAAGGAATTTTGGAAAAAGTTGTAAATACACACCGAAAGGATTGGTCATTGAAATTGAATGACGCCCTTTGGGCATTGAGAACGGCCTACAAAGCGCCGATTGGAACCACTTCTTATCGTCTTGTGTATGGTAAAGCTTGTCATTTACCGGTGGAATAAAAACACAAAACCAAATGGGCAATCAAGGAGCTAAACTTCGATGAGAGTATTGTAGGAAATAATCGTCTTCTCTAACTACAAGAATTGGAAGAACTAAGACTTGAAGCCTACCAAAATTCGAAGATCTACAAGGAGCGAACTCGCCAATGACACGATTCTTGAATTCTTCGTAAGAACTTTTCCGTTGGTGATAAGGTGTTACTCTTCAACTCTCGTTTTAAGCTTTTTCCCGGTAAGTTGAAATCGAAATGGTCGGGTCCATTCAAAGTGACCAAGGTGTAACCATATGGATCGATAGAGATTTCTAGCCCGGAAACCGAGAAATTTATGGTTAATGGCCAACGCTTGAAGATTTATCATCCCGGTCACGTTCGTGAGACCTTTGCTACTATGAAACTTGGTGAGCTCCCTTTGGGGAGCGTTGTTTAACTTCCTCTCGAAATTGATGTAGGTTTGGTGGTATCCTCAACAAACCACCTTGTATATATGTATCATATTTCTTTGTGTTTATTAGCTTTGTTAGCTTGAGATGAATGGATGAAATTGGATTTCACCATGGAGCAATGATATTTGGATTAAGATCAAACTTTTGGAGGAGTTATGGAGCTTAATTTGAAGACCAGGCCACAAGCATGTTTGTTGGAAAAAATTGATTATGTAATATGAGTCGAGTCGTTATTTGCAACTTTAGGTGATTATTGAAGAGCCATGAAATGACAAGGCGGAAAAACAATGCATACAAGACCGCCAGGCGAAACTTCGCCCGGTGAGATTATTGATGGTTTTCCGTCGGGTGAAATTTCACCCGACGAGATTTTTGCCACGCCAAGGGATTTGCTAAAATTTTTTCGTTGGGTGAAACTTCGCCCAATGAGGTAACGACCGGGCGAAACTTCTCCCTACATAAAAATCTCAGAATTGCCAAATCTGCCAGAATTAACGAGTTACCGTCGGGCGAAACTTCGCCCGATGAGATTCTCACCGAGTGAAACTTCACCCGGTGGAAAAAGTGTGCAGAAATGAGTTTCACGACAAAAAACCGTCGAGTGAAACTTCACCCGATGGTGCTCAACCGGGTGAAGTTTCACCCGGCGACTTTGGTCGGATCACCTTTACACTATTCACTCACTACATTATCAATTCCCTCCTTTCCAAATACCCCACATAACTTTCCCTCCAAAATTTTAACACCAAATATCTACAATTTACCTTTAAAACTTTCATTTCCCTCTCAACCACCCTTATTTATATTACCTTTACTTCACATTCATTCCATCTTATCACTCCTCATAAAATCAAACCACCAGATTCATTAACTCAACCACATTCATACGTTCATCCTCTCTCCATACTTGGTGATTATATCTTTAGATCCTTGAAGAGATAAAGCTAGTTTTTCTTTGGGATTATTCTTGCAAATCTTTTATTATGGAGACAAGAGCCCAACAAGCCGCTCGCAAGCAAGGTATGGCTTCGACTTCTAAACCTTCTAAATCTTCAAATTCTTCTAAGTCCTCTAAGCCTTTGATTATGCCTTATCTCAATACTACTTTCTCTCGGAACTTCTTTGAAAAGATCTTTCAGAGTACAAGGTGGCCTTGTCCCAACACAATAACCGATTTAGGAATCGTTGATGATATTAAGGAACTTATGTCTAGAACCGGAACTAGCGAGCTTTTAAGTCTTGTTACTCACTTATAAAGACCTTACTTGTGAGTTCCTAGGAACTTTTACCATTGACAATCTGACCACACCAAGAGCTGTTAAATTTATACTATTCGGTAAACCCCATTGCTTGACTATTTCGGAGTTCGGCCTTATGCTAGGCCTACCCTTATCGGGTACTATCGGAATTAGTGAACCCTCGAGCAAATTACAAGCTTGTGTGTCTAGGAGAAACCTTTGGAAACGCATAAAACGTTGTAGAAGGGGTTACGAGCCTAACTCATCTTTTGCTTCTGAAATCTGTAACCCCGCAATTTGCTATTTTTCTGAGATGCTTTCCCACTGCTTGTTACCCTCGATCGATAATATTTATAATCTTGATGTGTGTGTCTTGCAATTAATTTTTGACTCTCTGCTCGGTAACCCTACTCCTTTAGACCAACCAATTGTTGTGGCGTTACACTTCCACCGTATTATTTTCACCCAACATCCCTTTGTAGATTGTGGAGGTCTCGTGATTGTACTTGCAACCAAATTGGGTTATTCGACCGACCACCTTACCTCACTAGACGATTCCATTTGGCTTGACGAGGCTTATTACCCGACTTGGATTTTTCGTGTACCCCATCAACACCTCGTCCACATTAGCCATGGAAGAGCTTTAATTGTTCCTAACACGCACCGAACCACTATCTTTATTCACCACAATTGGGACCTACCTTTGGGACCCGGTGAATTTCGACTGACCAAGACTGAGTTGGGAGGAAGGGGAGTTTGGGAGTATGCGCACTACACTTTACCCAAGAGTCGTATGATCTACTACCTTTGTAAGATTGAACCCGACTATGGCCTCTCGCTTAGTGACGGTCCGGAGGATTTTTCTCCCGAGTCATCCTCCGAGGGCATCCCATTCTACATCGGGTCTCCTAGTTCATCCTACGGGAATGACTCTTCAGACTAGACCCTTTCCCCGGAGTCGGTAGGTAGTGTGGTGGGTGTGTGTGTTGTGTATATATGTGTGTGGGTTGTATCGGTGAGTCTTTAATCATCTACAATTGCATGTCCTTTGGTTGATTCCATTCTTGTTCCTTTTATCCTCTTGATCATTGTGATTATTTTACCTCTAACCAAATTTGCAAGTTGTCCCACTGTCCGATTGTTGTGGCCAAAGTGGCCTAGTATTGCTCCCGGTCTTTAGGCGACGTGATTACGCCATTGACCTTTTGAAAAATCCAAATTTTAATCATTTTTCTTAATCCGGGCTAGGTGACATGACTACACCTACCCCCAATCTTACATCCTTTATTTTAATTTCTTTTCTTTTCGTTTATTTCATTTTCATTTTCTTAGCCACTTGGCTAGGGTCTAGGTGATGTGATTGCACCTAGGCCCGTCACCCTTTTTCGTTTATTTTCTTTTCAAAAATTTCGAAAAATCCAAAAACATTTGAAAAATCATAAAAATCCAAAAAAAAATTCTTATTTTTCTTTCTTTTTCGTCCTTTTCGATCTTCCCCTACTTGTTCATTGAGGACAATGTACTGTTTTAGTGTAGGGGAAGGATCTACTATCTTTTATTTTTTTCAAAAATCTTTTCAAAAACCATAAAAATTTGAAAAATCCCAAAAATCAAAAACATTTTCTTTTTCTTTTTGTTTTTCTTTTCTCGTTTCTCGTTATGTTTTCGTGTCCATTGTATGGTCTTGTTCTCTACTCTTACAGGTCACCACCGCCTTGATAGCACATTTTGAAGAGATTATGGAAGTAAGCCGCTAGGTAACTTCCTTCCTTTTCTCTTCCTTCTTTACTTTGGTAGAGGAGTTAGGTTGTTGCTATTGGAGGCTCTCGAAGTTGAGCATTTTGGGTGTTGTGTTGATTGTGTGCTTGTATGTCGATGGAGTATGGAGTACGTGACTTTACTTGTATTTTCTTTTATTTGCCTTTTCTTTTTCGTGTGGTTCTTTTTGCTTTTTTATAGTGTGTCTAAGATTAAAACTTTTCGAAAACCCGATTACAAACCTTTTACAAGAGTTTACATTCCATTGTAGATAACCCATTGTAGATTTTGGACCTTAATCTAGTAGAATGACTCTAAGGCAATGAACTTGTTGATCTTTTAGCTTGAGTCCACATTTTCTACTTGGGTTTACTTCGGGGTTTGCATTTGACCACCTTGACCACCCATGGAGAAGTTAGGCTTTGGTTTCCGTATCCCGTTTTCTAGGTGACCTTGCTCGAATGACCATTGCACCTTTAGTCCAAATTTCTTCCGCTTTTTGTGGGTTATCCGGGAATGGCGCGCGTTCTCGATTACCTATTTTTTCTCCACCTATACATCACCACAATAACTTTACACAAAAATAACTCCCAAGCTTGGTTTTGAACCACATCAAAAAGCCAAAAAAAAGTGGGCAAACCAAAGCAAGAAAAAAGGGCACAAAAATATGAAAAACAAAGGAGAGAAAAAGAGCTTCAAATGAAAATCGTATCATCAAAAATGTCTCCTTATTCAAACAAACAAAAAAACCTTTGATTGATTAGTCGCCGTGAAGTGCTTACTAGAGGACCGAGTCCCGAGGTAGGAAGATAGCGGTGATTAGTTGATCCACCTCAATAATTGTAAACACTCCACCTTTTTGTTTGGGCTAATTTAGGAAATTCGAGTTTGGAACGACCCTCTTGGGGATGGCTTTAGCCAAAGAGAGCGGGACTGCACCTACCTACAGTGTCGAACAAATCCAAGGTTCACTTTTCCCACTCCGTTTAGCACCCCGTCGTACTCCTTTAGAAGATTAGGAGGACCTAGCTAAGTTATCAACATCTTTATTGATTTAATGTCATAGTATTAGGCTTTAGTCCTTGTCTACGTGGGTGATTTATCTTGGAATGTTTATTATTATTTTAGGTAAGTAATCGGTGTCTTCCCCGCCATCTCAATGAGGGATTCGATGTTTTATTTTGCTTTGGATGCGCCTATCCTTTCGTGTTATAGGTTTTTGTATGTTTAGTCGCATCCACCATTTTGAGCAAGCCCCAACTTGCCTTGCATGGGAGTACTCTACCTCATGGGTACTTCGATGTGAGTTGAAGGGACGGAGCGGGCCCGTTAATTGTCCCGTATCGGCTTAGCATAGTCTAGCTAGTAGTAGTAGTTTGTAAATTCTTTTTGGGTCTTTGCTCGAGGACGAGCAACGGTTTTGTGTGGGGGAATTGTTGTGTGCTAAATTTAGACCATTTTTCCCCTCATTTTGACTAGATTTCTCCCCGTTCTGCGAGTTTAGAGTTGCGAATATCGTCCTATTTTGAGTATTTCTCGCATTAGCATCCCTCTTGTGCGTTTTACGTGTTTTTGGTAGTTTCTCTATCAATTTTTGATAGGATTTGGCACCGAAAGCATGATCGAGCTTCCACGAGCACAAGAGAAGGGAGTATCGTCCAAAGAGCAAAGCACACAACTTAAAGTTCAAAGTCATCCAATCAAACGACGAAGAATGAGACAAGAAAAGAGGCCAGAAAAATGACCGGGTAAAATTTCACCTGATGAAAAACCACCGGGCGAAGTTTCGCCCGACGGTAAATTAGCCTCCCTGAAGATTTTCTGAGAGCTTCTCCACCGGGCAAAATGACCGGACGAAACTTTCACCCACCGGGTGAAGTTTCGCCCGACGGTGAAGGCGTCACAAAATTGCAAAACTGGAAGAAGTTCATCGGGTAAAGTTTCACCCGATGGTATTGATCCGTATACGATAGGGTGAAGTTCCACCTCATGAAGATTAAAGGGTGATTGTCTCACTAATGGAGCAAAAAGTTGGATTTGGGTTTTAGGTTAAGGATCCATTACGGCTTTACTATATATATGTATACCCTAGTTTGTTGCCCATTTCATTCCACTCCACTCCATTTTCCATTACATACTCCATTACACCACCATTAGTTTAGATTACTCCATTCTCTCACTACTTACCATCCATCTTTTAGATCATTTTAGTAGTAATTCTAGTAGTTCTCTATAGTAATTTAGTAATAGATCTTCCTAATTTTCATCAACAATTCTCTAGATCTTTATTCAAGCTTTGTAGAAGATTTTATTCAAGTTTTTATTTGAAGATTTTTGGAGATTATTGAAGGATTAGTGACAAATTCTTCATCCTCTTCACAAAGTTTCATCTTTTATTTATGCAATCTTTCTCTTTATTATTGATCTTCATAGTTAGTACATTTCTCTTCCACTCTCTAATCTCTAGTTAGATTTAATCTTGTTCTTTCAATATTGTTTAATTTATTGTTCTTTCATTTTTGTCTTGTTTTAATCATCTTTATTTATGTTGTTCTAGATCGTTTTATGTTTCACTTTGTTGATTGTTATTTTGATCATCTTAGTGTTGTTAGTTTCTCTAGATTTTTACTTATGTTGTTCTAGATCATTCTCTAGTTTATTTTGTTAATCGCAATTTCTTTCATAGTTTTGTGGTTGATTTGGTAGGTCGTAATTTCCTTATTGTTTTGTTGTCATTTCCTTTAGATTTAGTTATTATGCATGTTGTAGTTATTTTCTCCCTTGTTAATGTTTTGTTGTTTTCCATTATGAGTAGTGAGTAGATTTCTTGTTGGGGGTTTAGGGATGAAGATCTTGGATTATTTGAATTGAGGGATTTTGATTGGTTGCTTGTTTGTTGGTTTATCTTGTTTATGGTTGCTGTGTCATTGTTGTTTTAGTCCGGTCAACTAGACCGACCTTAACTCATTTCTATCAATATGGGAAAACTCGGGGTAGAAATTACGTTAACTAGAGACTTACCCTTCTTCGCTGCGAAAGCGGGTTTTTAGGTGGGTTGGGTGAAGAAACCGAAAGGTGACATTCTCCCTTTATCAATGTTGTGAACGACCCGATTTCGAGACTCTTAGACCCCCAATTTCTGATTCCGGACTTCCCTCTAACACCTTTTCCTAGATTGATCATTTCTTGTCATTTCTATTGTTATATCTCTTGTTATTTAATCTTCGTATTTTACTGCATTTCTAGCATAGACTCGACCCCTAAAACCCCCACTAGATCCCAAACACGTTGCTTTTAATTAACTCGATACCGTTTCGTTCCCTGTGGACCGACCTCGACTTACCACGATTACTCTAGTAGGTTTTGTGTTATTACGAGTCTATAAATACTATTTGACCCCCCATCCTTTGCTAAAACGACCGATCCGATTTGGGGCAGCGTCATTCCTTCATTTACAATCATAATCCACCCAATTCATCAACATATTCCATCTCCATTAGCACCCACCTTTACCATCAATTCTCAATTTAATCTCCATCAATCACCTTAACTCTCATTTCATGATTGATTCAAAACTATCGATTTTATATTGAATTCATCTATAAAGTAAACATTTACCAAATTCCAAGGTGCAAAAAATTTGAAGCTGCTCATTGAAAAAAATCAACATATACGTTGATTCAATTTGTATCCCACAAAAATCATCAAAAACAATTTGAAGCGATTGAATATGAAGTTTGCATCCCACAAAAATTTGTTAATATATGTGTGTGTCTGTGAGGAGATTCTAAAAATATATTGTTAACAATTTTTCATTGTAACAATTTCACCAGGTTCTTGTTAAATAATGCCTCGAAATAACATTGTTGTCTCTATTATAACATGATAGTTATAAAAAACTACTCCGTACTTTGTACGGAGTATCTTGGAAAAAAAAGCACATGAGTAGAATATACCAATTTTATCAGATGTTCCCGAAGGGACACATGAGTAGAATATAAGATGGGTTTACCTACACAATAATTTAGTTAGAACGATATCTTTCATGATATAGGTCTTCATTATGAGACCGGTCAATTATTCAACCCAAACAATTTTATATCAATTGTTTGTGATGATAGAGTCATGACAACATTAAAATAAATATTGGCGATGCTTAACGATTTGAGTACTACGAGTGATAAGTATGAACAATAACTAGTACGGAGTACATAGTATATAAAAAACGGTTCTGGGTAGAATGAAATCATGGCTTCGTCCCTGCGGCTACATCTTAAGGTCGTCGAACGTCGGCGAGTCTTTCCTAGCGCCGAGGAGTGAGGCTACCCGGTTCTAACATACTCGTAACCCTTTGAAACTCACCCTAAGTAAACTTTAAAATTCCCCCTAATAATTACAAGCGTCCACCCACATTACGGTGGTGGTGGTGGTGATGTCGGGGTGATAGTGTGGGTGGACCTTTTGTGATGGAAGGCTATGATCATTTTTGCAAGGATGACAAGGTGGTGACGGTGTCGAGGTGGCGATAGTGATAAGATCGGTGGTGGTGGTGGTGGTGGTGACATTGGTGGTGGTGCCGGAGTGATGGTGGTTTTAGAGGGTGGGTGATGAATGGAGATGGGTGTGGGAAACAAAATTCAAACCCAAATAGGGTGGAGGAAGAAAAATAGAGTATGAGGGTTTGAGAGGGAATGCAAATGGGGGAAATAATATTATATCAACAGTTGTATGTACAATCACCTTAAAGTTGTTGAGCTTTTGTGTATACTTACTATGCTTATACAAGTTTCTGAGCTGAATTGTAAGTTTCTGAGCTTAAACATTCATGTGATTTAGCTCGACAACTTTACACTAAAGCTCAGAAAATTTACAACAAAATTCGAAAACTTTGTGATAACACTCAAAATCATAAAATAAGTTGTACATAAAACCTATGTACAATTGCTTGTATAATCTACTCATCGCAAAGGTGGAAAGGGATTGGGCAAAAGTTAAAACTAAAAACTAAAAATGATATGAAGGATGTTGATTCAATTTCCCTTTCCTATAACCCTCAACCAAACAGCTCCTACGTATTTGGGTTTGGGGAATCCAAAAACCATATTAGGGAATGAGATATTTTTGTTTAAATTCTTAAACAATTATAGCTTTACTCTGTACAATAATTAAGGGGTTGCACTTTTTTTTTTAAGTAATTATAAATTTGGGCCCAATTCTGGAGGTTTTGTTCCATTGAACAGACTGAACTGGGCGGCTAAGGCTGAACTGGGTCGCTCCCGATAATATACTAATAAATTCATCCACATACATGGATCCTTTTTCTCTCCATAGGGGTCCTCAATCCTCCCACCTCATTTTTTCTACTCTAGATCCGAAATTAACACTTTCTCTACTTTTTCTTTACAAAAAAAAATGTATTTTCCAACCCGCTCCCCTCTCTCCTCTTGGTTCTATCCGTACCCAGTTACCCAAGGGTACAAATTGTGATTTTTTCATGGAGGATAGAGGATCGATGAATGTACATCCATTTTCTCTCCATCCTCCATGGATCCATGTATATACATGCTCTCGTAAGTAATACAAAATATATGGATACCATGCAATGTTTCACGACATTTACCCTAGAGATTGTTTATGCGGCTCGTTTATGCTTAAGAGTGTGTTTGGATAAAGGGAAAGGGAAAGGAAGGGAGGGGTGTGAAAGGAGGGGATGAGGGATATGATATCCATTGTTTGGATAACAAAGTGTGCTCCATTTCCCCTCACCTCCCTTCCATCCTTTTCCCTCGCCTTTTGTGGACATGACATAGGTCCACCCCGACGCGGCCACACGCGGGTTTGGGTAGGCGCATGAATCTCGTGGTGAGATTGTTCTTGGGTAGGAATTTAAATCGAAGTTGGAGTCACCACCGAACTTTGTGAGAGTTCAGAACCGTTCGAACCACTCTATACTTGGGCGTATCGCGCATAAAGCACGATCCGCTTTAGTACTAGAGCTTATGGGGTTCGTCTCTTTGCATAACGGTGTCGATGTCGGATTACCGAATATCGTATATCGAATAACTCTCGTTTGCTAACGGTTTCGAGCATTCGGAAACCAAAGGTTCTGAGTAAGGGGTGAGGGTACGTGTTGGGAAGCCCACGAAGGACACCCAACTCCACCCGCACTTAGCGGCCTCTACTACGATATTGTTCGGTGTTCGTGTACGCGCGCGCATTAGTAAGATGGTTAAATGATATGCAAACAACATTTTTAGCTACGCATGCGAAATACGTGTTTTGCTACGTCGTTTAATGTATCTTAAATCATGTCGAAGTTGAATTTAAACATGTGGGTTCATTTAGAAAACGGTAAATGTCACGCAATAAAAATAAACAAATTAAAAATAAATTACAAATTACACGGGCGGAATACAACCTGGAATTCACAATAGTTGGACAAAGCGATAATAATAAACGAATTAGCGACGGTAAACGTAGACTATAAACGGACCTGTACAAACGTAATTGAAACCGTAATCGAATAATTGGACGGACTCCGACCACTTACACATTATGTTGTGTATTGACCGGAGGACGAAAAGGCTTTAATACGTGTTAGCGTACGGGAGCAAAGCGTAGTGCTACCTTGATCCCGGGCCGAGGAGTCTTGTCCCGACTTATCATAGTGGAATGAAATGTCTCGACTTATCGAACCTTGGATACGACTAAAGAGTCGTAGATACCAGGCTAGTCATATAAGACGTCACTCAAAGTCGTAAAAGAAACGACACAACATGTATGGTTTTTTTAGAAGATGAATACGTGATTGATTTAACACGTTTCGGCTTAGAGTCGTAAATGTGACTCGACGGAACTTTGTACCGTCTTTTGACCTCGTTGGAGGTCTACAGGGTCACTCGATCGAGTCATTACAGGGACTCGATCGGAGTGCCTTATGACAAAAAATCCCTGCCTGTTTTTTGGGGGGTCACTCGATCGAGTGACTCAGGCACTTGATCGAGTGCCCTCTATAACATTAACGGGTGATGATTGCTTCTAAAACATTCCCATTTTATGAACTTGTCGCTTAAATCGAGAAATGACTGAACTAATGCAAATATCGAACCCTTCCGTGTCACGACGCCGTTGTCGGGTCTCATGGACCATATGACGATCGATTCAACGTCATTAGGTTTTGTATTAATCCGACTCTCGATGGCTCGTCATATCCGACACTCGATTATGGAATCGGTATTGAACATTTTAGAGCAATTTTTATGGAATGAAAATAATCAAGCTAGAGTGAATATCAAATCCCTCCGCGTCCCGATGTCGTTGTCGGATCTTATGGACCATACGACGACCGGTTCGACGTCATTGGGTTTCATGCTAACTTGATTGTCGATAGCTCTTTTACGCGCGACACTCGATTACGGAATCGACATCGACGGGCCTTTGGAGCGATATTATGAAAATGACATCGAATATGCTTGATAATAAATTACCGTGATCGCGTTATAATCTGATCGGTTATGCGTACGCCATAAGGCGTCCTAACCTTTAATTGCCTAGGGCGGCGTGGCTCGAGGGGCCCCACCTCCAGTACGACTTACTCGGAGGATTATTCGGACTTTAGGCGGCATTTATTATCGAACATACTTGATCGGAGAATTCGATTTTGAAAATAGTTTTCTCGTTATATCGTAGTATACACGGTATTAATATGAACAATATGTAAAAACGATAAATAAATGTTAGCGTTAGTTGTTAGGAACAATAATTAAAATGTTAGATCGCAATAAAGTAAAAGTTAGTAGAATGATAATATAAATGTTAGATGTTAGTAGTTAGTAACGAGAATGTAAATGTTAGTAATTACTCCCTCCATCCAACTTTAAACTTCATGGGGGGAGTGGCACAATAATTAAGAGTGGGGTAGATTATGTGGTGGAAAATGAAAGTTGAGAGAAAATGTGGGGTCAGAAATGATATGGACCACAAAAATCAATCAAAAGAGGAAATAGTGTAAGTAGGAAGTTTAAAGATGGACAACCTTTTAAGGAAAGTAGGAAGATTAAAATTGGATGGAGTAATTAGTATACAAATGAAAGGAGAGTTAGAGATTAGGAGAATGGGGTTTGGTACACCTTCAATTCAACCTACATGTTAATAGTCTCGGAAAACGGGCTCGTAGAGTGTCGACGTACGCACGGGAGCGGTTTGAGAATGGAGGATGAGTTAGGATGTGATTTGAGAGACGGTATTCTCGGTTTCGGGAGGCTAGGTCTCGGGAATAGTTGTGTGTGAGTGTAAGCATGAAGAACTCTAGCTAAGGTGGTGAAAAATGAGGGTTGAAAAAGTTGATCCAAATGATGTGCATGGGGATATATATAGAGTTTACCCCGTCTAGGGTCACTCGATCGAGTGCCCCACTAGAAGGTTCCCTAGTCACTTTTTAGGGGGTCACTCGATCGAGTGGCCCGGGGTCACTCGATCGAGTGGCCCTTAGGCACTCGATTGAGTGCCCTTAGGCGGGTGAGCCGTTTTAGGAAGGTTGGGATTTTATTTTGACTTTGGATTCGAATTGATTCCTTTTGTATTTGGATGCAGCGTGAGGCTAGTTACGTTCTCGGGTTTTGACTTTGACCGGTTTCGTCTCGGTCGCAAAAGACGGTTTTACCCCGGTGATGGTTTTAGCTTAAAATAACTTTATTTTATTGGAAACGACCCACTGAGACTGGATTTGAGGTAGGTTTTAAGAGATTTGTACTCCGCTAAGTGCTCACGTTGGATACTATTGATTCATAGTCCCGTATTCGAGCGTGTTAATGCATATTAACGTCCGATCATCATCGGGTGTTTCGTTGGAGACTACTATAGACACAAGCTATCAAAATGCGGGTGTCTACACCTTTCCTTCCCAAATTTCTATCCAAACACACACTTAGACTTTAGCGTAGATTTGGCAATTAGAATATTGTTTTCTAAACGTTAAAAGTAAGAAAACTTATTTGATCGAGAAGTTTTTTTTTTTTTTTTTGCTAAATTTCAAGGTTAAGCAAAAAAAGGTGTGGTCAGTCTGGTCACTGACTCATTGTAACTTGCAAGTCATTTTCTCATAATTTCTTACGTAATTGGCTGTTTGGACAAGTCCGTCTAACTACTGATGGATCCCCACATATAGATGCATGCAACAGAAGAAAAGCCTTCAACTACAAATCTCTTACATATTCCTGTCACGTTTCCAATACGCTGTTGCCAGACATAAACAATAATGTCTTTTCTGTTCTGATCCCCCAAATTAAAGGATCATTCAGTGTCTGGTGAAACTAGGGTCTAAACGTACGTAAGCTGCATGGTTCCCCTTCCCGCCATAGGCGGGCACGCATGTAGGCAGATCGATCAGATACATATACCGTCTCATCTCATCTCATCATGCACTCATATAATGTCCTTCTCTAGCTAGCTAGCCTCCTCCTCAACATACAGAGTGAAGCGGCTATGAAATAGTGTCAGCTGGCTTAAGACCAAACATATCTGCAAGGTTAGCAAGCACAAAACCAGCAAGCACCTGGATTGGATTACAAGAAAGCCACAGACAGACACAGTTAGTGTAGAACAAGGGTATGATCAAGCGTCAGTAAACAACATAATGCCGAGAAAGTACCATAATACTTCCAAAAGTATACATCAAAGAGTAGTGGCGTCCGTGGAGGATCATGTCCGCTACCATTGCCAGAGGTATTGTCAATGTCATGCCCAAAGTCGCTACTAGCGGGGTTGTCCACACTACTGACACCGCCCTGTTCATATTACTCGATCAAAAATCTTCATTTCTAAATAATATTTACTTGAACAACATGTAAAGACTTAGCTTGGATGCATTTTCAGATGAAATCAGATACGGAGTATATAAGTTATAATCCTAAATGACGAAACTGATGACTTTCATGCAATTTCAGCCGGAACACAGAAATACGTAATTTAACTTGCCAGATATAATCAGAAATAAAACTTCCAACAAAGCCATTCAGCAGCAAAGCATCTCCTGTAGATGGTTTTGGAAGCTTAAACTCGGGTTCTATGCCTATCAATTGGAGCGGCCAAACTGCACAATGCAAGAGTAGTAAAACATCACATTCGATCAGTATGTGTACAGAATTCTCTTTACGTAGTGCTCCTTTAAGATATTGAATGTTAGAAAAAATCGATTAGAAAACAAATCATGGAGAACATAAGGTTGCTAAAACAAGGCAGGGAGGGTGTCTCCACCTAGCCACCAAAATCCAAGAAGAGCGAAAAGCCCGATGTATCCAAAGAATTTTTGTACATCAACTTTCTTTCCATCTGATCCAGAAGATTTCTTCAGTAGCACTGCATAAAAATTATACAAATATATCACCACCTCTATCTCTATTCGAAGAAAAGGCATTCACTCACCGTAGCTTACAAGTAAAATGCCATAATTTTATTTGAAGCTTTGCTTACCTGTAAACAATCCATATAGCATAGCTGACATAAGGCCATACACATCTCCGACTATACTGTGCTTTCTATCTCTGTAAGAACAGAAAGTAAATATGTCAAACCATTAACCTTACGCCATCAACTATGAACCATCTAATTTGCCATTTGTAAATGATTAACAACAAACATTACAACGGGATGGACTAAAAAGATGAATTCTGATCTTTTACTTAATATATGATGATTTACTCACTCCGCAAGGCCAAAAGTAGTTGAATCCGGGGCCCATGTTTTGCCTAGTGTGGTCAAGGTAACGCCGGCCATGCTAACAAAAACTGAAACCAGTTTTGCGGTGTTTATTGAGTCGTGGCCTAGGAAAGCTCCAAAGAAAAGCGTGAAGAGCCCTGATGTCGATGTCAACACTGTGGTGCTTGCAACACTTGTGTTAGCCAAGGCAGAGTTTGATAAATACTGCAAATCACACGAAATAATTTAATACGTACGAACGAATGAGTATCCATCCATCCATTGTCGATTTTGATAATCCCGGTTCTACTAAGAAAAACTGAGCATTATTATTATTTACCTCAGTGAAGAACCATATGGGAGTTAGGCAAAGACTGTACTTGACAGTTTCCCAAGAATGAAGTTTAGAATGATGAGGTTGGGTGTCGTCCTTACTGATCAACGGCCATCCTTCTTCCCGTTCCCCAATAATAATAATAATATCTTTGTCGACAGTAACAGCAGGGAGGCCATATTGTGAGTTGTTTTTGTTTGTAGCAGTGGCAGGATGATCGGCTAAGTGATTAGCTGGCAGGAAGTTTGGACAGAAGCAGCGGCATAACTGATCTTTAAGGGCGGCTATGGGAAGATATATCACCATCAGGGATACCCCAAGATATGTAATTGCGAAAGGCTGTCGATATTCCTTAAATATCCTCTGCGTGCATAAAAATAATGAGCCATGAATTAGGTCGAAAGACAGCAAAGAAAGGCGTGGGAAATGTGATAGGGAGGTGGGACAGCAAGAATTGCATTGTGTAACAAATTAAGTGTACTGAGTGCGTGCAAAAATTCTCCATTGAGATGAGATGAGACGAGACGGTCTCAATTCTGATGGTAATGGTATTGTGAGACATGCATGTAGCAATTAATACAGTTAATTAATATGAGAGCGTCTTAGATTGATTGAGCGCGAGGATAGCTATAAGCAATTGATGAATAGGGATGGGGTGAGTATTAACTAGATATATAGTAAAACAAAAGAGTGATTTAATAGAAGAAGAACCTGGGTGATCTCAGCGGAAGTAACCCAAATGAAGACAACAAGAGAAATGAAGCACAAGCCAGAATAGTATCTCCAACCCATCACACAATTCATGATGATCACCCTACCCTACCCTACCCTACCCTACCCTTTAAATTAACAACACTACACTCAAACTGAATTCCCTGAATAATCAATCAATCAATCAATCAGGGATGAAGAACAATTTTACAAGTGTTAATTTTATTTATTAGGCAAAATAATAATAATAATAATAATAATAATAATAAAACTATATATCTAGAAGTGGAAATAATAATAAAAATAATACGAGTAATAATATATTTGCATTGGTTAGGTACAAAATGCATGCGCAACACACGTACGTACGTATGTATAACCTCCTCCTCCTCTTCCTAGCTTCTATTTTATAAAATTGATTGATTATCAAAAGAGCTAGCTAGCTGAGTGATGTATGTATGTATGTATGTATATGTATGTATGGGGGGTGGGTGGGTGAGGGTGTTGGTAGCTTAATTAATTAGCTATAAAGATGGGGGTACGGTGAGGGTGAACAAGACTTACGTACGTATGTTGTGGAGTGGGAGTTTGTTATTATTAATTACGTACTTGTTGACTACCTCATCCCCCCTCCTCCTCCCCCTCCCCCGTCAGTCAGTTACTACTTACTAGGTATACTCCTTAAATAATTCACCCTCCATGCTTGCTAACATCTTACCTCAATTTCCACTTTTTACTTCTTAACAACTCCTCCCCAGTCCCTACCTACGGAGTACGGAGTATTATTTATTACAGGATGAATAATGTCCCTGCCATATCATCCTCACCATCAAATACTACTCCATCATTTTCCTAAAAAATACTATTATATAATTTGATTTCAAGTTTACGTCCATTTTCTAAATCAACTTAATCGACTTTCAATCAAATTAAACCTAAATGGTGAAGATCTATTAGAATTTTTTTTCAAAGTAACGCTCTTAAATAAACTTATTATCGTTTCGGGTCGGATTGAAAACTAATTAACAAAATGGGGTTCGGAGTGAGGGTCGTGTTTAGGCGGAGCATCCTACCATTAGAAATGGCGGGTTTTTGAATTAATAAATTCCCGAAAAAAAAAAAAAAAAAAAAAAAAAAAAAAAAAAAACTTAAACCCGTCATTGGGAATGGCGGGTTATTGAACACTAACGATAAGATGATATAAATGTAGCAAATAATCAAGCGATATTAATTATCTAATGTTTAAGCAATATTAACTTCACAGTACAAACTTTCCTTATTCTCCAAAAAAATCGTAACTGCTGATTATTACTGTATTATTCATGAATGAATGCTTGGGATAGACTAGGCAAAAATATACATCAAATGTTTGCACAATGTTGTTGTGCATCTCATGCAACACTACAAGCACCTCGCCCCAAAAATTAACCCCTCATCCTCTCTGCCTTTACAAGAATCGAACCCAGAAATCTCACCTGAGCTGCGAAGTTGCCCTTGCCTTTTTTTTCGCAACTCAAATCAGGTTGAATCTACAAATTAAGTGGCACAAGCTAACTGTGGCATGAGACTTCGTTCTCGTTGCCTGACCAACTCGTGAAGATCGTGTACTATCTTGAACACTGCATCTGGCCGTGCATGCTTTAGTGCATTCTTTGACATCGTTTGTAGTTCATCAGCCCTTGGTCCAAACCACTGGGCAACTATATTCGCTATTTCTTTTGGTGACTTTGAATATTTCCCAATGCCATTCTCTATGACGTAGGGCACATTTCCCGCTTCCTGCAGAATATAAATCAATTCAAAATACAGCAAGTGAGTCAATTCCAATAAAATAAAGAAGAATTGAGACGATAAAGTAAACATCCAATTTTGTACATGGCTCTATTGGTTTGCGAGAATCGGGCAATAAATTATAAGTGGGAGTAAAAATAAGGTGTGAACTGTAACATACCTGCCCTGCAATGTAATCATTGAGGATAATTGGAAGTCCTCTGATCATTGCTTCTGCTATAGTTCCAGGACCAGCCTAAAAAGAGGAGCGATGAGAACATAGATGTTGAAACCCCCCAAAAGAATACTTCTATTTTATTTTATATATTGTTTAAAAAAGAAAACATTTTATACGTCATTTTTCATTTCTAATGAACTCCTCCCACAAAATGTGTATTCTCATGCACTGTTCTAAAAATAAGACTTGATACAAAGATTTGTGATTGTGTTTTGGAAACGACTAGATAATTTCGGATAATGATTCACGTTAGGCGACCCCAAATCTTTTTGGAACTAGGGCTCTGATGATGATGTTGTTGTGTAACAATTTGAAACGAGTTATAAAACGAAACAGAGGGAGTAGAAATGTTTTACTGATGCGAACATAATCACCTTTGTTATTATACAATCGCAAGCTCCCATACAATCCTCCATTTTATTAACAAAGCCCTTGACCTGAAATTTAAGTGTCCGTAGCAATTAGCAAGTATGATAATGACAGACACTAGTATAAAATTAGAAGGAAGAAAATTAACTTCAGAGCAAGTCCATGAAATCACATACCTCTACAGGGACATTCCAATCAATCGACTGCAATTTTGCAGCCAGTTTTTTATTCCGACCACAAATAACAAGAATTTGACCGACTGGACCACCAAGACTTGCATCATAAAGCGCATTGCCTAGTGCTCTAGCAGTAGCCTCCATTGGCCCCATGCCTTCCCCTCCTCCCATTAATAGAACTGCAGGAAGATTCTCATCCATTCCTAACTCCTTCCTCAACTCAGGCTGGACATAACATACAATCAAAAGTTAATCCAAATGCTTTAGGTTTCAGGTATCTTAACAAGTTAGAAAATAGACGAAATTTTTTAAGCTGGTGCATATAAGGACGTTCCTAGGACTTTCAGCCTGATCTTAGGCTCCGACTTACCGTCCACGGACAAACCTTGCGAAGGTCTTCAAATGTAATTGAAATGAAACGACAAACAACTAAATCATGAAAAAGAATACAACAACATTCGAGTGCCACAAGAGCCCCCAAAATTGCGCAGTAAGAGGATCCACGTTCGGATGTACAAGGATGCATTGAAGGGTTTAGTTGTTTGGTCAATTATATCCTAGAGTCAATAGAAAGATGTATCTTTGATTCCACGTGATTACTAGACCATAAACATCACCAAGCAAAACAAAAGCCATGAAATGGTAGACAGACCTTTGGCCGCACAGCCTTTACAAAGGATGGCCTAACAGGAAGCCCATAAACCTTAATTTGAGATGGCTGCAAGCCTGCTTTTTTTGCTCGTCTAGACACCTCATTAGATGCACAGTAGCACCTGGTTACAAGTTTGTGAAACCTGCAACAAGAAAAGACAAGAATACAGAGTCTTCCATCAAAATAAGAAAAAACATTTATAGACACAAGAAGAGCACAAGTACCGAACATACCATGTTGGATGACAGGTGCTCAGATCAGTAACTACAGTGGCAAAGACAATTTTCTGAAGAAGGCCCCTTAATCTCAGGATACGGAGTGGGACATGCTGCATCAAAGGATGTACGCTTATGATAATGTCTGGTTTGTATTTCATCAATCCTCTAGCAACCTCTCTGCAGAAGTTAATAGGATGTTAATAAACAAATGTAATTATGCTCCAAAAGTTTGATTTCAGAGAAAAGTCAAAGTCAAATAAAGCAAGAGGGAAAGAATCTATCATAAGCAAAAAGGTGCCATATATCAGAATGGGAGCACATAGTTACCGTGTATTTTTACAAAGGATATCAGAGTAAAAACAAATAATTTTTGTGTTTGTAGTAGATGTAGATTAGCATGAAAGTAACCAACTGACATGTGATCTAATGAAAGAAAAGATGTCATTTCATAAACCGTCTACACTTATTACAGAACTAGTCATACATCCGCTGAAATGCAAACTGTAGTTCTATTACAGAACCATCAAACAGTCAGTAGATGGCATACAGTAATCAACCAAAGATCAGTTACAGACTACAGTTACAATTCCCTACACGTTTCAGTTATTTATCGCACCATTACTGTCCAATAAACATATCAGGACAGGAGAGATTTCAATCATGGCACTGCACCTGACCTATTGGAAAGAATATTTAGATCAACTGCTACAATCAACTTATCTGACAGGATATAACTACATCAAGTTACAAAGTGATGAAAACAGTGGATCGTTCCCAATGTTGTTAGAACCATTAAAGCAAATAAAACATGGAAAATGTGAATCCTGTAGGTCTGTAACCAACATCCCTTCGACGATGTGATTTCCTTCTATAATACTACCTACCTCCGTCCCAAAAAGATCACCCCATTTCCTCATTATATGTGAGGAGTATTTTAATGAAACGAGACAATCTTAGTGGGCCAGAGGGAGTACCATTTATCAATTAACAAAAATTCCAGCCTACTGCATAAGCATCAAAAAAAATTGATATATAAATCTCAAACTACTTAATTTAAATGCAAGCCTCTCGCAAGTGTTCATGTGACCAGGTTTATGCATCGTATAAGCAGACTCACCGTGCTATAAATGTTGAGGTTGCAGCAAAATTTGATTGGTGAATTACACGTGGAGCAGTTCCATAATATGTCATTTTCCATAGAGGACCGTGCTTAACTAAGAAGTTGTAGCTCTTGGGCAATTGATTAAATGGCCATGGCGTATGCTCAGACCACAAATCCGTGACAAATACCTGCAATTACCACTATTTCAAAATGACATAATCAACACATAAATACAATTAGCTATCCCTCTTATCCTTATCTCAGACACATGATTGGGTCATCATTAAGGTGTAGAAGACCCATGATATGAGAGATGCCGACCCAGTGATTTCAGTGTAAAAAAAGGCGGATAAGACGCACTAAGGAGGACCAAAGGCATTCTAAGACACTGAGAAACTTCTTTTTGTTTTCTTCTAGTTAAAGTACTCTTCCATCCACTTTGCCCTGGTGAACCTAGCTCACACAGTCGCACTTGAGTAGATGTGAGCTCTCTTCGAAACAAAAACACAGCGTTATTACACAACTTTGAATTTGACAGAATACACGGATTACAGAAATATTAAACTCAGTATCTTATTTACATCAAACGTGCATCTTTGTCAAGGTCTTCAACACCTCATCACCTAAGAGTGCCTCCCCCTCTCAAAACTAACCCACAGATGAGAAAACCATCCAAAGATTCAAAACTAACCCACAGATGAGAAAACCATCCAAAGATCGACATAAACGAGCATAACACTAACAAAGAAACTGTCTAGAAACACAGAAACTGTGTTCTCTCTCTTCCAAGAGTGCGGATAAGACGTGCTAAAAAAAAGAATCGTCTATCCGTACTACACATGATATCCGTACTATACTATCCGTACTATTTTCAGGATACCAAATGCTGAAAAAGTACTATACTACCCGTCTTTCGTCCCTCTTTCTATCTTCTTTCAATCTTTTTTACTATACTACCCTTACTATTTATTTATAACTACAACCCATTTATACCTAAATCACTTTCTTTGTCCATCTTTTTTACTATACTAGTAATACTACCCTCACTACCAAAATATGATGTGCCCAAACAAATGGGTAGAACATTGACGGAAGGAGGAAGTATTATACCACATTCAGCGTTTGTTGCATCATCCATTCCCTATTCCTCCACAAAAAAGTATTAGGATATTCTCTTCCATTTTCAATACCTCTTCATCACAGAAAGGATTCAGTACTTGCCTAAGCCTCAAAAGAGCAGACGGATAACATTAAGTAAAAGGCGACCACTGAATGTATTCATTGCTTTGTATTTGACCATTTAAGACACAAAAACTACACACATCGTAAGACAAGTAAAATCTACCATATGTTCGAAAAATGATACTCCCCTGTCCCCTTTTCGCACTTTCTCCATCCCAAATTGGTTGTTCCCTTTCTATTGTGGGTAAAAAAGAACGTATTTTCAATAGCATCTCAGATTCTTGGATTCTATAGCCATTTCGTAAATGTTCCCAAAATAGAAAGAGGACAATACAAATGGGAGGGAGGCTAGGGTATACTCAGTACGAGTACTAGATATCTACATCATGAATGAGCAAGCGTAACTAAAGAAGGGCAATGCCAGTAACAATCATGATTCTAAAATCTGTCCATCCTTATATATTATTATATACATGGATTAAGCAAACAAAAGAAACACAAAGACCTTATAATTATAATAGCACTAGAGTGTAGAGGCATTAAAAATGGCAAGTTGTACAAGAAGAAAGAGAAACCTGATAATGATCACCATACTCTTGAGTGAAAGCGACCTTAATAGCTTCAGCAGAAGCGCGGTGACCGCCTCCGGTATCACTCATCAAGATAAGCACTCTTTTAGGGGAGTCGCCATCGACAACCCTATCAACGGGGGTTCTAGAATCCTCCAACACTACATGCCCATTATCGTTAACCCCATTATCATTATTATTATTGTCCCCCGAGTTAGAGTTAGAGTTATTATTCCCCCCACCCAGTGAAGCAAACCCAATTGGAATTCTATCGCAATGAAGCCGAATAAAAGAATTGAAGTCAGCCACGAAAGTGGAGGCAGTAGCAGCACCTTTGACACCGCTGAAGCTGTTTGAGAATGAATGAGAATGAGCCCCCACCCTAAACCTGTTTTGGTGGTGATTCACAGCAAAGTTGATCCGATTAGAGAGAAATGGGGAAGAGGCATTTGAGGTGGAATTGAGTGAGAAGTAGCCAAGTTCAGAGACGAGGTGGACCATTGTTGAAGTGGGTTCAGAGGAATTGAGTGAAGAATGCGCCATTGTTGTTGTTGTTGTTGTTTGATGAAGATTAAGGCAGTGGTTGGGCGAGTATAAATAATAGAGGTCTGAAGTATGAACTGAAAGTAACGTGAGGAGATTATTGGTATTGGTAGTGGTAAAGTCAAAGAGTTTGGACGGAGAGAGTAGAGATTAGAACGAGTGACAACTTTGGGAAGGGGAAGGGGAGATGGAAGTGGAGATCTTGGGAATTCTTTGTTTGGGAACCACAGCCTCTCAACTCAACTCAGGGACTGTATCTGGATGGATTTAATTTTACACAATATAGGTAGGCCTGGATCTGTCAAAAAGTGATCCAACCCGAGCCGAAATTGTCCGAAAAAAATTCGAAAAAACCCGTCCGAAAAGATCGGAACCCGAAAGTGACCCGACCCAATAGTACCCCAATATATTGGGTCAAAATACGCCTGAACCCGTTACTCGTCCGAAAATAGATAAATTAAAATAATATTGCTATTATACACTAAAGTTTCTCAAAAACACTAACAAATCAATATCAATATCAATATATATATATATATATATATATAGGCTTTTTTCGAGCGATCTCATTGGTCCGTTCAATCAAACCTCAAATTAGGAAAGTATCATAGATAATAAAAAAAAAATCAATTAGAGAATCTTTTGATTATTACAATATATATTTAATCTATTATATTAATGTGATATTTTACAATTCTGACGTGAAAACCTTTAGAGTTCATTTTTTTAAAATATTATCGTAAAATAAATTATAAAAATGAAATAATTAGATTCATGTTAAAAAATGCTTTCATTAAAGTATAAATTTCATATCATTTGTTTCACATTATGTGATGAATTTATAACATATACTAACAGTTTTAAAATTATCCCACATCGACAAATTACAATATGATAATGAAATTCTATATTATAAATAAAGAGTAATAATTCGTTCTTCGATATCTACCAAAAGTCTTTTGAATCTCAAAAAAAATTTCTAAGACTATAAACTTAAGGAAGTATCCTACATCGAGATGAAGAAATTTTATATTATAAATAAGAGTAATCATTCGTTTTAAATATCGACCAAGAAAAACTTTTAAATTATCCCACATCGAAAAATTATGATGGGGTAATGGAATTCTATATTATAAATATTATTAATCATTCGGTTTTAAATATCAACTAAAAAACTTCTGATATATAAGACTGCAAATTTAAGAGCTGATGGAATACTATAAACTTAAATGAATTATTTCACATCAAAAAATATGATAAGTTAATGAATTCTATATTATAAATAAGATTATCATTCGTTATTAAATATCAATCAAAAAAAAATTAAGTCTTAAAAAATCTCTTAATAAGACTACAAACTTAAGTAAAAATAATTTTGCATCGAAAAATTATAATAAGGTGATGAAACTTTATATTATAAATAATACTCCGTACTCCGTAGTAACCATGTGCTCTTAGATATTAACCAAAAATATTTTGAGTCTTAAAATATATATTAAGACTATAAACTTAACTAAAACTATCTCACATTTAAAAAATTACGGAGTATAAAGTTTCATCAAACATAAATCTTTTGAGTCTTAAAAAAGTTGTCAAGACTATACACTTAAATAAAAAAAATTATAATAAGGTGATGAAATTCTATATTATAAATAAAACTAAAAAAAATCTCTAGACATTAACGAAGTTAAGTAATTCTCCCACATCGAAAAATTATGATGAACTTATGAATTTGTACTAAAGAAGAGTAATCATCGTTTTTAAATATCAACCAACAAAAAAACTTTTGTTTTGATGGAATTCTATGTCATTGTTTTTTAAATTATGATGAAGTCATGAATTTGTAGTCTTGAGTTTATAAAGAGTCTTAATAAGACTACAAATTTAAAATTATCTCACACCGAAACAATTAAAATAAGTTACAGTGATGATTTTATATTATAAATAAGACTGCAAATTTTAGTTAAATTTATTCCACATTGACAAATTATAATAAGGTGATGGATTTTTATATTATAAATAAGACTAATTATTTATTCTTAGATTCTTAGATATCAATCAAAATCTTTTGAGTCTTAAAGAAACTATTAAGACTATAAACTTAAGTAAATTATCCCGCATCGAAAAATTAAACCCCTCTCTTTTGAGTCTTAAAACACTCTTAAGGCTATAAATTTAAGTAAATTATATCCCACATCAAAGAATTATACTCCCTTCGGTCACTCAAATATTAAGGTAATGGAGAAAAAAATAGTGATAGTGAACGAAGAGAGTATAATAAGACGATGAAATTCTATTATATAAATAAAAGTAGTCATTTCTCCAAATTATGATGAGGTGATTAAATTCTATATTATAAATAAGATTAATCATTCGTCCTAAAAAAAAGTTCTTAACAAGGTGATAAAATTCTTTCATTCTAGGACTAAGACTATATAGTTAAAGTATAATTATCTCGCATCGAAAAATGAAGATGGATTGATGGAATTCTATATATTATAAATAAGTGTAATCATTCGTCTATAAATAAAAGTTCTTAATTAGACTATATCTAAACTTAAGTAAAATTTTCCCACATCGAAAAATTATAATAAGGTGAATTTTTATTATTATATAAATAAGAGTAATCATTCATCCAAAATATATAATAAGATAATCTATGTTTATACTAAAAGTGGAATATTTTTAAAAAAGAGTAATCGTTTGTCATCTAACATAGATATAAAAACAAACTCTTTTAAGTCTTCAAAATAGTTCTTAAAATTATAGACGTAATTAAATTCTACTCCGTATATCATAAGTGAGTAATCTTATGGTTTTAAATATCAACCAACAGATTTTGAGTCTTAAAAAGCTTTTAAAAGGACTAGAAACCTAAAATTATCCCACATCGAAAAAATTAAAATAAGGTGATGATTCTATATTATAAATAAGAGTAATCGTCCGTTTTTCTGGGTCTTAAAAGCGGATCTTAAAACTATAAACCTTGAGTAAATTATCCTATATCGAAAAATTATGATGAGTCGATAGAATCTTATATTATCAATCAAAAAAATTATTCGCATGTATTCTTTTGAGTTTTAGAATAAGCTCTTAAGACTATAAACTTAGTTGTTGAAATTAAGTTTGATTACTAATATCATGTGATCATCTTATTTATTATAATGATATAGCTTGATCAAGTTTCTTATTTAATGAATATACATCATCAATGTAATTAAGCCAATTAACCCGAAGCCAACTAACCCGTGCAACGCACGGGCTTTAATCTAGTATGGAATATTTTTTACTTTCAAAATTTTAAGAAACTAGATTAAAACACAGATTAGTTGACTTAATTACATTGATGATGTAAATTTGTTAAATAAGAAACTTAATCAAACTATATCTTTACAATAAATAAGATGATCACATAATATTAGTAATCAAACTTAATTTCAGCTAAATTTATTGTCTTAAGAGCTCATTTTAAAACTCAAAAGAACACATGATTGCTATTATTTATAATATAAAATTTCATCACCTTATTATAATTTTTCGATATGGAAATAATTTTAAGTTTGTAGTCTTATTAAGAGATTTTTTAAGACTCAAAAGTTTTTTGATTGATATCTAAGAACGAATATATTTTGGATGAATGATTTCTATTATTTATATAACAAAAAAAATCTACCTCATTATAATTTTTCGATGTGGGATAATTTTACTTAAGTTTATTTAAGTGTAGATATAGTATAATTAAGAACTTTTATTTATAGACGAATGATTACTCTTATTTATACTTTAACTATATAGTCTTAGTCTTAGGAACTTTTTTTTAGTCTCAAAAAATTGTTGGTTAATATCTAAGAACGAAAGATTACATAGAATTCTATCACCTCATTATAATTTTTCCATATGTGATACAGTGGCGGACCTAGGATTTCCTCGGTAGGGGGGCACAATATTTTTTTAACAACGACATCTATAAAAAAAACAATGCGAGTCGTGCGACCCGAAAATGATCCTAAATGACATATCCAATTTTAACTTAAATATTTATGGTCATAATCCAATTAATATAAAATTTTGATTAAATATTCTTTAATACTCCATAGCAACCATAAAAATATTTATTTATTTCTCCAATTGTTTGAAAAATACTCCGTGTATATATATATATATATATATATATATATATATATATATATATATATATATATATATATATATATATATATATATATATATTTATTTTAAATCATATTTTTATGACATGATTATTAAAATCATTACAAAATTAAATGAAACAATTACCATATCTAACAAAATATTAAATCAAATATTTGTAAAGTGTTGTTAAAATTTATGAGAAAAAGAATGAAAGTTTTGATAAATTGTTTAATTAAAAAGTATAAGACTATTCTTTCATTGATATAATGCATCAAGTATGAGGTTGTGAGGTTGGTTATGTGATCAATATTTGACGCAAATGAGCCGGGTTCGAGTCCCCTCTCCAGCAACTTTGTATTTTGAAAAGCTACAGGATATATTTAACCAAAAAAGGAGCTAACAAGGATCAAACTCCCACCATTTGCTTAAATGACAAAGGACTAAACCATTGCACCACCACCAACTATTATTTCGAAATGACATAATGACATATCCCATTATTAAAACTTAATTATTTCGAAATGGGCTGGGAGGCCCCGGGCCCCCCTAGGTCCGCCCCTGATGTGATAATCTAATTTAACTTTATTTGTAGTCTTATTAATAACTTTTTTTTAAGACTAAAAAGATTTTTTTTGATATTTAAGAACGAATGATTAGTCTTATTTATAATATAGAATTTCATTACTTCATCCTAATTTGGAGAAATAGTTACTTATATTTATATAATATAATTTCATTGCCTTATTATACTCTCTTCGTTCATTATTTTTTTTTACTCCATTACCTTAATATTTGTAAGAGGTATTTTAATGAAATGAGGCGAAAAATAGTGATAGGTGGGAGTATAATTTTTTTATGTGGGATAATTTAAGTTTATAGCCTTAAGAGTGTTTTAAGACTCAAAAGAGGGGTATAATTTTTCAATGTAGGATAATTTACTTAACTTTATAGTCTTAAGATTTTTTTAAGACTCAAAAGATTTTGATTGATACGTAAGAACAAATCATTAGTCTTATTTATAACTAGTAGCGGACCGCGCGCGATGCGCACGCTTTCTGGGGCGTTAGTCGGTAGGTGAGAATCCGTTACCGGACTTGCAGGGACCGCTATGGGAACTGCGCGGGACGTTGCGTGGTTTCCTGGAGGTGTAGCGCGAGGTGTGCTTGTATGGTAAAAGATGAGTGACCCCTACAAATTAGGTACATATATAAATAATCATCACTGTGCAACTAAGACGGGACAGAGTCATTAACGTACCCTACGCCGAGAACATACTAATCTACGATAGTACATTAAGACACCGATCGAGGTGACAGGGAAACAAGGTATAGTATATAGTATTCATCACAAAATGCTCCCAAGCAAAAGCAGAGACAGCCGAACCGCCTGTTTGCAGCCTAAGAATACCAAACTTGTCCATGATATCTTCATTCGACAGAACACTTGATGCTGACGTAGTCTGCCTGCTGCGTATCTGAACGCTGTGACTCTGCCTAAATATAGACTTCAAGTGGCGCTGCTTCCTCCGCCTTCTCCTTTGTATTTCTTCAGCTCTATCGACTTGCTCGTTGTCAGCAACCCCTCCCTTGCACAGAAGTTTCACCATCATCGGATTTTAGAACCTGCGTTGTTGATCGATTTGCAAGTACTGTGAGCCAAGATCAGATAATTAGCTCAGATTCATGTCCCATCAGTCTATGGGGGACTTTGTGTGTACTCCTAAAATCCACAAGGTATACATGACCACAACAATAATCGTAGTTCCCACAAACAGGAAGAACTTAATCTAACACGAAGCAGGCGAACTCAAGAAGACAACAGAACAATTACTGGCGAATTTCCTTCTCAGGAAGCATAAATCCACATCAAGATTCTACTGAACCTAACAGAATCTGAGGCGACAAATTTCAACACAGTGCAGTAAATTTTGGGCACAAATCACATTTATTTTCACAATTTGAACACAGAATAACTTTTCCCTTTTATTCCAAACCCTAATCTAATCACCTCTTGTTGAACTGCACCCAACAACAGACATGCAGACAGAGACTAAAAGGCCGATACACATAATTCAGTGGAAAATAAAGCCACACATATCTAAGATGAGTCTAACTGCAACACGTTGAGCATGTAGAGGTAGAGCATCAAGGTAAGTGCACAAAGGCCAGGACTTTAATTCTGAGATATTCGATCCATACCACTTAAAGTTGAGCTCTTTAAAAAATTGATTCAAAAGGGTATCACAGCAGGACATGAATTCACTACAAAAGGGGAGGCGAACTATGCATATAATATGAAGGGATGATGGAAGCAATGGTCTCTCGATCAAGGAGAAAAGTACAGAGAGGGAGGGGCTTACAGAGGTCAGAGGGCAGAAGGCATAGTCGGTGTTCCGAAGCTCTGAAATGTGTTTGATACGCTTATTTTGTCGCGAGTCAGAACCATAAAAACTGGAGAAGAAGACGCCCTATAATCGCAGATCTACAACCTGAAAGGGGAAAAGAGCGACATCAGAAATCCAAGAACGGGGAAAAGAGCAAAAGCAAAAAATCCATAAACGAAATCTATAGCAACAGAACGGAAATCAGGAACAACAAAACGGAAAAAAGAAAAGGACAAAAAACAAACAAAAAAACAAAAATCAAGGGAAACAGAAGCCTAAAAACTGGAGAAGAAGACGCCCTATCATCTCCTTCTACCTCTACCATCTTCACCTCCTCCTCTAATATTGTACCCTCTCTTCTTCCCTCGGTACCTCGGTACATTTCTCCTCCTTCACATCCCTTTCTCTTTCTTCTCCCCTTTCTTGTCAAAGACCCGTCCTTAACTATGACTTTCTTTCTATCATCTAGTTCAGTGATGACATCTTCCCTAAAAACCTTTAAACTCTCCTCTTCACTCCCCCTTATTCTCCCATCTCCCTCCTAATGACATTTCTTTTCATGTTCATCCTTCCCTGCCTACTAAAATCACTCCTCCTCCTCCACTTTATCTTATCTTTCCCGTTCCCATATGTGTCTCTTTAATAAGACCTAAGTTTGAAAGACTCGATTCATGCAATCAATAGTGTAAATCTTCAATCAGTAGACCAATTTTCATAGTTATTACTCGTAGTATTTAGGATACATAATGCACGCTAGCTAACTCATGATGTTAATCTTCGATAAGAATAGAGGTAGTGGATATATATTATGACGAACAAAACTAACTCTAATCAGCTACTCGATGGGTACCGTCTTCATCTCGCGTTCAGGTTGCTCACGAATTGAACTCTCTTGGTTTTTTTCTCGAGACTTTGGACGGTGAGTGTGGGAAGACAATGAGCCGAACAATGTTGAAGCTCTTGTTTTGAGTGATTATATAATCAATCAAGTTAATCCCGAGTTTGTGAATTCCCAAAAAAAAAAAAACTCGATATTCGATTTAAACTTAAAATAATTCTCGACATTTGACAGAGTACGTCTGTTTTAAACATAAAATGAATTTCGATACTGGGTAGGTTATAAACGCGTATTAAACTTAAAAATGAATCTCGATAACTTGTAGAATGTAACGTGTCTTAAACTTAAAATGAATCTGTAGACACCCGCATTTTGACTGCCAGGTGTCTATGGCAGTTTCCAAAAATCACCCGATGATGATCGGACGCTAACATGTCTCTATGCGCTCGGATACGGGCTCAAATCCATTAATCGCTGGCTAACACACTTATGGAGTACAAATCTCACAAAATCAACCTCGAATCCAAGCCCAGTGGATCATTCCGAGTCAAACAAGACTAATTTGGGTAAAAACCGACACCGGAAATAAAACCGATTTTTAGCGACCGGATTAAAACCCGGTCAAAGTCGTTTCCGAGTAGCTCACCCACGGTCCACCTCCAAACGGGCCATCAAATCAAGTCCGTCAAGGCACAAAACCCTAGACACCAAGGTGCCCTAGCCTTGCCTATATAAGCAACCCCCATGCACACATCTTCAACACTTTTTCACAACCTCAACAACCCTAATACACCCTAGAGCAACCCTACACACACACATACAACGTCAATTGCAAACCCTAATCAAACCCTAGCAATTCTACACTAGAAAAACCCTACACCTAGTTTTAGGAATCAATCCCGAGCCACCACAACTTGACCTACGTAAAACCTCGAAGACTCTTGTGTTGAAGCCACGGTTACGAGTCTGCACCGAGACAAGAACATGTAGGTTGAGGGTGTCAAAACCCTCTCTTTTCTTCCCTTCCTCTCTTCGTCGTCCGTCTCCTTTTTCTCTGTCTTTTTTCGTTTTTTTATTTATTTCGTTCGTTGCGTCATAATATCGATAATATTATTAATATAAAATCATTAAAATATTTATCGATTTGTGTCGAATAAGAAGGATACCGGGATAAGAAAACACGAACATACAAGTGTACTGCACACAGCGTTAACGGTCGCTTATCCCGATACCCCGACTATTTGATTATTGAGATAAATTAACTTAAACAACAATTCGTTATTATTTCTCGTTATCATCATCTTTAATTTTGCATTCATCAATTTCTTTAAAATCAATTTTAATAAGGGTCGAAACCCGTTGACACGGATCCGACATCACAATCCCTAGGGATTTATTTCGATGTCGGAGAAGTCGAGGGAATCAAGTTTTTATTCAAGTAAAGCGTCGATTTTAGATTCGATACCAATTCCATAATTGGATATCGAATCTAACAATCAAGTCATATGAATTAATTAGCGTGATTTGTTCATATCACGATAATTAATTTAAAACGACTAAAATCAATTTATTTATTTTTTTTTCTTTTTTTATTTTCACTCTAATATTCTATATCGATTCAAATAATCGAATATGGGATATAACGAGTATTCAAAATTAGAATCGAGTATAAATTCAACAATATTTATATTCGGTTCAACAAACTCGCGATTTATAAAAAACCAAGTCGAACATAAATTGTGCAATATTTATGTCCGATTCGGTAAAACCGTCGAATTATCAAAAATCAAAAGCAATTTCAAAATCAATAATTAAATTGCCAACGAACCAAGTTCGTACAGGTGCTACTCGATCGAGTCTATTGACCACTCGATCGAGTGACCACATAACGATTAAAACGCGAGTCGTACATTCTCTTATTTTTCAAACTCGATAGTATTTTGCGATTTGGGTCAACACGTGCTTAATTAATCACGTGTGTACTATCTTTTCAAACCATGCATCTCATATTTGCACCTTTTCATCTCATCTCATATTTACATAAACCGTTATTATTCGTTATATCATTACATCGTTTACTAACGCGTTTGTTATTTCTTTTGCCAATTTAATTATTGTTCGTTTATTGTACTAAATGAACCCGCATGCTAAAATACAACTTCGACGTTAATTTTAGTTGCATTAAATTGACTTAGAAACCCGTTTCAATTCCATTTACATGTTTAGGGAAAATAAATCTTTGCATATCATTTTCCCGTTTTACTAACGCGCGTATTGGAAAGTCATTCGAATTCTTAGTAGAGGCCGCTAATGTGCGGGCGGGGTTGGGTGTCCTTTGAGGGCTTCCCAACACGTACCCTCACCCCTTACTCAGAACCTCGGTTTCCGGATGCCCGAAACCGTTGGCGTACGAGAGTCATTCAATACACGATATCCGATAATGTCGGTATCGGTATCAAATGCAAAGGGACGAGCCCAATAAACTCTGACATCGGAAATGGGCCGTATTTTGTATACGGCCCACTACGACATAGAGTGGGCTCGAATGGTTCCGAATAACCACAAAATTCGGTGGCGACTCCACATAGACCTAAATTTCAATTCGATCCATTCTCATATTGAGATTCATTCGCCTCCCCAAACCCGCGCGTGGCCGCGTCGGGGTGGACCTATGTCATATCCACAATTTGGCGACTCCGCTGGGGATTAACTGATGCGTGACTTACCATCGGCATCCTCAGGGTGAGACTCGAATAGAAATCGTTTGACAAATACAATACGCGTTTTAGTTCTACGGTTCATGCATAACCCATATTTTCCCGGGCCGGTACTTGCGACCGACGTCCCACTATACCGTTGATGTACTCCAATATGGATATGTCAAAAGGTGTCCATAGTCGATTCGAGTGGGTTTCGCGGCATGTTCTAAGATCAACTCGACTTAGGAAGTCCGTCCCGATCAACGTCTAGACTGTGTACACTGGTATAGACCCTCTATAGACCGACCGAGACTTAGTATAGAGCATACATGGCGTCGTTATAATGCTTGTGTGACTACATGCTACTTGGTTTCCGAGTCGTTTTCAAAAACCGTCAGTTTTTCAAAATTGCATCTTTTTCAAACCATTCAATTTCAAAACCCAGGACACCTACCGAATTTAGGACTTATGATTTTACTCAAAATAGCCTATTTTCTAGACGGTATGCTGCCCAATTCAAAACTCGAAAAGCATTTCGAACTTTCAAAACCCATGGCCCAATACCCTCTTTGTTTTTTCGAAAATTGGGCCCTCAACCGAGTTTTCTCGGATCCTTTTCAAAAACAATCAATTTTCAAAAGACTTCCCGTATTTAGCAGTGTCGGGTCGCGTCTTAAGTTGTCAAGGTCTTTAGCGTCGAAACTCCGTCGATCTTACATCACGATTTTCTTCCCTATCCCGGTCCGCCTTATTAGACTAAGGCAAGGCCCACCTACGTAGGACAAACTCCTACAAAGGAGGGCCCGTTTACACAATCGAGTCAACCTTCTTTCGAACAGGACTAGGCCCACCCGCCGAATCCTAAGGAAGGCCCACCTTTCACAAGTCACCCGTCTAGGCGTCTTTTCCGAGTCAACCTTTTACAAGGCATAGCCCTACAACAAAAGGTTCGGGGTCCTTACGTCTAAGGGTCGCTCGTCAAACAATCGAGTCTTAACAAAATTATCGATCCCACTTGGGGGCTACCCCTTAGCAGAGCGATCAATCATGGTTGCTCTAAGGGTCATGTCTTACACGTGTCTCACGTACTCCACTTTCGAGTCACTTAAGATGTCACACCATCTAAGTCCTTAGTCTCACATTAGGGGCTATTCTCCGACGAAGTGATTAATCACAGTCACTCCGAGAATCGTACCCTACACATTTGTCTTAGGGGAGTCTAACCCGAGTCAAACTGGGGTCGTCTCTCCTCTTGCGCTATTTCCTATGCCTTGGTGGGTTTGAGTTCCGAAGCAACTTTTCTGATTACGCGGTATTCTTACAGACAGGCCACCCGTAACTAGATACCAACTCAAGATGGACGAATTGAAAAATGCTCTGACCAAGATCAAGACTCAACTGGCTGCCATCCAGGCTAACCAAGCGACTTTATCCACCCGCCTAAGCACCGTGGAGAAAACGGCCCCAGTTGAAGGAGCTGAGCCCACTGGGCCCATAGCCGAATTGATCAGTGTTGTTCGAAGGCTCGAAGAGCAAGTCCACTTATCGACGAACAACTCGATCCACGCCGAAAATGCTCGTACTTATTCACCTTTGAATGACGAGCTACCTGCTGACCTCAACCTTACGGGAATTCCAATGTTTGAGGGTACTGAAGACCTGGTCCATCACATTCGGGCTTTCAAAGATTTCATGGCGGTCAAAGGGGTAAAGTCCACCATGTTTAAGCACTTATTCCCTTCCTCCCTCGAGAAGCACCCCAAAGCCTGGTACTACAGGCTCGATTCCAAGAAATACCCGACTTGGGATGACGTGGCAACGGAGTTCGTTCGGAACTACGCCGATAATATCGAAATCCAGACTACAATGCGTACTCTGGAAGTCATGGCCCAAGAGCCCAAAGAAGGGTTCACTAAATATCTTCAAAGATGGAGGGCCGAGAGTGTAAAGTTGGTAAACAAGCCCAACGAGAAGACACTAGTGGAGGCGTTCATCAACAACCTCCTACCTTCTTACCGCGTCCATCTTAGGTATGCCGGCATTTCAAACTTTGTCGTGCTTACCGAAATGGGCATTAGAATTGAAGACGATCTTCGACACAATGAAGATCTGGGTGAAGTTTCTACTAAAGGCTATACTGGACATCAACTCGATTCCTTAGAAGCCGACGACTAATGACGACATCATCCGAGAGCCCGGATTTGATTTGATTCCGAGTCTGAGTCCGAGTCTAGGATGTACTATTCCCTTCGAAGTCGAAGTCAAAGTCAGAGTCAGAGTCAGTTGTATTCTGTCATCTTTTTCAAAATTCAATAAAATCAGCTTTCAATATTCTTTCTCATATATACTTTCCTTATGTGTTTCCGAGAACATGATGAACACCATCATACACTGTGAGCACATGCACGTGACTATTATAGGCACATCTATAATGACTGCAGGAAACCGAGCCCGTGTTTTCCTTTTACCTATCCCATGTCTGGTATAGAAAAGCCACATAACTACCCGTAGCAGGAGCGGTATCGAATCCTATGACAAATCTAGGTAATCTCCTAGTTTGGGTTCAAGACGGGAGGCAAGCCCATTTCCGACAATAAAACACCCATCCGATAAGATCAACCGATCCCTACCTTTGGTGTTAGTATGACCAAAATCCAAAAACCCATGACCGGGGCTGAGAGGTCAATCAAAAGTCAAAAAAAAAAGAAAAAAAAGAAAGGGCCAAAGCAAAAAGAAGGCCATCAAAAAAAGAAAACTGGACAAAAAAAAAAAAATCGAAAGTCCATGAAAAAAAAAAGCAAAAGGCCAAAACAAAAAAAGCAGGCCATCATCAAAAAATTCAGAATACCCATGACCGTGGTCAACGGTCAATTCCAGTGAAAGCCCCATGACCAGGGTACGGTCAAAATTATCAAAACCCATGAACAGGGCTGAGAGGTCAACCAAAATTCCAAAAACCCATGACCGGGGGCTGAGAGGTCAACCAAAATTCAAAAAACCCATGACCGGAGCTGAGAGGTCAACCAACATTCAAAAAACCCATGACCGGGGCTAAGAGGTCAACCAGCAAAAATTCAAAAAACCCATGACCGGGGCTAAGAGGTCAATCAAAAAAATCAAATATCCATGACCGTGGTCAACGGTCAACTCAAGTGAAAATCCTTTGACCGGGGAACGGTCAAATTCAAAATTATCAATACCATCCAATAGGGGAGTGACAATCAAGCTGGTTAGCTAACACCACACTCATCCTTCCCACATTACAACCCTCAAGACCTCCTCGAGACCTAGGCTAGAGACAGCCCGGAATTTTGAGGATTCAAGCTCCATAGGATACCCCTAACCATTAGGGCCAGACATGGAAACTAGATCCCACATTATCAAACTAGCCCAATCGAAGTTCGAGCCATCATTACTCGACTTCCCCCTTTCCTACCACATTACAACACCTTACCCTCGAAGCCTCAACTCCACAAAATCGAGCTCCAGATTTCGAATCATCAAAGCCACTTACTTCCTAGCACCACATTTCCAAAATTATCCAATCCAGTTACCAACCCCGAACACGGGAACTCAACTTGCGGTCGGCACAGAACATGCCCAAATAGTTCACACCATCTCTGGGGGCTATCCCGGCGAACGCTCACAGTCACAGGATCAACATTCTAACCATTCTAGCCCTTTGATCAAGACATCACTGGGAATGCACCTAGCCTACACCATCGTTATGGCTAGTTACACACAAAGTCCTATTAGACTAGGCACCATAATACATCTTTCAATCAACTGAACTACGGCTTGGTTTGATTTCACCACACGTGAATATGTAGGCAGCCTTTCAACAGAGGCACAACCACCCACATTGGCACACATTCGAAAAGCATTATCATTCCGGGCACGACACTGTCATGTTCTCAACAGCTAGCTTTGTTGTCCTGGGGGCTTTTCTTAGACATAAGACCTCCATCCACTCACAAAATCCAGATAAATACTTTCAAAATCTAGCCTCCTTTATGTAGTGCGTCCTAGTACTCGTCTCAGTCAAAGACAAGAATCTGTCAGAACTCGAGGCATCACCCACTTTGGAAAAGTATCCTAAAATAGGAAAAGGGCACCAGACTAAAACAGTCTCATTACGGACTACTGCGGTCCCCCCCATAGCATGTCTATCCCATTTCGATGTGCGACCTGTTGCCACTCGCCTAGGCTACGGGATAGCGCAACTTAAGAGTCTTGTTAGGCGGCGCACACCCCTACCAGGTCACGGTCCAACCCTTAGAGAGTCCAGTCCGTGTCAGTCAACTCGTGCTGTCATGTCCAACTTAAGGGTCCTGTCATGTCCAAAGTCGGGTCTGTCGGTAGGCCCCTCTCTTCATATTCCACTTTGAAATTTGCAAAATTTAGCAATTTGAAAAAAAAAAGATCTTTTTCGACGAGGTCAGATTTCAGTCTATTTAAACTGCGAATTTCTTTTCTACCTCTTTCCATTTTGAAAACCTAGCTCGTGATTGCTTTCAGGATTTCAAAAATTCAACTTTCAAAAAATTCAAAAATCATTTCCCCCAGCGCGAGTCATTTTATTACCTACGTGTTGCATGCATTTTATGTGACTTATACAGGTACGACTCAAACAGGGACATGCACGTCATCAAATCTCCCCGGCGGCATTTTCCGGGATATCACGGGATGGGCCAACACACAGGCACACCCAGGGCTTACGCGACAAGCCCAAATTCCCCACGGAGTACAATCATCAAGCTCAGGTATGATTTCTGTCTTGTGGCTGGCGAGCCCTTCACGCGAGTCTAATGGACTATAAACGACCCGATCGGAAGCCTACCAGGTCTTAACGGGCTTGGTAGCTACTCTGACTTTCGCCCTGTCCAACCCTCAGTCAGAGTGGGGGCTCTGTAGACACCCGCATTTTGACTGCCAGGTGTCTATGGCAGTTTTCAAAAATCACCCGATGATGATCGGACGCTAACATGTCTCTATGCGCTCGGATACAGGCTCAAATCCATTAATCGCTGGCTAACACACTTATGGAGTACAAATCTCACAAAATCAACCTCGAATCCAGGCCCAGTGGATCATTCCGAGTCAAACAAGACTAATTTGGGTAAAAACCGACATCGGAAATAAAACCGACTTTTAGCGACCGAATTAAAACCCGGTCAAAGTCATTTCCGAGTAGCTCACCCACGGTCCACCTCCAAACGGGCCATCAAATCAAGTCCGTCAAGGCACAAAACCCTAGACACCAAGGTGCCCTAGCCTTGCCTATATAAGCAACCCCCATGCACACATCTTCAACACTTTTTCACAACCTCAACAACCCTAATACACCCTAGAGCAACCCTACACACACACATACAACGTCAATTGCAAACCCTAATCAAACCCTAGCAATTCTACACTAGCAAAAACCCTAAACCTAGTTTTAGGAATCAATCCCGAGCCACCACAACTTGACCTACGTAAAACCTCGAAGACTCTTGTGTTGAAGCCACGGTTACGAGTCTGCACCGAGACAAGAACATGTAGGTTGAGGGTGTCAAAACCCTCTCTTTTCTTCCCTTCCTCTCTTCGTCGTCCGTCTCCTTTTTCTCTGTCTTTTTTCGTTTTTTTATTTATTTCGTTCGTTGCGTCATAATATCGATAATATTATTAATATAAAATCATTAAAATATTTATCGATTTGTGTCGAATAAGAAGGATACCGGGATAAGAAAACACGAACATACAAGTGTACTGCACACAGCGTTGACGGTCGCTTATCCCGATACCCCGACTATTTGATTATTGAGATAAATTAACTTAAACAACAATTCGTTATTATTTCTCGTTATCATCATCTTTAATTTTGCATTCATCAATTTCTTTAAAATTAATTTTAATAAGGGTCGAAACCCGTTGACACGGATCCGACATCACAATCCCTAGGGATTTATTTCGATGTCGGAGAAGTCGAGGGAATCAAGTTTTTATTCAAGTAAAGCGTCGATTTTAGATTCGATACCAATTCCATAATTGGATATCGAATCTAACAATCAAGTCATATGAATTAATTAGCGTGATTTGTTCATATCACGATAATTAATTTAAAACGACTAAAATCAATTTATTTATTTATTTTTTCTTTTTTTATTTTCACTCTAATATTCTATATCGATTCAAATAATCGAATATGGGATATAACGAGTATTCAAAATTAGAATCGAGTATAAATTCAACAATATTTATATTCGGTTCAACAAACTCGCGATTTATAAAACACCAAGTCGAACATAAATTGTGCAATATTTATGTCCGATTCGGTAAAACCGTCGAATTATCAAAAATCAAAAGCAATTTCAAAATCAATAATTAAATTGCAAACGAACCAAGTTCGTACAGGTGCTACTCGATCGAGTCTATTGACCACTCGATCGAGTGACCACATAACGGTTAAAACGCGAGTCGTACATTCTCTTATTTTTCAAACTCGATAGTATTTTGCGATTTGGGTCAACACGTGCTTAATTAATCACGTGTGTACTATCTTTTCAAACCATGCATCTCATATTTGCACCTTTTCATCTCATCTCATATTTACATAAACCGTTATTATTCGTTATATCATTACATCGTTTACTAACGCGTTTGTTATTTCTTTTGCCAATTTAATTATTGTTCGTTTATTGTACTAAATGAACCCGCATGCTAAAATACAACTTCGACGTTAATTTTAGTTGCATTAAATTGACTTAGAAACCCGTTTCAATTCCATTTACATGTTTAGGGAAAATAAATCTTTGCATATCATTTTCCCGTTTTACTAACGCGCGTATTGGAAAGTCATTCGAATTCTTAGTAGAGGCCGCTAATGTGCGGGCGGGGTTGGGTGTCCTTTGTGGGCTTCCCAACACGTACCCTCACCCCTTACTCAGAACCTCGGTTTCCGGATGCCTGAAACCGTTGGCGTACGAGAGTCATTCAATACACGATATCCGATAATGTCGGTATCGGTATCAAATGCAAAGGGACGAGCCCAATAAACTTTGACATCGAAAATGGGCCGTATTTTGTATACGGCCCACTACGACATAGAGTGGGCTCGAACGGTTCCGAATAACCACAAAATTCGGTGGCGACTCCACATAGACCTAAATTTCAATTCGATCCATTCTCATATGGAGATTCATTCGCCTCCCCAAACCCGCGCGTGGCCGCGTCGGGGTGGACCTATGTCATGTCCACAGAATCTCGATAGTCAACACTCGCTCGTGAGAAACGAGGGCTAACTCTAGTGAGAAGAGTTTTTACAGCAACATTGAAGTCGAAATGATTCTCATTCACGACTTAGTGCACGTTGCGTGTGACAGAAATCAACACTCGTTCATCTATATGAATTCGGACCCGGAATCGGGACTTTCACAAATTATTGAGCTCATTAAACTTACGGACATACGAAATATTGAATGGTCAAACATATTAACAAGTGAAATAGGAGCCTTGAAGGACAATTAATTATGGACAATTACGATACACGACACCTCACTTAGTTGACGTATTAGTGACCAAAATATTGTAAACTTCGATCATGTGTCAATACTTGTGGAACTAATTTCATCTAACTTGGTCTAGTTACTCACAAATTTGCGTCTTTGACGGAATGTGAGTACACTTCCTCGGATGGAAGCCATGCCTGCGAAACCAGAATGCAGAAGCGTAACGTCTACGCTGTCGAATTGCGTCAACATTTTACGACAATATGATCGGAGTCATGACTCATGAACTATGTTTTTTTTCCAGACGACAAGTATAAAGCGTATTTTAGCCTAGGATCGGTTGTAGTAGCCAAATATGCAACTGTCGAAGTCCAACATGACATGGTGTCGGAATGTCGGTACAAAAGAGAGTTCAAAATACGGTCCTAACGTCCACAAAAATATGTTATTCGGTGCCTGATCTTCGGTCTCGTCCAAACCTGGAAAACCGAGTCCCCTTCTAGTGTATTTTAGCCTAGGATCGACTGTAGTAGCCAAATATGCAAGTGTCCAAGTACAACATGAAAAGGTGGCGGACAGTCGGTACAAAAGACTAAAGAGGGTACAAAACTACAAACTATGATCCGGATGTCCACAAAAATACAGTATTTGGTGTCTGATCTTCGGTCCGGGCTAAAACCTGGGAAAACTGAACCTAACAGGTTCCAGTCCAGGTCCCCTTCTAGCCGGGTATAGTCTATGGGTTTTGTTTCCGACTTTCGGGTTGTCTTTAGCAAACGGTTCACTGAAAATTTGAACCTTATCTCATGGCATAGTTGTCAAACCCATCAAACCTCATCAAATCTCGTGACAATGCTATTACCAGTACTTGATAATAGTCGTGACAACTTTATAAGGTTAGTTTTCACGATTACGATGAATTGGGTTTGATGAGTCTGGAAGAGACGAGTGATAATTTACTTGTGACAATATCAATTTGATTCTTACCTTAATCGGCTTATTAACGTGTGCCCGGTGGACACATGCTTGAAAAACCGTTAAAAAATCTCGAACTTTTCTACCGTAGTTACTGAATTATCTGTAAACTCTTGACAGGGACAGAGGAATATGAATATATACTTGGAGCGTAACTAAGTTGCTCTCGATGGGTAGAAATTCCAACAAAAAAGGTCACAAACTCTAAATTTCCCTCTACTAAACGTCCGTCACCTTCAAATCTAATAACGCCATACAACTCACATACGACATACATGCACTACTACTACTCTACCTTATTTCAGACTCCACCTTTCACTACACGCCAAAAGTCATTTGTCTCTCAACTATTTTTATATTCAAGATTACAGCTCATTCACCTCACTGGCATAAAATATCATTTTCCGTAGGTCTGCGCAGTAATGTGCAGAGGTTGGGCACAGTAGGCGGTTGCTGGTGTGCACATTGCTGACGTACAACACCATCTTTTACAGATAGATGGTCAGTCTGCACATTTAGCCGCCGAGTTGAGTGAAAGTGTTTCTTTATTTCCTCATTTGTAAGGGGCGTACGCACTTCGCCAACGATCACCTCTTCACAAAATATCTCGGAAATGGAAAACAATGGCAACGGAAAACTACTCGGAAGTAGTAAAACGCTATGTTATAGCTGAACGGACTATATACAAAGTTTACGTCCCCGAGGGAATTCGAAATTGACAAATATAAGCAAAAAACAGGGCAATGTTCACAGGTGATGAAAGGCGATGAACTCTTCGCAGGGGTACGCAGGCAAGCAACGACCTGGGTCCAAGCAATAAACAAAGGGAAGCCACAATTCAAAACGACGAGGTGTAACAGAAGGTAGGTAAGGTTTCAAATAAACAAATTTAAAAGACATTCGACTATCTTTCGACTAAAACGTCGAATTAGCGTGAAATCATTGATATATATACTCCGACAGAAGCTTCTTTTATACTTTTTTTAAAAACCCGTCTTTATAGTCCGGGGAAGAAACTGATACAGCAGGGATGACCCAACCTCATGACGGCGCCAGCGAGCAATGACCTGGGTTCAAGCAAACAGCAAAGGAATGCCCAAATTAAATTGCAGCCATAAATAATAACCGGAACCGAAACCCTTAAAATCCGAGAACGTAAACCCAAAATCGAACAATACCCAGGGAAAAAGAAGGTAGGTAATTCAACCCCAAAGAGCTCAAATCAAAGGATGACGAGAACGAAGAAGGTCCGCATAACAAAATACAATAAATAATCAACAAAAACAAAAACAGAAGCAGACCAAATACGATAAGATACGGTTAGATGCAAACAAACGTACATCAAAATTGAAATGAGTCGATCAATTCACCGGAAATCGATCACTCTATCTGAAATGAAAGGGAAAGAAGAACGTCAGCACGAGCACAAAGAAAAGGAAAAAAAATAAACATCAGCACGAACACAAAGAAAATCAACCAAGGAAACCCAAAAACATGCAATTGTAAACCAAAAAAACATCATCAAAATGAAGTTCAAGATCACAGGAAATCAATGAACGCAACTCAAAAAGTGAAGATAAAGAGCGGAAAGGTAACGTAGGCACAAAGCGACCAGCAAGATCAAACGAAGCACCAACAAGTGAGTGGCAAATGAAAAATCGAAAAAATCAAAGAGAATAGATCTAGATCTAGGACCATACGCGAAACGAAAGGAAAAAATCATCACTACGAGGGAAAAAATTGAAAACGAAGCCAAGATGAGGACAATCTACCTGCAGCGATCAAGCCACTTGAATCGAGCACCTTACCTGAGATGAAATGAATCACGCCACTTGAATCGATCACCTTACCTGAGATCAAATGAAGGCCAAAAATATTTTAAACGAAACGAAGACGAGGAAACTCTACCTGAGTCGATCAAGGTACATGAAGCGACCACCTGACCTGAAACGACACAAAAAAACAGAACCATCAATACCAGAAAAGAAATTTAAAACGAAGCCAAGAGGAGCTCATCCTCATCAGAATCTCCTTCAACTAAAAAACATCATCACACCATTCAAACCAAAAAAATAGCACAAATCAGCAGCACCAATAGCAGAAAACTACAACTAATAATCAAGCAAACAGAAAAGACGAGACCGTGAAACACAAAATAGATCTTCGACTGATCACCTGCAGAAAAGCGATCGACGATCTGCAATGAGCACTACGCAGGAAGCGTCTCGAGGGTCATAAGAAAGGGCCACCCGACAATCAATAACCTAAAAAAGCAAAAAAAAAAAAAACAATAATACCTGGGTCATCCAAATCCCTTGAGAAAACTAAATCCTGTGAGTCGACCACCTTACCTGAGACGAGAGGAAAGGAAAAAAATATTGCAGACAAGGCCAAGATGAGGAAACTCTACCTGAATCGATCAAGATACATGAAGCGACCACCTGGCCTGGGACGGAAGGAAAAAAAAGAGAAAATTTCAAACGAAGCCAAGACGAGGAAACTCTACGTCTCTACCTGAATCGACCTGAAACGACACGAAAAAACAGCAACATCAAAACCAGAAAAGAAATAAAAAACGAAGCCAAGATGAGCTCGTCCTCATCAGAATCTCCTTCGACTAAAACATCGTCACACCATGCAGACCAAAAAAAGAACACAAATCAGCAACACCCATACCACAAAACTACACCTAATAAGCGAGCAAGCAGAAAAGACCGAGACTATGAAACCCAAAACAGATTTTTGACTGATCACCTGGGAAAAAACGATCGATGATCTGCGGTGAACACTACTCAGGAAACAGCTCGAGGGTCATCAGAAATGGCCACTCGACAATCAGGAACCTGAAAGAGGGAGAGAAAACAATAATACCTAGATCATCCAAATCCCTTCATAGAACTAAACCCTGTGAATCGATCACCTTACCTGAGATGAAAGGACTAAACCACAAAAAGCTAACCGCGGACCTGGACCTACAGGGTAGACGAGATAACGGAGAAACCGTCAGAGAAGAATAAAAGGAAGCGAAAAACCAGCCGCGCATCTGGAGCTAAGAGGAAAGGGGATGACAGGGAAACAAAATGAAAGAAGCAGCAGTATCGCTGATAAGTGTAGTTTGTAGTGCCTTTTTCACTATGTTTTGGTCCCATTTCCTTGTGGAATCGCTCCTTGGGAGCAATTTATGGGCTTCTTATGCTTCCTTTAGTTCGTTTCAGGTTCCCGAGACCGATTTGGAAGAGTTGGAGCGATTCCGACTCTATACATACACATTTTGGAGCCAACGGAGTAAAGGAACGATGACTCGATGCCTTGGAATCGACCCCGAGACCTTGGGACCCAATCCCGAGCCTCTGAGACCCGATCCCGAGTCCCGAGAATCGGCGAGAAACCCATGAGAGGCAAGGAGGGACCAAAGAGCTCTTAAGGGAGGCCTACAAGACCCATCCCGTTCGGGATGGCCTCATCCCGTTTGGGATGAGGTGCGCTTTGAAGAAGGCCACTATGAGCCCATCCCGGTCGGGACCAACCCGTCCCAGTCGGGATGACAGGGCCGTCCCGGTCGGGACGCTACAGGGGCAGCACAGGCTCTTCTCTTTCTTCTCCTTCATTCTTGTACCCATATATATACTTCCCCCTTGTAATGTTAAGACATCTTATCTTACCCTAGACTAATTTAAGCCTCTCAAAAACCCTAAAACCCTAGATTTACTTTCAGTCATTAGTTTTAATCTTCCTTTAATCTTAGTTAATCTTTAGTTAATCTATTGTAATTAGTTCTTGTATTAAGAAGTTCTTGAAGAATTCTCCAAGCTTGACATTCTTGGGGTTTATTTTGGGTTCTTATTTATACAAGATTGCATCTTTTCATCTTCCTAGTGTTGGCATAATCTTTCTTACTCTTGCTCTTAGTTATTTAATCTTGTTTCTATCTTTTTATGTTGTGATTGTTATTGTTCTTGTTATTCATTATGGATGTTTATTTTGTGATGATGTTTGCTCTTGTTATTGTTGTTTTGTTCTTTATCATGAGTGAGTAGTCTTCTTGTAGGGTTAGTAGGGGGATTAGGGGTAGATTATGGATGATTAGGGTTGATTAAGGGAAAAGGGTGAATCTTTGTTGTTAGTCACATTGTGGGCACTCTATGTGTTTGTTGATATGCTTGTATGAGTTGTAGTGGCCATGCTTCCCATACTTGTGCTCATCTTCTCATTGTTTGTCTATGATGCGGAAATGTTGAGAATAGTTTAGTCGCGAGAGCGTGGACTAGGGTCTAAGTTGCGAGAGCCCGGACCCACCTTGACATCGGTCTAAGTTGCGAGAGCCCGGACCGACTCTAGTAACTAGGAGACACCTATACCCTTGATCACCCAATTACCCATCTACTCTTATGAACCCGACCTACCCCACTTCTTTCCTTATTTGAGTTCATCCTCTTAGTTAGTCATTATTCCATTAGTTTCATTGTTTAGTTTGTTTCTAGTTAATTCTCTTAATCTTAATTTAGCTAGTTCATCATTAGTCTAGATCCTACCTATCCTCCACCATAGTTTTCCATTTATCGTTCCTTTGTGTTTGTTTGATAGCATAGTCTTGTTTTAGGCCGACCTAGTCTAACCCTTGCAATACCGTCCTCGTGGATACGATCCCGACTTGCCCTAGCTACCCACTAGGTGTAATCGGTAGTTTATTGTTGGTTAGGATACACGACAAATCCTACCATCAATCGCACCGCGAGAAGTAGATGAAACCGAAGGCCAGCCGAGGACAGTCTACGATACCTGAACTGATCAAACCACCTGAATCGGTTAGGCGACCTGAAACGAGAGCAAGAAGGAAAAAAAACCAAGAAACGAAGGCAAGACGAGTAAAATCTGCGAAAATGGAAGCGAAGGCAAGATGAGGACAATCTAACTGCATCGATCAAAATATCGGAATCGATCAGCTGACCCGAAAGACGAAACCGAAGGAAACTGAGGAAAACCTACCTGCATTGATCAAACCACCTGAATCGGTCTTGCTTACCTAAAACGAAAGGGAGAACAAAAGTAAAAAAAAAACGAAGGCCAGACGAGGAAACGGGGAAACAGGAAACAAAGGCAAGATGAGGACAGCCTACCCGCGTCGATCAAAAGACCTAAAGCGATCACACCCATAAAAAGGAAGGTCACGATGATCATAAATTAAACAAACAAAATATCAATATTAAATACTACGGAGTATCAATTAAACACGACAGTACGACACTGACCTAGATGAAGCACGGCCGGGCTTAATGCTATCGCACGAGGCTGATCTCAGGACTTCTGAATTCACAAATGAGAAGCCTTTCACAGGAATCGGGTGAAGAGATGTTAATGATATTGTGATGTTCGACAAAAGATAAAACATTGTGGTGTTCCGATTTCTCACAGATTGTAGAGGCTCGGTGAAGGCTAGCGTAAGAGCAAAACACGGTCTAGTCGGAAGGTCTTTCATCCGCGATGCTGTTTCAGGAGCCGCGTTCGTATCTGTGGAATCTCGAATTTCAAAGAGAGGCGAGTCATCACATTAAAATCGCGAAATTCTTAACAAAAACACATATTGAACGAACTGGCGATAAAAAGCTGGCTAACCAATCGGTGGAGGGATTCCTTTTAAATGCAGGAAACCAGACGCGGCCAAAAGCTTGTTTATCGCTATCAAGCCACCAAAATTCCCGAGAGACTGTCCATCCAAACCGAAGATCTACCATAAATTTTCATGGGCCATCCACTCCAACTTTCCAACACCAACGCCAAACTTACTCTCGATTTCTGCAGGAAGAGGTCATAATAGACTATCTGAGATCCGAAACAGTAAAAGAAAAAGTCGTAACGTATAATCTAGCATTAGAAGTTCAGAACGCAGATGGATACCAGGGTCGTTGCATAAACCTTTGCATATCGAGTTCATGCCTAGAACGCCAAGAAACCTCCTTTTTGACGATTCCTGCAATGCTATAGAAATGCACAGATTTCAGAAATATTGCAGTGATATCGGAAAGATTAGATAAATGCTAAGAATGACAGTCACCTCATCATGATCGATAAATTTGTTGGAGAAGCAATCATACGATCCGAATCTCTGTTTCCTCTCTCCAGCTAAACCTCTGGATTCCCACTCGTGCACAACCTCCAAAACAACGGGATTTGTCGCAGTGAAATACAGAGCACCATGGTCAAATAACAGGTTTTTACCGTCTTCAGTCGTTTCCCTATTCACAGAAAAAAAACAAATTTAGAACTTATTCACGGAATGATAAAATTCGTCGAGAAAGTTATTAACCTTTTTTACTTTTTCCTCACAGTCATTCCATCTCGAGTCACATAATTCCTACATCGATTTCCAGGTAAATCACTCGATGTTCTTTCGACATTTAACACAGTAATTCTAAATCATCATCATCCTTTTTAAATTATTATTGGCTTTGAAACATTCAACTAAAGACTCACAATTTCACATACTATTCAACCGTAGAAGAAAAAAAAAATCATAGACAGGAAAATATAAAACAATTCAAAAAGCTGTAAACTTTACCAACTACCAGTTTGAAACCAGCAAACAACAATACATATAAAATTCAATGTCGTTCTTCCCTGTGACGAACTGACAAACATATCCGTCTCAACAATAAAACAAGTCAAATAACGTTCTTATCCTCACTATGTTGACGCGTCATGAGCTGAAGATGGATATACTCGACAAATTGAACTTTCAAAAAATGAAAGCGAAGGCAAGATGAGGACAATCTACCTGTATCGATCAAAATATCTGAATCGATCGGCTGACCCGAAAGATGAAACCGAAGGAAAGCTGAGGACAGTCAGCCTGGATCGATCAAACCACCTGAATCGGTCAGCGAACCTGAAATGAAAGGATGAACAAAGAAAACCAAAAACAAGGCAAGATCAGGAAAAGGAAAAGAAAATGAAACAAAGGCAAGACGAGGACAATCTACCTGCTCTTCCTCATCGTCGCTCCCTGTATGTTGGCTTTTGCTTTTGACCTCGTCCTCGTTCATTGTCTTCTTCCCCTTCTACTGAGATATAGTAAGCTGAAAATTTGTGAACAACCCCAAAAATAAATTAAAAAATAAAAATAAAAAACAATAATACCTGGATCATCCCAGGCCCCTAAAAAACCAAACGTTGCGATCGATCGAAAAAGGGAAGAAGCAAGATCAACGTGAAAAAATAAAAAATAACTAAAAAAATAAAAATAAAAAACAATAATACCTGGATCATCCCAGGCCCCTAAAAAAACCAAACCTCGCGATCGATCGATTGCTCCACCCGAAACAAAAGGGGAATAAGCGAGATCATCGTGAAAAAATAATGAAAAAAAACAATAATACCTGGATCATCCCAGGCCCAAAAAAAAGCCAAACCTCGTGATCGATGGATCGATCCACCTGAAACAAAAGGGGAAGAAGCAAGATCAACGCAAAAAAAAAAAACACAATAATACCTGGATCATCCCAGGCCCCTAAAAAAACCAAACCTCGCGATCGATCGATCCACCTGAAACAAAAGGGAAAAAGAGCAACATTAGGAACCCCAAATCGAGAAATCAAAGCAAATTACAAAGGAAATCAAAGGCAGCAGAACGAAAATCAGGGAGCCAAAGACGAGAATCGAAGAAAAAAAAGAGAGGCAACCAAACGAAGATCAATGGCGAAAAAAAACGAAATCAAGAACCCAAAACAAAGAGGAAACAAAAAACCGAAGATGAGAAACATAGAGAGAAGAAATCAGAAATAGAAAACGAGAAAAGAAAACAACAGCGTGATTAAATCACAACCTTTCTCACAGAAATCGATGAACTAAAGTCGTCAAATTCAATCAAAAAATCAAGCAGGAGTCACGAATTATACAAACCCTAACACAGAAACGACATTATCCCGAAACAACAGCATGATTAAATCGCAACCTTTCTCACAAAAATCGATGAACTAAAGTCGTCAAATTAATCGAAAACGATCCTATCATCATCATCATCCGAAAAATCGTCAATTAATTTAAAACAATAAAGATCGACTTACCACAAAATTTCGAAAACCCAGTAAAATCGCATCTTATTTCCCCAATTTCAGCAATGATCGCAGGCCTAGAGATGAAATTTGGTTGTTTGCAGAATAAACCCTTTGATTTGGTTGTTGTGGCAAAAAACCAAATGAAATTCCTGTAAAACAGACCAAACCCATGTATTAGATCAGCAATAAACCAATCGAGTCGATAAAAAACCACGATAAACTGAAAAAAACAAAGCAAAACATGTAAAACCGAACACGAAAAATGAACATGAAGCGATGACGAGGAATAGAGAAGGAAGAAAACAGGAGGAACAGAGAGAGGGACTGAAAAAATGGCGGAAGAGAGTGATGGAAGGAGAGGGTGGAGAAAGCAAGAGACACTATTTATATGATTTTTATTTTTTAGGGTTTACTGTAGTTACTGTAGCTAAGCTACAGTAACCACAATCTCTCCCTTTTTAAAGGGTAGAGGATATAGAAATTCATCACATTATTATAATTTGTCGATGTGTGATAATTTAACTAAAATTTGTGACCTTTTTTTAACTCAAAAGCTTTTTAAAAACAAATAAAAAAAATAAGACTACAAATTCATAACCTCATCATAATTTTAAAAAAACAATGATATAGAATTCCATCATAGTTTTTGAAAAAAAATTTTAAAAAAAATTTGTTGGTTGATATTTAAAAACAATTATTACTATTATTTAGTAGAAATTCATATAACCTCATCATAATTTTTCGATGTGGGAGAATTACTTAAAAGTTGGTAGATATCTAAGGAAATTTATTTATTAGCTTTATTTATAATATAGAATTTCATCACCTTATTATAATTTTTTATTTAAGTGTTGTCTTGACAACTTTTTAAGACTCAAAAGATTTATGTTTGAATTGATGAAACTTTATAATTTTTCAAATGTGAGTTAGTTTTACTTAAGTTTATGGTCTTATATATTTTAAGACTCAAAAGATTTTTGGTTAATATATAAGAACACATGATTACTACACGGAGTATTATTTATTATATAAAGTTTCATCACCTTATTATAATTTTTCGATGTGAGATTATTTTTACTTAAGTTTGTAGTCTTTTTAAGACTTAAAATTTTTTTGATTGATATTTAAGAACGAAGCATTAGTCTTATTTATAATATAGAATTCATTAACTTATTATAATTTTTCGATGTGAGATAGTTTATTTAAGTTTATAATCTTCCATCAGTTCGTTTTAAGACTAAAAAAATAAATCATTACTCTGGTTTATAATATAGAATTTCATCACCTCACTATAATTTTTCAATGTGGGATGAAATTTAAAACCGAATGATTACTAATATTTATAATATAGAATTCCATCACTCATCATAATTTTTCGATGTGGGATAATTTAAAAGTTTTTCTTGGTCGATATTTAAAATCGAATGATTACTCTTATTTATAATATAAAATTTCATCACCTCATGATAATCAATTGAGGTTTCTTAAGAACTCATTTTGATATTCAAAAGACTTTTGGTAGATATTGAAAAATGAATAATTACTCTTATTTATAATATAGAATTTCATCATCATATTAAAATTTGTCGATGTGGGATAATTTTACAACTGTTATATGTAATAAATTCATCTATAATCCCCTGAACAAGTCGTACTGGAGGTGGCGCCTCTTGAGGCGCGCCTCCCTAGGCACTTAAAGGTTAGGGCACCTTATAGTGTACGCATAACCGATCGGATTATAACACAATCGCGGTAATTCATTATCTAGCCTGTTCGATGTCATTTTCAAAATATCGCTCTAAAGGTCCGATGTCGATTCCGTAATCAAATGTCGCCCGTAAAACAGCTATCGACAATTGAATTAGCATGAACCCCGATGACGTCGAACCGATCGTCGTATTCCTTAAGGTCCGACAACGACATCGTGACGCGAAGGGATTTGATATTCATTCTAGTTTGATTATTTTCGATTCCATAAATATCTCTCTTAAATGTTCGATACCGATTCCATAATCAAGTGTCGGACATGACGAGCCATCGAGAATCGTGCTAATGCAAAACCTAGTGACGTCGAACCAATCGTCATAAGATCCATGAGACCCAACAACGGCGTCGTGACACGGAGGGGCCCGATATTTGCATTAGTTCGGTCATTTCTCGAGTCAAACGATAAACTCATAAATGGGTTGTTTTAGAAGCACTTATCACCCGTTACAGAAGGCACTTGATCGAGTGCTCAAGGGTCGCTCGATCGAGTGACCCCCCTAAAATTGGCCAGAGATTTTTTCGTCGAGGGCACTCGACCGAGTCTCCTTAATGACTCGATCGAGTGACCCCTTATAAGCCTCCAACGAGGTCTAAGGACGGTATAAAGTTCCCTCAATTTATAGTCACGACACTAAGTCGGTACATCCCAAATCAATCACGCATTCCGCTTCTAAAACCTATACATGTTATATCGCTTCTTTTACGATCTTGAGTGACGTCTCACATGAATAGTCTAGTATCGACGACTCTTTAGTCGTATCCGATATATGATTGGTCGAGAAATCTCCACTTCATTATGATAAGTCGGGACAAGACTCCGAGGCTCGGGATCAAGCTAGCACTACGCTTTGGTCCCGTACGCTGAACGCGAATTAAAGCCTTCGTCTTTCGGTCAATACACAACGTAATGTGTGAATGAACGAAGTTCGTCCAATTATTCGATTTACAGTTTCAATTACATTTTCTGTTTACGGGTCCGTTTATAGTCTATATTTACCGTTGCTAATCCGTTATATTATTGTTTGTTGTATTGTGAATTCTGGGTTGTATTTCCGCCCGTGTAATTTTTAATTTATTTTCTAGCTTATTGTTTTCGATGTTTGTCATTTATCGTCTTTCAATGAATATCGCATGCTAAATTCCACCTCGACATATATCAAGATGCATTAAAAGACGTAGCAACACGTAATATATACATGTATCACAAGATAATGTTTGCATAACATTTCATCGTATTACTAACGCGCGAATTAAAAACCAGTCGATATCTTAGTAGATGCCGCTATGTGTGGGCGGGGTTGGGTGTCCTTCGTGGGCTTCCTAACACGTACCTTCACCCCTTACTCAGAACCTTTGGTTTCCGGATGCCCGAAACCGTTGGCAAACGAGAGTCATTTGATATACGATATGATATTCGATAATTCGACACCGATATCGTTATGCAAAGGGACGAACCCCCATAAGCTCTAGTACTAAAGCGAGCCGTGCTTTGTGCGTGATACGCCTAAGTATAGAGTGGGTTCGAACGGGTCCGAATTCCCACAAAGTTCGGCGGCGACTCCAAACTTCGATTTAAAGTTCGACCCGAGAACCATCTCACCACAAGAACATACCGCCCCCGAAACTCGCACGTGGCCGCGTCGGGGTGGACCTATGTCATGTCCACACGTTTGAATTTGACCAATGTTGGGCTTGATGATCGAATGACGTTAGTTTGTTGATTAACATGTATAATTGACCAATTGATTCTTTTCTCAAGTCTTCATGCAACTTACGCCCTTTGTCTATCAACCTAGCTTCGTGTAGATCGGTTAGAGCTTGTCTTTTTGTTTGACTTTGAAGTTTTTCAAGCTCTTTTGGTTCATCAGTTCAAAATATTTTTAGATTATGAACACGCACCCGAGTAGCACAAAATGGGAGAAAAAGACACAAACTGACTCCTATAAGTGTGAAACAACATGAAATTGCGTGCCAGAGTAGGTGAAAAACCGTATAGGAAAGGCATGTATCAGCCGCCCATTGAGCTTGAAAAGTGGAAGCTCCGTGGATGCTTGTTGCGCATACGTGTTATTTTTTCGCGGTTCCATCCAAAGCCCTTTACGAGCGGCCCCAATCGCTTCTTTTAATCGGTGGAAAATCGTGACCGGTGGCTCGGGTGAGAGGGCTCGGTTCTTATGCCGACGGAGGGGGGGGGGGGGAATACCTTTTGGTCCCCTTAAGTAGCCCTTTTGAGTCGATTAAAGACTTCTTCCTTCGAGGGGGGCCTAACATTGACACCCAGCCGATCAAACACCTCTATTGACTTACCCCCCCGCCAAGTGCTGATGGGCAGAATCCCTCAGATATAGGCGCTGCTGAATCCCCTAGGATGGCTAATTTGGATGATTCCGCATCATTTCTGTCGAGGTCGTAAACTCCTCGGTGTGAACCAATACTACTTGTTTCCGAGGGTCTTGCTTCGCAGGCTGCTGGTTCTGGAACGCCAGGAGGCCTTGCCACCACTGCCTCACTTTCTTGAAGGTTGCATGTGGGCCTGTGGCCGAGATGCGCGTGCGCTTTCCTTTGCATTCTCCTTATCGTAGTTCATTTCGAGGTCCCGTTAGGTAGTTCTTCCAGGTATGTCAGTTTGTGTGGGGGTAAACTCAATGCTCGTCCCCATATCTCTAGCGTTAGAGATTGGTCTTTGCAAGAGGTTCAATAGGAAGCTGGTCGTGGCGGTCAACCGCTCCGGTGTGAGCACCAACTTTTTTGCGGTGTGAGAAGCTTGGTCCCCTGGATGGGGCTGGCATTAGATTGTACTGTACGACAACTCCCTCTCCCTCATCATTATGTCGTAATGCTGGTTGAGGACTAGTAGAGGGCCAGCTACCCCTGGGGCGGCGGCTGAGCGGGTCTTTTGATTTTCATTGTTGCCTAGATCCTCGAGGATCAACATAGTTGTGACTTTTTTGTTCTTTTGAGGATTGACGTATCTCAAAAAATGGCGCCTGTGGACATGACATGCGTCCACCCCGACGCAGCCACGCGTGGGTTTGGGGCGGCGAATGAATCTCATGTGAGATGGATCTCGGATTGAAATTTAAATCGAAGTGGAGTCGCCATCGAACTTTGTGGGAGTTTGGGCCCGTTCGAACCCGTTCAAACCCACTCTATATCTTAGTGGGCCGTGCACAGAGTACGGTCCAGTCCAATTTTAGAGTTTATAAGGTTCGTCCCTTTGCATTGCGATACCGATACCGACGTTATCGGAAATCGTGTATTGAATGACTCTTGTATGCCAACGGTTTCGGACATCCGGAATCCACGGTTCTGAGTAAGGGGTGAGGGTACGTGTTGGGAAGTTCACAAAGAACACCCAACCCCGCCCGCACTTAACGACCTCTACTTAGATATCGTTCGTTTTTCGTGTACACGCGTTAATGCATCTAAACTAACGTCAAAGTTATTTAGCATGCGAGGTTCGTTTTAGTACAATAAAACAAACAACGAAAAATGTGCGACAATAGATTACAATATACGAGCGGCATACCACCCGAAAATACAATGCCACAAACGATAAAATACAACAATTGCGATAATGACAAAGTGCAAATGAGTTAGAAGACGTAAATATGGTGCGATGCAAGGTTTTGAAAAGGTGAACACATGATAGACTTGACATGTGATGACCGAAGTCGTTAAAAGAATTTTATCGGGACTCGAAAATAGCTGAAAGACTCGCGGTTTTGCTATACCTACTCGATCGAGTGGGCCGGTCCACTCGATCTAGTGGGTCTGGTCGGGTAGAAGACTCTTTTTAGAGATCGAGTTTTATCTCTAGCGGAGAGGTTTAGTTGCTTAATTCTTCTTCATTGCTGATATTTTTGTGGTATTTGACTTCGAATCAGATTTCCAAAGCTGCGTGACTGATTTTTGTGTCTCGGAAATGCCTTTGACTGGGGTTTGACTCGGTCGCTAAAAGACGGTTTTGCCCTTGGTGTCGCTTTTGACTCAAATTAGTCTTACTTGATTGGAAACGACCCATTGGGCCTGGATTTGAGGTTGGTTTTGTGATATTTGTACTCCGTAAAAAGCCCAAGCCAAATACTAACGATTTTGAGCCCGTATTCTAGTATGTTAAAGCATGTTCGCGTCCGATCATCATCAAGTGTTTTTTGGAAACTGCTATAGACACCTAGCGGCCAAATGTGGGTGTCAACAGAGCCCCCACTTTGACTGAGGCTTGGACAAGGCGAAAGTCAGAGTAGCTACCAGGACAATCGAGGATTAAGACCTGGCAGACTTCCGGTCGGGTAGTTTATAGTCCATTAGACTCGCGTGAAAGGTCTCGCCAGCCATAAGATAGAAATCATACCTGAGTTCTGTTATTAGGGATAGCTCCGTGGGGACTTGTTTTCGAAGCCCTGGGTGTACCTGTATGCGGATACATCCCATCCTGGAGCTGGGCGGGAGCTTGCCTAAGAAGCCCTGGGTGTATCTGTTTACAGATACATCCTATCTCAGAACTACGCGGGAGCTTGCCTAAGAAGCCCTGGGTGTATCTGTTTACAGATACATCCCATCTCAGAACTACGCGAGAGCTTGCCTAAGAAGCCTGGGTGTGCCCGTTTGCAGACACATCTTAATTACGCGGGAGCTTGCCTAAGAAGCCCTGGATGTGCCCGTTCGCAGACACATCCCAATTCAGAATTATGCGGGAGCTTGCCTAAGAAGCCCTGGGTGTTTCTGTTTGCAGACACATCCCAAATTGCATCCGCCACTTAGGTGAACTCACGCTGGGGAGATAAAAATTTGACGTTCCTTTGGGAAGCACAAGTTGGTACCTGAAATGTTAGTTATATAGGTAGAAATAGCATATATAACAGATAGGAAATGCAATTAGCATCTTATAAACTGACTTGCGCTGGGGAAAATGATTTTTGCTTCATTTTGAAATCGAAGTCCTAAAAGCAACTTACGTGCTAGAAGATAGGTTTTTTAAAATTGAATGGGGTAGAAAAGAAAATTTGCAGTTCAAATAGACCGAAATTTGACCTTGTCGAAAAGGATTTTCTCAAATGGCTAAGTTTTGCAAATTTTAAAATGAGAATTTGAAGAGAGAGGCCTACCTACAGACTCGACTCTGGACGTGACAGGACGAGTTGACAGACACGAACTGGACTCTTTAAGGGTTGGACTTTGACTCGGTAGGGGGGTGGGCCACCTTAGATGACAAGACTCCGTCCTAAGTTGCGCTATTTCGTAGCCTAGGTGAGTGGCAACACGGTCAAACTTCATAATGGAAAGGATTTGTTATAGGGGGATTGCAGTAGTCTGTAATGAGACTGTTTTTGCATGAGTTTCGAGTCCCTGACAGATTCTTGTCTTCGACTGAGCCGAGTACTAGGACACACTGTAGAAAGGAGGCTAGATTTGAAAGTTTTGGATTATGTGAGTGGATGGAGAACTTCTGTCTAAGAGAACCCCCAGGACGACAAAGCAGACTGTTGAGAACATGACAGTGTCGTGATAGGAATGATAGTGCTTTTTGAATTTGTGTCAATGTGGGTGGTTGTGCCCTTTTTGAAAGGCTTCCTACGTATTCACGTGTAGTGAAATCAAACCATGCCGTAGTTCAATGGATTGGAAGATATATTATGGTGCCTAGTTTATTAGGGCTTTGTGTGTAACTAGCCATAGCGATGGTGTAGGCTAGGTGCAATCCCAATGATGTTTTTATCAAAGGGCTAGAATAGTTAGAATGTCGATCCTGTGACTGTGAGCATTCTCTGGGGTAGCCCCCAGAGGTGGTGTGAATTATTTAGGCATGTTCTATGCCGACCGCAGGTTGAGTTCCCGTGTTTGGGGTTGGTAACTGGTTCAGATGTTTTTGGATATGTGGTGCTAGGTCGTAAGTGGCTTTGATGTTTTGAAATTTGGAGCTCGATTTTGTGGAGCTAAGGCTTCGAGGGTAAGGTACCGTGATGTGGTAGGAAAGAGCTGAGGAAAGTTGAGTAAGAATGACTCGAACTTCGATCGAGGTAGGCTTGATAATGCGGGATCTGATTTCCATGTCTGGCCCTACTGGTTAGGGTGTTTCATATGGAGCTTGAATCCTCAAAATTCTGGGTTGTCTCTAGTCTAGGTCTCGAGAAGGTCTTGAGGGTTGTAATGTTGGAAGGCTAGATGTGGTGTTAGCTGACTAGCCTGATTGTTATTCCCCTATTCGATGGTATAGGTATTGATAATTTTTGAACTGAACGTACCCCAATCAAGGGACTTTCACTTGGGTCGACCGTTGACCACGGTCATGGGTTTTTTGAATTGGTTGACCTCTTAGCCCCGGTCATGGGATTCTTCATTTGGATTGACCGTACTCTGGTCGAGAGATGTTGAGAGTTCTTTCTGGTCGTGGCCATCTCTTTTATTTTGGCCCTCTGCTTTTTCCTTGTACTTTTGATCTTTTGTCCAGTTTTTTTCTTTTTTTTGTTGATCAGACTAACACCTAGGGTAGGAATTGGTCGATCTTATTGGAGGGGTGTTTATTGTGGGAAATGGGCTTGCCTCCCGTCTTGAACCCAAACTAGGAAACTACCTAGATTTGTCATAGGATTCGATACCGCTCCTGCTAAGGGTAGTTATGTGGCTTTCTATGTCAGACATGGAACAGGTAAAGGAAAACACGGGTCTTGATTTCCTGCAGTCATTATAGATGTGCCTATAATAGTCACGTGCATGTGCTCACAGTGTATGATGGTATTGATCATGTTCTCGGAAACACATAAGAAAGGCATATATGGGGAATAGAAAAGCTGATTTTATTGAAATTTTGAAAAGAGGACAGAATACAAATGACTTTGACTCTGACTTGGAAATGAGGATGTAGGGTATCCTAGACTCGGACTCAGATTTAAACTTGAATCAAATCCGGACTTTCGGATGCTTGATTGGTTGTTACTTTGGTAAGGTCCTTGACTGGAGAGAACAACAGGTGCCACGACTCGCCTAAACTCGGCTTTGCGCAAATGCAAGAGAGGGAGTCAAACTAGACACGGCCCGGGGTGACGGGATGACAAAGACTCTTGGACCGGGATACTCGAACGTTGACCTAGACAAAGTAACGACCGCGAATTACACTCGAGATGCAGAAGGGTGAGTCCGACCGTGTTTGACCGCTCGGTTAGGGGATAGCCCCCGAGTGAGGTTAAAGACTCTGATAGGACTCAAATGGTGTGACATCTAAGTGATTCGAAAGTGGGGTACGTGAGACAACACGTGTAGGGCATGACCTTTAGAGCAACCGTGACTGATCGCTCTGCTGAAGGGTAGCCCCCGAGTGAGATCGAAGGTTTTGCTAAGACTCGAGTGTCGGACGAGTGACCCTTAGACGTAAGGATCAGAAACATTTTGTTGTAGGGCTATGCCTTGTAAAAGGTTGACTCGGCCTCGAGGAAAGGCAAACGGGGTAGGGGAAGAAACTTGCGATGTAAGATCGGCAGAGTTTCGACGCTAGAGACCCTTGACTAGACCCGAATAAGGATGACCCTATGATTAGGGTAGACCCTTAAGTTAAAGGATTCTCGAATTGGGATGACTCGACTAATGGATCGAAAGATGGGTGAAATCCCCTTAGGAAAGGTCGTGGGGACCGTCCTGCTGGAGGGAAAGGTCGCGTGGGACTTTCTAGTTAGGACTCGAGTGTATAAACGAATCTTCCATTTACGAGTGTATGACTCGTGTTGGTTGGTTATGCCTTTAGAATAAGGCGGACTATGATAGAGAAGAAACCCGTGATGTAGGATCGACGGAGTTTCGACGCTACAGACCTTCGACAAATTACGGAAAGACCCGACACACGGATAACGGTAGGTCCTAGAATAGGAAGGTTTTGAAAGAGTCGATTTCCTAAAATAAGGAAGGTTTTTAGAAAAGGATTGAATTACGAGAAAATCGGAAGACAGTCCCGACTTTTGAAATTGGCAAAAATGCCGTCGGGCCAGATGTTTTTGAAAGTTCGAAAATTTTTGAATTTTGAAATGGGTAGCATACCGGCTAAAAATAGGCTATTTGAGTCAAATCGTAAATCTAAATTTCGGTAGCATTCCGGGTTTTTGAAAAGTTGAATATTTGGAATTTTGAAATTTGAATATCAAAAAAATGAATTTCCGAAAAATTTGAAAATTGAAAACGAGATCCCGAAGATTTGAAAAGCGAAATGGAATCTCAAAGATTTGAAAAATCGAAATGGAATTTTGAAGAGTTGAAATTGAAATTTGAAAATTCGAAATCGAAAGGGGATTGGAAATTCGAAATTTGAAATGGGCAGAATGCCGGCTAGAAAATAGGCTTGTTTTGAGTTAAATCTTAAATCCTAATTTCGGTAGCATCCCGGATTTTGAAAATTAGATAATTTTGAAAAGATGCAAGTTTTTTGAAATAAGGATTTTGAAAATGACAAGGAAACCAAGTAGCACGTAGTCACGCAAACATTATGATGACAGCATGTATGCTTTACACTAAGTCTCGGTCGGTCAAAATCGGGTCTATACCAACACCGACGGCTTTCTCGTAAATCAGGACGGACTTCCTAAGCCGAATTGGTCTTAGAACATGCCGTGAAACCCATACGAGTGCGGCCATAGAAGTTTTTAGCGTACCCATTTAGAAATGCACCGTGGTATAGTGGGACGTCGGTCACAAGTAACCGACCCAGGTAAAAATTGGGTTATGCATGAACCATCGAACTCAAATGCGTACATTATTAATCGAACGATTTCTTTTCGAGTCTCACCCTAGGAACCCCGATGACAGGTGGTACATTGGGTATCCCCAGCGGAGTCGCCAAATTGTGGGCATGACATAGGTCCACCCCGACGCGGCCAAGCGCGGGTTTGGGGCGGCGAATGAATCTCATGTGAGATGGTGTAGACACCCACATTTTGACCGCCAGGTGTCTATAGCAGTTTCCGAAAAACACCCGATGATGATCGGACGTAAACATGACTTAATACGCTCGATTTTCGGACTCAGAATCAATAGTAGTTGGTGCGAGTTTTTAACGGAATAAGAATCTCATCAAACAGACCTCAAATTCAGGCCCAGTGGGTCGTTTCTAGTCAAATAAGACTAATTTGGGTCAAAACCGAGACCAAGGGCAAAACCATCTTTTAGCGACCGGGTCAAACCCCGGTCAAAGACATTTCCGAGGCGGAAAAATCTGTCACGCAGCTTTCGAGAATCCGATTCGAAATCAAATACCTCACAAAACCAGCCAAAATCGGAATCCTACATCTTCTGAAACCGGGTGTTTTCTTCCCTTACAAGCAACCTTTTCCTATCCAAAGACGGAATCCTATTCCATTCAAGACTACTACCTTTCCTATCCGAAACAAGAGTTTCTTCCCATCCAAGCCAGGAAACCTCCCCTATAAATACACCCTCCTACACAACACAATTACAGACAATACATTCATATCATCAATTATTCACAACGTTCACACATCCAACATCCATAACATCCCATCAATGATTCATAACACAACAATTCCAATCCCGACATACACAAGTTACAACCCGAGATTCCGACAATACTAGGCTTATTATATCCCGACGTGCCCTCACCCCTTACTCAGAACCATGGTTTCCGGATGTCCGAAACCGTTGGCATATGAGATTCATTCAATACACGATAACCGATAATGTCGGTATCGGTATCGCAATGCAAAGGGACGAACCCAATAAACTCTAAAATCGGAATGGGCCGTACTTTGTGCGCGGCCCACTACGACATAGAGTGGGTTCGAACGTGTCCGAATTCCCACAAAATTCGGTGGCGACTCCAACTTCGATTTAAATTTCAATCCGAGATCCATCTCACATGAGATTCATTCGCCGCCCCAAACCCGCGCGTGGCCGCGTCGGGGTGGACCTATGCCATCGGGACACCTGATGTACCACTTGTCATCGGGATTCTCAGGGTGAGACTCGAAAAGAAATCGTTCGACTAGTAATGTACACGTTTTAGTTCGATGGTTCATGCGTAACCCAAATTTTTCCCGAGCCGGTTACTTGTGACCGACGTCCCACTATACCACGGTGCATTCCTAAATGGGTGTGCTAAAGACTCCGATGGCGGAACTCGTATGGGTTTCACGACATGTTCTAAGTTCAATTCGGCTTAGGAAGTCCGTCCTGATTTACGAGAAAGCCGTCGTTGTTGGTATAGACCCGATTTCGACCGACCGAGACTTAGTTTAAAGCATACATGCTGTTGTCATATTGCTTACGTGACTATGTGCTACTTGGTTTCCGTGTCATCTTTTTTTTCAAATACCGTCATTTTAAAAAATGCATCTTCCAAAAATCGGAAAGTTGCCGAAATTTAGACTTAAGATTTGACTCTAAACAAGCCTATTTTCTAGCCGGCATGCTGTCCATTTCAATTTCCGATCCTAATTCGATTTTTTCCAAATTATCAAAATTTAACTTCGATTTCCAAATCTTCGAGATTCCATTCTCGATTTTCAAATCTCCAAGATGCCATTTTTTTTCCAAATCTTAAGGATCCCCATTTCGATTTTTTTTCAAATTTTCGGAAATTTATTTTCGATATTAAAAATCTCAAAACTTCAAGTATTCATTTTTTTCAAAAAACCCGGTCCTATTGGCCCACCACCAATTCCAGGACCGTCCTCTCAATTTTCAAAATTCAATCATTTTTTCAAAACGTTCCTTATTATAGGACCTATCGTTATCCGTGTGTCGGGTCTTTTCATAATTTGTCGAAGGTCTATTAGCGTCGAAATTCTGTTGATCCTACATCACGGGTTTCGTCCCCATCTTAGTCCGCCTTTTTCTAAAGGCATAACCAACCAACATGAGTCATACACTCGTAAATGGAAGGTTCGTCTAAACACTCGAGTCCTAACTAGAAAGTCTCACGCGACCTTTCCCTCTAACAGGACGGTCCCCGCGACTTTTTCTAAGGGAATTCCTCCCGTCTTTCAATCCGTTACTCGAGTCATCCCAATTCAAGAATCCTTTTAACTTAAGGGTCAACCCTAATCACAAAGTCCATCCTTATTCAAGTCAAGTCAAGGGTCGCTAGCGTCGAAACTATGCCGATCTTACATCGCAAGTTTCTTCCCTTACCCCGTCTACCTTTCCTTGAGGCCGAGTCAACCTTTTACAAGGCATAGCTCTACAACAAAAGGTTAGTGGTCCTTACATCTAAGGGTCACTCGTCCGACACTCGACTCTTAACAAAATCTTAAATCTCACTTGGGGGCTACCCTTCAGCAGGGTGATCAATCACAATTGCTCTAAGGGTCATGTCCTACACGGATTGTCTCACGTGTGTCACTTTCGAGACACTCAGATGTCATACCATCTGAGTCCTATCAGAGTCTTTAGTCTCACTTGGGGGCTATCCCCCAACCGAGCAGTCGACTGCGGTCACCTTAAGGGGTACCTTACGTTCATCATACGCCGGCGTCCTTATGATGCTTTCCTCGAATCGTACCTATGCTATGAACACTCGAGTCACCTAGGGTTAGGTCACCACGGTTGGTCTGAGCATGTGGCGCGATCAAATACGGTCGCCCCATTTTTGGAGTCACCCTTCTGCAGCTCGAGTCTCATGGTCGAGTTCAAGCCAAGGTCGTTACTTTGTCTATATCAACGTTCGAATATCCCGATCCGAGAATCCTAGTCATTCCCGTCACCCCGGGCCATGTATAGTTTGACTCCCTCTCTTGCATTTGCGCAAAACCGAGTTTAGGCGAGTCGTGGCACCTGTCGAGGACCTTACCCTACAAAAAATAAACAACCAACCAAGCATCCGAAAGTTCGGATTCAATTCGAGTCAAAGTCTGAGTCCTTTAGGATGTACTATTTCTTTCAAAGTCAAAGTCAGAGTCAGAGTCAGCTGTATTCTGCCCTCTTTTCAAAATTCAATAAAATCAGCTTTTCTATCTCTCATATATGCTTTCCTTATGTGTTTCCGAGAACATGGTGAACACCTCATACACTGTGAGCACATGCACGTGACTATTATAGGCACATCTATAATGACTGCAGGAAATCGAGACTCGTGTTTTCCTTTACATGTTCCATGTCTGACATAAAAAGCCACATAACTACCCTTAGCAGGAGTGGTATCGAATCCTATGATAAATGTAGGTAGTCTCCTAGTTTGGGTTCAAGATGGGAGGCAAGCCCATTTCCCACAATAAACACCCCTCCAATAAGATCGACCAATCCCTACCTTAGGTGTTAGTCTGACCAACAGAAAAGAGAAAAAAGAAAAAAAAAATGGACAAAAATCGAAAGTCCAAGAAAAAAAAGCAAAAGGCCAAAATAAAAGAGCTGGCCATGACCAAAAGAACTCTCAACATCCCTCGACCAGACACGGTCAACTCAAATGAAGAATCCCATGACCGGGGCTAAGAGGTCAACCAACAAAAATTCAAAAAACCCATGACCGTGGTCAACGGTCAACCCAAGTGAAAATCCTTTGACCAGGGTACGGTCGCTTCAAGAATCATCAATGTCCATACCATCAAATAGAGGAGAGACAACCAAGCTGGTCAGCTAACACCACATCTAGCCTTCCCACATTACAACTCTCAAGACCTTCTCGAGACCTAGGCTAGAGACAGCTCGGAATTTTGAGGATTCAAGCTCCATAGGACGCCATAACCATTAGGGCCAGACATGGAAACCATATCCCGCATTATCAAACCTGCCCGATCGAAGTTCGAGTCATTTTTACACGACTTTCCCCTTTCCTACCGCATCGCAATACCTTACCCTCGAAGTCTTACCTCCACAAAATCGAGCTCTAGATTTCAAAACATCAAAGCCACTTACGACCTAGCACCACATTTCCAAAATTATCCAAACCAGTTACCAACCCCGAACACGGAAACTCAACCTGCGGTCGGCATAGAACATGCCCAAAAAGTTCATACCACCTCTGGGGCTATCCTGGAGAATGCTCACAGTCACAGGATCAACATCCTAATTGTTCTAACCCTTTGATCAAGACATCAGTGGGAATGCACCTAGCCTGCACCATTGCTATGGCTAGTTACACACCAAGTCCTAATAGACTAGGCACCAAAACATATATTCCAATTCACTGAACTACGACTTGGTTTGATTTCACTACACGTGAATACGTAGGCAGCCTTTCAACAGAGGCACAACCACCCACATTGACACACATTCAAAAGCACCATCATTCCGGTCACGACACTGTCATGTTCTCAACAGTTCGCTTTGTCGTCCTAGGGGCTTCTCCTAGGCATAAGTTCTCCATCTATTCACGTAAGTCTAAAATACTTTCAAAAACTAGCCTCCTTTCTATAGAGTGTCCTAGTACTCGGCATAGTCGAAGACAAGAATTTGTCAGGGACTCGAAGTGACACCCACCTTGGGAAAATACCCCAAAACCAAAAAAGATCCAAAAGAGCACTAGTCTACAACACTGCTACCGTTGAGTCCTGCAGAAATAGTCTCATTACAGACTATAACACATCTATCCCATTCCGAGGATTCGACCATGTTGCTACTCGCCTAGGCTACCAAATAGCGCAACTTAAGAGTTTTGTCATCTTAGGTGGCCCACCCCCTACCGAGTCACGGTCCAACCCCTCGAGAGTCCAATCGTGTCTGTCAACTCGTCCTGTCGCGTCCAGAGTCGAGTCTGTCGGTAGGCCTCTCTCTTCAGATTCCCGCTTTGAAATTTTCAAAACTTAGCCATTTGAGAAAATCCTTTTCGACAAGGTCAAATTTCAGTCTATTTAAACTGCAAATTTCTTTTCTACCCCTTTCAATTTTGAAAACATATCTCCTAGCATGTGAGTTGCTTTCAGGACTTCGATTTGAAAATGAAACAAAAATCATTTTCCCCAGCGCAAGTCAGTCTATAGATGCTAACTGCATTTCCTGTATGCTATCTTGCTATCTGCTATATTTGCTATTTCTGCCTATATATCTAACATTTCAGGTACCAACTTGTGCTTTCCAAAGGAACATCAAGTTTTTACATCCCCAGCGTGAGTCGGTGTTTCGCCTAAATGTTGCATACGAATTGCTATGTGTCGGCATCATATAGGTACACCCAGACTCGAGAAGGAAGTCTCCTCGCAAAAACTCCCCAGTGGAAAGCTCAGGCGACATTTCTACTAAAGAATCGATATGTGTCTGCGAACGGACACACCCATAGCTTCCTATGCAAGCTCCCGCGTAATTCTGAATCGGGATGTGTCTGCGAACGGACACACCCATAGCTTCCTATGCAAGCTTCAGCGTAATTCTGAATCGGAATGTGTCTGCGAACGGACACACCCATAGCTTCCTATGCAAGCTCCCGCGTAATTCTGAATTGGGATGTGTCTGCAAACGGACACATCCATAGCTTCCTATGCAAGCTGATCGCCTCCCAATCGGATCGGTCGTTAACGAAGGATGGGGGATCAGACGATATTTATAGACTCGGAAAAACACAAAAACTATTAGAGTAATCGTCGTAAGTCGAGGTCGGTCCACAGGGAACGGAGTGTGACGCAAGGTTTGAAGTGTCGTGTTTGATGTCTAGATGGGGGTTTTCTAAGGGTCGAGTCTATACTAGAGGAATGTCTATGATGATAGCTAGAGGTAATCAATCTAGGGAAAGGTGTTAGGGGGAAGTCGGGATTCGGTACTTGGAGTCTAAGAAGGTTGGAATCGAGTTTTTGTTGCAACATTGATAAAGGAGAATGCCACCTTTCGGTTTCTTCACCTGACTCACCTAAAAACCCGCTTTCGCGGCGAATAAGGGTAAGTCTCTAGCTATGGTAATTTCTACCCCGAGTTTCCCCATATTGATAGAAATTAGTCAAGGTCGGTCTAGTTGGCCGGACTAAAACAACAATGACATAACAACCATAAACAAGATAAACCAACAAGCAAGCAACCCACCAACATCCCTATATTCAAATAATCCAAGTCCTCATCCCTAAACCCCCCCAACAAGAAATCTACTCACTAATCATAATGGAAGACAATAAAACATTAACTAAGAAAATCACCACAACATGCATATTGACTAGATCTAGGGAAACTAACGACACTAATATGATCTAAACAAGACAATGATGAGAAAATAACAATAAAACTAAACTAGAGATTAGAGAGGGGAAGAGAAATATACCAACTATGAAGATCTATAAGAAATAATAATGTTGCATGAATAAAGATTGAATCTTTGATGAATAAAATGAAGAACTTGTCACTAATCTCCCAAATAACCCAACAAAACTTCAAAATAAAACTAGAACATAAATAAAGGTTGAATCTTTGATGAAGAAGATGAAGAACTTGTCACTAATTCTTCAATAAATCCAATAAATCTTCAAAATAAAACTTGGAATAATCTACTACAAACTTGTAATCTAGAGAATTGTTGATAGAAACTAAGTAGATCTACTACTAATTACTATATAAACTACTAGAATTATGGAGGATTTTTTTACTATAATACTACTACTAAGTAGATGGTGTAATAAGATGGTGGAATGGTGTAACTATACTAATGATGGGATATGAGGATGGTAGCTTGGGCAACAAACTAGGGTAGATATATATATAGTAGTCTCTTAATGGGTATTTAACCTAAAGCCCAAATCCACTTTATGCCCCATTAGTGAGACAATCTCCCTTAGCATCTTCATGGGGTGAAACTTCGCCCTGCGGACTTGACGATAATTCCCACCGGGTGAAATTTCACCCGGTCAGATTTTCTTCCTTCTTTTGCATTTTTGGCACTTCTTTCCATCGGGCAAACTTTCACCCGTTGGGCGAAATTTTGCCCGGTCAGTTTCGCCCGATGGGGAGGTCTCGGAAAATCTTCGGGAGGCATTTTTACCGTCGGGTAAAATTTCGCCCGGTGGTGTCTCACCGGGTGAAATTTTGCCCGGTCATTTTTTTGCCTCTTTCTTGTCTCATTCTTCGTTGTTTGATTGGATGGCTTTAAACTTTAAGTTGTGTGCTTTGCTCTTTGGACGGTATTCCCTTCTCTTGTGCTCGTGAAAGCTCAATCGTGAATTTCGGTGCCAAATCCTATCAAAAATGATAGAAAAACTACCAAAAACACGCAAAACGCACAAGAGGGACGCTAATGAGAGAAGTACGCAAAATATGGCGATAATCGCACTAAAGACTCGCAAAACGAGGGAAAAACGGGTCTAAATGGGAGGAAAAACGGTCTAAAGTTAGCACACAACAATTCCCCCACACTAAACCGTTGCTCGTCCTCGAGCAAAGACCCAAAAAAGAAATTACAAACTACTACTACTAGCTAGACTATGTTAAGCCGATACGGGGCAATTAACGGGCCCGCTCCGTCCCTTCAACTCACATCGAAATACTCATGAGGTAAAGTACTCCCATGCAAGGCAAGTTGAGGCTTGCTCAAAATGGTGGATGCGACTAAACACACAAAAACACATAACACGAAAGAATAGATGCATCAAAAGCAAAAATAAAACACCAAATCCCTCATCGAGACGGCGGGGAAAGACACCGATTACTTACCTAAAACAACAATAAACTTCCAAGATAAATCACCCACGTAAACAAGGACCAAAGCCTAATATTATGACAATTAAGCAATATAGATGTTGATAACTGATGGGAGGGATTCGTCGTGGAATCCCAACCGTCAATAAATAAACCGGCTATTCCTAACTAGAGTAGATAGGGTAAGTCGGGTCGAATCCACGGGGACGGTAAGAGGCGTCTAGACTAGGTCGGCCCAAATACTAGACTAAGTCAACGGACTAAGCTAAGAATGGTAGAGAGGGAAGAAGACTAGACTAGGCTAAGGCTAAGGAGAACAACTAGGGAAAACGGGCTAGGATTAGGTCGGGGTCAAAGGGGTAACGGAATGGTCGAGGGAGAACTAGAGTGAAGGAGGTAGTAGGGTAATCTAGGTAATGACCAGGCTCTCGCAACTTAGACTCACCTTGAGGTTCCACCTAAAACCCAACTTGACGACACAAACGACAAACGGAGTACTAGCATGCTATAGGCCTAGGTCGCATCCGGGCTCTCGCAACTTAGACCGACCTACGGGTCGTCCTCACCGGGCTCTCGCAACTTAATGAGGGGACCGAACCCACAAACAAACTAATGCTCACAAGAGAAAAGCAAGAAAAACAAGCATTCGTACATACTTAGTCAATCAAGCATTTCAACAAACATGTGATGTGCATCATACAAGAGGAAACCCAAATCTTCCACCAACATCTCTAACAAACCCTTAATCACCCAATTAACACCTTAATCACCCTACTAACCCTAGCAAGAACACTACTCTAACATAATCAAACTAATACTAACAAAAACAAGATGGATTAACAAAAGAAACAACACAAACATCACAAACTAATGATAACAATGAACAATAACAAAACAATCAACTAAAGATTCAAACTTGGATTAATAAAACAAGATTAAGAGTAGAAGAGAAGAGGATTATACCAAACTAGTGAAGGAGAAAGAACAAAACTTGCATTAATGAAGAAAACCCAAAACAAACATCCAAGGTTGTCAAGCTTGGAGAAGATCTCGAAGAATTCCCTTAATACAAGTACTAATCTATGATTAACTACTAATTATCGACTAATCTACACTAATCTAATCTAATCTAACCTAAAGTGGTCTAGGGTTTAGTCTCTAATGAAGTGCATAAGCTTTACATAACAAGGGAAGAGTATATATAGGGTTACAAATGAAAGGGAGAAGAAAGAAAGCAAGCGCGGGTGAGCTGTACCCCATCCCGGCCGGGATGAGGTGGTCCCGGTCGGGACGGGGTCGGTCCCGGTCGGGAAGCCATGATCCCGATCGGGATGGGCCCAGGTCAGGAGCCTTCTTGTTTGTGCACCTCATCCCGAACGGGATGAGGCCATCCCGAACGGGATGAGCCTTGTAGGCCTCCAATATGATCTTTTTGGTCCTTCCTTGCTTCTCATGGGCTTCCCATCGATTCTCGGGACTCGGGATCGGGTCTCGGAGGCTCGGGATTGGGTTCCAAGGTCTCGGGGTCGACTCAAAGGCATCGAGTGATCGTTCCTTAGCTTCGTTGGCTCCAAAATGTGTATGTATCGAGTCGGAATTGCTCCAACTCTTCCAAATCGGTCTCGGGAACCTGAAACGAACTAAAGGAAGCATAAGAAGCCCCTAAACCGCTCCCAAGGAGCGATTCCACAAGGAAAATGGGACCAAAACACTACGAAACAGGCACTACAAATGACACTTATCAACTCCCCCACACTTAACCCTTACTCGCCCTCGAGTAAGCACATACTACTACTAAACTATCCGAGTGGGTATTAGCGCACCCTACGCCCCTTCAACTCACGCGAGTGCACTTAGAGGACAAGTGCACTCCGCAAGGCAAGTCGGATCTTGCGACAAAACTGTGGATGCAACCGGACACAAAACACACAAACAAACAAACACACAAACGAACACATAATCGGTTGCACCCAAAAGAAAAACAAATACCGCTTCCCTCAAAAAGCGGTGAATAAAACACCGGTTTAGGACTCGAGGTAAGTGACAACGTTCCCAAGCTAGCAAAACAAACCAAGGTGGACTAAACCCTAATAGTATGACGATAAAGCAACAAAAACGTTGGTAACTTACCTAGGTCCTCCTAACTTTCTAAAAACGTACTACGGGACGATCGACGGAGTGGAAAAGTGAGGAACCACGGTGTTAGTCAACACTGTAGGTAAGTGAGACCCTGCCCCCTTTAGCGTGAGCCAAGAGGGTCGTCCCGTGTCCAAGACCGCCCAACTAGTCCAAGTAAAAAGGTGGAAAACATGCAAAATGAGGGAAGACCGACTAATGCCGCTATCATCCTTCCTAGGGACTCGGTCCTTTGGTAGGCTCTTCACGGCAAAAGTCGGAAAAAGGCTTATTTTTGTGGGGATTTCTTTTTGTGAGACGGGTTTTCTTTTGGCATTTTCTTTCTTTTCGACAATTTGATTTGTTTTGCCATGCCATTTTTTTTTCTTCTTTTCTATTTTCTTTTTTGGCTTTTGTGCCTTTTCTTTTTCTTCATTTCTTTTCTTTCTTTCATTTTTTTCTTTCCATTTCTTTTCCTTGCCTTTTTGGCAAGATTTGGCATTTTTGGCATTTTGATTGTATAACAAGAAAGGTAGAAATCAACAATTTGCAATTTATTGTGTGGAGATGTGTAGGAGGTAGGTGAATGGGTAACTCGGGACGGGCCCTTCCCTTCAAACCCACAAAAAGTGGAGAACTTGGACTAATCAAAACCATCCTAAACACGGTCACCTAGGGGACGAGACTCGGTAACCACGGCCTTTTCACACTGTGGGTGGTCATAATGGTCAAAAGTGCAAATCCTGTAGTAAATCCCTAGTAAGCTAGGTGGACTCAAGGTAAAGGACCAACGAAATCATTGATTTAGGGTCATTCTACTAGATTAAAGCCCAAGACTCGATTTACACTACTAGAAAGGGAAAGTAGACACTCACACACTAGCCTCTAAACCGGGTTTTCGAAAACCATTTACGCACAAAACACACGACACAACACAAAACAAAGACATGACGAAAATGAACGAAAGAAAAAGAAGCAAAAGCAACGAAACAAAAAAACAACACAAAATGAATACACACACAACATAAATACCACCCCTAGCTTCCAAATGAGCAACCAACCAACATCAAACTTTACGAAGCTCCTCCCGAGCACACCACATCACAATCTCCTCCAATTCCGCAAGAGACAAAGAAGGAAAAAGGGATAGAAGATGTTACCGGACATCTTGAAAGCTTTCCAAAGCCATCGGTGGTTTAAGCAACCTATAAGGAAAAGAAAGGGAGGCAAAACACGCACACAAAACAAATATACGACACAATGACAAAAAAGGAAAACACACAAAAGAAAATCTTTTTGATTTTTGTGAAAATTTTTCAAATTTTTAGGGTTTTTGAAGATTTTTCGAAGAAACTATGAAAATAAAACTAACTATACTAGAATATCGCTCCCCCACACTTAAATCGAGCCATGTCCTCATGCTCGATCGTAGGGTGCGGAGAGACAAAAGAAAAAGAAAAGAAACTACGAAAATAAAGCTAAAAATCAAAAATAGAGTGAAGAAAAGGGTAGAAGGTGTCCGGCCGGGGTGTAGTCAAGTCACCATGGGCCGAGACAAGAAAAAGATATGGATGGGGGAAGAAAATAAAAAGAAGGAAATAAAAGGAAATGGGAGGGGATGGCTAGGTGTAATCAAGTCACCTAGCCCGGATTCCGCCTAAATCCGACTAAATCCTCAAAAAAAGAAAAAGTGAAAAACTTGTAAAATTTGGATTTTTCGATTGACTCTCGACGCAATCACATCGTCGGGAGTCGGGAGCAACCACTACCGAGGCCTCGAAGGCCGCCATGACACAAAATAAGGGGAAGGGAATAAACAAAGGAAAACAAGCAACAAAAACGGAAAAGAAAGGATAGTTGCCGTACCATAAGTTAGCAACTCACTCTCTCATCGTCTCATGGATCAATATAGGTACTTGCTTGTCTTCATCATTGCTATCCTGCTTCAAGCTTGATAGTTGCCGTACCAAAACACTACGAAACAGGCACTACAAATGACACTTATCAATAACTTAGCCTAGGTCCGCCTAATCTTCTAAAGGGGTACTACGGGGCGTAATAGCGGAGTGGAAAAAGTGAACCATGGATTCGTTCGACACTGTAGATAAGTGCAGTCCCTCTCTCTTTGGCTAAGCCAAGAGGGTCGTTCCAAAACTCGAATTTCCTAAATTAGCCCAAATAAAAAGGTGGATTGTTCACAATTATTAGGGTGGATCGACTCATCACCGTTATCTTCCGACCTCGGGACTCGGTCCTCTAGTTGGCACTTCACGGCGATGAATCGATCAAAGGGTTTTTTTTTGAAGAAGACGTTTTTGATAATACGATTTTCATTTGAAGCTCATTTTCTTCTCCTTTGTTTTTCTTTGTTTTTCATATTTTTGTGCCCTTTTTCTCTTGCTTTGGTTTGCCCTTTTTGGCTTTTGATGTGGTTTGTAACCAAGCTTGGAGGTTATTTTTGTGTAAACTTATTATGGTGATGTATAGGTGGAGGAAAAATAGGTAATCGAGAACGCGCACCATTCCCGGATAACCCACAAAAGGCGGAAGAAATTTGGACTAAAGGTGCAATGGTTATTCGAGCAAGGTCACCCATAAAACGGAATGCGGGAACCAAGGCCTAACTCCTCCATGGGTGGTCAAGGTGGTCAAATGCAAACCCCGAAGTAAACCTCTAGTAGAAAAGGTGGACTCAAAGCTAAAGGATCAACAAATTCATTGCCTAAGAGTCATTCTACTAGAATAAGGTCATAAATCTACAATGGGTTATCTAAAATGGAATGTAAACTCTTGTAATAAGTTTGTAATCGGGTTTTCGAAAGGTTTTAATCCTAGACATGCTATACAAAAGCAAAACAAAATGGAACACATGAAAATGAAAAGGCAAAATAAAAGAAAACACAAGTAAAGTCATGCACTCCATACTCCATCAACATACAAGAACACAATCAACCACAACACCCAAATGCTCACTTCGAGAGCCTCCAATTAGCAACAACCTAGCTAACTCCTCTACAAAATTAAAGAAGAAAGAAGAAAGGGAGTTACCAAGCAGGTGCTTTCATAATCTCTTCAAATCGCGCTATTAAGGTGGTGGTTACCTGTAAGAGTAGAGAACAAGACCGTACACGGGGCATGAAACATAGCGAGAAACGAGAAAAGAAAAAGGAAAAGAAAATGTTTTTGATTTTTCGATTTTTTCAAATTTTTATGGATTTTGAAAAGATTTTTGAAAAATAAAAGATAGTAGACTCCCCCCCCCCCCACACTAAAACTGTACATTGTCCTCAATGGACAAGTAGGGAAGATCGAAAAAGACGGAAAAGAAAAATTAAGAAAAATCTTTTTGGATTTTTATGACTTTTAAATGTTTTTGGGTTTTGTAATTTTTTTGAATGTTTTTGGATTTTTCAAAAATTTTGAGAAAAGAAAAAAGAAAATAAAATAAAGAAAGCGATAAAATAGTGGCGGGCCTAGGTGCAATCACATCACCTAGACCCTAGCCAAGTGGCTAAGAAAATGAAAATGAAATAAAATAAAATGAAAGGGTGAAAAATTGGGCGTAGGTGTAGTCACGTCACCTAGCCCGGATTAAGAAAAATTGAGAAATTTGATTAAAAATTTGGATTTTTCAAAGGGTCAATGGCGTAATCACATTGCCTAGAGACCAGAAGCAATACCAAGGCCGCGACGGCCACAAAAATCATTCAATGGAACGGTGGGACAGCTTGCAATTTTGATCAAGATAAAGCAATCACAATGATTATAATGATGGGACGAGGAATAAGAAACAATATTAATTCACATACAATGCTGGATGATTAGAGACTCACCGACACAATCTACACAAATACCCACAACATACACGAACCATATTATCTACCGACTCTTGTAGGGGTGTTTAATTTGAATAGTCATTTGACACAAAAGAAGCCGTCGGAGTTCCTTCACCGGCACACTCCCAAACTCTTATTTCCCCCGATTCGGTCAGTCGGAATTCATTGGGACCTGGAGTTAGGTCCCAGTTGCGATGGTTGTAAATATTAGTTCGGTATTTATTGGGGACAATTAAGGCACGGTCGTGGCCAAGAGAGACGAGGCGGTGGTCAGGCACATGAAAGATCCAAGTAGGGAAATAAGCCTCGTCAAGCCAGACACAGTTATCAAGTGGTTTAAGATGGTCGGTCGCATAACCCAAATTTCTTGCTATTACAGTCACAAGACCTCCACAGTCGACAGAGGGGCGTTGGTCAACTATAATTTGATGAAAGTGTAACGCCACGACAATAGCTAGGTCTAGGGGATAAGGGTTACCGAGTAAAGAGTCACTAATCAATTGTAAGACACAAATTGAGGTTGATAATGTTATCGATAGATGGCAAAAGACAGTGGGAAAAGATTTCAGCGAAATAACGAATGACTGGGTTTCGGATTTCAGCGGTAAAGCTAGAATTGGGTTCGAAATCGCGTTGACCTGGCGCTATGCGCCTCCACAAGTATCTCCTAGTCGCACTACTTTGCGAATCACATAGTGGTCTACTTAGTCCGGTACCCGATGAGGGTAAACCTAAAGCTAAGCTAAAGTCGGAAATATTTAAACAGTGATTTCTACCAAACAAATTAAATTTGAACTTTTTAGGTGTGGTCGGGTTATCGATTGTAAAGGTACCTAAGAACTCACAAGTCAAGTCTTTGTTTGTGAAAGGCACAAAATCAAGGAGTCTACTAGTACCAATCCTAGACGATAACTCTCTGATATCGTCCTTAATTCCTAGAAGTTTCTTTGTGAATGGACAAGGCCACCTAGTACTCTGAAAAGCTTTTTCAGAGAAGGTTTGAGCAAGGGGCGAATTAGAGCAAGGTAAAAGTTTTGGCCTAGAAGACTTACTAGAAGATGAACGTTTAGAAGGATTAGAAGTCGAAGCCATACCTTGTTTACGCGCGGTTTGTTGAGCTCTTGTCTCCATAATAATGTGCTTGAAAGAAAAATCCCAAAACTTTCTTCCTCTTCTTCAAAAACCCAAAATAAATATTCACCCAAGATGGAATGGAGATGAAGTTATGAATGGATTTTGGGGTGTATGGAAGGTGGTTTAATGATGTTATGGTGGGTGAAAGGGTGAAATGAAGAGTGAGGTGAAAAAGGTGATATAAATAAGAGTGGATGAGAGGGAAATGAAAAGTTTTAAAGTAGTTGGTAAAAATTTGGTGTAAAAATTATTGGAGGGAAAGTTATGTGGGGGTAAGTATGAAGGAGGGAAATGAAAATGTAGTGAGTGAGTAAAAGTGTAGGTGATCCGGCCAGCTCACGCCGCCGGGTGAAATTTCACCCGGTCGGGTACCATCGGGTGAAATTTCACCCGACGGGTTTTCGTCGTGAAAATCATTTTTGCCAACTTTCTTCCACCGGGTGAAATTTCACCCGGTGAAAATCTCACCGGTCGAAATTTCGCCCGGTGGTATCTTCTTCAATTCCGGCAATTCTGGCAACTTTTCCGTAGGTCGAGTCTCACCGGGCGAAGTTTCGCTCGGCGGTCTTCTTTGCTGCGTTTTTCCGCCTTGCCATTTCATGGCTCTTCAATAATCACCTAAAGACTCAAATATATGACTCGACTCACATTACATAATCAAAATCTCCTACAAACATGCTTGTGGTCTTCAAATAAGCTCCATAACATCTTCAAAAGCTTGATCTTCATCCAAATTTATGCTCCATTGTGAAATCCAATTTCAATCATTCTTCTCAAGCTAACAAAACTAATAAACTCAAAGAAATATGATACATATATACAAGGTGGTTGTAGAGGATACCACCAAACCTACATTAATTTCGAGAGGGGGTTAGACAACGCTCCCCAATGGGAGCTCACCAAGCTTCATAGTAGCAAAGGTCTCACGAATATGACCTGGATGATAAATCTTCAAACGTTGCCCATTAACCATAAACTTCCCGTTTTCCGGGCTAGTTATGTCTATCGATCCATATGGTTGCACTCCGGTCACTTCAAATGGACCCGACCATTTTGATTTCAACTTACCGGGGAAGAACTTAAAGCGAGAGTTGAAGAGTAATACCTTATCACCGACGGAGAAGTCCTTATGAAGAATTCGAGAATCGTGCCATTGGCGAGTTCGTTCTTTGTAGATCTTCGAATTCTCGTAGGCTTCAAGTCTTAGTTCTTCCAATTCTTGTAGTTGAGAAGGCGATTATCTCCTACAACACTCTCATCGAAGTTTAGTTCTTTGATTGCCCATTTGGCTTTGTGTTCTAGCTCCACCGGTAAATGACAAGCTTTACCATACACAAGACGATAAGGAGTGGTTCCGATTGGCGCTTTGTAAGCCGTCCTCAATGCCCAAAGGGCGTCATTTAACTTTAATGACCAATCCTTTCGGTGTGTATTTACAACTTTCTCTAGAATTCCTTTGATTTGACGGTTGGAGATCTCGGCTTGCCCATTTGATTGAGGGTGGTAGGCTAAGGACATCTTGTGAGTGATACCATATTTCTTAAGAAGGTTTTCAAAGGTATCTTTCCTAAAATGAGAGCCTCCATCACTAATTATGGCTCTAGGCATACCGAATCTTGGGAAAATCACGTTCTTGAAAAGCTTGATTACAACCTTGGAGTCATTGGTGGGGGAAGCTACGGCCTCGATCCATTTTGAGACATAATCAACCGCGACTAGAATGTACTTGTTACCAAAAGAGGATGTGAACGGACCCATGAAATCAATGCCCCAAACATCGAACAATTCAATCTCCAAAATAGGTTGAAGGGGCATCTCATTTCTTCTTGTTATATTGCCACTTCGTTGGCATGCATCGCATGTGAGAATGAAAGCTCAAATGTCTTTGAACATGGAAGGCCACCAAAACCGGTTTTGGAGAACCTTGGCAATTGTCTTTTGGTTGGCAAAGTGTCCACCATAAGATGTCGAGTGAAGGTGCTTCACAATATTATATCCTTCTTCGGCCGTGACACATTGTCGGTAAATTCCATCTACACAACGGCGAAATAAATAGGGCTCGTCCCAATAATAGCGTCGGGCTTCATAACGTAGTTTCTTCCTCTCTTGCTTGGAATAATCGTCCGGAATATAATGAGACACTAAGAAGTTGACGATATCGGCATACCAAGGTGTAATAGTTTCAACGGCCATCAAGGCCTCATCTCTCATAGCTTCATTGATGGGGATACCATCTTCTTCATTGCTTCCTTTACTAACCGTTAGTCTACTAAGATGATCCGCTACCATGTTCTCCGATCCGGCTTTGTCTTTAATCTCAATATCAAATTCTTGCAAAAGGAGCACCCACCGAAAGAGTCGGGACTTTGTCTCCTTTTTAGACATGATGTAACGAATCGCCGCATGATCGGTGTGAATAATGACTTTGGAACCGGTAACATAATTTCGAAATTTCTCCATGGCATAGACAACGGCAAGCATCTCTTTTTCGGTTGTGGTGTACCTCGATTGGGCTTCATCTAAGGTCTTGCTTGCATAATATATCACATGTCGCTTCTTATCAACCCGTTGACCTAGAACGGCACCAACGGCAAAATCGGATGCATCGCACATGATCTCAAATGGAAGATTCCAATCGGGAGCTTTGATAATTGGTGTGGTAGTGAGAGCGGTCTTTATCCTGCAAAAGGCCTCAAGACACATGTCATCAAAAACAAAAGGCGCATCTTTCATAAGAAAAGAAGTCAAAGGCTTAGCAATCTTAGAAAAGTCTTTAATAAATCGTCTATAAAAACCGGCGTGACCTAGAAAACTTCTCACCCCTTTGACATTTGTAGGTGGTGGCAAGTTCTCAATCACGGAGACTTTCGCCTTATCGACTTCAACTCCTCTATTAGACACAATATGACCTAGGACAACACCTTGTTCAACCATAAAATGACACTTTTCTCAATTCAAAACAAGTCTATACTCTTCACATCGAGCTAACACTTGATCAAGATTTTCAAGGCAAGAATCAAAAGATGTACCATGGACACTAAAATCATCCATAAAAACTTCCATGGATTTTTCAATAAAATCGGAAAATAGCCATCATACATCTTTGAAACGTTCCCGACGCATTACACAATCCAAATGGCATCCTTCTATAAGCATAGGTGCCATAGGGACATGTGAAAGTGGTCTTTTCTTGGTCATCGGGATGAATGGGAATTTGAAGAAATCCGGAATGACCATCGAGGAAACAAAAATAAGAATGATGCGCCAATATTTCAAGCATTTGATCAATAAAGGGAAGGGGAAAATGATCTTTTATGGTGGCCGTGTTTAATTTACGATAGTCTATACACATGCGCCAACCGGTAATAGTCCTAGTAGATATTGACTCACCCTTTTCTCCTTTTAACAACCGTCATTCCTCCTTTTTTCGGTACAACTTGTACGGGGCTAACCCATTTACTTCCGGTTATTGGGTATATAATGTTAGCCTCATACAACTTAAGGACTTCCTTCATGACAACCTCTTTCATGGTGGGGTTCAACCTACGTTGACCCTCAACCGAAGGACGGTGGTCATCATCAAGGATGATCCTATGCATACAAACATTTGGGCTTATGCCTTGGAGGTCGGCAATGCTATACCCGATGGCCTTTTTGTGCTTTCTCAAAACGATTAAAAGTGTTTCCAATTGAGGACCATCAAGGGTAGCATTGACGATAACGGGATAATTAGTTCCTTCAAGAAAAGCATATTTGAGGGAAGAGGGGAGTGGTTTAAGTTCAAGATTAGGAGGAGAAGATACCATACTCTTACCCACCGGTAGTGGTTCTACCTTTTCATCATGCATACTTTCTTCTTCAAGAGGTGGAGAGTCAAATGGTTCCTCTTCTTGCTTATCATCATCTATCAAGCTATACTCAACCAAACTATCAATAACTTCAATGGAATATTTGTTCAATCATTGGTTGTTTAAGAGCTTGAGAAAGGGAAAACTCTACCGACTCGTTCCCTATGTTAAATGACAACTTTCCATTCTTAACATCAACTATAGTACCATCGGTAGCCATAAAAGGTCGACCTAAGATAATGGGAGTAATAGTGTCTTCGGGCATATCCATGACAACAAAGTCGGAGGGGATGAAGAACTTACCAACTTGAACGGGTACATCCTCAAGTATCCCAAGTGGGTACTTGACGGACCTATCCGCAAGTTGAATCGACATGCTAGTGGGTCTCATCTCCCCCACACTAAGTCTCTTAGCAATAGAATAGGGTAACAAACTAACATTAGTCCCTAGGTCGCATAAAGCTTGATTAACAACAACATTTCCTACCCGAAAAGGGATGGAAAAACTACCGGGATCGTCTAGTTTCTTTGACATTTGATTCATAAGAATGGCATTACATTGATCCGTGAGAGAAATACATTCTTTATCCTCTATTGTTCTCTTTTTAATCAAGACATCTTTCAAAAACATAGAATAGAGGGGCATTTGAGAAATTACCTCGGTGAAGGGTAAAGCTACCTCTACTTTCTTCAACACATCCATGAAACGGCTAAATTGAGCATTCTCTTTGTGTGGCTTAGCTCGCTTGGGAAAAGGCAATGGATGGACAAAAACGGGAGGCGGTGGAACATTAGATTCTTCTTCTTCTTCGGCTAATCGCTCCGCCTCTTTTCTTTTGGCTTCTTCGGCTTCCATTTGCTCTTTCTTCTTTCTTTGTTCTCTTTGTTCATTCTCCGCATTTTGGAGGATATCAAACTCCGCTTGTATTCCCCGGTTTTGTTTGGGGGAAGAGGGAAATGATTCTTGTGGTGCACTTGGTTGATTCACTATGGATGGGGTAATCTTGGTGTTCAAGTTCAAGTTCTTATATGGGTCCTCAAGTTCTTTGCCACCTTTCAAAATGACGGCATTTGCTTGGTGAGAAGGGTCTCTTGGGTTTTGGGGTTGACCGGGCAAACCATGGGGTGGATGAATTGGGGCGGCTAAGGCTTTTGTTGCTTCTTGTGATTCCCAAACCTTTAGCCTTGCCTTGGTATCTTGATGTTCATTCCATAGTTGCCCAACGGTTCTTTGCAAATCATTATAGTTTTCCCATGGGACTCCTCCTTGACCAAATTGAGAGTTGTTTGGTTGGCCATAAGATTGAGAGAGTTGATTAAATGGTTGGTTATTGTAACCTTGATTTCCTTGAAAGTTACCTTGGAACCCTTTATTGTATCCATGATTGAAATGATTACCATGTTGATTTTGGTAATTGTTGTAATTGTTAGGAACATGGAAGTTGCTACCTTGTTGATTGAAGTTGCTCCTTTGACGAGGAGGCATATATGGGGGCATCTTTGGAGGACCTTGATTAAAGGGCTTTTGTTGACTTTGATCGAATGGCCTCATTTGACTCCCTTGGGCACGTGGCATCGGGTTTTGAACATTTTGATTTCCATAAGAGAAATTAGGATGAAACCTTGTGCCGGCATTGTAAGTATTAGAAAAAGGATCAAATTGAGGTCTTTGCCCATATGCTTGTATAGCTTGGACTTCATTTGGCTCTTCAATATATGTTTCTTCATTAGGAATGCAAGAGCTAGAATCTTGGCCATAATTGCCACAATGATCACATTGAACTTCCCATGTTAATTGCTTTGGAGGAGATGGTTGCCTTGGTGGAACACTCCCTTGAATTTGGTACATACCTCTAGGAGTAGGCTTCGAACTCATGGCATCCATTCTCTTTTTCAATTCCTCAAGTTCCGTTTGAAATTTCAATTCGTTAGAACTCGTAGATGAGTTCACTTCAACTTTCTTTCTTGAATCCCTCGATTGACCCATTCTAGAATCACTCATTGCCATTTTCTCAATAAGATTCTTAGATGCCTCATCGGTGAGAGAAGAGAAGTCTCCTCCGGCGGCCGAATTGAGGTTTTCCTTGGTTCTCGATGAAAGGGTGTTATAAAATGTTTGGGTGGTTAGCCAATCGGGTATTCCATGGTGTGGACATTTGCGCAACAAATCTCTAAATATTTCCCAAGCCTCGTTTAGGCTTTCAAATTCATCTTGTTTGAAGGTTTGTATCTCCATGCGATATTGGTTAGTCTTTGACGGCGGAAAATATTTCTCCAAGAAGGCATTAGATAATTGAGCCCATGTTGTGAATGTATTAGCGGGATGGCCTTGAAGCCATCTACGAGCTCCATCTCTCAAGGTTTTCGGAAATATAAACGATGCAATTGACATGAAGTTAATCCATTGAGACGGGCTCCAACTAATTTTTCTTTAAATGAAGCGATGTGCTCTTGAGCATCTTCTTGAGAAAAACCGTGAAATGTATCTTGTTGGACCGCGTTGGTCAAAGAAGCTTTCAATTCATAGTTCTCGGGTATCTCCCCGAAATCGACGGGAGAAGGTGTTTCTTCGTGTGTTAATAGGGAATGTGAACCTAGGGTCGCCATTTGTTGGATTGGTGGTGATGGTGGATTTGAATTTGGTGAATTTGGAGGGGATGGATTTTGATTTGGTGGTGGAGTTTTCGGTGATGGTGGTGTAAGTGATGAATTTTGTGAAGTGGAAGGTATGGAAGGATTATTTGGGATGGGGTTGTGATGTAGAAGGTGTATGTGGTAGGATGAAATTAAGGTTAGGAGGTGATAATGAAGAATGTGGAATAATGATGGTTGAGTTATTTCCTCGAAAACGCAATGCTCTAAAAGTCCTTTCCGGCTCCGGATCGAACCACAAGGACGATGACGTGTTCCTGGGCATAAAACTCAATTAAACGGTGAGACTCCTAGCACCTCGCGGTACTAGGGAAAAGAGAGAAGGGAAAAGAATCAAACACAACAACTAAAAACACAATAACAACTAGCCGTTCCCCGGCAACGGCGCTATTTTGATCGCATCCCAATCGGATCGGTCGTTAATGAAGGACGGGGGATCAGACGATATTTATAGACTCGGAATAACACAAAAAATACTAGAGTAATCGTGGTAAGTCAAGGTTGGTCCACAGGGAACGAAGTGTGACGCAAGGTTTGAAGTGTCGTGTTTGATGTCTAGATGGGGGTTTTCTAAGGGTCGAGTCTATACTAGAGGAATATCTATGATGATAGCTAGAGGTAATCAATCTAGGGAAAGGTGTTAGGGGGAAGTCGGGATTCGGTACTTGGAGTCTAAGAAGGTCGGAATCGAGTTTTTGTTGCAACATTGATAAAGGAGAATGCCACCTTTCGGTTTCTTCACCTGACTCACCTAAAAACCCGCTTTCGCGGCGAATAAGGGTGAGTTTCTAGCTATGGTAATTTCTACCCGGAGTTTCCCATATTGATAGAAATTAGTCAAGGTCGGTCTAGTTGGCTGGACTAAAACAACAATGACATAACAACCATAAACAAGATAAACCAACAAGCAAGCAACCCACCAACATCCCTATATTCAAATAATCCAAGTCCTCATCCCTAAACCCCCCAACAAGAAATCTACTCACTAATCATAATGGAAGACACTAAAACATTAACTAAGGAGAAAATCACCACAACATGCATATTGACTTGATCTAAGGAAACTAACAACACTAATATGATCTAAACAAGACAATGATGAGAAAATAACAATAAAACTAAACTAGATATTAGAGAGGGGAAGAGAAATATACCAACTATGAAGATCTATAAGAAATAATAATGTTGCATGAATAAAGATTGAATCTTTGATGAATAAAATGGAGAACTTGTCACTAATCCTCCAAATAACCCAACAAAACTTCAAAATAAAACTAGAACATAAATAAAGGTTGAATCTTTGATGAAGAAGATGAAGAACTTATCACTAATTCTTCAATAAACCCAACAAATCTTCAAAATAAAACTTGGAATAATCTACTACAAACTTGTAATCTAGAGAATTGTTGATAGAAACTAAGTAGATCTACTACTAATTACTATATAAACTACTAGAATTATGGAGGATTTTTTTACTAGAATACTACTACTAAGAAGATGGTGTACTAAGATGGTGGAATGGTGTAACTACACTAATGATGGGATATGAGGATGGTAGCTTGGGCAACAAACTAGGGTATATATATATATATATATATATATATATATATATATATATATATATATATATATAGAGAGAGAGAGAGAGAGAGAGAGAGAGAGAGAGAGAGAGAGGTTCACATAAGGCCAACAACTCTTATAAGTTCATAAGTTCCAGTGTTAAAGTTACACAAAAGGTGCTTAAAGTTACACGAGATGAGTGTTAAAGTTGCACTTTATCACTTGAAGTGATAAAAGAGCTGAATGTTATAGTTACATATCAATTCTGAAAAAATGGAACTTTAACGTATGTCATCTATAACTTTAATATAGACTTAATTACATATAATGAACTTATTTGATCCCTTCTATATATAGTAGTCTCTTAATGGGTAGTTAACCTAAAGCCCAAATCCACTTTATGCTCCATTAGTGAGACAATCTCCCTTAGCATCTTCATGGGGTGAAACTTCGCCCTGCGGACTTGATGATAATTCCCACCGGGTGAAATTTCACTCAGTCAGATTTTCTTCCTTTTTTGGCGTTTTTGGCACTTCTTTCCGTCGGGCGAAATTTCACCCGGCGGACGAAATTTTGCCCGGTCAGTTTTGCCCGGTGGGGAGGTCTCGGAAAATCTTCGGGAGGCATTTTTACCGTCGGGTGAAATTTCGCCCGGTCATTTTTTTGCCTCTTTCTTGTCTCATTCTTCGTTGTTTGATTGGATGGCTTTAAACTTTAAGTTGTGTGCTTTGCTCTTTGGATGGTATTCCTTTCTCTTGTGCTCGTGAAAGCTCAATCGTGAATTTCGGTGGCAAATCCTATCAAAATGATAGAAAAACTACCAAAAACACGTAAAACGCACAAGAGGGACGAATGCGAGAAGTACGCAAAATATGGCGATAATCGCACTCAAGACTCGCAAAACGAGGGAAAACTGGGTCTAAATGGGAGGAAAAACGGTCTAAATTTAGTACACAACACAAGCTCCCGCGTAATTCTGAATCGGGATGTGTCTGCGAACGAACACACCCATAGCTTCCTATGCAAGCTCCCGCGTAATTCTGAATCGGGATGTGTCTGCAAACGGACACACCCATAGCTTCCTAGGCAAGCTCCCACGTACCTCCAAGATGGAATGTGTCTGCAAACGGGCACACCCAAGGCTTCTTAGGCAAGTCCCCACGGAGCTATTAGCATCAACTCAAGTATGATTTCTATCTTATGGCTGGCGAGCCCTTTTACGCAAGTCTAATGGACTATAAACGACCCGATCGGAAGTCTGACAGGTGTTAACCTGCGGTTGGCCTGATAGCTACTCTAACTTTCGCCTTGTCCAAGCCTCACTCAGAGTGGGGGCTCTGTAGACACCCACATTTTGACCGCCAGGTGTCTATAGCAGTTTCCGTAAAACACCCGATGATGATCGGACGTAAACATGACTTAATACGCTCGATTTCCGGACTCGGAATCAATAGTAGTTGACACGAGTTTTTAGCGGAGTAAGAATCTCATCAAACAGACCTCAAATTCAGGCCCAGTGGGTCGTTTCTAGTCAAATAAGACTAATTTGGGTCAAAATCGAGACCAAGGGCAAAACCGTCTTTTAGCGACCGGGTCAAACCCCGGTCAAAGACATTTCCGAGGCGGAAGAATCTGTCACGTAGCTTTCGAGAATCCGATTCTAAATCAAATACCTCACAAAACCAGCCAAAATCGGAATCCTACATCTCCTGAAACCGGGTGTTTTCTTCCCTTACAAGCAACCTTTTCCTATCCAAAGATGAAATCCTATTGCATTCAAGACTACTACCTTTCCTATCCGAAACAGGAGTTTCTTCCCATCCAAGCCAAGAAACCCCCCCTATAAATACACCCTCCTACATAACACAATTATAGACAATACATTCATATCATCAATTATTCACAACGTTCACACATCCAACATCCATAACATCCCATCAATGATTCATAACACAACAATTCCAATCCCTACATACACAACTTACAACCCGAGATTCCAACAATACTAGGCTTTTTATATCCCGACGTACCCTCACCCTTTACTCAGAACCATGGTTTCCAGATGTCCGAAACCGTTGGCATACGAGAGTCATTCAATACACGATAACCGATAATATCGGTATCAGTATCGCAATGCAAAGAGACGAACCCAATAAACTCTGAAATCGGAATGGGCCGTACTTTGTGCGTGGCCCACTACGACATAGAGTGGGTTCGAACGTGTCCGAATTCCCACAAAATTCGGTGGCGACTCCAACTTCGATTTAAATTTCAATCCGAGATCCATCTCACATGAGATTCATTCGCCGCCCCAAACCGCGCGTCGCCGCGTCGGGGTGGACCTATGTCATGTCCACAGATGGATCTCGGATTGAAATTTAAATCGAAGTGGAGTCGCCACCGAACTTTGTGGGAGTTCGGGCCCGTTCGAACCCACTCTATATCTTAGTGGGCCGTGCACAGAGTACGGCCCATTCCGATTTCAGAGTTATGGGGTTCGTCCCTTTGCATTGCAATACCGATAACGACATTATCGGAAATCATGTATTGAATGACTCTCATATGCAAACGGTTTCGGACATCCGGAAACCACGGTTCTGAGTAAGGGGTGAGGGTACGTGGTGGGAAGTTGATGGTAGGGATTCGCCGTGGGTCCCACCGTCAATAATAACCAACTAATCCTAGTGGGTAGCTAGGGTAAGTCGGGTCGTGTCCACGGAGATGGTATGGTAGAGTTTAGACTAAGTCAACCTAAAAACGAGACTAGGCTACTAAAACAACACAAAGAAAGTGATAATTGACAAACTATGATGGAGGAAGTATGAACTACACTAATGATGACTAGAACAATGAAAAGATGCAACATAAACTAATTGAAATAACTAGGAATAATGAAACTAACAACTATAGGAATGATGACTAACTAAGAGGATGAATCAAATATGGAAGGAAGTGGGGTAGGTCGGGTTCTTAAGTGTAGTAGGGTAATTTGGGTAACCAAGGGTGTAGGTGTCTCCTAGTTGCTAGAGTCGGTTCGCGCTCTCGCGTCTAAACCTAGGTCAAGGTCGGTCCGGGCTCTCGCTACGTAGACCAAATTCCGCACTCTCGTGACAAAGACTATACCCTAACACAATCACACACTAGCCAAACAATGAGAAGAAGAGAAACAAGTATGAGAAGCATTGGCCACTACTACCCACACAAGCAAATCATCAAACACATGGTGTGCCCAATATGAGACTAGCAACAAAGATGTAACCTTTACCCCTAATCAACCCTAATCACCCATAATCCACACCTAATCCTCCTACTAACCCCACAAGAGAACTACTCACTCATTATCAAACTAACAATAACAAAAGTAAGAGAAATCAAACCAAACATCCAAACATCCATAACAAACAATAACAATAACAATAAGTAAAGATTCAAACTTGATTAATAAACTAAGAACAAGAGTAAAGAGGAGAAGAAGATTATACCAACTAATAATGGATGAAAAAGATGAGAACTTGTATAAATAAGAAACCCAAATAAAACCCCAAGGTTGTCAAGCTTGAAATAATCTTCAAGAATCCCCTTAATACAAGACTAATTACAATGATTAACTAAAGATTAAAGAGAGATTGAAACTAATATGAGGAACACTAATCTAGGGTTTGAATGCTTAATGTAGGCCTAAGAGAGTCTAGGGTAAGCTAAGATCCATAAACAATACAAGAGGGAAGTATTTATAAGGTTACAAGAATGAAGGAGGATAAAAGAATAAGTCTCGTGCTGTAGCTGACCCTTCCCGGTCGGGAAGGGGTGGTCCCGGTCGGGAAGGGTCCCTTCCCGGTCGGGAAGCCACCTTCCCGGTCGGGAAGGCCTCAAGTCAGAACCATCATCATTTTCACACTCCTTCCCGGTCGGGAAGGCATCATCCCGCCCGGGAAGGACCTTGTAGGCCTCCATTATGATCTTTTTGGTCCCTCCTTGGTTCTCATGGGCTCCTCACTGATTCTCGGGACTCAGGATCGGGTCTAAGAGGCTCGGGATCGGGTCCCAAGGTCTCGGGGTCGAATCCAAGGCATCGAGTGATCGTTCCTTCACTTCGTTGGCTCCGAAAAGTGTATGTATTGAGTCGGAATCGTTCCAACTCTTCATGAATGGTCTCGGGAACCTGAAACGAACTAGAGGAAGCGTAAGTAACCCATAAACCGCTCCCAAGGAGCGATTCCACAAGGAAAACGGGACCAAAACACAGCGAATAAGGCACTACAAACTACACTTATCAGAAGTTCACAAAGAGCACCCAACCCCGCCCGTACTTAGCGGCCTCTACATAGATATCGTTTGTTTTTCGTGTACACGCGTTAGTTTGACGGTTGAATGATATGCAAACAATGTTTTTGAACTAAACATGTGAATTATGTTTAACTACGTCGTTTAATGCATCTAAACTAACGTCAAAGTTATTTAGCATGCGAGGTTCGTTTTAGTACAATAAAACAAACAACGAAAAAAGTGCGACAATAGATTACAATATACGAGCGGCATACCACCCGGAAATACAATGCCACAAACGATAAAATACAAAAATTGCGATAATGACGAAGTGCAAATGAGTTAGAAGACGTAAATATGGTGCGATGCATGGTTTTGAAATGGCGAACACGTGATAGACTTGACCAGTGATGATCGAAGTCGTTAAAAGAATTTTATCGGGACTCGAAAATAGCTGAAAGACTCGCGGTTTTGCAATACCTACTCGACCGAGTGGGCCGGTCCACTCGATCTAGTGGGTCTGGTCGGGTAGAAGACTCTTTTTAGAGATCGAGTTTTATCTCTAGCGGAGAGGTTTAGTTGCTTAATTCTTCTTCATTGCTGATATTTTTATGGTATTTAACTTCGAATCAGATTACCAAAGCTGCGTGACTGATTTTTGTGTCTCGGAAATGCCTTTGACCGGGGTTTGACTCGATCGTTAAAAGACGGTTTTGCCCTTAGTGTCGGTTTTGACTCAAATTAGTCTTACTTGATTGGAAACGACCCACTGGGCCTGGATTGGAGGTTGGTTTTGTGAGATTTGTAATCCGTAAAAAGCCCAAGCTAAATACTAACGATTTTGAGCCCGTATTCGAGTATGTTAAAGCATGTTCGCGTCCGATCATCATCGGGTGTTTTTTGGAAACTGCTATAGACTCCTAGCGGCCAAATGTGGGTGTCTACAGCGCCAAATTATTTGGGTAACAAACAATTAGATCTAATAAAAAATAAATCTAGGACATATTCACTTCTTGATTCGATTGACTGATCTTCAGTTCTCCTAAGTGCTTGACTTCCTTGCCTGGCTAGGGCGGCTGCTCCCACACAAGGAATGCACATGGCCTTGGAGGGTGCTCGAGGGGGGCCTCTGTGATGCCTAAGTAAGTCTTTTTGTCTTGATTCTTACCCCGTGGCACGTGACTGGCTTGATGTAACATCCTCATTTACCCATAAACCGTATCAAGACATTTTCGAATAAATGAAGGTGTTACCGTCTAGGTTTCTCGAGGTAGTAGCTCATTACAATAGAATATTGAATGCGCAACCGGCCACATGATTTAAACATTACAACTCATTAACTATTACAACTCTGCTTAACCATTGGAAGTTATACAAGCTATAAAAACAGGAATGCCTACACATTCACTCGTGCCACGTCCAGGCTAATAATCACATTCACCCTAATCTCATACGTGCATCTCAGCATCCAAACACATCAGGACATACATAACCTTCATTATAGACTGCTCCTCAATTAAACGGAAATATCAATTGGATCGTCACAGGCCCCCAGAAAACTGGGTGACAAGATAAACATAATAAACATAATAAACAAGGTTATCCACGCTAAGTAAGTGACGGGGGTCGGCACCACAGGTGTGGTCGGCAGCCGGCGGAGTTATGACCGAGTCGTCACCCCTCCAGCTAGGGCCCACCGGCTCTCTCCAGCCGGAGGGAGGCCATCGGTCCAGCTTGGGGTCCGGCGGCCGACCTCCATGTCTCGAGTCCTATAAATACCCCTAAGACATCCGTCTAGAGGGAGGGGAATCATTCACCAACACATCATTCACACAAGATATCTCTCTAGAAAGTTAAGTAATATCCTCCATAATCTTACCTCTACCCTCCAATCCACACCACTGACTTGAGCGTCGGAGAGGCAACCTCGGAATCCCTTCGAGGCCCTTGTTTGCTCTCTGTGCAGGTCCGGAACTCTGGGCTTCATAAGTCGGGAGAGGAGGATCGCCGGCCATACCCGGCGGGAGGTATATGATTGTTTGATACCCAAACAATTTGGCGCCGTCTGTGGGGACTTTGAACAAAAAAGGTCCTCGCTCTAAGAAAACAAAATCGTCAAAACATTACGATGACGACTCGCGACACCGCGGACTCCCCTTCTGAGGCGGAAGCCGAGCTCGAGATTGTGAGAACCTCCCCACCGGAGGACCAAGCCCGAGACAAGGACAAAGGCAAAGGCCACTTGGCCTCAACGTCCGCGCCAGCAGAGGTGCCCCCTACAGTCATCCCGTTGAACACTTTCACCCCCGAGCAGCTGTCAGCCACTCAACTCTTCCTCGCTGCCCTTCTAGGGGCGACGACTCCGTCAACACCCGCCGCGCAGCGCGCAAAAGAAACCCCTCAGCCTGCCACCAGGATCTTCCAAAGGGCCGACGTTTCGCCAAGGGAACTCTTCCCCGAACTGCCAAGGACGATGACGCTGGAAGAAAGGAGACAGCGATACCTGGAAAAAAGCAGGCACCTTGATGATGAGCGTATCAGGCTACGTCGTCGCCGGCGAAAATACCGATCCAGGGATCCTTCGCTGGCCCGCCCAAGGACGGACTCGGGCACCCCGACACCACCCAATATCGGGAGGGAGAACAGCGAGTCCCCCACAAGTAGCAGGCGCCGCGAAAGGAGCCGAAGTCATAACCCGACCATACATCACCGGCTGGGTCCAGGCACCCAAAAGGCCAGAAAAAGCCGCAGCACCCTGAGGACGGTTCATCACCGACTGGGCTAGAGAGAGAGAGAGATGGAAGGCCTACAAAAACCGTCCAAGACCGGCTAGGCCCTAGGGAACGTGAAAGAAGGTACGCCAGCCCCGAGGAACGAGGCTCAGTATTCACCCGGCTAACGAGCAGCACTGCCCGAAAAAACAGGTCCGTACCTCAGGAGAAGTCCGATAAAGAGACGTTCGTGACATACCGGACCGGCAGAAACACGTCCGCCTCCCACGAAGAGGGGAAGGGTGAATCGAAACTGGCAACGCCCGGCATAAAAGCACAAAAGAGGGGACAGCCGACGGTATCGCCGTTTCACCCAGATATTACGGAGCACCCCATGCCCAGGGTTAAGGTACCCAATATCCAGTTCGACGGAACCGCCGACCCGGAAGACCACTTGGCGACATACAAAAGTTACATGGCCATGTACGAGCTCGATGACGCGGTGTAGTGCGGGTGTTCCCCACCACTCTCACAGGATACGCCCAATCATGGTTCCGGGGATTGCCCCGGGAATCCATTCAGAGTTTCAGAGACCTCAGCACGGCCTTCATAGACCAATATGCCGGAAGCCGGCGCAGGCAGATCGTGACGGTAGATCTAATGACCATGAAGCAAGGGCCAAAAGAGACCATCAGGGAGTATGTTAGAAGATTCGACTTAGAGTGCCAACAAATACGGACAATCGATGCATCGACGGCCGCCTGCGCCCTGACCCATACGATGACAGAAGGGCCTCTCAAGAGCCACTTACTCGGAGAGAGACCTACCTCACTGGTCGAGGCCCGGCGAATCGCGGAAGGGTACAAGAACGAAGAGGACTACAACGCGCGGCGTGAGGACCCATCACCCCCCAGGGTCCGACGTCCGCCTTTGGAAAGAGCCCGGAGCCCGACAGGCCAAAAGGAGCCCCAAAGAATACCGAATAGGAGCCGCGGGGAGAAAAGGTCGGAGGGAAGTCGCAGAGAAAGGTTCGACCGTTACACCGCGCTGACCCGGCCCCGGGCGGAAATTTACGAGATAGAGAAGAACAACAAAAAATGGGGAGTCCCGCGTCCCATCAGACCCGGAGCGCATGCAGATCCGAAGAAATACTGCGCTTTTCACAGCCAGACGGGGCACATAACAGAAGAGTGTCGGAACCTGAAGGACGAAATTGAAGACCTCATACGCCGCGGCTCGTTGGCGGCATATGAAGCCAGAGGCCAGCGTGTCGCCGCCAATAACAGCAGCGGCAACAGTTACGGCCAGGGTGCGGTTTCCGGCAATCCCAGGGAAAGAGCCGAGAAAGGAAAAGAACACAACGTCATCAATACGGTAGATAAAAGGGAGGAGGAAGCCGGGACCAGCAGGAGACAGATCAAGAACCACTTGAGAGAGCTAACCCGACATATATGCTACGCCGGTGAGTCTAGGGAAAAGACTATCCCAACTCTCAGTGTCACGGCAGATGACTACAAGCGAGTGACCTACCCCCACAGTGACCCCCTGGTATTGGCCGTCAAGATAGGCGACCACACGGTCAAAAGGTGCATGATAGACACAGGCGCCTACACTAACTTACTATACAAAGAAGCGTTCGAGCAAATGGGTTTCGGGAAACGTCATCTCAACCCAACGGCCGGCGCATTGTACTGGTTTTCGGGGACCGGAGTCGTTCCCATGGGAACTATCGACCTACCGGTCACGTTCGGGGAAGGAGTAGACGCCAAGACAACCACAGCCCAATTCGTAGTAGTCAACGCCAAATCCGCCTACAACGCGTTAATAGGCTGGATAACCCTGGATGGGATACATGCCTTGGTATCCATACGTGCCCTGACGCTGGCATACGTCACTAACGGGAACACCGAGGGAAAACTACACGGAGACCAGGACTCCGCCAGGAGCTGTAACTCAGTAGCCCTCAAGCGATCACAAGAAGAAATGAAAGGAAAGAGAAAAGCCGCCCCCGAGGCCGAGCAAAGACAGCCGGCCCCCAAAACCCTTAAGATAAAGGGAACGAACGATCCCGACTCCGAGCGCATAGAGCCAGACGGAGGGAGCATGGCGATAAACCTAGACCCGAGCCGGTCCGTCCTCATAGGAACCGACCTAGATCCCGGTTACCAAGAGCGCCTCGTCAGCCTCCTGAAGGCTAACACCGACGTCTTCGCATACTCAGCTGAGGAAATGACAGGGGTAGATCCGGAAGTAACGGTGCACAGGCTAAACGTAGATCCTGCTTTCCGACCAGTAAAGCAGAAGAAGAGAAGCATGTCGGCAGAGAAAGACGACGTTATCCGGTGTGAGGTCGACAAGCTGATAAAAGCCGGGTTCATAGAAACCTGCAACTACCCCGAGTGGCTGGCAAACGTGGTGGTGGTGAGAAAGTCGTCAGGCGCCTGGCGGATGTGCGTCGACTTCACCAACCTAAACAAAGCATGCCCAAAAGACTGCTACCCTCTCCCAAGAATCGACCAACTAGTGGACGCCACCAGCGGACATACCATGCTAAGCTTTCTTGACGCCTTCTCCGGATACCATCAAGTCTTCTTGTGGGAACCAGACAGGGTCAAGTGCGCGTTTATTACCAGCGCCGGGACATTCATGTACAAAATGATGCCCTTCGGACTAAAAAACGCAGGTGCCACCTACCAGAGACTGGTAGACAAAATCTTCAAAGGTCAGAGAGGCAGGAACATGGAAATATACGTGGACGACGCGATCTTAAAGAGCAAAACAGATGGCGTTCATCTCGACGATCTAAGGGAAACATTCCAATCGCTGAGAAAGTACAAAATGAAGTTGAACCCTCAGAAGTGCACATTCGGAGTAAGGTCCGGAAAATTCTTAGGCTTTCTAGTAAGCGCCAGAGGAATAGACGCCAACCCGGAAAAGGTCCAGGCAATCCAAGACCTACCGGAGCCAAAAACTATCAAAGATATACAGAGACTCACGGGAAGAATGGCAGCTCTAGCCCGTTTCATCTCAAGGGCGGCCGATAAATCCACCCCTTTCTTCGGAGTACTCAAAGGCAACAAACACTTCAAGTGGGGGGAGGAGCAAAAGACGGCGTTCGCTAACTTAAAAGAACACTTAAAGACCTTACCGACGCTGGCACGGCCAACCGAGGGTGAAAAGTTATACGTCTACATAGCTGTCACCAATGTCACAATAAGCGCCGTCATCCTCAGAGAGGAGGAGAAAGCCCAGCAACCGATATATTTCATCAGTCACGCGTTGGGCCCAGCAGAAAAAAATTATCCCATGGTAGAAAAGGCAGCATACGCCATAGTCATGGCCGCCCGAAAGTTGCGCCCCTACTTTGATGCACACCCGGTAACCGTCCTTACAAACATGCCCCTGGAGAAGGCACTGGAAAAATTTGAGAAGTCCGGACGAATGTTGAAATGGGCCGTGGAGCTGAGCGGTCTAGGGATCACCTACCAGTCGAGGACGGCGATAAAAGCCCAAGCGCTGGTGGACTTCATAGCCGAATGTTCCCACTCGGAGGACGACGACCCACCATCGGAGGCATGGGAGGTCTTCACCGATGGATCGTCCACAAGCAACGGTTCCGGAGCCGGTGTCGTCTTAACAAGTCCCGACGGCGAAGAATTCGAACACGCACTAAGATTTACTTTTCAGGCATCCAACAATGAAGCCGAATACGAAGCTGTGTTAGCCGGTATCCACCTAGCCCGAGCGGCCGGAGCCAAACGAATTGTACTATCAACTGACTCACAACTGGTGGTGAACCAAATTAACGGGGAGTACGAAGCCAGGGAGCCCTCGATGACACTCTACCTAAAGAAAGTGAAAGAAGAGTTATCCCAACTCCAATCATACGAGATCAAGCAAGTGCCTAGGTCCCAGAATAACCGGGCAGACGCATTGTCAAAACTCGCAAGCTCGAGCTTACAGGATATTAGACGCTCGGTCTGGGTAGACGTCCGGCAGGAAAAAAGCATCGCAGTGTCCGAAGACGGCCATGACGACGTCCTCAACATAGAGCTCAAAAGCGATAACGATTGGCGGACACCCATCATCGAGTATATCCTGAGCAAACAACTGCCAAAAGACCCCGCCACAGCTAAACGAATGCCCACAACAGCCGCAAGATACATGATATTGGACGAACAGCTATACAAGAAAGGAACAGCTGCTCCAATACTAAGATGCTTGAAACCAGAGGAGGCGGCAGAAGTACTGGACGACATCCACTCGGGGATGTGCGGACACCATATAGGAGGCAGAAACCTAGCGCATAAAGCAGTCAGAGCAGGCTACTACTGGCCAACCGCCATACACGACGCTCGAGAACTAACCAAAAAGTGCAGAAATTGCCAAATCCATTCACCAGTAATCCACGCGCCGGCAAGGGACCTACAGCCCATCCTGAGCCCTATCCCCTTCGCCCAATGGGGTATGGATATACTAGGACCCTTCCCTACAGCAACCGGGAACAGGAAGTTCGTAATTGTGGCAGTGGATTATTTCTCAAAATGGATAGAAGCGGAAGCCGTCCCTAATATCACGGAACCGGCCGTGCGCAAAATGATATGGCGGAACGTCATAACCCGATTCGGCATACCCAAGGTACTGGTCTTCGATCATGGCCGGCAATTCGACAACCCTCCATTAAGAGAATGGCTAGGAGGATTTGGGACTGCGGTGGCATACTCAGCCGTCTGCCACCCGCAAACCAACGGCCAGGCCGAGGCGGCCAACAAACAAATCCTCAACGGACTAAGAAAGATGCTGGAAGACCTAAAAGGGAGATGGGCGGATGAGTTACCAAGTGTCCTGTGGTCCCTAAGAACGACGCAGAAGGCGGCAACAGGACACTCGCCGTTCGGCCTAGTATATGGGGCCGAAGCCCTCCTTCCCATAGAAACGCGCCTTCCCTCCGCCCGTAGCAAATACTATGAGGGCGGCAGGAATGAGACGGCCATGGAAGAAGCCTTGGACCTGGTGGAGGAAACCAGGGAGGAGGCACGTGTAAACTTTGTAGCATATCAACAACGCATGAGAAAGGCCTACAACCAGAGGGTAAACCACCGAAGGTTCCAGATGGGTGACTTAGTCCTGAGGAAATCCGCGGCAGTCGGCAAGGCAAACGAACACGGAAAGCTCAGCGCCAACTGGGAAGGGCCATACGAGATCACTAAGGTCCTAGGACCAAGTACTTACAAGCTAAAAGACAGAGAAGGACGGGACTTACCGTCACACTGGAACGCCGACACCGTCAGGAGGTACTACGTATGAGCGAGCGGACGAAATGTTGTACTGAACCTCGGCAGGGTACCATCGGACCTGTCGACGACCCTGCCACCAGAAACTTGTAAAAGTTTTAATAAGGAAGGCTCTGTTTGCTATCTACTTGCTCCCCGTTCACTATGTTCTCGACCAGCAAGCAGGGGGCAATAAGGGGGGGAGCCCCTATTCGCCTATCGCCAAGAATGGACCCCCCACCAAAAATCGGGAACCGACTGTGGCCTGACCACAGCCGGCCTACCGACCAAATCTCCCCCACCCAGAGTGCGGGGGCATAAGTCGGGAACCGACTGTGGCCTGACCACAGCCGGCCTACCGACCAAATCTCCCCCACCCAGAGTGTGGGGGCATAAGTCGGGAACCGACTGTGGCCTGACCACAGCCGGCCTACCGACCAAATCTCCCCCACCCAGAGTGTGGGGGCATAAGTCGGGAACCGACTGTGGCCTGACCACAGCCGGCCTACCGACCAAATCTCCCCCACCCAGAGTGTGGGGGCATAAGTCGGGAACCGACTGTGGCCTGACCACAGCCGGCCTACCGACCAAATCTCCCCCACCCAAAGTGTGGGGGCATAAGTCGGGAACCGACTGTGTCCTGACCACAGCCGGCCTACCGACCAAATCTCCCCCACCAAGAGTGTGGGGGCATAAGTCGGGAACCGACTGTGGCCTGACCACAGCGGCCTACCGACCAAATCTCCCCCACCCAGAGTGTGGGGGCACAAGTCGGGAACCGACTGTGGCCTGACCACAGCCGGCCTACCGACCAAATCTCCCCCACCCAGAGTGTGGGGGCATAAGTCGGGAACCGACTGTGGCCTGACAACAGCCGGCCTACCGACCAAATCTCCCCCACCTAGGGTGTGGGGGCATAAGCCGGGAACCAACTGAATCTCCCCCACCCAGAGTGTGGGCGAAGGAGTGTTGCAGTAAAGCATGGAATAAACAGAAAATAATATAGCAAGACAATGATAAAAACAGAAAATAAAAAGCGTTAGAAGCGCCAGGCGTTTGTTACAACAAGGAGTCAAGATAAGGCTACAACAATCCAAAGATCGGCAGCCGTCCCCAAAGGATCAAGCGCCACCTACAAACAGAACAAAAAGGAATACAAAGGATAGAGCATGGAGGGCAAGCCTATGCCTAAACCTCAAGAGGGTAGGTGCGAGGAGATCCACAAAAAGCCTCAAGAGGGGGCAGAGGAGTTAGCAGTATCTGCCGGCTCATCTGCCACCCCCTCCTCTCCCTCCCTGAGGGTACATGAGGCACAGGAGGACGACGGCCCGAGTTCCTATTTAGGAGAGGAAGGAGGCTCGGCCGCCGGCGACCCACCCTCACGTTCGTCCTCCTCCGCTTGAATTCGCTGATATATCGGATTATACCGGCCAAAGTCGAAACTCGGATCGTACTCAAGAAGGGCCTTTGACGTCAAGTCAACAACGACATTCATTCCCTCAAGAAAAGCTGCGTCACCTTCCTTCGTCAAGTTGGCAATCTCCCCAGACTTCTTCTCCAATTCCTATTCAGCGGCTGCCAACTTCGACTGAAGGGACCCCATATCAGCACGAGCCACCTGCAATTGCCCCTCCAGATCCCTCTTGAGCGACTCACAGGAGGAATGGACCCCCGGAGAGTCTCCAATTCCTTGCGACCATTCACCTCCTTCTCCTCAGCCTCCAACCTTAGCTCCTTCTCCGACTCCAGTTTCGCCTCAGCCGCCGACCTTAATTGCTTCTCCAACTCCAGCTTCGATCTGCCTCCTGCAAGCGAGACATCAGCCTCGCGCCCTCCTCCGCCGCCTTCTTGATCTTAATACTGGCTTGGACAACCTTAGACAAATCCTCCCCCAGGCCACGATAGACGGTATCCAGTTGGGCAAGAGTTTGAATCCGGTCAACAGGCGAAACGTCTCCCTCCAACATCCTGTAAAAAGAAAGGTCGGACAAGGAGGGGAGAGGCGCATCCACGGCGGCGGCAACATCGCGCATAGTTTCCCGGTCCTGAGAAGCCTCCAGGCAGGCAGCCGCCTCCCGGAATCCGGAGGATGGTTCAGCAACCACCCCCTGTTCGGGAAGAGCCGCAATAGTGACAACCGGCGAGCTCGTAGTCCTTGGGGAGGTGACAAACTCGGAAGCCCCGAAATCAACCTGCGCGCCGGCCACACTCATGGCCCCCTCCGGATCAACGGAGGGACCCACGGCCTGCCTCTTCGGAGGAGGAGCCCCACCGAACGACGACGCCGCCCTCCTCAGCCTGGAAAGCCTCGACTTCTGGTGGGTCATAATGGTTAAACGGTCCAACGGGGGAGCCGGCGGCGTAGTAATGAGAGGACAGAGGGAAGGATCCAACCCTAGTGAGTCAATCTCCTCAGGCGTCCAAGTAGCCGACCTGTTGCCTATAAAGTTAGGCAGAAAAATGGGCAGAGGGTTGAGGGTCTGAGAACTATCAAGGAAGGTAGACAACACAAGTGAATAAGTAGGTCGCCAGATACCTGAGCCGGCGACAGGGACGCTCATGCCCACCCGTTCCAGAAAATCATTCCTCGTGATCAGATCATAGTGAGGAAGCCATATTGAAGGAGCGGCCACCCTCTCCTTGCCTGGCCACTTCATAACGGCAGGAAAGGCGGCGACAACTTCCCTATCCGCCTGCCCCAAGCCGGACTCCCTCAAATCCAAACAACTCCCCATCTCCTTATCACTCTTCAGATTGACGCGCACATCCGACTGGAAAAACCGGGGGACGGCCCAGGGCTCATCCGAACGCACATACAAGAAAGCACCTTTCCACTTGTGACAGTTCGATAGGATGGGATAAGAAGTGACATACTTGCCTCGCCGGCCAAGGGCCCAGTAAGAGGACGACGACGCCTTAAGACGCACCATGAACCTAAACGCCTCCACCGAAGGCCTCCACTTCCTAAACCGGCACACCCAGCAAAATGAGATGATGGCACGAAAGGATTGAGGAGTCAGCTGACCCAGCGCCAACCTCATACGACAGAATACCGCCTCCACAAAAGGGTCGAGGGGAAAACGGAGGCCGAACTTCAGAGATTCCACGGATACTCCGACACATCCCTCCGGAGGAGAGCAAATGGACTGGCCCGGGTCCGGCAGCAAGTATTCATAACCCTCCCCGAGAGGGTAAAGTTCTTTAGCAGAATCAAGACCCCCGACATCAAGGACCTTCTGACGCCAACCCTTATCGATCAAGGTACTGGCGTGAAGGAGAGGGCGACGGTTGCTCTCAACACCCTCCGTCTCCGGCTCCACCGGCCCGGAAACAGAGGCCGAAGAACGGGGAGAAGACGCCCCCGCCCCAGAAGGGTCCCCCAAACAAGAATCCCCTTTCTGAAAACGGCGGCGCAAAACCATGGAACTGCCGACGACAACATTCCCCCCAGAAACGCCGGATGGCGGCAACCCTTCGCCACCCTCCCTCGCAAAAGTGGAAGACCCCCCGGCAGAAATGCGCAAAGCCCGGATGGGCTCCGCATAAACAGGCTCCACCTCCTCAACAGACTCCCCCGACGAGGAATCGCCGGCCCCTCCGACGGACCCACTACCCTGGGTCCCGTCACGCTCCGACATCCCCGACTCATCCTCTACCTCAAAGCGAACGTGCTGGGAACGGGTGGACATGATGCGAGAGCAAAGGAATAAACGAAAGATGAGAGACAGAAAACTAACCTAGAAAAGCCGGCAAAAAACTAGGACTCCCGCGGCAGGAGACGGCGACTAAATCAGAGACGAAAGGAAAGTAAAGTTTTGCTCTACACTTAGTGAGAGAGTGAAATGGCAAATAAGGGGCAAATGAGGGGGGAGCCCCTATTTATATGAAGAACGCCTCCTAGGGCCACCCACCAGATTAACTGACAAGGGGCAAGTGGCATTCAATGCAACAACAAAAATACAGAATGCGAAAAGACAACACAAAAAGAGACAGACAAGTGGGAAAGCGTGACTTGGGGCGCAAAGTACGAAAATTCGCATTCAATAAACAAAGTCAACATACACAGGATAAGGGAACCGGCAACCGAGTAATACAACATCAATAAAAGAAAGGGCCGGTAACCCCCAAAATTACACAAAAAACTACCTAAAACAAGATAAGAGCCGAATACACCGCCTTTCCACCTACTAGCCCCAACCGACAAAACGAGGCACCCTCCGGACCCATGCCACCCAGAGAACCTCACTCCATATCCTCCCCCTCGGTGTCCTCGTCAGGAAGAGAGGAGTCTGAGGTAGCAGGGGAAGAGGAGGAGGCAGGAGAGGGAGGGGGGGCACGAATCCCACGAAGGGTGTCGAAACCCTCCGCCATCTCGCCCGATGAATCACTAGGGCAGAGAGGACCGCCCATCCAGGATGGCCCGGACGAATGGCTGCTAAAAAAAGAGGAGCCGGAGGGACCGCCCGACGACGGACAATCCGGATCGATGTCCGGCTCAGAAACGCCGAAGTGCACCCTGGCACGCCGGCGAGGGCGATCATGATCATCACTGGGAGAACGCCCTGCAATCCCCATAGTAGGAGGAGGAGCAGGAGGGGCAGCTTCCACAGGCGCCGATGGACGGTAGGGTGGCCCCCGAGAAATCCAGCGCCCATACTTAGGCTTCGAACCCTCCGGAGAGGGGGAACGTTTCCTGCGCCGGACAGGACTGCTCGGATGCACCACGGCGGAGGGTGGAGAATTGCTCCCAGAAGAGGACGACATGAGTAAGTTTGAGTTCTCAAAGAATAGGGATGAGAAAATGGTGCCAAAAATGGCAAAAAATGAAGACCTTATTTAGGGGAGCTAAACCATGCATGCACACCATTAAATCCATGCAACCACTAAAGCAATCTAGGGAAATCAAAAGCCATCATTACCTCTACACACAACCTAGGCTAATAGGGAAGGCGAGCGGATTGCACGCAAACCAACACCGACCCTGCGGCACCTCGCCCAGGAACTATTCACTGAAAGCGGCCCACGATGACCCCGGGCGGACATCCAGTGAGGGGCAATTGACGGGGGTCGGCACCACAGGTGTGGTCGGCAGCCGGCGGAGTTATGACCGAGTCGTCACCCCTCCAGCTAGGGCCCACCGGCTCTCTCCAGCCGGAGGGAGGCCATCGGTCCAGCTTGGGGTCCGGCGGCCGACCTCCATGTCTCGAGTCCTATAAATACCCCTAAGACATCCGTCTAGAGGGAGGGGAATCATTCACCAACACATCATTCACACAAGATATCTCTCTAGAAAGTTAAGTAATATCCTCCATAATCTTACCTCTACCCTCCAATCCACACCACTGACTTGAGCGTCGGAGAGGCAACCTCGGAATCCCTCTGAGGCCCTTGTTTGCTCCCTGTGCAGGTCCGGAACTCTGGGCTTCATAAGTCGGGAGAGGAGGATCGCCGGCCATACCCGGCGGGAGGTATATGATTGTTTGATACCCAAACAGTAAGGAATAACCATACCGTTCATTAAAGTAATATTTGAGCATGCGGTAGACAATTCTAATACCAATACGCAATCACAATAATACAACCTGTAGACACCCACATATGGCCGCTAGGTGTTTATAGCAGTTTCCAAAAAACACCCGATGATGAGCGGACGCGAACATGCTTAACATACTCGAATATGGGCTCAAAATCGTTAGTATTTGACTTGGGTTTTTTACGGAGTACAAATCTCACAAAACCGACCCCAAATCCAAGCCCAGTGGGTCATTTCCAATAATCAAATAAGACTGATTTGGGTCAAAACCGACACCAAGGGCAAAATCGTCTTTTAGCAACCGAGTCAAACCCCGGTCAAAGACATTTTCGAGACATAAAATTCAGTCACGCAACTTTTGAAGTCTGATTCAAAGTCAAATACCACAAAAATATCAGCTACAAAGAAGAACCAAGCAACCAAACTTTTCCGTAGAAATAAAATTTTATCTCTAAAAAGAATCCTACCCGATCCAGACCCACTCGATCGAGTGGACCGGCCCACTCGATCGAGTAGGCTCGCAAAAACTACAAAAACCGGCGTCAGACCGGGCACTCGATCGAGTGTTATGCACCACTCGATCGAGTGGCTCATTTTCAAGCCGAGGTCGAATTTCTTTTCTATCCGGAACCGGAATCTATTCCTATCCAAACCGGGTGTTTCCTCCCATCTACAACCGGCTTTTCCTATCCAAAACGGGTGTTTCTTCTCATCCAAAACCGGTGCCTTTCCTAGCCAAAGTCGGGTACCCTCTCCTATAAATACACTCCTTTGCGAACACAACAATTAACAACCTTACAACAATCAACGTCCTAGGCGATACAATCTCATACAATCTTATACGATTCAACAACAATTTACAACTAGAAAATTCAGCAATCCTATACTTTTACAACCCCAATTTTTCCTCTAGAAATCCTTTAGGAAACCCGAGATCAAAAACTCGTCAAAGACCCGAGAGCAAAACTCGTCAAATCCCTTCCCAATTATACACACCATAACTCTCCTATATACATCTTAACGCTCCCGCGCCTAGGCCGCTACTACGAGTCCATTTTCGAGATAATTAAGCATGTAGGTTGAGGGTGTAACTGTAGACACCCGCATTTTGACCGCCAGGTGTCTATGGCAGTTTCCAAAAAAACACCCGATGATGATCGGACGCTAACGTGTTTCTATGCGCTCGGATACGGGCTCAAATCCATTAATCGCTGGCTAACGCACTTACAGAGTACAAATCTCACAAAAACAACCTCAAATCCAGGCCTAGTGGATCATTCCGAGTCAAACAAGACTAATTTGGGCCAAAACCGACACCGGAAATAAAACCGACTTTTGGCGATTGGGTCAACCTCGGTCAAAATCGTTTCCGAGACACACAAAAACAGCCATACAATCGTCAAAAGTCCAAGTCAAACACAAAACCCATCATACTCAAAGTCAAGGTCCAAAACAATGGACCCGTGCAACCCGACTGGGCCACTCGATCGAGTGACCCACCCACTCGATCGAGTGGGCTTGTTTCAAGCCCGACGGCAGGCTTCACGGGCCACTCGACCGAGTTAGCCCCATACTCGGTCGAGTAACCCTAAACCGGTGCCCTAGCCATGCCTATATAAGCAACCCCCATGCAACACAATTACACAACTTTTTGCAACTTTTCACAACCCTACAAACCCTAGAGCGACCATACACACACATACTACGTTTTTTACAAACCCTAATCAAACCCCAATCAAACCCTAGCAATTCGACACTAGCAAAACCCTAAACCTAGTTTTAGGAATCAATCCCGAGCCACCACAACTTAACCTACGTAAAACCTCGAAGACTCTTGTGTAGAAGCCACGATTACGAGTCCGCACCGAGACAAGAACATGTAGGTTGAGGGTGTCAAAACCCTCTCTCTTCTTCCCTTTCTCTCTTCGTCGTCTTCATCCTCCTTTTCGCACTTTTTTCATTTTTTTTATTATTTTGTTTGTCGCGTCATAATATCGATAATATTATTAATACCAAAGCATTAAAATACTTATGGATTTGTGTCGAACGTGAGTGATGGTGGGATAAGGAAAACCGCATATACAAGTGTACTGCACACGCGTCGTCGGTCGCTTATCCCACCACCTCGATCGTTTGATTATTGAAATAAGTCAACGTAAACAATAAATCGTTTTTATTCTTTGTAGTCATCATCATCATTAATCTTGCATTCATCAATTTTTAAAATCAATTTTAATAAGGGTCGAAACCCGTTGACATGGATCCGACATCACAATCCCTAGGGATTTATTTCGATGTCGGAGAAGTCGAGGGAATCAAGTTTTTTTTATTCAAGTAAAGCGTCGATTTTAGATTCGATACCAATTCCATAATTGGATATCGAATCTAACAATCAAGTCACACGAATTAATTAACGTGATTTGTTCATATCACGATAATTAATTTAAAGCGACTAAAATTAATTTATTTTTTTATTTCACTCTAACATCTCATATCGATTCAAATAATCGAATATGGGATATAACGAGTACTCCAAATTTAGAATCGGGTATAAATTCAACAATATTTATATTCGGTTCGACAAAATTCGCGATTTATAAAATCTAAGTCGAACATAAATTATGCAATATTTATGTCCGATTCGGTAAAAATCGTCGAACTCTCAAAAATCAAAAGCAATTTCAAAATCAACAATTAAATTGCAAACGAACCAAGTTCGTATAGGTGCCACTCGACCGAGTGCCTTAGTCACTCGATCGAGTGACATCACAAAATCGAGTCAGAATAATGCTTTTTACGACCACCACTCGGTCGAGTCTCACAGTGACTCGGTCGAGAGGCTACCTACTCGACCGAGTTGGTCAATAACTCGGCCGAGTACGGCCTGAAGCGCAAAACAGAATCGCCTTTTACAGGTCCACTCGATCGAGTGACCCGTAACGATTAACACAATAAATCGTACATTATTCTATTTTCAAAACTCGGTAGTAATTTATGATTCATGTCAACACGTGTTTAGTCAATCATGTGTATTACTACCTTTTCAAAACATGCATCTCATATTTGCATCTTTTCATCTCATCTCATATTTGCACAAACCGTTATTAGTTGTTATGGCATTGCATCGTTACTAACGCGCGTTTGTTATTTCTTTTGTCAATATAATTATTGTTCGTTTATTGTACTAAATGAACCCACATGCTAAAATTCCACTTTGACGTAGAATTAAATTGCATTAAATTGACATAGAAACCCTCTTTTCAATTTCATTCACATGCCTAGGAAAAACAATGTTTGCATAAGCTTTTTTCCCGTTTTACTAACGCGCGTAGTGTAAGTCATTCGAATTCTTAGTAGAGGCCGCTAATGTGCGGGCGGGGTTGGGTGTCCTTTGTGGGCTTCCCAACACGTACCCTCACCCCTTACTCAGAACCTCGATTTCCGGATGCCCGAAACCGTTGGCGCACGAGAGTCATTCAATACACGGTATCCGATAATGTCGGTATCGGTATCAAATGCAAAGGGACGAGCCAAATAAACTATGACATCGGAAATGGGCCGTATTTTGTATACGGACCACTACGACATAGAGTGGGTTCGAATGGTTCCGAATAACCACAAAATTCGGTGGCGACTCCACATAGACCTAAATTTCAATTCGATCCATTCTCATATGGAGATTCATTCGCCTACCCAAACCCGCGTGTGGCCGCGTCGGGGTGGACCTATGTCATGTCCACAATTTGGCGACTCCGCTGGGGATTAACTGATGCGTGACTTACCATCGGCATCCTCAGGGTGAGACTCGAATAGAAATCGTTTGACAAATACAATACGCTTTTTAGTTTTACGGTTCATGCATAACCCATATTTTCCCGGGCCGGTACTCGCGACCGACGTCCCACTATACCGTTGATGTACTCCAATATGGATATGTCAAAAGGTGTCCATAGTCGATTCGAGTGGGTTTCGCGGCATGTTCTAAGATCAACTCGACTTAGGAAGTTCGTTCCGATCAACGTCTAGACTATGTACGCTGGTATAGACCCTCTATAGACCGACCGAGACTTAGTATAGAGCATACATGGCGTCGTTATAATGCTTCTGTGACTACGTGCTACTTGGTTTCCAAGTCATTTTCAAAAACCGCCTTTTTTCAAAGATTGCATCTTTTTCAAACTATTCAATTTCAAAACCCGGGACACAAACCGAATTTAGGACTTATGATTTTACTCAAAATAGCCTATTTTCTAGCCGGTATGCTGCCCAAATCAAAACTCGAACTTTGAAAACCCGTGGCCCAATGACTTTTCGTCCTCTTTTTCGGAAATTTGGGCCATTCACCGAGTCCACTCGGTCCTTTTTCAAAAATCATCAATTTTCAAAACCTTCCACTTCTAGGACTTCCCGTATTTAGCAGTGTCGGGTCGAGTCTTAAGTTGTCAAGGTCTTTAGCGTCGAAACTCTGTCGATCTTACATCACGAGTTTCTTCCCTACCCCGGTCCGCCTTATTAGACTAAGGCAAGGCCCACCTACGTAGGACATACTCCTACAAAGGAAGGCCCGTCTACACACTCGAGTCTAAAAGTCAGGGGATGTCTCACGTGGACCTTCCTTCGACCAGGACTCGGCCCACATAGCCGAATCCTAAGGGAGGCCCACCTTTCACATTTCACCCGTCTAGGTGTCTTTTCCGAGTCAACCTTTTACAAGGCATAGCCATATAACAAAAGGTTCACGGTCCTTACGCCTAGGGGTCACTCGTCCCACACTCGAGTCTTAACAAAATTATCGATCCCACTTGGGGGCTACCCTTTAGCAAGGCGATCAATCACGGTTGCTCTAAGGGTCATGTCTTACACATGTCTCACATAACCCACCTTTGAGTCACTTAGATGCCACACCATCTGAGTCCTATCAAAGTCTTTAGTCTCACCTGGGGGGCCATTCTCCGACGAGTGATTAATCACAGTCACTCCGAGAATCGTACCCTACACACTTGTCTTAGGGGAGTCTAACCCGAGTCAAACTAGAGTCGTCTCTCTTCCTGCGCTATTCCCTATGCCTTGGTGAGTCTGAGTTCCGAAGCAACCTCTCTGATTACGTGGTGTTCTTACAGACAGGCCACCCGTAACCAGACACCAACGCAAGATGGACGAATTGAAAAATGCTCTGACCAAGATCGAGACTCAACTGGCTGCCATCCAGGCTAACCAAGCGACTTTATCCACACGCCTAAGCACCGTGGAGAAAACGGCCCCAGTTGAAGGAGCTGAGCCCACTGGGCCCATAGCCGAGTTGATCAGTGTTGTTCGAAGGCTCGAAGAGCAAGTCCACTTATCGACGAACAACTCGATCCACACCGAAAATGCTCGTACTTATTCACCTTTGAATGACGAGCTACCTGCCAAGCTTGACCTTACGGGAATTCCAATGTTTGAGGGTACTGAAGACCCGGTCCATCACATCCGGGCTTTCAAAGATTTCATGGCGATCTAGGGGGTAAAGTCCACCATGTTTAAGCACTTATTCCCTTCCTCCCTCGAGAAGCACCCCAAAGCCTGGTACTACAGGCTCGATTCCAAGAAATACCCGACTTGGGATGACGTCGCAACGGAGTTCGCCCGGAACTACGCTGACAATATCGAAATCCAGACTACAATGCGTACTCTGGAAGTGATGGCCCAAGAGCCCAAAGAAGGGTTCACTAAATATCTTCAAAGATGGAGGGCCGAGAGTGTAAAGTTGGTAAACAAGCCCAACGAGAAGACACTAGTGGAGGCATTCATCAACAACCTCCTACCTTCTTACCGCGTCCATCTTAGGTATGCCGGCACTTCAAACTTTGCCGTACTTACCGAAATGGGCATTAGGATTGAAGACGATCTTCGAAACAATGAAGATCTGGGTGAAGTTTCTACTAAAGGCTATACTGGACATCAACTCGAGTCCTTAAAAGCCGACGACTAACGACAACATTATCCGAGAGTCCGAATCTGATTTGAGTCCGAGTCTAGGATGTACTATTCCCTTCGAAGTCGAAGTCAAAGTCAAGGTCAGAGTCAGAGTCAACTGTATTCTGTCCTCTTTTTCAAATTTCAATAAAATCAGCTTTCAATATTCTTTCTCATATATATTTTCCTTATGTGTTTCCGAGAACATGATGAACACCATCATACACTGTGAGCACACGCACGTGACTATTATAGGCACATCTATAATGACTGCAGGAAACTGAGCCCGTGTTTTCTTTTTACCTACTCCGTGTCTGGTGTAGAAAAACCACATAACTACCCATAGCAGGAGCGGTATCGAATCCTATGACAAATCTAGGTAATCTCCTAGTTTGGGTTCAAGACGGGAGGCAAGCCCATTTCCCACAATAAAACACCCCTTCAACAAGACTAACCAATCCCTACCTTAGGTGTTAGTCTGACCGGCAAAAAAAAAACGAAAAAACACTGGACAAAAAAAAATCAAAAGTAAAAAAAAAAAGAAAAAAAGAAAGGGCCAAAGCAAAAAGAAGGCCATCAAAAAAAAAATTGGACACAAAAAAAATCGAAAGTCCATGAAAAAAAGAAAGCAAAAGGCCAAAACAAAAAAGCAGGTCATCATTAAAAAAATTCAGAATACCCATGACCGTGGTCAACGGTCAATTCAAGTGAAAGCCCCACGACCAGGATGCGGTCAAAATTATCAAAACCCATGACCGCGGCTGAGAGGTCAATCAAAAAATCAAATACCCATGACCGTGGTCAACGGTCAACTCAAGTGAAAATCCTTTGACCGTGGTACGGTCAAATTCAAAATTATCAATACCATCCAATAGGGGAGTGACAATCAAGCTGGTCAGCTAACACCACATCTAGCCTTCCCACATTACAACCCTCAAGACCTTCCCGAGACCCAGGCCAGAGACAGCCCGGAATTTTGAGAATTCAAGCTCCATAAGATACCCCCAACAATTAGGGCCATACATCGAAACCAGATCCCGCAGTATCAAACCGGCTCTCGAAGCCTTAGCTCCATAGGACCGAGCTCCAGATTTCGAGTCATCAAGGCCATTTACTTCATTATCAAACTGGCTCTCGAAGCCTTAGCTCCACAGAACCGAGCTCCAGATTTCGAGTCATCAAGGCCATTTACTTCATTATCAAACCGGCTCTCGAAGCCTTAGCTCCACAGAACCGAGCTCCAGATTTCGAGTCATCAAGGCCATTTACTTCCTAGCACCACATTCCCAAATACATCAAATGCCGAGAACAAAACTCGTTAAAATCCCGAGAACAAAACTCGTTAAAATCCCATCCAAACCAGTTACCAACCCCGAACACGGGAACTCAACTTGCAGTCGGCATAGAACATGCCCAAATAGTTCATACCATCTCTGGGGGCTACCCCGGAGAACGCTCACAGTCACAGGATTAATATCCTAATCATTCAAGACCTTTGATCAAGACATCACTGGGAATGCACCTAGCCTACACCATCGCTATGGCTAGTTACACACAAAGTCCTATTAGCTTAGGCACCATAATACATCTTCCGACACTGAACTACGGCTTGGTTTGATTTCACCACACGTGAATACGTAGGCAGCCTTTCAACAGAGGCACAACCACCCACATTGACACACATTCAAAAAGCGTCATTATTCCGGTCACGACACTGTCATGTTCTCAGCAGCTAGCTTTGTTGTCCCGGAGGCTTTTCTTAGACAGAAGACCTCCATCCACTCACAAAATCCAGATAAATACTTTCAAAATCTAGCCTCCTTTCTGTAGTGTGTCCTAGTACTCGGCTCAGTCGAAGACAAGAATCTGTCAGGACTCGAGGCAATACCCACTTTGGAAATGTATCCTAAAATAGGAAATCCAGAAGGGCACAAGACTAAAACAGTCTCATTACAGGCTACTGCAATCCCCCCATAGCATATCTATCCCATTTCTATGTACGACCGTGTTGCCACTCGCCTAGACTATGGGATAGCGCAACTTAAGAGTCATGTTAGGCGTCCCACACCCCTATCGAGTCACGGTCCAACCCTTAGAGTGTCCAGTCCGTGTCAGTCAACTCGTCCTGTCGTGTCTAGAGTCGAGTCTGTCGGTAGGTCCCTCTCTTCAAATTCCACTTTGAAATTTACAAAATTTAGCCATTGGAAAAAAGATCTTGTTCGACAAGGTCAGATTTCGGTCTATTTAAACTGCAAATTTCTTTTCTACCCCTTCCGTTTTGAAAAACCTAGCTCGTGATTGCTTTCAGGATTTCAAATTCAAAACTTCAAATTTTCAAAACATTCAAAAATCATTTTTCCCCAGCACGAGTCATTTTACTACCTACGTGTTGCATGCATTCTTTGTGACTTATACAGGTACGACTCAAACAGGGACATGCAAGTCATCAAATCTCCCCAGCGGCATTATTTTCCGGGATATCACGGGATGGGCCAACACACAGGCACACCCAGGGCTTACGCGACAAGCCCAAATTCCCCACGTAGTACAATCATCAAGCTCAGGTATGATTTCTGTCTTGCGGCTGGCGAGCCCTTCACGCGAGTCTAACGGACTATAAACGACCCGACCGGAAGTCTACCAGGTCTTAACGGGCTTGGTAGCTACTCTGACTTTCGCCTTGTCCAAGCCTCAGTCAGAGTGGGGGCTCTGTAGACACCCGCATTTTGACCGCCAGGTGTCTATGGCAGTTTCCAAAAAAACACCCGATGATGATCGGACGCTAACGTGTTTCTATGCGCTCGGATACGGGCTCAAATCCATTAATCGCTGGCTAACACACTTACAGAGTACAAATCTCACATAAACAACCTCAAATCCAGGCCCAGTGGATCATTCCGAGTCAAACAAGACTAATTTGGGCCAAAACCGACACCGGAAATAAAACCGACTTTTGGCGATTGGGTCAACCTCGGTCAAAATCGTTTCCGAGACACACAAAAACAGCCATACAATCGTCAAAAGTCCAAGTCAAACACAAAACCCGTCAAACTCAAAGTCAAGGTCCAAAACAATGGACCCGTGCAACCCGACTGGGCCACTCGATCGAGTGACCCACCCACTCGATCGAGTGGGCTTGTTTCAAGCCCGACGGCAGGCTTCACGGGCCACTCGACCGAGTTAGCCCCATACTCGGTCGAGTAACCCTAAACCGGTGCCCTAGCCATGCCTATATAAGCAACCCCCATGCAACACAATTACACAACTTTTTGCAACTTTTCACAACCCTACAAACCCTAGAGCGACCATACACACACATACTACGTTTTTTACAAACCCTAATCAAACCCCAATCAAACCCTAGCAATTCGACACTAGCAAAACCCTAAACCTAGTTTTAGGAATCAATCCCGAGCCACCACAACTTAACCTACGTAAAACCTCGAAGACTCTTGTGTAGAAGCCACGATTACGAGTCCGCACCGAGACAAGAACATGTAGGTTGAGGGTGTCAAAACCCTCTCTCTTCTTCCCTTTCTCTCTTCGTCGTCTTCATCCTCCTTTTCGCACTTTTTTCGTTTTTATTATTATTTGTTTGTCGCGTCATAATATCGATAATATTATTAATACCAAAGCATTAAAATACTTATGGATTTGTGTCGAACGTGAGTGATGGTGGGATAAGGAAAACCGCATATACAAGTGTACTACACACGCGTCGTCGATCGCTTATCCCACCACCCCGATCGTTTGATTATTGAAATAAGTCAACGTAAACAATAATTCGTTTTTATTCTTTGTAGTCATCATCATCATTAATCTTGCATTCATCAATTTTTAAAATCAATTTTAATAAGGGTCGAAACCCGTTGACACGGATCCGACATCACAATCCCTAGGGATTTATTTCGATGTCGGAGAAGTCGAGGGAATCAAGTTTTTTTTATTCAAGTAAAGCGTCGATTTTAGATTCGATACCAATTCCATAATTGGATATCGAATCTAACAATCAAGTCACACAAATTAATTAACGTGATTTGTTCATATCACGATAATTAATTTAAAGCGACTAAAATTAATTTATTTTTTTATTTCACTCTAACATCTCATATCGATTCAAATAATCGAATATGGGATATAACGAGTACTCCAAATTTAGAATCGGGTATAAGTTCAACAATATTTATATTCGGTTCGACAAAATTCGTGATTTATAAAATCTAAGTCGAACATAAATTATGCAATATTTATGTCCGATTCGGTAAAAATCGTCGAACTCTCAAAAATCAAAAGCAATTTCAAAATCAACAATTAAATTGCAAACGAACCAAGTTCGTATAGGTGCCACTCGACCGAGTGCCTTAGTCACTCGATCGAGTGACATCACAAAATCGAGTTAGAATTCTTTTTACGACCACCACTCGGTCGAGTCTCACAGTGACTCGGTCGAGTGGCTACCTACTCGACTGAGTTGGTCAATAACTCGGCCGAGTACGGCCTGAAGCGCAAAACAGAATCGCCTTTTACAGGTCCACTCGATCGAGTGACCCGTAACGATTAACACAATAAATCGTACATTATTCTATTTTCAAAACTCGGTAGTAATTTATGATTCATGTCAACACGTGTTTAGTCAATCATGTGTATTACTACCTTTTCAAAACATGCATCTCATATTTGCATCTTTTCATCTCATCTCATATTTGCACAAACCGTTATTAGTTGTTATGACATTGCATCGTTACTAACGCGCATTTGTTATTTCTTTTGTCAATATAATTATTGTTCGTTTATTGTACTAAATGAACCCACATGCTACAATTCCACTTTGACGTAGAATTAAATTGCATTAAATTGACATAGAAACCCTCTTTTCAATTTCATTCACATGCCTAGGAAAAACAATGTTTGCATAAGCTTTTTTCCCGTTTTACTAACGCGCGTATTGTAAGTCATTCGAATTCTTAGTAGAGGCCGCTAATGTGCGGGCGGGGTTGGGTGTCCTTTGTGGGCTTCCCAACACGTACCCTCATCCCTTACTCAGAACCTCGATTTCCGGATGCCCGAAACCGTTGGCGCACGAGAGTCATTCAATACACGGTATCCGATAATGTCGGTATCGGTATCAAATGCAAAGGGACGAGCCAAATAAACTCTGACATCGGAAATGGGCCGTATTTTGTATATGGACCACTACGACATAGAGTGGGTTCGAATGGTTCCGAATAACCACAAAATTCGGTGGCGACTCCACATAGACCTAAATTTCAATTCGATCCATTCTCATATGGAGATTCATTCGCCTACCCAAACCCGCGCGTGGCCGCGTCGGGGTGGACCTATGTCATGTCCACAGTAACAAATCCCGCTTTCTCCTTTTCTCTCTTCCTTTTTTTTCGTCCTACTCGTCCGTCCGTCTTGTGTCGTCGTAGTCACGTTTTTTATTTCTTTTCCTTTTCTCGTTTCTAATATCGATATTATTGTACTATCTTAAATAAAACGTTATCCCTAGCATGCGATATCGACTTTATAGTCTATTGTCGGATCCAAAGGAATCAATCAATAAACCATATTAAGCACGATCCCGTTGACGCCAAAATGATGGTCACATGGTCTGAAAAGACTAATACGACATTATAACCCAGAGGGAAACATCTCGTCTTACTAAGCTTAAAACGGTTTACAAACATCTTTTTACAAAATTCACTCTAAATATTAGATATTGATTTTATAATCAAATATCGAATATGACGAGTATCGAAAACTGAATCGGGTGTAAGTCGTATTATATTTTCACGCGATTTAAACAAAATTCGATTTCAAGACTAAGAGAAAATTCACGAACTACTGTTCGCACAAGGGGAAATCGACCGAGTGCCTAGCCCACTCGGTCGAGTGGCACCCAAAAAACGGGGCAAATTTTTTTTTTGAGGACCACTCGGTCGAGTCCTCTCTATGACTCGATCGAGTGGCTCCTGGTGTATCAAAACTGTGAGTCTTGCAACATATTTTGGGTCCCGATAAAATTCTTTTAACGACTTCGGTCGTCACGTGTCAAGTCCATCACGTGTTCGCCTTTTCAAAACCATACATCGTATAATATTTACATTGTCTAATTTATTTACGCTCCGTTATTATCGCAATTGTTGTATATTGTCCTTTGTTGCATTGTATTTCCGGGTGGTATGCCACTCGTATGTTGTAATATGTTTCCGTACCCTTTTTTCGTTGTTTGTTTTATTATATTAAAACGAACCTCGCATGCTAAAATAACTTTGACGTTAGTTTAGATGCATTAAACGACGTAGTTAAACATAATTCACATGTTTAGTTAAAAAGCATTGTTTGCATAACATTCCACCGTCAAACTTACGCGCGTACACGAAAAACGAACGATATCTAAGTAGAGGCCGCTAAGTGCGGGCGGGGTTGGGTGTTCTTTGTGAACTTCCCAATACGTACCCTCACCCCTTACTCAGAACCGTGGATTCCGGATGTCCGAAACCGTTGGCATACGAGAGTCATTCAGTACACGAATTCCGATAACGTCGGTATCGGTATCGCAATGCAAAGGGACGAACCCCATAAACTCTCAAATCGGTTTGGGTCGTACTCTGTGCACGGCCCACTAAGATATAAAGTGGGTTCGAACAGACCCGAACTCCCACAATGTTCGGTGGCGACTCCATTTAGATTTAAATTTTAATTCGAGATCCATCTCACATGAGATTCATTCGCCGCCCCAAACCCGCGCGTGGCCGCGTCGGGGTGGACCTATGTCATGTCCACAATTTGGCGACTCCGCTGGGGATAACTGATGCATGACTTACCGTCGGCATCCTCAGGGTGAGACTCGAGTAGAAATCGTTCGATTAGTACAATACGGGTTTTAGTTTTACGGTTCATGCATAACCTCATGTTTTCCCAGGCCGATACTGGTGACCGATGTCCCACTATACCGTGATATATTCCAAATTTGTTATGTCAAGGTGTTCATAGCTAATTCGTATGGGTTCCGCGGCATGTTCTAAGATCAACTCGACTTAGGAATTCCGTCCCGATTCTCGAAAAGGCTATGCGCACTGGTATATATCCTATCAAGACCGACCGAGACTTAGTGTAGAGCATACATGTTGTCGTCATAATGCTTACGTGACTATGTGCTGCTTGGTTTCCGTGTCATTTTCAAAAACCGTCATTCCAAAAATGCATCTTTTCAAAAATATTCAATTTTCAAAAATTCGGAAAGCTGCCAAAATTTAGACTTAAGATTTGACTCAAAACAAGCCTATTTTCTAGCCGTCACGCTGTCCATTTCAATATTCGAATCTCCGATCCTCATTCGATTTTCGAATTTTCAAAAATTTGTTTCGGTTTTCAAAACGTCAAAATTCCATTTCGATTTTCAAATCTTCGGGATCCCATTTTCGATTTTCAAATTTTTCGGAAATTCTTTTTTTCGATATTAATATTTCAAAATTCCAAATATTCAACTTTTCAAAAAACCGGAATGCAACTTAAATTTAGACTTACGATTTGATTCAAAATAGCCTATTTTTAGCCGGTATACTACCCGTTTCAAAATTCAAAAATTTTCGAACTTTCAAAAAACTTCGGGCCCGATGGCATTTTTGCCAATTTCAAAAGTTGGGACCGTCTTCCGATTTTCTCGGAATTCAATCCTTTTCAAAAAAAACCGTCCGTATTTTAGGAATTCAATCCCTTTCAAACCTTCCTTATTCTAGGACCTACCGTTATCCGTGTGTCGGGTCTTTCCATAATTTGTCGAAGGTCTATAGCGTCGAAACACCTTTGATCCTACAGCACGGTTTTCCTCCCTATCTCAGTCCGCCTTATTTGTCGAAGGCATAACCAACCAAAACGGGTCATACACTCGTAAATGGAAGGTTCGTATAAACACTCGAGTCCTAACTAGAAAGTTCCACGCGATCTTTCCCTCTAGCAGGACGGTCCTCACGACCTTTCCTAAGGGAATTTCGCCCGTCTTTCAATCCATTAGTCGAGTCATCCCAATTCAAGAATCCTTTAACTTTAGGGTCTACCCTAATCACAAGGTCTATCCTTATTCAAGTCAAGTCAAGGGTCTCTAGCGTCGAAACTATGCCGATCCTACATCGCAAGTTTCCTCCCTTACCACGTCTGCCTTTCCTCGAGGCCGAGTCAACCTTTTACAAGGCATAGCCCTATAACAAAAGTTTCGTGGTCCTTACAATCTAAGGGTCACTCGTCCAACATTCGAGTCTTAGCAAAACCTTCGATCCTACTTGGGGGCTACCTTTCAGCAGAGCGATCAATCACGGTTGCTCTAAGGGTCATGTCATACACGTGTCTCACATACTCCACTTTTGAGTCACTTAGATGTCACACCATCCGAGTCCTACCAGAGTCTTTAGTCTCACTCGGGGGCTGTCCTCCACCCGAGCAATCAACCACGGTCATCTTAGAGGGTACCCCACGTCCATCCTACACCGGCGTCCTTATGATGCCTTCTTCGGTCGTACCTATGCTACAAATACTCCAGTAACGTACGGTTAGGTCACTACGGTAGGTCCGAGCACGCGACGCGGTCAAACACGGTCGCCCCATTTTTCGGACTCGCCCTTCTGCAGCTCGAGTCTAATTCGCGGTCGTTACTTTATCTAGGACAACGTTCGAATATCCCGATCCGAGAATTTTAGCCATTCCCGTCACCCCCGGGCCGTATCTAGTTCGACTCTTTCTCCTACACCTGCGCAAAATCGAGCTTAGGCGAGTTCTAACACCCCACTTTGGGAATGTACCCCAAAACCAAAATTTCAAAAGAGCAGTAGACTATACGTTGCTACTACTAAGTCTGGTCATGCAAAAACAGTCTCATTACAGGCTACTGCAATTCCATACCCTATAACGGATCTTTCCCATTCTGAGGATTCGACCATGTTGCCACTCGCCTAGGCTATGGAATAGCGCAACTTAAGAGTCTTGTTTTCTTAGGGGGCCCACCCCCTACCGAGTCGCGGTTCAACCCCTCGAGGGTCCAGTCGTGTCTGTCAACTCGTTTTGTCGTGTCTAGAGTCGAGTCTGTCAGTAGGCCTCTCCCTTCAAATTCTCGCTTTGAAATATGCAAAACTTAGCCATTTGAGAAAATCCTTTTCGACAAGGTCAAATTTCAGTCTATTTAAACTGCAAATTTCTTTTCTACCCATTTCATTTTTGAAAACCTATCTCCTAGCACGTGAGTTGCTTTCAGAACTTCGATTTCAAAATGAAGCAAAAATCATTTTCCCCAGCGCAAGTAAGTCTATGGATGCTAATTGCATTTCCTATTTGCTATATTTGCTATTTCTACCTATATAACTAACATTTCAGGTACCAGCTTGTGCTTCCCAAGGGAATGTAAAGTTTTTATCTGCCCAGCGTGAGTTCACCTAAGTGACGCATGCAATTTGGGATGTGTCTGCAAACGGACACACCCAGGTCTTCTTAGGCAAGCTCCCGCGTAATCGGGATGTGTCTGCAAACGGGCACACCTAGGGCTTCTTAGGCAAGCTCCCGCGTAATCGGGATGTGTCTGCAAACGGGCACACCCAGGACTTCTTAGGCAAGCTCCCGCGTAATCGGGATGTGTCTGCAAACAGGTACACCCAGGGCTTCTTAGGCAAGCTCCCGCGTAGTTCTGAGATGGGATGCATCTGCAAACAGATAAACCCAGGGCTTCTTAGGCAAGCTCCCGCGCAGCTCCAAGATGGGATGTATCCGCATAAAGATACACCCAGGGCTTCAAGAATAATTCCCCACGGAGCTATCCCGAATAACAGAACTCATGTATGATTTCTATCGTATGGCTGGCGGGTCCTTTAACGCAAATCTAATGAACTAAAAACGACCCGACCGGAAGTCTGCCAGGTCTTAATCCTCGATTGGCCTGGTAGCTACTCTGACTTTCGCCTTGTCCAAGCCTCAGTCAGAGTGGGGGCTCTGTAGACAACCACATTTGGCCGCTAGGTGTCTATAACACTTTCCAAAAAACACCCGATGATGATCGGACGCAAACATGCTTAACATACTCGAATATGGGATAAAAATTGTTAGTATTTTTCTTGGATTTTAACGGAGTACAAATCTCACAAAACCGACCCCTAATCCAGGCCCAGTGGGTCATTTCCAATCAAATAAGACTGATTTGGGTGAAAACCGACACAAAGAGAGAAACTGTCTTTTAGCGACCGAGTTAAACTCTGGTCAAAGACATTTCTGAGACATAAATATCAGTCATGCAGCTTTGGAAGTCTGATTCAAAGTCAAATACCACAAAAATATCAGCTACAAAGAAGAACCAAGCAACCAAAAAGACTCCTACCCGACCCAGACCCACTCGATCGAGTGGACCGACCCACACAATCGAGTAGGTTCGCAAAAACCGCGAAAACCGGCGTCAAACCGGGCACTCGATCGAGTGGCTCCTTTTCCAGCTGAGACCGAATTTCTTTTCTATCCGGAACCGGAATCTATTCCTATCCAAACCGGGTGTTTCCTCTCATCTACAACCGGCTTTTCCTATCCAAAACGGGTGTTTCTTCTCATCCAAAACCGGTACCTTTCCTAGCCAAAGTTGGGTACCGTCTCCTATAAATACACCCGTTTGCGAACACAACAATTAACAACCTTACAACAATCAACATCCTAGGCGATACAATCCCATACAATCTTATACGATTCAACAACAATTCACACCATAACTCTCCTATATACATCTTAACGCTCCCGTGCCTAGGCCACTACTACGAGTCCGTTTTCGAGATAATTAAGCATGTAGGTTGAGGGTGTTACAAATCCCGCTTTCTCCTTTTTCTCTCTTCCTTTTTTTTGTCCTTCTCGTCCTTCCGTCTTGTGTCGTCGTAGTCACGTTTTTTATTTCTTTTCCTTTTCTCGTTTCTAATATCGATATTATCGTACTATTATAAATAAAACGTTATCCCTAAGATGCGATATCGACTCTATAGTCGAATATCGGATCCAAAAGAATCAATCAATAAACCATATTAAGCATGATCCCGTTGACGCCGAAATAATGGTCACATGGTCCGAAAAGACTAATATGACATGATAACGCAGAGGGAAACATCTCGTCTTAACTAAGCTTAAAACGGTTTACAAACATCTTTTAACAAAATTCACTCTAAATATTAGATATTGATTTGATAATCAAATATCGAATATGACGAGTATCGAAAACGGAATCGGGTGTAAATCGTATTATATTTTCACGCGATTTAAACAAAATTATCGATTTCATGACTGATGGGCGGATTTGCCGTGGATCCCTACCAACAAATAATAACCAAATAATCCTAACACTTAGATAGGGTAAGTCGGGTCGAGTCCACGGGGACGATAAAGAGGGTTTAAACCAAGTTTCACCTAAAGACTTGACTAGGTCTCAAGGCTAGACTAAACTAGAACGATAAGAAGGGGATAAAACTATGACTATGACTAAGCTAGGTATAACAACTAAGGCTAAACGATTCAACTAACTAACGGATCAATGACTAAGATGATGAAGAAACCAAACAAGGAAAGAGTAGGGTTAGGTCGGGTTCATAAGTGTAGTAGGATAGTTGGGAGATCGATGGTGCAAGGTTGACCTAGTTACTAAGGTCGGTCCACACTCTCGCGTCAAAGCCAATGTCCGCACTCTCGTGTCAAAGACAAAACCCGAATACTCATGCAAGATATTACCCAATACACAAGGATTCAACAACAAATCAATCACACAATGAGAAGATGAAAACAAGCATGAGAAGTATTTGCAACTACTACTCTAACAAGCAATTCATCAAACACATGGTATGCATAACATGTGACTAGTAACAAAGAATTCACCTTTACCCACAATCAAACCCTAATCATCCATATCAACACTTAATCCCCCTAATAACCCCACAATAAGTCTACTCACACATAATGAAACTAACCCTAACAATAACATGAGAAATCAGCACAAACAACAAGACATTCACAATGAAACTAGCAAGAACAAGAACAATAATCAAAGATTAAAACTTGAAAGATTAAACAAGGATTAAGAATAAAGAGAATAAGAATATTATACCTACTAACAAGAGGATGAAAAGATAAGAACTTGCATTAATAAGAAAAACCCAAATCAATCTCCCAAGGTTGTCAATCTTGGTTGAATCTTGAAGAATTCCCTTAATACAAGGATTAAACTAAGATTAAGGATTAACTAAAGACTAATCTACACTAATTTAAGCTAATCTAGGCTAAAGTATGTCTAGGGTTTCATAATATAGTGTATGGTAATGTAAGGTGCTTAAACAATACAAAGGGAGGGTATTTATAGGGTTACAAGAGCAAAGGAGAAGAAAAGAAGTGACGCGGGGCTGCAGGTGGCCCATCCCGGCCGAGATGAGATGGTCTCGGTCGGGAAGGAAACCATCTCGGCCGAGATGACCCTCATCTCGGTCGGGATGGACCTCCAGTGGCCTGTCTTCGCTTTGCTTCTTCATCCCGATCGAGATAGCCATCATCTCGAACGAGATGGGTCTTGTAGGCCTCAAATATGATCTCAAGGGTCCCTACTTGCTTCTCATGGGCTTCTCATCAATTCTTGGTGCTCGGGATCGAGTCTAAGGAGCTCGGGAATTGGTCCCAAGGTCTCGGGATCGAGTCTAAGCCACCGAGTGATCGTCGCTTCTCTTCGTTGGCTCCAAATGTGTCGGAAACGAGTCGGAATTGTTCCAATTCTCCATGATTGGTCTTAGGAACCTAAAAAAAACTAGAAGAAGCATAAGTAGCCTAGAAACAGCTCCCAAAGAGCGATTTCACAAGAGAAACCGGGACCAAACACAACAAATAAGCACTACAAAACACACTTATCAACTCCCCCACACTTAACCCTTACTCGTCCTCGAGTAAGCACAAACTAACTAAAAACTAAAGAAACTGGACTACTAACCGAGCGGGTATTAGCGCACCCTACGCCCTTTCAAATCACGCGAGTACACTTAGTGGAAAAGTGCACTCCGCAAGGCAAGTAAGGTCTTGCGATAAAACTGTGGATACAACCGGGCACAAAAACACACAAACAAGCAAACATACAAACAAACAAACAATCGGTCGCACCCAAAAAGAAATAAATACCGCTTCCCTCTATAAAGCGGTGAAAGAAAAACCGGTTAAGGACTCAAGGCAAGTGACAACGTTCTCAAACTAATAACACAAATCGATATGAACAAAACCCTAATAGTATGACAACAAAGCAATAAAAAACGTTGGTAACTTACCTAGGTTCCTCCTAACCTTCTAAGAACGTACTACGGGACGATCGGCAGGATGGAAAAAGGATGAACCACGGTGTTATTCGACACTGTAGGTAAGTGAGGCCCCGCCCCCTTTAGCGATGAGCCAAGAGGGTCGTCCCATGCTCAAAAACCGCCTAAGTAGTTGATAAGTGTAGTTTGTAGTGCCTAATTTGTTGTGTTTTGGTCCCGTTTTCCTTGTGGAATCACTCTTTGGAGCGGTTGCTGGGCTACTCATGCTTCCTTTAGTTCGTTTTAGGTTCCCAAGACTATTCATGGAGATTTTGGAACGATTCCGACTCGTTTCATACACTTTTGGAGCCAACGAAGAGAAGGAACGATCACTTGATGTCTTGGATTCGATCCCGAGACCTTGGGACCCATTCACGAGCCCCTTAGACTCGATCCCGAGCACCGAGAGTCGATGATAAGCCCATAAGAAGCAAGGAGACACCTTAATGATCATATTTGAGGCCTACAAGACCCATCATGGTCAAGATAAGAGCCATCATGGTCGGGATGAAGAGTACAAGCAAAACCGAGCTACTGGAGTGGCATCTCCGCCGAGACCACCACCATCTCGGCCGAGACCACTTCATCTCGGCCGAGAAATCTTCATCTCGCCCGAGATGGAGCACCTGCAGACCCGCGTCACTTCTTTTCTTCTCCTTCATTCTTGTAACCTTATAAATACTTCCCCCTTGTTTTGTTTAAGCATCATACATTACCCTAGACTCTTTTAGGCCTCTCTTGAACATTCATAACCCTAGATTAGTGTTCCTCACATTATTTTAATCTTCCTTTAATCTTTAGTTAATCATTGTAATTAGTCTTGTGTTAAGGAGATTCTTGAAGAACTCTTCCAAGCTTGACATCCTTGGAGTTTTGTTTGGGTTTCTTATTAATTCAAGTTCCAATCTTTTTCATCCTTTGCTAGTTTGGTATAATCTCTTCTCTTCTTTTCTCTTGTTCTTTGTTTATTTAATCAAGTTTGAATCTTTACTTGTTGTTCATTGTTCTTGTTTGTTCTTAATGGATGTTTTGATTATTATGTTGATTTCTCTTGTTAGTCTTAGAGTTAGTTTCATAATGTGTGAGGTTATGGGTGATTAGGGCTTGATTATGGTAAAAGGTGATTCCTTTGTTGCTAGTCACATATTGGGCACACCATGTGTTTGTTGTATTGCTTGTGTGGGTAGTAGTGGCCAATGCTTCTCATATTTGTACTCATCTTCTCATTGTGTATTCGATTTGTGGTTGAATGTTTGTGTTTTGACTAGCATCTAGCATGAATGTTCGGGTCTAGTCTTTGACACGAGAGTGCGGACTTTGGCTTTGGCACGAGAGCGCAAACCGACCCTAGTAACTAAGAGACACCTACACCCTTGATTACCCAATCATCCTACCACATTTATGAACTCGACCTAACCCTACTCTTTCCCTTATTTGATTCATCTACCTAGTTAGTGAACTGAATGTGACGGTGCATTCAGATATTTTGATGAGATGTGAAGAATCTTGTAATCTTCACAAATATAGTAGTAAATAAAAGGGAGATGCGGTTGATATAATTAAGAGATTATGAATCTCGAATAAATGGCAAAGATGAACCAAAATGATTGTTTGCCAAACTAGTGGAAATGCCGAGATCTTCCCTAGTACATGAAGAATAAGATGAAGTAGATTGTTGCCTAATCAAGAGAGTCATAATCTCAAGAAGATATCAAGGGAATCAAGCATCTCGCATATTTAGCAACAATATACTAGAGTAGTATTATTAGTTTATTTTGTAGTATTTGTTTCCCTTTTAGCATAGTATTATTTAGCAAATAATATCATTCAAGATATCGAGTGATCTCCATATGTAACCTATATAAGCCACGTGACATTTGAGCCATACAAGAAGAAGAAGATGAATTATGAAATGACAAAAAACCGAGTTGCATTTTGATCTTTGTGATCATGGTGTTACAAACTTCGAGAAGGTAATTCGAAGCGTTTAGAGGGTTGGTGCTCCAAACTCTAGGCTATTAGTTCCGGGTTCAAGGTCGAACTACAGGCTAAATATCCCTTTATGTTTATCGTTTATTTCGTTCATCAATAAACGCACAACACGATGTGCTTTACTTCATAAAGAAACGTGTCACAAACATCAAAAATTCAAGGTTACATTAACCTTAACCAATGTTACATTAACCTCGATTCTATCCTTCACCAAAAGACACGTTACTTGTTCGTTCGTGCTTCCGCGTTCGCATCAGAATGGTATCAGAGCTACAACTCTTGATTTTTCTCAAAATCAAGACGGTCCTAAAGGTGTGTCGAATCCAAGTTTTTGGTTGATTTTCCGGTGCGATTGGAATTCAAAGGTTAAACTTGAGCGAGGTAGTTCAAGGGTTAATCGGTTTTGACTAACTTTTTGTTCGTTGTTGAATTTGTGATTTATTAATTGTGTAGTTTTTTTATTATACCCAAAAAAAACAGAAAAAAAAAATCGTGTACTGTTTACGTGTTACTATTCACGCGGTATTGTTCACAAAAAAAAATGCGATTCCGGTCATAATGTTATGCCTCGATTACCCTTTTGGAATTGAGGACAATTCTTTTTGAAGAAAGAAGGGATGAACTGAATGTGAATAGGTGCATTCAGATATCTTGATGAGATGTGAAGAATCTTGTAATCTTCACAAATATAGTAGTAAATAAAAGGGAGATGCGGTTGATATAATTAAGAGATTATGAATCTCGAATAAATGGCAAAGATGAACCAAAATGATTGTTTGCCAAACTAGTGGAAATGCCGAGATCTTCCCTAGTACATGAAGAATAAGATGAAGTAGATTGTTGCCTAATCAAGAGAGTCATGATCTCAAGAAGATATCAAGGGAATCAAGCATCTCGCATATTTGGCAACAATATACTAGAGTAGTATTATTAGTTTATTTTGTAGTATTTGTTTCCCTTTTAGCATAGTATTATTTAGGAAATAATATCATTCAAGATATCGAGTGATCTCCATATGTAACCTATATGCCACGTGACATTTGAGCCATACAAGAAGAAGAAGATGAATTATGAAATGACAAAAAACCGAGTTGCATTTTGATCTTTGTGATCATGGTGTTACAAACTTCGAGAAGGTAATTCGAAGCGTTTAGAGGGTTGGTGCTCCAAACTCTAGGCTATTAGTTCCGGGTTCAAGGTCGAACTACAGGCTAAATATCCCTTTATGTTTATCGTTTATTTCGTTCATCAATAAACGCACAACACGATGTGCTTTACTTCATAAAGAAACGTGTCACAAACATCAAAAATTCAAGGTTACATTAACCTTAACCATTGTTACATTAACCTCGATTCTATCCTTCACCAAAAGACACGTTACTTGTTCGTTCGTGCTTCCGCGTTCGCATCAGTTAGTCACCATTTCTCTAGTTTCATTGTTTAATTAGTCTCTAGTTATTCCAATTAGTCTTGTTTTAGCTATATCGTTATTAGTCTAGTTCATACCTCTTCTCCAATCATAGTTTGTCAATTATCACCTCCTTTGTGTTTGTTTGTGTGACTTAGTCTCGTTTTTAGGTCGACATAGTCTAGACTTTACAATACCATCTCCGTGGACACGACCCGACTTACCCTAGCTACCCACTAGGATTAGTTGGTTATTTATTGACGGATGAGGACACGGCGAAATCTTACCATCAATTTGGCGCCGTTGCCGGGGACGGTGCATTGTTTAGACTTAGTTTGCTTATAGCTAGACCTAGTTACCCTTCTTTGTGCTCTTCTATCATCTCTTGTGCATATTTTGTAGTTTTGTCTTGTTTTCTTAGCTTTCTTTTCTCTTTGTCTTTCGATTGTGCTTGTTTATTGTTGTTGCCTAGTGCCCATAAAGCACTAGGTGTTCTCACGTTTGTTATAGTGTGTAGTGTAGGCCTAGGAGGGGAGGCGATTTCTTTCTCTTTAATCCAGAGCCGGAAAGACTCTTTCGAGCCTTTCGCCAACGGACGATTGACCGGGTTAGAATCTCTCAACCAAGCGCTAGCAATACCCATCAAGAGCAAGCTCAAGGATCCGACTTTAACGAGTCACCTCGAGAGACGGCCGAAGGGATCTTCATAAATCCCTTTGGTTCATCTATCCATTCTTCTTCACCTAGTTCCCCGTCTAGTTCCACATCAACATCGTCTACACCATCGTCTCCCTTACATCCAATTATGCCGAAGTTTTCATCTCACTCCACTTTTACCGAGGATGTCTTGCCGGGACCGAGTGATTTGCCGGATACTTATACCGGGAATTTTGTGGCAAAGACACAATTCATTCAACTTGTGGAGAGAAATCAATTTAGTGGTTTGCCCACCGAAGACCCGCACCAACACATGGAGACCTTCTCCGATTATTGCGATGCTATCTCCCAAACCGGGGTTACTCAAGATCAAATCCGATGGGTACTTTTCCCGTTCTCCCTCATTGGAAAAGCAAAGCAAAGGATTAAGAGTCTCGATAGGGCAACCATGGGTATCGATACTTGGAAGAAACTTGCATTGGCGTTCTACCAAAAATTTTACCCTCCGGAGAAGACAAATTTGCTTAGGGTCTCCATCACCGGTTTCCAACAACAGGATGAAGAGAGCCTTTATGAAGCTTGGGAGCGGTTTAAATCTTTGGTTAGATCGTGCTCCCACCATGGACTTTCACAATGGTTCTTAGTCCAACAGTTTTGGAACGGTTTATATGAGGACTCAAGAGCTATACTCAATATGGGCTCCAATGATAGGTTTACCGAGGTCGATGACGATCAAACTTGGGCAAGAATCGAGGAGATGGCGGTGCATAACTCCCAATACTCAAGGCCTAGAAAGGCGAATCGAGGAAGTAGGCACGAGGTCGATGCCATTACACAACTAAGCATCGACCTTGGAGCTCAATTAAGAACTCACATGGAATCCATTGACAAGAAGCTCCAAAGCCACCTCAACCAAGTTCAAAGCTCTAGTTCCTCCAACCAACACTCGATTCATGAAGTTAATGCTTTGGGAGTTGTATCTCCTACACCTTAGTATGGGATGTGCGATACTTGTGGGATAGTTGGACATGAGCCCATGCAATGTCGAGGAAGTATTGAGCAAGTGAACGCCTTTCAAGCGTTCAAGCAAGGTGCCTCCTATCCTAATACGTTCCAAGCTTCCCATCAAGTCCCTCAACAACAAGCTCTACAACCTCGTCCCTATGTTCCACCTCCCTTAAGGGACAACAATCAAGGATACCAAGGTTATGTGGGTAATCCATGACCATTCAACAATTTCAAGCAACATAACCAAGGTAATTACTACAACAATCAAGGGTTCCAACAAGGGAACTTCAATCAAGGAGGTTTCCAAGGAAACCAAAACTTCCAAGGAAACCAAAACCACAACCAAGGGCATCAAAACTACAACCATGGCAACAATCAAGGCAACTCTCATGGGTTCCAAGGGAACCATCAACAACAACAAGCGACTCAAGGTCAACAACAACAAAGCAAGCAAAGGAGCCGGTCTCCTACCTATGATTATGGTATTCCTCTAGCCATCACCGATACTCCGCATAATCCACAATCTCCGGCCACCTCGAGATTTCAACATGCAAAAATCTATGATGGATATGCAAAGGAGTAATCAAGAAGTGCAAAGAAGCCAAATGGAGATGGCAAGAAACCAACAAGAGTTATTTGCTCACGTTCAAAGGGATAACATAGCAAGAGATGCTCATATGAAGATGCTTGAGACTCAAATATCTCAACTTGCTTCGGGTAACTCTTCAAGACAAAAGGGGCAACTACCTCCTCAAGGTGAGACACCGAAATTCGAGCATGTAAATGCTATTACCACGAGGAGTGGCACATCTTATGATTCCCTCTTACCCCCTAGTGAGCAAGAATCAAGGCAAGAAGTTATACCCCTCTCTCAAGACAATTCAAGCTTTGATAATCCAATGGAGGAGCAAGTCTTATGGGAGATCGAAAAACCCCATGAAGACAAGCTTCCCCCACTTCAAGGAAAAGACAAGGGTAAAGGGAAAGTGTCATTTGAGAAGTCCACCCCTATCGAGCAAGAAAAGGTTCATATCCCATTGCCTTTCCCAACAAGGCAAATGAAGACCAAGGTGGATGTCCAATTTGACAAGTTCCTAAACATCGTGAAGAAATTGGATGTGAGTGTCCCGTTTACCGAGCTACTTACCCAAACCCCGGCATATGGAAGATTTATGAGAGAAATCTTGGCTAGGAAGAGATCCATCGACAAGAAAGAGACCATTGCATTCACAAGAGTGGTGAGCGAGCTTATTCAAGGTTCCACGCTTCCCAGGTTGAAGGATCCGGGTAGTTTCTCGATCCCTTGCACCATAGGCAACTTCATAATTGAGAGAGCGCTATGTGATTTGGGTGCGAGTGTAAGCATCATTCCATATTCTATTTGTTGCCGACTTGGGATGAAGGAGCTTAAACATACTTCCGTGAGACTCCAAATGGCCGATAGTTCACTCAACCGACCATTGGGGATGTTAGAGGATGTGCCGACAAGAATCGGAAAGTTCTTCATTCCGGTTGACTTCCTAGTGCTCGGCATGCCGGAAAATGCTATCACCCCCATTATCCTTGGGCGCCCATTTCTACTTACCGCCGGTGCTATGAACGATGTGAAGAACGGTAGGATCACATTTGAGTTAGGCAAAGAGAAGCTCGTGTTCGACCTCCAAGGCAACACCTTGCCTACTAATGATGAGTCTTGCAATATGATCCACACCACGAAAGACATCGATCTAGGGGAAGAATCGGGACAAAGCTTGAAGAATGACTTCTATGAGCTTGAGGATGATAACTCCGAGATTGGGGCGAATGAATGCACATACCATGAGTTTGAAGATAAGTGCAATGACAAGAAGCAAGATGAGCCTCCCTTGGGCCGCATGAGGATAGGTGGACGTTTGGGTATATCCCGAAGGATCGCAAGTATAAGTTCAAGCCATTGAACTTGGTAGATCGGGATGCCCCGGGAACGTCGAGACAAGGTCATGAAGAACCTTGGGATGTGGACGGTTATATCACTAGCTTGATTGAAGACTTTGCTAGGATCTTCGATTTGTTTCTTCGTGCCTTTGATGGAGATGGAATCGGTTATAGTGTTGTAGAAAAAGATTGAAGAATGCACCATCCTTGGTTTGACGGAGTTCCGTAAGAACCGTCCTATTGTATATATCCCTTTCTTGTAGTTAGTTTGAGTTTTGTGATATTCTTGTTATTTGGATTGATTGATGAGTGATGCGAGGGAGAGAATTTGATGTGCTTTTGAGCTTGTTTTTTATAGGTGTGGAGTGAAGGTGATTCCAAGAAAGGAACGGTGGTGGATAGAGCTTGGATTGTGAGTTGGGGAGTCGGTTTTTAAAGCTTTTGACAATCTTTTGGGGACGAGATTTTAGATCTCGATGTATTAGTTGTCATGTGGGAGAAGCTTTCATGAAGATTGAAGAGGTTTATTAGTCATCCCGGCCGAGAAAGACTTCATCTCGACCGAGATGAAGTGTGCGCGAAAGTTGGAGCTACTGCCTGTCCATCTCGACCGAGAAGGTGTTCATCTCGCCCGAGAAGGTATCTTCCCGACCGAGATGGGATCATCTCGCCCGAGATGAGGCCCAGCTCCTCCGTTTCGTTTCCTCTTCGACATTTGAGCCCACCCAACCACTTTATACCCCCTCCTAACCTCCCTACTCACCCTTGCAACTATCATATGACCCATACACCTCATTTACATACCCTCACTTCATTTCCTCTTTACTTTACACCGATATTCACATCAAATCCCACCTCCTCACATTATGGCAAGCCTACTACCTCAACCATGCGGTTTCATCAAGCTTGAAGCGGGATGACAATGACGAAGACAAGCAAAGTGCCTATATTGATCTATGAGACGATGGAGCGAGTGAGTTGCTAACCTATTGGTACGGCAACTATCCTTTCTTTTCCGTCTTTTATCGCTTGTTTTCCTTTGTGTTTGTTCCCTTCCCCTTGTACACTTTTGTGTCATGGTGGCCTTCGAGGCCTTGGTAGTTATTGCCCCCGACTCTCGATGACATGACTACATCAAGAGTCATTTCAAAATCCAAATTTGCAAGTTTTTCACCCTTTTTTTTTAGGAGTTAGTCGGATTTAGGCGGAATCCGGGATAGGTGACTTGATTACACCTAGTCCTCTCCTCCCATTTCCTTTTATTTCCTTCTTTTTATTTTCTTCCCCCATCCATATCTTTTCTCGTCTCGGCCCATGGTGACTTGACTACACCCCGGCCGGACACATTCTACCCCTTTTCTCCGCTTTTCTTTTTGATTTTTAGCTTTATTTTCGTAGTTTCTTTTCTTTTTCTTTTGTCTCTCCGCACAATACGATCGAGCACGAGGACATTGCTTGGTTTAAGTGTGGGGGAGCGATATTCTATCATAGTTAGTTTTATTTTCATAGTTTTTCGAAAAATCTTGAAAAATCCTTAAAAATTTGAAAAAATTTCGAAAAAAATCAAAAAGATTCTCTTTGGTGTGTTTTCCTTTTTATGTCGTTGTATCGTATATATGTTTTGTTGTGCGCGTTTTGCCTCCCTTTTCCTCTTAGATCGTCTAATCGCCGCTAACTTTGGAAGGCTTTCAAGACATCCGGTAACGCCTTTTATCCCTTTTTCCTCTTTACTTCTTGTGATTTTCGGAGGAGATTTGTGATGATGTGTGCTCGGGAGGAGCTTTGTAAAGTTTGGTGTTGGTTGGTTGCTTATTTGGAAGTTAGGGGTGGTGTTTGTTCCCTTGGTATGTTTGTTTTGTTTTGTTTTATTTTGTTGCCTTTTGTCTCTTTTTCTTTCGTTTTCCTTGAGTCTTTGTTCTGTGTGTGTAGTTATGTCTAGTGTGTAAAAAGGTTTTCGAAAACCCGGTTTTGAGGCTAGTGTGCAAGCGTTTACTTTCCCTTTCTAGTAGTGTAAATTGAGTCTTGGGCCTTAGTCTAGTAGAATGACCCTAAATCAATGATTTCGTTGGTCCTTTACCTTGCGTCCACCTAGCTTACTAGGGATTTACTATGGGATTTGCATTTTGACCATTATGACCACCGACGGTGTGAAAAGACCTTGGTTGTCGAGTCCCGTCCCTTAGGTGACCGTGTTTGGGATCGTTTGATTAGTCCAAGTTTTCCACCTTTTTGTGGGTTTGAAGGGAAGGACGCTCCCCGACTCACCCATTATCCTACCTCGTACACATATCCATACAATAAATTGCAAATTGTTGAAGTCTCTCTTTCTTAGTTGCAAAGAAATGCCTATCAATCAAATCAAGCCAAAAAGGGCAAAGAAAAGAAAATGAAAGAAATGAAAGAAAGAAAAATATTGAAGAAAAAGAAAAGGCACAAAAAGCCAAAAAGAAAATAGAAAAGAAGAAAAAGAAATGGCATAACAACACTCTAAGCAAAGATGCAAAGAAAAGAGAAAATGCCAAAAGAAAACCCGTCTCACAAAAAGAGTCCCCACATCTCAAAATAAGCCTTTTACCGACTATTACCGTGAAGAGCCTACCAAAGGACCGAGTCCCTAGGAAGGATGATAGCGGTAATGGTCGGTCTTCCCTCACTTTGCATTCATATCCACCATTTTACTTGGACTAGTTAGGGCGGTTTTGGACATGGGACGACCCTCTTGGCTCATCGCCAAAGGGGGCGGGGTCTCACTTACCTACAGTGTCGACTAACACCGTGGTTCATCACCTTCCATCCCGCCGATCGTCCCGTAGTACGTTTTTAGAAAGTTAGGAGGACCTAGGTAAGTTACCAACGTTTTTGTTGCTTTATCGTCACACTATTAGGGTTTAGTTCATCTTGGTTTGTGTTATTAGCTAGGGAACGTTGTCACTTGCCTTGAGTCCTTAACCGGTGATTCGTTCACCGCTTTGTGGAGGGAAGCGGTATTTGTTTTCTTTTGGGTGCAACCAATTATTTGTTTGTTTGTATGTTTGTATGTTTGTTTGTTTATGTGTTTTGTGTCCGGTTGCATCCACAGGTTTGTCGCAAGACCTTACTTGCCTTGCGGGGTGCACTTCTCCTCTAAGTGTACTCGCGTGAGTTGAAAGGGCGTAGGGTGCGCTAATACCCACTCGGCTAGTTTAGTAGTTAGTATGTGCTTACTCGAGGGCGAGTAAGGGTTAAGTGTGGGGGAGTTGATAAGTGTAGTTTGTAGTGCCTAATTTGCTGTATTTTGGTCCCGTTTTCCTTGTGGAATCGCTCTTTGGAGCGGTTTCTGGGCTACTCATGCTTCCTTTAGTTCGTTTTAGGTTCCCAAGACTATTCATGGAGATTTTGGAACGATTCTGACTCGTTTCATACACTTTTGGAGCCAACGAAGAGAAGGAACGATCACTTGATGCCTTGGATTCGATCCCGAGACCTTGGGACCCCTTTTCGATCCCCTTAGACTCGATCCCGAGCACCGAGAGTCGATGAGAAGCCCATGAGAAGCAAGGAGAGACCTTAATGATCATATTTGAGGCCTACAAGACCCATCATGGTCAAGATAAGAGCCATCATGGTCGGGATGAAGAGTACAAGCAAAACCAAGCTACTGGAGTGGCATCTCGGCCGAGACCACCACCATCTAGGCCGAGACCACTTCATCTCGGCCGAGACATCTTCATCTTGCCCGAGATGGAGCACCTGCAGACCCGCGTCACTTCTTTTCTTCTCCTTCATTCTTGTAACCTTATAAATACTTCCCCCTTGTTTTGTTTAAGCATCATACATTACCCTAGACTCTTTTAGGCCTCTCTTGAACATTCATAACCCTATATTAGTGTTCCTCACATTAGTTTAATCTTCCTTTAATCTTTAGTTAATCATTGTAATTAGTCTTGTGTTAAGGAGATTCTTGAAGAACTCTTCCAAGCTTGACATCGTTGGAGTTTTGTTTGGGTTTCTTATTAATTCAAGTTCCAATATTTTTCATCCTTTGCTAGTTTTGCATAATCTCTTCTCTTCTTTTCTCTTGTTCTTTGTTTATTTAATCAAGTTTGAATCTTTACTTATTGTTCATTGTTCTTGTTTGTTCTTAATGGATGTTTTGATTATTATGTTGATTTCTCTTGTTAGTCTTAGAGTTAGTTTAATAATGTGTGAGTAGACTCCTTGTGGGGTTAGTAGGGGGATTAAGTGTGGATTATGGGTGATTAGGGCTTGATTATGGGAAAAGGTGATTCCTTTGTTGCTTGTCACATATTGGGCACACCATGTGTTTGTTGTATTGCTTGTGTGGGTAGTAGTGGTCAATGCTTCTCATATTTGTACTCATCTTCTCATTGTGTATTCGATTATGTTTGTGTTTTGAGTAGCGTCTAGCATGAATGTTCAGGTCTAGTCTTTGACACGAGAGTGCGGACTTTGGCTTTGGCGCGAGAGCGCAAACCGACCCTAGTAACTAAGAGACACCTACACCCTTGATTACCCAATCATCCTACCACATTTATGAACTCGACCTAACCCTACTCTTTCCCTTATTTGATTCATCTACCTAGTTAGTCACCATTTCTCTAGTTTCATTGTTTAGTTAGTCTCTAGTTATTCCAATTAGTCTTGTTTTAGCTATATCGTTATTAGTCTAGTTCATACCTCTTCTCCAATCATAGTTTGTCAATTATCACCTCCTTTGTTTTTGTTTGTGTGACTTAGTCTCGTTTTTAGGTCGACCTAGTCTAAACTTTACAATACCGTCTCCGTGGACACGACCCGACTTACCCTTGCTACCCACTAGGATTAGTTGGTTATTTATTGTTGGTTAGGACCCACGATGAACCCTACCATCAGTAGTCGAAGTAAAAAGGGGAATATGGTTGCAAAAAGAGGGAAGACCGATCATTACCGCTATCATCCTTCCTAGGGACTCGGTCCTTTGGTAGGCTCTTCACGGTAACGATCAGAAAAGGGCTTATTTTTGAGAGGGTGAGAATATTTTTGTGAGACGATTTTCTTTTGGCATTTTCTCTTTTGCATTTGGCTTTTGATTTGCTATGCCACTTCATTTTCTTCTTTTGTATTTTGTTTTTGACTTGTTGTGCCTTTTCTTTTTCTTCTTTCTTTTCTTTCTTTTCTTTCTTTTCTTTCTTTCCTTCTTTCCTCGGCTTGCCTTTTTTGGATAACTTTTGTTTTGTAGGCATTTCTTGCAACCAAGTAAGAACTTAGGCAATTTGCAACTTATTTGTGGAAAATGTGTAGAAGGTAGGGAAATGGGTGAGTTGGGGAGCGTCCTTCCCTTCAAACCCACAAAAAGGTGGAGAACTTGGACTAATCAAACAATTTCAAACATGGTCACCTAAGAGACGGGACTCGGCAACCAAGGCCTTTTCACACCGTGGGTGGTCATAGTGGTGAAAATGCAAATCCCGTAGTAAATCCCTAGTAAGCTAGGTGGACTCAAGGTAAAGGACCAACGAAACTATTGATTTAAGGTCATTCTATTAGACTAAAGTCCAAGACTCGATTCACATCACTAGAAAGGGAAAGTAAACACTTGCACACTAGCCTCAAAACCGGGTTTTCGAAAACCTTTTCTACACTAGACACAAACTACACATCACAAAACAAAGACGCAACAAAAACGAAAGAAAATGAGACAAAGACAACAAAACAAAACAAAACGAAAGAAAGGAAAGCAAACACACAAGGAAAACAAACACCACTCCGAAACATCCACATAAGCAACCAAAACAACCAAAACCTTCAACAAGCTCCACCCGAGCACACATCATCACAAAATCTCCTCCAAACTCCACAAGAGACAAAGAGGAAAAGGGATAGAATGACGTTACCGGATGTCTTGAGCTTTCCGAAAATTACGGCGATCAAGTAACCTATAAGGAAATTGGGAGGCAAAACACACAATACAACAAAAATACGACACAAAAGGAAAAGACACAAAAGAAAATCTTTTTGATTTTTATGAAATTTTTCAAATTTTTAGGGTTTTTTAAGATTTTTCGTAAAAACTACGAAAATAAAGCTAAGCTATACTACGATATCGCTCCCCCACACTTAAACCGAGCAATGTCCTCATGCTCGATCGATAGTGTGTGGAGACACTAAAAAGAAGAGAAACTACGAAAATAAAGGTAAAAATCAAAAATAAAGGTGAAGAAAAGTGAATGTGTCCGGCCGGGGTGTAGTCAAGTCACCATGGGCCGAGACAAGAAAAGATATGGATGGGGGAAGAAATAAAAAGAAAGAAAGAAAGAAAAGGAAGTGGGAGGGGAGGACTAGGTGTAAAGTCACCTAGCCCGGATTCCGCCTAAATCCGACTAAATCCCAACAAAAGAAAGTGAAATTAAAGGAAAAAGTAAAAATACTTGTAGATTTGGATTTTTGAAATGACTCTCGATATAGTCACGTCATCGAGAATCGAGAGCAATGACTACCAAGGCCCCGAGGGCCACCATGACACAAAAATGATAAGTGGAAGAGGAACATACAAAGGGAGACAAGCAATAAAAGACGGAAAATAAAGGAGAGTCGCCTTACCAAACGGTAGCAACTCCAAAGTCTCCATCGTCTCAATGTTCGATGTTGGCACATTACTTGTCTTCATCATTGTTATTCCTCTTCTTTCTCGATACGGTCGCATGGTTGAAGTATTAGGCTTGCAATGGTATAATGAGGGTGAGATTTGAGGGGAAACTCGGTGTAAAGTGAAGTGAAGATGAGATGAAGGTGTATTTATGAAGTGTAGTGGTCATATGATAGTTGCAAGGGTAAGTAGGGAGGTTGGGGGGGTACAAAGTGGTTGGGTGGGGTCAAATGACGAAGAGAAGGCAAAAGGGGGAGGCTGGAACCCATCCCGATCGAGATGGTTCCTTCTCGGTCGGGATGGTCCCTTCTCGTCGAGATGGTCCTCATCTCGGTCGGGATGGACCTCCAGAAGCTTCAGTTTCCACGCCAACTTCATCCCGGTCGAGATGACATCCTTCCCGGTCGGTATGGCACCTTTCCCGAGCCTTGGAGCCTTCTTTCAATACTAGCTCCACCCACAAGACACAGACAACGTCGGGATCCAAAATCCCGTCCCCAAAAGCTTACAAAAATCTCAAAAACCGACTTCCTCCACCAAACTCCAAGCTTCTATCATCAACTACTTCTCTCAAAACTTCATCTTCACTAAGACCTATCAAATGAACTCAATAAACACCATCAAAATCCCTCCCTCACATCGCTCAAGAAAATTCCAGATTACAAGAGTTCCACAAAACAAACAAAATCAAGAGACAAACCACACAAATACAAACACAAGAACTCTAAATAAGAGGAAAGAGGAATATACAACATGACAGTTCTTTATGAACTCCGTCAAACCGAGGATGGTGGACTCTTCCTTCTTAACCGTAGCCATCAAGGGCTCGGAGGAGCAAGTCAAACGCACGAGCCACATCATAATGAGGGCTCAAGCTACCGAGCCAAGCTATCCTCCAAAGCCTCCAAGTCGGAAGCAAGAAGTAGTCACCCAAAGACCCAAGATCATCTTTCATGTTGTCTCCGGGGTCTTCCCATCCTACAAGCCTTAATGACCTCTTCCTCGCTAAGCACCGTCTCCAACCACAAGCAAGCTTCAAGTCCTTGACACGAGGCACAAAAAGCGGTTTTGGCCTCATTTCCTTGTTGCACATCCCCATACCTTCCTCAAGTTGTGGTTCCCCATCTTCATGTCCCAAAACATCACTTGTCCCCACATCATCTTGAAGGAGAGAATTGAAACTTCTACCGGCGGTTTCAATCTCTTCCAAATCATTGCTTCGCTTACTTGCAAGGGGCTCTTGATGTTCTTCCACATTTTCGCACAAGGGCAACTTGAGTTCGTCATTTTAACCCAATGACTTCACAACTTCCACCACTTCATTCAACTCACTAACCTCTTCCAATTCTTCACCAACAATGCCTTCACCAAGGGTCATATCCTCATTCGTCTCTTCTTGGGTAGACGATTGAGGTTCTTCAAAGCAAGTCTCGCTTCTCAAAGGGGATTCATTAGCGTCTTCATCATTGGGTTGTTCCCCTTCCCCAAATGAACATCCTCATCAAGTTGTGAAGTTCGAGTTAGAAACATTAGGGTTTGAGTCGTTAAAGCATTCAATCTAGCTTTACATTCCTCTCTTTCCCTTCGGATTTCAGCCAAGATTTCATAGTCCTTTTGCAATTGGATGGCCATTTCTTGTTGGCTCTTTTGCATTCGAAGAATCGATTGATTTAACTCCAAGTTAGGCATTTGGTTGTCATTGGGGTTTTGGAGTGTTACTTGTAAACCTTGATGATGCCCAAGGGGTGGGGCATCATATTGTTGGTAGTGAGGTTGAGATGATTGGTAGTATTGTGGATTTTGGTAGGGGTGAGCAAAAATATACGATACAGTTTTATTATACGTATACGATACGGTATACGCTTCCAATTATACGAATTTCCGGATATCCGATACGAATAACCGGATATACGATACGGTTTTCCTTAAAACCGTATCGGATACGTATCGGGAAAAATAGAAACCGGATATCCGGTTTCCGATCCGGTTTTTTAAAAACAATAAAAAAAAATATGAAAAATATAATCCTAATATGAATTATACAATAAAGAATTCAAAACTCACCCATTATTTTCAAAGGTAAAAAACAAAACTATTAGTAAATTTATGATATTATGTATTGAAACGTAATATTTTGTTAGAATAATTGTACCGCAAGACATATATACCATTTTTTTGAGATTTTTTTTATGTATTTTATAATATCAATTTATATAAAACGTAACGTTGCTTAAAAATCAATTAATTAATTTAATTAAAAATGAAAATTTTATTTTAAAAAAAAATAGAAAAATAGAAAAAAAAATATAAAACCGGATACCGGATATCCGAAAACCGGATATCCGAAAAAACCGGATATCCGAAAACCGGATATCCGGAAAAAACCGGATCGGATACGGATCGGAATTTTTTTGATTTTTAAAACCGGATATCCGATACGGTTTACAAAACCGGATTGGATATCCGGTTTTGCTCACCCCTAGATTTTGGGGCTCATAATGTGGTTGAGGTAAAGGGTAATATGGTGGGTTTTGGGGATATTGGCTTCCATATGAAGAACTATGATTAAACATGGTGGGGTTAGGATGGTGAGTTGAGTAATAGCCACCATGATCATAAGATTGATGAGCATTCACTTGTTGGTAGCCATTTTTATTTCTTTGAAATTCATACCCACGAGTGTCTTGATTATCCCAAGAAGCTTGATAGTAGTAGGGAGATGTCATGTCATACCCTTGGTTCATAGAGGGAGAGGAGTAACTCATGGCGGCTTCTATAGGTGGGGAGTTTAGATCAAACCTCAAGTTTTGCTCGGAAATCGTAGCTCGTACCCGGTTGAGGACCTCTCAATCTAGCAACCGTCCGTTGATGCGGCTCTAAGTTGTAAAGAAGAAGATGGTCACCACCTCTAGGCACAAACTGTAGACTAGGAGCAAACGTGAGAAGTCTAATGCTTTTTGGGCACTAGACAAGAAGAAAATAAACTTCACACACACAAGAAGCAAAGGAACAAAAAGAAAAACACAAAAACAATGACAAAGTCAAGTAAATAGGCAAACAAGGTCTAAACTAGCACCGTCCCCGGCAACGGCGCCAAATTGATGGGAGGGATTTGCCGTGGATCCCAACCAACAAATAAAAACCAACTAATCCTAACACGTAGATAGGGTAAGTCGGGTCGAGTCCACGGGGACGGTAAAGAGGGTTTAAACCAAGTTTCACCTAAAGGCTTGACTAGGTCTCAAGGCTAAACTAAACTAGAACAATAAGAAGGGGATAAAACTATGACTATGACTAAGCTAGGTATAACAACTAAGGTTAAACGATTCAACTAACTAACGGAACAATGACTAAGATGATGAAGAAATCAAACAAGAAAAGAGTAGGGTTAGGTCGGGTTCATAAGTGTAGTAGGATAGTTGGGAGATCGATGGTGCAAGGTTCACCTAGTTACTAAGGTCGGTCCGCGCACTCTCGTCAAAGCCAATGTCCGCACTCTCATGTCAAAGACAAAACCCGAATACTCATGCAAGATATTACCCAATACACAAGGATTCAACCACAAATCAATCACACAATGAGAAGATGAAAACAAGCATGATAAGTATTTGCAACTACTACTCTAACAAGCAATTCATCAAACACATGGTATGCATAACATGTGACTAGTAACAAAGAATTCACCTTTACCCACAATCAAACCCTAATCATCCATAATAAACACTTAATCCCCCTACTAACCCCACAATAAGTCTACTCACACATAATGAAACTAACCCTAACCATAACAAGAGAAATTAGCACAAACAACAAGACATTCATAATGAAACTAGCAAGAACAAGAACAATAATCAAAGATTAAAACTTGAAAGATTAAACAAGGATTAAGAATAAAGAGAATAAGAAGATTATACCTACTAACAAGAGGATGAAAAGATAAGAGCTTGCATTAATAAGAAAAACCCAAATCAATCTCCCAAGGTTGTCAATCTTGGTTGAATCTTGAAGAATTCCCTTAATACAAGGATTAAACTAAGATTAAGGATTAACTAAAGACTAATCTACACTAATTTAAGCTAATCTAGGCTAAAGTATGTCTAGGGTTTCATAAGATAGTGTATGGTAATGTAAGGTGCTTAAACAATACATAGGGAGGGTATTTATAGGGTTAAAAGAGCAAAGGAGAAGAAAAGATGTGACGCGGGGCTGCAGGTGGCCCATCCCGGCCGAGATGAGATGGTCTCGGTCGGGAAGGGAACCATCTCGGCCGAGATGACCCTCATCTCGGTCGGGATGGACCTCCAGTGGCCTGTCTTCGCTTTGCTTCTTCATCCCGGTCGAGATAGCCATCATCTCGACCGCGATGGGTCTTGTAGGCCTCAAATATGATCTCAAGGGTCCCTACTTGCTTCTCATGGGCTTCTCATCGATTCTCGGTGCTCGGGATCGAGTCTAAGGGGCTCGGGAATGGCTCCAAATGTGTCGGAAATGAGTCGGAATCGTTCCAATTCTCCATGATTGGTCTTAGGAACCTAAAACAAACTAGAAGAAGCATAAGTAGCCTAGAAACCGCTCCCAAAGAGCGATTCCACAAGAGAAACAGGGACCAAACACAACAAATAAGCACTACAAAACACACTTATCAAAGACTAAGATCAAATTCACGAACTATTGTTCGCACAGGGGGCACTCGACCGAGTACCTAGCCCACTCGGTCGAGTGGCACCCCAAAAAGGGGGCATAAACTTTTTGAGGACCACTCGGTCGAGTCCTCTCTATGAGTCGATCGAGTGGCTCCTGGTGTATGAAAACCATGAGTCTTGCAGCGTATTTCGGGTCCCGATAAAATTCTTTTAACGACTTCGGTCGTCACGTGTCAAGTCCATCACGTGTTCGCCTTTTCAAAACCATACATCGTATCATATTTACATTGTCTAATGTATTGACGCTCCGTTATTATCGCAATTGTTGTCTATTGTCATTTGTTGTATTGTATTTCCGAGTGGTATGCCACTCGTATGTTGTAATCTATTGTCGTACCCTTTTTTCGTTGTTTGTTTTATTATACTAAAACGAACCTTGCATGCTAAAATAACTTTGACGTTAGTTTAGATGCATTAAAAGACGTAGTTAAACATAATTCATATGTTCAGTTAAAAAGCATTGTTTGCATAACATTCAACCGTTAAACTAACGTGCGTACACGAAAAGCGAACGATATCTAAGTAGAGGCCGCTAAGTGCAGGCGGGGTTGGGTGTTCTTTGTGAACTTCCCAACACGTACCCTCACCCCTTACTCAGAACCGTGGATTCCGGATGTCCGAAACCGTTGGCATACGAGAGTCATTCTGTGGACATGATATAGATCCACCCCGACGCGGCCACGCGCGGGTTTGGGGAGGCGAATGAATCTCCATATGAGATGGGTCGAATTGAAATTTAAATCGAAGTTGGAGTCGCCACCGAACTTTGTGGGAGTTCGGGCCCGCTCGAACCCACTCTATGTCGTAGTGGGCCATGCACAAAGTATGGCCCATTCCGATGTCAGAGTTTATGGGGTTCGTCCCTTTGCATTTTGATACCGATACCGACATTATCGGATACCGTGTATTGAATGACTCCCGTGCGCCAACGATTTTGGACATCCGAAAACCGAGGTTCTGGGTGAGGGTACGTGTTGGGAAGTTCACAAAGAACACCCAACCCCGCCTGCACATTAGCGGCCTCTACTAAGATATCGAATGACGTTTTAATACACGCGTTAGTAATACAATGAATGATATGCAAACATTGTTTTGCCTAAACATGCGAATAATTGAATGGGTTGCTAAGTCGGTTTAATGGATCTAAAATTAACGTCAAAGTTGTATTTTAGCATGTGAGATTCTTTTAGTACAATAAAAGAAACAACGAAAATAAATTGCTAAAAACATGAACAAACGAGTTAGTAACGGTTTGTAAATCGAATAAAAGATATAGATACGATGCCATGCATGATTTTGCAAAGATAATTCACGTGATCGATTAAGCAGGCGTTGACCGAGGTCATGAAATTATTTATCGAGACCTGAAATATGCTGAAAAGCCCGCTGTTTTGTTAAAAAAAGGATGTTTGAAGAATTAAGACGAGATAGCTTTTTTATGTTGCGGTTTTAAGGGAATCACGCGACCCGCGCGAGAAAGGCGCGACTCGCGCAGCCATGCGACCCGCACGAGGCACGTGCGACTCACTTGGCGGACTGTTCTCGGGATTGTTTTCAGAAAATCGACAGTTTTGTTAAATCGCATACAAATATAGCATAATTTATACTCGACTTTGATTTGCGATATTCGGTATATTCGATATTCGATTATGGAATCGATATCAAATATTCGGAATGATTTTTAGAAAAGATTTTTTGTAAATCGTTTTTAAAATCGATAATTTGATTAAGTCGAGTAAAAATATGATGCAATTTATACTCGACTTAAATATTGATACTCGTAATACTCGATGCTTGATTATAGAATCAATATCGGATATTTAGAGTGGATTTTGAAAAAAAGTTGTTTAGAAAATCGTTTTGAATGTTGTTAAGACGAGATAATTCCTCCACGTTGTAATATCGTAATTACTCGGCTTCAACGGTATTATGCTTGACATGATTTGATGATTGATTCCTTTAGATCCGATATTCGACTATAGAGTCGATATCGAATCCTTAGGGACGACTTTTTATTGAAAATAGTACGATAATATCGATATTAGGAACGAGAAAATAAAAAAAGAAAAGACATGACGACGACCCGTATAAAAAGACGGACGGACGAGAGAAAGAGAAGAAAAGGGAGAAGTCGGGATTTGTAACACCCTCAACCTACATGCTTGATTATCTCGAAAATTGACTCGTAGTAGCGGCCTAGGCGCGGGAGCATTAAGATGTATATAGGTGAGTTATGGTGTGTATGGTTAGGGATTTGGCGAGTTTTGCTCTCGGGTTTGTATATGGTTTGCCTAAAATTGCCTAGAATTTCGGGTTGTGAATGGTCGGGAATCCTATAGGATTTCTAGAGGGAAGATCGGAATATAATATGCCTAGTATTGCTGGAATTCCGGGTTGTAATTTTGATGATGTGTGTTGATGTTGTAATTGATGTCAAGAATTGTGTCTCAATTGTGTGTGCAAGGGTGGGGTATTTATAGGATGAAAATACCGACTTGGGATAGGAGATTGATATCTTGCAAAGGAAGAAAACAACCGTTTGAGATGAAGTGGGATTCCGTCTTTGGATAGGAAAAGGTTACTTGCATGGGAAGAAACACCCGGTTTAGATGGAGTAGGATTCCGACTTTGGATAGGAAAGGATTCCTACTTTGTAGCTGATATTTGTGTAGTATTTGACTTCGAGTCAGATTTTTGAAGTGGCGTGACAGATTTTTATGTCTCGGAAACGTCTTTGACCGGGGTTTGACCCGGTTGCTAAAAGACGATTTTGCCCTTGGTGTCGGTTTTGACCCAAATTAGTCTCATTTGACTGGAAACGATCCACTGAGCCTGGATTTGAGGTCTGTTTTGTGAGATTTTTACTCTGCTAAAAGCTCGTGCCAACTACTATTGATTTCAAGTCCGAAAATCGAGTGTATTAATAAGTCATATTTGCGTCCGATCATCATCGGGTGTTTTTTGGAAACTGCTATTGACACCTAACGGCCAAATGTGGGTGTCTACAGAGCCCCCACTCTGACTGAGGCTTGGACAAGGCGAAAGTCAGAGTAGCTACCAGGCCAATCTAGGATTAAGACCTGACAGACTTCCAGTCGGGTCGCTTATAGTTCATTGGACTTGCGTGAAGGGCTCGCCAGCCATAAGATAGAGATATACCTGAGCTGATGATGATAACTCCGTGGGGAATTGGACTTCTCGTATAAGTCCCAGATGTGCCTATATGTGGGCCCATCCCGTGAAAAATGCCGCCTTGGGCTTTCCGCTGGGGAGACATGTGAGTTGTGCGGTCTTGAGTCATACCTGTATAAGTTACATAAAACTTTGCATGCAACACGTAGGTACAACACGACTCACGCTGGGAAAATGATTTTTTCTGCATTTTGAAATCGAAGTCCTGAAAGTAACTTATGTGCTAGGAGATAGGTTTTCAAAATTGAAATTTGACCTTGTCGAAAAGATTTTCTCAAATGGCTAAGTTTTGCAGATTTCAAAGCAAGAATTTGAAGAGAGAGGCCTACCGGCAGACTCGACTCTGGACGTGACCAGACGAGTTGACAGACACGACTGGACTCTCGAGGGGTTGGACCGTGACTCGGTAGGGGGTGGGCCACCTAAGATGACAAGACTCTTAAGTTGCGCTATTCCGTAGCCTAGGCGAGTAATAACACGGTCGTACATCGAAATAGGAAGGATGCGTTGTAGGGGAATTGCAGTAGTCTGTAATGAGACTGTTGTAGTCTAGTGCTCTTCTGGATTTTTGACTTTAGGGTACATTTCCGAAGTGGGTATCGCTTCGAGTTCTGACAGATTCTCGTCTTCGATTGAGCCGAGTACTAGGACACACTAATAGAAAGGAGGCTAGATTTGAAAGTCATTTGGAGTATGTGAGTGGATGGAGAACTTCTGCCTAGGAGAAGCCCCCAGGACGACAAAGCTAGCTGTTGAGAACATGACAGTATCGTGATCGGAATGACGACGCTTTTTTGAATGTGTGGCAATATGGGTGGTTGTGCCTCTGTTGAAAGGCTGCCAACGTATTCACGTGTAGTGAAATCAAACCAAGTCATAGTTCAGTGTTGAAAGATATATTATGGTGCCTAGTCTATTAGGGCTTTGTGTGTAACTAGCCATAGTGATGGTGTAGGCTAGGTGCATTGCCAATGATGTCTTGATCAAGGGGCCGGGATAGAATAGTTAGGATGTTGATCATGTGACTGTGAGCGTTCTCCGGGGTAGCCCCCAGAGGTGGTGTGAACTATTTGGGCATGTTCTACGTCGACTGCAAGTTGAGTTCCCGTGTTTGGGGTTGGTAACTGGTTTTGATATTTTTGGAAATGTGGAGCTAGGTCACAAGTGGCTTCGATGTTTTGACATCTGGAGCTTGATTTTGTGGAGCTAAAGCTTCGAGGGTAAGGTATTATAATGTGGTAGGAAATGGGGAAGCCGAGTAAAAATGACTCGGACTTCGATTGGGCAGGTTTGATAATGCGGGATCTAGTTTCCATGTTTGGCCCTAATGGTTAGGGGTATCCTGTGGAGCTTGAATCCTCAAAATTTTGGGCTGACTCTAGCCTAGGTCTCGGAAAGGTCTTGAGGGTTGTAATGTGGTAAGGCTAAGTGTGGTATTAGCTGACCGACTTGATTATCTCCCCCTATTGGATGGTATGAGTATCGATAATTTTGAATTGACCGTACCCCGGTCAAGGGACTTTCACTTGAGTTGACCGTTGACCACGGTCATGGGTTTTTGAATTTTTTTGGTTGACCTCTTAGCCCCGGTCTTGGGATGTTGAGAATTTTTTTGATCATGGCCAGCTCTTTTATTTCGGTCTTTTACTTTTTCCTTGGACTTTTGATTTTTTTGTCCAGCTTTTTTTTCTCTTTTTGTTGGTCAGACTAAACATAAGGTAGGGATTGGTCAGTCTTATTGGAGGGGTATTTATTGTGGGAAATGGGCTTGCCTCCCGTCTTGAACCCAAACTAGGAGACTACCTAGATTTGTCATAGGATTCGATACCGCTCCTGCTAAGGGTAATTACGTGGCTTTCTATGTCAGACATGGAACAGGTAAGGGAAAACATGGGTCTCGGTCTCCTGCAGTCATTATAGATGTGCCTATAATAGTCACGTGCGTGTGCTCACAATGTATGATGATGTTAATCATGTTCTCGGAAATATACAAGGAAAGTATATAGAAAAGCTGATTTTATTGAATTTTGAAAAGAGAACAGAATGCAAAAGACTCTGACTCTGATTTGGAAATGAGGATGTAGGGTATCCTAAACTCGAACTCAGACTTAGACTCGAATCAAATCTGGATTTTTGGATGCTTGGTTGGTATATGTTCTTTGTATGGTAAGGTCCTTGATTGAATAGAACGACAGGTGCCACGACTCGCCTAAACTCAGCTTTGCGCAAATGCAAGAGAGGGGGTCAAACTAGACGCGACCCGGGGTGACTGGAATGATTAGGATTCTCGGACCGGGATACTCGAACGTTGACCTGGACAAGGTAACGACCATGACTTGGACTCGATCATGAGGGTGAGTCCAAAAAATGGGGCGACCGTGTTTGACCGCGCCGCGTGCTCGGACCAACCGTGGTGACCTAACCCTAGGTGACTCGGGTACTCGTAGCGTAGGTACGACACGAAGAAGGCATCATAAGGACGCCGGTGCAGGATGAACGTAGGGTACCCCTTAAGGTGACCGTGGTTGACTGCTCGGGTGGAGGACAGCCCCCGAGTGAGACAAAAGACTCTGGTAGGACTCAGACGGTGTGACATCTAAGTGACTCAAAAGTGGGGTACGTGAGACACGTGTAAGACATGACCCTTAGAGCAACCGTGGTTGATCGCTCTGCTGAAAGGTAGCCCCCAAGTGGGATCGAAAATTTTGTTACGACTCGAGTGTCCGACGTGTGACCCTTAGACGTAAGGATCACGAACCTTTTGTTGTAGGGTTATGCCTTGTAAAAGGTTGACTCAGAAAAGACACCTAGACGGGCGACTTGTGAAAGGTGGGCCTCCCTTGGGAATCGGCTATGTGAGCCGAGTCCTGTTCGAGGGAAGGTCTATGTGAAATAATCACCAGACTTTAGACTCGATTGTGTAAACGGGCCATCCTTTGTAGGAGTATGTCCTACGCAGGTGGGCCTTGCCTTAGTCAAATAAGGCGGACTGGGATAGGGAGGAAACCCGCGATATAAGATCGACGGAGTTTCGACGCTAAGGACCTCGACGACTTACGACACGACCCGACACTGCTAAATACGGGAAGTCCTAAGAAGAGGAAGTTTTTGAAATAGGATTTTTTTGAAGGCCCGAAAAATTCGGGGGAGGACCCGATTTTTCGAAGAAAAAAAACGAAAAAGCGTATCGGGCCATGGGTTTGAAAGTTCGAAAATATTTTCGATTTTTGAAATGGGCAGAATACCGGCTAGAAATAGGCTATTTTGAGTAAAATCGTAAATCCTAAATTCGGTATATGTCCCGGGTTTTGAAATTGGATATTTTGAAAAGGATGCAATTTTTGAAAAATGACGGTTTTTGAAAAAGGATGTCATGTAGATCAAGTAGCATGTAGTCATGGAAGCAGTATAACGACACCATGTATGCTCTTAAACTAAGTCTCGGTCGGTCTGTAAAGGGTCTATACCAGTGTACATAGCCTATCCGAGAATCGGGGCGGACTTCCTAAGTCGAGTTGAGCTTAGAACATGCCGTAAAACCCATACGAATCTGCTATGAACACTTTTTGACATATCCAATTTGGACTACATCAATGGTATAGTGGGACATCGGTCACCAGTACCGGCCCGGGAAAATATGGGTTATGCATGAACCGTAAAACTAAAACGCGTATTGTACTAGTCAAACGATTTCTATTCGAGTCTCACCCTGAGGATGTCGACGGTAAGTCATGCATCAGTTAATCCCCAGCGGAGTCGCCAAATTGTGGACATGACATAGGTCCACCCCGACGAGGCACGCGCGAGTTTGGGGTGGCGAATGAATCTCCATATGAGAAGGGTCGAATTGAAATTTAAATCGAAGTTGAAGTCGCCACCGAACTTTGTGAGAATTCGGGCCCGCTCGAACCCACTCTATGTCGTAGTGGGCCATGCACAAAGTATGGCCCATTCTGATGTCAGAGTTTATGGGGTTCGTTCCTTTGCATTTTGATACCGATACCGACATTATCAGAAACCATGTATTGAATGACTCTCGTGCGCCAACGATTTCGGACATCCGAAAACCGAGGTTCTGAGTAAGGAGTGAGGGTACGTGTTGGGAAGTTTACGGAGAACACTCAACCCCGCCCGCACATTAGCGGCCTCTACTAAGATATCGATTGACGTTTTAATACACGCGTTAGTAATACGATGAATGATATGCAAGCATTGTTTTGCCTAAACATGCGAATAATTGAATGGATTGCAAAGTCGGTTTAATGCATCTAAAATTAACGTCAAAGTTGTGTTTTAGCATGTGAGATTCTTTTAGTACAATAAAATAAACAACGAAAATAAATTGCTAAAAATATGAACAAACGAGTTAGTAACGGTTTGTAAATCGAATAAAAGATATAGATACGATGACATGCATGATTTTGCAAAGATAATTCGCGTGATGGATTAAGCAGGCGTTGACCGAGGTCATGAAAATATTTATCGAGACCTGAAATATGCTGAAAAGCCCGCTGTTTTGTTAAAAAAAAGGATGTTTGAAGAATTAAGACGAGATAGCTTTTTTATGTTGCGGTTTTCAGGGAATCACGCGACCCGCGCGGGAAAGACGTGACTCGCGCAGCCATGCGACCCGCACGAGGCACGTGAGACTCGCTTGGCGGACTGTTCTCGGGATTGTTTTCAGAAAATCGACCGTTTTGTTAAATTGCGTACAAATATAGCATAATTTATACTCGACTTTAATTTGCGATATTCGGTATATTCGATATTCGATTATGGAATCGATATCAAATATTCGGAATGATTTTTAGAAAATATTTTTTGTAAATCGTTTTGAAAATCGATAATTTGATTAAGTCGCGTAAAAATATGATGCAATTTATACTCGACATAAATATTGATACTCGTAATATTCGATGCTTGATTATAGAATCAATATCGGATATTTAGAGTGGATTTTGAAAAAAAGTTGTTTAGAAAATCGTTTTGAATGTTGTTAAGACGAGATAATTCCTCCACGTTGTAATATCGTAATTACTCGGCTTCAACGGTATTATGCTTAACATGATTTGATGATTGATTCCTTTAGATCCGATATTCGACTATAAAATCGATATCGAATCCTTAGGGACGACTCTTTATTGAAAATAGTACGATAATATTGATATTAGGATCGAGAAAATAAAAAAGAAAAGACGTGACGACGACCCATATAAAAAAACGGACGGACGAGAGAAAGAGAAGAAAAGGGAGAAGTCGGGATTTGTAACACCCTCAACCTACATGCTTGATTATCTCGAAAACGGACTCGTAGTAGCGGCCTAGGCGCGGGAGCGTTAAGATGTATATAAGTGAGTTATGGTGTGTATGGTTAGGGATTTGGCGAGTTTTGCTCTCGAGTTTATATATGGTTTGCCTAAAATTGCCTAGAATTTCGGGTTGTAAATGGTCGGGAATCCTATAGGATTTCTAGAGGGAAGATCGGAATATAATATGCCTAGTATTGCTTGAATTCCGGGTTGTAATTTTGATGATGTGTGTTGATGTTGTAATTGATGTCGGGAATTGTGTCTCAATTGTGTGTGCAAGGGTGGGGTATTTATAGGATGAAAATACCGACTTGGGATAGGAGATTGATATCTTGCAAAGGAAGAAAACAACCGGTTGAGATGAAGTGGGATTCCGTCTTTGGATAGGAAAAGGTTACTTGCATGGGAAGAAACACCCGGTTTAGATGGAGTAGGATTCCGACTTTGGATAGGAAAGGATTCTTACTTTGTAGCTGATATTTGTGTAGTATTTGACTTCGAGTCAGATTTTTGAAGTGGCGTGACAGATTTTTACGTCTCGGAAACGTCTTTGACCGGGGTTTGACCCGGTTGCTAAGAGACGGTTTTGCCCTTGGTGTCGGTTTTGACCCAAATTAGTCTCATTTGACTGGAAACGACCCATTGGGCCTGGATTTGAGGTCTGTTTTGTGTGATTTTTACTCCGCTAAAAGTTCCTGCCAACTACTATTGATTCTGAGTCCGAAAATCGAGTGTATTAAGTCATGTTTGCATCCGATCATCATCGGGTGTTTTTTGGAAATTGCTATAGACACCTAACTGCCAAATGTGGGTGTCTACACATTCAATACACGATTTCCGATAACGTCGGTATCGGTATCGCAATGCAAAGGGACGAACCTTATAAACTCTGAATTCAGACTGGCCCGTACTCTGTGCACGGCCCACTAAGATATAGAGTGGGTTCGAACGGGCCCGAACTCCCACGAAGTTCGGTGGCGACTTCATTTAGATTTAAATTTCAATCTGAGATCCATCTCACATGAGATTCATTCGCCGCCCCAAACCCGCGCGTGGCCGCGTCGGGGTGGACCTATGTCATGTGTCCACAATTTGGCGACTCCGCTAGGGATAACTGATGCGTGACTTACCATCGGCATCCTCAGGGTGAGACTCGAGTAGAAATCGTTCGATTAGTACAATACGCGTTTTAGTTTTACGGTTTAGGCATAGCCTCATCTTTTCCCAGGCCGGTACTGGTGACCGATGTCCCACTATACCGTGATATATTCCAAATTGGTTATCTCAAGGTGTTCATAGCTAATTCGTATGGGTTTCGCGACATGTTCTAAGATCAACTCGACTTAGGAAGTCCGTCCCGATTCTCGAAAAGGCTATGCGCACTGGTATAGACCCTATCTAGACCGATCGAGACTTGGTGTAGAGCATACATGTTGTCGTCATAATGCTTACGTGACTATGTGCTGCTTGATTTCCGTGTCATTTTCAAAAACCGTCATTCCAAAAATACATCTTTTCAAAAATATTAAATTTTCAAAAATTCGGAAAGCTGCCAAAATTTATACTTAAGATTTGACTCAAAATAAGCCTATTTTCTAGCCGGCATGCTGTCCATTTCAATATTCGAATCTTTGATCCTCATTCAATTTTCGAATTTTCAAAAATTCCATTTCGGTTTTCAAAACGTCAAAATTCCATTTCGATTTTCAAATCTTCGAGATTCCATTTCGATTTTCAAATCTTCGGGATCCCGTTTTCAAATTTCAAATTTTTCGGAAATTCTTTTTTTCGATATTCAAATTTCAAAATTCCATATATTCAACTTTTCAAAAAACCGGAATGCTACTGAAATTTAGACTTACGATTTGATTCAAAATAGCCTATTTTTAGCCGGTATGCTACTCATTTCAAAATTCAAAAATTTTCGAACTTTCAAAAAACTTCGGGCCCGACGGCATTTTTGCCAATTTCAAAAGTCGGGACCGTCTTCTGATTTTCTCGGAATTCAATCCTTTTCAAAAAAAAAAACCTTCCTTATCTTAGGAAGTCAATCCCTTTCAAACCTTCCTTATTCTAGAACCTACCGTTATCCGTGTGTCGGGTCTTTCCATAATTTGTCGAAGGTCTATAGCGTCGAAACTCTGTTGATCCTACAACACGGTTTTCCTCTCTATCCCAGTCCGCCTTATTTGTTGAAGGCAAAACCAACCAACATGGGTCATACACTCGTAAATGGAAGGTTCGTCTAAACACTCGAGTCCTAACTAGAAAGTTCCACGCGATCTTTCCCTCTAGCAGGACGGTCCCCACGACCTTTCCTAAGGGAATTTCGCCCGTCTTTCAATCCGTTAATCGAGTCATCCCAATTCAAGAATCCTTTAACTTTAGGGTCTACCCTAATAACAAGGTCTATCCTTATTCAAGTCAAGTCAAGGGTCTCTAGCGTCGAAACTATGTCGATCCTACATCGCACGTTTCCTCCCTTACCCCGTCTGCCTTTCCTCGAGGCCGAGTCAACCTTTTACAAGGCATAGCCCTATAACAAAAGGTTTTTGGTCCTTACAATCTAAGGGTCACTCGTCCAACATTCGAGTCTTAGCAAAACCTTCAATCCCACTAGGGGGCTACCCTTCAGCAGAGCGATCAATCACGGTTGCTCTAATGGTCATGTCTTACACGTGTCTCACGTACCCCACTTTTGAGTCACTTAGATGTCACACCATCCGAGTCCTACCAGAGTCTTTAGTCTCACTCGGGGGCTGTCCTCCACCCGAGAAATCAACCACGGTCACCTTAGAGGGTACCCCACGTCCATCCTACACCGGCGTCCTTATGATGACTTCTTCGAGTCGTACCTATGCTACGAATACTCGAGTCACCTAGGGTTAGGTCACCACGGTTGGTCCGAGCATGCGACGCGATCAAACATGGTCGCCCCATTTTTCAGACTCGCCTTTCTGCAGCTCGAGTCTAATTCGCGGTCATTACTTTGTCTAGGACAACATTCGAATATCCCGATCCGAGAATTTTAGTCATTCTCGTCACCCCCGGGCCGTATCTAGTTCGACTCTTTCTCCTACACCTGCACAAAACCGAGCTTAGGCGAGTTCTAACACCTGTCGCTTCTTCCTATCAGGGACCCAATGAACGAGACACTACCTAACCACGACAAATCCCGCGCCGTCGAGAAAGGAGATATCCAGGGGAGTATGCTAATGCTATCTTGCTCCATTAACAATATTTTCTCGAAAATCAATACCGCCCTAGATAACCTAAGTTCCAGGGTAACCATCCTCGAAGAAGATCTTCTAAGAACCCGATCCCGTCTAGCACAACTAGAACGGGTAAGGCAGCCAATCACCCAACCGGGCCATTTAAAGGGTGAGGACTCTTATGAAACCATCTGATACCCCCAAGATGGTAAGACCGATAGAGGTAGCCCTCAAGTCACCTCTCCAAAGATCAACCAGTCAAGAGTTGGTTTTCAAAGGGCCTAATACTACCTGTAGGCCCAACAACCGACCCACCTTCAGAAAGACGTTCCAAGACATGGAACGCTGAATATTACTGCCAGTTTCACATGAGGAGGGGGCACGATACATAAAAGTGCTGGAAACTGAAACACCTCATCCAAGATTTCCTCGATGCCGGGAGGACACCCGTCATGGAAACATTATCACTTGCAAAGCCCCTCATGGACTATACAGGGTCCGACGACCGAAGCATCCAATCTATCTCCAATGCGTCCAAGAGTCCGGATTTGATTTAAGTCCGAGTCTGAGTCCGAGTCTAGGATGTACTATTTCTTTCAAATTTCGAAGTCGGAGTCAGAGTCAGCTGTATTCTATCCTCTTTTCAAATTCAATCATCTTTTCTATTCCCCATATATGCTTTCCTTATGTGTTTCCGAGAACGTGATAAACACCATCATACACTGTGAGCACATGCACGTGACTATTATAGGCAAATCTATAATGACTGCAGGAAATCTCATACCCGTGTTTTCCTTTACCTGTTCTATGTCTGACATTGAAAGCCACGTAACTACCCTTAGCAGGAGCAGTATCGAATCCTATGACAAATCTAGGTAGTCTCCTAGTTTCGGTTCTAGACGGGAGGCAAGCCCATTTCCCACAATAAACACCCCTCCAATAAGATCGACCAATCCCTATCCTAGGTGTTAGTCTGACCAAAAAAAAAAAAAAAAAAAACTGGACAAAAAATCGAAAGTCCAAGGAAAAAGCAAAGGCCAAAATGAAAGAGCTGGCCATGGAAAAAAGAACTCCAAATATCTCTCGACCAGAGTACAGTCAATCCGAATGAAGAATCCCATGACCGGGGCTAAGAGGTCAGCCGAAAAAAAGAATTCAAATACCCATGACCGTGGTCAACGAACGGTCAACTGAAGTGAAAGTCCCTTGACCGAGGTACGGTCAATTCAAAATTATCAATGCCCATACCATCAAATAGGGGAGGGACAATCAAGTCGGTCAGCTAACGCCGCATCTAGCCTTCCCACATTATAACCCTCAAGGCCTTCTCGAGACCTAGGCTAAGAGACAGCCCGGAATTTTGATGATTCAAGCTCCATAGGATACACCCTAACCATTAGGGCCAGACATGGAAACCAAATCCCACATTATCAAACATGCCCGATCAAAGTTCGAGTCATTTTTACTCGACTTCCCCATTTCCTACCGCATTACAATACCTTACCCTCGAAGCCTTAGCTTCACAAAATCGAGCTCCAGATTTTGAATCATCAAAGCCACTTAAGACCTAGCTCCATATTTCCAAAAACATCCAAACCAGTTACCATCCCCGAACACGGGAACTCAACCTGCGGTCGGCATAGAACGTGCCCAAATAGTTCACACCACCTCTGGGAGCTATCCCGGAGAACGCTCACAGTCACAGGATCAACATCCTAACTGTTCTAGCCCTTTGATCAAGACATCGCTGGGAATGCACCTAGCCTACACCATCGTTATGGCTAGTTACACACAAAGCCCTATAAATTAGGCACCATAATATATCTTTCAATTTACTGAACTACGGCTTGGTTTGATTTCACTACACGTGAATATCAACAAGGGCACACCCACCCACTTTGACACAAATTCAAAAGCACCATCATTCCGTTCACGATACTGTCTTGTTCTCAACAGCTAGCTTTGTCGTCCTGGGGGCTTCTCTTAGGCAGAAGATCTCCATCCACTAACAAAATCCAGATACTTTCAAAAATCTAGCCACCTTTCTATAGTGTGTCCTAGTACTCGGCTTGGTCAAAGACAAGAATCCATCAGGGACTCGAAGCGACACCCCACTTTGGGAATGTACCCCAAAACCAAAATTTCAAAAGAGCACTAGACTACACGTTGCTACTACTAAGTCTTGTCATGCAAAAACAGTCTCATTACAGGCTACTGCAATTCCATCCCCTATAACGGATCTTTCCCATTCCGAGGATTCAACCATGCTGCCACTCGCCTAGGCTACGGAATAACAGCAACTTAAGAGTCTTGTTTTCTTAGGTGGCTCATCCCCCTACCGAGTCACGGTCCAACCCCTCGAGAGTCCAGTCGTGTCTGTCAACTCGTTCTGTCGTGTCTAGAGTCGAGTATGTCGGTAGGCCTCTCCCTTCAAATTCTCGCTTTGAAATCTGCAAAACTTAGCCATTTGAGAAAATCCTTTTTGACAAGGTCAAATTTCAGTCTATTTAAACTGCAAATTTCTTTTCTACTCCTTTCAGTTTTGAAAACCTATCTCCTAGCACGTGAGTTGCTTTCAGAACTTCGATTTCAAAATGAAGCAAAAATCATTTTCCCCAGCGCAAGTCAGTCTATGGATGCTAATTGCATTTCCTTTTTGCTATATTTGCTATTTCTACCTATATAACTAAAATTTCAGGTATCATCTTGTGCTTCCCAAGGGAATGTCAAGTTTTTATCTGCCCAGCGTGAGTTCACCTAAGTGACGCATGCAATTTGGGATGTGTCTGCAAACGGACACACCCAGGTCTTCTTAGGCAGGCTCCCGCGTAATTCCGAATGGGGATGTGTCTGCAAATAGACACACCCAAGTCTTCTTAGGCAAGCTCCCGCGTAATCGGGATGTGTCTGCAAACGGGCACACCCAGGGCTTCTTAGGCAAGCTCCCGCGTAATCGGGATGTGTCTGCAAACGGGCACACCCAGGGCTTCTTAGGCAAGCTCCCGCGTAATTGGGATGTGTCTGCAAACAGGTACACCCAGGGCTTCTTAGGCAAGCTCCTGCGTAGTTCTAAGATGGGATGTATCTGCAAACAGATACACCCAAGGCTTCTTAGGCAAGCTCCCGCGCAGCTCCAAGATGGGATGTATCCACATACAGATACACCCAGGGCTTCAAGAAAAAGTCCCCACGGAGCTATCCCGAATAACAGAACTCAGGTATGATTTCTGTCTTATGGCTGGCGAGTCCTTTTACGCAAGTCTAATGGACTATAAACGACCCGACCGGAAGTCTGCCAGGTCTTAATCCTCGATTGGCCTGGTAGCTACTCTGACTTTCGCCTTGTCCAAGCCTCAGTCAGAGTGGGGGCTCTGTAGACACCCACATTTGGTCGCTAGGTGTCTATAACACTTTCCAAAAAACACCCGATGATGATCGGACGCGAACATGCTTAACATACTCGAATATGGGCTCAAAATAGTTAGTATTTGGCTTGGGTTTTTTACGGAGTACAAATCTCACAAAACCGACCTCAAATCCAGGCCCAGTGGGTCATTTACAATCAAATAAGACTGATTTGGGTCAAAACCGACACCAAGGGCAAAACCGTCTTTTAGCGATCGAGTCAAACTCCGGTCAAAGACAATTCCGAGACATAAAAATCAGTCACACAAATTTGGAATTCTGATTCAAAGTCAAATACCACAAAAATATCAGCTACAAAGAAGAACCAAGCAACTAAACTTTCTGTTAGAGATAAAATTTTATCTCTAAAATGACTCCTACCCGACCCAGACCCACTCGATCGAGTGGACCGGCCCACTCGATCGAGTAGGCTCGCCAAAACCGCGAAAACCGGCGTCATACCGGGCACTCGATCGAGTGTTATGCACCACTCGATCGAGTGGCTCCTTTTCCAGCCGAGACCAGATTTCTTTTCTATCTGGAACCAGAATCTATTCGTATCCAAACCGAGTGTTTCCTCCCATCTACAACCGGATTTTCCAATCCAAAACGGGTGTTTCTTCTCATCCAAAACCGGTACCTTTCCTAGCCAAAGTCGGGTACCCTCTCCTATAAATACACCCGTTTGCGAACACAACAATTAACAACCTTACAACAATCAACATCCTAGGCGATACAATCTCATACAATCTTATACGATTCAACAACAATTCACAACCAGAAAATTCAGCAATCCTATACTTTTACAACCCCAATTTTTATTCTAGAAATCCTTTAGGAAACCCGAGATCAAAAACTCGTCAAAGACCTGAGAGCAAAACTCGTCAAATCTCTTCCCAATTATACACACCATAACTCTCCTATATACATTTTAACACTCACGCGCCTAGGCCGCCACGGCGAGTCTGTTTTCGAGATAATTAAGCATGTAGGTTGAGGGTGTTACGAATCCCGCTTTCTCCTTTTCTCTCTTCCTTTTTTTTCGTCCTTCTCGTCCATCCATCTTGTGTCGTCATAGTCACGTTTTTTATTTCTTTTCCTTTTCTCGTTTCTAATATCGATATTATCGTACTATCATAAATAAAACGTTATCCCTAGGATGCGATATCGACTCTATAGTCGAATGTTGGATCCAAAGGAATCAATCAATAAACTATATTAAGCATTATCCCGTTGACCCCGAAATAATGGTCACATGGTCCGAAAAGACTAATACGACATTATAACGCAGAGGGAAACATTTCGTCTTAACTAAGCTTAAAACGGTTTACAAACATCTTTTTACAAAATTCACTCTAAATATTAGATATTGATTTTATAATCAAATATCGAATATGACGAGTATCAAAAACTGAATTGGGTGTAAATCGTATTATATTTTCACGCGATTTAAACAAAATTATCGATTTCAAGACTAAGAGCAAATTCACGAACTACTGTTCGCACAGGGGGCACTCGAACGAGTGCCTAGCCCACTCGGTCGAGTGGCACCCCAAAAACGGGGCTGAAACTTTTTTGAGGATCACTCGGTCGAGTCCCTGGTGTATTAAAACCGTGATCAAGTCCATCACTCGATCAAGCGGCTCCTGGTGTATCAAAATCGTGAGTCTTGCAGCGTATTTCTGATCAACGTATTTTATATCGTATTTTATTGTCCCCCGACAACAGTTTTTGAGCTTTTCTTCTTCCATAATTATATGTTTAATGTCGATTTCTATTAGAAAGTCGATACTGTCGGTTCTCGTGCTATTTTGCAGGTTAAGTGCAATTTCGAGCATATTTAGGAGTGATGGCCCAGATAGCCGAGACGAGGACGAAGGACGAGGAAGAAAACGAAAAGGCCGAGAAGCAAATAGCTCAATTACGAGCTCAGCAGCACCCACTCGATCGAGTGGTGTTAAGCACTCAATCGAGTGCCTATTTCCGTGATCAACCAGACTGCAGATACGGACCCACTCGATCGAGTGCACGCATGTACTCGATCGAGTGCTTCGCACTCAGGCCGCGGATTGGATTTTCATTTATTTAGAATTTTGGGCCTGCTTTGTAAGTCCAACTGATTTCTTTTAAATCAGTTGGAGGAGGATTGTCAGACACACATTTTACTTTTGACTTTTTTTTCATACTCAAACATTACGTTAGTTTCGCTTAGCATAGAAGACTACGTTCGCTTCCGTTTTTCTTCGCAAGATTCAATGTATTCCGTTCTTCCCTTTTCAAATCTCAAATTGTTCGGTATCACTACTTTAATTTTAATTTTAATTTTAATTTCAATTGACTAGTTTAATTCTTGTCTTAATTCTCTAGTTTAATTCATGTCTTAATTCGTTCTTAGTTTTCATAGTTATCTGATTTCAGTGTTGTAGTTTAATTTGATTCGCATTCATCATGTTTAATTGCAATTCATATTTCGTTAGTCTAATTACAATCATCATGAGTAGCTAATTTCTATCTAGGGTTTAAGGGGATCGATGGGTGTTAATTGGGTTATAGAAAATTGACCTGTCTCTGATCATATGAACTGTCGCCTGAATGTTGTTTTAATTCTGATTGATTAATTACTGGCCAGGATTAATTAGTTAGTATCACAATTAGGACTTTTCGCCGACCGGGTTAAGGACTAATTAGGTCACGATATTTTGGGTAGACTAGCTTAATTCTAGCGACCGCTGGTTAAGTTTAGTTCTAAAGTTTGTAGTAGTACCGACCGGACCTACACCGTAGACAGTTCGATTATTGACCTGTTAGTTGACTCCCTGACCCGATTGAAATTCATTGTGAACCTGAGACCCTAGACCTTTTTATTATTGATTTACCTTATAGCAGTTAGTTGATAGTCCACTCAAACAAACAGAAAAACAGTGACCCGTAATCTTTAGTCTAGACCTTAGAACAAGTAATTGAGTCTCGTCTCCTGGTGGTTCGACCCCTACTTCACTATCTACATTAGTCAGTGGACCTTAGGGTATTTTTGATTAGGGATACGACTACCCCTATCAAATTTTGGCGTCGTTGCCAGGGAGACGGTGTTATTTATTTACTTGTTTTGTGTTTTAGTCTCTAGATTGCTTGTCTCGAGGAACTTCAATTCCTTGAGAGCGTTTCTCACATTTTTTCTGTAGTTTCCTCGTATTCCCAGGTCCTCTCGAATTTCAGGCTACGTACCACCATTCAATCCTGAACCAGAGAGAACTCTCCGCAGGTCTAGGAAATTCTACAAGGAGATTGCTGAGACAGAAAGATCAGAATCAGTGGAACATTCGGACGACGAGCATATATCCGAAGCACTGTCCTTTGAAGAGGATAATTCCACTACTACCCCCGAGACACCGCTAGTCAAGATGCCTCCCAAACTTGCTAGCCATTTCGAGCCGGAGCAAAGTGCCCTACCGAAACCGTTGAAGAGGCCCACCGCCACTACGGGTACGTTCGAGATTCGCCCCGCCTTTATTACATTGGTGGAGCGAAATCAATTCGCTGGAGGTCCTGATGAAGACCCGACGAAGCACATGAAGCTCTTCACCGACTATTGCTCAACTATTCCACTCCCCGCGGGAGTAACACAAAAAGAGGTGATGGAGATGCTATTCATGTTCTCCCTACGCGACAACGCAAGAGACTGGATCACGGATCTAGACCGCGTTTCTGAGGGAATCATAGATTGGAACTCCCTAGCCTTAGCTTTTTATAAGCACTACTACACGCCGCAGAAGACCAACATGTTGAGGAGTTAGATTACTAACTTCCGACAGACATCTCATGAGAATATCTACGAGGCCTGGGTAAGGTTTAAAAACCTAGTCAAGGAGTGCCCACATCACGGATTCGAGGTATGGTTTTTGTGCAATCAATTCTATAATGGTTTATATGACGATTGCCGAGCTACGCTCGATTCTGCAGCTAATGGCAGGTTCCAAAACAACGTCGATGATGATAAAGCATGGAAATTGATTGAAGATATGGCTACTCATTACTCACGTTGGGGAAATCCACGAGGTAACACCCGGGGAAATAGTGGTGACTCCGAGTCATCAAATGCCATAGTTAGCCACGTAGCCGCTTTAACTAAGCGGATTGACTCCATGGAGCTTGCTAGAACCCAAAACCACCAACAACAAGGCGGTATGTACCAATTTAATGCAATGTCTGAAGTTGTTTGTGAGAACTGTGGGAATATGGGTCATTATACCCAAGAGTGTGTGAGGTTAGATACGACGAATGCATTTCAATCCATGAGACCACACCAACCCTACATGAACCAACCAGGCTATGACAAATCCTTGTTGTCCTATAGGAATCAAAACGTGCTCAGCCCACCACCACCCGGCGGTAACAAAACCGTCCCATATGTAGCACCCCATAACCGACCCTCCCAAAACCATAACAATAACCGACAATTTCAAGGAGGGCAACAAAATTGGGGTAACCAAAAAGGATGGGGTAACCAACAACAGTGGGGTAATAACCAACCTTGGGTAACCAACAAGGGTGGGGGAACCAACAACAATTCCAACCGATCCCACAAAACCAAAACCAAGCTCAAGCTCAAGCTCCAACCAACACCGAGTTTGCGGAGATTAAAGCATTGTTGATGCAAGGTATCCAAAGTCATAATAAGCTAGAAACACAAGTCAACCAGATACTTGCCCATAACAAGATGCTAGATACCCAAGTAGCACAACTTGCCGCCCAAAAGCAAGCTAGGCCACCGGGTACTCTACCTCCTCAAGGCGAACAGTCACATGAGCAAGCCAACGCGATAACGTTGAGAAGCGGAACCCATTATGAAGGTCCAAAAATGCCAGAGGAGTATGTTGTGGTTGATGAAACCGAGTTGGAGAAGCAAGAGCTAGCCGAGGAAGCGCTGAGTAGACCACGAATTGAGGCTACTCGATCGAGTAACACCACCTCACTCGATCGAGTAGACCCCCTAAAACCTGGCAGAGAGCAGTCAAGTGTACCACTCGACCGAGTCACGCCTGACTCGATCGAGTTGGAGGTCACTCGACCGAGTGGTATCAGCCCACTCAGTCGAGTAGACCCTCCATAAGTGGTCAGTAGCCCCCCCAGTGATACCACTCGACCGAGTGCATACAGGTGACTCGATCGAGTATGATGACACTCGACCGAGTCAGCCTGTACTCGATCGAGTGGAAACCGTAACGCCTACCTCATCTTCTTTTCATCCCCAGGTTCCAATTAAGGATGCTAATTCTTCTCAAGCGTCCCCGTCTCAAGCCAAGGAGCCTGCGATTCCGATCGTACTTCCATTTCCCCACCGACAGCGTAAGACAAAGCTTTATCAACAGTTCGGCAAGTTTATGGAAGTCGTTAAGAATCTGCAGGTAAGTGTTCCTTTTACTGATTTGATCACTCAAGTTCCTGCTTACGCGAAATTTATGAAAGAAATACTAACTCGTAAGCGGTCTTTTAGTGAAACTGAGACAGTTGCTTTCATAGAGGAATGCAGCGCGCTACTACAGAGTCGTACTCCGCTAAAGCTCAAGGATACAGGGAGTTTTTCTATCCCTTGTACTATAGGGACATTAGCTATCGATAAGGCCCTGTGTGACTTAGGAGCTAGCGTCAGTGTCATGCCGTATTCTATTTGTCAAAAAATTGAATATGGGTGTTTTGAAATGTACTAATATGACTCTGCAGATGGCTGATCGATCGGTCAAATATCCTTTATGTGTCTTAGAGGATGTTCCGGTCCAAGTAGGGAAATTCTTTATTCCCGTAGACTTTGTTGTCTTAGACATGGTTGAGGATGCCATAATACCTATTATCCTCGGTCGCCCTTTCCTACACACGGCAGGGGCGATCATCGATGTCAAGAATGGGAAGCTCACACTCTCCGTAGGAGATGACACCGTGACTTTTAGTCTCGATCACGCTCTTAAGAAGCCCATGATAGAAGAAACTTGCTATAGCATAGATGTCATTGATTTGGAAATAGAAAATTATATTGACGACTATCTTGGCAGGGACCCTTTGGAGAAACTGCTTACATCCGGCGATGCTGATGCCGAGAAGAGATCATAGAGCGCGGAAGTGGATGAGCTGGAACGCATGCTAAACGGAAAGGAGAGCACTATCGAGAAGGTATACAGTCTCGGGACCCCTAAAAAGAAGGTCGAGGTAAGTAAACCTGAACTAAAACCCCTTCCCTCTAATCTGAAATATGCATTCCTAGATGACAAGGGTCTAAACCCCGCAATTGTCAACGCTGCACTCTCAGATAGCCAACTTTCGGAGTTGTTAGTCATCTTACGACGACATAAGAAGGCTATTGGCTACAGTATTGATGACCTACGTTGTATTAGTCCCGAGTTTTGAATGCATCGCATTCACTTAGAGGGAGACCATAGACCATCCATTCAGGGACAACGTAGGTTGAACCCGAACATGCAGAATGTGGTTAGGAAGGAGGTTATGAAACTCCTAGATGCTGGCATTGTCTATCCCATTTCCGACTCTAAATGGGTTAGTCCAGTCCAAGTGGTCCCTAAGAAGGGAGGGACCACGGTTATCACGAACAAGAGGAATGAACTTATTTCTACTCGATTAGTGACTGGATGGAGAATGTGTATTGACTACCGTAAGCTGAACGTAGCCACTAGGAAAGACCATTTCCCACTCCCCTTCATTGACCAGATGCTAGAGCGTCTTGCTTGCCACAAGTACTTTTGTTACTTAGATGGCTACTCGGGATTTTTCCAAATCCCAATTCACCCAGCCGACCAGGAGAAAACAACTTTCACCTGTCCCTACGGCACCTTCGCATACCGAAGGATGCCTTTTGGCCTTTGTAATTCCCCGGCCACTTTTCAACGTTGTATGATGTCCATATTTTCGGACCTTATCGAGTCTGTCATGGAAGTCTTCATGGATGACTTCAGTGTATATGGCACTGATTATGATACATGTCTGCTTAATCTTTCACGGGTCTTACAACGTTGTGAGGAGACCAATTTCACTACTACAAAACATCAAATAGACAACTGATTTTTTTGCAATAGACAACTAACTTACAACAGTTGAGTAGTTTGGAGTTGTATATTGGTCTAAGTATAGACATCTGTTTTTCAACAGTTGTCTATTCATTAATAGACAACTGTTTTCTAAAATAACAGTTGTCTATTTTGCGTATAGACAACTGAGGTTTTAGAATATTAGTTGTCTATTGCTCATATAGACAACTGAGATCTTAAAACATTAGATGTCTATTAAACTGCTAACGACAAAAAAAATTCAAATAAACTATTTTGACATACCGAGAACTTTAATTTTATTAATAAGAAAAACATTTAATCCCCAATACATCCTCTCTTTTCATTTTCGCAATATACACAGAGCTAACTACGAATCTATTGTACACGGTGTAGAATATACACAAGTGATCAACTTTTCTCACAATTTTCGAGGAAGAGACAATGCTAAATTGAGAATAAATACAAATGGATATTTTAGTAATCAAGTAAAATCAAAATCACTCTTTGATCCTCAGTGTACTGTACCGTGATGGCAATAAGCCTTTTTGGATAGTTCCCATCTCGGACTCCATGGGTAATCCGACAATGGATTGACTTTACCGGAACTCCTCGTGCGTTGAAATGCTGCAATGTATAAAAGTGAAGAACTTAGCGGCACATGAAATTGTGCTTTTGTTGTGGTGCAAGACCCCAATTCATGGACTATGGATAAATTAGAAAGTAATTTAGTGAATATATGGGATAAATGTCACACACTCACAAAAATTGATGATATAGAGAGGAAAATAGTACCGTTTGAGATGAGTGAATTGTGGATAGTAACATCAACATTCTCAACATGGACTCCATCTTGGGACTGTTGGAGTTGGGCAGGTGTTTTTATGAATAGAGAATCAACAAACACCCTGACGTGTCAAAACGGATATGGAACTCGGGGCTGTTTATCAATTTCAGCCCTCACTGTCAAATTTGTTCCTCCGAAGAACCTTATTGCCTGCACCCGCACCCGCACCCGCACCACCAGTTAGTTATAAACACGATCAATAAAATGTATGGAGAGTCAGAAGTTAGAAGTAGTGGGACGGATACTTACTACTGGACTGTCACAAGGGCCAAGTTTATTCCCTATACTTCCTTTGATACCCTGTTTCATTCACAGCCAGACATACAGAATATGCACCATCTATGATTCATTTCTTTTTGAACTGAAATTCATTCATTCATTTGTAAAGAACAAGAATGTACCTTGTGAGGTTTACAAGGGAGATTTTGTCAATCACGCCGCTACCTTGGAATGTCATTCCATTTGTTCTGTAGAAGATTATCCTTTGTTTTTTTGCTCATCTTCTTCGGCCACGACGCTAGCCCATCTTGTGGAACAATACTTCCTTCAACCTTTTCAAACATTGTGACTAATTAGAGTTAGCAAATAGTATAACTCACCCAACCAAGTAATAGCAAACAGATGCTAAAGAAGTGCCAACTGTAAAAACCACCCTGTGCCTCTCAAATGTATCCTAAAACCCCATCATAATAACAGTAATAATAATAGTACAAAATTAATAAAATATGAAATTTAGATACATAGACCACACAATAAATCCAGGCACAACGGAAGATGTCGTAGACTAGACTAGTACCCTGGATACGTGATGCAGGCTTCGTTGAAAAAAAAAATTGCAGCAGCTGTAGCTTCCTCAGCCAATGTCGGCTTCCGAACAGCATTTCCTTCACCCGAGTCCTCTTTATTCAAGACCACCCTACGGATCCACGACTTCAGCCTCGTAATAACTGAATTCTGTAGAAGACACCACTATGGTGAGTGGAAGAAATACGATATGAAAATAAAAGAGGTGGAAGAGATTTCTTCATGCAAACGCAAACAAGTTAAAAAAAACGTACTTTCAACACTATTGGTGTTCCAACACCAGACATGGTCAAATTTCAATCAAACTTCGAAAATCTCACAGATACAACAATCAATCCAAAATCGTCTAATTTCAGCAATTCAACATCATCAATGAAAGAAAAACCTTGCACATTTCACGTTTCAACTGAATAATTGATAAGTACGAAGTAGCTCTCTTTCCTCAATTCCTTAACATAAATCTCAATTTTTAAGCTATCACACTCGAATTTATGTAACAAAACAGCAAATCTTACAATTCAGAATCCAGCAAGTACAGCAAATCACGCAAATTAGATCTGATTAACTCAAATCAACAAGGTAAAAAACAATCTAATACGGAGTAAAAATAGTAAAATCTCCACGAATTTCACTGTTAATACGAAATTCAACGAATATCCGCATCATAACTCAGATGAATCACTGAATAATCCGATCAGAAAAAGAACAAGAACTGCGAACAACAAGCGACGAACGGCTAACGGCTAACGCCTAACGACTAACGACGAGCGACTACACTACCCAGACCTGCTTGTTCTCCTAACTGAATTGTACATATTTGTACCTTCTTTTTATCCGGTCCATATTTTTTGAGGAAACAACGGTAAAGAGCTGCATCATTAATTCATCATCAAATAAAAAAAATCAAAAAAGAACAAAATACCTTAAATCAAATTCAAACCGGAGAGAGAAAGTGACGCCTGAAAACGTTTTAATGTCGACTCGTCGGAGACTCGCTGAGTCAACTCGCCCCACCTCCATTAACGAACAAGCTCAAGAACAAGAACACGAACACGAGAGAGAAGAAGAAGGAGAAGAAGAAGATGTATCGGAGTTAGAAGAAGTAGCCGAAATGGAGAAGAAATTGAAAGAGTATAAATTTACTCTACCTCAACACATGCTGATTGTGCTGCAAATTGGATGTGTTTCGACTGCGTATGCGTAGTGATTAGGGTTTATTAAGTAGAAGATATATTCACTGAGTCGAGTCGCAATTGAATCAGTGATTTGCGAAGTGATAGAGTGATGGTGAAGCTGGGATTTTGAAATTAGGGTGGGGAATGTGTTATGTAGAATTTTGTTAGAAGCTGATACTTAGATTTAGGGTTTTTCTCAACTGATGATAGAAGCTCATTTCTTATTTTGTTACTTGAAGCTGTTATTAGAATTGGGGATCTGGAAAAAAATTAGGGATCTGGAAACAAATTAGGGTTAGAGGATGTGCTGGTTGTTCATGCGATGCTGCTTGGAGTAAGTTGAGCGGGAGTTTATTTGGCGATGATTGCTCGAAAAACTAAACGCATTTCAAGATCGAGACAGCTCGTTTGTTCCGATTAAATTTTGAACTCGACTCGATTAAATTTTGGGTCGATAAATTAATGAATTAAGTCGAGTAATTATTGGGTCGATAAGTACGATAATTAAGTTGAGTAATTATTGGGTCGATAAGTACGATAATTAAGTCGAGTAATTATGTATCATAAACTGATACTGATACGAGACAGCTCGTGAATGATTTGAACTTGACTCGATGAAATTTTGGGTCGATAATTTAATAACGAGTCGAGTCGAGTAATTGTTGGTCGATAAGTACGATAACTTAATGAGGAATTTAGGATCATGGTGATAATATACTACTTATTATTAATCAGTGATAATAATCAATTTTTAATCCCTACGCAAATCAAACACCGCAATTTAGTCCATAATCTTCGACTAAACTCCTTGATTAATGCTAATTACGCTAATTAATTAAATTAATCAAACAATTTAGAAATCTTACATCAACAACATAGCTCCTCTGTCGTTCTTCGTCCAATCCGAGAAATTCTAACGTTCGCAATCCACTATCGGCCAACGTTAATTACTACAAACATAAAAAACAAACAAAAATCGTAAAAAATCAAATGAAACGGAAAAAACTCGACATCAAATGAAACGGAGGAACGGAATGATGGAAATCGGAAGGTACCTTTACAGGAAGTGATATGAGTTGAATTACACTTATTATTAGATTACTTAAAAAAATATTTGAGAAAGTGAAATGGGTTGGGTAGTAACAACCAAATTTTAGTGGTCCTGAAAATTAGAATAGACAACTGAGTTTTATAAAAACAGTTGTCTAATATATAGACAACTGTTTATATAAAGTTCAGTTGTCTATAAGCCTATAAAGACAACTGTTTATAAAAAAAAACAGTTGCCTATATATTATACATCGGTTGTTAAGAATATCTGATGTCTATTAGGAGTTGTCTATTTAATGTTTTGTAGTAGTGTTTGGTCTTAAACTGGGAGAAATGTCACTTCATGGTGACCGAGGGAGTCGTTTTGGGTCATTTAGTGTCCGAACGCGGCATCCAAGTGGATAAAGCGAAAGTCGAGGTGGTTGAGCAATTACCATTGATAGGGGTAGTCGTATCCCTAATCAAAGATACCCTAAGGTCCACTAACTAATGTAGATAGTGAAGTAGGGGTCGAACCACCAGGAGACGGGACTCAATTACCTGCTCTAAGGTCTAGACTAAAGATTGCGGGTCACTGTTTTTCGGTTTGTTTGAGTGGACTGACAACTAATTGCTATAAGGTAAATCAATAATAAAAAGGTCTAGGGTCTCAGGTTCACAATGAATGTCAATCGGGTCAGGGAGTCAATTAACAGGTCAATAATCGAACTGTCTAAGGTGTAGGTCCGGTCGGTACTACTACAAACTTTAGAACTAAACTTAACCTGCGGTCGCTAGAATTAAGCTAGTCTACCCAAAATATCGTGACCTAATTAGTCCTTAACCCGGTCGGCGAAAAGTCCTAATTGTGATACTAACTAATTAATCCTGGCCAGTAATTAATCAATCAGAATTAAAAACAATATTCAGGCGACAGTTCATATAATCAGAGACCGGTCAATTTTCTATAACCTAATTAACACCCATCGATCCCCTTAAACCCTAGATAAAAATTAGCTACTCATGATAATTATAATTAAATTAACAAAATACGAATTGCAATTAAACATGATGAATGCGGATTAAATTAAACTACGAGACTGAAATCAGATAACTATGAAAACTAAGAACGAATTAAGACAAGAATTGAACTAGGGAATTAAGACAAGAATTAAACTAGAGAATTGAAATTAGAATAAGAATTAAAATTAAAGTAGCGATACCAAACAATTTGAGATCTGAAAAAGGAAGAACGGAATACGATGAATCTCGCGAAGAACGAACGTGACTTTTTGCCCTAAGCTAATGTACGTAAAGTCTAGAAAAAAATAGAAAAAGTGATAAGCCAAAAGTAGTCTGACAATCCTCCTCCAACTGATTTAAAAGAAATCAGTTGGACTTACAAAACAGGCCCATAATTCTAATTAAAAGAAAATCCAATCCGCGGCCTGAAAGCAAGGCACTCGATCGAGTACATGCGTGCACTCGATCGAGTGGATCCGTATCTGCAGTCTGGTTGATCACGGAATTAGGCACTCGATCGAGTGCTTAGCACCACTCGATCGAGTCGGTGCTGCTGGGCTCGTAATTGAGCTATTCCTTTGCTTCTCGGCTTTTTCGTTTTCTTCCTCCTCTTCCGTCCTCGTCTCGGCTATCCGGGTTATTATTCCAAAATATGCTCAAAATTGCACTTAACCTACAAAATAGCACGAGGACCGACAGTATCGACTTTCTAATAGAAATCGACATCAAACATATAATTATGGAAGAAGAAGAAGAAAAGCTCAAAAACGGTTGTCGGGGGATAATAAAATACGATATAAATTGCGTTGATCAAACCCCCCCAAACCAAACATTTGCTTGTCCTCAAGCAAACAACTAATATATATAAACGAGGACAAGTGATGTGAAACACGACTCAGAGCTGAATTACAATCATTCTCCTAAAATCGACTAAAACCGACGAGAAAACCCGTAATGCTCGAGAATGCAACGAGATCAATAATCATGCATGCCATAATCAAACAATTGCCTGCCAAACTTTCAATCTTGCAAGACCAATAATGTCGGACTTCCTTACGGTTGTTGCTCGACACTCATAAGTACGGGTAAGTATATGTGTGAAGATAGGAAAGAATAAAGACACTCACTCGACTTATGAAATATGCATGCAATCGAATATGAAATCAATCTCCTCAATTAAATACGTGTTCCACCAATCAGGACCATAGTACATGCCAAGGACTTACAAAAGGGTGGCTTATATGTGAGGGAATAAAATGGATTGTGCCTAAAGCACGTATGGAAATGTGGGGCTAGGACCACTAGTCGCAGCTACACAATAAAAACTATCCATCCAAAAACCTCAACTATGAATTCTGACCACTAACTAGAGATAAAACTCAAAAGAGCATAAGAGGGAATTTTGTCATCCTCCTAATTATAATTCAATTCTAGTTACAAAATCTCGACCGTTCCCCGAAACATTATAAGAAGCATATATGTTTTTTTTTTTCTTTTCTTTTTCTTCTTTTTCTAATTCCATTTTTTTTTTCATTTTCTTTCTTTCTTTCTTTTTCATGCTTCTATATTTTTTTCCAATTCAGACAAGGGGAAGGCGAATACAGAGTCACATTGCGACTGTCCTGGTAAGGTAGGCTGTTCTGGGTTGTAGCTAATCGATATAAATATCATGAAAACTGGCTTACAACAGCTGAAACGGGCTAAACAGAGGAAAAATAACCTAAATCTACAAGGTAGTAAAAATGGGTCATTTTGGCTATGTGGAGCTCGTCAAAAACAGAAATGCCTTTCCTCATGTACCTCTCCTCAAACCAAACACGTATTCAATATCAAGAGACAGACGTCATATTTATGCAAATATATGTTACACATCCCATAAGGAGGAACCACTCAATTCCTAAATATGAATGAGACCAGTTATAGATGTTACTGGCCTAGGAAGCTCTAATTCCTTAGAATTTTTGTGGTTTGCCGACAAAATGGTCAGATTTACTCATTTGGCAATTAACGGTTCAATAGGCAATCATATCAAAATCATCTCATCTCAAGTATTACATGCATTCAGGTACGAATTTAGCTGTCAATTAGGAGAGGTCATGTAAAATGCAATGTCATCATCGCCGTTTTGCATGTTTCACAACAGATACAAGACAGACACAAAGCACACAAAAATAAAATCTTTTTGGATTTTTCTGATTTTTGCAAAAAAAATTTGGATTTTTAAAATTTTTGAAAGCACACAAAAACACACAAATTCTCCCCCAAACCTAAATGTCACAGTGTCCTCAATGTGACTCTACAGCGTAAATGACAAACAAATCCACAGTCAATCCTAAGGACAACTCGACCTAAGGGGAAGAAAAAAAATCTAAGAAAGCAGTAAAAACAGAAATAAAAAGGAAAGAAGGTACCGTATATACAATGGTAGCTCCCCCAAACCGGCTAATCAGCCATCTCATCGTCTCCACCGGTCCCAGATGGACCGGCTCCAGTATCGCCCTGGCCTGAGCCGCTAGCACCACCTTGCGGACCCGACTGTCGCAAGCCTCTCAACCACTGTGCTCCTAAGCCGCCGTAGGTGTGCCCGTAGTCCGGACCCCAAGCAGCTGGATCAACCCCATAATCGTGGAAAATACCACTAGTATCTCCCGGACCTCTCAAGTGGGACGGGTGCTGAGGCGCCGAGATGCCTTGAGTAAGCATGTACTCGTGGATCTCGCGGTTGACAATGCTCTGATTAATCCCCTCGTGTACCCGTCTCTGGTGCTCATAAACTGGATCATACATAAATGGATACGGGTGCAGAAACTCGGCACCCGGAGTCTGGAACGGGAAGGTCGGGGTGTGTGTGTGTGGCCCTGGGGGGCTCGGTCTCATCGGGTACGGTCTCTACACGAACCCTACGTCGAGGGGGTTGGGCACCCTCCTCGAAAATGAAGAGCTCCTCGGGAATGAGGTAGCTCGGTGGGTCAGGTGTGTCCTCGCCTGCGGGAGTGGGTGGTAATGCAAGTAGTGAGGTAGGATTGTCCCTTTGACAACCGGGATTTTCATCCAAACCTTGTCTCGGACGCGCCACAAAAATTTCGGGGGATTGCCCCGAATCCACTTCAAAGTGGAGAAGAGGTAGCCACGGTCCAGCAAAGGGACGCGGTCGGTGAGACTCTCAAAAGTGACTGACTCCCCAAAACCCCTAATATAGCGCTTTGCTAGCGCGGTGACGATGGCTCCACAACCGATCGGGCCAGATCCACTGATCTGGCGCTGGATTCCGACACAGATCATACCCGGTGCACTAAACGCCTTCAGGGATTGCCTAAAGAGGTTTAGGTAGTGTCCTAGAATAGCTTCAAAAATTGCATGGGTATAGGTAGTGCCTAAAGGGGTTTAGGTAGTGCAAGAGCCACTCGATCGAGTGAACCCTTGGAAACTGGGCAGTAGCAGCTCCGTAAGTGCACTCGACCGAGTGCAAGGGCCACTCGGTCGAGTCACCACTGCACCTGCTACTTCTCGCCTTATTTTCCATTAAATAGCTTCAAAATCCTGAAATTAAATCAATTAAACCGTAAAATTCCCTCGTCCTCACTCGATAAATAATACTAACTCCCAATTAAAGCTACCAAGCTAAAAATAAAAATAAAATAAAAATAAAATAAAATAAAAAAAATGCGGAAAGGGAAATTACAAATTTATACAAGTGGTGCCGGGTTGCCTCCCGGTTAGCGCTGGTTTTTACGGTCCCGCTCGACCGGTTTACCTCAATTTGATTAGGTGGAATCGAGAGTGTCGTTGAGGTCCATGGCCTCTATGACACCGACGTATGCACCTTCGTGATAGAGCTTGAGGCGTTGACCGTTCACCTTGAATATTTCGCCTTTGTCGGTAGTGAGTGTAACCGACCCGAATTTATTCACTTCAGTCACCGTGAACGGTCCAGACCATCGGGATTTAAGTTTCCCGGGAAAGAGTCTAAGTCGGGAATTAAATAAAAGTACCTTATCGCCGACATGGAACTCTCGGGGGATAATGCGCTTATCATGCCATCTTTTAGTTCGCTCCTTATAAATTCTCGCGTTGTCATAAGCATGGAGACGGAATTCATCTAGTTCGTTCAATTGCATGAGGCGCTTCTCTCCGGCTAGCTTCGGATCGAGATTGAGCTCCTTTAAGGCCCACATAGCCTTAAACTCGAGCTCGACGGGTAGATGGCAAGCCTTGCCATAAACAAGCCTATACGGGGATGTCCCGATAGGAGTCTTGAATGCGGTCCGGTAAGCCCAAAGAGAATCGTCGAGCTTCGAACTCCAATCTTTTCTCGAAGTATGGACAACCTTCTCGAGAATAGACTTGATCTCACGGTTCGAGATCTCGACTTGTCCACTAGTTTGTGGATGGTAGGCTAGCCCAGTACGGTGGTGAACACCGTATTTCTTCAGTAGCTTAGTGGGACCCCATCACTAATAACAGCCCGTGGGACCCCAAAACGCGGAAATATTGTCTTCTTAAAGAGCCGGATCACCACGTTAGCATCGTTAGTAGGTGAAGCGATGGCTTCCACCCACTTAGAAACATAGTCTACGGCGACCAAAATATACCGATTCCCATAAGAAGAAGGGAATGTTCCTTGGTAATCTATACCCCAAACATCAAATAGTTCTACTTCAAGAATCCCGGTTTGAGGCATTTCGTGTCGCCGAGAAATATTTCCCGTTCGTTGGCATGCATCGCAAGAACGGATAAAAGTGGTGGCATCTCTGAGAATAGTGGGCCAATAGAAACCCGATTGCATTACCTTCGCGAATGTCTTCGAAGGACCATGATGTCCACCATAAGGAGAGGAATGACACCTAGTGAGGATAGAATGTACCTCACTCTCGGGAATACACCTCCTGAATAAGCCATCTGAACATTCTCGGAAGAGATACGGGTCGTCCAAAAAATACCTCTTCACATCATGTAGAAATCGCTTCTTCTGCTGATACTGAAGGTCGGGAGGTAGAGTACCTCCAACTAGGAAGTTGGCATAATCAGCAAACCATGGAGTGTCCATGGTAATAGCGAGCAAATGGTCATCGGGGAATGAATCGTCAATTGGAGCGAGATCCTCACCATCATATCTTAGCCGGGATAGGTGATCGGCTACGACATTCTCGGCCCCGGACTTATCACGGATCTCCAAGTCAAACTTCTGCAATAATAGGATCCATCTAATAAGTCTCGGTTTGGCCTCCTTCTTCGCTAGAAGGTACTTCAAGGCTGCATGATCTGTATACACTATCACCTTCGAGCCAATGAGATAGGCCCGAAACTTGTCTAGAGCATAGATGATGGCCAATAACTCCTTCTCCGTGGTAGCATAATTGATCTGCGCCATATCTAACGTCCGACTAGCATATTAGATCGCATGTAAAGCCTTGTCTTTCCTTTGCACGAGCACGGCTCCTACAGCGTAATCGCTAGCATCGCACATAACCTCGAAAGGCAAATCCCAATCGGGAGCTCGGATAATAGGTGCGGAAACGAGAGCCTGCTTAATCCTGTCAAAAGCTCGAGCACACTCGTCAGTAAAAACGAACGGGGCATCTTTGAGGAGCAGCTGAGTCAGAGGCTTGGCAATCTTGGAGAAATCTTGGATGAAACGGCGGTAAAAACCCGTGTGACCAAGAAAACTCCGCACACCCTTAACATTAACGGGGTATGGTAATTGCTCAATCACCTCGACTTTCGCTTTATCCACTTGGATGCCGCGTTCGGACACTAAATGACCCAAAACGACTCCCTCAGTCACCATGAAGTGACACTTCTCCCAGTTTAAGACCAAATTGGTCTCCTCACAACGTTGCAAGACCCGTGTAAGATTAAGTAAACATGCATCATAATCAGTGTCATATACACTGAAATCATCCATGATGACTTCCATGACAGACTCGATAAGGTCCGAAAATATGGACATCATACAACGTTGGAAAGTGGCCGGGGCATTACAAAGGCCAAAAGGCATCCTTCGGTATGCGAAGGTGCCGTAGGGACAGGTGAAAGTTGTTTTCTCCTGGTCGTCTGGGTGAATTGGGATTTGGAAAAATCCCGAGTAGCCATCTAAGTAGCAGAAGTACTTATGGAAAGCAAGACGCTCTAGCATCTGGTCAATGAAGGGGAGTGGGAAATGGTCTTTCCTAGTAGCTACATTCAGCTTACGGTAGTCAATACACATTCTCCATCCAGTCACTAATCGAGTAGAAATAAGTTCATTCCTCTCGTTCGTGATAACCGTGGTCCCTCCCTTCTTAGGGACCACTTGGACTAGACTAACCCATTTAGAGTCGGAAATGGGATAGACAATGCCAGCATCTAGGAGTTTCATAACCTCCTTCTTAACCACATCTTGCATGTTCGGGTTCAACCTACGTTGTCCCTGAATGGATGGTCTATGGTCTCCCTCTAAGTGAATGCGATGCATGCAAAACTCGGGACTAATACCACGTAGGTCATCAATACTGTACCCAATAGCCTTCTTATGTCGTCGTAAAATGACTAACAACTCCGAAAGTTGGCTATCTGTGAGTGCAGCGTTGACAATTACGGGGTTAGACCCTTATCATCTAGAAATGCATATTTCAAATTAGAGGGGAGGGGTTTTAGTTCAGGTTTACTTACCTCGACCTCCTTTTTAGGGGTGCCGAGACTGTATACCTTCTCGATAGTGCTCTCCTTTCCATTTAGCATACGTTCCAGCTCATCCGCTTCCGCGCTCCATGATCTCTTCTCGGCATCAGCATCGCCGGATGTTAGCAATTTCTTCAAAGGGTCCCTGCCAAGATAGTCGTCAATATAATTTTCTATTTCCAAATCAATGACATCTATGCTATAGCAAGACTCCTCTATCATGGGCTTCTTAAGAGCTTGATCGAGACTAAAAGTCACGGTATCATCTCCTACGGAGAGTGTGAGCTTCCCATTCTTGACGTCGATGATCGCCCCTGCCGTGTGTAGGAAAGGGCGACCGAGGATAATGGGTATTATGGCATCCTCAGCCATGTCTAAGACAACAAAGTCTACGGGAATAAAGAATTTCCCTACTTGGACCGGGACATCCTCTAAGACACCTAAAGGATATTTGACCGATCGATCAGCCATCTGCAGAGTCATATTAGTACATTTCAAAACACCCATATTCAATTTTTGACAAATAGAATACGGCATGACACTGACGCTAGCTCCTAAGTCACACAGGGCCTTATCGATAGCTAATGTCCCTATAGTACAAGGGATAGAAAAACTCCCTGGATCCTTGAGCTTTGGCGGAGTACGACTCTGTAGTAGCGCGCTGCATTCCTCTGTGAAAGCAACTGTCTCAGTTTCACTAAAAGACCGCTTACGAGTTAGTATTTCTTTCATGAATTTCGCGTAAGCAGGAACTTGAGTGATCAAATCAGTAAAAGGATCACTTACCTGCAGATTCTTAACGACTTCCATAAACTTACCGAACTGTTGATCGAGCTTTGTCTTACGCTGTCGGTGGGGAAATGGAAGTATGATCGGAATCGCAGGCTCCTTGGCTTGAGACGGGGACGCTTGAGAAGAATTAGCATCCTTAATTGAAACCTGGGGATGAAAAGAAGCGGAGTTAGGCTTTACGTTATCCACTCGATCGAGTACAGGATGACTCGGTCGAGTGTCATCAGACTCGATCGAGTCGCCTGTAGGCACTCGGTCGAGTGGCGTCACTGGGGGTTTACTGACCCCTCTTGGAGGGTCTACTCGACCGAGTGGGCTAATAACACTCGGTCGAGTGACTTCCAACTCGATCGAGTCAGGCATGACTCGGTCGAGTGGTACACTTGACTGCTCTCTGCCAAGTATTTTGGGGTCTACTCGATCGAGTGAGGTGGTGTTACTCGATCGAGTAGCCTCAAATCGTGGCCTGCTCAACGCTTCCTCGGCTAGCTCTTGCTTCTCCAACTCGGTCTCATCAACCACAACATACTCCTCGGGCATCTTCGGACCGTCATATTGGGTTCCGCTTCTCAATGTGATCGCATTGGCTTGCTCGTGTGATTGTTCGCCTTGAGGAGGTAAAGTACCTGGTGGCCTAGCTTGCTTTTGGGCGGCAAGTTGTGCTACTTGGGTATCTAGCATCTTGTTATGGGCAAGTATCTGGTTGACTTGAGTTTCAAGCTTATTATGGCTTTGGATACCTTGCATCAACAATGCTTTAATCTCCGCAAACTCGGTGTTGGTTGGAGCTTGAGCTTGAGCTTGGTTTTGGTTTTGTGGGATCGGTTGGAATTGTTGTTGGTTCCCCCACCCTTGTTGGTTACCCCAAGATTGGTTATTACCCCACTGTTGTTGGTTACCCCATCCTTGTTGGTTACCCCAATTTTGTTGCCCTCCTTGGAATTGTTGTCGGTTATTGCTATGGCTTTGGGAGGGTCGGTTATGGGGTGCTACATATGGGACGGTTTTGTTACCGCCGGGTGGTGGTGGGTTGAGCACGTTTTGACTCCTATAGGACAACAAGGACTTGTCATAGCCCGGTTGGTTCATGTAGGGTTGGTGTGGTCTCATGGATTGAAATGCATTCGCCGTTTCTAAACTCACACACTCTTGGGTATAATGACCCATATTCCCACAGTTCTCACAAACAACCTCAGACATTGCATTAACTTGGTACATACCGCCTTGTTGTTGTTGGTTTTGGGTTCTAGCAAGCTCCATGGAGTCAATCCGCTTAGTTAAAGCGGCTACGTGGCTAACTATGGCATTTGATGACTCGGAATCACCACTATTTCCCCGGGTGTTACCTCGTGGATTTCCCCAACGTGAGTGATGAGTAGCCATATCTTCAATCAATTTCCATGCTTTATCATCATCAACGTTGTTTTGGAACCTGCCATTAGCTGCAGAATCGAGCGTAGCTCGGCAATCGTCATATAAACCATTATAGAATTGATTGCACAAAAACCATACCTCGAATCCGTGATGTGGGCACTCCTTAACTAGCTTTTTAAATCTTACCCACGCCTCGTAGATATTCTCGTGAGATGTCTGTCGGAAGTTAGTAATCTGACTCCTCAACATGTTGGTCTTCTGCGGCGTGTAGTAGTGCTTGTAAAAAGCTAAGGCTAGGGAGTTCCAGTCTGTGATTCCCTCGGTCTCTTTGTCTAGGTCCGTGATCCAATCTCTCGCGTTATCGCGTAGGGAGAACATGAATAGCATCTCCATCACCTCTTTTTGTGTAACTCCCGCGGGGAGTGGTATAGTTGAGCAATAGTCGGTGAAGAGCTTCATGTGCTTCGCCGGGTCTGATTTCGCTCCACCAACGTAATGAAAGCGGGGCGAATCTCAAATGTACCTGTAGTGGCCGTGGGCCTCTTCAATGGTTTCGGTAGGGCACTTTGCTCCGGCTCGGAATGGCTAGCAAGTTTGGGAGGCATCTTGACTTGCGGTGTCTCGGGGGCAGTAGTGGAATTATCCTCTTCAAAGGACAGTGCTTCGGATATATGCTCGTCGTCCGAATGTTCCACTGATTCTGATCTTTCTGTCTCAGCAATCTCCTTGTAGAATTTCCTAGACCTGCGGAGAGTTCTCTCTGGTTCAGGATCGAATGGTGGTACGTATCCTGAAATTCGAGAGGACCTAGGCATACGAGGAAACTACAAAAAAAATGTGAGAAACGGTCTCAAGGAACTGAAGTTCCTCGAGAAAAGAAATCTAAAGACTAAAACACAAAACAAGCAAATAAATAACACCGTCTCCCCGGCAACGGCGCCAAAATTTGATAGGGGTAGTCGTATCCCTAATCACAGATACCCTAAGGTCCACTAACTAATGTAGATAGTGAAGTAGGGGTCGAACCACCAGGAGACGGGACTCAATTACTTGCTCTAAGGTCTAGACTAAAGATTGCGGGTCACAGTTTTTCGGTTAGTTTGAGTGGACTGACAACTAATTGCTATAAGGTAAATCAATAATAAAAAGGTCTAGGGTCTCAGGTTCACAATGAATGTCAATCGGGTCAGGGAGTCAATTAACAGGTCAATAATCGAACTGTCTAAGGTGTAGGTCCGGTCGGTACTACTACAAACTTTAGAACTAAACTTAACCTGCGGTCGCTAGAATTAAGCTAGTCTACCCAAAATATCGTGACCTAATTAGTCCTTAACCCGGTCGGCGAAAAGTCCTAATTGTGATACTAACTAATTAATCCTGGCCAGTAATTAATCAATCAGAATTAAAAACAATATTCAGGCGACAGTTCATATAATCAGAGACAGGTCAATTTTCTATAACCCAATTAACACCCATCGATCCCCTTAAACCCTAGATAAAAATTAGCTACTCATGATAATTATAATTAAATTAACAAAATACGAATTGTAATTAAACATGATGAATGCGGATTAAATTAAACTACGAGACTGAAATCAGATAACTATGAAAACTAAGAACGAATTAAGACAAGAATTAAACTAGAGAATTGAAATTAGAATAAGAATTAAAATTAAAGTAGCGATACCGAACAATTTGAGATCTGAAAAAGGAAGAACGGAATACGATGAATCTCGCGAAGAACGAACGTGACTTTTTGCTCTAAGCTAATGTACGTAAAGTCTAGAAAAAAATAGAAAAAGTGATAAGCCAAAAGTAGTCTGACAATCCTCCTCCTACTGATTTAAAAGAAATCAGTTGGACTTACAAAACAGGCCCATAATTCTAATTAAAAGAAAATCCAATCCGCGGCCTGAAAGCAAGGCACTCGATCGAGTACATGCGTGCACTTGATCGAGTGGATCCGTATCTACAGTCTGGTTGATCACGGAATTAGGCACTCGATCGAGTGCTTAGCACCACTCGATCGAGTCGGTGCTGCTGGGCTCGTAATTGAGCTATTCCTTTGCTTCTTGGCTTTTTCGTTTTCTTCCTCGTCTTCCGTCCTCGTCTCGGCTATCCGGGTTATTATTCCAAAATATGCTCAAAATTGCACTTAACCTACAAAATAGCACGAGGACCGACAGTATCGACTTTCTAATAGAAATCGACATCAAACATATAATTATGGAAGAAGAAAAGCTCAAAAACGGTTGTCGGGGGACAATAAATACGATATAAAATGCGTTGATCAACCATACCCCGTTAATGTTAAGGGTGTGCGGAGTTTTCTTGGTCGCGCGGGTTTTTACCGCCGTTTCATCCAAGATTTCTCCAAGATTGCCAAACCTTTGACTCAGCTGCTCCTCAAAGATGCCCCGTTCGTCTTTACTGACGAGTGTGCTCGAACTTTTGACAGGATTAAGCAGGCTCTTGTTTCCGCACCTATTATCCGAGCTCCCAATTGGGATTTGCCTTTCGAGGTTATGTGCGATGCTAGCGATTACGCTGTAGGAGCCGTGCTCGGGCAAAGGAAAGACAAGGCTTTACATGCGATCTACTATGCTAGTCGGACGTTGGATATGGCGCAGATCAATTATGCTACCACGGAGAAGGAGTTATTGGCCATCATTTATGCTCTAGATAAGTTTCGAGCCTATCTCATTGGCTCGAAGGTGATAGTATATACGGATCACGCAGCCTTGAAGTACCTTCTAGCGAAGAAGGAGGCCAAACCGAGGCTTATCAGATGGATCTTATTATTGCAGGAGTTCGATTTGGAGATCCGTGATAAGTCCGGGGCCGAGAATATCGTAGCCGATCATCTATCCCGGCTAAGATATGATGGTGGGGATCTCGCCCCAATTGACGATTCATTCCCCAATGACCATTTGCTCGCTATTACCATGGATACTCCATGGTTTGCTGATTATGCCAACTTCCTAGTTGGAGCTACTCTACCTCCTGACCTTCAGTATCAGTAGAAGAAGCGATTTCTACATGATGTGAAGAGGTATTTTTGGGACGACCCGTATCTCTTCCGAGAATGTGCAGATGGCCTATTTAGGAGGTGTATTCCCGAGAATGAGGTACATGTTATCCTCACTAGATTCCACTCCTCCCCTTATGGTGGACATCACGGTCCTGCGAAGACCTTTGCGAAGGTAATGCAATCGGGCTTTTATTGGCCCACTATTCTCAAGGATGCCACCACCTTTATCCGTTCTTGCGACGCATGCCAACGAACGGGAAATATTTCTCGGCGACACGAAATGCCTCAAACCGGGATTCTTGAGGTAGAATTATTTGACGTTTGGGGTATAGATTATCAAGGACCGTTCCCTTCTTCTTATGGGAATCGGTATATTTTGGTCGCCGTAGATTATGTTTCGAAGTGGGTGGAAGCCATCGCTTCACCCACTAATGATGCTAACGTGGTGATCCGGCTCTTTAAGAAGACAATATTCCCGCGTTTTGGGGTCCCACAGGCTGTTATTAGTGATGGTGGTTCACATTTTCTTGAACGCCAACTCACTAAGCTATTGAAGAAATACGGTGTTCACCACCGTACCGGGCTAGCCTATCATCCACAAACTAGTGGACAAGTCGAGATCTCGAACCGTGAGATCAAGTCTATTCTCGAGAAGGTTGTCCATACTTTGAGAAAAGATTGGAGTTCGAAACTCGATGATTCTCTTTGGGCTTACCGGACCGCATTCAAGACTCCTATCGGGACATCCCCGTATAGGCTTGTTTATGGCAAGGCTTGCCATCTACCCGTAGAGCTCGAGTTTAAGGCTATGTGGGCCTTAAAGGAGCTCAATCTCGATCCGAAGCTAGCCGGAGAGAAGCGACTCATGCAATTGAACGAACTAAATGAATTTCGTCTCCATGCTTATGATAACGCGAGAATTTATAAGGAGCGGACCAAAAGATGGCATAAGCGCATTATCCCCCGAGAGTTCCATGTCGGCGATAAGGTTCTTTTATTTAATTCCCGACTTAGACTCTTTCCCGGGAAACTTAAATCCCGATGATCTGGACCGTTCACGGTGACTGAAGTAAATAAATTCGGGTCGGTTACACTCACTACCGACAAAGGCAAAATATTCAAGGTGAACGGTCAACGCCTCAAGCTCTATCACGAAGGTGCCTATGTCGGTGTCATAGAGGCCATGGACCTCAACGACACTCTCGATTCCACCTAATCAAATTGAGGTAAACCGGTCGAGCGGGACCGTAAAAACCAGCGCTAACCGGAAGGCAACCCGGCACCACTTGTATAAATTTGTAATTTCCCCTTTCCGCATTTTTTTATTTTCTATTTTTTATTTTTATTTTTAGCTTGGTAGCTCTAATTGGGAGTTAGTATTATTTATCGAGTGAGGACGAGGGAATTTTACTGTTTAATTGATTTAATTTCAGGATTTTGAAGCAATTTAATGGAAAAAGGGCGAGAAGTAGCAGGTGCAGTGGTCACTCGACCGAGTGGCCCATGCACTCGGTCGAGTGCATTGACGAAGCAGCTACTGTCCAGTTTTCAAGGGTTCACTCGATCGAGTGGCTCCTGCACTCGGTCGAGTGCCCCTGAACCGGGTTCAACCTCGATTTTTCCGTCCTCCTTTATTTGTTTCCTACTTCTTTTTTTCAAATCAGTTTTTCTAATTAAAACCCCTTCCCCTTCACTAGTCTTAAGAACCCTAACGCCCAATTCACCCAAATCACTCTTAATTCATCAAATCTTCACCAAAACTCACGATTTTTGCTTCTAATTTGCAATTAGTAGTATCTACTTGTGTTCCTTGGTGTTATTTTGTGAATTTTTCGTCCCTTCTTCCCCAGTTTCGTGATTTTCGTGCCCCCTCAAGGTATATTTCGAGTTTTTGGATTTCCTTGCTTCCTTTCTTGATTTTATAGTTTAATTTCATCCTTAGTTATATACTAATCCCATTGCATGCTTGATTTTGTGTTGATTTCACCACTTTGTGCTCAAAATTTGATTTTTGTGTATACGGGCTGATTTTAGCCGAAATTTTGGTATTTTTTGTGGGATTTTTATGTAATTTTGTTTTGTTATTATGCTATAGTCATGGCAGGAAGAAGGAATCCACCCTGAAACAACAACAGGAACAGGAATGCAAGGCAGCCTGCTGTTCATCCTGTACCAGGCTATGAAGAAATTGTTTGCAGGGACGAGGCCTAGAGAGCTCGTTTAGTTACCTTGATACCTAGGACGATGGAGGCTACCCGGTGCTGCTCGTCGCAATTCGCAATCGAGCTCGGTTTGAACGAGCAACTATTGCACCTCTTGTCCATGACCGGATTCGGTGGCTTATGGACACTACGTGAGTTATCTTACCGAGTACTCACTTTAGAATTCTTAAGTTCATTTGAATTTGATAGACAAGAGAGCATGATATCTTTTCGGTTGAACAATGAGGAGCAATCCATCTATCTTAGTGAATTGTCCGAGTGTTTAAGGCGTACCTCTGACCAGGCTAAAGACATCCTAGACATACCCGAGAGTTCGAAAGCACCTTCCTACTTTGAGTTATTTGCGGGTCGTAGAGCAACTGTCACCGCTATGGCACTCGATGCCATCCCACACCCTACTATCCGCCTCTTCTTGCGGATTTTGAGGCATGTGGTTTTTCCACGCTCCGACATGATTAAACTTCACTCATTGGAGGTGTTGATTTTAGGACACTACCTAAACCCCTTTAGGCGATCCCTGAAGGCGTTTAGTGCACCGGGTATGATCTGTGTCGGAATCGAGCGCCAGATCCATGGATCTGGGCCGCTCGGTTGTGGAGCCATTGTCACCGCGCTAGCAAAGCGCTATATTATGGGTTTTGGGGATGCAGTCACTTTTGAGAGTCTTACCGACCGCGTCTCTTTGCTAGATCGTAGCTACCTCTTCTCCACTTTGAAGTGGATTCGGGGAAATCCCCCAAACTTTCTGTGGCGCGTCCAAGACAAGGTTTGGATGAAAATCCCGGTTGTCGAAGGGACAATCCTACCCCCACTACTTGCATTACAACCCACTCCCGAGGGTGAGAACACACCCGGCCCACTGCGCTACCTCATTCCCGAGGAGCTCTTCATTTTCGGCGAGGGCGTTCAACCCCCTCGACGTAGGGTTCGTGTAGAGACCGAACCCGTTGAGACCGAGCCCCCAGGGCCACACACACACACACCCCGACCTTCCCGTTCCAGACTCCGGGTGCCGAGTTTCCGCACCCGTATCCATTTATGTATGATCCAGTTTACGAGCACCAGCGACGGGTACACGAGGGGATTAATCAGAGCATCGTCAACCGAGAGATCCACGAGTTCATGCTTACTCAAGGAATCTCGGCGCCTCAGCACCCGTCCTACTGGAGAGGTCCGGGAGATACTAGTGGTATTTTCCACGATTATGGGGTTGATCCAGCTGCTTGGGGTCCGGACTAGGGGCACACCTACGGCAGCCTAGGAGCACAGTGGTTGAGAGACTTGCGACAGTCGGGTCAGCAGGGTGGTACTAGCGGCTCAGGCCAGGACGATACTGGAGCCGGTCCATCTGGGACCGGTGGAGACGACGAGATGGCTGATTAGCCGGTTTGGGGGAGCTACCATTGTATATACGGTACATTCTTTCCTTTTTATTTCTGTTTTTATTGTTTTCTTAGATTTTTTCTTCCCCTTAGGTCGAGTTGTCCTTAGGATTGGTTGTGGATTTGTTTGTCATATATGCTGTAGAGTCACATTGAGGACACTGTGACATTTAGGTTTGGGGGAGAATTTGTGTGTTTTTGTGTGCTTTTATTTTCTGTTGTGTGCTTTCAAAATTTTAAAAATTCAAAAAAATTGAAAAATCAGAAAAATCCAAAAAGATTTTATTTTTGTGTGCTTTGTGTCTGTCTTGTGTCTGTTGTGAAACATGCAAAACGGCGATGATGACATTGCGTTTTACATGACCTCTCCTAATTGACAGCTAAATTCGTACCTGAATGCTTGTAATACTTGAGATGAGATGATTTTGATATGATTGCCTATTGAACCGTTAATTGCCAATTGAGTAAATTTGATTATTCTGTCGGCAAACCACAAAAATTCTGAGGATTTAGAGCTTCCTAGGCCAGTAACATCTAAACTGGTCTCATTTATATTTAGGAATCGAGTGGTTTCTCCTTATGGAATGTGTAACATAAATTTGCATAAATATGACGTCTGTCTCTTGATATTGAATACGTGTTTGGTTTGAGGAGGAGGTACATGAGGAAAGGCATTTCTGTTTTTGACGAGCTCCACATAGCCAAAATGACCCATTTTTACTACCCTGTAGATTTAGGTTATTTTTCCTCTGTTTAGCCCGTTTCAGCTGTTGTAAGCCAGTTTTCATGATATTTATATCAATTAGCTACAACCCAGAATAGCCTACCTTACCAGGACAGTCGCAGTGAACTTAATTGGGAATTATTCCACTAATCGGTCATAACTTGGATTTTTACATCTTTTGGATCTTAGTGGATAATACTGTTATGTGACTTTGTATTCGCCTTCCCCTTGTCTGAATTGGAAAAAAAAATGGAAGCATGATAAAGAAAGAAAAGAAAGAAAATGGAATTGAAAAAATGAGAAAAATTCCAAGAAAAAGAAAAGAAAAATATGTATTCTTCTTGTAATTTTCGGGGAACGGTCGATAAGTTATAACTAGAATTGAACTGTAATTCAGAGGATGGCAAAATTCCCTCTTATGCTCTTTTGAGTTGTTATTTCTAGCTAGTGGCCGGAATTTATAGATGAGGTTTTTGGATGGATAGTTTTTATTGTGTAGCTGCGACTACTGGTCTTAACCCCACATTTCCATACGTGCTTTAAGCACAATCCATTTTATTCCCTCACATATAAGCCACCCTTTGTAAGTCATTGGCATGTACTATGGTCCTGATTGGTGGAACACGTATTTGATTGGGGAGATTGATTTCATATTCGATTGCATGCATATTTCATAAGTTGAGTGAGTGTCTTTATTCTTTCCTATCTTCACATATATACTTACCCGTACTTATGAGTGTCGAGCGACAACCGTAAGGAAGTCCGACATTATTGGTCTCGCAAGATTGAAAGTTTGGCAGGCAATTGTTTGATTATGGCATGATTATTGATCTCGTTGCATTCTTGAGCATTACATGTTTTCTCGTCGGTTTGAGTCGATTTTAGGAGAATAATTGTAATTCAGCTCTGAGTCGTGTTTCACATCACTTGTCCTCGTATGTATATATATTAGTTGTTTGCTTGAGGACAAGCAAGGGTTTGGTTTGGGGGAGTTTGATCAACGTATTTTATATCGTATTTTATTGTCCCCCGACAACCGTTTTTGAGCTTTTCTTCTTCCATACTTATATGTTTAATGTCGATTTCTATTAGAAAGTCGATACTGTCGGTTCTCGTGCTATTTTGCAGGTTAAGTGCAATTTCGAGCATATTTAGGAGTGATGGCCCAGATAGCCGAGACGAGGACGAAGGACGAGGAAGAAAACGAAAAAGCCGAGAAGCAAAGGAATAGCTCAATTACGAGCTCAGCAGCACCCACTCGATCGAGTGGTGCTAAGCACTCAATCGAGTGCCTATTTCCGTGATCAACCAGACTGCAGATACGGACCCACTCGATCGAGTGCACGCATGTACTCGATCGAGTGCTTCGCACTCAGGCCGCGGATTGGATTTTCATTTATTTAGAATTTTTGGTCTGCTTTGTAAGTCCAACTGATTTCTTTTAAATCAGTTGGAGGAGGATTGTCAGACACACTTTTTACTTTTGACTTTTTTTTCATACTCAAACATTACGTTAGTTTCGCTTAGCATAGAAGACTACGTTCGCTTCCGTTTTTCTTCGCAAGATTCATCGTATTCCGTTCTTCCATTTTCAGATCTCAAATTGTTCGGTATCACTACTTAATTTTAATTTTAATTTTAATTTTAATTTCAATTCTCTAGTTTAATTCTTGTCTTAATTCTCTAGTTTAATTCTTATCTTAATTCGTTCTTAGTTTTCATAGTTATCTGATTTCAGTGTTGTAGTTTAATTTGATTCGCATTCATCATGTTTAATTGCAATTCATATTTCGTTAGTCTAATTACAATCATCATGAGTAGCTAATTTCTATCTAGGGTTTAAGGGGATCGATGGGTGTTAATTGGGTTATAGAAAACTGACCTGTCTCTGATCATATGAACTGTCGCCTGAATGTTGTTTTAATTCTGAATGATTAATTACTAGCCAGGATTAATTAGTTAGTATCACAATTAGGACTTTTCGCCGACCGGGTTAAGGACTAATTAGGTCACGATATTTTGGGTAGACTAGCTTAATTCTAGCGACCGCAGGTTAAGTTTAGTTCTAAAGTTTGTAGTAGTACCGACTAGACCTACACCTTAGACAGTTGGATTATTGACCTGTTAGTTGACTCCCTGACCCGATTGACATTCATTGTGAACCTGAGACCCTAGACCTTTTTATTATTGATTTACCTTATAGCAGTTAGTTGATAGTCCACTCAAACAAACAGAAAAACAGTGACCCGTAATCTTTAGTCTAGACCTTAGAACAAGTAATTGAGTCCCGTCTCTTGGTGGTTCGACCCCTACTTCACTATCTACATTAGTCAGTGGACCTTAGGGTATTTTTGATTAGGGATACGACTACCCCTATCAATTTCGGGTCCCGATAAAATTCTTTTAACGACTTCGGTCGTCACGTGTCAAGTCCATCACGTGTTTGCTTTTTCAAAACCATACATCGTATCATATTTACTTTGTCTAATTTATTTACGCTCCGTTATTGTCGCAATTGTTGTATATTGTCATTTGTTGCATTGTATTTCCGGTGGTATTCCACTCGTATGTTGTAATCTATTGTCGTACCCTTTTTTCGTTGTTTGTTTTATTATACTAAAACGAACCTCGCATGCTAAAATAACTTTGACGTTAGTTTAGATGCATTAAACGACGTAGTTAAACATAATTCACATGTTTAGTTAAAAAGCATTGTTTGCATAACATTCAACCGTTAAACTAACACGCGTACACGAAGAACGAACGATATCTAAGTAGAGGCCGCTAAGTGCGGGCGGGGTTGAGTGTTCTTTGTGAACTTCCCAACACGTACCCTCACCCCTTACTCAGAACCGTGGATTCCGGATGTCCGAAACCGTTGGCATACGAGAGTCATTCAATACACGGTTTCCGATAACGTCGGTATTGGTATCGCAATGCAAAGGAACGAACCTTATAAACTCTGAAATCGGACTGGGCCGTACTCTGTGCACGGCCCACTAAGATATAGAGTGGGTTCGAACGGGCCCGAACTCCCACAAAGTTCGGTGGCAACTCCATTTAGATTTAAATTTCAATCCGAGATTCATCTCATCACATGAGATTCATTCGCCGCCCCAAATCCGCGCGTGGCCGCGTCGGGGTGGACCTATGTCATGTCCACACAACCATACCACGATCTCAATCTCAATTCCAGTCTCAATGCTCGTATGTCAGTTTGTGTGGGGTAAACTCAATGCTCGTCCCCATATCTCTAGCGTTAGAGATTGGTCTTTGCAAGAGGTTCAATAGGAAGCTGGTCGTGGCGGTCAACCGCTCCGGTGTGAGCACTAACTTTTTTGCGGTGTGAGAAGCTTGGCCGCCTGGGTGGGGCTGGCATTAGATTGTACTATACGACAACTCCCTCCCCCTCATCATTATGTCGCAATGCTGGTTGAGGACTAGTGGAGGGCCCGCTACCCCTAGGGCGGCGGCTGAGCGGGTCTTTTGATTTTCATTGTTGCCTAGATCCTCGAGGATCAACATAGTTGTGACTTTTTTGTTCTTTTGAGGATTGACCTATCTCAAAAAATGGCGCCAAATTATTTGGGTACCAAACAATTAGATCTAATAAAAAATAAATCTAGGACATATTCACTTCTTGATTCGATTGACTGATCTTCAGTTCTCCTAAGTGCTTGACTTCCTTGTCTGGCTAAGGCGGCTACTCCCACACAAGGAATGCACATGGCCTTGGAGGGTGCCCGAGGGGAGCCTCTGTGATGCCTAAGTAAGTCTTTTTGTCTTGATTCTTACCCCGTGGCACTGGCCTGATGTAACATCCTCATTTACCCATGAGCCGTATCAAGACATTTTCGAATAAATGAAGGTGTTGCCGTCTAGGTTTCTCGAGGTAGTAGCTCATTTCAATAGAATATGGAATGCGCAACCGGCCACATGATTTAAACATTACAACTCATTAACTATTAAAACTCTGCTTAGCCATTGGAAGTTATACAAGCTATAAAAAAAAGAATGCCTACACGTTCACTCGTGCCACGTCCAGGCTAATAATCACGTTCACCCTAATCCCATACGTGCATCTCAGCATCCAAACACATCACGATATACATAACCTTCATTATAGATTGCTCCTCAATTAAACGGAAATATCAATAGGATCGTCACAGGCCCCCAGAAAACTGGGTGACAAGATAAACATAATAAACAAGGTTATCCACGCTAAGTAAGGAATAACGACCATATCGTTCATTAAAGTAATCTTTGAGCATGCGGTAGACAATTCTAATACCAATACGCAATCACAATAATACAACCATACCACTATCTCAATCTCAATTCCAGTCTCCACCATAGTAATCACGCTAGTAACTAGGGTCCCGTATTTGTTAATGTGCACATCCCTTTAGAGGGCAACTCAAAGAACGTGAATAAATTAGAGGTTCGAGAACAACTGAACCTAGGTTACCTTCAATTTCACATGTTGGGCCCGTCAACATCAATGAGGTTGTAGCCCCCAATCTCAATCTCAATAATTCCGATACATGATAATAATGCTAAAAAATAATCTTATTTAATTAAAAAACTAGGTCAAAGGGACTCGAACTCACAACCTCCACAATACTGTCTTATCCACCAAAACCACTATACTATTCCTTGTTAAAACTATATGAAAAATATACCTATTGAGATCTTCACTGTTTGGGTCCCGGTTCATTGAACCGAAATGAACCCCTATTGGGTCGTCCCTGGATCCAACGAGTTGGGTCCCATTTTGACCGTAAATTAAGAGATTATTTCAAGTTTGGGTTAAACAAGTCGCGAGTCATAAAAAAATCATTCATGACCCTAAAAAAAAGGTTGGATGGGGTCGGTCGGGTGGAGTTTTGAAAGGTCTAATCTAAACCATAGTATTTTCTTGGATAGATAGATACTTCCTCCGTTCCAATAGGTTCTTCACACCTGCTTTTATGGACGTCGATATAACTTCTAATATATAAGATAAAATATAGGCATGTCAAATCTTGTTTAAATTGTCTAATCAAATGCGTTATAAATATCGAATTTTTATAATTTTTAGAAATATATAACTAAAGATATAGACAAAAGAAAACGTTACTGACAATTGTGAAAAAGGAAACGTAAAGAATCAAATGCAACGGTGGAGTACCATACAACGGGGGCGAGACGAGAGAGAGTTGGCGACATAAGTATAACCAGTTCCATCTTGGAACAAGGTGCTAGAAGCAACAGAAGCGAGTAGGCGAAGGAAGTGAAGAGCGGAAGCAGGAAGAAGAAAAAGGGTAGAAATGGAGAAAGAGGTGCGGTGGGTGGCGGGGTTGGAGAACTGCTTCGTCTCACTCCCACTCTCTCTCCTCCAAACCCTGGAATCAACTCACCCCAGTGGTCGCCTCCCTCCCTTCCTCCCTCTCCAGCTCCGACCCATCTCCTCCTCCTCCGATGATGGCGCCGTCCGCCACGTCTCCTGGTCGGGCTCCCCCTCCTCCTCCGCCGCCATCGAGATTGCTCAAGAATTCGGGGCCTCCATGGGTTTGGCGGATGGTATGGTTGTCCGAGTGCGAGCCCTTCCCCTTCCCAGTGTGCCCAAGGCCACCCTTGTTACCATCGAGCCTGCCACTGAAGATGACTGGGAGGTTGTTGAGCTCAATGCCCACCTTGCTGAAGCTGCTATCTTGAATCAGATCCGCGTCCTTCATCCATCCATGACCTTTCCATTATGGTTTCATGGCGGTCGCGTTGTTACTTTTACAGTCGTCTCAGTGCTGCCTCACAACACTGCAGCTGCAGGTACCCCCCCCCCCCCCCCTCTTCATAACTGTATGTGTTGATCACCCACCGCCCCGCCCCGCCAACCAGCTCTCACTTTTCTCCTTCCTCTTCTTTTAATAATGATGATATCAAAAAACAAGTATACAGCTGCACCCCCCAGAGGGCAGAGGCTACAACCTTCATCATGGCCACCGACAAACAAAACAAAACTAGCTGAAATGGTGGTTGAAATGTAAACAGATGATATTCTTATAATAAAAAAAAAGAAATTGAAAAGCTTATAAACTACGTAGCTTCTTTTCACAGTAGCTTTTTTATTTCTAAACAACCACCTACACAGTAGCTGAAATTTTGGTCGCGTGTCAAACAGAGCCCTAGTGCAACATCATCACCATTTACGGTTACAGCATCATCAATGGGTATACAAGAACAACAAGTGTAACATTCCTGATAACCGCACACATCTTAGTACCATCTTGCTTCACAAACTTTCACATCTAATTGTGGGCTATAATTGATTATTGTTATTGGAGTTTCCCATCATTCCATGCTGATTTTTTGTAGGGAGGGTTTACACAGCTAGCCTGTTTCATGAGAAGCCTTGTATTTCTGCATCTTTAAACGATTATTCTCTGTGTGTCGTTGGGGTCATAGGGGTTCATCTGCTCGGTTAGAAAGTTGTTGTGTCCATTTCATCCGGCATCTACAATAAAATATGACTTTTTTTTCATTGGATAATCAAATGAAGTTTGTGCAGTGCAGCTGGTACCTGGGACTGAAGTGGCTGTTGCGCCAAAGCGGCGGACGAAATCTGCTGACCATAGCCATGATTCGAGTTCCGGACATTTAAACAGAGTGCATTCTTTCCGAAAGGTGCTCTTGCGTGTTCAAGACCCACATAACAAGTTGATTCAGGAATGCGATTTAGGAAGTTTGACTATGGCTGTTGAGCTAACTTCAATTGCCTTAATTCATCCTGATACAGCCAGTAGTTATCAGTTTGAGTCTCTTCAAATAGTTGTCATAGTTCCAAGGCTTTCATCGATGATGAAAATTGAGAGTTCTAGAAATCAGCTATTGAAGAAGCAATTATCTTCATCTACAAAAGATCTTAAAGTTAATATTCCATCTAATAATGAGAGGGATTTTCCCTATGCAATAGTTCGTCTTGTGCTGTCAGAGTCCGTTGCCAAAGGGCATATCATGCTATGTCGAAGTCTACGTCGGTATCTGAGAGTAAGCTTTCACTCATGTATGTTAAGACTTCTTTTATACTTCATTATATTTTTATTATCTCCACAATTGAATGACACTGGAGGAGTATCTCCTTGGTCTCTTATTTTTATGATTTATGTATCCTTTTAACTTTCCTGTGGGGATTAAGTCTTTGCTTAAATCCCGAAGTAAATATTGACTTCTAAACTATGCTATTGATTTTTCTGAAGCCATTGCCTACGCCTTTGCCCTTGCATTAAGCGATACTAAGTGTCACTTGTCTTCTTCAGACTTTTCACTGACTTCAAGCCCGCAGTGGTTAAAACTTCAGTCTCTGTGAGGTTAATAGAAACGTGTGTTTTCAGCGGTGGTGCTGTACATTTTGTTTTCTTGGTACACTGATAGAATCTTTAAAATCAAGATATTATACTTTCACTGCTTGCTTATCATCTTCAGTACGCTATAAGTGCCTCCTTTTTTGGATTCACATCCTGGACCCAGAAGCCCAATATCATTAGTAATATTTGTTACACAATGAAGTCTAACTATCCATATAGATGCAGTTGTCCAGGTATTTGGATTCACCCTAAAATGAAAGGGTTTGGGCTTGGGTTTGTTTGATACTGTCGCTGGCTTGAGCTCATGCTTCGGCTTTGCCTGTTTATATGGTTACAATTCTTTTTTTCTTTTAAGAGCCAGGAAGCGGAACTTGAATTAAAGTAGCAAATGAAAATTCTCCAAGACACAGCTGAACAACCCAAACTGTGTTATAACTGGTTATTTTGGTGTGGAGATATCACTTTACAAGCCCTATTTCCTAACCTCTTTAGAATCTTCTCTCAAAATAATGCCACCCATCGAGGAATTTGTCTTATGGGAAAACAACCATCATCATTGGAATGTTTTATATTTTAGATTTCTTAATGATTCGGAGAAGCCCTTTTGTTGAGGCTTTTATTGTTACTTCTTGTGTTAGAATTCTGTAGTAGGGGTGGAAGCATGACTATATGAGATCTTTTCCTGTTAAAAATTTCTGCAATCTTTTAAAAAAGCCATCAACTCACAACTTCCTCACCACAGAGATTAAGAAGTGTGAAGCTCCCATTAAAGCTTGGTTCTTTGCTTGGGTAGTAACTAAAAGGAAAATACCTATTGAAGCTTAGCTCAAAAGGAAAACCTTTAGCCTTGTCAAGCGATGTTCTCTTTGTTGTGAACTTGTGACTGTGAAGTCTATTGATCGTCTTTGTCTCCCTTGCTCATGGGTCATATCATCATGGAATTTATTATTGTATCTTTTTGGATATATATTTTCTTCTTGGACGAGAAGAAAGAAAGAAGGTTGGGTTGCCGAATTGTGGAAGATGGTCTATTTGGCTATTTGGCGATGTACTTTGTATTTTGATGCTGCTGCCTCTTTTTATGAGAAAGTTTCTATGTTTTGTATGCTGCATATAGAACGGAGGGAGTATATTCCAACCAAGTCAAAACGTACGTTTCTATGTTTTGTACATAAGTTATCCATGAAAATTTGAAAGTGTAATTATCCATCTCTGATCATGTATGTGAGTTTTGTTTCTTCGGTGTATTTTTGTATACGATTGTCACCCCGTCTTTTTGTAAATGAGCGCCACCTCTATGATGTTATTGTACATGGATTTCACTCCTTTGGTGTCCATTAATTAATCAATAACATAGCTTATTTTTAAAAAAAATTCAATACTACGAACACTACCCCAACCCTCCAGGGTTCGACAAATTGCTATATAACTATAGTCAAATTTACGAAACCTTAACATGAAGAAGTTGCTTCCAAATGATCTAAAATGAAAGATTCCTTGCCCTCAAGGGTTGATTCTAGTTGTTAAAACATGGGTGAAACTCCCTTAGGTGGTTGACTTGGTGTTCGTGTTTTCCGTAAGGGTTTATCCAGTGAACACCTGGTAGCGGTTGCGAGTCCCTCGTCATACAAAAAAAAGAAGAAAAATGCGGTTAGAATTGCATCGAATGACCACTACATAACAATAATTGTAGGTAGTTTAGTGAGCTATTTACTTCATGTTATCTTCAACCTGAACCAAAGAATAAGAATTTTTTGGCTCCAGAAGATGTGGACATACCTTATTCCTTTTCAATCTGATATAAAGTTATTTGAAAATGTTGTTGATCATGATGCTTGAGAATTGATGGAATTGTTTTCAAAGTAGGACTTTGACTCATTTTTAAAAGCTGCTGCTTTCTAGTCTTCTGTTTATACAGTGCTGATCTGTTGGAGCATTCTCTTGTAGGGCTTTATGTGCAAAGCTATTTTGATGATGGGGAGAAAGATGATCCTTCATTTTCGGTGTCACCCTGCCAGTTTAGGATACTCCACAATAGCAAGGATCCTGGAAGTATTACCACTGATGTGCTAGATGCCAGTGATAATCTTGAGGACAAGCTCTCTAACTTGACATTGTCTAATGACATGAGTGAAACCAATTTTTCACCCCAGGAGGAGATTATCACTTCCTTGTTTTATGGAATACCTGATACTGCAGATGCAGTGACTGGTCCTCATTCCGTTATTGTAAAAGATAGATTAAAGGGTCTCATTCATGGTTGGATAGTGGCTCAGTTGCGCGCTATATCCTCAATGACTGATGTAAAACCTACCTCATTAGTTTTGGGGCCTTATACTTTTCTTAGCTTCAAGTTGATGGCTAGGGGATCTGCACCTCATGATAAACAGACGACATCAGCAGGTGACACTTCAGGAGATACAACATTGACGGTAGAATATGGAAATGAGATTTTGTATATGTTAACTCGGTCCGGTGATTCTTTACTTGGTCGAAAGTACACTGCTTATGAGCTGAAGTTTGGAGGAAATCAGCTCACCAGATTTCATGATGACCTGAAGTTATTCTGTGAAAATCTGAGTCTCGGTACTTATGTGACCTATAACACCTGCACTGATTATATATTCAACCAAACATATGCTTCAACCGTCTCATCTTTGAGTTGGATGGGAACCGCAACTTCAGATGTTGTTAATAGTAAGCACTTCGATACTTTGCTTGTATGTTATGCAATACATTACATAACTGTATACTTATATACATTGGCGGACCCTTAGTTACTCAGACACTCCAACACGGACACGTGTCAGACACGTGTCGGAGTGTCGGACACGTAACTTCAAGAAAATTAAAATACGTGGACACGGTCTATGCGACGTTTTGACGAACAAAGTGGACATGACACGTCACACTTTACAAAAGTTATGAACGTTTGGAACTATATATTTTACAAAACTGAACAAATTCACAAAAAGGAGATAAAATTCACGTGAAGATTAGGGCCTCTATGGCTAACATGTTGGATGTGTTTGTCGTGTCCAAATCTGGTGTGTCGGACACGTGTCACGTGTCGTGTCTACCGCGTGTCGTGTCGGACACGAGACACGCCTGGTTTTAGGCGTGTCTAAGTAACACAGGGCGGACCCATGATTTTGTCATTAGGAGGGCGTGGATTTTTTTTCTATCTGAAAAACCTTTTTTATATTTCTAAACTTTCCTCCCACCTAAAATAATATTCTATTAGAGTATAACCAAATGAAAATATTTGGTGTCTATAGATTTTTAACTAAAATATTTCAAATTTAAATTGAAGTTATTGAAGGACCAAAAAAAAAAAAAAAAATTGAAGTTATTGAAAAATATTTGGTTTGATAATGTTTTTGTAGGATGTCATTGAACAATATGTATTAATGGTTCAATGGTTGAAAGGTTAAAATATACCCCATCTATTCCAATCCAATCTAATGTTACATCATTATTTGAAGTCAACTTGGCAAAATATTGACATTGATTTGTTACACTAATATATTTAGGTTTGTTATAAAATGAAGTTTGTCAAATAATATCTTGAACACTAAAAAGTAATGTATAAATGAAGAAAAATGAGGTCAAAGTAGCATCTTGGAAATCGTGAAAAGTCAAATGTAACCATTGGATTGGATCGAAGGGAGTAACATAAAGGTCTAAAGTTCGGTTCATGGTAGCAACAATTTTTTTAGACTCTAGATTAAGAGTAAATGATCTGGGCTAAGGTCCAAAATCACAATAAAATGTTTGGCAGTCCTTGGTGGCACCAAGAATTGAACCTAGGACCATTATATTGGATGCATGAGGTCTACCAACCAAGCTACATTGTCTTATTGTATACTTGCGGAGTATTAATTTCTGGAATTAGGGGAGGGGCACATGCCACCACAGGACCCTCCCTAGATCCGCCCCTAATATTTATGACTGCTTTATAGCTATAGACTTTAGACTTTTACTATCTTCAGTTTTTACTTAGGTGCTCTTTAACATTGGTAGTTTCCTTTTCTTAGCTTTATTAATCCTTTTTAATATCGTGCATTCATGTTTCAAAAACCCTTATCCATGTCATTGGAGCTGGGCCATGTCAGTGTGTGCAGAACACAGTACACCGTCAAGTTCATCTACTAATTTTTCTGTTATATTAATCAAGTTGCTCTTGGACTGCTAACATGTCATAAATCCACTACCAGGGTTGACCTCATTGTTATCTCCTGACTGTGGAACTCTCCTATTACCCGGTCATGTTCTAATCTATGGGCCTCCTGTAAGTTCATTATTTAAGTATGTGAATATTTGTTTATTGGCTATATTCAGAAATATTTGAGAGGAAAGTATTTCAATAGTAATTTACGTTTTTATATTCTCATCAACAACATGTCCAATTACATGTCCAGAGAGAGATTGATTTATCCTCATTAACCTTACTCATATGCATGAACATTTTGCATGAAGATTTCTTTTTTCTTTTTGGTTTTATACTTTGGTACCTTTCTTGTTTATGTATCACTATTTTGCTTCACATCAGACTATCTGAGTTAATGGATGCTCAATTCCTCCTTGGCGTCTGAGATGAGAGAGAAAACTCAGATGTCTAGTTATTAGTATATGGCTTGGTCTATAGTGTTAGAATTATGAATTGCATAATTAACATTGACGAATAAGGGTCCTATTTATAGGATTACAATGGAGTACAAGTATAATATCAGTAGGCTATTCTAAGAGATACAAATTACCTAAACTAAAGATTCTAAGAGATATAATTAACTAAACTAAACTACGGAGTATATCACAATACAATAATTATTCTAGAGATATTATATTAATATCTCTAATATGCTCCCGCAAGATGGACGGCGGAACGGAAAGTCCAATCTTGGAGAAAATAAGAGGAACGAATATCGGGTGCGTAAACTCGCCAGTGTTGGGTAAGGGTGCGTAAACTCGCCAGTGTTGGGGAAGGGTGCGTAAACTCGCCATTGGGTAAGGGTGCGTAACTCGTCGGTCTAGGGTGTCTGAATATATCATCAGGATGCGTAAACTCGCCGGTGCGTAATTTGCCAATCTCGAGTAGATGCGTAACTCGCAAGTGTCGGGTGAGAGTGCGTAACTCGCTAGTCTAGGGTGTCTGAACATATCATCAGGGTGCGTAAACTCGCAAGTCTTGGGTGCGTAAACTCGCCAGTCTAGGGTGTCGAGACATTATTGTCCAAAAATATCCGACAAAATATTTGACCGAATATAAATTTTAAGCTTGCTTATAAGCACGATGTATTAGATTGAAGATGTGAAGGCAGGAGAAATTTGAGAGGGTAGAAAATTTAATCACAGATTTGATTAAAGTGGGGAAGATTAAACCACAAAATTGGGAGAAGGGAAATATTTTGATGCAATTCGATGAGGAGGGTTGCGGAAGACGGGTAGTTTCAGACTGATACGATGGATCTAGGCTCTGATATATACTCCTAGGAGACAATTGATAGACTTTACTTAATACTCCCTAAATTTCACATTTGTACACCATTTTTTTTTTTCGTTTTTCGTGGTAAGCCTTTGACTTTCAGTTATGAAATCTCTTTCATTAGAATCGTAAAAAAAGCACTCTTTAGACTATACATTTTACTATATTTACAAACTAGATTAAAGCCCGTGCGCTCCACGGGTTAGTTGACTTAATTACATTGATGATATACATTAAGAAACTTAATCAAACTATGTCATTACAATAAATAAGATGATCACATGATATTAGTAATCAAACTTAATTTCAACCGAGTTTATAGTCTTAAGAGCTCATTTTAAAACTCAAAAGAACTCGTCATTGCTCTTATTTATAATATAAAATTTCATCACCTTATTATAATTTTTCGACGTGGAAATAATTTTTTCGTTTGTAGTATTATTAAAAGATTTTTTAAGACTCAAAAGTTTTTTGATTCATATCTAAGAACGATTGAATTTTTGATTGATATCTAAGAACGAAAAATTAGTCTTATTTATAATATAAGATTCTATCGCCTCATCATAATTTTTCAATGTAGGATAATTAATCAAGGTTTTTAGTCTTAAGATCTGCTTTTAAGACCCAAAAAAACGCACGATTACTCTTATTTATAATATAAACTCATCACCTTATTTTAATTTTTTCGATGTGGGATAATTTTAGGTTTCTAGTCTTTTTAAAAGCTTTTTAAGACTCAAAAGATTGTTGGTTGATATTTAAAATATAAAGATTACTCATTTATGATATAGAATTTCATCACCTCATCGTAATTTTTCGATGTGCTATAATTTACTTAATTAAGTTTATAGTTTTAAGAGCTATTTTTAAGACTTAAAAAGTTTGGTTTTTATATCTAAGTTAAAAGGACAAACGATTACTCTCTATTTATATAATCGAATTTGATCATCTTATTATATATTGTGGATGAATGATTACTCTTTTTTGTATAATAAATGAGATAATTTTACTTAAGTTTATTTAAGTTTAGATATAGTCTAATTAAGAACTTTTATTTATAGACGAATGATTACACTTCTTTATAATATATAGAATTTCATCAACCCATCTTATTTTTCGATGCGGGGTAATTATATTTTAACTATATAGTCTTAGTCTTAGGAATAATTATATTTTAACTATATAGTCTTAGTCTTAGGAACTTCTTTTTAAGTCTCAAAAGATTGTTGGTTAATATCTAAGAACGAAAGATTAGATAGAATTCACCTCATTATAATTTTTCGATATGTGATAATCTAATTTAACTTTATTTGTAGTCTTATTAAGAACTTTTTATAAGACTAAAAAGTTTTTTTATATCTAAGGACGAATGATTAGTCTTATTTATAATATAGAATTTCATCACCTCATCATAATTTGGAGAAATGATTACTTTTATTTATATAATAGAATTTCATCTTCTTATTATACTCTCTTCATTCACTATTTTTTTGTCCGTTACCTTAATATAATAGTGACCGGAGGGAGTATAATTTTTTGATGTTTGATAATTTACTTAAGTTTATAGCCTTAAGAGTGTTAAGACTCAAAAGAGAGGGCTATAATTTTTCGATGTGGGATAATTTACTTAAGTTTATAGTCTTAAGAGTTTCTTAAGACTCAAAAGATTTTGATTGATATCTAAGAACAAATAATTAGTCCTATTTATAATATAGAAATCCATCACCTTATTATAATTTGTCGATGTGGGATAATTTAACTAAATTTGTAGTCCTATTTATAATATATAATCATCACCGTAACTTATTTTAATTGTTTCGATGCGGGATAATTTTAAGTTTATAGTCTTATTAAGACCTTTTTTAAACTAAAAAGTTTTTTTTAAAACAAATCAAAAAATAAGACTACAAATTCATGACCTCATCATAATTTTAAAAAAAAACAATGATATAGAATTCCATCATAGTTTTTTTTAAAAAACAAAAGTTTTTTTGTTGGTTGATATTTAAAAACAATGATGTACTCTTATTTAGTAGAAATTCATAACCTCATCATAAATTTTCGATGTGGGAGAATTAATTAAGTTGGTTGATGTCTAAGGAATTTTTTTATTAGTTTTATATATAATATAGAATTTCATCACCTTATTATAATTTTTTGTTTAAATGTATAGTCTTAACAATTTTTTTAAGACTAAAAAGATTCATGTTTGATGAAATTTTATAATTTTCCGAATGTGGAATAATTTTACTTAAGTTTATAGTCTTAATATATTTTAAGACTCAAAATATTTTTGATTAATATCTAAGAGCACATGATTACTACGGAGTATTATTTATAATATAAAGTTCATCACATTATTATAATTTTTCAATGTGAGATTATTTTTAGTTAAGTTTCTAGTTTTATTAAGAGACTTTTTAAGACTTAAACGTTTTTTTATTGATATTTAAGAACGAAAGATTAGTCTTATTTATAATATAGAATTCATCAACTTATCATAATTTTTCGATGTGGGATAAGTTATAGTCTTCCATCAACTCTTTTTAACACTAAAAAAAATACATTATTACTCTTCTTTATAATATATAATTTTCATTACTTCATTATAATTTTCAATGTAAGATGATTTTAAATTTGTAGTCTTATATATTAAAAGTTTTTTAAGACTCAAAAGTTTTTTGATCGATATTTAAAAACCGAATGATTACTAATATTTATAATATAGAATTCCATCACCTCATCATAATTTTTCGATGTGAGATAATTTAAAAGTTTTTCTTGGTCGATATTTAAAACCGAATGATTACTCTTATTTATAATATAAAATTTCATCACTCCATCATAATTTTTTGATATAATATAAAATTTCATCACCTCATCATATAATATAATTATTAATTGAGGTTTATTGGTAGATATCGAAGAACGAATGATTACTCTTATTTATAATATAGAATTTCATCATCATATTATAGTTTGTCGATGTGGGATAATTTTACAACTGTTATATGTAATAAATTCATCACATAATGTGAAACAAATAATATGAAATTTATACTCTAATGAAAACATTTTTTACCATGGATCTAATTATTTTATTTTTATAATTTATTTTATGGTAATGTTTTTAAAAAATGAACTCTAAAGATTTTTATCTCAGAATTGTAAAACATCACATTAATATAATAAATTAAATATATATTATAATAATAATAATTAAAAGATTCTCTAATTGATTTTTTTTATATATATTGATACTCCGTATGTTTCAAAGAGATATTGAAGAGAAAAATGAGTGAGTAATATACAACACCCTTCTCAAACTCCTACCTATTTTTTATAACATTTTCTCCTAACCTTCTTCAAAAAGTAACTTTTTGGCCAAAACAATAGACATTTTTTTAATGAATATTCATAAGATTTTATTGTTGCTGACAACTGATCTTGTAAGAGGGAAAAGAACATTCATGATTGATAGTCACTCAAAACTGTTTTATCTGGCCAAAGTCCCAAAACTAACTTTTTGTAGGAAATTTGGAAGAACTATTATATAAGGCAGGTGTTCTGAAGCTTTTATTAATGCATAGAAGTTTAAAAAAAGTGGTATATAAATGTTTTGTATATCAATTAACTCATTTATGATAAATCTGTCTAAAGTATCTATGTTAGATTCCATTTCTTTGTGTGTCTTGTACTCTGCTGCTGCAGCATTTTTTTTTTTGAATTTTTGTTGAATCTTTTGTGAGATTGCGAAGAAACAACATATATCTTAGAAAGGTTTGAATGGGACTCTACGCTATGCAGAACCTGTTGCATGTTTACAAGCCAAAACAGTAAACTGAGAAATGATTTTTTTTTCACCGAATTCTCATTATTGTCACCAGGGTTCTGGAAAAACTTCACTTTCTCTAGCAGCTTCAAAATCTCTCGAGGAAAATAAAGACATACTGGCTCACATGTACGTATAAACCCACTGCAGTCTTATAGAATGTTTTGAAGTTGTTATTAACTTATTGCTATTATGAGATTCGTGACATTCGTCCGTGGAGAGTTCTAAAATGGAGATAAATTGGTCCAGTGTGTTCATAGGCTGCTCAGCATTTGCCGTTGAAAAGGAATCTGTTCGTCAAATGCTCTGCCAACATTTATCAGAAGCTTTGGATAATGCACCCTCCATTGTAGTATTTGATGATCTCGATAGCATTATAACCTCAGGTGACACAGAAGGGTCTCAAACGTCTACTTCTGTACTATCACTCACAACGTTCATTGCTGAGATCATGGATGAATATGAGGTAACATTGTATACTCATTTCAGTTTTTATATATTGATTGAGGGTCCAGCTCAAAAGGGGGATAAAGTGAATGGAGATCATTCTTGTGAATTTTAGACTCGACTTTATAGTCCTTAAAATCCCTTCAAGTTAAATGGCATATCAAGTTATTGCTAATACTTAAGACCAAAGAACAGTGTCTCTCTTTGCAACAGCAGTTTCTCAATTACATTTGTGAGATTGATGGATTATATTGCATGCATGTATGTGTATATCATATTACAATTCAGGTCATTGTGAAATCTTGAATGTTTAATTTATTATTGCATTGGTAAAATTGGTTGGTTGATACCTTCTTGAATTATTCAGATGTAATGTTCTTGTCTCGTCAATAGCTCAGATAAGGGACAATATGACTGTCTGGACGATATCAGTCTCTCTATGCTTTTACCGCATGAAACCATTTTTTGTAAATAAATTCTCTTCATAGTACCCCTTTCCATTCACCAGAATCATAACATTTTCCTTGTTCAGCTCATTCACAGGATTCACACCGTTTCCTATTTTGGAACAAAATCCTTGCAAATGACTTATATACCCTTATCATTACTCATTCTATCTGTCTCCCAGGCACTCAAAAGACCAACTCAACTCCTCTCCACAAAACCCAACAACAACACCACCTCACCCTCCTCACCCTAAAACGCAACAACATCACCGGCATTACCGTCCAACCACTCCCTTCACCCCTACACTTACGACCAACACGTAACCCACCACCTTCTTCACCCCTAATCCCATCATCACCACATCCAAATCACCTCCTCAACCCCAAACCCAAACCCACCATCTTCACACCCAAATTACCTCCTCAGCACCATACACCATCTGTAACCACCATCAACACACCACCATCTCCTACCCGGTCCAATTTCATCTCCAGTCACTATTATCTCAACACCTTTGCCTTCATTCACCTTCTCCAATGGCTGAACTTTCTATTGTTGGGAGGTGGGTGGGAGAGAGGGGCGGTTGGTGGTGGTGTGGTGGGTGGTCAAAATGGGTTTGTCGTGGTTGTCGCTGTGGAAATCAGCGGCTCTAGGGGAGGCTGAAGTCGTCGGCGCATGGCAGTAATGGCTGAGATGGTTGATGTTTGGGTGGGGACGTTTGGACCTGTGGGTGTAAATGGTGAATGATGTGTGGCCGGTGGTTCATTTTGTGGAGGATATTTTGGTTGTCAATGTTCTTAATTTTTGCCTCAGATCCAAATATTATGATCCCAGTGAATGAGAGGGATTTTACCATTAGTCAACCAAAGTTAAGTTTAGGAAACTGTAATAAGTGTTGATAAGAGTTGAGAGAACTGAGTTATATACTTATACTAGTGCTTTTGTGCTTTCTCTCCTTTTTCTAATATTCTTGACAAGGTTTCGTTGACGAAAAATAACACAGAAAAATTCTGGTCAGTGAGGTTATTAAGCTTTTTGTGGTGCAAACCTTTTCTTCTCCCTTTTCGTGAGTAATTTGTTTTGTTCTTTGACAGGAAAAGCGAAACAATTCATGCAGCCTTGGACCACTAGCATTTATAGCTTGTGTTCGTGCTCTTGAGAACATACCTGAGTCATTGACTGCCTCAGGTATTTCCAGTTCGTGAGATGTTATGATTATAGTAAACCTACATATTTATGCTATCATGTTGCTTTTTAACTTCGTATTTTGACATCTTTATCGTCTATGTTATTAAGGGCGATTCAACTTCCACATACAGCTTCCAGCTCCATCTACCTCAGAACGTGTGGCTATCCTGAGACATGAGATCCAAAAAAGTTCTTTGCAATGTTCCGATGATGTCTTGCATGACATAGCTTCTAAATGTGATGGTTATGATGCATACGATCTGGTATGACACTTGATCAAACAAAATCTTTGTTATCTATCCCGAGTATGACGATGTCTTGCTTGACTTGGCCTTTGAATGTGATGGTTATGATGTGTATGATCTGGTACTATTTCACTTGATCAAACATATTCTTTGCTTTCTATTCAATTACTTGGATCGTGGTACTGCTTTTCTGAAATCATTTTTACCATGATAGCTGTATTACTTGTTTCCGGTGTTGAGCTACTGGTGTCACTTCACGGCCCCATCAACTGTTTTTATTTTGTGTGTGCGCACACGTTGAAAGCTTATTGTTGTTTGGTTTTTTTTAATCTTAACTCTAAATGGGTATTTGATCAGTAAAACAATTTAGAGTCGTTTCTTTATGCTTCTGTTCTTAAAATTTCATATCAACTTCAGATGATTTCCGATTGTAATTTATAGCCTTTCATTGTTTTCAATCATCTATGTTTCACTTGTCTCGAAGCATTATGATAATTCGCAGGAGTATGTATGTGGTTATTGCTTTCACCCACATGGTCGAGTATATAAATATCTTTTGCAGGTGCAATTATCATTATTGACTTGGATGTGGTCTGATTATTGCTTTAATATCCCTTTTGAATTTATTATGGTCATAATTATTTGAGCCTTAGTGGTTTCAGCGCATTTATTCAAGAATTTCTCGTCACAATAACAGATTTCCTTTCATATACTTGTCGTCATCTTTGACTGCAATGTACCACGTGTCCTCGGCCCCCCTTTCCTTAAGGTGTTGTATACTTGTGTGTTTGGCCTAATTATGATATCTCTTTAATGCAGGCAATATTAGTTGGTAGGACCATTCATGCTGCAATCTGTCGGTATTTGCCTTCTCATGAGGCCACTGAGGACCAAATGAGACCTAGCATAAATGCAGACGATTTCTTACAAGCTAAACACGATTTTCTTCCTGTTTCAATGCGTGACATAAGTAAGGGCGCACCTGATGATGGCCGTGTTGGGTGGGAAGATGTTGGTGGTCTCATTGAAGTTCGGAATGCCATTAAGGAGGTATATTCTTTTTGTCTGTCAGTTGTTGGGCGGTGTGACGTAACCATTCTTGCATGCTCTCTATGCTGATTCTATTATTTGACTCTCCCAGTCAGACACGTGTTGAGTTTACTGTTCTAGAGACATGACGATGCGAAGTTGGCTTTCGCCTTTTTTGTATGAGTAATTAGAATCAACATACAAAATATGCCATTGAATTTGTGGTACAAGACTGTGTTGCGGTAATTGGGTGATGTAACTAATGGGCCGTGGTTAATACAATCCTAATTCTAAACTTCTAAAATAATAGGTAGTGTATATCATAGTGTAAAGAAAGTAGTGGTGATAATTTTGAAATTATCTGTATCGATGGTCGACATATGCATGTAGCATGCTGTGCAACAGTCTTTGTAATGTGATTGTAATAATGTTTTGAGGTTTTCATAGCTTTGGGCAAGAGATGGAGAAGGTTTGGTTCTAGTAACTAATAACTATATCAGGGATACTGATGCAATACCCAGGACAGGTAGTATTGGGGAAATCTTGTCTTTTGAACCGTTTATCTAGCAGATGAAAGAGGAGTTATTATCTATAAGTCACTTACAGAGTATACATTTAGCATCTTGCTACCTCCCTGTCTAAGCAGTGTTTTTGAAATTCTATCCTGGCTCATTGACCATCCAAAAATTATTCAAGGCTAGTTATTTATCTTATGTACTTCCAAAACTAATTCTGAACTTTTTAATGAAAGTGTTGCAATTTATTATTGTAATCCAACAACCTCTGACATGTTGACTCTTTTATCACATTGATAGATATATAATACTCCGATTTTTGGTATAAAGTTATTTATATAATTCCCCCCCTTTCTGTGTCCATGTGTGTTTACAGATGATTGAATTGCCCTCAAAGTTTCCTAATATTTTTGCAAAATCGCCATTGAGGTTGCGGTCAAATGTTCTCTTATATGGCCCTCCTGGCTGTGGGAAAACGCATATCGTTGGGGCAGCAGCAGCTGCGTCATCACTCAGATTCATTTCGATAAAAGGACCTGAGTTGCTGAATAAATACATTGGTGCATCGGAACAAGCTGTAAGAACATCTTTACTCCCACTATGTGTCTTGCTGAATCAGACTGATTAAATTTCGCAAGGTGGATTTGCATCTGCTTATATTGTGACCTTCGCTGAAAGGTTTCATACTTGGCGACTTTTCATTGCGGTTGTTGATGAACTGGGAAATCCCTGATCATTAAAAAAATCTGACCTATTTCCCATTTAGTAACCTTCATACATTACCCCTTGATTTAGATTTTTCTTCTGTTATGTTTTGATGTACGGTAAGTAGCTTAATATATACTAGTGTAAAACCCGTGCCTACGCACGGTTTTTAATTAATTTTTGTGTATACAAATAGTTTAGTGACTTAGAAAATTGTACTACATATTCCGTCTGTCAAAGTCAATAACTTACACTTTTTAGTGTTCAGTCAACCATTCATGTTTCCATTTTACCCTTCACTTTTTATTTTTAAGTAATAAAAATAATTATTTTCTCATTACCTTATTTTTCTGTATAGAGTAACATTTGATTAGAATGAAATAAGTATAAAATTAGTCATTAATTTTCACTTTTTATGATTAGAAGCGAGTTTTTAAATTTGGAAATAAACCTGTTAAATTTCGACTCGATTCGTTAACTAAAGTCATTATTTTAGGTTCATGAGTAAATACCCTTAATTTTGACCCGCAATCTGTTTGGTGCGAACCCGGAATGATCAGTCAAAGTCTGACACGAACGGGTCGACCTATTGCATACTTGGATCAATGACGTGTCTTTAAAATTATCATAATATTAGTATTTTATATGAGTATATTATTTTAAAATAATAATTTAAAAACCGATAACTTTAATATTATAAAGTACAAAAAGAAAAAAATTATACGGAGTTGCATTTAATAATAAAATATTTATAGAATAGTATAATTTTTTGTTCTACAATTTTTTACTTATAAATACGGTAAATATTTAATTTAATAACATTATTGATATTAAATATTATTAATATTAAAAAAAATACTTTTTAGTTGATAAAACGCATCGGAATTTATATATTGCATGAATTTTGACTTAACACGACCCGTGATATATATTTGACCCGACATATAATTTTTCCAACCCGTATGACCTAGATCGTTTGACCCATGTGACAATATTTTTCTAATGTGTGTAATTGATGAAATTGATACTCCGATAATAAAGAATTTGGTTATTGTATAGATTAACATTGAACAATTGGGCTTGTAATGAATTGGATAAAATTTTACTTTGTGAAGCCCAATTTATGTAATGAAAGGGGTAGAATTTTGGCGGGAAAGTTGAAATGACTCATTTGCCCCTTGGTTTTTGTTTTAGTGAATAGGGGATTGTCGAGGGCTAGCTTCGTGATTGCTACACTATCATGTTTGTTGTGTGATGTTCTGTGTATGTAACTGCATCTTCTTAGTTTACTCCAGAATAATAAAATTGGTAAATCCTAATCTAGCCTACAAAGTCGTTAACTAGGGCTGTGGAAAAAAAAAGGAAAGAAAAAAAATTGAGTAATTGCCCTCCTGATTTCTTTGCTGATCCCTTTGCACAATTAGCAAGCAATAGAATAGACAACTTGCTGCAGAAACAGCACGTAGATGACGGTTTTACAGTTTTATGGAGATTTCAGATACCCAAGTACTTTTTTTCAGTGCCACAAATAGATGCACTCTTACAGGTTTAAAGTTTTGCCAAGTGAGATTAATAGACATCCAAATATTTTCTTCAGTGACACCTGCGTTGCCACTTGCCAGACATCATTGCAACAAGAGGATTCAACACCTTAGGAAGGGAATGTTTCTAGTGTAGTTCTACAGAAAATTACTATCTTGAGTCTAGACTGAAGTTTTGTCATGAAATGACTACTCTGCTTCAGGGTGATTTTGGTGTGCAATGTCATGCCTGCAAGAGATAGTGTCTTTAAATAAACAATAGGGCCATATCGCGTGGGCATAATGCAGGGCGGCTAAAATGGATAACACATTCGGATTTAGGACCCTATATGGTAAAAAATCACCTCTTAAACGTGCTGTAAACAAACAAACAAACAAACACATAAGATATTTTCTCTGATGTGTATTGTCCCTCATCTTTGGAATGAAATGTACATTTAAATGCTCAATCACATATGTTGTGAATAGTTGCATATATGGATTTGTCCTGATATCATAAAGGATACAGATAACTGTAGCCATTTTCAAGGACCAACTGTGGGAGGGAATATTTGTAGGTGCGGTTTTAGTGGGGGAGAAACTTGATGGAAAACTAATCATAGTTATTAGGTACAGCTATGAAGGGTAGGATAGTGGATGTAGCTGTTGGCTTTTTTTGTTAATGATATAGGATAGCAGATATTAAACTTTGGAGAATTAAGGCTAAGGTTGACCTTTGTTGGGAATGAATATCTATTTTAGTTGTTTTGTTTAACACTAGCATTTTTGCTTCCTGGTTGTTTTCCTCTAATATTTTATTTGCTTAGTTACTTTGACATAGTTATTTTATGAGATCTCTATGTCTATCTTACCATACTTGTTTGGTCCTGAATCAGTCAACATAACACTAACTCTTCCACATGATCACTTTACTTATGATTGTCCACCTTTTCCATGTCTCTAAATTTTGGTTACTGCTTTCCTTGATCACGGATCTTGTTTTCAGGTTCGAGATGTATTTTCCAAAGCTGCTGCTGCCGCTCCATGTATCCTTTTCTTTGATGAATTTGACTCCATTGCTCCTAAGAGAGGGCATGACAACACTGGTGTCACTGACCGTGTAGTTAACCAGGTTCAGCCTTTTGTTATCATTCTGTGGGCTTAATAATATTATTGCTAAGAGTTAAAAACTTGCATTGCTGTTCCTAATTCAATTCACTTTTCTGGCTTATTACCTTGCAGTTCCTAACTGAATTAGATGGTGTAGAAGTGTTGACTGGTGTATTTGTTTTTGCGGCGACAAGGTCAGTGCAGCCATGAACTCCTTGTTGATGCTTTCAGTTGAATACCAAGAAACTGTATTTGTTAATTCTTTTCCCTCTCTTTTTCCCTTTGTCTGGGGACACAGAGGAGGTCAGGGTCCTGTTCTTAAATTTCTTACTGTTGAGATATGTCAGATGTGATCTCAGGAGAATCTTTATGTTGATAAATGCTCAATCTGTTGCATTCCTTTGCGGTTTCCTTTCTTCTAAGAATCATACCTTTCAGAGCATATCCTGTTCACCTTTACATTTGCTTGCAACAGTAATAGAGGAATAGGCGCTGTCTGACTGCTATGATATTTTCACAGTTTAGCCATCAATCAAAACAATAAATGCCAAAATTTTCTCCAGTATTGTACAAATAAGTCTCCGAGATTGGAATGTTCACAAAAGTTATAGTCACCCCTAACTTTGTTTCAATTATAGTAATTAACCTCCTACCTTTTGACATGGCCCACCAGTCTTCTGCTACGCCGGGTAATGATGCCAGGTGACGTAGAAGGGAAGACCCCTATGATTTCCATCATATAGCACCTATATTATGGCCGGATCAACCGATATTTAAAGATATCGCTGTTATTTTGTTAGAATTCGCGCACTTTAATATGTACAATCCTCTATTTTGTGAAAACAAATCTATGAAAGCATGTTTATTTTCAGTGTAGCATGAATTTGTGGAAAAAGAGCGCATACACGGTACAACATAGATTAAACATTAGAAAATCAACTCTAAGTTTCATATATTTAGAAGGAAAGAAGTAACGCCGTTGGTAAACGTTTTGATGTACCAGCCACAGTGGCCACTACCCGGTACTTTACATTAGTGACATCCTGATGGCAATATTCCGCGACCAAATACCGCATCTTGATACCAAGTATTATTCCAGAATGTGATATGCTCTTTGTAGAATGTTTGGTTGTGCTGTGTGCTTGTTATTTGCTCTTCGCAAGAGTGTTTGTTCATGTTCAGCAATTTTGTACTTTGAGAATATTTGATATGCTTTTGCTGGCACTTTAACATTTTTTCTTACGGCGATGGGGTGTATTTTACTTGGGGTAGCTATAACTCTCGGCTGAAATCACCTTATTTTTTTGAAAGCTGAATTGATGATGAATTTCTCTTGTCAAGCAGTAGACCCGACTTACTTGATGCTGCTTTGCTGCGACCTGGTCGTCTGGACCGGCTACTCTTTTGTGATTTTCCTGCTGCTCAAGATAGGTGGGATATTCTGAGAGCCCTTTCTAAGAAGGTAACATTGGCCTTGTTTTTTCTGTAACTTTGATTGGTGTCAAGTTGGGCTTCGAGCAGTGGGGTCGAGTCAACGTTCTCAATTCTATCCCATGTCTTGACATAAAGCAAATGTAAGCACTAAGAAATGGAAGGGTAGTATTTTTTGTCAAATGGTCAAGTTCATTAGTTATAGTACTGTAAGTACATGCGGGGCTGTTGCAGTACTCCATATGAAACTTGTTTGATTTGGTAAATTCCAATAATATGGAGTATTTGTTTCCTCAATATCGTAAGAAACTAATTAAGTTGTTTCCGACTTTCCGGGTGCTGCATAATGAAAATTGTGTCATGAAATCTACACTAAATATTGTCTTATTAATTTGACCACTGCTACTTGGCAATACTTGGAAGCACAATCAGTTTAGTAATTTATTTTGCTTTCTTCCAAGATGTACCAAAGTTAATACTCCCTCCCATTCTCCGGGATCACACCCTTTTACTTTTTGGGTCGGCTGATTCACTAGATTCATATATGACAAAATTTCACCCTCCAAATGACCCAAATGTCCTAATCATACTACTACACTTTATTCTTATGGATATTTCCCCTCCCTGTTCCCTCACCCTCTCCCTCTCCCTCTCCCAAATCCAACATAAACCACCATAAACCAAACACCAGCGGACCAACAGCATCTCCTCACTACCACCTACGGAGCACCACCAAAATCACCGCCACCTCTCAAACCACAAATCCACGACCTTCACACGGCCAACTCGAACTCACCATCTCCCCATCACTGCCAGATTTGCCACCCTACTCTTCGCCATTCCACCACCTTCTCACCATACCCAGAGCCCAACTTATCACTATACCATCAACTATGCCGGTGGTGAGGAGAAGGGTCAGATATGCTGGTGGTGGTTAAGTGGGTGATGATAGGGCTTTGTTGTGGAGGGGAAGGAATAGGGTGACGGTGGGATTGTGAGAAGTGGAAGGAATAGGAGGGGTGAAAGTGTCAAATTACATAATAAGTTAATGTTCTTAATATTGGTGCAATGTTTATATGGTATGAAACCGTAGAATCGGAGTGAGTAGGGAGTTGTGGCTACTCTTTAGGAATTTAGCTGACCCCATTTTCAAGAGAAGGGTCATAAAGGCACAAATGTGACTCGTTTCAAGTATTCCAAAAGATCAACCATAACTTGTATGGGATATAGCGATGAACATTCATCTTATTCATAGTATGCATTTTATCTTATAGTTTAAAAAAGTGCAGACGCTCAGTGAGTAGTAACATAATACAGAGTATACCTGAATTTGGTAGGGTATGTTTGCTCAAATAGACTCAATAGAGACCCATGGCCGGTAATTCCGAGCTGTTTAATAACTATGGTGGAAACATGTCATTGTGAGGAATTTATTCATTAATTCAAATGCGTATGTCATCTTCACTAATGAGCATAGGATGTTTTCCAGCTTCCGTTGGCAGATGATGTTGATCTGGAAGCTGTAGCAATAATAACCGATGGGTTTAGTGGTGCGGATCTCCAAGCTCTGTTATCGGATGCCCAGTTAGCTGCAGCTCAGGAAGTTCTAGACAGTGGATATGATGGCAAGCAAGGAATATCGCCTTTAATCACTGGTGGATTGTTAAACAGTGTTGCTTCCAAGGCTAAACGATCAGTGTCTGATTCTGAGCGGCTAAGGCTTTATGACATTTATAATCAATTTGTAGACTCGAAGAGATCTGTTGCCGCCCAGGTTAGTCTCAACATCTATGGGAAGTACTTATTTTTTTCGCATATGCATGCGGACTGCAGTTTTGTAGCCAGAGCCCAGAGGTGAGTCTTGTATTAGAAGACCCAAATACTCATATACTTTCGCTTGATTATATGGCCAATAGGTTGGTCAAACATACAAGTTTTTGCGCTTAACTATAGATCTGGCATTGGCTACACCATAGTCAGCTACTCAGCTGTTCCCAAACATGTGAAATACTTTGATGAGGCTGACACCAAAATAAGTAGCACATTTTAAAGTCTTTTAACTGATAAAGAAAACTGCTGTGCAGTCAAGAGATGCAAAAGGCAAGAGAGCAACATTAGCATGATGAAAAGGACTACTGTAATTGGCAGTTGGCAATTCTTTGAGCAAGAAAATGGCGCACTGTTTCTTTCCTGCTTATCCAGCTAATAATGATGTACAAGCAATCCCCCCCGGTATGACATTGCCTTCTAATTCTCGGGATTAGTCTGCTATACTCTGTTTTCGGTTTTTGGGGTACTTGGGATGAGGTTTGGGCCTGCTACTGGCGGAGTGGTGTAATTATATTTCGACATTCTATCCTCTTTATTCCCGTATCTACCACATGTCTACATAGTTTTCTTGGCAGAGGTGTAAAATCAATCTGGTACATATCTCCTGTTATTTTATAATATACTTTTATGTTAAAAAAACGCACGTAAATTTGTAACAGTATTCTTTCACTGGGATCCCCCTTTCCTTGGTTAAAGACAGAACTGCTTTGCATTTTTACTTGAACATCAATGAGGAATCCCAAGTCTATTTTTCATTGCATCTTGACACAGGATAACGGGAATAATGCCATACTAGTGATACTGTGCGAAACACAATACTCCGTATCACATACCTGTTATTGTCCTAACGTGACTTGTCCACTCCTCAATGATCTGCAAACATATCATGTTCAGAATTGAGAGAAGATTAGCACACAGTTCCACGGGATGTATGCTGCAGGCAAATGGCAACTACAAGGGTATAATAGCATAGCTCGGGTGCCTCAAAAGCTCCGTTAAATTGCAGAGTAAGAGAATGGTCAGATGTAGGCAGCCTTGCTCAGTTTTTTTTTTTTTTTTTTTTTTTTTTTTTTTTTTTTTTTTTTTGATCAATGATCCATAATATTGACGACACAGATGTTTTCATATTTGGCTTCAATTAAAACCAAGAAATCAAGCGAAGAAATGTTGCATTGCTGCTGGTATTACCAAAGCCAGTCATTTGCCGCTAGTTTAATGTTGGTTGCTTGCTGGCAAGCTAGGTTGCACGTACACGGACACGTATTGGACATGGGACATGACAAAAAAAAAAACAATCTACGTATTAAACAAAGAGAATTTGAAATTTTTTATACCTAAAATATATGTTTGGTTACTTAAACTATCACAATTATCGTAAAATACAAAAACAGAAATTGAAGCCTTATAAACTCAACATTAAATTCAAATCTTAAAAAGTCAAATAGTTATACTACTAAAATATATTCGTAATCCTCCTTATACTAGAAGAATAACAAAAACTATCAAAATGATGAAGTGTCAACCCCTCACCAACCTGCTTTGGAAAATCCTCAATGATGGACTCCCTCTCGGTGCAGCTTTCACAAAAAGAGGAATCTCTACTCCCAGATACTGCCCCTTCTGCGAATGCCTGGGTTAGTTAGAACTCGAAATGGATGATCACCTTTTCAGAGATTGCAATTTTGCTTCTTATATCTGGCTTGGAGGCCCGCTTGGTCTCCGTGGTCCGCACAACTTCATCAACGTGAAGAGCTGGATTTTAAATTGGTTTAACTACCTCATGACTACTGAAGACCCCGAGTCATTGACCATCAAATTCCTTGGATCCCTCTGGTTCATTTGGAAAGCTCGCAACAACTGCATCTTCAAGGGAGAAGCACGACCCATAAACACTATTCTTCAACAAATTAACGGCCTTCCCTCGTCCTTTTATTCCCTGCAGCCAAGTCACCTTGCTTCATCGTCATCCAACTCTGACCTCGCTCCCTAGTCCAACAACAGTAGTAGACGGATCGAGCTCATTCGAGGACTGAATTCATGTCATCCTCCTCTTCTCATGGTTGACGCCTCTTGGTCTAATAACTTTTCTGCTGCTGGAGGTTGGGGAATCTTCGATTCAACCAACAACCTCCTCAACAGTAAACCAGTTCTTGCTGAGGCTATTGCCGTCCTCAAAGCATGTACTTGGGCCCTGATCCGACATCTCTAGCACATCAGTATCGCCACAGACTGCCTCTCTCTCTTTGATACAATGCGTGTAGAACCCCTACCGATGTATCAACTCGGCTCCATTATCAAGGACATTCTGGCCTTTTCTACTAACTTTCATTGCTTTTTGGTTAAATATGTTCCTAGAAATCTTAACAAGTGTGCCCACAAAAATAGCCGTGAATGCACGACGGAACTATTAAAACTCGTTTTTACCCGCTGGCACAAAAAAAAAACCTCCTCATCAACCCAAATTCCCGTTTAAAATTATGCACCCTAATAAGGTAATATCTCACGTCCTATATAATCATGATTCCATATATTTTTAAATATGGAAGATTCTTTCAAAAAATTTAAAACTCCAAATTATCTTTTATCTCTTAACACTTTTTGCGAACTACGGTAATAAAAAGAAAATCATCTACTATATTAACTAAGAAAAAAACAATTTCTCGAAATATCTCTCCTCCTAAAATTCTAACTCTCAATTAGACCAAAAATCGTAGAAATGCAATACAAAAGCTCCAACAACAATTTTGGCTTAATATTAGTACCTAGGTTGTTCGAAAATTTATAGGACACGGACACGGCAGGACAAAAAAATCAATATATATATTTAAACAAAGAAAATTTGAAGATTTGTATACCTAACATATAGGTTTGATTACTTAACTCAAACAGTTATACTAATGTAATAAATTAATCAATTAATTATTTAGTCTTAAGTAGAACATTTATAGTATCAAGTATAATATTGTTGTTTTATTAAATTCCTCAAATTCATAAACAACGCTAGGTGTGTCTGTTGAGTCTCCAAATAGTATGAATCGTGGCCGACACCTCTCAAAATAACATGAAACGTGTCCGACACGTCTCCAAATAAATTAAAAAAACGTACACGGTTTTTCAGGTGTCCGAGACATATTGTCGTGTGTCCGACGTGTGTCGGTGTCCCACACGACACGACGGTTCGGAGGAGTGTCCGTGCAACCTAGATTAGTACTACGGAGCAAATCTTACATTGAGATTGAGGGAAAGAGTTCATCTAGAATTTAGTATTGAGGTAGCATTTTTTTAAATACATCTTCCATGATAAGGAAAATTAATTAAGGTCCATATTCAATTAGTTTAATTTCATGTTATTTATCAAACCAAAAAATAATGAAATGCTAAATCAAAATTTATTTTGTATAAATAATCGACTCAAAATTAAATTTCTATATGTACCTATATGTACCGTGCTGGCCACGGGGTCTATACTAGTAATTAATTAATTATTTAGTGTTAAGTTGAGTGTTTATAGTATCAAGTAACCGCTATAAATATATATGGAGTAATATTGTTCTTTTATCAAAGTTCAAATATTCAAAAACAACGCTAAGTGTGTTTGATGAGTCTCAAAATACAATGAATTGTGTACGACACTTCTCAAAATAACATGAAACGTATTCCAACACGTCTCTAAATAAATTTAAAAAACCGGACACGATTTTCCAGGTGTCTAACACGTATTGTCGTGTGTCCGACGTGTGTCGGTGTCTGACACGGGTGTCCGGCACGACACAATGATTTAGAGGAGTGTCCGTGCAACCTAGATAACAAGTGGTATCAAGACTAAAAACGCCACTTGCAAATTAAATACACAACCTTTCAAATATAACATATATACTCTGGAGCCATTTGGTTCATTAAAGCCTGGAAAATGGGTCAATTGGGTCAGGTTGGTTTCGGGTTGAGCCACTTTTGGGTTATTGCTATCGAGTTGACTTTGGGTCCAGCCGGATCATTTCGGGTTTGGATCATTTTCGGTTTGCTATTTTCAACTTTTTTTGGGATATCGACTTGTTTTCTATGATAACATATGGGTCAGCTTTGGGTTATGCATGTCATGTCAATTTGGGTTACGGGTCAAACGCATGTCTTCGGTTTGGGTGTCGGGTCAGGTTCGGTCTTTTTTAAGTCTAATTAAAAGGTAAGAGAATGAATTTAAGATAGGAAAAGAAATGGAATTACCCCAAGTTTAAGTTGTTGTTTAATTTTTTTTTTCTTTTTTTTGCCAGCCAGAACAAGAGAGGATCATGAATCCAGCGCCATACCGGCGATGCTATGTGCCTTAAAATTCATGGTCCTAGGAACATACGAAATTGAAAGACAATGAAAAGTTGAAAAGAGAACTGTTAAATTTTCTAGATTTCTGGTTGTTGTCGGCGTACCCACTTCAACCTTCGATACTTGTGTCACCAGTTGTAGGCAGTCGCTAAAAAACATAACGTGGAGGAGCTTGTTCCTCACTGCCCACTGTACTGCCTCACATAGGCTTAAAGCCTCCGCTTGTAAGAGTGTGAGAGCTCGCAATTTTGAAGAGCCCTCATACAAGCATAGTCCATCAGACCCATAAACTGTCCAACCAGCAGCTGCTTTATCTAAACCTTTCCAGGCAACCTCAACCATAATCTTATGACACGAACATGAGGAGCAGGTGCCTATAATTTCGTAAGGCTTACCGTTAACAGGAGGACGACGGTCCCCTTCACCTTGCATATTCGCATTCCATGGAATGAGGGTATCTTTATCCCCATCAAGTGCTTGAAAGGCAATCAAAGTCTCCGACTTAAGGAGATTCATGACAAACACATCACTTGGTTGAAGGTCATGAAAGATACACATGTTTCGAGTTATCCATAAGGTCCAAAGAACACAAAGGAAGAGGATCTTTCCTTTTTGGAAATCATAGTTGCCTTCAAAGTAGTTGAGCCAGTCGATCACCCAATCTTTAATGTCAATGTGTGGATTAGCTTCAGTGTTGATTCCAAGATCACATCCCTTCCATAAATGAGACGAGAAGGGGCAGTCTCTAAAGATATGGGTAGTGGGTTCAATTGCATTTTTGTTGTTGCAGATGCGGCAGTAGGAGTGCTTTGAGATGTTACGTTTCATAAGTTCCTCGCCCATCGGGAGTGCATCATTTATGATTTTCCAAAGAAGGGTCCTCCATTTCGCTGGCCCTTTAAGCTTCCATAGTTTCTTCTTACAGAAATTTAAGCATTTGCTATTCAGTGGTGGATGCCTAATGTTGTTTCTACAATTGCTTTCAAAATCCACCCGATACCCGCTTTTGGAAGAGTATTCTCCAGATGGTGTTTTATTCCAATAAAGATAGTCCGGTACCACCTGAGCAGGTAGTTGACAGCATAAAATTTGGTTCACCCAATCTTGATCATAAAGAGCTTCCAACAAGTGGACATCCCACTTATTTCCCTCACCAATGAGACCTTTAACACATAGGAAGTCAACCTCGGATAAATCTGGTGAGATATAATTCTTTAGTGTTAGGGTAAACCCATTTGCCTATTTTTCGTTCTTAATTTTTATAAGGCTGAGATTACCTGGCGCCCATGCAATATAATCATTCAATAGGAGGAGGCCTCATTTGATACCAGCCCATCCCTAAGACCCTTGTTTGTGATGAGCATGAAAAGTGAGATTGAGATTTGTAGCTTTGCAGTTGTATATAGCAGAGAGAATTTGACTAATGAGCAAATCTGGCCTTTTGAGGATCTTCCAACCTACCTTTGAAAGTAAAGCCTAATTCATGCTTTGAACATGCCTTAAATTTAACCCACCTTCAGATTTTGGGAGTGATAAGTAAAGACAGCTTCGCCAGTTAATAGTCTTTCCGAGTACCAGCCCACCAGAAATGGGCGAACAGTTTGTTGATTCTATCCGCCACACTTACCGGTATTTTGTAGACCGATAGGAGATGAACAGAGAGGGAGGCTAACACCGAAGAGCTAAGAGTAAGTCGACCAACTGGCGAAGAAGGGACCCATTCCAAGAGAAAATTCTGGCAGCCACTTTATCATACGCCTTATTGAAAAATGCTTTGCTATTTCTGTTAACATCAAGTGGTAAGCCGAGGTATTTATCTATGGAATTATGAGAAGAGATTCCAAAGCTTTTGATACATGTTCTAGTTGTAGCCATCGTGTTGTTTGGGCTGAAAATGAGTGACGATTTCTCTTTATTGATCTTTTGCCCAGAAGCTTCACAAAACTTCTTTGAGATGTTCAATGCTTCTTTCATTTCCTTCTGTGAAGAAAATGGCATCATCTGCAAATAGAAGATGTGAGATTGGAGGAGAGTTTCTTGAGATCTTGATAACTTGAAGTATGTTTCTGTTTTGTGGATGAACCAAATTAGATGATAGAACCTCCGTGCAGAGCACAAATAATAATGGGGATAAGGGGTCTGTAACACCCGCGAATTTCCTAGCTATGCTTTTATTTCTGTCACGACTCCGTCATAACTCTACTATTAATTTTAGCATCTTTCCACTCCATTTTTGAGTCCCTATTATTTTATCGAGTCAAACATTTAATATTTTCGTTAAAAAGGTTTTATTATTCTATTTTTCTATCACGAAACTATTTATATAAATTTCGTCACAAACTATTTATTTATTCGCAAGCAATTTCATTTTTCGAACGAACAATGGTTTTAAGCTAAAACTTGGGTCGCTTAACTTTCTAAAGACGTTCAAACACGTTTATATATTATTTCTAACTCGAAAAGTATTTTTATTACGAAAGATAATGTAATACCTCGTTATTTTCCGAGTCTTTTATAAGGCTTTAATGGTTTATTTTATTTAAATCGGGTTTTAAGTTGGAAAAATATTTTCGATGTTGTCATTATAAAATTAAAGTATTTTGGGCCTTCTTATAATAAATTAATTTTGGTTTTTAAAATTTGAGCGTTTACTTATAAACCGACTTGATATCGGATTGGACTTTGGGTCAAACACAATTGTTTAAAAAAAACCCTAGCAATTTCTACTTAAACCACCGTACCCCCTTTCTTTTTCAAACACACATAAATTCCATCATTATTATATGCCGCAACGCTTCCTCCTACCTGTCTCCTTTTCAATTTTTCAATTTGTTGTGGAAAAATCGATTCTAATCCTTGTTTACACCAGCGTTCTTTCATCCGTCTCCATCAAAATAGTAAGTATTTCAATCTACCAATCTCTTTATTTCTTATAATTTGTAGGACAAGAGTATTCCAAGTCTAAATATTTTACACATCGATCTTTGTTTCCTAAAAATCGTGGCCTCACTATTTTCTTACCGTCATTATCTGGATGTGGGTGAGTCTGATGTTTCAAGTTAAGCTTAGAGATTGTGAGATCCCGAATCATGTTTTACGGGTAGGAATTGCGAATTTGGAGGAGTGAATATTGTTACGTACCTACGTGGTGTATGCTAGTTGTGTTTGCAGTAGTGATTGTAAGTGAGGAAAGGAGTTTAGCATCTACGTATATGACAGGAGGCTATGTTCATTGATTGTATTGATTCTAGTGACATATAGGTATATATGTATAAGTTTAGTTACAATTAGTATTAGAGGATGGAGATTTAGTGACTCGAGGGTCTTCCGATTATTTGATTTGAGTCTGAGGATCGATATTTTGACCGTTAATAGTAAGTTAGTTAACTAGTAGCTGGTGAGTCGATATAGTGGGTTAATATAGTCTCGATTTTAATTAGTTGGAGAATTAAGTTATTGAACCATTTATATTATTTGTAGCTTGAGGACTCGAGAATGAATCTTTGGGCTAATATTGGTTGAGTTTTGATCGTCTTGAGAGGTAAGGACGTTTTACCCTTTTCAGTAAAGAGCATGTTCGGTTTAAATTATATTTTAAAGCGGTTTTATAAATTATTTTGTCAATGGTGAATTTTTATGATACTCGTAATATTTTGGATATTGAACTTGTGACACGAGTCACACATTGGTATTGTTTTGGTAAAAATTTTGGAGGTTATAACAGACTCTGGGAGCTCTGTTGGTCTAGTTGGTTTAAGGTGCGTTTACGACGTTCCTGGGACTTCGTCCCGAAACTGAACTCTTGGCCCGAGTTATATTTAAGTGGGGTATCCGGCCCCCACTTGCTAGGGAGTTAGACTTTCTCTTTTGGCAGCTTCATCCTACTGACTGTCCAAATGCGAGAGGTGCGAACTAGTCGAACTAAGCACAGGTGATACCTCTAGACCGTGCAAGGGTAGGACCTTGGCACACAGTGGTGAAAAATATATTTTGGTTGGTTTTGGTTTTAACTAATGTTTTCAGAGTACTGTGGTTTGGTATTGAGACAATGACTTTTAACTCTGATTTCAGCTTACTACAAAATATAATTATTGTGTACGTTTTTATTATATTATACTTTACTCAGCTTTGCTGACGTCCTTTTGTTTTGGGTCGTTCCCCCACTGGAACCTGTACCTATTTGTATTTTTGGGTATAGTTGATAGGTACACTTGCATTGATATGTTGCATGAGTGCATTTGGTTCCAGGTTGCTGAGCGAGGAAGGATTTTATTATTTGACATTACCTCTGAGTTTTATTAGTTTGAGGTTGTTTTTAAATCGTTTTGGATTTTGTAAAACTTAAGACTTCCGCTGCAACGTTTTCATTTAATTAAATATTGAAGTTTTACTTCGTTTCAATTATTTTCTATCATTTTATTTGCCTTGCACTTGGCTTTGTGAGCTACGTGCGGAATAACAACTTTTAATTTTCCGTTTCGTTTTGTTATTTTGGTCGCGAAAATTTAGGGCTGTTACAGTTGGTATCAGAGCAATAGGTTTTTCCGAAATGTTTTGCAAAATTTGAAATGGTTTAAAAAAAACCAAAAAAAAAACTTTTATCTTTATATTTGAAATTATTATAAGAAAATCTTTGCTTTTTTATAAGAAAATAGAGTGTTGGGTGGATTGGGTGCATTGCATACGCATAATGTTATGTTCATATTTATTTTTGTCATGCTTTAGTACTATTACCCCTACTTTATTGAACTGTGATAAATGTGAGCTATTTGTATTATTATTTGGGATAGAACCATCTTATGCCTAAATTTAATGGGATGTAGTTTATAGGAAAGTTTATATCATGAATAGAGAGGAAGCTGAGAATGTAGACATCGTTTCAGGTAACTTTCTAGTGAACTCTATTTCAGCGCGTATTCTGTGATTGTGGTGCATCTCACTCTAGTGAACTATATTCGTGGATAAAATGAATACCGAACCTAGTGAAATTGTGGATTTTGATTTTTTTTTCAGTCATTTGTGGACTTAGTAAGCTGTAAAAGGATTTATACGGATGTGTCTTTGTGATCATGATTTTGAGGCAGACTTGTTAGAATTCTCATTACCTTACTTTGATGCGATTCTGAGGATGGATTGGCTCGGATCTCATCGGGTTAATATCGTTTTTGGACATAGTAAAGATCCTTAAGAGGACCTAAAAATATGAGAGTGTCTTATCGGACATAGCTTATTTATCTAGGGGAGCTTTGTTGAATTTGTGTTATATAGGAGTTTTGAGGATCGAATATCTCGACCTGAGTGAAGTTCCAGTAATGAGTGAGTTTGTTGATGTGTTTTCCGAGGAAATACCGAGAATGTCTCCAAGTAGAGTAGTTGTGCAAGATTATTGACCTAGTGACAGTGACAAGTCCAATCGTTAAATCACCATACCGTATGGAACCCTTATAAGTGCTAGAACTTAGGAAACAACTAGACGAACTGATGGAAAAATGATAATTTAGGCATAGTGTGTTGCATTGGGGTGTCCCTATTTGATCTGTGGAAAAAGAAGGATGAAACGTTAGGGTTGTATATTGATTATTGGGAATCGAAACAAGTTACTATTAAGAATATGTATCCCTTACCTACGAATCTAGGATTGAGTACTTATTTGACCAGTTGAAGGAAGCCTATGTTTTCTCTGAAATTATGATTTTTTTTGAAACCATCAATTGATGATAGTGTTTGAGGATTTACCTAAAGGTATATTTTCTGCTAGATATGGCCATTGTGAGTTTACTGTGACGTCTTTTGGGTTGACGAGTGCACTTGATGAGTTTATGGATTTGATGAACCGAACTTTCAGGACTTACCTAGATAAATTTGTTGTAATATTCATTGATGACATAGTAGTTTATTCAAAAAATGAAGAACATGAGGAACATTTACGAATTGTCTTAGGCATCTTGAGGGAAAAATAGTTATATGTTAAATTTTTGAGGTGTGATTTTTGGCTAGTTTGAGTATTTTTTGGAAATATTATATCTAAGGATGGAGTATTGGTAGATCTTTCTAAGATTGTTAAGGAGTGACTTGGATCGAAATCTGTGACTGAAATTCGTAACTTTTGGGTTTAGTTGGTTACTATAGGAGAATTGTGAAGGATTTTTTTTTCAAATAGATAGATCAATGACTACACTGATGATAAAGGAACAAAATTTCATTGGGATGAGGGGTGTTAAGAATTGTTTCGAATTTTAAAGAAGAAATTGACCACTATTTCAGTGTTGGCCTTACTGAATGGAAATCATGATTATGAGGTTTATACATGTGCGTCTGAATGAATTAGGTTGTGTTCTTGTGCAGAATAAGAGAGTGATTAGTTATGCATTTAGGTAGTGGAACTTTTAGGAAGAAAATTACCCTACTTATGATTTAGTGTTAGCAACCGTAGTCGTTGCCTTGAAAATTTGGAGACATACTGTTTGGTGTACCCTTTTAATGTTTTTATGATCACAGAAGTTTAAGATATATATTTACTCATTAAGAGCTAAACGTGAGATACAGAAGGTGATTGAATTTGATTAAGGACTATAAGATCGAGATACAATAATGTTCTGGTTACGGAAACAATATACCCAACTTTGGACTCGGATTTCTTGATTATGATGCTACCTTGATGATGATTGTATGATTCACTCTGATCCCTCCTTTCTCTCACTCAACTGGTCGGACCTTCTCGGCAGAGTCGGCCTGCTCCCTGCACACAGAAAGCACAGGGTCCCGGGGGTGTCCGGGGGAACCCTCTCCGATGCCTAAGTTAGTCCGTGAATAGCCTTTAGAAGCCTTACTCGTGAGGAGTAAGACGGCGGTTTTTAGAGTGAGAGTCTAGAGAGAGAAAATCCAACCTCTTTTATGTGGGAGGTGGAAAAGTATTTATACGTTTCCCAAAGAGAGAGAAAGGAGAGAGGGAAAGAGGAGGAATGAGTGGACGGGAGGGTGACACGTGGGCTCACCTCGTCCACTCATTCCCTTTTACCTTAGGCCTGGACGGAAAGGGCTCTGACTTCCCCCCCAAGACCCTGCCAGAGGCGTGAGTGCCCTGAGGACTGGCAGGCAGAGGGGGTTCAACTGGCTTGGCCAGTGTGTGACATGACTTTGATTGGCAGCGGAGCGACCGAGGTCGCCTGTTTGAGGTTTCTTAGCAATCCTCCTTGGTGGCCTGCCGGGCAGGCCTTTCCCTATTCCCGGGTCGGGCTTCCCTGGTGCCTAATTGACGGGCGACCCGTGGCAGGCTACCGACCCCTATCAATTGGCCCTCGCCGCCTGAGGGGGAGCAGGGTTTCCCTTCAGCAGGCGACTTTGTGATTGGGATGGCGGGAGGTTGACTTCTTGAATCCCACCTTGGCATTTAATGCGTCGCATGTTCCCGAGGGGAGAGTCTTAACTACTCCGGGCATGCAAAGAGTTGGAATGTCTTTCCTCATGATTACTTTTCTTGTAAAATGGTTTCTCGGGCTTCGCGCAAGACTGTCGATTGGCTACTTTCCGCAAAAATGGTTGAGGTGCCATTTAATGCCTTGTTCCTGCCTTTGTATAAATTTCGACCTTGCTTGATCGTTTCCACAATCTACCTCCATCTTTCTCTATCCCTCTTCAAAGAAGAATGTCTTGGGTGAGAAAAACAGTTTTTCGTTATGGAGTTTTTGTGAACATCCTCTGTTTCAGGGGACGCCGGAGACTGAGGTACTCCAGGCTGGCTTATCTGGTCCTTCGTCGCAGTAGACGAACACGCTCCCGTCCTCCGCGGATTGCTAGGAGGAAATCTTCATCCAGAGCTGGCAAGCGCCCCAAAAAGTCTCCGCCTCTTGCTGGACCCATGCCCATACGATGCTCCCAGGCGGGAGGTTGCTTTTACAGGGGATGCCACAGATGTTTCCCCTGGTTACACACCCAGAACAGTTCGATCCTGATTACCCTGAGTTGGGCTCTTCCCCTGAGTCAGGTCCTTCCTCCCCCTTGGTGAGGAAGGAGGACTATGGCTCCCCTGATGGTGTCAGGGTGACCCTTTATGGCTGGGACTGGGACGTGAGTAGTCACGACTCAGAGGATAGTGAAGGCCAGGGCTATTCATCTGGCAGGGACGAAGGAGAGGGCCCTGACGACCCGTTTAAGGATTCCGGCAGCTGGGATTGGGGATCCGATGCTGGCGGCTGTGACAGCCCCGGGGATTACTCTCCGGGTTTTGATGATGACTAGGCCTGCTCTGTATTTGCAGGCAGTTTGAGCCGGAATATCAGGCTCTTTTTGTAACTTTTTGTTTTATCCCGCTTTGTAATTTGGACCCTTCGGGTCATTTATCTAATGAGAATCAGGCGGGCCTTTGACTTTTCATGTGTGTGTGTGTGTTTTTTTTTTGACGAGTGAAGTCATGAAATGATTTACTTCTGTCCATGCTGCCTTCTCGAGGTTCCTTGGGAAGTGGTGGGTGGTTGAATTTTGAATGCGTGACACGTGGGGGGCTTTTCTTGGGGAAACCCTTTGATTGGGCGGCTTTTCGCCTTCCTGTGCCTATAAAAGTATCAATTCCCCCTCCATTCCCCCTTTCACACATTCGAACTTCACGAACCCTCCTTTCAAAATCTCTCTTTGTCAAGCGATCTTTAGACTGAGGAACCTTTCCGCGTCTTCATCCGGCGACTGCTAATTAGGTTAGAATCCTAATCCTTGTCCTCCTTGTCTTTCTATTTCTTCGCTTTTCCCTATTTTCTTGAACACCATGGTCAACCGTTGTGCTCGGGTTCTCCCTTTTATTGGTCCTTTAACTGAAAGGGCGGAGGGTAGGGACAAGGTTAATGCTGACCTTGCCTCCTCCTCCGGGGGGCCAGGCGTCGGGATGGCCGAGGAAAGCCATTCAGAGGATAGTGGGGGTGCCAATTCCCCTGACCCCGCTCCCCTTACCGTAATCAACTCTGATACCGAGGCGCGAGAAATCGACCCTTCCACGATCGCTGGACCGGTAATCCCTAGGGAACCAGGGAGGATCTATTACCTAGATAGGACAAAGTATAGGATCCCCCTGCGGACCTACCCGACTTTTAAGAACCGGGACCTGATTCTAGAGAAAAACGTCGAGGAGGCTATAGCTAGGCATTACCACTTTGGGGAGGGATACTCTATTGTTGTCCCTGGGGAGAAAGATACCGTGTGCAATCCCCCCTGACGGCTGCATAGTCGTCTACCACAAGTGCCTCGACTTCGACCTGCGCTTCCCCCTGCATCCTTTCCTGGAAGATGTCTTTAGGCGTATGAACGTGGCTACCACCAAGTTGACGGCCCTTGCCCAGTCTAGGTGTATGAACGTGGTGTATGCTAGTTGTGTTTGCAGTAGTGATTGTATGTGAGGAAAGGAGTTTAGCATCTACGTATATGACAGGAGGCTATGTTCATTGATTGTATTGATTCTAGTGACATATAGGTATATATGTATAAGTTTAGTTACAATTAGTATTAGAGGATGGAGATTTAGTGACTCGAGGGTCTTCCGATTATTTGATTTGAGTCTGAGGATCGATATTTTGACCGTTAATAGTAAGTTAGTTAACTAGTAGCTGGTGAGTCGATATAGTGGGTTAATATAGTCTCGATTTTAATTAGTTGGAGAATTAAGTTATTGAACCATTTATATTATTTGTAGCTTGAGGACTCGAGAAGGAATCTTTGGGTTAATATTGGTTGAGTTTTGATCGTCTTGAGAGGTAAGGACGTTTTACCCTTTTCAGTAAAGAGCATGTTCGGTTTAAATTATATTTTAAAGCGGTTTTATAAATTATTTTATCAATGGTGAATTTTTATGATGCTCGTAATATTTTGGATATTGAACTTGTGACACGAGTCACACATTGGTATTGTTTTGGTAAAAATTTTGGAGGTTATAACAGACTCTGGGAGCTCTGTTGGTCTAGTTGGTTTAAGGTGCGTTTACGACGTTCCTGGGACTTCGTCCCGAAACTGAACTCTTGGCCCGAGTTATATTTAAGTGGGGTATCCGGCCCCCACTTGCTAGGGAGTTAGACTTTCTCCTTTGGCAGCTTCATCCTACTGACTGTCCAAATGCGAGAGGTGCGCACTATATAAGTCGAACTAAGCACAGGTGATACCTCTAGACCGTGCAAGGGTAGGACCTTGGCACACAGTGGTGAAAAATATATTTTGGTTGATTTTGGTTTTAACTACTGTTTTTACAGTACTGTGGTTTGGTATTGAGACAATAATGACTTTTAACTCTGATTTCAGTTTACTACAAAATATAATTATTGTGTACGTTTGTATTATATTATACTTTACTCAGCTTTGCTGACGTCCTTTTGTTTTGGGTCGTTCCCCCACTGGAACCTGTACCTATTTTTATTTTTGGGTACGGTTGATAGGTACACTTGCATTGATATGCTGCATGAGTGCATTATAGTTCCGGGTTGCTGAGCGAGGAAGAATTTTATTATTTGACATTACCTCTGAGTTTTATTAGTTTGAGGTTGTTTTTAAATCGTTTTGGATTTTGTAAAACTTAAGACTTCCGCTTCAACATTTTCATTTAATTAAATATTGAAGTTTATTTCGTTTCAATTATTTTCTATCAAATTTCTTTTTCGGTTGATTTATATCATTTTATTTGCCTTGCACTTGGCTTTGTGAGCTAAGTGCGGAATAACAACTTTTAATTTTCCGTTTCGTTTTGTTATTTTGGTCGAAAATTTAGGGCTTTTACAGATAATTATTTAAAGATTTTATTTCGAGGTTTCGTAAATAATTATTTTCTAACGCGAGGTTTACTCGATTACTTTAAAATGACCCTTATTTTATCAACCTACAATTATTTTTGGACCTATTTGGAGTCTTGTGTGTCGCGACACACAATAGTTGTTAATACAAATATTTCTCTTAAGCTTCGAGCCTCATTTTAAGTCTACGTTCAACCCGGGATTTCACTCCTACACTTATGCATTTGGACCATGGTTCTTCTTCCCCCTTAGCCTTGTTTTTTGGCCGGTTGCTTGAGTACACTCACCCTTCAATTCTTGCCTTGTTTACTCCCTCCAATCACTCATATACCTTGTTTAATACTTGGGCAATCACACCCTCTTATGGCTGGTTAGTGTTGATGTTTGTGGACACATTTTACACCAATTTAAGGCTTCATTCATTCTCCCATTATTCACTTATCATTTTAATATATATCCACCCTTGAAATCAAGCAAAAATCTCATCCTCTGTCACTCTCTTTCCCACGTGAAACAACAGCAACATCAGCCCCATTTTTGCACAAAGAACCGTGTGCATTAACCTCTATTCTATCTCCAATTCTCGCTTGCTTCAATTCGATCCTTTAAGCGTCTCCTTCGTAAAGGTATTAATCAAGCGTGTTTCAACTTCTTTTCGTCACACTTTTTCAGTCATCTTATGGTCTTTTTGTACCATGAATTAATTATGTTGTAGGCTTCCAAGACGACCCCAAGGCGGACGAATATCACATCGATTCAGAGTTAGACGAGTGAAGATAACGTCGATGTTACTCGGTATTGCATAGGTTTTAATTTACGTAGTTGCATGTATATTTACGAATTTTGTTTTGACAGTATAATATGTCTTGTGAACTGTTTTAACTTTTTAAAATTGTAAAATTTACATGTTTCAATATTTCTATCGTTCTTCGAGATTAATGATTAAATTGTTGTTTTATTCATAAATTAATATTATTCGGCCTAAACACCTAAAATACATATACATTCTGTAAAATTAATGTTTTGGACGATTTGTGATGATTTCATATTTTTATGATATTTTAAATACCGTTTATTGAATTATTACATATTTCGGACAAAAACGATTAAAAATCAATTTTTAGTTCTAGCATGTAAACATTTTATTTTAATCATAAATTTGACGTGGATGACTTTTCTGATGAAAAAGAATTTCTTGAATTTTTTCATAATTTTTCGGAATTGTTAAGTGGGTGAATTAATTAATCGTTTTAAAACATGGTTATGATTCGCATCTCGAAAGAAATGTCGTTTATCGTTAAAACCGTGTTTGCTATTTTGAATTTTCATTTTTGGCTACTGTTTTAAATCTGTAAAAAAAAATTCCTGATATTTCCTTGATAAAAATGTATTTTAATAATTTTAGTGTCTTAATAAAATAATTAGGAATGACAAATTTTATTAAGGGAATTGTTAATTATGAAAACGGGTTTTAAAAGATGGTTTTATTAAAATTTTATAAAATCTGGAATCTTGAAGTTCTGGAAAAAATTTAAGTTTCTGGAAAATCTCAAATTTTATGTATGATCATAATTTTTGATTATTTATACCTAAATCATTTTGTAGTTACGATTTTATTAATCGTTATCGTCGAGATTAGACGATTAACGTAAAAACCCTTTTAAAAACCGAGTTTACAGATTTTGGAAAATTTAATTTTCTAGACAGAATGTCGAAATATGTCTTTTAACTAATTTACATAATTTTTACACTATTTATTTAAGTCTTTAAATGGCAGTATCGATTTTTGAGCAAAATTACGAATTAACGATAAAATATCCCGATTCAGCTAAATAAATTTTTTTCCAGCTATTTTAAGAGTTTTGAAATCTGAAAGCTTATAAGTTAAACCACCCCTTATGATGTTCTAAATTTGTTTAAGTGTTTAATCAATAAAAGACGTTAAATGATTTGTTTCGGTATTCGCCGTAAAATCCTATTTTGCTTGTTTTGTCGAAACTATTAATAATTAGGGAATTTTAATTTTATAATTTTTGAAAATACCCTAATTAGTAGTATTAAAACGTTTAAGATATTTTTAATCATTTTATAAACACTTGTATGATATTCCAATAATTTCATATACTAAATTATTCTTATTTTAATAATTAATATCGTTAAAGCCGAAAGTATTAATTTTATAAATCTATATTGTTTATTAAAAATGTTGTGTTAGTATGAACTAATATTTTTGATACTTTGATACGGTTCTATTTTTATAAAGTTTCCTAAAATAGAACGTTTTCTAAAATAGAAGGTTTCCTCTTTTAAAATATCATGACTACTTCTTATATCCTCATGTTTTTTTTACAATGATAATATCTTTTGAATATCTGATAAGTGATACTTTTAACGTAGTTGCTAAATCATACCCAGGTTTTACTAGTTCATACCCAAGTTTTCATTATTTTTCCCTTGGCTACCCTTTTCCATATCTCAAAACCTAACACTTTCTTTCTTTTCTCAACCCCTCAAAAACTAACTAAATGCTTCGATAACTTTATGATTATGGATCATAATTTACACGTGAGACAAGTAATTTTGTCGTTTTTATTAATAATTTCACTTTTATATTCGATTAACCCTAATTTTGTTTTTATTGATTAATTTTGTATTCGATTTCTTTTTAAAACCCTAATTTTGTTTCAAGACCTAATTTCTTATTCCATTTCTAATTAAGCTCTAATTAGATTAAACTCTAACAAATCATAATTTGTATTTGAGATGATCAAGTGTGTTGTTTTTATTAATAATTACTTTTTAATTGGTCATTGAATTGAATGTTATATTATTGATTGTTTTTCTTCTTAAACCCTAATTGATTGGAGAAGAGAGAAAGAGGGAAAAGATAAAGTGATGATAGATTGATTGAAAAAAAATGAGAGGGGTACTTTGGGAAACGTGGGTATGAAATAGTAAAAACATGGGTATGATTTAGCAAGTCCCAATTTTAATAGTAATTTATCCCTACTTTTACCCGTTATTTAGTCTGCTTTTGTGTGCGTTCGAATAGCTCATTTTATAGTGTATTTCATAGTTACTAGTTTTATTTTATATTTATAGGAATAATTGTTATGTTTCCGAGTATTTTGTACTACTTTGTCTCGTTTCTATTTTTTAGGTACTATTTCGGGAATAACCAAGTAAAGACGGATCAAGACGAGTCAAAAGACAACGGAAACGAAATAAAAGACGAGTGTTGGGCAAGTCCAAATAAGACCAACTTCCGTCAAAGCCCAAGTACAAATGGACTCACTCTTAAAAACATCACCTAAAAGAGATTTAGGGGAAGGAAGTTAGGGGGAATGAGGAGGAAGCCAACAATGGTAGTCACAGCATAGGAGTACAGCAGCAACCATGATAACTTTGTTTTGGTTTGTTTTCTGAGTTTTCATTATTTTAGTTCAATTAAATTGTTCCTAGTTTGAATCTTTTGTAATCAAATCTTCTCGTTATATATGCTAATTCTAGTTCTCTTCTTCATTGGTATGCTTTCCAGCTTTTTCTTTTATTATAGTTATCCGTACTCCATTAATCGAGTAATTTTAGTTGTTGATTCTATTAACTTTGTATCTTTATCGATTAATTTATTACGATGTTATTAGTATTGGATAATTTAAATAGTTTAATTTCAATCATGATAGAGTAGTCAATTCTAGGGTTAGGGTTAGCACGGTTCGTCTTAATTGGGGTTTTGTCTCGAGTTGATTTAATTGCTGATTAATTGTCCGTAACCTCTTTTTGAACGTTATATCTGTATGATTCACTTGTCCTGGCCAGATTAGTTAATCAATTCAGTTAACCTAGACTTAAGATAGAGAGCCGAGTCTAAGTTAGACTTACGTTCATTGGGGTCGGTCGACCTAGTAAGTAGCGAGAGCCCGCTAGGACCGTCCTATGGTAGATAGAGACTCGAGAGAGCTTATCTCATGCCTATTACTGACCTTAATCGACTGTTTTTATGACTCCGACAACTCCTCTGAGACTACCTTGTTGACCTTGACCCTAGACCATTTTCTTATATTTGTTACCATTTTCCTATATTGTTAGTTTAGTTCAATAGTTTAGACTTATTCAACCCAAACCGAATTTCTCCGACTAAGCCTTTAACTAGATCGAGACTTTTCATTTAGCTCACCGTCCATGTTGATTCGATACCCGACTTACCCTAGCTACCCAGTTAGTAGAGTTAGGTTCTTGTTTGATTGTGGGGATCCGCGACAAATCTCTACGTCAAAATGGCGACGTTGCTGGGGACCGAGCTTAGTTAAATTTTAGTCTTTATTTGGTTTTGGTATTAGTCGTTTTATTATTTTATATATGTATATACTCCGTATCTATTTATTTTTAATTTAAAAAAAAATGAGAAAGAAAAAAAAACATTATTCATCTCCTGTACGTGCCACATGTTTGTGATTTTTTTTTATTTTTATTATTATCATTATGATTATTATTACTATTATTATATTATATTATTAGTAGTGGTACTTTTTTTAATATTATTATTATTTTTATTTTTTTAAAAACAAAAAAAATCGGAGCTTGCATTAAAAACGAAACAAATTACAAGAAGTTAGAGGGGAGCCTAAATACTATCTGGGCCCCCACTCCCTTAGCAATCGCAAAACTAATTCTAGTGAAAATATGAACTGCGGCACGCGCTCTAGCATCCTGTGACAAAGCGAACTTACGAATCCGTGTGGAGCAGAGAAACAGCCTCCGTGTCGAGCTCACCGAGAGAGGAGAAGGAGAAAGGAAGAAAACCATACCAAATGGCAGTGCAGCATGCCTGATACTTGGCACACTTACGACGAGCAGCATTTGCAACGACCCGTCCGGGCTCAAAAGAAGTCAAGTCGGACTGGGTCAAAGGAGAGGACCCAGTCAGATCAACACAGATATCCCGCCCCTTATCCCACGAGTAGAGCAGAAGGTTGGCAGGTCGCAAGGGCTTGTCGTTATCGTCGCAGAGGCCAATCTCCAACTCCTTGCCTGCAGAGATCCCCATCCGGAAGCAAATATCCAACAATGTGTCACGGACAAGGTTATGGCGATGTTTAATCCTTACAGTACCAGCACACGAAACCGCATGATCACCAAAAATATCCTCTCTGAGGACCGTGGAGCAGGAAGAACAAGTCCCGGAAAGCGGAAACAAAGGTTATTATTGTTGTTGTTGTTGTTGTTGTTGTCGTTGTTGTTGTTGTTATTATTATTATTTTATTTTTTTACAGAAAATTTATCATTTCATTTCAAAAGAAGTGAAATTACAAGATTATGCAAAAACTACCACTCTAAAGATACATCAAAGAGCATCTAAATGATCTAAAATCCTTCTAATTTTAGGACTTAAAGGGTAAGATTGCAATCTAGTACAAATAACAAAACATATCTGCTTCAAAATACTTCCTATAGATGTAGCATTGTCAATGAAAATCCTCTTATTTCGTTCCTTCCATATAGCATGATCTGTCGCTGCCATAGTCACCTGAATCCAGATCGACTTCCAATGCTTGCTGTTTCGAGGATGCTGGATCCATTTGAGTATCTTCTTGAGATGAAGACCAGGAATAGAAACTTCTATCCAGTTCTGAGCTGCCTGCCACAACTGGCTAGAGAATGAGCATTCAAAAAATAAGTGCTGATGGTCCTCAGATCTTTCATAACACAGAACACATCTATTCACCATACATATGCCTCTTTTAGCATATTGATCCACAGTGGGAAGCTTGGACTGATAAGCCAAAGATAAAATGACTTTAATGCTAGGAGAAACAACTGAAGAACATGCTATGAATTTAGGAAAAACAGGCTCCATTTTCCCCTTGAAACAATCATAAACCTTTGCCATCTTGAACTTGGAATTACTACTGCAGGACTGCAGGAAAAGTTTAGCATCCTGAACAGATCCAAACAGTTCAATGCAATAGTCTTTGATTACTATAAAGTTTTTAATGGCTGAAGAATAAAATTCCTTGAAAGAGAGGTTCCAGATAGACTCATCTTGAAGAACATAACTCTTGCACCATTTCACAAATATACCACCCTCACCCTCAGACAACTGCCAAATCCAACGAGCCATCTGAGCCCTATTCCAAGCTTCTAAATCTTTAACATTGAAACCTCCATAGATCCAGGGAGAGCAAACTTCTGACCATCTCTTGAAGACCAACTTCCTGTCCCCCTGCTTGATCCCCCAAAAATAGTCCTTGCAAAGTTTATTAATAGCCTTGATAACAGACTTAGGAAATAGAACACAGGAACACCAGTAATTTTCTATCCCAAAAATAATGGAGCTAATCAACTGGATCTTGCCAGTATAAGAAAGTCTGTTGTTAGACCAATGAGATATAGCCCTTTGTATTTTAAGGATAAGAGAGTCAAACAGTTTAACATTGATTCTGGAATCACTCAAGGGCATTCCAAGATATCTAAAAGGGAAACCCCCTAAACTGAAACAAGATTCTGCCAAAATAAGCTCCTGCAACTTAGATGAGACACCTCCAAAATAGATGTTAGTCTTATCTTTATTAGCACAAAGACCAGACTGAGACCCAAATTGATCCAATACCTGCTTGACAACCATGACAGAAGGGTGATCACCCCTAATAAAGATCATAAGATCATCAGCAAAAACCAAGTGTGTAAGATTTAGCTTAGTAGACTTGGGGTGAAAAGAAACATTACTCTGGCAACATATATCTCTAAGAACTTTAGAGAGCACTTCCATGCTTAGAACAAAAAAGGTAGGGGAAAGGGGATCCCCTTGCCTTATCCCACTCTTCCCTTGAAAAAAACCCTCAACACCTCCATTAATCTTAAAGGAGTACCAAGGATTCTGTATACATCCCATAATCCATTTCACAAAAAGAGGAGGAAAATTCAGCTGAAGAAGCATTTGCTGTACAAAATCCCACTGTAATGTATCAAATGCTTTACGAATATCCACTTTTATAATACATCTAGGAGTCAGATACTTTCTATTGTACCCCTTCACCAGAGCTTGAGAAAGTAAAACATTCTCAAAAATACTTTTGTCCTTTATAAAAGCAGCCTGTTCCTCCCCCACTATAGAAGGCAAAACAGTCTTAAGTCTATTAGCAAGGACATTGGATATAGCTTTATAGAATACAGTACAACAAAATATGGGTTTAAAATCCATCACACTACAAGCATTAGGTTTCTTAGGTATAAGAGAGATCAGAGTAGAATTTGCTTGTTTGGACATATGCCCAGTTTTAAAGAAGGAATCAGTAGCCTTACAAAAGTCAGAGCTAACAATATGCCAAACATATTTGAAAAACCCTGCAGAGAAACCATCAAGTCCAGGACTACTGTTAGAATCCATTTGGAAAACAACAACTTTAATTTCAAGGGGAGTAATAGGAGAAATAAGACCCCCTTTGACTTCCTCTTGCAATCCACCAGAGAGCTTGAGTAACTCCTCAACTGGTGTGCTTTTACCCAACAAATTAATATAGTAATCCTGGAAGGCCTGAACAACTTCTTTATCCCCTTTTCTAACATTACCATCAACATCATTAATTGTCCCGATCATTTGCTGAGTCCTTCTCTTAGAGATTTTTGAGAAGAAATATTTGGAAGAACAATCTGAATGTTGAATATGTTTTACCTTTGCTCTTTGTTGCAACATGGCCAACTCAGCTTTTTTTCATATACTGATAAGAATCACTAGCATCTTTTTCTTTATTAATTAAAGCTAAGGAAAAAGGATCACCCTGAAGATGTTTTTGACACTCAAGAAGGGCCTCCTTAGCTTCCAAAACTCTAGAAGAGATGTTAGAGAAATGCTTCTTGTGAAAATCCTTTAAAGCTTTTTTAACTGTCTTGAGTTTAGAGAAAAATATGAACATGGGAGAACCAGAAACTCTAGTATTCCAAGCATTCTGAACAACTGAGATGTAATCAGGATGTTCACACCAGCTATTCAAAAAACTAAACCTCTTCCTAATAGATTGTTCCTTAGAAATTTCAACAATTATAGAGGAATGATCAGAGATACCAGGATCAGCAAAGACAGCCAGAGAGTCAGGATATTTAATACCCCAGCTAGGATTTATAAGAACCCTATCAAGTTTAGACCAAACTCTAGAGTTATGATCTTGTTTATTTGTCCAGGTCAAATTATTCCCAGAACTATGTATATCATCCAGAGAGCAAGACATTAAGCAAGCATTAAAATCTAACATATCCTGTACAGAAGGAGGGTTAAGTCCTAGCTTTTCCTCAGGACTTCTAACCACATTAAAATCTCCTAGGACTATCCAAGGATAAGAGGGAGCAAAGGATGTAAGAAAATCCCAAAGCCCCTCTCTATCCTTACCATCATTCATCCCATAGACAGCACTCAACCAAAAAGAGCATTGAGTTAAAAGATGAGTGACCAGACAGGTAATATGTTGATCACTACTAGAGAGATTAGAAATCTGAACCTTAACAGGATCATAGAACAACCAAATTCTCCCATTATAATGGGAAAAATAGTTAGTTTCAACCTTCCAAATACCAAACTTACTTTTAATAAGCTTGGTAGCCTTATTATGCTTGACCCTTGTTTCAAGAAGAGCAAACACATCAGAACACTGACTAGTAAAAAAATCCAATACCTCACTATTCTTGATTGGGTCATTGAACCCTCTAATATTCCAAGAGGCTACCTTCATTTATTTGGAGGTATAGGATCCCCTTGTAAAACCACCATGGAACATGCTTGATGCATTTTAGGGAGCTCCAGAATGCTGCCATCAGGGGAAAGTGAGGGGATCAGTTCTATCCCATAACCAGATTCCACCCTCCTTTCAAAACCCTGAGATACACTCTGGAGACCTGAGGTACCACCTAGTTCCTCACCACCACTAATCTCTTAACTCCCAAAGAAGTATCTGGAAAGTATTTTCCAGAACTAAGGGCTTCAAAATAGGCTCCTTAGATTTAATGGAAGAAGAATTCCTCTTGGGCACAGGAATGTATGGACGTCCGTTCGCACCTCCCGGCGCCCCGAGCGCGCCCGCGCGGGACCGACCCGGTTTTCAACGTATGGAGGCGGCCACCCACGCGGCCCCCTCCCTTCCGGGGGCCGGTCCGATCTCGCGTACGGGGCGAAGTGTCGGACCTCGATTTGGATGGGGATCCGGACTTGTACTAGACGGGTGCGGGCACCCACGTTTTCGTTTGGGAATTGATCGAGTCGTGGTTGTAAATGTTTAAAGGCCGTTTTGTTTGGTAAGGCGACCTTTTTAGTGAACTGAAGTTGTCGTTGATTTGTGGAGTCGCCACCGAGTCAATTATGGGGACTCGGAAACCGTTTAAGTCAACTTTGATCCCTTGCCGGCTCAAAGTTGAGTGGCATGGGACCTAAAGATAAAGACTTGTACCCTTAAGCATTCCATGCCTGGAATGACTTTCATTGCCAATGATTTCGGACATCCGGAAACCGTCGATTCTGAGTAAGGGGTGAGGGTACGTATTGGGATGCTAACATCCGATAGATGTCAACACCCAATCCTGCCCGCACTATAGCGGCCTTTACTAATCAATCGATGGGCTGATATCCTAGTTCTTTTGTTGTGGTGGAAGTACTGTAACATCCGTTGTTTTAACCCTAAACCTTTTGCTATGTCGGTTGTTTAAGGACAAGAAAGTTTTATCGTCAAAGTAGTTGTGTTTACATTCTTTGCATGCGATTTCACATGACAAGCAGGCCATAAAAAGATGCACGTAGAAGAGTAGAGAGTACTAGTATTATACGTATTAGCAAATCAGTTTTAACGCGATAATACGGATATTAGTCATTCTCGTGGTATACCTTACCTGGTATTCTGCTTAGGATGCTTCGGCTCAGTATTAATTGAGATGCGTCGAACCTAATAAGGCGAGCACCGGGACTAATACGGAACCCGACCATCACTTTGTTCAGTTTTATTTGTTTTATGTTTTGAATTCCGTGTTAGGTGATTTAGCATGCGATTATAAGGTCATAAAAGCAATAAATCATACGAAAATTTGTAAATGCGAATGTAAGTAAATCACATTATGAGGAGTTGCACCCTTGGAGTATACACTAAACGGGACACGATGCATGGATAGTTTTGAGAACGAATCTCGGAATTACTCGGGTCTATTTAGTGTGTTTTAGTGTTTGCGGTTGAAGTTGGGACGTTACGTATTTTAGTAGATGTTTGTGGGCCTACTGCCCACATCTAGTGTAGTCGTAGTGCATAATAATAGAAAGTGCGAATGTGGAAAGTTTTTGTTTAGATGGCAACCTAGTGACGATACGACTTCGACAGGCGAATCCTCCTAGCTTGATCAGTTATTCTGGCAGAGTTCCGTTACCGTTTGACCTTCCCGCGGCTACTCCGGCAGAGTTTCGTTGCTAAAGACTAGTTCTGCGGCTAATCCGGCAGAACCTGTGTACTAGTTTTGAGCTAGTCAATCACAGACACCTCGGTATCGAGTGGAGTGCTCGAAGGTGAGGAGTAGCGTCGATGTTGCTTTATTATTGGAACTACGATCGAGTGGATCGTTTACCTCGGGTGTCGGAGTGCGAGACCTTAGCGAGAGTTTAGAGGGAGAAGAGAAGTTGTGAATTGTCGAAATGAGGGCGTGAAGGGGGGTATTTATAGGAGTTTTCGGCCCTCGTCGCCCACATAGGCGCCCGAGCTGGGGCGTACTAAGACTCAGGCGCCTGGGTCCGGGCGCGGGGAGACCCAGGCGCGTCAGGTGGTGCGGTTGAGATTTTGAGGATACGGTTTTTGATACTTTTCAAAACCGAGAGGGAGGAGGATAATTGTTACTTGGGAATTAAGGCTCCCGCGGCTTGACCTAGCGCCGTGAAAGTTAGTGGGCCTCGGGTGTTCGTCCCGAGGTTCGCTTAGCGTGGTGCTGACTCGGTTCGAGTTTCGGGACCGTCTCGGGGTCCCGGTGTCAGAATTGACTCTAATTAGTGTCTACGCGATCGTAACGATGCGACTAAGGCTGCCATCATGTTAGTTTAATTTGCCCGAATAATTTATTTGATCCGTTCCATAGAAAAACTACCTAGAACATCGCGAACCCGGGTCGCGTTGCAGTCGTATCGTCATCGGTTTTTTGTTGGGCACTTCTACAGCCACCATGTCCAAATCTGGGTGTCTACAGAAGCCCCCACTTTGACTGAGGCTTGGACAAGGCGAAAGTCAAAGTATAGCCGCCCAGGTCAATCGAAGATTACGACCTGGTGGCTGTCCGGTCGGGTCGTTTTAAGTCCGTTAGACTGTGCGTTGGGGCTCGCCAGCCAAGGTTTAGGAGTCATACCTGATGTCTTCGCTTGTGGTTGCTTGCTTGGGCCCGGGCCGTTGCTTGTTGTCTTGTTCTTGATTCTTTGCGCGCGCGCTTTGTCTTCTTCGATTTATTTAAGGTTTTGTTTAATTTTAAGCGCTTTTATGTGTTAGGTGTAAATGCATTTGCTTTTTCTTGGGATGCTTATGAACCTTTGATGACACAGAACGTTCGAGGGCGTTAGTCCCCACTCGAGCGGTCGTCTTCGGGATGCCTCTGACCCCTAGGACGAAATAAAGTGATATAAAACTATTCGAGGGCGTCAGTCTCCACTCGAATAACTGTCTTTTGGGATGCCTCTGACCCCTAGGACAAAAGATGTTGTGCCTCCGGGATAATTCTGACCCTCGGGCAAAGTTACTGTGCCTCCAGGATATCTCTGACCCTCGGGCAAAATTGCCGTTGCTGTGCGTCCAGGATAACTCAGACCCCTCGGGCAAATTGCTGTGCCTCCGGGATAACTCAGACCCCTCGGGCAAATTGCTGTGCCTCCGGGATAACTCAGACCCCTCGGGCAAATTGCTGTGACACCGGGATAACTCAGACCCCTCGGGCAAATTAATATTGTTGTGCCTCCGGGGTAACTCAGACCCCTCGGGCAAATTGTTGTGCCTCCGGGATAACTCAGACCCCTCGAGCAAATTGCTGTGCCTCCAGGATAACTCAGACCCCTCGGGCAAATTGTTGTGCCTCCGGGATAACTCAGACCCCTCGGGCAAATTGCTGTGCCTCCGGGATAACTCAGACCCCTCGGGAAAATTACAGTTTGTTTATTTGTTTTAGTAAAATGCTGGTGCTGTGAGTTTGTCTTAGTTAATTTTGTTTTGCAGGCTTGTCTCATTTTGTTCGGGTTTGTTCTTGCTTTTGTTTTGATCTTGGGTTTGAGTTTGCTCAGAGTTTGCTTATGTTAATCTCGGTTGTTTTTGTTACGCGTCCGGATGCAGCGTTAAGTGCTTGTTTTGTTAGTCGAGAGTGCATTATCGATGTTAATTAGTAGTTGTCCCATTATTGCTGTTTTGCTTGTCTTAGTAGGTGCATGTGTATTGTCTTCGAGTTGCATTTGTTTCGCTTTGTTTTAGTATGGGTTGGGTCGCTTAGGCGCGCGTCCTTCAGCGCTCCAATACTCAGGCGCTCAGCCCTCAGCACACTAGAACTCGAGCGCGTCAGCTGGGGCGGTCAAGTTTTCGTGGTCCAGGTCTGCTTAAGTAAACGAAGATTTGGGCCGATCGTTTTATTTCTCAAAAATCAAACGCGTCGCCCCTTTCGCCTCAAGATCGACTTTTCGAATTTTCTTGCCAAATTTCGTTTCGATTTCCATTATTTACGACAATGTCGACTCCAGGTAAGTGTTCCTTACTTGTTTATTGTCGGTTTTGCTTGATTAGAGTGATTATGAGCTAGTTTGTTGAAAACCCTAGAAAAATCGATTGGGCGTTTTTTATTTGTTAAGTTTCGATGCTTGTGCTTGATTTCATTGTTAAATTAGGGTCGATTAGAGCTTGTTGAAGTAGTTGTAAGCTTGATGAGGATGTTCGAAGTGTGACAACGGTTCCGTAGGGAAATGTGTTAGGAAAAGCTAGGGTTAATAATCGTTTCCCAATTATTCCTGTGATTATTTTGCATAACTTTTCTCAAATAGCGTTTATGAGGATATGGGTAGCTCTATTGTCGATTGCTAGGGCTAGGATGACCTATAGGACCCTCCGTGAGATTTTGTGTGTCTTAAGACGGACCAAAAGGTGTCGAAACGATGCTAGATTTTCCTGAAACCACTTCCATTGTGACCGGGATCGAAAATGCATTCTAGCGGCCCTTTCGGAATTTTGATATTTTTATCCGAAATTCTGACCTTATTTTGACCTGTTTAAGCTGACTTAGCCTGACTAGGGTTATGTTTTGTTGTGCTTTGTTTTGGGTTTCACAGCTAGAGGTGATACCGAGCGTCCCGAGGGAACTTCTTCGGTTGGTGCTAGTGAGGTTGTCGGGGTAAGTTCACAAACTCCCCGAGGGATTCGCAGGAGACAGAGGAGCATCTCGTCTCAGCGGCGTGACCCCGAGACTATCAACGAGGCTGAGTTCGATAGGGTGAAGAAACGCAAACTGCCAGAGACAGTGGCTAGGAGGGCTCATGCTCCGGTTCCGGTACCAGAGAATGAAGAGATTGTTTACGAGGATCCTGAGTGGGCTCGAGATTGGGGTGGTCATCAGCTGATATTTCATCTTGACCGTCACATTTCTAGCCGCATTGTGCGAGGTCTGGTGAGTGTATTATTCGTGTTTATTAGTTATGCCTCGGATTATATTATATATTTTTGCTTGGGTTAGGCTAGCTTTGTTTTGTTCATCCTAGCGTTGTTTCGGTTTGCAGCCCCCAGGTCCGATGAGGACTTTCTCGGGTTTTACTACGTGCCTCGATGTCTACCATCAGAAGTTGACCCCCATGGTAAAGGGGATTATCGAGAGGACCGCTCTAGGTCCAGTGGTCGGGCAATGGGTTAGGTTGGTTGGTTGTCAGACTAAATGCAACCTTATGGTGATTAGGGCGATGATAGATCGCTTTCATGACACTACCTCGACCTTCCACAAGGCTTTTGGGGAGGTCGGGCTGACCCTAGAGGACTTTGGGATGATTAGTGGTCTGCCCTGGGGTCCGGACAGGATTAGGTGGGCCGCCGGAGTTCTCTTTCATTCTTGAATTCATTTGCTGTCGGGCCCTAGTCTGGATAGTGATGAGGTGCGGGGCCTCATTGGGGATTGTCTGCCGCGTGAGGCATATAATACGCCTCATGCTATAGTGAGCTCGTACATCACTGACCACTTCGAGCGAGTGGCAGTGTTAGAGGATCGGGAGGCTAATACGCCGGAGCAGGATGCTCGGCTGTGGCTGTGGTATTTCATAGGGTCGACTCACTTCTCGGACAAGGGCAAGAGGTTTAGTACCAGGATTTTGCCCTTCCTAGCCGACCTGACTCAGCTAGGGCGCTTTGATTGGGTGACCGCGGCTTTCGCGGAGATGACTCGCTGCTTGCAAGTCATGGTGAGGCCGCTGGTGATAGGGTCGGGTTCAGCTGTGCCCATTGTGGGTCCGAGCCTCATACTGGCGGTTAGTTTTTTTTTTCGCTGTTGTGTTTTGAGTTCTACTTAGTTTTTGGCTTGATTACTAAAGTTGTTTTGGGATTTTGCAGGCTTGGATCTATTCCTACTTCCCGTGCTTGGCACCTAAGACGGTGTAGGTGCACCCGAAGAGATTCCCGGCGGGAATCGAGTGGAGGCTGGCTCAGCCTAAGAGCACAATCAGCCATTATCCAGTGGAGAATGCGTTGGTTAACAAACTTGGCATTGACGATGTAAATTTTCTCTTATAGTTTATTTGCTCAATAGCCCCCAAGTTCTGGGATTCATTAGGATGTCGATTTTGTTTGTGTAGTTTGTGGCCCGCCCTTGGGCTAATTACGAGGGCGTGCCGGAGTATGTGGCTGCGGAGTTGAGGCCGCGGAGTTATAGGAGGATGCTTCTTCCTGCTTTGATTCGTCCAGTTTGGTACCTGGGCGAGCGGTTGGTGCGTCAGTGCCGATTGATGATCCTCCCCGAACCATGTTCAGACCACCGACTGCCGCAGAGATCCTTGAGGACAGGGACGGAGAAGGGGGCGATACACTCTTGGTGCCTGGTGCCTCTTATCTTTCTCACGTCACCCGGCGTCTGGCTTGGTACCGCCTTGTGGTAATATTTTAATCTTTGGCTCTAAGGTTTGTGTTACAGTTTGTTATTTCTTTGCCTTTTGACTGACCAATCTGTTGTCTTTTCAGTTGGCCGATCCGGCTGACGAAATCCATCCCCCAGATTTTCCTCTAACTCTACTCAGGGTGGATGCAGCTGGGATACTCTTTACTGAGCCCCCCCTCCCCCCCGTGTTCTGCTGAGGAGATGGATGCCGGGATAGAGTGGCGTGACCGGGTATACCGGGTAAGTTTTGAATTTTTGTTTTCGATTCGGGTTTTAAGAATTAGGGTCATTTTGCCTAACTTTGTGGTTTTACTCTCAGGTTTCGTCGGCTTGCCATCAGCGGTTGTGGCAGGCTGCCAACTGCTTCCGGGCTTATGCCTCGAGGGTTTCCCGTGACACGTCGGGGCCTCGATCGGTGAGTTTCTATGACTAATGTGGTTTTGTAGGTTGCTTGTATGTTTTTCTAATGTTTGAGTGTATCTGTAGGATGTCTCGGATATGGTAGAACAGCTGGAGACTCGGGTGACCGAGCTCAAGGCAAGAGATGTTGAGTCGCAACGACTCCTGCAATCTCGGGCTGACGAGATCGCCTTCCTAAAGGAGCAGCTGGCTCGGTCTCGAGGTGAGACCTCCACACAGGGTGAGGCCAGGCATCGGATCGAGAGGGAGACTGAGGCTGAGGCTGAGGACACGGGCGCTACGGAGGAGGTTGGAGGAGTCCCCGAGACGGCTACCCTAGATATGCTGTCGGGGATGGACGGTATTGAGTCTCCTACCTTTGACTTAAAAGACCTAGGTCTGGATGACAACTTAGGTGAGCTTGTGATAGCCATCGGTGCGGCTTCTAGGGGTCCTCCCTAGTCTCGATTTGTGTATAAATTTGTATATTTTGTATATTTGCTTTAAATTCTTAGTATTTGAATTAGTTGGATTAGTCTTGCACTTTTTTGTTTGGTTAGTCGTGCAGTTAGATTGGCAAGTAATCACTTTTGCGTTCACTTATTTGCGATTCGACCTAGTTTAGGGTACGTTAGTGTTGCATGAGAGTATGAAAGCCGTTTGTTTCGGAAGTTTTTTTAAATGCGTTAGTTTGAGCCGGGAATCGGATCAGGTAGTACGTCGATTAAAACATTTTGACTCGAGATGTAAAATAATAACATGCCTTGACCGAGTGTGTTAAGAGATGGGCACGATTGTTTTGGCATTCAGAATGGGACCGAAGTTTAAAATTCGAGCAATTCTGAGCAATTTTTGACCACTAAAAAAAAGTTAGACCACTTTCTATACATTCGTAAAATTTGCCTTGTTACAGACGCGACTCGACGATAACCGTTAAAAGGCTACGACACGCCTAGGTGGGGTAGCTTATCCCCCTAAAAAACTGAATAAAAAAACGTCTAAGTCTCGTGCGTCCGACGAGTGAACTCGCGTTCCTGTAATTCTTGCATGGGTATCTTGGTTTTCAAGCGGGCTTTAGTGACTCTGGGAGGTCGTTCCCGCTGTCAAAGGTGTAGGATTATAGTTACGGGGATTCAAATTTCTCTCCTTGGGTTGCCCGGGTTGAGTAATGCCTGGCTTCGGGCGCTCGGATTGGTGCAGTGGGGTCCTGGGCCGCTTGGGTTTGGGCGGCCGGAGACCTGGGCGCGTGGACCGGTGCGGTTTGAACCCCGGGTTATGGAAATTTTCGTTGTCTCCTAATTCTTGTGGGATTAGGGTTATATATACGGGTTGTGGGTGCATGTCCTAGACATACTAGGATATCCGTAAGGTATAGAACCATATCTAGGGTCATGTCGGGTTTTGGGAATGTTCTGACCGAGTGGACGGGTTTGTTTAAGAAATGTCATTCCGAGGTTAGTTCAAACGATGGTTTGTCGACGGTTGTTGCACTGAGTCGAGTCAAGGTACAAGATGATTTTCTACGGCCATGCTCTAGATTTTGGGACCCGAAATATCATGTTTTTGCTTTCCCCGGGGGTAAAGTTTGCCCTCTTCCCGAAGAAATAGACGCTATAGGCTGGTGAAGCTTGGTTCGACCTTGTGTGCCTTGTGGGGATAATGCTTATGTGGAGCGACTTTACCACTTTTTGGACCTATCTTTATTAGAGGAGGCTAAAGGCTATTTTGGTGTGGGTGGTCTTAACTTAGAGTTGCTCTTGAGGACATTCTCGCAGGTTGGCTCTCGTCATGTTTTGGCCCTAGCACGTAAGCGTGCTTTTAACATTGCTATTGCTTGCTATTATCTTTTTGAGGATGCGCGGTCACGTGAGGGTTGGGGTAATCCTCGAGTGTTGGATGTGGTAGCAGCTATGGAACATGGACGATCACCTTCTTTGCTCATTTTAGGTGAACTTGCTCTAGGTCTTGACGCTAGTGTTCCGGTACAAGGGATTCCTTCTCGGGGTTCTAGGGTTATCCTACAGATGTGTTGCTTTGTTTCCCGTTTTTTTTTTGCTATGTTTTTGTAGCTTGGTTTTACTTGTTTTGTGGTTGCTTTGACTTTTGAGGTGCGATGTTTTGTCGTGTTTTTGTACAGGTTTGGTTGCAAGAGCGGCTCGATTTAATCGATCCTCCCTAATGTTTCAAAGATTACAGCTACAAGGGTTTCACGGGCCGGAAGATGGTGTTGGTGTGGAGCAAAAATTCCGAAGAGGAGGACTGGCTTTCCTATTTGGCTAGTGGAAATGTTGTCATTAGGTGGTCCATCCCGTGGTGGAATATTAGTGGGCGTGTTGGGTTTCCATTTTCGTCTTCGACCTGGGCTTTGTTACTACTATCCATGAGGGATCAGGTTTATATTTACCCGAGCATGTTGTCCAATCAAATGGGTGTCCGACCTCCTATTCCAGATGATGCTAAGGTCGTTTCTAGTTCTGATCCATGGACCTAGGATTTGCTTGGGTGGTTCAGGGTGTCCTGGGGCGGAAGTTTTTGCACCCCGTTGCTCGACAGATCGACAATACTTCCGTCTGGAAGAGAGTTTGTGGACACCCGTCCGGACAGACCGACTTAAAAGTTAGGAAGACAGCGCCGCTAAAAGGCGAAGAGGAGACTTGAGAGACTAAGTGCCTAACCAAAGACAGTGGGACCGATCCTAGTTTAGTCAGTTCATCTGAACGGGCCAAGACTGACAAGACCCATATTAAAGCTGCGAAGGAGCAAAGAAAGTGGGATTTGCTGGACTCACATTTGGATAGGGCGTTAGAAGCTTGCTTTCGGAAAATCGAAGAGAAAGAACGCAAGCAGTCACACCCGAGTAGTGAGGGTAAGGAAAGGTTGGACCGGTAGAGCCCAGCCGTTTAGTACTATGTTGTATTAATTGATATTATGTGGCGTATTAGTACTAGTTTTTGTGGAGTTTAGATACGTTGTTGATTTTCCGGGACATCCGGATTTTGGATGCTTGATGTTGAGGCCTCGACAAAGGCTCGATTTAACCAGTTTTGTTTTTAATGAGAAGCACATTTATTTTTTTCCTTCTTTTTTTTTGTTTGTGGTGGCTCGCAACTCGATTCTTCATTTTACCCGGAGCGTCCTTTCGGGTTTTCACTCCGTCCTCGGCTCACCTTTTTTGTTTTGTTGATTTTTTTGCCTTTTTTTTGTTTTTCTTTGACGGCTCGCAACTCGTTTCTTCATTTTGCCCGGAGCGCCCTTTCGGGTTTTCACCCCGTCCTCGGCTCGTCATTTTTTTTTTATTTTTTTTAACGACGACTCTCCACTCGTTTCTTCATTTTGCCCGGGACGGCCTTTCGAGTTTTCACCCCGTCATCGGCTCGTCGTTTCTGCTTCGTCATTTTAACTCACTCATTGACCAGGTCGTGGGGGGAATCCCGATTTACGCATGAATCGATTATTCGACTATTTTGCTTAGTTGTTTGGTTGTACCCGGAGAAGGGTTGCCTACGTATCCGCTTCTGGACGGAATCAAACCATGTTCGTAGTTCTTTTAGAAAATTTGAGTGAGTTTGCTTTAGACTCGTCTATGCCAATTATCGATGCGAACTTGATTGATTATTATTTTTGCTTTTTTTTGCTTCCCCCCCTAAGTCGGAGGTTGGGATGTGGCTGGCAGGGTGTCTATGGGTAATACCGTTTGAGTTGATCCATGTTGGTTGGGGTCGAGAATTCTTGCCCGTCTAGGTCGGTGAGGATCACTGCGCCACCGGAGAGTATTTTCTTGGCGAGGTAAGGGCCCGCCCAGTTTGGTTTGAATTTCCCTCTAGGGTCGATGGGAAGGGGTGCTCTAATGGACTTTATTACTAAATCTCTCTCGTATGTTTTGGGATTTCACTCGTTTATTAAAGGCTCGTTGGATGCGTTGTTGGTAGGCTTGTACGTTAGATAAGGCATGTATCCTACGCTCGTCTAGGAGTACCAGCTCGTCATACCGTTTTTGATTCCACTCCTCTTCGGGAATACCGCTCTCGGCTAATATCCTCAATGACGGTATTTCTAGCTTTACGGGTTGTACGGCTTCGGAACCGTAGGTTAGGTAATATGGTGTGGCTCCAGTGGGTGTTCTATAGGATGTTCGATATCCCCATAAGGCGAAGGGGATCTTGTTTGGCCAATCCCGGTAATTGTCTATCATTTTCTTAAGGATTGTGGTTATGGTTTTGTTGGCTGCCTCTACGGCCCCGTTTGTTTGTGGTCTATAGGGTGATGACTTGTGTCTTTGGATTTTGTATTTGTCGAAGAGATTCTGGGTGTCGGCCCTGAAGTGAGCCCCCTGGTCGCTGATGATCTCGTGAGGTATGCCATAGCGGCAGATGATGTTGTTTTGTAAGAATTTGACTACTTGTTTTGAGGTTAGCACGGTGTAAGAGGCGGCTTCTACCCATTTGGTGAAATAATCGACGACCACTAGTATAAAGCAGTGTCCGCCGGTCCCGGATGGGTGGACCTTTCCTATGATGTCTATTCCCCAAGTAGAGATCGAAAGGCCAGGGTGTGGCTATGGTGTGTAGAGGATATGGAGGTAGGTGTTGGATGTTAGCGAATATTTGGCAATTGTGGCAGTGTCAGACATGACGTCGACAGTCTGCCTCTAAGGTAACCCAGTAATAGCCCAGTCTCATTATTTTTTGGGCTAGTACGTGTGCACTCATGTGGGGTCGTGTAGACGCCCGCATTTTGACTGCCACGTGTCTATGGTAGTCTCCGAAAAACACCCGATGATGATCGGACGCAAACGTGACTTGGTATACTCGGACTTGGACTCGAAATCAATAATATCCGACATGGACATTTTAGCGGAGTAAAAATCTCACAAAACAGACCTCAAATTCAGGCCCAGTGGGTCGTTCCGAGCAAAAAGAGACTAATTTGGGCCAAAACCGACACCAAAGATAAATCCTGTCTTTTGGCGACCGGGTCAAAACACGGTCAAAAACGGAACCGTCTCATAAAACAGCCAAGTTCAGTTGGCGCACAAAATAAAATTCAAAAAAGTCAATCACAACAACAAGATCAATTCTTCCCTTATTTGTCTCACCCGTTTGACCCACTCGATCGAGTGGATTGACCCCACTCGGTCGAGTGGAGCCTTTTGAACCCGGGTTTGGCCCATTTGCGAAGGCACTCGATCGAGTGCACAAGGGCCACTCGATTGAGTGCCCCTATGTCGAGGGATGAAGTCTATAAATACCGCTTCACCCCCATTCATTTACACAGTTTTAACACATATTTTTACCCTACATTTTTCACCCTAAACACCCTATACACTCTATACTCCAACCCTAAGCCATACTAGCCACAAAACCGAGCCTCCGTCCCTCGATAAACCGACGCAACACACATACACACCACAACTCGCGTACATCCTCGATACTCCGGCGTCCCGTCGCTATTCACGAGTCCGTTTCCGAGGCCTATTCCTAGCATGTATGTTGAGGGTGTCCTAAACCCCATTTCGATCCCTTCTATCTCGTTTCTTTGTCATTTATTCTATCGTATTTTCGTATAGTAATCGTAATCGTAGTAACACTAACACTAACGTTTTTTATACTTTTTTTGCGTTTTCATTTTTGCATCATCTTTTATTACTAATATCGTTATCATACCGTGTATACGTAAACTAGTATCAAAATTCGGTTTTAAATCCGTTTGACTACGATGTTTGCCCAAAATCCGTCTAACCCCTTTACGAGCAACAATGGAGGTGGAGCCCTTTCAAGGAGCCCCGCCCCAACGTACTCAAGGGCGTGACGCGATTGCAAACGGTCGTAGTTGAACGCATTTAATCCCATTTCCATAATTAATGCGGAACCCATTGACACGAAAACCGATATCACATGACTCGAAAGAGTTAGTTCCGATGTCGTGACGTAGAGGGATGCATTTCGTCATTAATTCAAATTTTCTAATATAACGATAAGCATTTTTATAAAACTCCGATAACGGTATTATAATCGTTCGTACACGATTATAGTACCGGAGGTCGAGTTAAATACAAATCGTGCGATGTTTGTATTTGGTTCGACCGATCATCGATTTCAAATCATAAAACGAAACGAATCATCATTCGTACAGGGTCTACTCGATCGAGTACATATGCTACTCGATCGAGTAGCACCCATAAAAATGGGCAGTAGCCACGTAAAAGGTGCACTCGACCGAGTCACACCACGACTCGGTCGAGTGGGTCCTGTAACCCGAAAATCCGAGGGGTTTGACACACGTTTCAAGCCCCGTCTTTTATGACTTTAAGTCATCACGTGTAAAGACCGTCACGTGATCCTCCTATTTTCAAAACCATGCACATCATGACACGTAGAACGACTTTGACTACCTTTTGACGTGATAAGTCGGGACAAGACTACGGGATATGAGATCGGGCTAGCAATATGCCACAGTCTCATATTTCCGTCCTTCGTTTAGTACACGACATAATGTGTATTTAATCGGGGTTAGTCCATCTACATATTTCGCGGTCTAGTTTACATACGGGTCCGTCCCTATCATTATATCGCGTTATTTTTTTATTTTGTTTATTATATTTTACGTAATGTTGTATTGTGAATTCCGGGTTGTATTTCCGCCCGTGTAATTTGTACATTATTTTTATTTATTTTCGAGCTTTGTTTATTTACTTGCTTTTACGCTTTATAAATGAACCTCGCATGCTAAATCACTTCGACAAATAATAAGATGCATTAAATGACGTAGTTAACGCAAAATTCACATGCTTAACTCGAAAACGCTGTTTGCATATCATTTAATTATTTTACTAGCGCGCGTACACGAACACGAACGGTGTCTTAGTAGAGGCCGCCATGTGCGGGCGGGGTTGGGTGTCCTTAGTGGGCTTCCCAACACGTACCCTCACCCCTTACTCAGAACCTTTGGTTTCCGGATGTCCGAAACCCTTGGCGCACGAGAGTCATTTTATATACGAAAGCCGGTGTAAACGGTATCGGTATAACAATGCAAAGGGACGAGCCCCATAAACTCTGAAATCGAAGTGGGCTTACTTTGTGTGTAGCCCATGACGACATAGAGTGGGCTCGTATGGTTCCGAATAACCACAAAATTCGGTGGCGACTCCATTTTGACTTAAATTTCGAACCCGAGAACAATCTTACCATGAGATTCATTCGCCTACCCAAACCCGCGCTTCGCCGCGTCGGGGTGGACCTACGTCATGTCCACAGGTCGGCACTCTCCGTCATGTACCTCTTCCATGACTTTCTCGGACTGGTTTTTGTTTATGCACCTAAGGAGGACTCCTTGTGGGGTTCGTTTGTATAGTAGTCCTTGATTCAGGACGTAATGGGAGGCTTGCATTCGTATGGCTCTTTTGTTCTTGGTGTTAGTGTTGGGTGGGTATGACCCGTGGGTTTTAAAGTCTAGGATTGCTTTGTACCAAGGTTCTTCGGGGATGTCATCGGTTTCGATGCTATGGATGTAGGCCGGTTGTTCGCTTCTTTCTACGCAAATGGGCATAAAGAAGAGGTGATCGGGTATGTTTACAAGTGAGGCTAGCTTGGATAATGCATCAGCGAATTGGTTTTCCTCGCGGGGTATGTGTATGAAGTCGATTTCGGTGAACTTTCGGGACATTGTTTCTACCTTGGTTTGGTATGGAGTTAGGCTTTCGCTATAGACCTTCCAGTTTCCCGTGGCTTGGTTGACTACTAAGGACGAATCTCCGTGTACTCTAAGGTTTTTGACTCCCAGAGACACGACCGCTTTTAGACTTATCAGGCAGGCGTTGTACAGGGTTACGTTGGGGGAAGTTCGGTTGAAGGTCCGGTTGCCGCAGGCTTGTTATTGTTCGGGTGATGGTGTCAATGATGGGTTAAGTCCAGGTCGTTGTTTCCGGTTTTTAGGGGAGGTTGATTGGGCCGCTCGCTGTAGCCCTTGTATTTTAGTAAGTTGTTATCGATAATTGGCACAAAGTTGAGTTCTTAAGCGTTTTAAATAAAAAATTAAGCGATTGTCGAGGCATGTTTGTAAAAAAAAATGATTGTTTTATTGATAATAATAGACGGGCTAGATGCCCGTGATTTTGTATTGGGGGAGGTGGAGGACATGTCCCTCGCGCTTCCCTAGACTTGACAAGAAAAGAAAGAGACATTTATTATTATTTTGGTCTAGGCCCTAGGATGAACTAGACTCTGACTAAGACCGGTCATGCGGTCTCTAGAGGAACCTGCGTCGATGGGGCTCTCCGTGCCCACGCGGGTTGCTTCCTTGATACCAGCAGTCAGTCCCTCTCTAAAGGCATCCTACGGGGACATAGACCCCCTTGTCGATCAGGTCCTGCACCTCGTGCTTGAGCTCGATGCACACTTGGGTTTCATGCCCCCAGCCCTGATGGTACAGACAATAGGCGTTGGAATTCCAACCTGCTCCCATCTTTTCTATAGGCGGGTCTGGGGTGGGTCCTACTGGCCATAATAGCCAGGCCTCATGCAATTTCCGGAGGGCCTCAGCATAGGATTCTCCTAATTCCGTGAAATACCTAAAGGGACGGTGAAGGCCTGTAGGTTCGACAGGGCGCGCGAGCCTGGCGTATTCGACATACGGATCCCTACTAAGCACCAGCTCCCTGCTCACCGGTCCTTCCCGGGGTATCCTTTCAGGGCTTTCTAAGGTGTCGAGGCGACGCCTAACGTCGTCGATGGAAGAGGAGATCGATGATACTATCCCTAGTACCGCATGGACCACGTTCATCAGGGCGATGAGTTGATCGGTGCTGCTTTCCTTGCTACTAGGTGCCATTCTTGGGCCTAGCAAGATAAGAGTGTAAGTTCGAATTCACCCGGTGTTTTTAAGACTTGAGGAGTGCTCGTAACTGAGCGACACGAAAATGAGACCCTTGACTCGCGGGTGCGTGCGGTCACTGACTTAGGGACTCAGGTGCTTTAGAGTCTTGGTGTACTCGGCGAGACGCCTAGTGAATTTTAAATCTCTGTAACGAGATGATTTGACACAAACCTCATAGGTGTGGTTTAAAGAGGACTTCTCGAAATGAGACGACCCAAAATGTAAGACCTCGAGCAGAGGCCATCCTAGTAGCTAACACGGACAGTTAATCACACGGTTGTACGACGTAGGAATTGATCGCGATCCCGGTTCAGGATCAAAGAATTCAGATATTTCTTTGAAAACGACCGATACTCGTGGAGGAAAGTTTTTTTTTCGAAAGATCGTTTCGTAAAATTAGGGTGACGATGGTGTGGTGTGTGTTGCTATGTGTGTGTCGGGAGTCCGACGATAGCGAAAGTGCAAACATTTTTTTTAAAGAAACACAGTCCCTTGGTGGACCGGTTTTAAAATGTGAGGAAGTGTTTTTTCCTATCGAGACTACTATTAATTAGCTAGCTCAATATCGGATGTGTGTGGTGCTTTAAAGGTGTGACTAAATCCTTGTCAAGGTTTAGGTAGTGAATAGTGTTTTTTAGAAAAGTTGTTTTTTCCTTTAAAACGAGTGATCCACGTTTGTCGGTTGCAATAAATAGCATTCGACAATGGACGGTGGTGTGTTGTGAAAAGTGTTTTGAGGCTGTAACCGTTTTGAATTTCTTGACTTCATTAATTGCAGCTTTGGTCGCGTTAACGGTATATGTAAAAAAAAACTTCTTCTTTTTTGAAAGCAAAATGTAACCGTTTGGTGTACCTTGATCCCATTAACCGGGAGTCTCGGTAATATTAACGGTATTTGTCGTTTGACGGGTTTTATTTTAGTCATGTGACGACGTTTGAAAATATATTTTGTTTGAAAATATCGAGTGTAAAATTGGGCATGACGATGGCATTTGAAAACGTTTTTTTTTTCCTTTTTTAGAAATCATGTTTTGACCGGAGTATCGGTGTTTAAGAAGTTTTTTTGGAAAGATGAGATATTTTCGAAAACGAAGTTGGGTGTGGTTGAATATGTTGGCGTGGTTGAATCCGGCTTTTAGTGTTTTATTTGGGTTGGATAGTTCAAACACGCTACACGTAACTAGGAATGCATACACTCATGCAGGATGCAGACTTAGTTAGGTTTAGGGTAGGCTACCGCCCACGAATAGTCCTTACTTAGGCATTGACAATGATCGGGGGAGATGAGTGTCATACCGTCCGTTCGGAACTATCCGCTTATTATCCCGCGGGGTACGCGTTAGGCGGTCGGAGCATCAATCGAGGATCTCTCCGCGTGTCCCTAAAGATCTTACCACGAAGAGGTCGATTGGTCCTGATATCGGTTAGGGTGGGCTTTTTAGGGCCAAAACATGTAGTGACCACAACTAGGAACTAAGAAATGAGCTTCACCGACCTCGTTCAAGTTACACCACCGCTGGAAACTTGTTTCCAAATCCCCAGCGGAGTCGCCGAACTGTGGACGTCCGTCCGCACCGCCCGGTGCGGGACCGACCCGGTTTTCAACGTGTGGCGGCGGCCACCCACGCGGCCCCCTCCCTGCCGGGGGCTGGTCCGATGTCGCGTACGGGGCGAAGTGTCGGACCTCGATTTGGATGAAGATCCGGACTTGTACTAGACGGGTGCGGGCACCCGCGTTTCCGTTTGGGAATCGATCGAGTCGTGGTTGTAAATGTTTAAGGACCGTTTTGTTTGGTAAGGCGACCTTTTTAGTGAACTGAAATTGTCGTTGATTTGTGGAGTTGCCACCGAGTCAATTATGGGGACTCGGAAACCGTTCAAGTCAACTTTGATCCCTTGCCGGCTCAAAGTTGAGTGGCATGGGACCTAAAGATAAAGACTAGTACGCTTAAGCACTCCATGCCTGTAATGACTCTCATTGCCAATGGTTTCGGACATCCGGAAACCGTCGATTCTGAGTAAGGGGTGAGGGTACGTATTGGGAAGCCAACATCCGATAGATGTCAACACCCAATCTCGCCCGCACTATAGCGGCCTCTACTAATCAATCGGTGGGCTGATATCCTAGTTCTTTTGTTGTGGTGGAAGTACGGTAACATCCGTTATTTTAACCCTAAACCTTTTGCTATGTCGGTTGTTTAAGGACAAGTAAGTTTTGTCATCAAAGTAGTTGTGTTTACATTCTTTGCATGCGATTTCACGTGACAAGCAGGCCATAAAAAGATGCACGTAGGAGAGTAGAGAGTACTAGTATTATACGTATTAGCAAATCAGTTTTAACGCGATAATGCGGATATTAGTCATTCTCGTGGTATACCTTACCTGGTATTCTGCTTAAGATGCGTCGGCTCGGTATTAATGGAGATGCGTCGAACCTAATAAGGCGAGCACCGGGACTAATACGGAACCCGACCATCACTTTGTTCAATTTTATTTGTTTTACGTTTTGAATTCCGTGTTAGGTGATTTAGCATGCGATTATAAGGTCATAAAAGCAATAAATCATACGAAAAACTGTAAATGCGAATGTAAGTAAATCACATTATGAGGAGTTTCACCCTCGGCGTATACACTAAATGGGACACGATGCATAGATAGTTTTGAGAACGGATCTCGGAATTACTCGGGTTTATTTAGTGTGTTTTAGTGTTTGCGGTTGAAGTTGGGACGTTATGTATTTTAGTAGATGTTTGTGGGCCTAGTGCCCACATCTAGTGTAGTCGTAGTGCATAATAATAGAAAGTGCGAATATGGAAAGTTTTGTTTAGATGACAACCTAGTGACGATACGACTTCGATAGGCGGATCCTCCTAGCTTGATCAGTTATTCCGGCAGAGTTCTGTTACCGTTTGACCTTCCCGCGGCTACTCCGGCAGAGTTTCATTGCTAAGGACTAGTTCTGCGGCTAATCCGACAGAACCTGTGTACTAGTTTTGAGCTAGTCGATCACAGGCACCTCGGTATCGAGTGGAGTGCTCGAAGGTGAGGAGTAGCGTCGATGTCGCTTTATTATCGGAACTACGATCGAGTGGATCGTTTGCCTCGGGTGTCGGAGTGCGAGCCCTTAGCAAGAGTTTAGAGGGAGAAGAGAAGTTGCATTGTGAATTGTCGAAATGAGGGCGTGAAGGGGGGTATTTATAGGTGTTTTTGGCCCTCGTCGCCCACATAGGCGCCCGAGCAGGGGTGTACTAAGACTCAGGCGCCTGGGTCCGGGCGCGGGGAGACCCAGGCGCGTCAGGTGGTGCGGTTGGGAGTTTGAGGATACGATTTTGATACTTTCCAAAACCGAGAGGGAGGAGGATAATTGTTACTTGGGGATTAAGGCTCCCGCGGCTTGACCTAGCGCCGTGAACGTTAGTGGGCCTCGGGTGTTTGTCCCGAGGTTTGCTTAGCTTGGTGGTGACTCGATTCGAGTTTCGGGACCGTCTCGGGGTCCCGGTGTCAGAATTGACTCTAATTAGTGTCTACACGATCATAACGACGCGACTAAGGCTGCCATCATGTTAGTTTAATTTGCCCGAATAATTTATTTGATCCGTTCTATAGAAAAACTACCTAGAACACCGCGAACCCGCGTCGCGTTGCAGTCCTATCGTTATCGGGTGTTTGTTGGGCACTTCTGCAGCCACCGAGTCCAAATCTGGGTGTCTACAGAATGAAAGTATCATCCTGATAAAACTTACGGCATTCTTGGTGCTTTACAGGTTCTTCAAGGTGAGGGACCAAAGTAGGGTTAGGAGGCAAAGCATCCTTCTGAACCACAACCTGGGCTCCCTTAACCACAGAACCTGAGGTGCCACCCTAGCCCTTTGTCAAGTTTACCCACCTGAGCAGCTTTCCTTTTCTTCTCCCATTTACATGTATCAATGGTATGCCCCAACTTCTTACAACCATGGCAGAAGAAAGGCACCCACTCATACTGTATCTTCTGCAAAGAGTGCTCATTGTAAGGGGTGTTAATGATTATAGAATCCAGAAGTTATTTGGATACATCCACCTCAACCAAAACCCTAGAAAAGGATAATTTCTCTTTAGTAGTAGTAGCTAAATCAACACAAAGGGGGTTACCAATTTTGCTAGCCATCTTACTAAGCACAGAATCAGACCAAAGATAGGATCTAAATCAGGGAAAAGAACCCAAACAGGCACCACAGAAATCCTTTCCATCTCAGCAGAGAAAGAAGGAGACCATTCCTTAAGAATTAAGGAGTAGACTCCAACCCTCCAAGGACCATCCCTTAGCACTTTATCCATGGCCTCTTTAGAACCAAATCTAAAAGAAAACCAACCTTTCTTATAGTACTGAACAATGGGTTTATCAATAACATTCCAGTTACTTTGCACAAACTTTTGCATAGTTCGTAGAGAGGGCTTTGAGCCAATTACATTCCCCATTAGGGTAAATTCCCAAATCTTAAGTTCCTTAACAAAATCATCCAATTCAATATCAATTTCAGTAGAATTAACACTAGCATCACAAAAATGGAGACTCATACCAGATTGTTTATGCTTAGAGGCAATTTTAACCCAATTTGAATCTGGCATTTTTGGCGGTAAAACAGGGTTTACCATAATTTGGGTTTTTGGAAGCTCTATAGGTTCAACAATGGTGTCTTGCTGCAATTCATTAGTACCAGAAGAATATTGAGAGGTTTTACCAGTAGCAGCAGAAACCATGGCATTAAGAATCACATCATTTAGAGAGATTTGGCGCGAAGAACCCTGAGAATTTTCTTGGTTTTGCAACTCTGCATCTTCCTGCTTGTCCAAATCACCCTTAATTGGAGGAGGAAGATGATTCGCCTTCTTTGGCCTTTGATAAGTGTCATTTGTAGTGCCTATTCGTAGTGTTTTGGTCCCATTTCCTTGTGGAATCGCTCCTTGGGAGCGATTCATGGGCTTCTTATGCTTCCTTTAGTCCGTTTCAGGTTCCCGAGCCCGATTTGGAAGAGTTGGAGTGATTCCGACCCAATACATACACATTCTGGAGCCAACGAGATAAAGGAACGACGACTCGAGACCTTGGAATCGACCCCGAGACCTTGGGTCCCAATCCCGAGCCTCCGAGACCCGATCCCGAGTCCCGAGAATCGACGGGAAGCCCATAAGATACAAGGAGGGACCCTAGAGTGTTTAAGGAAGGCATACAAGACCCTTCCCGGTCGGGATAGTGGCCTTCCCGATCGAGAAGGGGTGCACGATTAGGAGTGTTGCTGTGGGTCCTTCCCGGTCGGGTTAAATCCTTCCCGATCGGGAAGACAAGACCCTTCCCGATCGGGAATATCCGTCCCGGTCGGGATGGGCTACAGCTCACCCGCACTTCTTCTTTTCTTCTCCTTCATTCTTGTACCTATATATATATACTCCCTTCTTGTAATTTTAAGGGATCTTATGTTAACCTACCTTAGTTGAAGCCTCAAAAACCCTAGAATTACTCTCATTCATTAGTTCTAATCTCTCCTTAATCCTTAGTTAATCATTGTAATTAATCTTGTATTAAGAAGATTCTTGAAGATTATTCCAAGATTGACAACCTTGGAGTTCTATTTGGGTGTCTTATTTATACAAGTTCTCATCTTTTCCTCATCTAGTATTGGTATTATCATCTTTACTCTTGTTCTTAGTTTATTTAATCTTGTTTCTATCTTTTTATGTTATTATTGTTATTGTTCTTGTTGTTCATAATGAATGCTTGGATGTTTAGTTTGTTCTCTCTTGTTAGTGTTAGTTTCTCTTTTATAATGAGTGAGTAGTTTCTATGTGGGGTTAGTAGGGGGATTAGGGGTAGATTATGGATGATTAGGGTTGATTAAGGGGAAAAGGTTGTATCTTTGTTGTTAGTCACATTGTAGGCACTCTATGTGTTTGTTGATATGCTTGTGTGAGTTGTAGTGGCCATGCTTCCCATGCTTGTATTCATCTTCTCATTGATTGTTTATTTTGTGGAAATGTTGAGAATAGTCATAGTCACGAGAGTGCCGACTAGAGTCTAAGTTTCGAGAGCCCGGACTCACCTTGACATCGGTCTAAGTTGCGAGAGCCCGGACCGACTCTAGCGATTAGGAGACACCTTTACCCTTGATCACCCTAATTACCCTTCTACCTCTATGAACCCGACCTACCCCACTTCTTTCCATATTTGAGTCATCTTCTAGTTAGACATAGTTCTTCTAGTTTATTCATTAGTGCGATCATTAGTCTAGTTCTTACTCCTCCTCCTTAATAGTTTCCATTTATCGCTCCTTTGTGTTTGTTTGGTAATTTAGTCTCGTTTTAGGTAGACCTAGTCTAAACCTTGATATACCGTCTCCGTGGACACGACCCGACTTACCCTAACTACCGTTAGGTTTAGGCGGTTGTATTATTGTTGGCTAGGGACTTGACAAATCCGTACCATCAGCCTTCCAGGACCTCGTTTAACGAAGTTGGAAGCCATGGGAGAAGAGCAAGCTTCGTGTAACAGAATCGCCAAACGAGAGAGAATTCCTAGAGAGAGAGAACTTTCTCACTCTTCGCTATTATTATTATTATTGTTGTAATTATTATTATTATTGTTATTATTGTTATTATTATTATTATTATTATAATAATTATTATTATTATTATTATTATTATTATTTTTATTTTTATTTTTTTGCAAGAAAATTAATCCCTTTATTCATCCATAATGGGGAAAATGAAGAGATAATCTTACAAAAGTCATACCCTTTAATTTGGAAAAATCCAAAAAGACGAAAATAAGCCTACAACTAACTCACTCTAGCTCGAACTTCCATTTTTATCTTCTCAAACCTTTGATCGACACTGTTCTCTATCTCATTGAAAATTCGGTGATTCCTTTCTTCCCAAATGTTGTACATTATTATTATTATTATTATTATTATTATTATTATTATTATTATTATTATTATTATTATTATTATTATTATTATTATTATTATTATTATTATTATTATTATTATTATTATTATTTTCTTTTGTTTTTGCAAGAAAAGTTATGCCTCTTTATTCTTCCTTAACGGGAAAAGAAAGAGGCTAGATCTTAAAAAAACGATCCCCTAACGAAATACAACCACACCTTACACTCGTAACATACCTAGGTCAATTCCTCTACTCTTTAATCTAGAAAACACTTCAAACTTAATCAGTTTTACTAGACTACTACACGACCTAACAGAGTTTTGGAATATTCTGAAATTCCTCTCAACCCATAGGTGATACACAGTGGCTGCCAAAACATGACAATACCACCTGTGTTTCCAATGCTTCCTCCTTTGCCTATTCCAGCTCTATTTCATCTCAGTTTGCAAGTCATCTCCTCGTCCCCTGATTCGTAGCCATGCCTTCACATCCTCCCAAACCTGCCTAGCATACTGACAACGAAAAAACAAATAGCCATGATCCTCATTAGCATTACAGCAAAGAACACATCTGTTAATCATAATCAACCCCCTCTTCCTCATGTTATCAATGGTTGCCAACCGTCCTTGTGACGCCAAGGAAGCAATTACTCCAAGTTTAGGGACAACCATCTGCCCTTGCATTAGCTTTAGTCATCTCTGTTTTGGATGGGGAAGTCGGAACCAATTATAAGTTATCGTGGACTGAAATCTGACATTCTCCTGCCACCCCTGCATCAATTTCCTTACATCAGACACATTCCCCACCCGTTCAATCATTTCATTCCTCACCCTAATAATGCTCTTTAGTGTTGCAGTATGTTTCTCATGCATCTGTATCTCCCAAATCGTTTGCGCTCCTAGAACATAATGATTAATCTAGTTGATCCATATTCCATCCTTGTTCTGCTCAATCTTCCAAATCAAATTACTAATGCAAGCTTTGTTCCAAGCCTTTATCTCAACAATACCAAATCCTCCTTCCTCCCAAGGTGCACACACACTACTCCAAGCCTTGTAGCTCATATTCCTTTTGCCCACAACACCTGTCCAGAAGTACGACCTCCAATATTTGCTAATACGAGTTAGTACATTATGTGGCAGCAAATTATTTTCACTCCAATAGTTCAGCATCCCAAAGATGACTGAATTGATCAGTTCGGTTCTGCCAGCGTACGTAAGACTATGAGCAGACCACCCGCTCAACGCAGTTTGTACTTTGGAAAGAAGACCAGAGTAATGCTCCATCCTATTCGTCACAGCATTAAGAGGAAGCCCCAGATATTTACAGGGGAAAGCCCCTTGTTTGAATCCAGTTCCACCAATAATTAAGTCCCTAATTCCATCTTGTATCCCCCCAAAGTATATGTCAGTTTTATCCTTGTTCAATAATAATAATAATATTATTATTATTATTATTATTATTATTATTTATTTTTTTTATTATGGAGAATTTTATTGATGAATAAAAAACAGTTTACAAAAAATTGGTGGGCAGCCGAGATACAATCTGGGCTCCCACCCCCTTAGCTATAGCAAAGCTAAGTCTGGTAAAAATAAAAGGAGAAATGCGTGCTCCTGCATCCTGTGCTATCAAAAAATTTTGAATCCTCTTGAGTAAGCCGATAGCATCCGCCTCCAATTCCCCTAGTGAAGAAAAGGAAAAAGGCAAAAACCCATACCCAAACCCCGAGCATAGGCCCCTGTACTTAGCGCATTTACGCCGAGCAACGTCTTCTACAGCACGGCCTGGCGTGAAATCAGTGAGCCCGGACTGAGTCAAAGGAGAAGACCCGGTAAGATCTACGCAAACGTCACGCCCCTTGTCCCACGAATAAAGAAGCAAATCTCCAGGACGTAAGGATCTGTCATGATCATCAATCAAGCCAATATCGATCTCCTTACCAACCGAGACCCCGGAACGGAAACAGATATCTAAAAGAGTGTCCCGAACGAGGTTATGTCGATGTTTAATACCGACAACCCCCGCGCAAGACACGGCATGGTCCCCATAAATATCGCCGTAAAAAACCTGAGAGCAGGCAGAACACGGTCCAGGCACAGAAAACAAAAGAACACCCAACCGATAGCTAAGGACACATCGGTACGTCCGACCGTTCATAGTCTGGGCCAGCCCAGAAATAGGGACAGCGCGGAGCCAATCAGAAGCATGACGGCCTTGCTGAGACTTCCATAAGGCAACCTGACGGGAGGTCAAGGAGAAATCTGGTTCCGCAGTAGCCACAACCCTCGTGAAATATATATCTGCCAAAGACTTCATAAGTTTGGGAGCAGCGATCTCACTTGGATTACACTCAACAGAACCCAGAACCTCCTTAAGCCTACACAAGGCCGCATCAAAAGCCGGGCCAGGGGTCAGTATGCCCGCAGCACGAAGCAGTGTAGCCTGCAAACCCGCAGATTGCAGTCGGGATGCCACAAAAGCATAATGTAGGACATCTCCAGAGGCATACACCCCAAGCCCTCCAAAGGAAAAGGGAAGGGTGGCAAGCCGCCACTGCCAATCCCCAAACCCCGGCCCAAAAGGAATAATAATACGCTCTAAATGAGAACGAAGAGCCGCGTCAAAAGCAAGCTGAGTCGATTCAAAAATAGTCGGTGGGCAAGTACGCAAAGCAAAATAAAGTTTAGAGATACCAGTACAGGCCCGGATCAACCACAACTCACACTGCGGATCATCAATCAGAGCGACGGAACCCATAAGTGCGATAGTTCTGGTCACTCTACTCATCACGAGCTCACTGCTGAAATCATGACTCGCACTAACAGACCCACCAAGGACTTTGACACCACGCATCGGTCTGGCGATAGTAGGGGGAAGACACCGAGGAGCCTGCTCCTAGGATCTTCCGAAAGCCAAAAAACCTCGGTTTTACTGACATTAAGATGAAGTCCCGAACGAGGATCATCATCCAAAATCAGGTCCAAAACCTTCCCCAAAATCAAGGTATCCCCAACTATGGTGCCATCATCCAAGTACCAAGCCTGCAGCCTCAAATCAAAAGAGTCCCGGATCTTACAAATCAAGGGATGTAAAACCAAAGAAAAAAGCAGAGGACCCAGAGGATCCCCCTGCTGGACCCCCTGACAGGACCACAGGCTGTGCTCACCATAATATAATTGGGCAGGACTAGAATAACAAAATTCCACCCACAGGGAGAGAACAAGGCAGTGAAAACGAACCTCTCGTAACATGATTTCCCGATCGACCATGTTAAAAGCGTTCTGAAAATCCACCAAAAGCATGGAAAGACCCACCTCATCACCCCGGGCCTCAACAAGCTGGTTCAAGGCATGCAAAATAGCCTGGCCCCCAAGATACACCAACTCCAAACTAAAGACCAGAAAAATAGCCACTCAGCGTCGGACCGACCATGAAAGCACCAACCTTAGAGACAAGCCGTCTCCAAATCGTACCAACAGCAATAGGACGAATACCGCCACCTGGCTTAACAAGCGGGGTAAGCAGAACACTAGCAATGTACTCTTCGAGGACCTGCAGGCAACTGCCCTCGAGAAAGAGATTAACCACCCGAGTGACAGATGCGATCAAATCGTCCGAAACAGCAACTGCGGCACCACTTAAACAATCCAAAAGGTGTTGGGCACGAAAACCGTCCCTCCCACAAGAAGTGCCACGAGGGAACCCTCTAATCATATCCATAACCACCGACGCGGAAGCGACGAGAGAGTGGTGATTACTAGGCAAGGGTGGCAAAGCGGGAGAAGGGACGGCGGGGTGCTTATCCTTCAAAGCCACTAGAGTATCACCAGAGTAAGGAGCAACACCAGAAGAAGAAAGCACACGAACAGCAGCAGTGTAGTGCCCGTCACAAATCTTTCTACGACACTGCCTAACATTGACCTCACTCAAGTCGAGATCCTCATTCACACTAAAATAAGCAGCAACCTCAGCCAGAGTATCCTGTAGGAGCGACAACCGACCACCCGGCTCATCCCAACAACGAATGGCACTAGAAATACTCTCCTCCTGACGCTGCCGTTGAATAACAGATCGACACTCAAGGTTACTCCGAGGGGAGAAAGTCTTAAGTATGCAAAGAGGCAACGCAAGCAAGGTGACCCAACACGTGAGATCACGAGGAGAGGCAGGCACATCATCAAGAGCCCCCCGAAAAACCCGAGAAAACCCCAGACGAAACTTTGGAGGGATGGATTTAATAGTACGTAACCCCTCAGCCAAAAAGTGATCAAGAGAGGTCACGTTAAACCAAACAACCGGGGGATCAACAATCCCACAAGATGACGAAACTGTAGGGGCAGAAGGTCGGGGGAAACCGTAAAGAACATAGCGGATAACACCATCACCACAATTAGGGGCCTCAATAAAAGACTTTGCGTCGTGCCGACAGCCTTTGCTATGACTATGAGTCCGAAAGCAAACCCCACATAACCAAATACCCATCTGACGAAAAGTAGCCTCAGCAGCTAAAAAAACAGGTAAAGAAGCAAGAGATTGACGCGTGTTTTCCCGAGCTTTCCCTTTACAGTGATTATTATTATTATTATTATTATTATTATTATTATTATTATTATTATTATTATTATTATTATTATTATTATTATTATTATTATTATTACTATTATTATTATTATTTTTATTTTTATTTTAAATGGGAGAATTTTATTGAAGAATCAAAACGCAGTTTACAAAAAATTGGTGGGCAACCGAGATACAATCTGGGCCCCCACCCCCAAAATTATTATTATTATTGATATTATTATTATTATTATTATTATTATTATTATTATTATTATTATTATTATTATTATTATTATTATTATTATTATTATTATTATTATTTCTTTCTTGGCTTGATTTTTTGTTTCTTTTTATCTTCTTCTTGAGTGTTGTATATAACTCTATTCTATTTGTTTGTCACCAAACTCACCATGCCCACTATGGCCGATCATTATGCACCGAAACTCGAGATGCTTGCTTCACCTATTAACCTTGGAAATTTGGAGAGTCTTGACTTCTATGTTGACCCGGGATTTATTGAGTTGGCGGAGCAGAATGCCTTTCACGGGATTGAGAGTGAGGATGTGTATAAACTTCTTAAGAAGTTTGTGGACTACTGTAGTTTTGTGAGGAGGGGTGATTCGCCCATTGAGACGATATTTCTAATGCTTTTTCCCTTTTTCCTTAAAGGTGAAGCTTCGAAATGGTTATACTTACACCCTCCTAACACCTTCTTCTCCTGGGAACCATTAGCTCTAGCCTTTCTTAGGAATTACTTTCCTCCTGCTAAAACAGCCAAGTTTAGACAAAACATTCTTAACTTTAGATAGGACAATTTTGAGAGTTTGAGTGATTCTTGGAGTAGGTTGAGGAGCTTATTGAGAGCTTCTCCCCATCATAACATCCCACTTTGGCTTACTAAATTGACATTTTTTGATAATTTGCTTCCTTGTCATAGAGATTTGATATTTGTTGCATCTAACTGGAAATTCTATGATTTGGAAGTGGAAGACGCACATGCTTTGATTGCGAAAATAGCCAGTGGCCATGACCATCGAGAATTTGGGAGAGGTCCACAACCTAGAGATGACTCACATGTTTCTTCTTTGTTAAGTGAGGGGTCGATTTCTACTCTCTTGGTGATGTATATGATGTTAGTTTTTGTCATGTTTCTCCTCCCTGTGTCAATGTGACTGTTATGCATGATATTCCATCTTCCCATCCCTTGTGAACATAATTGATGATGAAGATGATGATTATTATGTGTATGACGTTCATTCTCACCATGTTGACATTGAAAATGAAGTGCAAGATTTCTCATTGGGTAATTGTTTTGAGAATCCTATGTTTGAGGATATAATTAATGTTGAAATGATGCAGAATCCTCTCTTTGACTTCGTGGTAGTAGAGGAGGTTGGTGATGATAATGATGATCTCCTTGATTCCTTCTTTGACACATCTCCATATGGATTTGTGCTTGACGATACATGGGATTGTGATGGTTTCTTTGAGAAACCTATTTTAGAGAAATTTGTTGAGGATGAATCTATTTCACCTATTGACTGTCTTGACCTTGTTTCTCTTAGCCCTGTATTTGAGCTCATGTTAAGTGAGGAGGACTGTGATAGTTCTATCCAGGAGATCAGTTTGCTTTTAGACTTGTCTCTTATGGAAAATATGACGGAGAGCGCTGAAGATGGAGATATTACCACCTCTCCCATGAGGAGTGAAGGTGGTAAGATTGGTTTTTTGAGTGGTTTTGGAGTGGTAGAACCCTTTCTTGTGCAACTTGAATTTTATGATGAGCCTTCTGGTAAAATTGAAATATTCGGTATGCACATCTTGTCTCACAAACTACTTATTAGCCTTCTTACCCGTTTTATCTACTATTGGTCATGCTTATTCACGTTTATTCATTATGACCATTTTGCTGCTGACTGGTCTAGCTTGTTTGACAAGCTAATGAGGTCTTTGACCAGTTTTTTAGGCAATTCACTTGCTTAATGAGTTATGTTGGTACCGTGTATATATGTTTCTTTGCTTGCTTTTTTGTGTTTTTTTGTTGCTTTTGTTGCTTTTGTGTGTAGGTATTATGTGAGCTTCAAGAAATCGACAAAAGATGATGGGTACGAGAACAAGAATCTACGGTCACTTCAATCTAGTAAGTTCTTTACCCACCCTTTCTCTTTTCCCTCCCTAGTTCTTGAACATTGAGGACAGTGTCCGATTTAAGTGTGGGGGAGGACCTCAATGTCCGATTTAAGTGTGGGGGAGGATTTTTTGTTGGTTGATTGGAAAATTTGTTGTCGGTTTGTGTTTTTTGTGTCGTAGTTTGTTTGTTTTTTCTTTTGTAAAAAAAATAAGTCAAAAAAAACCAAAAAGATTTTATTTTTCGTTTTTTCTTTCCACTATAGCTAGTTTTATTTGATCTAGTTGTTTTTCTAACTTTTAACTTTTTGTGTAAATAATGATTTTTAGACACTCGATCGTTGCAATTGTTCGTTATATATCAATTTGTCTCCTACTGTAAGTCGCTCGTGGGTGTGTACTTCACTTGTTCTATGTTCCACCTCCCGTGATTTGATGTGACACTAGTTGACTTGTCTAGGGGACGGTGATCCGAGTGACTTTCTTTTTTGCGATCCATTCTATTTATCATCTTTTATTAGAGAAAGGGCGAAGCTACACAATTTGACCGATCCTTCCACAAAATAAGTGCTTCTTTGTAAGCACCGAAAAAAATCACAAAAATATCAAAAAGAAAGAAACAAAGGGGAGATGAAAAGAAAAAAAAGGAAAAGATAGAAAAAAAAAACAAAAAAAAAAAAGAAAAGAAGAAAATAAGTATGATTCCTCCCCGAGTTAGTTATTTTTTAATTTTATTATCTCGTTTTGGATCGTTTACTCTTTCACTTGGATCATTAGGACGATCCATGACTCTTTGAGTCGAGACGAGTTTTTCTAGTGTTAGTAATTTCATGGGAGTACTCATTCCGCCTCCTTCTCATACCCTTGACATAGCATGGACCGAAACCGATGGATGTATAGTGTCGATTGCAACCGTCTTAGTGTCTGATTATCATTGTTTTTACTTGAGTTGGATTTTAGAAATTTGACTTTTGATTAGGAAGCTTGTTACGTAAATATTTCGTGTCATTAATTTGTGTGCTTGTTCGCTTTTCTAGTTGTTTTTCTTTAAGGGTCATTAGTTTAGTTTAGTGAGCTTACTCGAGGACGAGTAAGGGTTAAGTGTGGGGGAGTTTGATAAGTGATATTTTAATAGTAATTTACCCCTACTTTTACCCGTTATTTAGTCCGTTTTTGTGTGCGCTAATTCTCGAATAGTTCATTTTATAGTCTATTTCATATTTACTAGTTTTATTTTATATTTTCAGGAATAATTGTTATGTTTCCGAGAATTTTGTACCGCTTTGTCTAGTTTCTATTTTGTAGGTACTATTTCGGGAATAACTAAGTAAAGACGGATCAAGACGAGTTAAAAGACAACGGAAACGAAATAAAAGACTAGTGTTGGACAGGTCCAAATAAGATCAACTTCCGTCAAAGCCCACGTACAAATGGACTCACTCTTAAAAACATCACCTAAAAGAGATTTATGGGAAGGAAGTTAGGGGGACTGAGGAGGAAGCCAACAATGGTAGTCCTAGCATAGGAGTACAGCAGCAACCATGATAACTTTGTTTTGGTTTGGTTTCTGAGTTTTCATTATTTTAGTTCAATTAAATTGTTCCTAGTTTGAATCTTTTATAATCAAATATTCTCGTTATATGCTAATTCTAGTTCTTTTCTTCATTGGTATGCTTTCCAGCCTTTTCTTTTATTATAGTTATCCGTACTCCATTAATCGAGTAATTTTAGTTGTTGATTCTATTAACTTTGTATCTTTATCGATTAATTTATTACGATGTTATTAGTATTGGATAATTTAAATAGTTTAATTTCAATCATGATAGAGTAGTCAATTCTAGGGTTAGGGTTAGCAAGGTTCGTCTTAATTGGGGTTTTGTCTCGAGTTGATTTAATTGCTGATTAATTGTCCGTAACCTCTTTTTGAACGTTATATCTGTATGATTCACTTGTCCTGGCCAGATTAGTTAATCAATTCAGTTAACCTAGACTTAAGATAGAGAGCCGAGTCTAAGTTAGACTTACGTTCATTGGGGTGGGTCGACCTAGTAAGTAGCGAGAGCCCGCTAGGACCGTCCTATGGTAGATAGAGACTCGAGAGAGCTTATCTCATGCCTATTACTGACCTTAATCGACTGTTTTTATGACTCCGACAACTCCTCGGAGACTGCCTTGTTGACCTTGACCCTAGACCATTTTCTTATATTTGTTACCATTTTCCTATATTGTTAGTTTAGTTCAATAGTTTAGACTTATTCAACCCAAACCGAATTTCTCCAACTAAGCCTTTAACTAGATCGAGACTTTTCATTTAGCTCATTGTCCCTGTGGATTCGATACCCGACTTACCCTAGCTACCCAGTTAGTAGAGTTAGGTTCTTGTTTGATTGTGGGGATCCGCGACAAATCTCTACGTCATTATCGATAATGACTTTTTTTTGGAGTTATGGAATAAGGACAAGTGTGAGGTATAGAGTAATAAATTCTGGGGTTTACGTTTTGCCATCAACTATAAAGTTGGTGTATCCATTTGGTATGCATTGGTGGCTGAACTGGACACACTGTATACATATTTTCTTAAGCTTGTACCCGCATGTAAGACACCTGATAAGCGTTATTTATATACATATTTTCATCCTCTTAATTGTTAGTTTTATCTCGGTTTTTGTGCTTAACTCGTTAATAATGATGCAATATGCTTTGAATGTCGATACTTCCGTATTTGTGTGTATTTTGTAGATTTGGATGCATTTGGAGCTAATCGAAGCATTACGGAATCGATAATTGAAGAATTCACATCTAAGCACGGAATCGAAGGAAGAAGATGCGGAATACACGAAGAAACAAAGATCAAAGAAGGAAAGGATATCAAACGAGATGAAAGAATGATCGCCTACACAAGGGTCAACTTAAAATGTCCATAACTTTCGTTCTATACCTCCAATTAGAGTGATTTTGGTGGCTTTGGAAAGCTCTTTCTCTTAGCTTTCTAACGGTATATTGCATGTTCAAGTTTAACAAGTAACGAATAAACCGAAGCCGTTTGAAGTCGAGCGCGCGATACTGTGACCTATAGCGCTACTCGATCGAGTGCCCATACTGCACTCGATCGAGTGCCACTCCGTGAAGCTCCTGCCCATATTTTGGGGGGTCACTCGATAGAGTGCCAACAACAGGCACTCGATCGAGTGCACCCAAACCGGGCCGCGCATCTTTCTTATTTCAACTTAGAATTTGGGCTTGTTTTCAAGTCCAACTGATTTCCTTTAAATCAGTTTTCCTGACTTCATTGTCAGACACTTTTTCTTTTACACAATTTAGAACTCCTTTTATTTTTCTTAGCATTAAAGTTTACGTAGTTTATTTTACTTGGGGAGATACATTGAACCTTGCTCTTCATTCTTAGATCTGGAATTCTTCGGTATTGCAATTCTTAATTTCAATTTCACTTTCTACTTTAATTTCCGTCTTAATTCATTCTTCATATTGCTTTATCGTTTTCTAGTGTAAATTTATTATTGCTTTCCGTAGATTAATTCGATTCACCTCCGTTATGTTTAATTGCAGTTCGTATTTCGTTAATTTGATATGCTTAATATGAGTAGCTAGATTTCATCTAGGGTTTAGGAGGATCGATGCGTATTATTAGGGTTATAGTCAATTGACCTATTTCTAATCGTAAGAACTATCGCCTGATTATCGTTTTAATTCTGATTAATTGTTTGATGCATAATTCAATTAATTAGTATCGCAAATTAGGACTTTTCGCCGACCGGGTTAAGAACTAATTAGGCCACGATAGTTTAGGTAGACTGACTTAATGCTAGCGACCGCAGGTTAAGTTTAGATCTAAGGGTTGTAGTGTACCGACCGGGCCTGCACCTTAGGTAGTTCGATTATTGACCTGTTAGTTGACTCCCTGACCCGAGTAATATTCATTGTGAATTTGAGACCCTAGACTTTTTTGTTATTGATTTATCTATCAGTAATTAGTTATTAGTTTACCAAATCAACCAAAACTGTGACCTATAATCTAGAATCTAATTCTTAGGATAAATAATTGAATTCCCATCTCCTTGTGGTTCGACCCCTGACTTCGCTATCTACATTAGTTAGTGACCTTAGGGTATCTTTGATTAGGTATACGACTAACCCCTGTCAAATTTTGGCGCCGTTGCCGGGGAGACGGTGTTATTTAGTTGTTTATTTTTTTAGGTTCTAGGTTATTTTTTGTATATAATTTTTTTTTTTTGTATATAATTTTGTATATTTTTTTTATCATTCACCATTATGACCAATTTTTACTTTCCACAATTCAAACATGAGTCACTACATAATTATTGGGATAGACTTGAGTCTTTCATTATTCAAAATGGTTTTAATGTTGATATACGGGATATGTGTCATATGATATATAATGATGTTGATGATGAGTCACGGGCTAGAATTGAGGAAAATTGCGGAGGGATGTTTAATTATATCTCTTACGAGGAACGATTGGAAATCCTTAAATATTTAGCCCGTAATAGTGCTGAATTAGAGTTGAGGCGGAATAATGACAAGGCGGAAATCGAGGCTTTGTTGCTGCAATTCATGCAAATCCGACAAAAGCAAGATACTCAAATAGGCCAGTTGCCAGATCATTATGAAATCTTGGACAGTCAAATTGCCCAATTAGCAAGCCAAGAGCAACAAAGTCAACCGGGTACGCTTATGGAAGTAGTGAAGAACCTCCAGGTAAGTGCTCCATCTCCATCTCTTCTGAACATAATTGATGATGATGATGATGATGATGATGATGATGATGATGGGTATAATGTTCAATCTATTCAAGATCACCAAACCGCCTTGAATGACTGTGAGCTAGAATGTGTGTTTTTTGAGGAAAACGTGTGTTTGGATGCTCTGAATAATGCTCTTTTAATTGAGGATAACATTAAGGATTTTGATTTGTGTGATTTTGAGAGAGTGTCATTTGATGTTAATTATGAGGTTTTGGAGACAAAATTGAACAAAAGAGAAGATCTTGAGCTTGAGAGGAAAAACCAAAGGGAAGAGAAGATTACACTTTTTGACGATTCCTTGAGTGGAAGAAGTGTGGCTACATGGGATAGCGAGAATGATTTCTTTGAAACACCAATTTTAGAGACATTTGAGTTTTTCCCTTATATTGAGGACGAACCACTTCCACCTATTGATTGTGTTGATTACATTTCTCTTGAGCCTTTGTTTGAGCTTATGATTAGTGGGGAGGATTGTGATAATTCTTTCACGGAGATCGATAAGATTGATCTTTTGAGTGGTCTTAAGAGTTCTAACTCTTCTCTTATGCAATTTATACCCGATGATGAGCCTTGGAGCGAATTTGAGATATTAGGTGTGCACTGCTTGCCTTACGAGCCACCTATTAAGATTTTTACTCTTCTTATATACTATGAGCACTTTGCTGAGGATTGGCCTAGCTCGTCTAATAGGCTAAGACGATCATTGACTTTGTCTCTGTTTATCTTCTTTATATCTTGGTGCTACTTATGCTTTTGTGTAGCACATGCGCAGATGTTTGATCGACTCTTGAGAGCTTTAAGCTGTTTTGATCACAGTCATCTGTGGACAACTGATCTATAAGACGAACCCCCACTTTGCAGCTGGTTTGGGGGAGCTGTGTTGTGTATACGGTAGTTTCCTTCCATTTTTATTTTTTATTTTTCTTTTATTATTCGATTTCTTAGATTTTTGTCTTCCCCTAGGTTACGTTGTCCTTAGGATTGGCTGTGGAATTTTCTGTCTTATATGCTGTAGAGTCACATTGAGGACACCGTGACATTTAGGTTTGGGGGAGAGTTTGTGTGTTTTGTTTTTGTGTGCTTTTAATAAAATTCTAAAAATCCAAAAAAAATTGACAAATCAGAAAAATCCAAAAATATTTTAATTTTTTGTGTGTTTTTGTGTGTGGGTGGGTCTGATGCAGAAGCGTGCAAAATGACAATGATGATAATGCACTTGACATGATTACTCCTAATTTTCAGCTTACTTCTTGTCTGAAAACATGTTTTGTATTGAGATTTGATTAAATTGATATGAATGCCTATTTGGACTTTTAATTGCCAAATGAGTAGATTTGACCACTTGTCGGCAAGCCACAAAATTCTGAGGATTTTAGAGCTTCCTAGGCCAGTAACATCCATAACTAGTCTAATTTATAATTATGAATTGAGTGGTTTCTCCTTATGGAATGTGTAACATCAATTTGCATAAATATGACGTCCGTCTCTTGATATTGAATACGTGTTTGGTTTGAGGAGGAGATACATGAGCAAAGGTGTTTCTGTTTTTGATGAGCTCCACATAGCCAAAACGACCCATTTTTACTACCCTGTAGATTTAGGTCATTTTTCTTTGTTTAGCCTATTTCAGCTGTTGTAAGTCTGTTCTTTATTATATATATCAATCAGCTATAATCCAGAATAGCCTACCTTACCAGGACAATCGCAGTGAACATAATTGGAACTACTTCACTAATAGATCATAATTTGGATTTTTACATCTTTTGGATCTTAGTGCAGAATATCATTGTTGTGCGACTTTGTATTCGCCTTCCCCTTATCTGAATTGAAAAAAAATATAGAAGCATGGAAAAGAAAGAAAAGAAGAAAAATGGAATTAGAAAAAGAAGAAAAATTCCAAGAAAAAGAAATGAAAAACATATATGCTTCTTGTGGGAACGGTCGAGATGCTATAACTAGAATTGGATAGTAATCAGGAGGATGACAAAATTCCCTCTTATGCTCTTTTGAGTTTTACTTCTAATTAGTGGCCGGAATTCATAGATGAGGTTTTTGGATGGACAGTTTTTATTGTGTAGCTGCGACTACTGGTATTAACCCCACATTTCCATACGTGCTTTAAGCACAATCCATTTTATTCCCTCACATATAAGCCACCCTTTGTAAGTCCTTGGCATGTACTATGGTCCTGATTAGTGGAACACGTATTTGATTGGGGAGATTGATTTCATATTCGATTGCATGCATATTTCATAAGTCGAGTGAGTGTCTTTATTCTTCCTTATCTTCACATATATGCTTACCCGTACTTATGAGTGTCGAGCGACAACCGTAAGGAAGTCCGACATTATTGGTCTTGCAAGGTTGAAATTTTGGCAAGCGATCGTTTACTTAAGGCATGCTTATTGATTTAGTTATATTTTTGGCATTGCGTGTTTTCGTACCGACTTGAGCCGATTTTTAGTAGAATGATTGTAAGCTTGCTTTTAGTCGTGCTTCACATCACTTATCATCTCTTGTATTTATATGTGTGGTTTGCTTGAGGACAAGCAAAGGTTCGGTTTGAGGGAGTTTGATAAGCGTTATTTATATACATATTTTCATCCCCTTAATTGTTAGTTTTATCTCGGTTTTTTTGCTTAACTCGTTAATAATGATGCAATATGCTTTGAATGTCGATACTTCCGTATTTGTGTGTATTTTTTAGATTTGGATGCATTTGGAGCTAATCGAAGCATTACGGAATCGATAATTGAAGAATTCACATCTAAGCACGGAATCGAAGGAAGAAGATGCGGAATCCCCTATTCACTAAAACAAAAACCAAGGGACAAGAGAGTCATTTCAACTTTCCCGCCTAAATGCGTCTCATAATTATGGAAAGTGGGTTTTTTTAATCAAACAGTTTCATTTCAACTTGAAGGCCCAATTAAATGAATCATAAGACAATTTTATTTAAAATATGAGTCCAATAATTCGCCAAGATAATTTTAGAAAGAAAATATTTCTAACAACTGTAGTTTTTTGAATAATTATAATCCTTAAAAAACTACCTCGTATTAGGTTACAAAATAGGCAAATGAATACATAATAATGACCAAATAACATATCAAAAGTTATACGGAGTACTAAACATAATTTCAAAATACTGGGCGGATACATAATTTCCGAAGCCTTACTTTTTTCCAATTAAAAATCAAGTTATTTTTTTAATAGTAATCATATTTAACGTCATTAATGTAATTAAATTAAAATAATTACCATATCTTATCATTAAATGGTATAAAAATTATACTCCTTTAATTACAATATTTTTTTAATTATTTTTGTAATTTACAATATTACTCGTAACAGTTATTTTAATTATTATTTTTTAATGACACGTCACCAAACTAACGGGTCAACATGGGTTTGATCCTAAATTAACGGATCATTTCATGTTTAAGCGAAATGGATCGTGAGTCAAAGTTTTAGGGTCTTGACCTTAAAATGATGTGATAGGTTTACGAGTCAAGTCAAAATTTGACATGACTATTTTCTAATTCAAAAATCTTCTTAAATTGTATGATTACCCGATCTAATTACCATTTTTGTCTTTCCTATCCTAATTAAAGAATCACTGATCATCATAATCCCCTATTTAGAAATAAATTAATTTTCGAAATACTCTACTAAACAGAGAGGTAAACTGCTGACGGAAGCACCAAAAAATAAAGGCGTAAGCCATTGGCTTAGACGGATGGAATATAATTTTATCTCGCCACTAAACTCTTTCAGAAACAAAATTAATTAAAAAACCATGCGTAGGCACGGGTTTTGAACTAGTACACGAAGAAACAAAGATCAAAGAAGGAAAAGATATCAAACGAGATGAAAGAATGATCGCCTACACAAGGGTCAACTTCAAATGTCAATAACTTTCGTTCTCCAACTCCAATTAGAGTGATTTCAGTGGCTTTGAAAAGCCCTTTTTCTTAGCTTTCTAACGGTATATTGCATGTTCAATTTTAACAAGTAACGAAGAAACTACAGCTGTTTGAAGTCGAGCGCGCGATACTGTGACCTATAGCGCTACTCGATCGAGTGCCCATACTGCACTCGATCGAGTGCCACTCCGTGAAGCTCCTACCCATATTTTGGGGGGTCACTCGATAGAGTGTTATCAGGCACTCGATCGAGTGCACCCAAACCGGGCCGCGCATCATTCTTATTTCAACTTAGAATTTGGGCCTGATTTCAAGTCCAACTGATTTCCTTTGAATCAGTTTTCCTGACTTCATTGTCAGACACTTTTTCTTTTACACAATTTAGAACTCCTTTTATTTTTCTTAGCATTAAAGTTTACGTAGTTTAGTTTACTTGGGGAGATACATTGAACCTTGCTCTTCATTCTTAGATCTGGAATTCTTCGGTATTGCAATTCTTAATTTCAATTTCAATTTCAGTTTCTACTTTAATTTCCGTCTGTGGACATGACATAGGTCCACCTCGACGCGGCCACGCGCGGGTTTGGGGCGGCAAATGAATCTTCATATGAGAACGGATCGAATTGAAATTTAAATCGAAGTTGGAGTCGCCACCGAACTTTGTGGGAGTTCGGGCCCGTTCGAACCCACTCTATGTCGTAGTGGGCCGTGTACAAAATACGGCCCATTCCTATTTCAGAGTTTATTGGGTTCGTCCCTTTGCATTTGATACCGATACCGACGTTATCGGATACCGTGTATTGAATGACTCTCGTTGCCAATGGTTTCGGATAGCCGAAAACCGAGGTTCTGAGTAAGGGGTGAGGGTACGTGTTGGGAAGTTCACAAAGAACACCCAACTCCGCCCGCACATTAGCGGCCTCTCCTATAATATCGAATGATTTTTGAATACGCGCGTTAGTAATACGATGAATGATATGCAAACATTGTTTTCCCTAAACATGCGAGGAATTGAATGGGTTGCTAAGTCGGTTTAATGCATGAAAATTAACGTCAAAGTTGAATTTAGCATGTGAGATTCGTTTTAGTATAATAAAAAAAACGATAAAAAGAAGTTGCTAAAAAGATGAACAAACGTGTTAGTAACGATTGAATAAAAAATAAAAAAAATACGATAATATGCATGATTTTGAAAAGTTTACGACACGTGATGGATTAACACGTGTTGACCGAGGTCAAAGAAAAAATATTGAGATCTGAAATATGTCCGAAAACCCGCTGTTTTGTCTAAAAAACGATGCTCGAAGAAAAATAAAAAAAGATGAAACTGTGCCGTGTTACCCGACAGTCGCGCGACTCCCCTGGGACGCCGGCGGGTCGCGTGACAGGCTGCCTCGGGATTGATTTTTTGAAAATCGATAATTTTATTAAACCGCGTACAAATATTGCATAATTCGTACTCGACTTAATTTAGCGATATTCATTATATTCGATTATGAAATCGATATCAAATACTCAGAATAGCTTTTAGAAAAGAAAGATAAAAAAAAGTTTTGTAAATCGTCTTGTAAGATTAAAAAAAACGATGTTCGAATCTCTCTACGTTAAAAATCGTCGTGTTTTGTTTTACGAAACCATGTGACGATATTTTTAGTATCAACGAGATTTTAATTTTGTTCTTGTTAGGTACGATATTTGATTAGAGAATCGATATCGTATTTTAAGAACGTTTCGTTTTATATATAAAAATAATTTGTAGTATCGATATTAGAAATAAATAAAAAAAATGCGATGAACGACCCGTAAAAAAACGACCGACGACGAAAAAAAGGAAAAGACGAGGAAGAGACGAGAAGGAAAGGAAGAGAGAAGAGAGAAATCGGGTTTGATTTTGCACCCTCAACCTACATGCTTTGTTTACTCGGATCGGGGCTCATCGGAATGTGGCTAGGGCACGGGAGCGTCAAGTTAATGTCGGTGAGTTATGGTGGTTTTTTGGTTTGGACGTGTAAGAGTGTCGGACGAGGTGGGCCGGTTTCGTCAGGCGAGAGCGGCGCGATCTCGGGTTTTGTATTATCGGTTATTCGATGCTTAGTGTATAAGTGTATGTATTTTTGTGTTGATGATGGATGTGAATGAATGAATTTTAATGTGTCGCGAGGGTCCTATTTATAGGAGAGGTCCTCGATTGAAGCTAGGAAAGGTATTCTTATTTGGATGATAAGAAATACCGGTTTGGATAGGAAATGTAAGAGGCTGAGAAGAACGAGAATTCCGTTTACTTGGTGAAGAAGCAAGGAACTCGGCTGAAAATAGGTTGCTCGGCCGAGTGTTTGATGCTCGGTCGAGTGTTTGATTCGGTATTCGGATGGAATTCCTACTTGAGATCGAATTCTATCCTTAAACGAATTTGTTTAATATTTTGTGTGGCTGATTTTTTGTAGTGTTTGAGCTCGAATCAGCCACGTGAGGTGTCACGGCTGGTCCGTGTGTCTCGAGAATATCTTTGACCGGGTTTTGACTCGGTCGCTAAAAGACGGTTTTGCCCCTGGTGCCAGATTCGACCCAAATTAGTCTTATTTGACTCGAAACGACCTACTGGGCCTGATTTTGAGGTTGGTTTTGTGAGATATGTACTCCGTAAAAAGCCCAAGCCAAATGCCAATGATTTTGAGCCCGTTTTCGAGTATATTAAAGCACGTTTGCGTCCGATCATCATCGGGTGTTTGTCGGAAACTGCTATAGACACCTGGCGGTCAAAATGTGGGTGTCTACAGAGCTCCCACTCTGACTGAGGCTTGGACAAGGCAAAAGTCAGAGTAGCTACCAGGCCAATCAAAGATTAAGACCTGGCAGACTTCCGGTCGGGTCGGTTATAGTCCAGTAGACTTGCGTAAAAGGGCTCGCCAGCCATAAGTTGGAAATCATACCTGAGCTGATGATGCTAACTCCGTGGGGAATCGGACTTGTCGTATAAGTCTTGGGTGCGCCTATATGTGGGCTCATCCCGTTAAATGCCGCTGAAGAGTTATGTGAATTGTGCGGTCTTGAATTGTACCTGTATAAGTTACATAAAATTTTGCATGCAGCATGTAGGTGAAACAAATATGACTCGCGCTGGGGAATAAAAATGATTTTTGCTTAGTTTTGAAATCGAAGTCCTGAAAGCAACTCATGTGCTAGGAAATAGGTTTTCAAAACTGAAATGGGTAGAAAAGAAATTTGCAATTTAAATAGACCGAAATTTGACCTTGTCGAAAAGGATTTTCTCAAATGGCTAAGTTTTGCAGATTTTAAAATGAGAATTTGAAGAGAAAGGTATACCGACAGACTCGACTCTGGACGTGACCGGACGCGTTGACAGACACGACTGGACTCTCGAGGGGTTGGACCGTGACTCGGTAGGGGGTGGGCCACCTAACAAGACTCTTAAGTTGCGCTATTCCGTAGCCTAGGCGAGTGGCAACATGGTCGAATCCTCGGAATGGGAAGGTTGTGCTATGGGGGAATTGCGATAGTCTGTAATGAGACTGTTGTAGTCTAGTGCTCTTCTGGATTTTTGATTTTTGGGTACATTTCCAAAGTGGGTATTGCCTCGAGTCCTGACAGATTCTTGTCTTCGACTGAGCCGAGTAATAGGACACACTATAGAAAGGAGACTAGATTTTTTGAATTTATATGGATTTTGTGAGTGGATGGAGGTTTTCTGCTTAAGAGAAGCCCCCAGGACGACAAAGCTAGCTGCTGAGAACATGACGGTGTCGTCACCGGAATGATGGTGCTTTTTGAATGTGTGTCAATGTGGGTGGTTGTGCCTCTGTTGAAAGGCTGCCTACGTATTCACGTGTAGTGAAATCAAACCATGTCGTAGTTCAGTGTTGAAAGATATATTATGATGCCTAGTTTATTAGGACTTTGTGTGTAACTAGCCTTAGCGATGGTGTAGGCTAGGTGCATTCCCAATGATGCCTTGATCAAGGGGATAGAATAGTTAGGATGTTGATCCTGTGACTGTGAGCGTTCTCCGGGGTAGCCCCCAGAGGTGGTGTGAACTATTTGGGCATGTTCTATGCTGACCGCAAGTTGAGTTCCCGTGTATGGGATTGGTAACTGGTTTGGATGAGAAGAATTGGGAGGGGATTTGACGAGTTTTGCTCTCGGGGATTTGACGAGTTTTGCTCTCAGGGATTTGACGATTTTTGCTCTCGGGATTGTGTATGATTAGGTAAGGGATTTGACGAGTTTTGCTCTCGGGTCTTTGACGAGTTTTGATCTCGGGTCTTTGTATGGTGATTGTGAATTTTGTTATGTCGAGGGGAAGTCGAGTAAAATGGCTCGAACTTTGATCGGGATAGGTTTTGATAATGCGGGATCTGGTTTCCATATCTGGCCCTAATGGTTAGGGGTATCCTATGGAGCTTGAATCCTCAAAATTCCGGGCTGTCTCTAGCCTGAGTCTCGGGAAGGTCTTGAGGGTTGTAATGTGGGAAGGCTAAATGTGGTGTTAATTGACCAGCTCGATTATCTCTCCCTTATTTGATGGTATGAATTTTGACCGTACCCTGGTCATGGGACTTTCACTTGAATTGACCGTTGATCATGGTCATGGATTTTTGGAAGTTCTTTTTTATCATGGCCAGCTCTTGTGTTTTGGGCCTTTTGCTTTTCTTTTTCTTTTTTTTCTTGGACTTTTGTTTTTTTTTTGTCCTGATTTTTTTGTTTTGTTTTGTTTTGTTTTTTTTCGTTCGGTTGGTCAGACTAACACCTAAGGTAGGGATGGTCAGTCTTATTGGAGGGGTGTTTATTGTGGGAAATGGGCTTGCCTCCCGTCTTGAACACAAACTAGGAGACTATCTAGGTTCGTCATAGGATTCGATACTGCTCCTGCTAAGTGTAGTTTTGTGGCTTTCTATGTCAGACATGGAACAGGTAAAGGAAAACACGGGTCTCGATTTCCTGCAGTCATTATAGATGTGCCTGTAATAGTCACGTGCATGTGCTCACAGTGTATGATGGTGTTCATCATGTTCTCGGAAACACATAAGGAAAGTATATATGAGGAATAGAAAAGCTGATTTTATTGAATTTTTGAAAAGGAGGACAGAATATAAATGACTCTGACTCTGATTTGGAAATGAGGATGTAGGGTATCCTAGACTCGGACTCAGACTTAGACTCGAATCAAATCCGGACTTTCGGATGCTCGGTTGGTTGTTTCTTTTTTGGTAAGGTAAGGTCCTCGACATGTGCCACGACTCGCCTAAACTCGGTTTTGCGCAGGTGCAAGAGAGGGAGTCAAACTAGACATGGCCCGGGGTGAAGGGATGACAAAGACTCTTGGATCGGGATACCCGAACGTTGGCCTAGACGAGGTAATGACCGCGACTTGGACTCGAGATGCGGAAGGGTGAGTCCGAAAATGGGGGCGACCGTGTTTGACCGTGTCGCGTGTTCGGCCCAACCGTGGTGACCTAACCCTAGGTGACTCGAGTGTTCTTAGCATAGGTTCGACTCGGAGAGGGCCTCATAAGGACGCCGGTGTAGGATGGACGTAAAGTACCCCTTAAGGTGACCGTGGTCGACTGCTCGGGTGAAGGACAGCCCCCAAGTGAGACTAAAGACTCTGGTAGGACTCGGATGGTGCGACATCTAAGTGATTTAAAAGTGGGGTAGTGAGACAACACGTGTAAGACATGACCCTTAGAGCAACCGTGATTGATCGCTCCGCTGAGGGGTAGCCCCCAATCGGGATCAAAGACTTTGTTAAGACTCGAGTGTCGGACGAGTGACCCTTAGATGTAAGGATCACGAACCTTTTGTTATGGGGCTATGCCTTGTAAAAGGTTGACTCGGAAAAGACACCTAGACGGGTGACTTGTGAAAGGTGGACCTCCTTTAGGATCCAGCTGTGTGGGCTGGGCCCTGTTTGAGAGGAGGTTCACGTGAGACATTCCCCAGACTTTGGACTCGATTATGTAGACGGGCCAACCCTTGTAGGAGTATGTCCTACGTAGGTGGGCCTTGCCTTAGCTAAATAAGGCGGACTGTGATAGGGAGGAAATCCGTGATATAAGATCGACAGAGTTTCGACGCTAAAGACCTCGATGACTTACGACTCGACCCGACATTGCTAAATACGGGAAGTCCTAAGAAAAGGAAGTTTTTTGAAATAGATTTTTTTGAAAGCCCGAGAAAATTCGGGGGGAGGTCCGACCTTTTTCGAAAAAAAAAACATAAAAGGCGAGCCGGATGACGGTTTTGAAAGTTTCGAAAATATTTTCGAGTTTTGAAATAGGCATAATACGGCTAGAAATAGGCTATTTTGAGTAAAATCGCAAATCCTAAATTCGGTATATGTCCCGGGTTTTGAAATTGGATATTTTGAAAAGGATGCAATTTTGAAAATGACGGTTTTTGAAAAGGATGTAGATCAAGTAGCACGTAGTCATGGAAGCAGTATAACGACACCATGTATGCTCTTAAGCTAAGTCTCGGTCAGTCTGTAAGGGTCTATACCAGTGTACATAGCCTATCGAGAATCGGGGCGGACTTCCTAAGTCGTGCACATGCCGTAAAACCCATACGAATCGGCTAATGGACACCTTTGACATATCCAATTTGGACTACATCAATGGTATAGTGGGATGCCGGTCACCAGTACCGGCCCGGAAAATATGGGGTTATGCATGAACCGTAAAACTAAAACACGTATTGTACTAGTCAAACGATTTCTATTCGAGTCTCACCCTGAGGATGCCGATGGTATGTCACGCATCAGTTAATCCCCAGAGGAGTGCCAAATTGTGGACATGACATAGGTCCACCCCGACGCGGCCACGCGCGGGTTTGGGACGGCGAATGAATCTCCATATGAGAATGGATCGAATTGAAATTTAAATCGAAGTTGGAGTCGCCACCGAACTTTGTGGGAGTTTGGGCCCGTTCGAACCCACTCTATGTCGTAGTGGGCCGTGTACAAAATACGGCCCATTCCGATTTCAGAGTTTATTGGGTTCGTCCCTTTGCATTTGATACCGATACCGACGTTATCGGATACCGTGTATTGAATGACTCTCGTTGCCAATGGTTTCGGACATCCGGAAACCGAGGTTTTTATTTATGCCTTATGCACCGACTTTACCATTTAATTCTTTTAAGACATAGTTACAGAGTGTTTTAATCCCACATCTACAGTGTTTTTGCCACTGTATTGCGTTAGAATTATTAGAGGATTACAGGGTCCCCTTGCCTCAAACCTATGTTGGGATTTATACTCACTTTCGGAGAGCCATTGATAAGGAGATCATATTTTACCGTAGTAATACATTGCATGATGAGCCTAGTAAGGGAATCAGGAAAGCCTATAGATTCGAGGGTGAGCCTTATGAAGATCCAACTCATTCTATCAAAGGCTTTGCTAAAATCAACTTTCAATGCAATTTTTTTTGTTTGTTTTTTGTCCAGCATCGCTTGATATCCTACATTAGCTCATGTTCAAGGAGAATATTATCATTTATAGATCGGCCCGAGATGAAGGCATTTTGATACTGACCCCCGCAAGTTTCCCCATAACTCTCTTGATACGATTGGCAATGCACTTGGTCGTGATGACTCTCATAAGAACATTACACAAGCTAATAGGTCTAAGTTGATCCGCCCTCTCAGGATTGCATACCTTAGGTATTAGAGCAATAAAAGTATGGTTGAGATCGTCATGAACATGCCCTGTGTTAAGCGACGTACATACCGCATCAACAATGTCCTTCTTTAGAACACTCCAAAACTTCTGGAAAAAAATAGCAGGGAAGCCATCCGGTCCCAGAGATTTCATTCCTCCCATTTGGAACATAGCCGCCCTGACCTCCTTTCTTGGGAAAGGTTTACTTTGATGATCAATGTCGGCCTGGTTCAACCTGTTGGAGATATTGGAGAAAAGATAGGAGAAGGTCGCCTTATAATCATTATAATGCAGAAAATAAGGATCATCTATGGAGTCCCCAATGAAAATAGCCGAGAAGTGGCTATAGAAGATTTGAGGGAGACCATTATGGTCAGTACACCACTGGTTATTATGGTCCATTAGGCTCGTAATGAAGTTGCGGGCCGATCTCCCTTTAACCCAGTTGAAGAAGTATCTCGAGCACGTGTCACCCTCTATAGCCCAGTTAATTTTTGCTCGTTGTCTCCAATATAGATTCATTGTCTTTGCGAACAAATTTAATTCATTGTGGGCTATTTCATAGCTTTCTTCTGATCCACCTGACAATACAATATTAATACCATTCTTTAGTTTATCATCAAAATCCGTCCAATGTTTGTTCCATTCATCTCTTTTGTCAAGCATCCATTTTTTGAGGACACCTCTCAAACGTGCTAGTTTGCCCATAATCGAAGAGTTTGGTTTTCATTTCTGCTAATCTCCTCATTCCAAAAGTTATGGATCATCACCTTGCAAGCTTTCATGTCAAGGCACCATGCTTCAACTTTGTTAGGCCTTTTCGCCTTATCCTTGACTAAGTGTAAGTCAATCTCAATCATTGCAGGATCTGATATTTGGATTGCATAATGGAGAACGCCAGTATTCGGGAAGAATTCGCACCAATTCGAAGAAGCATAGGCCTTATCCAAGAGTTCATAGACACATTTCTTTCCTTTCCTATTGTTACACCACGTGAATTTTGGTCCCTTGTACGGAACATCATAGAGTTGATTGTCTAGCTTCCACGTGATGAAGGAGTCAAGCCCCGGAATACGCCCTATTTTGCTACTAAATTTATCGTCTATACAATCGACTTGATTGAAATCACAGACCAAAAGATAGGGTAGATCAAAAGAGGAGATTCAATCGGTCAGCGAGTCCCAAATTAGTTGATGCTCTTCCACACGAGGTGCCCATACACACAACACAAAAACCAATCCGAGCCACTAGAGGTGACTTTCATTATAATGAAGTTGGGACGCGAGTACATATGACTGAGAAAAACAGACTCCTTCCAACCTAGCCAAAGACCTCCACTACTACCCATAGGCCATACCATCGACACCTACATAGTTATTGAACCCTAGGGATCGGCCCAAAGTCGAGACAGATCAAACACAACACTTAGTCTCCATTAGAAATACGAAATTATACTTATTTTTTCCTCCTAGAACCGCTATAAGTTTGCCAATTGTAGGAGCGAGCGGGTCATTTAAACCCCTACAATTCCACACCTGGCCTATCATGGCGACCGTGCAGGTTTTTTTGGGCCAACCTCTCTGGCCTCATCACAGCTGTCCGAGCCTCCTCCTCATCTTCCAAATGATTAGGAACCGAAATGCGAAAGCCTCGAGTGGAGGGAGAGAAAGGTTCCTTCCTCGCTTTCTTCATCAGATTTTATTCAAGATTGCTGAGATAATTCATAGCCTCCATTTTTGATGCTAACACATGAGTAGGTAACTCGTATTGCCCAGGATCAGTGAATGCTTTCCTTTTCTTGTATGGGACTCGTTTATTATTGTCATAGTTATCCTCAATCGAGTAACTAATAACCTTCTGCTTTTTCTTGTCTTGGATTTCAATAGGTAATTTAACAGCTTCAACCCTAGCCTAATCCTCCTTCCCAACAGCCTCTGAAGGTTCCCAATATGCCGCCATTGGAGCAGAAGGGAATGGCGGGAGACTAGTTTCCTTCCATGTTCCATTCTGTTGCTGCTTCTTGATCATGTTCCTGTATGCAACTACTACATCAAGATTTTCTAAGTTCACATAAAGGAAATGGTTAGTAGTCGAATGTTCTTCATTCTTATCATCAATAGGACTGACTGAACTGATTGGACTGCATGCAAGCCCTAGATCAGCATACGGGCCATCTTCATTCATCTCAGTACAATTATCCATAATGTCGACTGCATCCCCAAAACTCTGAGTATCTTCATCGGAATTATTAATACCTAAGGGTCCATGGATAGGCCATTCAGGCGTAGAAAAGAGGGAGGAATCTGAGTCAGAACTTACATCGATGATCCATCCACCTACCCTAGCAATAGCATTTGGCACTATCTGCATTCCAACCCGAGACACCTGGGCCTGGTTGTGGACAACTTGTTCATTCATTACCTCATCATTCAGCACTTGAGGGCCTTGGGTTTGTGCATTCATTGGTTGTTGGGGTTCTGCATGTGGGTCAAGATCGGGATTAACCGGGTGTGGGTCGAACTGATTGAGGTTTTGTGGGTGAATAAAGGTTTGATTCCATCCTCTTGCTTCATCCACTTCCCTTGCATAGCTTGGATCATCTTTAACGCGAAATCTAATTGCTTCATGTTGGATGATATCAAGGTCATTAAGAAATTCTGCTTCCCATCCGCCAACACCCATTTAGTACGGATCACCACTTAGATTGATCACGCTTTCAAAAACATGACCATATGCCCCTTGTTGCGTATGGTTGTTTCTTCGCTCTGTTGCTCTTGAGCTTTCCGGTTGATCCCTCCCATGGTTTTCTTGAGTATGATTGTGGTTAACCTACCCATGAGAGAAAAGAACAGGTGCCTCAAAAGGTTGCAAATTTACCAAAAACCTCATTCGGGTTGTACTCTCCCACCTGGTAAAATACACAACTCGAAGTCGACAAGCCTGTTTGCAAGGAAATAAGCCGAAACATGTCGGTTAGCATTGTTGCCCATTCGAATATCTGACGTAAGGAACCTGGTTGATGATGGAGTAGCACGGAGGTCTAGATTAAACATAGTGTGTGCGCTTTCCGCCTCAAAGACAGGGAAGCCAAGTTCAACAGCTCGATCTATAGCCCGACGAATACCAAGATGATACTAGACATAAATAGGGCTGTACACCGGTCCAAACCCGGAACGGACCGGACCAGAATTTTTAAAAAATCCGGACAGGAATATCAAAATTTTGGACCGGGACCGAACCGGTTGACCCGGAATTTTCAATTTTTTTTTGAAATTCCGGTCCAAAATTCCGGACCGGTTAGACCGGAATTTTTAGGAAATAAGCATAATTCCGGTCTTTCCGGTCCAAACCGGTCAGGTCAGGACCGGACCGGAACTCGGAATCGCCCAAAATGATGGACCGGAACCCGGACCGGGATTTTTTATTCTGGTCCGGTCTGGTCCATTTTTCCGGTCCGACCCGGATGTTGCACACGCCTAGACATAAATATCCTGTTTGCTCTAAAGATGCTAGGTCGCTACAAAAATCGTTGTAGGCATCTGGTTTTTTTTATCTTTTTTTTGTAATTTGGTGCTTCTTTGTTAATATACACTTACATTTCATCAAAAAAAAAATGATATTGGACCGTAGTTCTCTACATTGTCTAGCCTTGCAATGAAAGGTAATGCATTTCACCCAACTTTCACTCAAAATTCCCATGTACCATCGTCAAAATTATTAAAATATTATTCCATGATATTTAACTATTTATACATTATTATATTTGACATAATAATTAAGATTTTTTTTAATATTTAAATTATACAAATAATTTAAAAATAAAATAATTGTGTAACTTTATACTGTATCTTTTAATAATAAAATAATACGGTGTATAATTTTGACACTTTATTAATTGTAAATACGGTAATTATAATAATTTTTACAATACAATTAAAATTTTAAAATTGGTTTTTTTTTTCTTTTTAATTGGTAAAAGAAGATTGATAAATACAACCCTTACGGTCTTATTTAAGAGGCCAAAAATGGCAATAAAGTGTTAATTTATGTATTAATTGCGTCGATGGATGTGTATTCTAGTCTTCAATTTCTAAGTTTATGCCACAACTAGTTTCGTTACTCGTGAAAATCACGGGTGCGTTTCAAGTAAATTGTGCAAACTTAACCTTAAATAAAATTGTCGTCGTGTTGTATGCACTCGTAATCTCGTATGCAAAAACTTATGTGCATGAACGAGCTGTAATTCACGTGCTTTGTTCTAAATAAACAAATAACATTATTTATGTGAATATTAATCGTAATACTTCCAAATTCATATAACAATATAATCTCAACGTATACGGTTATAAACGTATGAAATCAAATGGAAGAGATTATTGATAACATTGTAGTCTCGTGACATCATGTTATATACAGCGACATATAATTATATAATGGAGTAATAAATTATGATTCATCTATTTTTCTAGCTAAGAACAATAATCAAACAACATTTTATTGTTTTATTTGACAAAGATTAAGATGGTATAAAAGTAAGGTAGATATAAATTATGTAGTAACATATCATGACAACTTACGCTACCCAAATCTATATGAAAATTGTGTATTTGTAATTCTACTATCATAACCTAAGACTACATTACCTTTATAAATTTGCGAATATTAGATTAATAATCGTGTTAATTAACATAATTTTTTAGTGTACTTATCCATAGTACTTTTAAATTGCAAAACCTTAGTTTTATGGGAAAATATTAATTATGCAAACCTTAGTATTATAATTCTTAAATCTAAATCTAAAAATAATAATACCCAAAATTTACTCCGTAACTCCTTGTAGGAAGTTTATGATTTCACTCATATTTTTTCTCATCTATAAAATGATGTTACAACGTCTGCAAAAAAAAACCATACCGGCCCAAAAAATATCAATGAAATGGAATAAAAATGTGAACCAAAAATTGATACATAATTTGTATAACCAATTATCCGGTAAGAGTTTTATTAATAAGATATCTCAATTGTTAAAATGGTATGATATTAAAGTTGTGTAATCAAAATTATTTGCACAACTCATATAAAAAATTCTTTGTAAAAATGTAGAAAATTATAGTAATATGTAATTACTTTGTATTGTATTAATTGTAACTAATAAAAACACATGCATATTGATGAGCTAAACATTTTAGTAGTGTCACTTGTCAATACCTTGTAAAGGGTGACATTTTGGAATTACTTTTTATATTTTTATATAGATTAAAGGTTTTTAATGCTTAAATACAACCATATGGGCTGTATTTAACATTACCGTTAGTAAAATTATGGCATCGAATACTCCGTATTATTTTTTTACCCAAATTTGACCCGTATTTGATCCCCGATAGTGTGATGGTGGTCATAGTCGTGGTGGGTGGATGTTGGTGGTGGTGAGTTTTTTTGCTAACGAGTTTGATGGACCCGATGAGTTAATGGAGAAAGGAAATTCATTACCTAGAGGGTAAGGAGATTCAGGAGTTTGAGTGAAAGGCAAATGAAAAGGGAATAATTGAATAGAGCAAACAAATCTATAGAAAGGGAATCATATTATTAGCTTACTTCGTACTCCCTCCGTTCAAATCCAAAGGGTACGCTTCTTTTTTGGACACTGTTCAAAACTCAAGAGAATCGCTAATATTCCCCCACAATCTATAAGAAAAAAATATAGTCATGTGAGATCTTGTTTGACACTAGTAGAAAAAGGTGAAATTGCTACTTCTCATTTGAGGCGTTTTAGGTGATTAACTGCAAATATTTTATCTTTATTTTTAAGAAAAAAAATGCTTGGGTGAGTCGTTTTTAGGGATAAATTGCAATAAATAGAAGACAATAATATAAACAGAATTACTTTTTTATACTTGCATGTTACTCAATCCTCCCAAAAATTTCCTAACTATTCCTATATTACCCTTATTTATTCCAAAAGCAATTGATTGCTTAATTTCTTTTCTAAAAACTACTTTTTAATCCAAATTCTTGCTTAAACCTTTACATTTTCATCAATCGATCAATCATTATTTGAAAATTCATAATGGATTATAGTTCGGTAATCGTTATTTTTATTTTTATTGAAAATTATGATTTGGATTTATAATTAGGGTTACTTAATTTTAGTCAGTTAGGGTTTAGGGTGGTAAGAGGTGGGGTCGTCGGAGCTTGTAGGAGAAGACGGCAGCGGAGGGGTCGCCGGTGCTTGTAGGAGGAAGGCGGCAGCGGCAACTAGAGGAGGGTGGACGGCGGGGGTGTGTTAAGAGGTGGTGGTTGTGGGTGTTTAGGGCTTAGGGTTGTGTGGAAAGGTGGCCGGAGGAGGGGCGTCTTCGTGGAGGGAGGAGGAGGGTGGGTGACTGTTTGTTTCATTTTTTTTAATTTCTATTGTATTGTATTGTATTTTTAATTTATAATAATTTCTAATTTGAATTGTACTGTATTATTTTGTAATTACAATTTTTTTATAATTATCGAATTAATTTTTTTTTGTATTGTTGTAATTCTCATAATTTTTATTTTTATTATTGTTGTATGATTTAATTTTCTTGTTCTATATTTTCTTATTGGAGTAATATTTTTAAAAATATTTATGGTTAGATTTAATATCGCCTTTTAAAAAATACGAGTATTAAAAATTGTTGAAAAAATAAAAAAAACATTAATCGTCTTTAAAAAAACGGAAAAAGGCGGGGGGAAAAAAACGGGAAAAAAAGGACCAAAAATAAAAATAAATAATAAAAAAATGGGGCCGGTGCGGTGGACCGGAGTGATCGTCGGTGTAGTGAGGTGGTGGAGGGAGATGGAATTGGGGAGTTTTGAGATATTTTTGAGTTTTCTCTCAAAAAGCTCTCAAATGTAAGTGTGGGGAAGGGGAAATGAGAGAGACGATAACTTAAGGGAGCGTTTGGTTGGCGAAGGGGTAAGCGAATGATATCAACAAAGGAAATGAAAAGGAAAAGAAAAGGTTACCTAGATATGAATGCGAGTTGAGTCAAACGCGGGTCATTATTTGTATCAGGGTCGCAATAATTTACGATGCCTTCCTTTTAAACAATTAAAAAACGGAGTTACTCTTCGCTTCGCAGTATGCATTTTACTCAACGCAATACCTTTTTACCCATATTTTCCATTACATGCCCTTTGGAAAACAAACCTACTTTTATTTCTCTCACCCTTCTCTACCCTAACCCTAGAAACCACCCCTTTTTCTCAATTATCATCGATTAACTCCAAATCTAACTCCACATTCATTCAATTTATCAATTTAACTAAATTATGCATACAATTTTGATTGAAAAACAAGTATCAACCATTAATTATCATTAATTACAGAAATTAGGGGGTTTTGTTTCAAAGTTAAAATAAATTAAATACTCCATATAAGATTTAAAAAAATTAGGATTTTCTGTTTCAAAGTTCAAATTCAAATGAGATTTTTGGGTTTGACATCTTTTCTTCTGTTCTCCCTTACGTACTGTTTTTTTTTTTTGTTTGGTTATCTCGTACTGCATGTTTTATTTTTTTATTTTTTTTTTGCAATGTTTTTTTGGGTTTGTTTCGGTTTATGTTTTTTTGTACTGTTTTTAGACATGTTATTTTTTTTTTGTTTTTTGTTTCATACTGTTTTTGTACGAATCTCATTAAATCGAATTGGATTTTTGAATATGAAATTATTTTTATGTCGATGGCGAAAGGAAAAAAATTCTATAACGTTAGTAAAATGAAGAAAAAATATTATTATGTCAATACTACAAAAGAAGAACGTATTGTGCCAACAAATTGAAAAAATATCTTGAGTCAAGGTTTTAAAAGATATGTACTTTGTCAAAGTTGAAAAAAAAATGTACTACGTCAAAGTTGAAGAAAAAAAATTATACTGTGTCAAAATTGAAAAAAACAACATATGTATTTCGTGATAAAAGAAACGTATTGTGTTAATAAAGTTTAAAAAAAAGTAAATGAAAGATTAAAATAAATTTACTGCATCAATATTAAAAGAAAATGTATTGCGTAAAAGTAAAAAAAATATTGTACTTCGTTGACTAAAATAGATAAGGGGGGAGAGAAAAAAAAGAGAGAAAAAAGAGATGATGAATTTGAGGAAGAGGGAAATGAGAGGGGCAAAATTGGAAAAGTGGTGTTGCGTCGAGTAAATTACGTACTGCGAAAAGCAAGACCCAAAAAAAATGTTTTTTTTTCATATTAAGTAATCAAAAACCGTGTTTAAAATTTAAAATTAAAAAAAACTACATGATTTTACCAATATTCTATTATTAAACGATATAAACGTAATATGAATTGCATTTTTTTAATTATTTTTGTAATTTACCACGTTAAAACTAATAACTTTTAAATTGTTATTTTAAATAATAAATTAACGGGTCGGATCTTAAATCTAAATCAATGAGTCATTTCAAATTTGGGTCAAATGGGTCACGGTTCAAAAAATATGGGTCTTGACCCTAAAATAAATGGGTCAAGTTGTCGAGTCAAAATTTAACAGGTTTCCGGGAAAAGATGGTGAGGGTGAGGTAATGGGTAATCAAAATTCAAACTTTAGGGTAGGGGGCGAGGTAATTAAGGTTGAAGGGTTTGGGGGAATGGAGAGGATTGGAGAAGGGAAAGAGAATGAAAAAAATGCTCAAACAAACAAGAACAAAGAGAACGATAGAAATTGGTTCATTTTTCTTGTAAACCCCAAACCAAATGCCTCTTAATTATTAAGTACAAATGAGTAACATGTAATTATGGAAAAGTACCACCCTAAAAAAATGGACTCGGTGCGGCGTCCACTTGTATTGACGCCTCATCCCTATCTATCAAACCCCTAACCCTACTGTCATCCCATCTCCTTCGTACCCTTGACGAAACCAAGCCCCATTTTTCCATCGACGAAACGCCTCACTAAAATTTGAGCATGTCTAATTAAAATTAACTAAAGTTGCATGGTACAAAGTAAGTAACTAACTAAAGTTGCTTACTCACAATAACTTAACTCATCCATGCTATAATACCCCTTCACATCGATGAATTATTAAAACTACTATTATTTTGGGTTTGATGTAGAATAACTTAACTCATCCATGCTATAATACCCCTTCACATTGATGAATTATTAAAGTTTGAGTTTGTGCTCAGGAGTCTTTTTTTTGGTTCAAGGAAGAGTGCATGTTGAACCTATATTCTATGTGTTTTGCTTATGTCAAATGTTATATATTCTAAGTGACAAGATTATTCCCTGAACGATCATAACGTGCTAGTACAGGCGTAAAAGAAGCAAAGACTCAAGAAGGTAACCCGGTCAAGGACTCAAAGGGAAGTAATGCGGCTTAGAAACTCAAATGTAAAGGGATCGGAATAAGGAAATTGTATGACAAGGATAGTATAACCTTGAACAAGGTTATATTAACCTCGCTCTCTCGTAAATAACTATACACGAGCTGGCAAGATTTAAGATCAAAATATTTCCATAAAATCTCATAAGTCCTGTTAGTCGAAATATTCTAAGAAGAATATAATGAATGCTAAGAAGAAAACTATCTATCAAGAAAGTAAAAGTTTTCAAAATAAATGATTCTAAAAAATATCTTGATTCTTAAAGATATTGGAAAATCATTAACAAAGAAAACTTGAATATATTATCTTGATTGATATCTCACCTACCATATCTTCTTTAAGTAAGGAAATATATCAATTAGGGTGATTTCATTTCCTTTGATAAGAAGGATGTTTCACATATAAATTGAGTCATCTTCCTCACTAACAAACTACGACTTACACACACTTTTTCATTTTGCAAAAATCAAATCTCATTTCACAAGCTTTTGCAATAAATTTTGTCTTAAGTCTTGGCTAAATAAAATCGTGCTTAATTGTTTACGCTAAGAAGTCATATAGTTTCATTATTCTCTCTAGACAATTGAAGTGTATTTCTAGCTAGAGAAATTTTGTAAACTTGAGTTTAGTAAGTAGTACGAGTCGAGTAGTGGTTTACTCAATCGAACGACATACATCGTTCACACCTTGAACGCCTCACATCGTTCAAACACCATGGGCTTCACATCCCTCACACCGAAGGCTTAACATCCTTCACAAGTCGTGGGCTTAACATCCCACAATCCGAGAGTTTAATATCTCTCCAATCGAGTGCTTCACATCACTCTCACCATCACGATTAGAGTTAATCGTGAGAGCTGTTATTTGTAAGGTAATCCGGAGAAAGTACTCTTATAAATAAAGACACCGGTGGACGTAGGCTTTTCAATTGGGCTGAACCACGTTAAAACTCCTCGTGTTATTTACTTTAGGTATTTATTTAGTTTTGCTATTTCTTATACTTATACTCTCTAGTAGTAAGTATAGTAGAAAACATTTTGTTACTTCCGTTTATTAGCCATACATCTAACGTAATATTACACTACATCTTTCATAATAAGATTTTAGCGTGATATATCGTTTAAAATTTTAAAAAGACGTAAATAATTTTTTCCCCCCTCTAGAGTATTTTCTAGGATCGCTAGAATCTAGCGTGCACTTAGTCGCATTACAATATAGGGAAGGCGAGATTCGAACATGAGACATACTGTTCCACAGCACCTAGTCTTAACCATTGGATCAAGACATCTTCGGTTGCTGAGAAGTCTTTGAGAATGGATGTAACCAGTTTTCAATAGAGAGAGGTTAAATCGAGCGTGGTGACACTGTAACACATGCCGTTGACTTTCGCAAGATTCATGAAAAATATTCATACGAAACTCTCTTGCTTTTTCTTTCACATAAGTTCCTTCTTCTCCAATTTGCTACGATAAATCAAAGAACAAGTCGAAATCTGTAAGTATTTTTTTGGCGTTGTGATTAGCTTTTATATCTACTTTCAATTAGCTTTTGATATCTTAGTACCTTAAATTTCATCAAAGAATGAAATAGGTGGGATCTTTATGGTAAATTAAGTATTTGGATTTCTGGTTATTGATTATCACAACTATAGGGTCAATATACATTGTATCAAATTCGAGGATTAGAACTAGGTCAATTGCAGTTCGTATGGATGTTGTAGTCACCTCTTTGCTTGCTTGAAAAGAAAAAAGATGAAATTTTTATCTATATGACTTACTATTATCTTTAACACTTACATTTGGTGGATATGAACACCTTCCAAATAAAAGTCCCGTAAGTAGTACATACAGAGTACTTCATTTACTTGCTCTACTCTTCATATTTAATCAGTTCTTAATCGGTATACATCCAGTGTTTGATCAAGTTAAGATTACTTCTTTGACAGAGGTTAAGACATTCACTTCTCTAATAAGAATGAACCATTCATATATCATTTTGTGGTGAACAACTAAACACGACTTGATTAGTAAGCCCATGAGGTTCTCTGAACCGCACATTTCATGTTAAGACCTAAAATTCATCTATAAAAGTATTGTATAAACAAGGCTTTGTCATAAAAACACGCCACTGTCAAATTTCACCTCCTTATAATTTAGGGTCCGGGTCTTTCAAATTCTTTTGAGAGCCCTGAACATGACATACGGCAAACGGAAGGGTAACTGATATGGGCATCACAGAAGAGCTAGTTCGAAGCGTCTTCTCCAATAGTCGGTCCATTAGCACACAAGACATACTGACCACCTAACGATTCCGCTCTCTAGTTAATAGTTTTATATCTCTTTCTTGGAAGCACTTTCTTGTAGTTTGTATGTCACACATTGACTTTGATTAGTACTATAGATCTATCGATGTGCTATAGACTATAGCTTATAGTTGTTTTTCTAAAATTATTTCATAAACCTGCTGAATTTTAATGTGTTTCAGGTTGTACAGCAGGAAAATGAACTATTTTTTAATGGTAATCGAGTATGAATTTTAGGAAACACTATACTCTAACCTAGTTTTCAATAGTCGGTGCATATGAAATTGTACATTAGTTTTTGATCACTTTTTTCTTCTGCAGATGTTGTCGGTAAGGTCTACGAGATTGGACCAATGACTGAACCAAAGAACGGTTTCAAGTGCAGAAAAATCAAGTTGGAGAATACAGAGTATGTGTCTCTTTCTACCACCTTCTTTGTCCTACTGCCAGTGTAATTGTCTCACAACTTTCTTCTTCTTTTTCGCCCTTCTTAGTGGCGACGTTCTACACTCCACTTCGTGGACACCGCACGCCGTTGATCTACCTGAGGTATTGGCTATTTTACCCAGCCGTCACCAGTGCAAAGTCGTTGTTCTTAGATGTGTGGAGCCGAAGCTATTTGACAGTAAGTACCTCACTTGGCCGACTTTACTCTCCTTTCTATGACTGTTTTTTACACATTAATCCTTGCAAAATAAGTAATTTTCTGTTTGCCAACATCAGACTCTTGGCTTGTGCAAACTACCTTCAACGCAACGACATTTGAGGTTAATCCAAACATTCCCGAAGTGGATGCCTTTCAAGAGAGGTTTTACACATATAAAGTTATACAATTACTATTTACTGACGTATTTTGTTCGCTTTTAATGTTATTTTTAACATGATGTGCTCTCATCCTGCAGTCTTTCATCTCAAGCTCCGAGCAATTAATTACAGATTCTTGATGAAGGTGCGGAGGGTGAGAGCTTCGACATTCCGGTTGATGAAGTCCTTTCAATATCACAGATTGTCGGCAGCGAAAAGGTTTAGTAATATGTTATCAATCATAACATCTTCACATTAGCTTTCTAGATATGTACATTCTACACATTGTTGACAACCACTACTACCATGGACAGGGTGGGTCGTTCTACACCGTCGCAACCATATTAGACGTTGAATCTTCCGCGGGGTGGTACTATAACAGTTGCAAGTCTTGCAGATCAAAGGCAATGAAGAATGATAAAGGGAGGTCGTTTTGTAAGAATTCGAATTGCGATGGAAGCAAAAATGGCTTCATGAAGAACAACCCTAGGTTAGCCTCCCCTATCTACTTCACCACATTTATTCTTCCCAGAATTTGGAAGGCAGAATTTTATTTAATTAGCAATTGTCGTTGTAATTGTGACAGGTTTTAGGTCAAGTTTACAGTAGTCGACTTCTCAGGGATCGAATGTCATTTTGTTGCATTTGATCATCAGGTCGAAAAGTTTCTCCAATACAATGCCACCGAGTTGATTGCAAAGATGGAAAAGGTATTTTATTTACTGTACAATTGAAATCAATTCGACGTCCAACGTTTGTTTTAGAGTACCTAACCACAATTATATGCATGACGAGCTAGTGACGTTCATTGACAACCGCTTCCTATTCGAGACAAAAATAGACGAGAAGTTCAATGTTCAACAGTCTTCTACCTCTTACACTGTTTCCTGGATGTCTGACGACGTAGACAAAATACACACCTGGAACATGACGTACGAAGAAGCATTAAAGGTTGATTTTTCATATTTTTGTTTCGTTTTCTTCCATATCGTTACTTCGTTAGGTCTCAATATTACTTTCATGATAACTGATTTATTTGTCTGCAGATTGAAATGGACGAGTACAGGCTATCTACAACTGCTCTAAGCAATACAACTTTCAAACGTACTGCTTCTGGAGAAGGGTCACAAGTTGCAGCAGCCACATCCGTCGGCGTGCAGGAGGCACAAGTTACTGAACCTTCCAGTCAGGTTGTCCTTATTTATCTATTATTCAGTAGGTTAGCTGTGACATTATTATGTGCCCATGTTGTTCACTTCAACCTACAATGAAAACTTATGATCCTCCTTCCCTTTGAACAATAAGGTCGTTGACTGAGAAACTGCGTCCAACTCATCGAAACATACACCCCTGAAGAGGAGTGGAGATCTGCTTGATGTCGAACCATATACTCCAGTTGGTGGCGCCTCTGATGCTCCGTCTGCTGTGAAGAAAGGGAAATCTACTTCAACCTAAATCGTCTTACTCTGAAAACATCTGAACATTTTGTTTTAATTATCCGCCTGAACTTTTCGATCAATGTTTTGAACCATGTAGAACAACGTAGTTTCGTTGCTTTTCAACTTTTTAGACTGGTATTTTGTATTAATTTTATCGATATCGTCTGCCATGGATTATTTCCCTGAAATCTATTCTCATTTTACTGAGCTGCATGTCATTATAATGTCTGTGATTTGTGTAGCTACGTCTGCTACACATGTATATCCTCGACAATATTTGCAGGTAAGCCACAGTTTCTGCTTCGTTCTGGCAAATTGTTCGATGAAACAATGTCCTCTTTGTGACAACCACTTCCCACCGAGGTCTGGAAGATCCATTTTTTAACACACTTTTTTTTTCTCTGCATAATTCATGTTTCAGTGGATTTGTTTTTCATTGATATGTTTTTAACGTGTTGCACATTTCCGGACATATGGTGTTCTACTTGGTTACCGTCATCATCCTCCCACACTTCACTGCCGGTGATTACGCCAGCGTTGTCTTCACAAATATTCTAAGCACTCTTCTTTTAGTACTTCTTTGAGTACTTCTATAACCTGTAACGTAGTTTTTTTAATATGTTTATGTATTTCACCGGGTAGTTCATACAAATCATAATTTCTGTTCTATTTGCGACCATTTTGTCTGATTTACGTTATCTTCGCAGCTACCGATGTACTCACTTCTTTCTATTTTGTGAATTAGAACAAGTTCATTCTTCCACTTCTAACTTTCCCACATCACGCAGTTACTACGATAGTATGTCGAGGTTGTATTTAGCATGCGGGATTCATTTGTAAACGGTAAAACGCAAACAAATAAAAGCAAAGCAAAATGATAAAAGTTAAACGGGCGGAAATACAACCCGGACAAAACAAAATAACGAGCCAAGTCGAAATTGCAATACAGTAACGGTAATGATAACGGATTAGAAAATGCAACGCATGGTTTTGAAAGTGTACGCACGTGATTGACTTTACACGCGTCGATCGAAGTCGTAAAATATTTGACGAGGCTAAATGACATTAATAAACTCACGTTCCAGTACAAAATGAACCACTCGACCGAGTCATGGGTGGGACTCGGTCGAGTGACCCTGTACAGGCCCCTTGCCTCGTTTTTGGGGTGTCACTCGATCGAGTGCCCCCTGTTTGAGCTGCTCAATTCCGTAAAGGTGGCTATTACGAAATTTATAATTGGTTTAAAATCGATAGTCAACCGAGTCGGATATAAATATGGCATGATTTATATTCGGCTCGGTTTTCGGTTCTCATGATATGTATTTTATGATCACGAGACCGGTATCGGGCATTTTGAAAAAGGTGTTGTAAAATTATTTTAAATTGGATTAGGACGAAATTAATTCCCTCCGCGTTACGACATTGTTACTAATCCTCACGGATCACGTGATGTTCGATTTAGCGTCAACGGGTTTCGTACCAATCTCAAAAATGGTATCGGACGTGTTCAACTACGTACGACCACGATCACGTCATGCCCTTAAGTGCTTACGGCGGCGCTCCTCAAAAGGGCGCCACCACCGTTGCGAATTATAAAGGGGTTAAACGGACTTGGAGCGGTAGTCGTAGTTAAACACGTTCAATCTGAAAATGGGTTACAAATTTATATGTACAGGGTATTATTTAGTTATGACGATAATAAATAAACGATAAGAAAAGTGTTAGTGTTAGCGTACGAAAATAAAAGTTAGTAACAAAAATTAAAATAGTGACAAAAAAATGAAATGTTAGTATTAGTATCGTTATTATCGATTAATATATATATATATATATATATATATATATATATATAGAAAAAGGATCAAGGGAGTTTGGGTAAAAGTGGGAAGTTGGGAAGTTGTGTTTATGGCCCTTGATTTGGGTTGGATGGATGGCCTAGATTAATCACAAAAAAATAAAAAAATGGGAGATGAAGTACGTGGAATGACTAGTAGCAGGCAGCAGCAGACAGGAGCAGAGCAACAGCAGATAAAGCAGAGCACTCTCTCTCAATCTTTCATCATTTCCATCACCAAAATCCACCTTCTTTCTCTCAATTGCTCACCATTTCGCAGCGCAATCTTTCACCAAAATTCACTTTCTTTCTCTCAATCTTTCACCAAAATTCACTCTCTTACTAAAATTCAAAAATTCATCCTATTGCTCACCATTTCATTTCATTAAAATTCAAAATTCATCCCAAATCAATATTCATCTCCTTATTTATACTATCATGCAAAATAACTGAACCCTAATTCATAATCTGTTCTACATCTCCATGCTCCAATGGTGCTGTTTCTTGAAGATTCGTCTGTGCTCGAAATTGTCCAGTCGAAAATTTCTGTTCAACTTGCAGGAGGTAAGATGAGTACATACTAGACCTGTCAAAAACTGACCCGACCCGAAAACCCGACCTAAAACCGCCCGAAAAAACCCGCCCGAAAATGACCGAAACCCGAAAGTGACCCGCCCGATAAAAACCCGAATATATTGTGTCAAAACCCGCCCGAACCCGTTACCCGCCCGAAAATAGATAATTTAAAAAAATATTGCTATTATACACTAAAGTTTCTCAAAAAACACTAAGAAATATTTTTTTTATTTTCAAAATTTTAAGAAATAATATTTATATATATCTTTAAAATCATATTTTTATGACATGATTATTATAATGATAGAAAAAAAATCAATAAATCGAGTCAAATTTCGTCATATATATTCGTACCTCCTATAGAAATAAAATATCAATGTATACTAAAAAATATATTAAATAAAACATGTTTATTCTCACAAATATCTTATATTAAATGGGATGGTTAAGAAAATTAAGAATAAAATTGTATTTATGATATAAAAAAAAAGTAAAGAAAATTAATGTTTTTAAAGTGCGTTAATAACCCGTATTTGACCCGAACCCGACCCGAAACCCGTATAAACCCGACCCGTATAAAACCCGTATTTTTCAAACCCGAAATACACCCGACCCGTATATTACCCGAACCCGAAGTGACCGAACCCGAAACCCGACCGCTCGACCCGTTTGACAGGTCTAGTACATACATATATATTTGGTATCTTGCATTTCGAATTCCATGTTTTTGTTTGGTTTGTTAATTTGAAAATTTATACAGTTGTAATGTCACAACCACACTCTATATGATGGACAGTCGCACAGTTATAACGTGGTAGTCACACTTAATATGATAGACAGTCACACGTTCCACGTCATTGTAGCTTTTTCTGCTGTAGATGTAGTTGTATTATGTGAAGTTGCAGTTGTATTATTCCAAATATTGGTGCTGGTAAGACTGATATATTTATTACGTTACATTCATTATCCACACGTTCCACCATTGTTATGTTTATTATTGTTATTTTTGTTGGTTGTCGAGTATTGTACTTATAGTTCTTATACGTTGTCGAGAATTTATTGTAGTTTAACCCATGCAACTTATATCACGTGATTATTTCCAACTATTTCTAACTAGGTTGCAGGAGGTAAGATGAGTACGTACATATATATTTGGTATCTTGCATTTCGAATTCCATTTTTTTGTTTCGTTTGTTAATTTGAAAAGTTATACAGTTGTAATGTCACAACCACACTCTATATGATGGATAGTCGCACAGTTATAACGTGGTAGTCACACTTAACATGAGAAAGGTCACATTTCATGAAGGTTAGAGATGAATGCGTGCGTTGCAAGATTGATAGCGTGTAATATAGGATTCTTTTTATCGAAAGTAATTTAACCCATGCAACTTATTATATCACGTGATTGTACACCTCAATACGTGAGACTATGCAACTCATAGCATGTGATTGTACACATCAACATGTGTGACTATGCCAAGTGAACTTTGTGATTATTTCTAACTATTTCTAAGCAGTGTAATATATTGTTCCAACCATTGATAGTGTTTTTTGTTTTTATTGTTCCAACCTATATGCCAGCGGAAGACACAGTGATAAAGTATGTGGGATCGTACGAACCCAAAAGGATTACGAAGGCGACGAGGACGCAATGTGGAGCAAGAATCAGGCTCTGTGCAATGATCGGGGGGTTTTATATTGAAGAGTTCATCGAGGAACACAACCACGATCTTGTGATGGTTAAGGACCGAGAGTTTCAAAAGTCATCTCGAAATTTATCAAGATATCACAAGGAGATGATCGTTTGTAACTCGAGGGTGCGTAATGTTTGTCAACAATGTTGTTAGTGTATGGTTGACTGCTAACTCTGCGCGACTAATGCAGTTTGCAATTTTGTGTGTGCAGCTGAAGATCGGGGTGACTCGGACATACAGGATGTGCAAGGAGTTGTCGGGCGGATATCAGAATATCGGAGCATCGTTGGTTGATTTCAAGAACCGGGGGAGGGACGTCAAGTGCTTCGTCCACGAGCAGGATGGTCAGTTGTTCATAGACCGGTTCAAGAGTTTGAGGGACAATCAGGAGGATTTCTACTTTGACTACGATGTGGATACAGACGGGAGTTTACGCAGGGTCATTTGGGCGGATGGTGCAGCTCGAAGGAACTACGCGGCATTCGGGGATGCAGTTTCGTTCGATCCAACGTACGGAACCAACGTGTATCCCATGGTGTTCACACCGTTCACTGGCATGGACAACCACAAACGGTCTGTCACGTTCTGTGGGGCGTTGATATTTAAGGAGGAATACGAGTCATTTACATGGGTCCTCTCCCGGTTTCTGGAAGCCATGGGCGGGAAGGAACCGTGTTATATCATTACAGACCAGGATCCCGGAATTTTAAAAGCCGTCCCGGAAATATTCAAAGCAGCGCACCAACGGTGTTGCACGTGGCACATCATGAACAAGGTTCCAACAAAGTACGACAGATCAAGAGAGGAGGCCTTGGAATTCGTAAAAGCCCTCAATGCAATTATATGGGACGATGACATCGAGGCGTCGGAGTTCGACAACAGGTGGGGGCGGATCATGATTGACCATGATGCTGTTGGGATCGAATGGTTCGATAATATGTTCGAAGACAGGAGCAAATGGGTCGCCGCGCATTGCAAGGAGGTGAGGATGTCCGGAATTATGTGGCCAACGCAGAGATCAGAGAGCGAGAACAGTTTCTTCAAAAAGTTTGAAGACAACAATGGTACGTTGGTTCAGTTCTGGATGCGTTTCGAAAGTGCGATGGACCAACAGAGGCACATGCAAAAGAGGCTAGACAACGATAACCGGCAGTCATTCCCCAAAATTGGATCGACGAATCCGATGGAGAGCCACGCGGCAAGGATGTACACGCACGTGGCTTTTGCACACTTTCAGGAAGAGATTAAGTTTTCGCTCTACACGTGCAGCGTCCGTGGGTATCAGGAGAAGGACGGGATCGAAGCGACAACAGTATTGGACTCCATCCGGGACCGCAACTACATTGTTGAATACAACCCAGGTACTTGTATAGAAAGTCACTGTCCATGTCGTGTAGCCATAGTCACATAGCCTGACTATATGATCCAAACGTAACGAGTTTTATTCCATAATTCATTGAATGTGACTATACACATTAAAGGGTGCGACTCTGGAACGCGGTGCGTGTGATTGTACAACGCAATTTGTTTGATTCTGCGACGTAAGGACTGTGACTATGCAGCATAACGGGTGTGACTGTATTCTGTCAAGGTTGTGATCATACCTTTAGAAAGTCACATCCCGTACGTTGCGTAGCCACTGTCCGTACGGTCAGGAGTCGCACTCTTTATGTGTTTCTTAATGCACTCGCAGGTACCTGTGAGATCAGATGTACTTGCAGGAAGTTCGGTCGGTATGGAATTCTTTGTAGGCATGCCATTTGGATATACTCTTCGAAAGGACGGGAGACGATCCCGGAACGGTACGTGGCATGTAGATGGACAAGGGATGCTCTACGTAATGTTAATGCGTGTCCCCTGTCAGAGAGTCGCCTAAGCGATGATAAGGCTGTTACAGTCACGAGGCTATTTTCGGAGTTCTATGAGACCGTCAGTCATGTCAGCAAAATGGGTAAGGAAGACGTTAGTAATCTAGCTGACGTCATTCGCGACTTCAGGTCCGATATTGCCCCTGCTGACCCTTGTAGCAAGACGCAAGAATTAGAGGAGATCCTCGGATGTACGAGCGCAATTGAAATAACCATATTGCCCCCGAAGAAAGCCAAGAACAAGGGCAGTGGGAAGCGGATGCTTTCTTCTAAGGCGAAGGCTGCTGCAATTGCCGCCAAGCCTAAACGGCTGTGTAAGAACTGCAAGAGGATGGGTCACCATGACAAGAGGAACTGCCCCAACCCATTTGCTGAGTACCCACCGATTGCTGACTTGTCTGTCGATGTTGAGGAGGAGGAGGATGAGGACCCGGCAGGGATTGCCGAGGAGGATTGTTCATGAATATCATTTGTTACTTAGGAACATTCTTTTTGGGAACACAAAGGTTGTCGACGTTTGAAATGGTCAAGCTCCGTGACATTGCTTTCGTATATTGCGGACATCAATCATTTCTAATATGGTGTAAGTCATAGATCATGGGGGCTTTTTTTATTTTTTTGTGAAACATAAAGACTTGGCGGCATTTGAAATGGTCAAGGTCCGTGATTTTGTTTACGTCTATTGCGGACCTTAATTATTTCTAATATGGCGTAGTCGTAAAGCATGGGGGTCCGTAAAATTGGTTTTGTTTTTTGGATTGTAAGAATACATTGAGGAACGTAGTCGTTTTCATTCTGGAATGCATCATCTTTGGCTACAAATACATTCTGTACAGGAACATTAATATTTGGTTGACACGAAACAAGTGAGTGTGATTGTTCAACGCAATGAGTGCGACTTTACAGTAGGCAGTGCGTGACTGTAGAACAAGAGGTGGAGTGTGATTGTAATTATGGGAGTGTGATTGTACAAGGCAATGACTGTGATTCTACAATACACTGTCTGTGATTCTACAAAATGAAGTTAGAAATCTAAACCGGTTTTATGACATGATGACTGTGACTGTACGCCATGTTTAGTGTGACTATAAAACTTGTGAACTGTGACTATACACCATGTGTCTGTACATTAAAAAAATAGCAAAGGAAATAGAGAAATAGCGAAATAGCGATGGAAATATTTGTACATTAGAAAAAGTCCATCTTTTACACAACATATAATACTTGCATACCATTAACGCCGAAAACATTCTATGACATAATGCGGAAAACATCCATTGCATACCATTTCGCTACATTTTAACATTCATTAGAACTTAAAACACATAAAAAAAGTTTGTTACTAAACGCTACATCTTAATCCATACATACTTAACCTTCGTACTTTTTAAGCATCTCCTTCAAGTTGGCCAAGTCGCGCTGGAACCCCTTCTTTGCGCGGGAACAGTACATAGACCTCTTCATGAAGAACTGGATGCAGTTATCCAGTTCTGCCTCTTTATGTGTATCGCCAATGGACGCTACGAAGTTCCTCGTGTCAACTGCAGTTGCTGCTTGCTGCACGGCCTTTAATTCAGTGGACATAGCGGTATTCAATAAACCCTCATACTCCTCGATCAATTTTCTGATTTCTTGTATCTTGCTTGCCATGTTTTTGTAAGTTTGAAGTGGTGGAGTTGTGAAAATGGGTTGGTATTTATAGAGGGGGAGGCAGTAAATAGGTGGTTGAAAATGCATGGGTTAGGCAGTGAAGGTGGGGTGAAAGTTGAATAGGGTAGGTGGGGGTGAAAATTTAATGGGTTAGGTGGGGTGCTTATCCTCATCAATTAATTAGGGTTAGGCGTTTGAGGTGGGTGTTTGTGTTCCTCAATGTTTCATTGAGACTCACAAACATCCCTTCACAGTCTCGGCTCGGTGTTTAACATTCGTCGTCGACATCGTTTTTTGGAAAGTTTTTACTATTATTTCGCTTTATAATTTACAATGTAATTCACGAACCATTCGTCGGAAAACCAATATTTTGTTGTTTGTATGTGGCGATTCAAAATGCATCTTATGAATTATTTAAACTGAAAAAAAAAATGGATGGTGACATACGTGGGGGTGATTAAGTTAAATTAATCTAGTGAATTTAGTTAATTTGTGGTTGTCTGTCATGACTCTGCGGAGTTTTTACTGTGACTGTGAGTCAGAAATTGCGTGACTGTATCACATCGCACATGCTACCCTGATACTGAGCTGTCATACATTTGATACTCAGAAGATACTCCAACATGAAAAATTTTTCTATGTTGACAAAAAAGTGTTTTTACTTCACTCTACATTCATGCCTTACGTTTCGTGTAGGGCTTCACGATATTGCGTATCTTACGACTTGTGTCGATTCCTTTCCATATCTTTGGCGCGTCATCCATGAAAGCACGAATTTTCGGCAACACGTCCTCACGTGCTCCATTCATGTCAACAAGTACGAGGGTTGCCGCAACCTCGAAAGACAAGTAACGCCTCCCGAGCTTTGTCCCAATATCAGGGTGGGTGAACGGCGCACCGTCGTACAGGCACATGTGCATCAAGCAGAAAATGCCGGACTCCGGATCGTTCTTCCGGGCGCTCTGCCATTCCAATTTTACTTGTCGATGTGTAAATTTTGACATGTGACTGCTCTTAATCAGCCCCTTTTCGTCTATGTAGTCGATCAATGCTTGCAGCTGATGCAGTATTAGTTAACAGTAAACGTCAGCACTTATGGGAGCGGTATAATATTGACGCGGTGAAATAAAGCATATGCGTGCAACTTACTATTATGCTGGACATCCGGAACATATGCGACCCTGGGGCGTGTGTCTGGTGATTGAGGATATCAACTGTTCTATCTCTAAAGTTGACGCAGATGCACACGTAGTGCCCCATAGTATGCACCGGAAAAAACAACAGTTCGGCGTTCAAGTCGAATGTCCCGGCGCAGTCTTGTATGAATCTGTCCCACGCTTCGTACACACCGTCAGTGTCTTCGTCCGCAGGGGTACTTGAGTCGGGTCGTTCCATTATACGGGTCAGTGACGGTGAATATTAGTTGCCATCAGTGACGGGGCCCGAGACAGTACTATATCATGTGCGTGACTGCACATCGCGAAGTGTGTAATTGTACAGACTAAGCTGTGTGACTTTGCAGCGTACAGACTGTGACTATACAAGACTACATCATGTGCGTGGCTGTACATCTTATATCACGTGATTGTACACCTCAACACGAGTGACTCTGACCGTGACTATGCAATATCTAGTATGTGATTGTACACATTAACATGTGTGACTCTGCAATTCATGACATGTGATTGTACACATCAACATGTGTGACTGTGCTACGTGAACTTTGTGGTTATTTCTAACTATTACACGGACTTTACATCTTTCCAGTTAATGTGAATGAGGGGTCATTTGTACTATTCAATGCGATAGGTAAGAGGTAACTGGGGCATACCATGTGTTGAATTCCGAACCGTGCCATCGTTGGGTCAGCGGGGGAGGATAACCCACGCCCGTGGTCATCTGATTCGCACCAGTTCATGAGGTGCGACCAACACTCCAGCACAGCGGCGCTCATGCTATCTCCGGACAATAGCGTTTGAATGTCACGTCTCTCCAGCTGCGCATGAGTGTTGTAGGACCCTAATTGTTCACTGCGAGATTTCTAACACCGGTCAGTATGTGTAGTATGCAACTCGTATCAGTAAACAAAGACGGTTACTCATCTTTCGTCGTACCCATTATCGTCAAGGAAGCAGTAGTCGGCGGTGTGCTTCCGCAAGACGGGCATCTTACTCGTCAACGGTCGGTGCAGGCGAAACAAGGTCGACATGACAATGGTGCTGGGGTCAGGACTCCCTTGGTTCAAAGAGCAACCCAACCCATCCCCACAGCCCCGTATCCGAGACCTAACTGCCGACTGTCTTTCCTCTGGGACTGATCGGGGGGTGGGTTCAGGTGTTTTCGGTGATTTGCTCCGACGCTTGTTGGGGGTTTCCTTCACAGGAGTGGTTTCATGCGTACGGGCAGAGTCCAACGCTTCCTTGTATTTTCCGAATTTTTGCACTCTCTCCAAAACAGTGTCCCTCATTTTGTTCACGTCGCTCAGTATAAGGGTCGCCGTGATTTCCGCCCTGCACATATTCATGGCCGTCATTGTCCCCAAGGAGCAGTGGAACGGGGACCCGTTGTACAGCATCATGTGGATCATCAGGTATACTCCGCAGTCATTGGCGGAGTACCCCACCCCCTGCCATGATAAGGGAACGTTTACCAATTTAAACGCACGGACCTTCTCACCTTTCTTCAGCCCTTGTCGTACCATGAACTCCCCCATCTTATTAGCCTGCAAAACAAGTTCAAATAGGATCAGGTGGTGAACACATTCGCCGTCACATAATTGATTTAATATTAAATTTAAAGGGCCTGACCGCTGTCCGAGCAATGCCATAGTAAGGCAACTTTGTAAAATCTTTATCGTACTTCCTGTTGTCGAGGTACTCTATTTGCTCAGTATTGAAGTTGATGCAGGCGCAACTGTAGTGGCCCTCGTCACCCGTTAAGATCGGGACGAACACCTGCAAACAATGTGTCAGGATTATGGGCAGACATGGTATTATGTGTCAGGATCGGGACGAATAAGCAGTATGCGCAGGGTAATACCATGTCCGAGTCCAAAGCAAAGTCGGAGAAACTGTTTTTTATCCACTAGTTCCACACGTAAAATATTTCTTCGTCATGACTGTTGCCCTGGCCTCCTTTCCTCCACAATGCCAGCATTGGGTGCTGCTCACATGCATTGATTGTAATACATGTAGTTAGTGTGTGTTTGACATGAGCGTGACTGCACATTTATAATTGTGTGACTGTGCAGCGTAAAAGGTGTGACTGTGCAGTGTAAAAGGTGTGACTGCACGGCAACTAGTGCGTGACTGTACAGCCTGAAGTGCGTGACTGTACAGCCTAAAGTGCGTGACTGCGCAGTTTATTGTGATGACTGGACAACATAATGTGTGTGACTGTACACACAATAGTGTGTGACTATATAGCCAATAGTGCGCGACTGTACAGCTAAATTGGGGGGTGAACGTACCATATGTCCAAGAGAGAAGTAACATCTACTGGTTACTCTTGGTGCTTTTTTTTCGTACACCAGCTGGTTCAACAGCCTACACCAGCAGTCAATGACGTTATTCATCACCTGCAGGCCAGACTCGAGCGTCTGCATGTCGCCCCTCGCTATACAGACGTAAGCTGTGAACTCGACCAGCATTTCGCTGTAGACCAAACAAAGTCCCGATTAGCACATGCATTTAAAAAACGACACGAGCAGCACAATAAATACGTACCCCGACGGACGTGGCGTTGAGTGGTCAAAGACGTAGTCGATTACATATTTCCGTACGTGCAGGATATCACAGAAGATGACAATATTGGAGCACATGAATCCAGAGATTACAAACTGCCCCCTCAATATTTTCCCACAGTCCAACGTGCAGCCCAAATTGTCTGGAATCGTATCCATGCATTCAAATGCCACGTCGGAGTGGAAGATGTACCGATGATGTAGTTCCCTGGGGTGTGTCCTGGTCCTTGAGCCCTCGCCTGTCTGCTGATCATCGTTCGTGACGATTACCGCCATTGCAGGCGTGGTGGCAACAGCGTCCGCTACAGACCAGCCTGCTTTGTTCAGTTCCTTCTCAAGACTATAACTCACTGTCGCGTCGGGCGGAGTCGGCATTAGATCACGCGTTCCCTCCACATTGGAAGCCGATCGTGCGTCAGTTGTCTCCCCCGCTGTTTACTGTAGAGCCAACACTACGGTCGGACTCCTGTCAACTGAACCCTGCACATCGTCCTCAGCGGCATCATCCTCTTCAACGCTGATTTCTTCAGCGGCATCATGCTCTTCAAATTCTCCCTCGCAGAAACCCGGTGTCACGACGCCACCATCAAAAGTGCCCTCATCATCGTTTCCATATCCCTCTGTCCCGTCACCATATCCCACACAGAAATCTGTTTCCTCAATTTCTTCTTCCGTGTATCCAGATTCACGCATGTCTTGCACAACTTGGTTTATCAGATTGTAGGTTTCAGCATCGAGGTGCGCCTCGCCCTCAACGACGGGGGCGTTCTCGGTAGTCTGCTTCAACTGGCCGGCCAACGAAGTGACTTGATCGACATACCGGAGGACAGCTGGATCTTCCCAGAATTGTTGGGAGGACGGGTCTTGACTTGGAACTGCGTTGTTCCTCGTCGATATTTCTTTTACTTTAATGGCAGCCTGCTCACAGAAACCGCAAAAGGCTAGCGCACACCTCCGGAAATTCATGAAAAAACGCCGGTCGTCCTATAATTCAGTTGAAGTCAAATCATTAATGTGAAGCTCAGTGGTGTTGAGGCTGGCAGTGTGAGTATGACTAAGCACGTAATTGTGTGATTGTACGGAATAAAGTGTGCGACTGTATAGCAGAAAGTGTGCGACTGTACAGTTTGTAGCGTGTGACTGTGCACGTTATAGTACTGACTGGACAACGTAATGTGTGTGTCTATACAGGTAATAGTGTGTGACTCTACAGTTAATAGTATGTGACTATACAGCCAATAGTATGTGACTATACATCAGGATGAGTGTGATCATAACAGTTTTATGAATCGTATATGCTTTTATAAACATAGGTAAGGCTGTCAGATTAAATCGTTTAACGGACAAAGAGTTGATGATTTATTGATGATTTATAGAGTGGCTGGGAGATCACTTACGTTAACCTCCTCGATGTCTTCCAACTGATCGTCTCTCTTAATCCTTGTCATTATTCTTTTGGGACTAGAGTGCTGGTTGTCAGAGGGCATCGTTATAGCGGGGGCGCCCTCGCTGCCTGTTGTCCCACATGTACGTGGGTACGACACCTTCGGACGTAGCTGATTTCCCAGCGACCCTGTCTCCAGTTCCCCAGCGAGACGATCGCAAATTCTCCGTGCATCCCAATGTGCGATAAATGGTATGTCGCATCTGCAACTCTCGTTACGGAAATCGTACCGCTGGAAGTACGCAATCATTAGAATGGGGATGCATCCCCGGAGGTAGTTGAGGACTTTGTTGGGGTCACGCGTCCCCTTACCCGCCCGTACCAGATCGTGCAGGTCAAAGCTACACCAGTCCTGTTCCCGAATCAAGTCCACGTCCTCCACTGCGGCCAGCAGACTCAGGTCCAGTGAGTTGTTCGTAGTAGGCGCGAGGAAGGATGACAACGCGAACAACACAAACCTGCGGACAAAGTCGTCGTCAGCGGTTTTGGTTACCATCAACTGTTCGTGCACCCTCCCTAATGTTATTGGCTTGCTGCTGTCCACCACACCGAAGTCTTTCCTCCAGGTACTCTTTAACCTGATCACGTCAGGTGAGTCTGCCCCTTTCTTGTTGCTGGTTGGGATTACTTTCAGCGGATGAGGGCCCAAAGGTAGCTGGAGGCAGTCGTGGATGTCGTACTTTGACATCATGAATGCCTCCTGGCGTGAGGCACGGAAAATGTGGGACCCGTCAGAAAATGCACGGAGGAACATAACCGCGTGCTCAATGGGTACCGATTCAAGCCTCAGTTCCAACAGCCCGCCGAATCCAACAGCACGCACCCTCTCTTTCTGATCATTCGATAATCGCCCAATTAGCTGGTGCAACCGCTTGGGCCTACAGTGAATATCGGGCTGACCCTGTCGGCGGTCCCCCCTCTCCTCCTCCAAGACACACACACGTATGTGGGGTCGGCCGGTGTATCAGATTTGACCCTCCTCTTTTTTTTTGGTCTGCTTTCCTCAACACTTTCTGTCTAACCCACATCCAGATCGGCGACCGGTGTATCAAAAGTCGCCCTTTTTTTTTCTTTTGTCTGCCTTTGTCAACGATTTCTGTCCCCCCCACATCCGTCTCGGCAACGATGTGGTCCCCCGATGTATCTTCAATAGACTTTACAACAGTCTTCTTTTTTTTTTTTTCTTCTTACCCAAATTTTGGTCCACAACCAATCTATCATCAATTACATTTTCGCAGACCGATGCCTCTGCCATGGCCTTCTTCTTACTGGTCTTCGCTCGAACTTTCTTCTTCGCACCCGACTTTCTATTGCAATAATAACATGCGTAATGAGTGTGATTTTACAGTAAAAAGAGAGCGACTCTGCAACATAGCGAATGTGACTGTATAACCAATTCTGTATGACTGTATAACCAACTCTGTATGACTTTACAACTCTGTGACTATACAACATAAAGCGTGTGACTTTGCATCATAACAAGTGCGACTGTGTAGATTCAAAGGTGTGATTGTACATCATTCTGTTACTTCACAACAAAATGTAACGAGTGCGACTATGTACCCTCAAACGGGTGACTGTATAACCAATTCTGTATGACTGTATAACCAACTCCGTATGACTTTACAACTCTGTGACTATACAATATAAAGCGTGTGACTTTGCATCATAACAAGTGCGACTGTGTAGATTCAAAGGTGTGATTGTACATCATTCTGTTACTTCCAAAGAAAATGTAACGAGTGCCACTATGTATCTTCAAACGGGTGACTGTATACGCAACTCTGTATGACTGTACAACCAACTCTGTATGACTATTCAAATGTTAATTTTATTTCTTCCCAAACACCAAGTCTATGACTATAAGACTGCTTTTACGTAAGCTTCAACATGGAAGCATGCAAAACTTCAACAAAAAATTGTCTACTCGATGGCACATGCATACTTACAATGACGACTATGGGAACTTCAACAAAGAAATAAAGACTTCATCTTTGGCTCTATAAATACAACTACTGTACAACTACGACCCCTTCAACTCAAAATTAGGGTTATAACTAGAGGAATAACGATTAATCAAGAATAAAAACTATATGAATATTAGTTGTCAGAGAAAAAAAAACTTCATCTTCGACTCTATAACTACAACTACTGTACAACTACAACAACTTCAACTCAAAATTAGGGTTATCGTGTTGGAAAAATGCTCTTTCAACATTTTTTATGGTTCATGCTTGCCGGAGTTCTTGACCACATTTTAGGGTTCGTGAAAAAGGAATAAAAAAGGGTTGAACAAAAGGAAAATCGGAGGTCGAAAATCGAACATTCAACATACATTTGTAGCATCACCGGAATTTTAGGCATTATCGGAGATGGAGAAGCTGCGGAAATGGAGATGGAGATGGGTTTTTTTTTAGAGAGAGAAAGAGAGCGGTGAGTGATTAGGTAGTAAAGTGAATTGAAAATAGGTGAATGGGGAAGTGTAATGGCTTTGGGCGGGAGAATAGAGAGGAGGGAAATTAATTGGGGTGTAGGTGGAGAGGGCTATTGACTGGTGATGGGGTTGATGGGTGATGGCTGTCCGCAGCTTGTCAGTCCCGTAGCGCCTTTTTTTTTTATACAATCTAAACCCCTCTATCCACCGTCCATATTAAACTAAATGGATGGGGGGGATTAACACTAAGGGAGAGTTGGAGAGTTAGTAACTCCCTTTATGTGTGTGTGGTTTGTAGAGATGGATTGGACGAGTTTTTCTCTCGGTCTTTGACGAGTTTTGATCTCGGGATTAGGGACGTAAGTGTATGTGTATGTCGGTGTAGGTTGATGCAAAATGGTGGCTGAAAATGTGCAGGTTTTTAAACTGGTAGAAGCGTTGAAAAAAGTTGTAAATGTGATGGGTAAAATTTTGTGTAAAGTTTTGAGGGTGATGGGGTATTTATAAGAAAATACCCCGTTTTAGGGTAAAAAGCGACCACTCGATCGAGTGCCCGGTCTGACGCCGGTTAGCCCGGTTCGCAAGCCTACTCGACCGAGTGGGCCTGAACCACTCGATCGAGTGGGTCAACACGGAGGGAGATATTTTAGGGAAGAAATCCTATCCTTTTTTTGAAGAGATTTGGTTGCATGGGTTCTCTTGTAGAAGTGTATATGGCTGATACTTTTGCGTCGGATTCGTCTTTGACCGGGTTTTGACCCGGTCGCCAAAAGACGGTTTTATTTTCGGTGTCGGTTTTGACCCAAAGTAGTCTTATTTGATTGGAAACGGCCCACTGGGCCTGAATTTGAGGTTGGTTTTGTGAGATTTGTACTCCGTAAAATGCCCAAGCCAAATACTAATGATTTTGAGCCCATATCCGAGCGCGTCAAAGCACGTTTACGTCGATCATCATCGGGTGTTTTGTTGGAGACCGCTATAGACACTATCAGCCAAATGCGGGTGTCTACAGTATGCCTTTGCAATTATGTTTACGGGAAAATATTGATTAACATTAAAACGTATGTTATACGTACTGATGCTCTCAACGAACTACTCTTCTACAACACTTACTCTTACTGTTCTATAGTTGACATATTTCGCATTACGAATGTCCTAACTCCGAACAAATCGTACATCATTTGATAAATGCAATATAAGTATTTCAATTCGTCTACCTGTTCCTCGACATATAGCTTTGTCGTCATATATTCATGAAATTTAATACAAAATGTGTCTATCTGTAATCAATATTATGTCAACCTTTTATTTATTTCCGTCAACCTTTCGTTAACATTTAATAAGTGCCGGCTATTCGAAACTCAGTTAGTTGACTAAGTTCCCATATATTTCTATGTCCTGGTATGTACGGAATGTCCGAACACATTCCAACCAATTAACATAGTGCTTTGGTATCATAATACAATTAATTGTAACTTATCATGGGAAATGGATGTGACTGTTGTAGTTCAACTTGCAGTGTCAAATGATCAGTCTATGAAATGTTAGCATGTGTTCGTGCGTAACCTTAATCCATTATTTTGCAGTCAATTTTTTTGTTTATACAGTGACAATAGTTATATGCAACGATGGAACGATTACCAAAAAAAAACCTGCTCCACGCAAAAATGTGCGCCAGAAGAGGAAGTCTGCTCCCCACCCTGCACCCAACGTTCCCGAGTCTTCCATATCCGAAAATGTGCCTGCAAGTGGTCATATATCCAGTGTGACCAAGCATCGTAGTGGTGAGATGTCTAATTTCTGATGGTTGTTTCACCTTCATTTCTACATTGTTCATGTCATCCTCTAAACATTCACTAATACAAAAACTAGTCACATTCATTCGAAATATACGAACGCAGTAAATTCTAGGAAGACCTTTGAAGACATTTCAAATTGTCTTACCGAAGTACCGTCAGGATCTTCCCCAGCATCTGTTACCCCTTTAGGTGAATGTTCCCGAACGTTATCAGGTACTTCAATTGAATAATGCTTCTACTTCACATTTCGAACCAAATGTAAAAGGTTCTTCTTGTTCTGCGTCCTTTGGCTTTCCTTTGTAAGTGTGATTCATAATTTAGAATATTATTTCCCAACTTTGAAATACAATTTGTTTCGTACTCCCCTCTGCGTGATAATATGAAGTTCAAGTGGGGAGCATCGAACATGGTCATTATCTTCAGCAACTGGGTGGTACTTCAGAACAGACAGATTTGGACCAACTTGATGTTTTCGATCGTAGTAGGCAGCAGCTTCAAGACGGTACCCCAGTAGTAGGCAGCAGCTTCAAGCAGAGAGCCCGTAACAATCACCTTCCAAATGCATCCGCACACATCTCTCCACTTACGGCTGACCTCACCGAAGGTCATTTATCTACTTATTCTTTTTTTTTTCTCACCTTTGTTATACTGATCATTGTGTTTATTTTTTGTTACCACTGCCCATGATTTAGGTATTATTTATGTCCTTATGATATTGTGAGGAAGAGAATATTAAGCAATTTACTCGGTGAATAGTTATTACTTAAGCAAATGACTTCTGTCAATTCTGTTTTCGATCGTACATGTAATCCAACTTCGCTGGGATAGTGGTTAAGAAAGCACTGACTTTGTTTTCTTAGTGAGCAAATGTAAGATACTGTTGTTCGTAGGATTAGTGGCTGATTATTCTGGTTTAACGATGGAGCTTCCCTTGAGCATGTTGCAGACGTCATCTGTGAGGCATTTGTTAACGACTCAACCACACCCCAACGGCTGAGTAGCAACAAACGATTTTGTCAGTCTACTCATAGTGACACCATTATTCAAAGTCTAAGTGACATTTTCGGGTCGATCTTAACGGACGAAGACATTGACTCGCCCAATGACGTCGTCACTACAGGTTATTGCATTAGTATATTACAGACCACTGGTGCTTATTTAACTACGATATTTTACTGCGTCAGTATTCTATGACAGGATGGGAAGGGTACGATGACTTAGGGGATCCGGAATATAGGTGTTAGAAGTGCTCCGCCTACATGTGGTACAATGAGAGATCGAGAATGGATCGTAAACCGCTTATTCCATCTTTCACCATGTGTTGTAAAGATGGTGTTGTTGAGTTACCGTATCTCACCGACCCCCCGCAGCTTATCAAAGATCTCTTCGATGGTGTTCATCCCAAGAGCAGACACTTGATCGACAATATCAGGATGTATAATTCGGCGCACTCATTTACTTCAAGTAGCGGCAAAGTAGATGACTCTGTAAATAGTGCTAGGGGCCCTTACACTTACAGAATTGGTGGGCAAAACTCTCACCTAATAGGCAGTTTATTGCCTGCAAATAATGAGGCACCCAGATTTTGTCAATTGTACATATACGACACGAACGATGAGATTAACAACAGAAAGCGTGCGTTAAGGTGCCATATCGTCTTCATGTTAATCTGCATATTTGACCACTGCTTCGTGTCATATATATGTCAAACAGTTCTTAATTTTAGTCGACTTATATGCAAGGGGCAGTCATCCAGTGCAGATAGGTTTGATGACGGGGTCATGGCTGAAATTAAGGCTATGCTTGACGCGTACAACCCTTTAGCTCAATCATTCCGTATGGCCAGGGACAACATACTAAGCTCCGATGAAAGGTGTGTGGTCAGGTTGCGGTTAATTAGTGCCCGATGCACAGATGGACGTGAATATAATCTTCCAACTGTCTCCGAAGTTGCCGCCCTTATCGTCGGAGATATTGAAGACACCATTGAAAGCAGGGACATTATTATCGAGGAAAGGTGCGGTCGTCTACAGCGTATCTCTAAACTGCATCCATCGTACTTGCCGCTGTAGTACCCTCTCCTTTTTCCACACAGTGAGGATGGTTTTCGTCTCGGTATCAAACACTGTCAGGAATCCGTCGAAGCAAGTCGTAATCCTGACACGGCTCACAGCAAGTTAACTTTAAGAGAGTGGTTCGCGTTCCGCTTGCAGGATAGACCAACTGATGTGGAACCCAATACTTTACTGCGGGGATGCCGATTACTGCAGCAGTTAATTTTTTACGGATATACAATGATAGAGGCCCAGCGGTTGACTTATTTAAGGTTCAACCAGCCGAAACTTCGATCTGAAAAGGCGAAGCAGTTGCGTGCGGCTACCGCGAGCGGAGAGACAGACTCCTCATTTGTCGGCGTTAAGTACATACTCCCTTCGAGCTTTGTCGGTGGTAAAGGATACATGCGTGAGACTTATCAAGATACAATGACAATCTATCGGTGGTGTGGATACCCTGATCTGTTTGTAACGTTTACCTGCAACCCAAAATGGCCAGAAATAACTAGGTTTGTGAAGAAGAGGGGGCTTAAACCCGAGGATAGGCCTGACATTGACACCCGTGTATTCAAACAAAAGTTGGACCTTCTTATCAAGGATTTTAAGGAAAACCATGTTTTCGGGAGAACGAGAGCAGGTAATTGGTCCGAGTACACCTACGTTCTGCGTTACTAATGTGTTTTGACACTTTAAATATTGACCTTATCCATCGTTATTTGCCATGTGCCTGCAGTTGTGTACACCATAAAGTTCCAGAAAAGATGTCTCTCTCATGCTCACATCCTTCTGTTCTTGGAGAAGGACGACAAATTCCCAGAAGCTGGCGATGTGGACACTATTATCTCCGCCGAGATTCCCAAACGATCGGAAAACCCCTCATTATACGAAGTTGTGAAGGACCTGATGATTCACGGCCCGTGCGGCCATGCCAATCCCAATTCTCCTTGCGTGGTTGACGGTGTTTGCACGAAGAGGTTCCCTAAACCTTTCTGTGAACGAACAACGATTAACGGTGATGGATACCCCGTGTACAAGAGGAGGGACAACGGGGTAACTGTTGAGAAGGGTGGCGTCAGTGTCCACAATGGCTACGTCGTCCCATACAACGCAGAGTTGTTGTCGAAATACCATGCCCACATAAACGTAGAGTGGTGCAATCAAGCACGATCCTTTAAATACCTTTTCAAGTACGTGAACAAAGGGTATGACAGAGTCACTGTTGGAGCGGCAACCAGGAAGAACCCAGACGAAATTGACCACATACAGGAGTACTACGATTGTAGGTATGTGTCCCCTCCTGAAGCATCGTGGCGTATTTTCTCTTTTGACATTCATTATAGGACTCCACCTGTCGTTCGTTTGGAGTACTATCTCCCCAATGAACAAAACGTCGTATATAATGACGATGACCCGTTAGACGAGATAGCTGCTCGATCAAATGGTCCTCGAACCAAGTTCGTGGCATGGATGAAATACAATGCAAACCACCCGGAGTCCAGGAATTTGACATACACGGAGTTTCCCACCAAATTCGTTTGGCATAAAGAAGGCAAGTCCTGGGCACCACGCAAGCAAGGTTTTAGTTTGGGAAGGATGTTCCACATGTCCCCCAATGGTGGTGAACGGTACTACATGAGAATACTGCTTAACTTTGTCTGTGGGGCTACGTGCTACGAAGACATAAGAACGGTGAAGGGTGTCATGTACGAAACTTTTAAAGATGCGTGCTATGCATTAGGTTTGCTCGGCGACGACAAAGAGTATATTGATGCAATAGAAGAGGCGAGCTACTGGGGTACAACAGCGTACCTACGGAATATGTTTGCGACATTGCTATTCTCTGGCAGTTTGATTATACCAGAAGAAGTGTGGCAAAAAACGTGGCACCATCTATGTGACGGTTTGATTAAACCAGAAGAAGTGTGGCAAAAGACGTGGCACCATCTATGTGACGATATTTTAAGTCGTCGACGGAGGGAGCTTCTGAACTTTGGTTACACTTCAGTCCTTACTATTCTTTCCTTTATTTAATTCGTTCATTTACCTGTTAGTTCGGTGTACACTCATTCATGAAATCTTTTGCACCACTGAAATCAACAAGTTTCTTTGCTCTTACGGTGACACAGACCTGCAGCTTACGGATCAACAGTTACAGAATTACGCATTGTCGGAGATAGAGTTGATGTTGCAAGCTAATGGAAGTTCCCTTTCTAAGTTTCCAAATATGCCGCAGCCGGATTACGATTTACATGCATTAGACTCTAATAGATTGATTTCGGACGAGTTGAACTGTGATCGTGATCAGTTGTGGTTGGAGCATGAGTGTTATATGTCTTCCATAACTGGTGAGCAGAAGTCTGTGTACAACAAAATTATGTGAGCCGTTGAAGCTGGGTGCGGTGGATTTTTCTTCCTTTATGGTTACGGTGGTACGGGCAAGACGTTTATTTGGAAGACTTTATGTGCCGCAATGAGAAGCAAGGGTCAGATAGTCCTTCCAGTGGCTTCTAGCAGTATAGCTGCTATACTTTTGCCAAGAGGGCGTACAGCTCATTCTAGGTTTAGCATACCTATTAACGTCGACGAGAACTCTTTGTGCCCAGGCATAAGACCGGGTTCAGATCTGGCCGAACTACTAACAGTTACCAAACTGATCATCTGGGACAAGGCTCCTATGGTCAGTCGTTACTGTTTCGAGGCACTTGACAGGAGTTTAAGAGATGTCATGAGATTTGTGAACCTTCAACTTGCGGATAGACCATTCGGTGGCAAGGTTGTTGTACTGGGTGGTGACTTCAGGCAGATTCTTCATGTTGTTCCCAAGGGTAGTCGGCAGGATATTGTTCATTCAGCGATATGTTCGTCGCTGATCTGGAGAGATATTAAGGTGTTTGTTCAGTGTTTTTCCATTCCATTTTACTTCTTATGTGATCCTCAAATACATTCTCCAATCATGTAAAAATTTGATAATTCATCTCAGTGTGTCATGTAACTGAGGATCACCACTAACATACCTGCATATATGTGATCCTACAATTGTAGGTGCTGAAGCTGACTACGAATATGCGACTGCAAGTTGGACAGCTTGATTCTAATCTTGACAAAATCAGAGAGTTTTCCGACTGGATATTGAGTGTTGGTGATGGTGTCGTAGGCGGTACGAACGACGGGATTGCAGAGATCACCATTCCCCCCAGAGGTGCTTATTGACTCCGGTCCCGACCCTATTGCTTCAATAGTGAACAGTACGTACCCTGAACTGCTCAGTCGTTTCGGAGATACGGAATACCTCCAGCAGAGAGTTGTTCTTGCACCGACTCATGACGTTGTCGAGAAGGTTAATGATTACGTACTGTCTATACTGCATGGCGTTGAGGTCGAGTATCTGAGTTCTGATGAAATCAGCAACCAGGAGACTTGGCAACACGTACAAGATTTGTACTCCACTGAAGTTCTAAACACTATTCGCGCTTCAGGGCTACCAAGCCACAGACTAATTCTCAAGGTGGGTGCAATCGTTATGCTACTACGAAATATTGACCAAGCTAACGGACTATGTAACGGTACCAGATTAGTTGTCTCGAAACTTGGTGACCGTGTCATTGAAGCCAAAGTGATAACCGGTAACAGGAAGGGGGCGCATGTGTATATTCGTAGGTTAAAGTTATCACCATCTGATGAGATGAAGTTTCCACTGCGTTTCGAAAGGTGACAGTTTCCGCTCGCAGTTTGCTTCGCAATGACGATAAACAAGAGCCAGGGGCAGTCTCTTTCAAACGTTGGCCTGTTTCTTCCTAAACCAGTCTTCACTCACGGGCAACTTTACGTGGCTATTTCCAGGGTCACCAAGAAGAAGGGTCTTAAAGTTTTAATTCTAGATGAAGATTCATTCGATACTGACTCAACTACTAATGTTGTTTTCAAGGAGATATTCACCAATTTGCGTTGATAGTTTGTACTTGCTACATAATTGTTTCATTCGAATTTGTTTTTGGTTTTGTGAACCCACATTTTGTCATCAGTTTATTGAACCTCGTCTGCTTCCTACCGATTAACCTCGCTATTGACACTTTGAGTGTTTGAGGACTAACGACACTAACGTTCGATCACCCACTAACTACACGATGACGACAGTGGAAACTGTTCTACACTACTGCATTCACAGACATCTAGATTTCAATGCAGTGACAAAATACGTTGCAGATCATAATTGAAAACGCAATCACCACAGTCGGTCAAATTATCCGTTACAAATTTAGAAATACGATGGTTCGAATTAACAGATCCACAAGAATTCAGATAGGACATAATGATTGAAGTTCAAAAGGTCGTGAATTAATACATTCATTGATCTGTAAAATCAGGAGTTACCTTTCAGACGTAGAATCCGGGGCAGTGATGCTTCAACAGATTAAACAAGCAGACGTAAGTTGAAATGCTGTCTGCATGCGTCCGCGTCTTTGTAGCCCTGTGTCTTTGATAAGTGTAGTTTGTAGTGCCTATTTTGCTATATTTTGGTCCCATTTTCTTGTGGAATCGCTCCTTGGGAGCGATTCATGGGCTTCTTATGCTTCCTTTAGTCCGTTTCAGGTTCCCGAGACCGATTTGGATGAGTTGGAGTGATTCCGACTCAATGCATGCACATTTTGGAGCCAACGAGCTAAAGGAACGATGACTCGAGGCCTTGCAATCGACCCCGAGACCTTGGGGCCCAATTCCGAGCCTCCGAGACCCGATCCCGAGTCCCGAGAATCGACGGGAAGCCCATGAGATACAAGGAGGGACCCTAGAGCTCTTATTGGAGGCATACAAGACCCTTCCGGTCGGGATAGTAGCCTTCCCGATCGGGAAGGGATGCACGTTTAGAGGCGCCACTGTGGGTCCTTCCCGGTCGGGTTGAGCCCTTCCCGATCGGGATGACAGAACCCTTCCCGATCGGGATGGGCTACAGCTCACCCGCACTTCTTCTTTTCTTTTCCTTCATTCTTGTACCCATATATACTCCCTTCTTGTAATATTAAGAGATCTTATCATAGTTTAGCATTTCTTAAGCCTCCCAAAAACCCTAAAACCCTAGATTTACTTTCACTCATTAGTTTTAATCTTCCTTTAATCCTAGTTAATCTTTAGTTAATCCTTGTAATTAGTTCTTGTATTAAGAGGAAACTTGAAGAATTCTCCAAGCTTGACAACCTTGGGTTTTATTTGGGTTCTTATTTATACAAGATTCCACCTTTTCTTCATTCTAGTGTTGGTATAACCTTCTCCATCCTTGTTCTTAGTTATTTAATCTTGTTTTCATCTTTTTCATATTGTTATTGTTATTGTTTGTTTATGATGAATGTTTGGGTGCTTGTTCTAGTTTCTCTTGTGAATGTTAGTTTGTTCATGACCATGAGTGAGTAGTTTCTTTGTGGGGTTAGTAGGGGGATTAGGGGTAGAATATGGACAATTAGGGTTGATTAAGGGGAAAAGGTTGCTTCTTTGTTGTTAGTCACATTGTGGACACTCTATGTGTATGTTGATATGCTTGTATGAGTTGTAGTGGCCATGCTTCCCATACTTGTGCTCATATTCTCATTGATTGTCTATTATGTGGAAATGTCGAGAATAGTTTAGTCGCGAGAGCGCGGACTAGGGTCTAAGATGCGAGAGCCCGGACCCACCTTGGCATCGGTTTAAGTTGCGAGAGCCCGGACCGACCCTAACAACTAGGAGACACCTATACCCTTGATCACCCCAATTACCCTTCTACTCCTATGAACCCGACCTACCCCACTTTCTTCCTTAATTGAGTTCATCTCCTTAGTTAGTTACCGTCCTTCTAGTTTATTTGGTAGTTCGATCATTAGCCTAGTCATACTTCTCCTCCATCATTAGTTTTCCTTTTATCGTCTCTTTGTGTTCGTTTTGGTAGCATAGTCTCGTTTGTAGGCCGACATAGTCTAAGCTTTGATATACCGTCCTCGTGGATACGATCCCGACTTACCCTAGCTACCCACTAGGTTAGTCGGTATTTTATTGATCGGCTAGGAACGTGACAAATCCCTTACCATCAGTCTTCCAATATTCCGACACACGTATGTAGCTCCTCCCCTTTTTCACCAGTCCTTTGTGGGCAAAAGTTGCGACCCACAGGTGAGGGCCGGACATGTTGTCGAAGCTCTCCTCGAACTCAGCTCTCCCCCTTCCGACTCTCTTGAAGCATTTCTGCAACTTGAAAGCACTCTTGTATCTTTCATCGCCGCCCCAGAATTCTATCGCTATAGCCCTCCTGAAGTTTCCATTATGCCCACTCCACACATGGTAGATCTTTCTTACCGGATATCCCAGTTTAATTAGTTCGTCCCTTACACAGTTGAAGCTCTTGCCAATGATTCGATCGTCGCCCATTTTTTTGGTAAGGTAGGTTGTGCATGATGCAGGTTGGTGGGTACACGAATCTTTCATCCATTGATTTCGAGTTGTTGTTTCTGTTAGTCTGCTAAAGAATCTTTCAATTTCACAGTTTGTTCGTTTTGGTTGTGAACAAATAATTGAAAACTGAGCAATTACAGATTTAGAGTTGTTTGGAAGTTTTGCATGGTGCTGATTTTTCTTGCATCAGTGAATGAGGGATGGTAGTTGAAGGTAGTGTCACATTTACTGCAAGGGGTAAAGGCAAATGCAGTAATTGGTGGAAGTTACTGCTATTCCCTTGGTATACGAATTGCAAGTTGTTGATTATCCCACCTTTAGTTGCCAACTGAAGGAAGTAATCATGATTATTCTTTGTTGTTCTCCGTAACTCTTTGCCAATCAGTGCAAATGTAGTCCGTAACCTATTTTCGTTACCGTACTACTCCGTTACATTTCTAATTCGTTACTTGATGGAAATTATTTACGATACGTAAACCGTCCCTATATCTTTGACACTGTGATTTTTATAAAGTTACTGTCTAATAAATTTGTCTGTCACGCAATTGTATCAAACGTCATGAACACTGTTAAGCTGTAGTTAACTTTACGACTTCCTTTCCATGTCTTAGTAATGCATTTATTATTGTCATTAACTCTTTAAACCACCATATTATGAACTCTAAGTCCTCATAAAGTGGTAATGCGATGAGCCTCACTCAAACAATTTACTTTAACTTAACGACATCTTCTTACGTACTGCTTCTAATATATAATTGTATATATATATATATATATATATATATATATATATATATATATATATATATATATATATATATATATATAACCAATTAAGTAGTCGGTATTGAATATCGACCAACCATTACCATTAATTTAGCTGGATCAGCACCCAAGTTATTACATCTTCGGCCGATCGATACAAGTTACAATAGCCCGTTTCCACCGTACACTGCGTCGCTGCTTCATGTTCAGATTTCTGATATGTTTACCGCTGCCTACATCTTCGGCCGATCGATACAAGTTACAATAGCCCGTTTCCACCGTACACTGCGTCGCTGCTTCATGTTCAGATTTCTGATATGTTTACCGCTGCCTACTCTATAACGTCATTTTATAGATGACCTACGCAGTAGTTAGTTGTCAATTCATTTCGTAAGATTTTCTATGCACGTTAATTGCAGTAAACAAACTATCGATGCGTTGAAATTGCAGTGCAACCAACCTGCGGTCGCCGTAGCAAAGTACGCACTGTCAGCAAAGTGTACGAAATTCGATCAGACTTACTCAATGCCCTAGAAGAATGCTACTAAGAACAAAAATTACTTTCCAAAATGTTACTCTTAAACTATTACTGTAATTAAGTAATTAGTTGAATTCATGTGCCGAGTGCAAATTGAAATTCACAAGAAGATAAATCATAATTCATCGGAGTCGAGTCATTGATTTTTTCTACTAATAATTGACAACCACCTATATACGATACACTGCATACTAAGTAAAAATACTTACTTCCGTAGTTCTGCAATTAATCGTCGTAGAAGTCTGGATAGATTTCGTTCAAAGCGTCCATAACGTGTTCATAGTGAGCATACTCTTCGGCCTCCCCCAAGTATGTCCCAACAAAACGGAACCAAATCGGCACCATGCGGTAGACTGTTTCCCCCGAGAGGTAGTGCTCATCTTCCCAAGACGCAACCCAACAATGTGGTCCGGCTTGGTGATCCCACTGATCGGCCATTGCTTCCTTAGTCTTCTCGAAATCTTCAAACGCTCTCTGAAGTTTGAACGCCTTGAAATAGTTAATATGCGATGCCCCGAACTCAACCACGACCGCCCTTTCGAAATCAAGATCAGGCCCTATGTACGGGTCTATTCTGACTACGTCGTACCCCAAGTATATTAGCCTCATTTTTAAAATGTGCATTGCTTCGCAGATATACCACTCACCTTCCATTGTGTACGACATGTTATCGAGAATGCACTTTGGCGGCCACATCAACTCCCGAAACATTTTTTCTTTGTTGGTGACAAAGGGTAACAATTTTGTTGCTTACTAATTGTTGGAGAAGTTTAAGATGGTGAGTGAAGATAAGTGGTCTGCCTTTGGTAAATGAAAAGTTTAAGTTAAGTGTGGTAAACTTTTAATTGGTGGGAAATAGTTATTGTGGTATTGTCTGTGTTGTTAGTGTAGGCGTAATTACCTTAAACAGTTAATCCGAACACGTAGTATAACGTATTATAATTTGAACCACAAAGTGAAGATAACAATTTGTTACCGCTATCGACCATACTTTACCCCGTAGACGGTCGATGAGTTTGTACGCAACAAATTTGTAAGTTACAACTGTGTTAATTAGTACACCATAACACTTCTTCAATCTTACTTACTGTTATACGTCCGTCGTTATTTTCGTATATTGAAAGCCGCACTTTGTCGAAATTGTTCGATAAAGAAATCCATTCATCCCAGTCTGCCATGATGAGACATGGGCTACATGAATTCATACCCACAGATCATGCACTTGGGCTGTGAGGTGCCTGATTTTGAACAGGACTGTATGTGGACCAGATTACTACAAAGAAAGAGGATAATTAATGTTTTCTTACGGGCCTGCTCATTTCGGTCACAGTTCACCTTCACGCGTACGTTCTCGGACGATGGGCCGGCAAATTGGTAATGTATTTAGCATGCGTTTAAGAAGAACAATCACTTCCACTTCACAATAGGGGTAACGTGAGACGCAATACAAACTACACCCCTCGAGATTCTTGGAGGTGTATGTAATACATAAGGGATTGGCTTTGATTTCCATCGCTTCCTACTCCTTCGTACGTAAGTATGAACATCTCTCCACTCCAGTGTTTGTAGACTGCATTATTTATCTACTTAGCCATGTTACTGTAGTTTCAACACCGACAACAGAGTTTGATTCTTGGAGCGTCCTAAAGCGCATGTATCACCATTAGAATTTACGTTAATCAACAGCAGTGCACGAAATGCCTATTTATTTCTCAATTGTAGTTTGTAAATCGTGACACTACTACATGTTATTCAGGTGCCATAGTTCACCACTGAAATTACTAATTTGCAATTTCTCTTCCATTGTAATCGAAATTTATCAAAAATTAAGTGGGCGTCCGTTCTTATTTATTCATCGGTATCACACTATTACTAATTTAAAATTTAAAATTTCTCTTCAATTGTAATCAACACTTATCAAGATAATAATTTTTCACGGGTATCACACTAATTTATTTTAATTTTAAATTATAAGTGGAGTATAAAAATAAATATATGATCGAATAGACGGGAATGAAAACTACTTTGACGAATTGAAACGTGAAACCCGAACAAAACTCGAAAACACAAGAACCCTAAACAAAACTTAACAGCCTTGAATATTCATCCCTTCCGCGCGCACCACTACTACTGTTGACAACAAAAATAAAAGAAAAAAAGAAATTGAAGCCATTCCTTCCTTCCTTCAGGTCGGCATTGCTCTCTCTCACTTACTTATTTTGTGTAAATTGCAATTAGATAATAATTAATTAGGTTACCGATAAAATCTTATTGCTGGTCCAACTGTTTCCAAACATTCTGCTGAAAAGCTACTTATTTGCTTGCATCCAGTTTACCTACTAAATCGTATTTAATTAAGGTGCGTGCGTGCGTATGAGGTTTAATTAGCTGTTAATCCTAAATAGACTGTGTCACTTAGTTCAACATTTTTTATGATTACAAGATGGTTTAACATGATTTTAGGAAATCAATCAATTTATTTGTGGTTTTGATTTGGGGGAAAACAAGTGTGAAGATGATGTGAATCAGAAATTGCAAGTTTGAATGAATTAGTCTTGTTAGATTAATCTCATCATCTCATTATCTTAATAAACAAAGGTATATAAGTCAATCCATCTTATTACGTTTGTTTTATTTTACGCAAAACAGGATCAAGGTTTAAACAGGAGTAGTAATTACGATAAGAAGGTAGTACTTACTGTAGTATAAGTTTTGAAAAAAACTTACTTGAGGTATAAAGTTTGAAAAGATGTTATTTGAGGTATAAAAAATCAGTGTACCTTTTTTCTACGGAGTCATTCTTAGGTAAGATCGACCGAGAGTCACTTATCAGCCTCCTGAAACGCTAAACCTGAACAAAACTCCAAAACACAAGAGCCCTTAACAAAACTTATCAGCTTTGAATATTTATTCCTTCCGCCTGCTTGAAACCTTGATTCACCACATAAGCTTCAAATTTAATTAGCTTTGTTCGTTCATAATTGTTTAATGTCAGTTGCATCTTCAATTCTGTTTTAGTCGTGCGGTTTTTTGTCCTTTACTTTATTTAACTGTTTCCGTTTGAACTTATGATTTTTCAACCTTCAATTAGTTTTCTAGGTTCATAATTACCGTTAAGGTATGAATTTTTAATTTTGACACAATGAACTTTCCGATCACGGCCAAGGACCATGTCTACAGATATGGTGTCGTGATTCTCGTTCCTTTAATATCGAATTTTGTGAGGTTGGTTAAAGTATAGATAGAAATAAGACTCCAACAATGGAGTCACATGCTTAGTTACTCAGACACTCCAACACGGACACGTGTCGGAGTGTCGGACACGTAACTTCAAGAAAATTAAAATACGTGGACACGGTCTATGCGACGTTTTGACGAACAAAGTGGACATGACACGTCACACTTTACAAAAGTTATGAACGTTTGGAACTATATATTTTACAAAACTGAACAAATTCACAAAAAGGAGATAAAATTCACGTGAAGATTAGGGCCTCTATGGCTAACATGTTGGATGTGTTTGTCGTGTCCAAATCTGGTGTGTCGGACACGTGTCACGTGTCGTGTCTACCGCGTGTCGTGTCGGACACGAGACACGCCTGGTTTTAGGCGTGTCTAAGTAACACAGGTCACATGTGATTTTATTTCAATTTTATGTGTTTTTGAATAAATATTGGCATACAAATGTTCTGACCACCTAGTTCAAGAATTGAAACTATAAATTTCAAACATTAAGGTAGATAACAAATACGAGTATATTGTTTGCAAGAGCAATTCTCCTGTTGAAATAATTATTTAAAATGAAACAGAAGAAGTAACACTGACAATTTATAAGAAAATAAGATCTCACATACATGTTCATGCTGAGTCCGAGTCGTATTTCGTCTTCTTTTAACCTATAAAAAATATTGTTATGTTTCTTCTAAATCGAGCTTCCTTTCCTATATTCCTCCGTTCAATCATTTGTATACATTTATGGATTATATGTGATCTATACTTTAATCAAATGTAGATAGAGTAATAAATGCATCCAGTGTTAAAGGATTCGAGGTTAAACATTTTATTATTAGATAAACTTAATGGTTTACAATTTGGGTTGCCTTCTCTTCTTATTAATATAATTCTTACCTTTTACCAAAAAAAATACAATTTGGGTCGCCTTAAATTGGGTCAACTTAAAATATCTTGTAAATTGACTTACAAATTCATGTATTTCAAGTCACTTCGGGTTGAATTCGAGTTACAAATTTATTTATTTTCAGGTTTGTTCGGTTCAAGTTGAGTTTGGGTTGAATCGAGTTACATGTCAACTCAGATGAAGTCAATTCGATTCGGGTCAATATCATTTCGGGTCTTCTTGGGTTCTCAATGTTACCCATCTGCTTTAACTCATGAATGAGGACATTGAACTCAGTAATGAAAAGCTCTCTATACGAGATTTCCGTGCACCATTCCCGGCTTATAAAATCAGGAATCATTTCGAATGTGCAGATTGGCAACAAAGTGACGACGCGGTATGTGAAATGTGGCTACTTGGGTCTTGCCCGCCAAATGTTCGATGAAATGTTCCACAGAGACACTGTTTCGTGGAACACCTTGATTAGCGGATACGTGAATTCTGGCGGGCATGGGTTTGCTTGGGGTCTGTTTAATTGGATGAGACGGTCTGATTTTCTTGCTGATGAGTACACTTTTGCGAGTCTTCTTAAGAGTGTTGCATCCAATGGTGAGTTCTGTAAAGGGAAGCAATTGCACTGTATTGTACACAAAACAGGGTACTTGTCGGATGTGGTGACGGGGAGTTCGCTTTTGGATATGTATGCCAAGTGTGGTAGGGTTGATGATGCGTACATGGTGTTTGAAATGATGCCGAAGCGCAATGTTGTCTCTTGGAATGCTATGATTGCAGGGTTTGTGGTGAAGGATGATTTTGACACCGCGTTTAGGCTTTTGCAAGGGATGCAAAAAGTTGGTGCAGGGTTGGAAGATGGCACGCTTGCTCCTTTCTTAACAATGCTTAATAATCCAAAGTATTTAAGGTTAACAGTGCAGCTCCACGGAAAGATAATCAAGCATGGGCTGGCTCTTAACAATGTTGTAGGCAATGCCCTTCTTACATCGTACGCAGAATGCATGTTACTGGAAGATGCAGAAAAACTATTTGATGGTAGCAGTGATGCCCATGATTCGGTAACATGGAATTCCATGCTAGCAGCATACCTTCTCCATCGTAAGGAAGGGTGTGTACTTGAACTCTTTCTTGATATGGAAAATCGTGGTTTTGAACCTGATATCTATACTTACACAACTGTCATAAAAGCGTGTTTTGAAGTGGCATACCATATTCATGGAAAATGTTTTCATTGCTTGCTAATAAAGAGGGGATTAGAGGGTTCCACAACCATATCCAATTCATTAATAGCAATGTATGTGAAATGTGATGGAAAATCTATGGTGGATGCATTAAGATTATTTCATTCAATACATCCAAAAGACTCAATTTCATGGAATTCTATTTTGACAGGGTTCTCACAATATGGAATGAGTGAAGATGCTGTTAAGTTCTTTGGAGAGATGCGGGCTCATGATGGTGGTATTGATCATTATTCTTTTACTGCTACTCTAAGATCGTGTGCGGACTTAGCAGCCCTTGAATTGGGTTGTCAAGTTCATGCCCTGGCCTTTATGTCCGGCCTGCAATCAAACGAACATGTAGCAAGCGCATTAGTTTTCATGTATTCAAAGTGTGGCTTTCTTGATGATGCTAGAAGGTCCTTTGAAGAGACCCCAAAAGACAGCCCAATTACATGGAACTTCATCATTTTCGGATATGCCCAGCACGGGAAAGGCAAAGTTGCCCTAGAGCTTTTCCATAAGATGATTGAAAGTAAGGTGAAGCTTGATCATGTGACTTTTGTTGCAGTTTTAACAGCTTGTAGCCATATGGGATGGGTAGATCAAGGTCGTCACATAATAAAAACCATGGAATCTGAATACGGTATTCCACTTAGAATGGAGCATTATGCTTGTGCAATTGATTTGTTTGGGCGAGCTGGGCTCCTTAATGAGGTGAAGACTTTGCTCGAGTCAATGCCATTTGAACCGGATGTAATGGTTTGGAAAACTCTATTAGGTGCTTGTAGGAGCTGTGGGGACGTTGAGCTTGCAAATCAGGTTGCTAAACATCTGGTTGAAGTTGCGCCTCACGATACCTGTAGTTACGTGATTATGTCGGATATGTATGGGCGTCTTAAGAGGTGGGAAGAGAGAGCAAGTCTAACAAGGTTGATGAGGAGAAAGGGGGTTAAAAAGGTTCCAGGGTGGAGTTGGATAGAGATTAACCATGAAGCTCATTCCTTTAATGCCGAAGACACTTCTCATCCCAATTGCAAAGAGATATATGAAGCCCTAGATGAGCTCGTGGATGAGATGCGGATGCGGAAACCGTCTAATTTGAAGGATTCTATGGAGGAGTGGGCTCTCTTGTGTTGATGCCCTACTTAATTGTTGTGATAAACTAACAATTACATTGTAGCTTTGTCTTGTGCTTATTTTCAGGAGATGATACAAGCATGCATTGGTAAACGTTCTGATGTACCAGCCACAGTGGCCACTACCCGGTACTTCACATTGGTGGCATCCCGATGACAATATTCCGCGACCAAATACCACATCTTGATACCAAATATTATTTCAGAATGTGATATGCTCTTTGTAGAATGTTTGGTTGTGCTGTGTGCTTGTGATTTGCTCTTTGCAAGAGTGTTTGTTCATGTTCAGCAATTTTATACTTCAAGAATATTTGATACGCTTTTGTTGGCACTTCACATTTTTTCTTACGACAATAGGGTGTATTTTACTTGGGGTACCTATTAACTTTCGGCTGAAATCACCTTGTTAAATATTTGTCTTACATTCAATGTAATCTTTTGAAAACTGAATTGATGATGAATTTCTCTTGTCAAGCAGTAGACCGACTTACTTGATGCTGCTTTGCTGCGACCTGGTCGTCTGGACCGGCTGCTCTTTTGTGATTTTCTTCTGCTCAAGATAGGTTGGATATTCTGAGAGCCCTTTCTAAGAAGGTAACATTGGCCTTCTTTTACCTGTAATTATAATTGGTGTCAAGTTGGGCTCCGAGCAGTGGGGTCGAGTCAAGAAGTGGGTCGTAATATTTGTGCAATGTTAATATGGTATGAAACCATAGAATCGAAGTGAGTAGGGAGTTGTGGCTACTTTTTAGGAGTTTAGCTGACCCCATTTTCAAGATAAGGATCATAAAGGCACAAATGTGACTCGTTTCAAGTATTCCAAAAGATTAACCAAAACTCTTTGTGGGATGTAGCATTGAACATTCATCTTATTCATTGTATTCATCTTATAGTTTAAAAAAGCGCAGATGCGCAGTGAGTAGTAACATAATGCAGAGTATACCTGAACTTGGTAGGGTATGTTTGCTCTAATAGACTCAATAGAGACCCATGGCCGGTAATTCTGAGGTGTTTAATAACAATGGTGGAAACATGTCACTGTGAAGAATTTATTCATTAATTCAAATGCGTATGTCATCTTCACCAATGAGCTTAGGATGTTTTCCAGCTTCCGTTGGCAGATGATGTTGATTTGGAAGCTGTAGCAATAATAACTGATGGGTTTAGTGGTGCGGATCTCCAAGCTCTGTTATCGGATGCCCAGTTAGACAGTGGATATGATGGCAAGCAAGGAATATCGCCTTTAATCACCGGTGGATTGTTAAACAGTGTCGCATCCAAGGCTAACGATCAGTGTCTGATTCTGAGCGGCAAAGGCTTTATGATATGTATAATCAATTTGTAGACTCAAAGAGATCTATTGCTGCCCAGGTTAGTCTCAACATCTATGGGAAGTGATTTTTTTTTTGCAGAGTGCAGTTTTGTAGCCAGAACCCAGAGGTGTATCTTGTATTAGACGGTGTCACTACCCAAATACTCATACTTTCGCTTGATTATATGGCCAATAGGTTGGTCAAACATACAAGTTTTTGCGCTTAGCTATAGATCTAGCATTGGCTGTACCCAAACATGTGAAATACTTTTGATGAGGCTGACACCAAAATAAGTCTTTGAACGGATAAAAAAACTGTTGTGCAGTCGAGAGATGCCAAAGGCAAGAGAGCAACATTAGCATGATGAAAAAGACTACTGTAATTGGCAGTTGGCAATTCATTGAGCAAGAAAATGGTGCATGCACTGTTTCTCTCCTGCTTATCTAGCTAATAATGATGTACAAGCGAGCCCCTCAGTATGACATTGCCTTCTAATTCCACGGATTAGTCTGCTATTCTCTGTTTTCGTTTTTTGAGGTACTTGAGATGAGGTTTGGGCCTGGTAGTGGCGGAGTAGTGTAATGTTATTTCGACAGTCTATCTTCTCTTTTTTCCAGTATGTGCTACTCCCTCCGTATCTATATGTTTGTCCACTTTCAATATAATACTCTTCACATATTAAACAAAGTGGATGAAAATAGATATAGGGGGAGTACATCTTTTTTTAGGCAGAGGTGTAAAAATCAATCTGGTACATATCTCCTGTTATTCTATAATATACTTTTATGTAAAAAACAGCACATATATTTGTAATTGGATCAAAGTTCAATTTGTGGAGCTACACACTGTCGGCCCTTTTTCTACATATTGCCAGATGCTTTTATCCCTTTGGACGACTTTGCCCCTTACGCTTACAGCCCGATTCCTACCGTTTTGACTTTTAATATAAACAAAGAATCAATTAAGAATAAATTAATCCAACTTATAAATTTAGTAGCAAAAACAACAAATTGGATGCATAAAGCAAACATAACTAACGTAAATTTCTGAAAGTATCGACGATATGTAGCGCTTTGTTGGTGTATTAGCCAATTTTATAGTAGTACTTATATAATACACACATGAAATGGTATCCAACCCTTGAAATTTCCATTGCTTTCTGTGCCAAGCTTAGTAGTAAAGCACTCCTGCAAACTAACTAGCATCACATGGAACTATATTCTTGTAGGCAATTTTGAGTTATTACCATGATGGTCTCATGGATAGCACAGCACAGTTATTGACATGGCCCAGTAATTGAAATGATTTTTGATTATGATTACGCTCTTGATTTCAGATGAGTCGATAACAGACAGGCTCTTACATTGAAATTGTCACAAATTCTACTCGTAAGTTTTTTGTAACACAGGCTCATACAAAAACACACAACATTTGAGGATAGAGGTGTAGTGACAGTTTCAACACAAATTAACTTCACCGCAAAGGCACAAATGAAGCAAGAGGTTGTTCGCTTAAGCAACTACTGAGCACCAAGACCAATCAACTTATTCAACGATTGATGCGAACATTAAGTTGTTGATATCCTTGGGTATGGAGTCTTCTTCCTCTTCATTGCCTGCAAATACACACTAGTATTTAGATATTGATATCCTTGGGCATGTAGTCTTCTTTAACGCCTATAGGAGAATGTGACAGGATGTTTATTCTTTCACTGGGATCCCCCTTGGTTAAAGACAGACGCTTTCCATTCATGGCAAATAGAACTGCTTTGCATTTTTACTTGAACATCAATGAGGAATCCCAAATCTATTTTTCATTGCATCTTGACACAGGATAGCAGGAATAAAGCCATACTAATGATACTGGCGAACACAATACTCCGTATCACATACCTGTTTTTGTCCTAACGTGACTTGTCCACTCCTCAATGATCTGCAAAAAACATGTTCAGAATTGAGAGAAGATTAGCACACAGTTCCACGGGATGTATGCTGCAGGCAAATGGCAACTACAAGGGTATAATAGCATAGCTCGGGTGCCTCAAAAGCTCCGTTAAATTGTAGAGTAAGAGAATGGTCAGATGTAGGCAGCCTTACTCATACTGACAACACAGAGGTTTATAAATTATCCATAATAAAAACTACGACGAAAATGCATAGAACGGCTGCTATTTCACCAAAAAAAACACAGGTTTTCTAGTCAATTTGCTTTATTCCCTCAACTTTAAAAAAAGACAAAGACTAGTAAGTATTTGGCTTCAATTAAAACCGAGAAATCAAGCGAAGAAATGTAGCAAGACCAAGCATTAAAAGGCCATAATAACTGCTAAGAAGGGGACTCTTGCTGCTGGTATTACCAAAGCCTGTCATTTGCCGCTAGTTTAATGTTGGTTGCTTGCTGGCAAGTGGTATCAAGACTAAAAACACCACTTGGAAAATACACAACCTTTCAAATATAAAAAAACATACCCAATTCTTATGATAAGATGAAAGATAACCCAACTCGTTAGAAGCTTCAATAAAGAACTCAAGACTAATCTTAGCCAAACAATACAACGGCAAAAAAAAAAAAGACAACATCCCAATGCATCAAAGACTTCCACAGGTGGATGGGTGAGAAGGGATTAGATGTACTAATTTTACTCCAATGTCAATACAAAAATATTTTTTTCAAATGTCATTCTAGGTGAAGAATATAGTATTAGTAAAACAACGGAGGTATGCTTTGCATCCTCGCAGAAAACAATAATAAAGGGATAAATCAATGTAAAAGTGACCTGATTAAAGGTGGAATATGCTGAATCTTGAGAGTCAGTAGTGACTGGGATAGCAACAGATGCTTGCATTCGCTGAACCATACTTCTATTGCCAGCGAGAGTAGACCTCGCCTCATCTATCAAATCCTGTAGGCGGGCAGATGTTGATAATAAGTTTGATTCCATGCTATGAAGGGTAAAAACTCCGTTTCGCTTCAGTCTACTTAGGTTTTGCTTTTGTGGACTGTAAATATTGGGACGGTGATTTGTTAGTATGGTCTGATCATATTGTTTATGGTGTCAACAACACTTGCAAGTATTCAAACATACAACAGTTATGGTGTTCCTGTCATCACCAAAAGGCACTACCACTACACTAGAATGTCTAAAAGGAGCGGAGACGAGACGGGGTTTAAAGACGAAGAAGGTAAATGCAAGGGAATGAACCTGCTTAGCAGCAAGAAGGTGGCGACATTGATCTTTAAGAGACGACATCTCATCCTGAATCTTCTTAATCCTTGCAACCAATTTCATAGGATTAGCCTGCCATTCACATTCACATTCACATTCACATTCACATTCACATATATAAACAAGCTACGAAATCCAAATTCCATAGGATTAGGAAGACAGCAATCAATCCAAATCCAAATCAGTAAGTAAGTAATGCGAAAGAAAAGAAGTTTGATGGATACATTACATTATCAGGGTAAATTTGACGGAACTCATTGTCGAGTTTGAAGTGGACAAGAGATAGATCATGGTGGGCTTTAGTGAACAGCGATACAAGACTGTCTACTGCTGGGTGCTGCTGCTGCTCTTCTTCATCCTTCTTCCCCATCTCAATTCGATTCTGATTTACGCGCCCAATTCCCCCCAACCCTAGCCTTCCACTAATTCTAATTTATTCAAACCCACAACGTTTAAATCACCCGGATTCTCACGCAGTCACGCCTTCATAAAATGATGATTCCTTCTTTTAAACGCGACTTGATGACAAATTGACAACTACGGACTGGAGTACAATTTGGAGGACAAAATACGTTGACAACTCCGACCTACAAGTTATGAATCAAAAAAAAAAAGTAATCATGGGTTGGGTTGGGTCGGCTAGGCCTTTGTCACCAAATTTGGGCCCACCTTGCGGGTTGGGTCGTGTTGGCCCCAACAAGCGGGCCGATTTGAGAGGCTCAAACACAGTCCATTTGGGCTTTTCGGGTCCCTCCGGACCGCACCGATTGTTCGGATTTACGTTAATGTTTTTTTATGTCATCTTTAAAAAAAATTATACACTTTTTATGTCGATCTTTTATTAAGTTAATGTATTTATTATTAGCACAATGTAATCAACATTTAATCGATATTTTGACACGCAGTCAAACCGACTAATAAACAAACTCATTTTCACTAAAACTTACTCGAAATTAGATAAATAGAGTACATAATGATAATATGATAATATTACGAAGTAGGAACATAGTTTACGCAATTAAACATCCTACACATGCCCTTAGGTTGCTGCTGAACAATTTTTCGTATTATTATGGGTCACACTAACCGGTCACTGTATACAAAACATATATATACTCCCTCCATACCACTAACTTCTTCTCACTTTCCTAATAAGGAAATACCACTAACTTCTTCTCATTTCATTTCTTTCCTTTTTTGGCAAATTTTTTACACTAAAATTCCTCAACTACTTTACTAATAATTTCAAACTTCAATAATTAACATCATTAAAATCAATATTAATAATATAACATCATCCATTAATAACTAATTTACCATCTTAATCCATTAATTAATTTTTTAATTTTTTAATTTTTTTTAACATGTCCTCCTTAATCCACGTGCCACAATGAAATGGGAAGATCATTGTGGTACGGAGGGAGTACACTTTTATGAATGCCACTGTATAATATTAAATTAATAATGGTAAACACATGAAAAAATACGGAGTAATAGATATCCACACATAAAAATTTAAAAAAAGAAGAAGTTGGGTTTAATTGGGGCCGGAGACATGTAAATTTCCACCAAAAAAAAGTTTAAAACTTAAAAACATAAATTATGTATGATTTTTTTTTTTTTTTAATTTGGGTCGGGGTGGGTCAAAGTTCAGGTCATAAAATTGGGCCACATCCGGCCCTAAATTTACATCGACTTAGTTCGGGTCGGGCTTCGGATTTTTTGGGCCAACACGACGGCCCAAACCCTAAAAAAAATTGGCCCAGGGCGGGCTAGGTCATCGGGTCTGGATCATTTGGTCAACTCTATTCTGAATGAAATAATATTTTTTTTCAAATCATAGTTCTCGTGACGATAACCAGTTTGAAAATAAAATAAAATTAATAGTCTCTCAATCTCAAAAAGATAATCCTATTTCATAGGAAAAAAGGATTATACCTCCAAAGTTACAAGAAAACCGCGAAAGAGTTAATTAACCCCCTTAACTTTGGACAATTGTGAGATTAAACCCTATAAGTTTCAAATGTTATAATTAGGCCCCATAACTTTGAGTAGAAGTGAAATTCGATCCAATTTTTATTATCAACATAAATTATTCATTAAATCATGCTATATATAAACTCAATGTATATTGAATAATTATTAATATTATAAAAGTAATTAAATAATTTATTAACATAATTTTTAGATTTTTTTATAATAATTTTAATATACTCCGTGATTTATTTTAATCTATGAGATTAATGTTACAAATTTTCGATTTTATGTAATTCTTTCAAATATTTTTTTTCCAAAATATGTAAAAGTTGCATATATTTTATAAATATATAATTATTTTTATCGTATGCTGAGAAAATGTATAAATAAATGGAGTTTTTGTTTTTAATGTACAATTTTAATTGAAAAATAAAAAACTTGGATTGAATTTTACTTTTACCCAAAGTTATGGGGCTTAATTACTATAATTGTAGCTTAAGGGGTTTAATCTCACGATTGATTAAACTTAAGGGGACTAATCACTACTTTCGCGACAAGCAATCTGTACAACTTGCTCATTATGACTAGCCCATTATTCAAAATAAGTGTGTATTTTAACGGGTTTCAAATAATTTGCGATTCTTTGAACAATTATTTTGAGATAAAAAGTGTATCCATGAGTTTCAAATAAGTTTATGAAGTTTGTCATACACCGTTGATTTACTATGATAATAAATAAATTTTATCTATATACGGAGTAACAAACTGTTCAAACCTTTTGAGTTTCATATGAAGACTTATGAGCTTTTAATTAAAGCATCTGTGCTTAGTACAATCAATATATATATATATATATATATATATTAGGTTTTTTTCGAGCGATCTCATTGGTCCGTTCAATCAAACCTCAACATAGGAAAATATTATAAATAATAATAAAAAATCAATTAGAGAATCTTTTGATTATTATAATATATATTTAATCTATTATATTAATGTGATGTTTTACAATCCTTAGGTAAAAACCTATAGAGTTCATTTTTTTAAAACATTATCGTAAAATAAATTATAAAAATGAAATAATTAGATTCGTGGTAAAAAATGTTTTCATTAGAGTATAAATTTCATAACATTTGTTTCACATTTCGTGATGAATTTATAACATATAACAGTTTTAAAATTATCCCACATCGACAAATTATAATATGATAATCAAATTCTATATTATAAATAAAGAGTAATAATTATCCTTCGATATGTACCAAAAGTCTTTTGAATCTCAAAAAGAGTTTCTAAGACTATAAACTTAAGTAATTATCCCTACATCGAGATGATGAAATTTTATATTATAAATAAGAGTAATCATTCGGTTTTAAATATCGAATAAGAAAAACTTTAAATTATCCCACATCGAAAAGTTATGATGGGGTGATGGAATTCTATATTATAAATATTAGTAATCATTCGGTTTTAAATATCGACCAAAAAACTTTTGATATATAAGACTGCAAATTTAAAATCATCCCACATTTACAAAACTATAGCGAGTTGATGAAATTCTATATTATCAAAAAGAATAATGATGTATTTTTTTAATCTTAAAACGAGCTGATGGAAGATTATAAACTTAAATAAATTATCTCACATCGAAAAATATGATTCTATATTATAAATAAGACTAATCCTTCGTTATTAAATATCAATCAAAAAAAACTTTTAAGTCCTAAAAAGTCTCTTAATAAAACTACAAACTTAAGTAAAAATAATCTCACATCGAAAAATTATAATAAGTGATGAAACTTTATATTATAAATAATACTCCGTAGTAGTCATGTGCTCTTAAATATTAACCAAAAATATTTTGAGTCTTAAATTTTATATTAAGACTATAAACTTAACTAAAACTATCTCACATTTGAAAAATTATAAAGTTTCATCAAACATAAATCCTTTGAGTCTTAAAAAAGTTGTTAAGACTATACACTTAAATAAAAAAATTATAATAAGGTGATGAAATTCTATATTATAAATAAAACTAAAAAAAAATTCTTTAGACATCGACGAAGTTCACATCGAAAAATTATTATGAGCTTATGAATTTGTACTAATAAGAGTAATCATTGTTTTTAAATATCAACCAACAAAAAAACTTTTATTCTTTTAAAAAAACTATGATGGAATTTTATGTCATTGTTTTTTAAACTATGATGAAGTCATGAATTTGTAGTCTTGAGTTTATAAAGGGTCATAATAAGACTACAACCTTAAAATTATTCCACATCGAAACAATTAAAATAAGTTACGGTAATGATTCTATATTATAAATAAGTACAAATTTTAGTTAAATTTATCCCACATCGACAAATTACAATAAGGTAATGGATTTTTATATTATAAATAAGACTAATTATTTGTTCTTAGATTCTTAGATATCAATCAAAATCGTTTTAGTCTTAAAAAACTATTAAGATTATAAACTTAAGTAAATTATATCCCACATCGAAAAATTATACCCCTTCGGTCACTATAATGGATAAAAAAATGGTGAACGAAGAGGAGTATAATAAGACGATGAAATTCATTAAAATACCCCTCACAAATATTAAGGTCAGAAAAAAATAGTGAACGAAGAGAGTATAATAAGACGATTAATCATTCGTCCTAAAAAAATAGTGAACGAAGAGAGTATAATAAGACGATGAAATTCATTAAAACACCCTCACAAATATTAAGGTCAGAAAAAAATAGTGAACGAAGAGAGTAAAATAAGACGATGAAATTCTATTATATAAATAAAAGTAGTCATTTCTCCAAATTATGATGAGGTGATTAAATTCTATATTATAAATAAGATTAATCATTCGTCCTAAAAAAACGTTCTTAACGAGGTGATAGAATTTTTATGTAATCTTTTGTTCTTAGATATTAACAAACAATCTTTTGAGACAAAAAAAGTTATAGGACTAAGACTATATAGTTAATGTATAATTATCCTGCATCGAAATTAAGATGGTGTGATAAAATCACTACAACAAATTAACACTTGCGCCACGAATTATGCCACGGAAATTTGTTATTTGTGGCTAAATTTTACCTAGCCACGGGAAAAATTTGATTCACTACTTGGGAAAAAAATATGCCACGGGAACATTTTTTCCCGTGGCAAAATTCACTTGCGCCACGAATTTTATTAAAGTCGTGGTCAATAATCACTCTTGCCACGAAATATGCCACACCCGTGACAAAAATATATTTAACCACGAATTTGTTTAGTGGCAAATATTACCACGACATAATTAACTTCCGTGGCGAAATTATTTTTTAGCCACAGATGTAATAAACACATGTGGCTAATGGTTCTCCGAATTTTAATCAAATTACTATCAACTTAAGCCGAGTGTCAAATACTGATCTTAAAAAATTCAATAAAATTCAAAGATAAAGATAATATAAAGAAAAAAAATTAAATTGAAAATATTTTATTAATAAATAAAATTCGTATTATTTTATTTAGTTTTGTAAAATTAAATACAAGAAAACTTTGGTTGTCTAATTTGTTGATTTTCTTACAATATTTTCAGTGTGAAAAAAACCACTTTATTAAACTTGTATTTAAGAATTCTAATCGGTCTATTTTTTTTATGGAATTAACTTTGACTGCGAAAATAATAATTATTTTTGTAAATTAATTGTCATTCAAGTTGTTTGGTTGGAAGAAAGATTAATGTATTAGAAAGTCGTGCCCAAGTTTAATAACTAGTCAAAATAATTTTTCAAAAAAAGAGAGGTATAAGTGAGAAAATCAAATAATTAACAAATACTTCCTCCGTCCATTATTTATCGCCCCACTCCATGAATATATGTGAGGAGTATTTTAATGGAGTGGGGCGATAAATAGTGGACGGAGGGAGTATAAGTAAGAAAATCTAATAACTTAGGACTAATAGTGAGAAAATCAAAAATTAATTTATCGACAACTATTTAATTCGGTAACTATTCTGTAATATTATTTGGAAGATATTTTAAACAATAAATTTAAAATACAATTTACTTAATGAAAAAGAAAATCCGGGTAAAACTTGAAGTAGGCAAGAGGAAACTCAATGAGGATAAAAAACTGATGAAATAAAATAACGACCGATAACGAAAAGAAAAAAACATATCGAAAGAATTAGCAATAAAAGAACGTGGAAAATAGAAACTAAAATAAAAATATCGATAAATTAATGAAATCATGAGTCAGAAAATCAACTTCAAATTTTTTTTTTCCGGAATAATAATTTTTTAATCATAATATGTAAATCATTGGGGAAAAAATTAATTACTCAAAAGTAAATGTAGTTTGTGAAAAAAAACATCATTTTAAAAGAATTCAAACCAATGATTAGGTCAATAAAGTTCAATTTCATTTCTGGTAGCTGGCCATAAGAACTTCACAGTTAAGCGTGCTTGAGTGAGAGTATTAAGCGTGCTTGAGTGAGAGTAATGTTAAGATGGGTGACCTCCTGGGAAGGCTCTTCAATGCGTATGGTGAAATTAAGTAATATTGGAATAATTCATCTATAGTCTATATGACTACTATAGAGGTAGAGATTTTTTACGTTTATTAATTAATTTAATTTATTATATATTTTGTCACCGGGATGAATATTTCGCCACATACATAATTAGCCACGGGATAATCCGTGGCAAAAAATTAATTCTAGCCACGGGAGACTCTGTGGCAATAAAATCAATAATTGCCACGCTTTTTTTTTCCCGTGGTTATTTGTTTGCCACAGCCACTTGCACCACGAATAATCTTTTCGTGGCAAAGTACTTTAGACACGAAAATTTAGCACTTTTGCCACGAATTCAGCCGTGGCCTAAGTGCTCATTTGTAGTAGTGAATTCTATGTATTATAAATAAGAGTAATCATTCGTCTATGAATAAAAGTTATTAATTAGACCATATCTAAACTTAATTAAAATTATCCCACATCAAAAAATTATAATAAAAGATGATCAAATTCGATTATATAAATAAAGAGTAATCGTCTATCATAAGTGAGTAATCTTATGGTTGTAAATATAAACCAACAAATTTTGAGTCTTAAAAAGCTTTTAAAAGGACTAGAAACCTAAAATTATCCCACATCGAAAAAATTAAAATAAGGTGATGATTCTATATTATAAATAAGAGTAATCGTGCGTTTTTCTGGGTCTCTAAAGCATATCTTAAAACTATAAACCTTGAGTAATTATCCTATATCGAAAAATTATAATGAGACGATAGAATCTTATATTATCAATCAAAAAACTTATTCGCATGTATTCTTTTAAGATTTAGAATAAGCTCTTACGACTATAAACTTAGTTTAAATTAAGTTTGATTACTAATATCATGTGACCATCTTATTTATTATAATGATATAGATTGATCAAGTTTCTTATTTAACGAATATACATCATCAATGTAATTAAGTCAATTAACTCGAAGCCAACTAACCCGTGCAACGCACGGGCTTTAATCTAGTCTATTGCAATTTTCAGCTTCGTATAGGATGCACACACTTTAGCATCAAGTAAACTATAAGTTGAAAAATGACTTCAACTACAAACAACCTTGTTCAAATTATCATAACTAAAAAGATAACGAATACACTAAATTTGAAATTACATCATCACTGGTAATCCTTTGGTGTGGACATGGCAAAGTCCACCCCGACGCGGCCACGCGCGGGTTTGGGTAGGCGAATAAATCTCTTAGTAAGATTGATCTCGGGTCAAAATTTAAATCGAAGTTGGAGTCGCCACCGAACTTTGTGGGAGTTCGGACCCGTTTGAACCCACTCTATACCTAGGCGTATTGTGCACAAAGCACGACCCGCTTTAGAACTAGACCTTATGGGGGTTCGTCTCTTTGCATAACGATACCGATGCCGAGTTATCGGGTATCGTGTATCGAATGACTCTCGTTCGCCAACGGTTTCGGGCATCCAGAAACAAAAGGTTCTGAGTAAGGGGTGAGGGTACGTGTTGGGAAGCCCACGAAGGACACCCAATTCCGCCCACACTTAGTGGCCTCTACTAGGATATCGATCGGTGTTCGTGTACGCGCGTTAGTAAGATGATGAAATGATATGCATACAGCGTTTTAAGCTACGCATGTGAAATACGTGTTTAGCTACGTCGTTTAATGCATCTTGAATAAGTCGAAGTTGTTTAGCATGCGATGTTCGTTTGAAAACAGTAAATGCAAACAACGAATTAAATAACTTGAAAATAGATTACAAGTTACACGGGCGGAATAGAACCTGGAATTCACAATACGACATACAATTAAATTATAGAGTTAGAAACGATAACGTAAACTATAAACGAACTTGTAAATAGAAAACGTAAATTGAAATCGTAAACTTAATAATTGGACAGACTTTAATCAGCTACGCATTGGGTTACATATTGACTATAGGAGAGAGGCTCGGACGCACGAAATGGTGCGGCCTGGTAGTCAGGCGCCTGAGGTGAGCCGGCCTGTTGTTCAGATGCCTGATGGGAGGCGGCCTGATATTCAGGCGCCTGACCCTGAGCGTCCAGACAGACTGTGTTCGAGACCAGAGCGGGATGCTAACTTGATCCCGAAGCCTCGATGTCTCGTCCCGACTTATCATAGCGAAAACTGACCGTCTTGATTCGTCGTATACCGAGCCCGACTAAAGAGTCGTCGATATAAGGCTAACGTAAAAAGTCGTTCGCTCAAAGTCGTAAAAGGGCAAAAATGAGTATAAAACATGGATTTGAAAAGGAGACGTGTGATTGATTAACGTACGCACGACGACTAACGTCGCAGGTATTATTCCCTAGGCAAAATTCGTATCGTTGCGGACTATATTGGAAGTCTACGATATCTCATTTCGACCGTAATAGGATAATTGTCCTTAATCGTCTCGATTTATGATAAATCGATCATATCGACTTAATACGAATATCGGAGCCCTTTATATCGCGATGTCGTTATCGGGTCGCGTAGACCGTACGACTCTCGGATTGACATCATGAGGTTTCATATTACTTCGATTATCGAAAACTCTTTATGAAGGACATTCGATTACGGAATCGACATTGGGCATTTAGAGCGATATTTGAAAATGATATCGAAAACGCTCGATAAAGAACTACTGCGATCGCGTTATAACCCGAAGGGTCAGGTGCACGCCATAAGGCCCCCTACCCTTAGGCGCATGGGGCGGCGTGCTTCAAGACTGGGGCGCCACCTCCGGTGCGGCCTGCACGGGGTTATATGGACTTTAGGCAGCGTTAATTATCGAATGTGTTTTCAAAATTGAAGTCCTGACAGCAGCTGAAGTGCTAAGAGATAGGTTTTCAAAATTGAAGGCTTAGAAAATACTCGTATTTTAGTAGACCAAAGTTTGACCTTGTCGATATGGAATTTTTCAAATGGCTAAGTTTTGCAAATTTCAAAGTAAGATTTCGAAGAGAGAGGCATACCGACAGACTCGACTATGGACCCAACAGGAAGAGTTTACCGACACGACTTGGACTCTTGAAGGGTTGGACCGTGACTCGGTAGAGGGTGGGCCACCTAAGATGACCAGACTCTTAAGTTACGCTATTTCGTAGCCTAGGCGAGTGGCGACACGACCGAATCCTCGAAGTGGGAAAGATGTGTTATAGAGGAATTACAGTAGTCCGTAATGAGACTGTTTTTGCATGATAGGAGTTAGCTGTAGCAATGCTGCAGTCTAGTGTTCTTTTGAACTGTTTGTTTTGGGGTACCTTCCCAAAGTGGGTGTTACTTTGAGTACTTGACAGATTTTCGTCTTTGACTGAGTCGAGTACTAGGACACACCATAGAAAGGAGGCTAGTTTTTGAAAGTATTTTGGATTTTGTGAGTGGATGGAGAATTTCTCCTCAAGAGAAGCCCCGAGGACGACAAAGCGAACTGTTGAGAACGCGACAATGTCGTGATAGGAATGATGGTGTTTTTGAATTTGTGTTAATGTGGGTGGTTCTGCCTTTGATGAAGGGCTGCCTACGAATTCGCGTGTAGTGAAATCAAACCAAACCGTAGTTGAGGAGATTGGAAGATATGTTATGGTGCCTAGTTTATTAGGGCTTTGTGTGTAACTAACCATAGTGATGGTGTAGGCTAGGTGCATTCCCAATGATGTCTTGATCAAAGGGTTAGAACAGTTAGGATGTTGATCCTGTGACTGTGAGCGTTCTCCGTGGTAGCCCCCCCAGAGGTAGTGTGAACTATTTGGGCATGTTCCGTGCTGACCGCAGGTTAAGTTCTCGTGTTTGAGGCTATTAACTGGTTTGGATATTTTTGGAAATGTGGTGCTAGACAGTAAGTGGCTTTGACGATTCAAAATCTGGAGCTCGATTTTGTGGAGCTAAAGCTTAGAGGGTAAGGTATTGTAATGCGGTAGGAAAGGGGGAAGTTGAGTAAAAATGACTCGAACTTCAATTGGGGTAGGATTGTTCATGCGAGATCTAATTTCCATGTCTGATCCTAATGGTTAGGGGTATCTAATGGAGCTTGAATCCTAAAAATTTGGGCTGTCTCTTAGCCTAGGTCTCGAGAAGGTCTTGAGGGTTGTAATGTGGATGGGAAGGCTAGATGTGGTGTTAGCTGACCAGCCTGATTGTCTCTCCTCTATTTGATGGTATGGGCATTGATAATTGACTGTACCTCGGTCAAGGTGTTTTTTTGGGTAGACCGTTAGCCACGGTCATGGGTGCCTTTTTTTAATAGGTTGACGGTTAGCCACGGTCATGGGCTTTTGACCGTTAGCCACGTTCCTAGGCTTTTTACCGTTAGACAAGATCAAGGGCTTTTTTTTGTTGACCTCTTAACCCCGCCCATGGGATTCTTCATATTGAGTTGACTGTACCTCGGTTAAGGGATTGACCGTGCTCTGGTCGAGGGAATGACCGTATCTGATCGAGGGATGTTGAGAGGTTCTTTTGATCATGGCGAGCTCTTTTATTTTGGCCTTTTGCTTTTTCCTTAGAATTTTGATTTTTTTGTCCAGTTTTTTTTTGTTTTCTTTTTTGGCTATCCCCCTATGGTGTTGGTAATAAGCACGGGTATTCCGTATCTGTGGTTTCCGTTTGTGGGCGGATCCGGGGTTGGGCCTATCGGTTGGATTGGGCCTTTGGAGGTAAACCTTTGTAAGGAGTAGGCATAGTTGGTGTTTATGTGAGTGAAAACTCGCAGTGGAGTACTCTACAGTAAATATGGTAGTTTGGATCTCGGTATTGTCAGCATAATTCCGAGCAAGCTTGATGGAAACATCGTCTCGAGTTGGTATTTCTTAGCGTTGAGCGCATAGAACAACGATGCTTCCTTTTTTTTTTTTTGGTTTGAACGCCTAAGGTAGGGATTGGTCGGTCTTATTGGAGGGGTGTTTATTTTGGGAAATGGGCTTATCTTCCGTCTTGAACCCAAATTAGGAGACTACCTAGATTTGTCATAGGATTCGATACCGCTCCTGCTAAGGGTAGTTGTGTGGCTTTCTATACCAGACATGGAACAGGTAAAAGAAAACACGGGTCTCAGTTTCCTGCAGTCATTATAGATGTGCCTATAATAGTCACGTGCATGTGCTCACTGTGTATGATGGTGTTCTTCATGTTCTCAGAAACACATTAGAAAAGCATATGTGAGAGATCGAAAAGCTGATTTTATTGGATTGGAGAAGAGGACAGAATACAACTGACTCTGACTTTGATTTGGAAATGGGGATGTATGGTATCCTAGACTCGGACTCAGACTCAGACTTGACTCTGTGGACGCCCATTCACACCGCCTAAAACCCCGCGAGCACTTGCGTAGGACCACTGATTTCCGCGGCGGCCACCCACGCGGCCACTCCCGTAGGGGTCGGTCCGATTTCGCGTACGGATCGATGTGTCGGACCTCGATTTGGTTGACGATTTAGATTGTACTGGACGGATGTGGACACCCGTGTTTCCGTTAGAATCGATCGAGACGTTGTTGTAAGTGTTTAAAGGCCGATATGTTTGGTAAGACAACCTTTTTAATGAACCGAATTCGTTGCCGATTTGTGGAGTCGCCACCAAGTCAATTATAGGGACTCGGAAAGCGTTCAAGTCAACTTTGATCCTTAGCCGGCTCAAAGTTGAGTGGCACGGGACCTAAAGATAAAGACTTGTACCCTTAAGCATTCCATGCCTGGAATGACTCTCATTGCCAATGGTTTCCGACATTCGGAAACCGTCGATTATGAGTAAGGGGTAAGGGTACGTATTGGGAAGCCAATGTCCGATAGACATCGACACCCAATGCCGCCCGCACATAGCGGCCTCTACTAATCTATCAGTGGGCTGATAACTTTGTTCCTTAGTTGTGGCGGAAGTGCGATAACATCCGTTGTTTTAACCCTATGTCTTTGCTATGTCGGTTGCTTAAGGACAAGTGAGCTTATTGTCGGAGTAGTTGTATTTACATTCTTTGCATGCAATTTCACGTGACAAGCTGGCCATGAAAAGATGCACGTAGGAGAGTAGAGAAGACTAAGTATTATACGTATTAGTAACTCAGTTTTAATGTGATAATACGAATATTAGTCATTCTCGTGGTATACCTTACCTGGTATTCGGCTTAAGATGCATCGGTTCGATATTAATAGGGATGCATCGAACCACGTGTGAAGGGTGAGCACCGGGATTAATACGGAACCCGACCACCGCTTTGTTCAGTTTTAGCTTGTTTACGTTTTAAATTCCGTGTTAGGTGATTTAACATGCAATTATAGGGTCATAAAAGCGGTAAATCATACAAAAGCGATAATGCGAAATGTAGATAAATCACGTAGTGAGGAGTTGCACCCTCGAAGTATACACAAAACGAGACACGATGCGTAGATGGTTGAGAACGGATCTTGGAACTACTCGGGTTTAGTTAGGGTGTTTTAGTGCTTATGGTTGAAGTTGGGGACGTTACGTACGTTTATAACGTGCCCTGGACCTAGCGTCCATACTAGTCGGACTCGACGTTATCGAAGTGCATAAATAAAGAGTACGGTATGTAAAGTTTTGTTTAGATAACAACTTAGTGACGATACGACTTCGAGGCGGATCCTCCTAGCTTGTCCTGCGGTGAATTCGACAGAGCTTCGCTACTGTATTTGGAGGTGGCTAGTCGAGTACGGATGCCCCTCTTTGTTCAAATCGAGTAAGGTGCTCGAGGAACGACGAGGAGTACTGTCGATTCGCATATCAGGACAAACGATCGAGTGGATCGTACTTAGAATCGGAGTGCGACCTAAGTTAAAGAGAAAGAGAGGGAGGGCGAATTGTGAGAGAGAGGTTCACGAATTCGAGTGTTGTGCGTTGAAATGAGCGGAGGAGGGGGGGGGGGGGGGTATTTATAGTTGTTCGCACATTTCAAATCGATTATTCAGACGCTTGGCCTCTTGCGCACCAAAACTGAGTCGCCTGGTGTCACGCGCATCAGAATTCGCTCGCCTGGAGGGAGGCGCCTCGAGTTTTGAAGATCCGATTTTGAAACGTTCCAAAATGAAAGAGATGCATATATTTGATTAACTTGGGGATTAAGGCTCCTTGTTAACCCTAGCGCATCGAGCGCCGAGTGGGCCTCGGGCGCGTGTCTCGAGGTTCGCTCGGCCCGACGTGTTGACTTGGGTTTGACTTTGCATATTTCGGGACCGATTCGGGACCCCGGTGTCGAAATTGACTATAATTAGTGTCGACGCAACCGTAATGACACGACTAAGACCATTTTGATGTTGAATTAATTTTTCCGAGTAATTATTTGATCCGTTCTATAGAAAAACCCTCCAAAACATCGTAATCTCGCGTCGCGTTGCAGTCCGATCGTCATCCAGTGTTTGTCGGGCACCCCTGCAGTCACCAGGTCAAAATCTGGGTGTCTACAGACTCAAATCCGGACTTTCGGATGCTTGGTTTGTTGTTTTTTTTGGTAAGATTCTTGATTGGAGAGGACGACAGGTGCCACGACTCGCCTAAACTCGGCTTTGCGCAAATGCAAGAGAGGGAGTAAAACTAGACACGGTTTGACGCGACGAGAATGACTAAGATTCTTGGACCGGAATACTCGAACGTTGACATAGACAAGGTAATGACCTTGGCTTAGACTCGACCATGAGGGTGAGTCTGAAAATTGGGCGATCGTGCTTGATCGCATCGCGTGCTCGGACCAACCGTGGCGACCTAAACCTTTAGGATATTCGAGTGTTCGTAGCATATGTATGACTCGAAGAAGGCATCATAAGGATGCCGGTGTAGGATGAACGTAAAGTACCCTTAGGATGACCGTAGTTGACTGCTCGGGTGGAGGATAGCCCCCGAGTGAGACTAAAGACTTTAGTAGGACTTAGATGGTGTGGCATCTAAGTGACTTGAAAGTGGCACAAGTGAGACAACACGTGTAGGACTTGACCCTTAGAGCAACCATGATTGGTTGTTCTGCTGAAGGGTAGCCCCCGAGTTAGACTGGGGACTCTAATAGGACTCAGATGGTATGACATCTAAGTGACTCGAAAGTGGCATACATGAGACAACACGTATAGGACATGACCCTTAGAGCAACCGTGGTTGATCGCTCTACCGAAGGGTGGCCCCCGAGTGGGATCGAAAGTTTTGTTAAGACTCGAGTGTCGGACGAGTGACCCTTGGACGTAAGGATCACAAACCTTTGGCTGCAGGGCTATGCCTTGTAAAAGGTTGACTCGGCCTCGAGGAAAGGCAGACTGGGTAAGGGAAGAAACTTGCGATGTGTGATCGGCAGAGTTTCGATGCTAGAGACCCTTGACTTAACTCGAATAAGGACGAACCTTGGGGTTAGGGTAGACCCTTAAGTTAAAGGATTCTAGAATTGGGATGACTCGACTAACGGATTGAAAGACGGGAGAAAGTGTAAGACTCGAGTGTATGAATTCGCTCAGGAAAGGTCGTGGGGACTGTCCTGTCAGAGGGAAAGATCGCGTGGGGCTTTCTAGTTAGGACTCGAGTGTTTAGACGAACCTTTCATTTACAAGAGTATGACTCGTGTTGGTCGGTTATGCCTTCAGGATAAGGCGGAATAGGATGGGGAAGAAACCCGTGATGTAGGATCGTCGGAGTTTCGACGCTAATAGACCTTCGACTTGACTATGAAAAGACCTGACACACGGATTACGGTAGGTCCTATAATAAGGAAGGTTTCGACGGTATAATCTTTCGACGAATTAGGTGAGACTAGATACATGGATTACGGTAGGCCCTAGATCGAAAGATTTTCGAAATTGAATTTTGAAAGTTGAGAGGACGGTCCTGTCTTTTGAAATCGGCAACATACCGACAGAACCGGGCATTTGAAATGTGTTGCGAATAAATTCACATTTTGAAAAATTGGAGACGGTCCCGTCTTTTGAAATTGGCAGCATGCCGACAAGACCGGGTTTTTGAAAAGTTGAATGGAATTTCGAAAATGAATTTCCAAAAATTTGAAAATCGAAAATGGGATCCCGAGGATTTGAAAAACGAAAATGGCATCTCGAAGATTTGAAAACCAAAATGGAATTTTGAAAATTCGAAACGAAAGGGGATCGTAAATTCGAATATTAAAATGGAAAGCATGCCGGCTAATTAATAGTATACCTTTGAGTCAAATCATAAGTCTAAATTTCGGCAGCATTCCGGGGTTTTTGAAAACTTGACATTTTTGAAAAGATGCATTTTTGAAATGACGGTTTTTGAAAATTGACACGGAAACATGATTTACACTAAGTCTAGGTCGATCAAAATCGGGTCTATACCAACACCGATGACTCTCTCGTAAATTAGGACGGACTTCCTAAGTTGAATTGCACTTAGAACACGCCGCGAAACCCATACGAGTTTGGCCATAGATGCCTTTAGCGCATCCTTGTAGGAATGCACCGCGGTATAGTGGGATGTCGGTCACAAGTAATCAGCCCGGGCAAAATTTGGGTTATGCATGAACCATCGAACTAATGCACGCACGTTAATAGCCGATCGATTTCTCTTCAAGTCTCACCCTGAGAATCCCGATGACAAGTAGTACATATGGTATCCCCAACGGAGTCACCAAATTATGGATATGGCAAAGTCCACCTCGGCGCGTCCACGCGCGGGTTTGGGTAGGCGAATGAATCTCGTGGTAAGATTGATCTTGGGCCGAAATTTAAATCGAAGTTGGAGTCGCCACCGAAGTTTGTGGGAGTTCGGACCCATTCGAACCCACTCTATACCTAGGCGTATCGTGCACAAAGCACGACCAGCTTTAGTACTAGAGCTTATGGGGGTTCGTCCCTTTGCATAAGGATACCAATGCCGAGTTATCGGGTATCGTGTATCGAATGACTCTTGTTCGCCAACGGTTTCGGCATCCGGAAACCAAACGTTCTGAGTAAGGGGTGAGGGTATATGTTGGGAAGCCCACGACAGACACCCAACCCCGCCCGCACTTAGCGGCCTCTACTAGGATATTGATCGGTGTTCGTGTACGCGCGTTAGTAAGACGATGAAATAATATGCAAACAACGTTTTAAGCTACGCATGTGAAATACGTGTTTAGCTACGTCTTTTAATGCATCTTGAATATGTCGAAGTTGTTTAGCATGCGATATTATTTTGAAACAGTAAATGCAAACAACGAATTAAACAAAATTGAAAATAGATTTCAAGTTACACGGGCAGAATACAACCCAGAATTCACAATACGACATACAATAAAATTATTGAGTTAGAAACGGTAACGTAAACTATAAACGGACTCGTAAATAGAAAACGTAAATTGAAACCGTAAACCTAATAATTGGACAGCCTCTAATCAGCTACGTATTAAGTTACATATTGACCACAGGACAAAGGCTCGGACGATGATGAACTCAGTTCATATGCATATTTAGTCTCATTTTATCCTCCGTTTTACCAATTGCACATGCCTTAGGAATAGTTTTGGTAGCTTTTATCCGTAGTTTATTATGCCGGGTATTTCGTTTATGTTTTGGCAGGAAACATAGCAAAATTCACTAGTTAAGAGCTACAAATGAATAAAACAAGACAAAAAAGCGAGAATGCGGGTAAGAAAGCCGAACCGGTCGGTTTAATACCGAACCGGTCGGTTTGAAGATGAACCGATCGGTTCGTTTGTGAACCGGTCGGTTCGTTCATGAACCGGTCGGGTTGATGTTATACCGGGCGGTTCGCTGTGCATTAAGTGGATTTTCCTATTCTGCTGAAGAGTCCGTATTTTACTTTAATTAAAGCCCTATGAGATTATTTTATTAAACTATGTCTTATTTCCTAATTAGACTCTTGTAATAAGTATAAATACCCCCTTAGGGGTTAGATTTATGTACTCTTTCATAATCAGAATTTTAGTTTAGACTTATTAGTGTTATTATCAGAATTCTGCAAGCTTGTAGCGGTACTTTTATTTATTATTCAATCTTTCAGTTCCTCGTAATCGGTATTTTTCCTCTTTCTCATATTTTCATATTGATTTCTATTATGCGTAATTCATTTGTTGCTTTAACCTTTAATATGAGTAGCTAATTTATTCTTTTAGGGTTGAAGGGGATCTATGTTAATTGAATTGGGAATGTTAGTTTAATTAATTGTTTGATTGATCATTCATATGTTATTGTCTTACTATTTGTTTTGTATCGTCGTTCGATTAGTTTGAGACGTTGAACTAGTTGAATGTTTAGGAACTCGAACCTAAGATCGAAAGCCTGGTAAGGGTAGACTTAAGTAAGTGGGTAGGATAATCTAGTAAGTTGCGAGAGCCCGTCAGAATCTATCCTAAGGTTGACATAAGATCCAAGAGGCCGTGTCTTTACGCTAAATAACTATGATTGATTGATTGAATGATTAATTAACTTTACCCAATTTAATTACATAGTGAACCGTAAGACCCTAGATCCTTTTAATACTGTTAGAACCTCGTTATTTTACATAATCATATTAGTTTAGATCAAAATCAAATAAAACCGGAATTAGAATAGTTTAGAATCAATTATAGATAATCTGCAATATTCATCCATCTCTCTGTGGTTCGACCCTTATGATAAATCGACCATATCGACTTAATATGAATATCGGAGCCCTCTATAACGCGATGTCGTTATCGGGTCGCGTAGACCGTACGACTCTCGGATTGACATCATGAGGTTTTGTATTACTTCGATTATCGAAAACTTTTTATGCGTGACATTCGATTATGGAATCGACATCGGGCATTTAGAGCGATATTTGAAAATAATATGGAAAACGCTCGACAAAGAACTACTGAGATCACGTTATAACCCGAAGGGTCAAGTGCACGCCATAAGGCGCCCCGACCCTTAGGCGCATGGGGTGGCGTTCTTCAAGACTGGGGCGCACCTCCGGTGCGGCCTGCACGGGGGTTATACGGACTTTAGGCAGCGTTAATTATCGAATGTGTTTGATATGAAAGTTCGATTTGTCGTCGCAAAACTTAGGTCCTTGGCATTTCGACGTCGTAGTTTGGCGTATAAGGCCTACGATGCTCGATTTAGCATCATCAAATGTTTGCTCGAATCGATTTTGAAAATATTTTCATAATAGTATACGCGGTATTAATATGACGGAAATGTAAAAAATGTTTTAGGGGGTTGACTCACCCTAGACAACCAATTGCGCGAGGTAGCGGGATAAGCGACCGTCGACGCGAGTGCGGTACTGTGTTCGTGTTTGCTTATCTCGTCACCCTTTGTATTCGGTACGTTAAAGGTGAGTATTTTATATTCGAGTTAGTAGTTAGATGTTAGGAACGAGAAATGCAAAGTTGATTCGAAAAGTAAAATGTTAGTAAAGTTAATAGTGTTAGTAAAACGAGAAATAAACGAGTTTAAGGGATTATAAAGCGGGATTTGAACACCCTCAACCTACATGTCAATGTTTCAAAATACGGGATCGCGGAGTATCGTCGTAGACACGAGGAGCGGTTCGGTATATGCAGGTGAGTTAAAGTGTGTATAGGGGTTTATGTTGCTCTCGGTTTCCTGAGAATAAGGTTTCGAGAAATGAGAATGCGACCCTCGAAACGATGGACGTGAGGGTGTATTTATAAGATTTTGCGAAATGCCTCGTCTCAAGATTCGGGCGCCCGTAGGCTTGCAACTCAGTACTGGGGCGCTCGGATGCGGGCAGTTGAAGTCGCGCATATCAGAAGTTGCTCAAAATACGGATTGATATCCGTGTTATTTGAGGTAAATGCAGATGCGGTTTTGACTTGGTTATTGAGTGTATTTGGACGCATTTTGGTTTGTTTCGTTTTCGGGTTTCGACTTTGACCGAGTTTTGACTAGGTCGCAAAAGACGGTTTTGCCCCCAGTGGCGGTTTTGGCTTAAAGTAGCTTTATTTTTATTGGAAACGACCTACTGAGTCTGGATTTGAGGTTGGTTTTGAGAGATTTTTACTTCGCTAAGTGCCCACGTCGGATAATATTGATTTCGAGTCCCGTATTCGAGCGTATTGATGCATGGTAACGTCCGTTTATCAACGGGTGTTTTGTTGGAGACTGATAGACACTAGTAGGCGAAATGTGGGTGTTTACATCCAGCGTCATCAGAATTTCACGAAGACATACGTGAATGTTACATGATGATTATTAGTAGACAAAACTCGTACAGTGTCCGACACTTTCCCTGCATCACTCGATGCCCATTATATCACGTACACGAGTCTCAAGAGTACACCTTTCAATTTTCCACGAGCTCGACTACTTTGAACATCCATCAAACTCCTCTTCCTAGTAAACTTCTCCCTTTTCTTTGTCTTCCCCTTTGGATTTTGGATTACATCAACATCACCTCTCTCAACGTCCGAGAATTCAATGCCACCTAATACAACCTCAATCTTGACTTTTGCCTTCTCAAAGTAATCTATGAACAAAAGTTAAATTAGTTTTTAGGGTTTTTCTATGGGGTGCCCCTCAACTATTGACTTTTCCAAGTAGTACCCCCACCTTTTTCGAATTACAAGGTGTACCCCTAAACTTTACTTATCACTCCATATCATAACCAAAGTGATAAGTATATTACAATTTTTTTAAATGAATAATTAACATATTAAACAATCAAATTTGATGCTTCAAACCACCTCTTTTTCTTTACCATTCACCAAGCCACCAAATGCCTATCACAATGCAACTCTGTTGTCGGCCGACGTCGATCTATCTCCCCCACTCTTTTAAATCCCACAACCTCAATCCCTTCATCACCTTTATGTCTTAGTGTGGTGGAATGGAGTTTTTCGAGTAAATGATGCAAATCGAAGAAATATATCATGGTTGATGAAAGTAAAATAGGGAATAATCACTATTTATATCATCAATTGAGAAATTTTTGTTGGAAAATTAAAACTTTGGTTATAATATAGAGTAATTTACAAAGTTCATGGGTACACCTTGTAATTCGAAAAAAGGCGGGGGTACCACTTGGGAAAGCTGATAGTTGATGGGTACCCCATGGAAAACCCCTAGTTTTTAATAGAAATAACCAATTATGCGAGTTGAGCAAGTGACCTAAGAAGTCGACCTATTAAATTAGGAAATTGAGCTAATTAAAAAAGAAGCTCAATATTTTGAACTATAATGAAAACAACTCGAGCCATAAATTAACAGAGTTACTCTTCGCAGTACGCATTTTTCTCAACGCTGTACTTGTTACACATGTTTTTCCATTACATGTCCTTCATCATAAAACAAACCAATTTTATTTATCTCTCACCCTCTTTACCCTAACTCTAGAAACCATCCCTTTTTTCAATTATCATTGTTTACCCCCAAATCTAATTATACATTCATACAATTTATTATCAAATTTAGTAGATTATGGATACGATTTTGATTGAAGAACAGATATCAACCATTAATTATAATAATTAAGGTTTTTTTTCCAAATTAAAATAAGTTAAATATGAGATTTAATGAAATTAGAGTTTTTTTGTTTCAAAATTCAAATTAAATACTCTCTCCGTTTCATTCAACTGTTTGCCTTTGATTAAACTTTTCCTCACAATGAATATATAAAAGGCAAACAATTGAATAGAACGGAGGGAGTATCAGATTTTATGATCTTTTTTCTGTTCTCCCTTCTTTCGTTCTTCTCCCTTGCGTATTGTTTGTATTTTTTGTTTGGTTATCTCGAACTGCATGTTTTTTTTGTTTTTTTAGATGTACTGCATCAAAATAGAAAAAAGAATGTATTGTTTCAAAGTTGAAAAAAAAACATATTTATTCTGTGATAAAAGAAACCTATTGCGTTAATAAAGTTAAAAAAGTAAAGGGAAATTCCCATTTGTACCCTCTAAGTTTTCACTTTTCCCAGTTGTAACCCTGCGTATACGCAATTCTCAACTGTACCCCTGAACTCTGTTAATTACTCTCAACTGTGACTAAATTAGAATTTTGGCCTTCGTACCCCTGGCCAACTTGCAATCCTAATCTAATGACATGGCGAGTGACATGTCGGTCTAGTAGCCTTTTGGCCTTCGTTAATTCCTAATTACCCCTTCATTCTAATTACAAACTACAAACCCTTCCTCTTCCTTCCTTTCTTCCCCTATTCGAATTCACTGATCATCACCATATCATCTGCCATTCTTCCTCTATGTACTATCATCATCATTATCATTATCATCATCATCATCATCATATTCTCCGTTGCTTTTCTCACTTACTATTGCATGTTGTTGTTGATTTCGACGAGGCGAAAACTGGAAATTAGAATGAAGGGGTAATTAGGGATTAACGAAGGCCAAAAGGCTACTAGACAGACAAGTCACTCGCCATGTCATTAGATTATGACTGTAAGTTGGCACTTAACAGCCATACTTAACGGCTAATTCTAGTTTAGTCACGGGTGAGAGTAATTAACAGAGTTCAGGGGTACAGTTGGGAATTGCTTATACGCAGGGGTACAACTGGGAAAAGTGAAAACTTAGAGGGTACAAATGGGAATTTCCCAAAAGTAAATCAAAGATGTTGGTTTGATGGCTGCAATGTGTGGACGTCCGCCCGCACCGCCCGGCGTCCCGCGCGGGACCGACCCGGTTTTTAAATGTATGGCGGCATCCACCCACATCGCCCCCTCCCGGTCGGGGGCCAGTCCGATCTCGCATACATGGCGACGTGTCGGACCTTGATTCGGATGACGATCCAGACTTGTACTAGACGGGTGTGGGCACCCGTGTTTCCGTTTGGAATCGATCGAGTCGTGGTTGTAAATGTTTAAAGGCGAATATGTTTGGTAAGGCGACCTTTTTAGTGAACTGAATTCGTTGCCGATTTGTGGAGTCGCCACCCAGTCAATTATGGGGACTCGGAAACCGTTCAAGTCAACTTTGATCCTTAGCCGGCTCAAAGTTGAGTGGCACGGGACATAAAGATAAAGACTTGTACCCTTAAGCACTCCGTGCATGGAATGGCTCTCATTGGCAATGATTTCGGACATCCGGAAACCATCGATTCTGAGTAAGGGGTGAAGGTACGTATTGGGAAGCCAACATCCGATAGATATCGACACCCAATCCCGCCCGCACTATGGCGGCCTCTACTAATCAATCGATGGGCTGATAAGTTTGTTCTTTTGTTGTGGCGGAAATACTGTAACATCCGTTGTTTTCACCCTATACCTTTTGCTATGTCGGTTGTTTAAGGACAAGTCGGTTTTGTCGTCGAAGTAGTTGTGTTTACATTCTTTGCACGCGATTTCACGTGACAAGTAGGCCATGAAAAGATGTACATTGGAGAATAGAGAGTACTAATATTATAGGTATTAGTAAATCAGCTTTAACGTGATAATACGAATATTAGTCGTTCTTGTGGTATACCTTACCCTGTATTCTGCTTAAGATGCGTCGGTCCGGCATTAATAGGGATGCATGCATCGAACCTTGTAAGGTGAGCACCGGGACTAATACGGAACTCGACCATCACTTTGTTCAGTTTTAGCTTATTTACGTTTTGATTTCCGTGTTAAGTGATTTAGCATGCGATTATAAGGTCATAAAAGCAATAAATCAGACGAAAAAACTGTAAATGCGAATATAAGTAAATCACGTTGTGAGGAGTTGCACCCTCGGAGTATACACTAAACGGGACACGATGCATAGATAGTTGAGAACGGATCTCGGAATTACTCGGGTCTATTTAGTGTATTTTATTGTTTGCGGTTGAAGTAGGGATGTTACGTGCTTTAGTATGTATAGTGGACCTAGTGTCCACGTTTGACATTATCATAGTGCATATAAAGGTACAAAAATGTAAAGTTTTGTTTAGATGAGAACCTAGTGACGACTCGATTTCGAAAGGCGGATCCTCCTAGCTTACGCGGTGATTTCGGCAGAGTTTTGTTACCGTTGACCCTTCCTGCGGCTATTCCGGTAGAGCTTCGCTACTACTGGCTGGTTCTGCGGCTAATTCGGCAGAATTCCGTTACTAGACTACAGCTAGTCAAACACAGGCACCTCGGGATCGAGTGGAATGCTTGAAGGTGAGGAGTAGCGTCGATGTCGCTTTATCGGAACTACGATCGAGTGGATCGTTTACCTCGGGTGTCGGAGTGCGAGCCCTTAGCGACAAACTCTTTACGAGTGAAGAGGGAAGAAAATTGAATTGTGTGTCGAAATGAGGGGGTGAAGGGGGGTATTTATAGGTGTTTTTCGGTCCTCCTCACCCGGATAGGCGCCTGAACCCAGGCGCACCAGAACTCAGGCGCCTAGGTTTAGGCGCGTGAAGACACAGGTGCGCAAGGTGAGGCGCTCGGAGTTTTGAAGATACGATTTTGATGCTTTCCAAAACCGAGAAGAGGGTGTATAATACGAAGCTTGGGGATTAAGTCTTCCCCGGTTTTGACCTAGCGTCGTGGTGTTTAGTGGGCCTCGGGTGTTGTTGTGTGCTAAATTTAGACCATTTTTCCTCCCATTTAGACTCGTTTTTCCCTCGTTTTGCTAGTCTAGAGTGCGATTATCGCCATATTTTGAGTATTTCTCGCATTAGCGTCCCTCTTGTGCGTTTTACGTGTTTTTGGTAGTTTTTCTATCAATTTTGATAGGATTTGGCACCAAAATCACGATCGAGCTTCCACGAGCACTAGAGAAGGGAATACCGTCCAAATAGCAAAGCACACAACTTCAAGTTTAAAGCCATCCAATCATACGACGAAGAATGAGACAAGGATAGAGGCGAGAAAAATGACCGGGTGAAATTTCACCCGGTGAGACACCACCGGGCGAAGTTTCTCCCGACGGTAAATTGCCTCCCCAAAGATTTTCCGAGCTTCTCCACCGGGCGAAAATGACCGGGCGAAAGTGTCCAAAAATTGCAAAACTGGAAAAAGTTCACCGGGTGAAGTTTCACCCGGCGGTGTTGGTCCATGCACGACGGGGTGAAGTTCCACCTCTTGAAGATTAAAGGGTGATTGTCTCACTAATGGAGTAAAAAGTTGGATTTGGGCTTTAGGTTAAGAGAACCATTAAGGCATTACTATATATACATCTACCCTAGTTTGTTGCCCAAGACATCATTATCCACAACCATTCTACTCCATCCACCATTAGTGTAGTTAAACCATCCAGTAGTAGAACAATCTAGTAGTATTTTAGTAGTAATCCTCTATAATTCTAGTAGTTTACATAGTAATCTAGTAGTAGATCTTCCTAGTTTTAATCAACAATTCTCTAGATTTCAAGTTTGTAGAAGATTATTTCAAGTTTTATTTGAAGATTTGTGGGGTTTATTGAAGAATTAGTGACAAGTTCTTCATTCTCTTCATCAAAGATTCAATCTTTATTTATGCAATCTTCTTATTTCTTGTAGATCTTCATAGTTGGTATATTTCTCTTCCACTCTCTAATCTCTGGTTTAGATTTAATTTAGTTCTCTTATTATTGTCTTGTTTAGATCATCTTAGTGTTGTTAGTTTCTCTAGATTTTATTTATGTTGTTCTAGATTATTCTCTAGTTTATTTTGTTAGATCATATTTCTTCCATAGTTTAGTGGGTAATTGTTAGATCGTAGTTTCCTTATCGTTTTGTTGTTAGTTTCTTTATATTTAGTTATTATGCATGTTGTAGTCATTTTCTCCTTAGTTAATGTTTTGTTGTTTTCCATTATGATTAGTGAGTAGATTTCTTGTTGGGGAGTTTAGGGATGAGGACTTTGATTATTTGAATTAAGGAATGTTGGTGGATTGCTTGCTTGTTGGTTTATCTTGTTTATGGTTGTTGTGTCATTGTTGTTTTAGTTCGGCCAACTCGACCGACCTTGACTCATTTCTATCAATATGGGCAAACTCGGGGTAGAAATTACCATAACTAGAGACTTACCCTTCTTCCCCGCGAAAGCGGGTTTTTAGGTGGGTTGGGTGAAGAAACCGAAATGTGACATTCTCCCTTTATCAATGTTGCGACAAAAACTCGATTTCGACCTTCTTAGACTCCAAGCTCCGAATCCCGACTTCCCCCTAACACCTTTCCCTAGATTGATCACCCCTAGCTATTTTTGTAGTTATTTCTCTAGTATAGACTCGACCCTTAAAAACCCCCCTCTAGATTCCAAACACGTCACTTTTAACCCGATACTACGTTTCGTTCCCTGTGGACCGACCTCGACTTACCACGATTCCTCTAGTAATTTTTGTGTTGTTCCGAGTCTATAAATATTGTTTATTTGACCCTCCATCCTTCGCTAAACGGCCGATCAGATTGGGGTGCGCATTAGTGTGCATCCCGAGATTCGCTTGGCGCGGTGTTGACTCGATTCGAGTTTCGGGACCGACTCGGGGTCCCGGTGTCAGAATTGACTCTAATTAGTGTCTATGCGACCGTAATGACACGACTAAGGCTGCCAAGATGTTAGTTTAATCTTTCCGAGTAATTTATTTGATCCGTTTTATAGAAAAACTATCTAAAACATCACGAACCCGCGTCGCGTTGCAGTCCGATCGTCATCGGGTGTTTGTTGGGCACTCTTGCAGCCACCAGGTCCAAATCTGGGTGTCTACACAATGCCAAGTCAAATTTGTTGAGTGTTGAGTGATATTCTTCAGCCACTCCCTTTGTTGACTTCTCCTTATTTTTGGATCTCGTTTCCTGTTTTTTGTGAGTCAGTTTTTGGCTCCTATGCTGCTGCCCATCTATTATAAATAGGAGCAATTATCACTTCACAAAATACACTCAAAAATACAATCAACATCCCCTCTTCTCCATGTCTCTCTTTATTATGCTACTTAATATATTTCTGGCTTTAGCTTTGTTCTGCTCCATAACTCTTCTACTTGAGTGACCGAGTTCGAGCGTTGTAGTGTTAACCTTGGGGAACTACCGGCAAGTAGACGATATTCACCGCGGTCTTGCCGATCTAGTTTTCAAGTCAGTGCCTCCCGTACCACGACACTACTTTTTCTATCCCGTCTCAATAAGTGTTTTTGGTTCTGTCTTCTTTCTTTCTTTGTCCGTCTCTCTCTTCTCTCTTTGTTTATTTTTTCTTGTTCTTATCTCCTACCATTTTTGCTTTTCTTTTGGTTTTGTCGGCCTTTTCCCTATTTTGTCCTATTCATTTCTTATTTCTCTTTTACCAACTTCTTTCCCTTTTCTTCCTCCGTCTTTCGTTCGGGTTTTATTCATTTCGGTATTGTTCGTTTCCGTCCTACAATTTGAAAACTAGATATTTTATTATTACGAAAAATGGCTGTAATTTTGAACAAAGTTATTTTGGATTTATTTAATCCTGAACCGTTAGATGGTCAAAATTATCGGAGGTGGTCACAAAAATTACTTATGTTTTTTGAGCAGTTAGATATTGATTATGTACTATTTAGTGACCCTCCTAAACCTACTATCACCAGTTCTGCGGAGACCACTCCTCCTCCATCTGCATCTGTTAAGTCGAATGAGGAAAAAATTAAGAAACATGATAAAGATAATAAGACTGCTAGGTGTCATCTCTTTAATCATATGACCAATACAGTTTTTGACTTATTTATGATCCATAAATCGTCTAAGACTATTTGGGAGAACTTGGAGAAAATATATGGGGCTGATGATGCGTGTAAAAGGAAGTACGTGGTTGGGTAGTGGATGGGGTTTCAAATGAAAGATGGTAATCCTATTATGGAACAGATTCACGTGTATGAGAATTTGTGCGTTGATGTCACTAATGAGGGTATGAAACTAGATGACGTCTTCCTAGCTAACGTCTTGCTTGAAAAGTTCCCCCCCTCCTGGAGTGACTATAGGAACCAATTGAAACATAAAAAGAATGATTCGTCGCTTCAAGAGCTTATAAGTCACATGAGGACCGAGGAAGCTAATCGTCTTAAGGATAGGTCTTTTGTTATGTCTTCTGTCACCACTAAAGCTAACCTAGTTGAAACTGGTGGTCCGTCACACGTACAGTTCAAGGGTAAGGGAGCTCAAATGGGGCAGGGTCAAGATGAAAATAAGGGAAAGGGTAAAAATAGTATGAAGTTGGGTCCAGGGAAGTGTACTAAACCAATTCCAAAGATCCAGAAACCAAATCTGGTATGCTATGTTTGTGCACAACCTGGTCACAAAGCCTATCAATGCCCTCAAAAGAAAGTTGGTCAAGCCGCCCAAGCTAATCTTGCTGAGTCTGATGACATTATAATTGCTGCTGTGGTAGTAGAGGCTAATCTGGTAGCCAATGCTAGTGACTGGGTACTGGATATGGGAGTTTCAAGACATCTTTGTGCTAACAAAGAACTTTTTGCTGAGTTTGAAGATGTAGCTAATGGTGAATGTGTCTACATGGGTAACTTCTTTTCTGTTGTGATCACAGGCAAAGGCAAGGTCTTTTTTATGCTTACCTTAGAGAAAAATCTTGCTCTTAATAATGTTTTGTATGTACCTACATTGCGTAGAGACCTAGTGTCTGGTGCCTTGCTAAACAAAGTTGCTGTGAAACTTGTTTTTGAGGTTGACAGGGTCGTAATGTCTCGCAATGGGGACTTCGTGGGCAAGGGTTAGTTATCTCAGTGGGGGCCTATTTGTTTTGAATGTTGACTTGAACTTTGACAGGGTCGTAATGTCGGGTGAGGTTGACAGGGTCGTAATGTCACGTTCTTAACAGGGTACCCCATAAAAAATTAGACAAGACAGCCTACGAATTTTGGAAGTTATGCCTTGAACTTAAATTTTCTTAAAGTGTGGGGGTGTTTGGCAAAGGTAGGCTTACCCAGTTTTAAGAGACCCATAGTAGGTCCTAAGAATTATGATTGCATTTTCATTGGCTATGCTCAAAACAATGTTGCTTATAGATTCATGTCTTTGAATGACCGCTCTATTTCTGAGGTTGGAGATGCTGAGGTTTTTTAGTATGTTTTTCCGTTAAAGAAGGATGTTGTATCATTTTCCTAATTTGTCTGATTTGCCTGTTAATCCTGTTGATAGTTCTATGCATGCTAGTATAGTAGTACTCATGTTGATCATGCATTTGAACCTAGAAGGAGTAAGAGGCCTAGAATTGAAAAGAATTTTGGGAATGATTTTATTACAACCTTCTTAACTGAAAATGCATACGATGTTTGTGCTTGTGATTAGCTTATTTATGCTTATTTAATAGAAGATGATCCAAAAACTTATAATGAAGCTATGGGATCCATAGATGCTCATTTTTGGAATGAAGCTATTAAAAATGAGCTAGATTCTATTGTTTCTAATCAAACGTGGGAGTTGACTGATTTACCTAAAGGTTGTAAACCCATTAGTAGTAAATGGATATTTAAGAAGAAAATGAGACCTGGTGGTACAATAGAAAGGTTTAAAGCTAGACTTGTGGTTAGAGAGTTTACACAAAAGAAAGACGTTGATTATTTCGATACTTACTCACCTGTAGGGATGTCAATGGATCAGGTTCGGGTCGGGTGAAGCCTCACCCGCATCCATCCATTACATTAAATATATCATCCGTCATCCATCCATCCATCATCCACGGATGAAACGGATGGATCGGGTGATAAACGGGTGACGACTTAATTATTTTTAAAAGCTAAAAAAAAGTATTAAATGTTATTCATCCTAAAATTATAAGGCCAACTCGTATTAATCTTTGTTTTGACATTATAAAAAGTATAATAATTTAGTACTTCATATTAAGTATCTTAACTTTTATATAAATGTATATAATTTTTTTGCAAAATAGAAAGAATATCGGGTGACAGATGGATAACGAGAAGAATTTAGCTTCATCCGTCATCCATCCATCATCCGTTAATTTTGGATTTTCGTCCATCCATTTAAATCGGGTGGATGGATATTTAGCAGTTTCGGGTGAAATTGACATCCCTACTCACCTGTGATTAAGATTTCCACTATTAGAAATCTTATTGCTTTGGCTGCTATTCATGATCTTGTTGTACATTAGATGGATGTCAAAACTGCTTTTTTGAATGGTGACTTAAAGGAAGAGATCTACATGTCGCAACCCGAGGGGTTTGTGGTAAAAGGTCAAGAGAGTAAAGTGTATAAACTGAAAAAATCACTATAGGGTCTTAAACAAGCACGTAAACAGTGGTATGACAAATTTCACAACACTTTAGTTGAAGATGGCTACATAACTAACAACTCTGATTCTTGTGTATACTCTAAGTTTTTTGGATCAGATTGTGTGATTATTTGCCTGTATGTGATGACATGTTAATACTTGGTAATAATTTATTTGTTCTAATAAAAACCAAATAATTTTTGTCATCACGATTTGAGAAGAAAGACTTAGGAGAAGCTGATATTATTCTTGGAGTTAAAGTGATTAAAAACTCATCTGGAATATCTCTAAGTCGATCTCACTTTGTAGAAAAGGTGTTCAAGAAATTTGACAGTTTTGATGTTATACCTGCTAGGGCTCTTTATGATGCTAGTATACCGTTGCGTAAGAACTTGGGTGATAGTGTCTCCCAAGAGGAGTGCTAAAATTAAAGGAAGTGTGATGTTTCTCATGAATTGTACTCGAGCAAACATTGCTTATGCTGTTAGTAGACTGAGTCGATACACACATAACCCTAATGGTGAACATTGGAATGTAGTTCGTTGTTTACTCAAATACTTGAAATGAACAATTGATTTGTGTTTGTATTATGGTAAATTTCCCATTGTGCTAGAAGGATTTAGTGATGCAAATTGGATTTCAGGTAATGATGAAACCAATTCCACTAGTGGTTATTTACTCTAGGTGGAGGTGCTATATCATGGAAGTCTTCAAAGCATACTTGTATAGCGAGCTCCACCATGGAGTCAGAGTTCTTTGCTCTTGAGCTGGCGAGTCAAGAAACAGAGTGGTTGAAAAACTTACTAGCATACGTGCCTATGGGGGGGGGGGGGGGGGGGGGGGACCGGTTGCACCAGTCTCCCTACACTGTGATAATCAAGCTGCCATTTGTATTGGTAAGAATGTTGTCTACAATGGTAAGAAACGACATATTCGAATTAGGCACGATGTGGTGAGACAACTCCTGAAAAATGGAGTGATTATTGTGGACTATGTGAAGTCCGAACGTAATCTAGTTGATCCCTTTACAAAGGGGTTAGCAAGATGACTAGTTCTCGACACGTCGAGGGAAATGGGGCTTAAGTCCGTAAGTCAAGATAGAGTGTGATTCTTGATGGACTCTAAGGCTTTCATTCCTATGGCGTTTAACAATCTATAGCCTTTATGGGGGTGCTTCTGAGACGCACTTGATGGATTGTGTTACAGGTTGGACTTTTGTCCTTAATGACTCACGTGATAAGTGTTATCGAGAACCATTTGAGTCACCTACGTGTGTGTAATGGTTTAGCCGCCGTCTATGTGATAAAGCAAAGTTTCTCACTAAAACACTCACTAAACCAGGGTAAACACATGGCTTTAAAAGCCTTGCACTTTGAATTTGCGAAACGAACAAATTTTGAAGATATGATATGTGTTGTTTGTTGGGCTCTCAATCGAAGCTCAACAGGGAATTCAAATCGAAAGATATTCACCTACTGTAAGTAAGTTGTTGTCTCATTTCACTAATGTGTCAATTCAAGTCAACAGACATTGAACGTTTAAGTATCCCACTCTTTCTACCCAGGAATATTTCTTTAGCCTTTTCATCATCTCTGGGGGATTGTTCGTTTGATGGCTACAATGCCAAGTCAAATTTGTTAAGTGTCGAGTGCTATTCTTCAGCCACTCCCTTTGTTGACTTCCCCTTATTTTTGGATTTTGTTTCCTGTTGTTTGTGAGTCAGTTTTTGGCTCTTATGTTGCTGCCCATCTGCTATAAATAGGAGTAATTATCACTTCACAAAATACACACAAAAATACAATCAACATCCTCTCTTCTCCATGTCTCTTTTTATTATGCTACTGAATATATTTCTGGGTTTAGCTTTGTTATATTTCATAATTCTCTACTTGAGTAACCGAGTTCGAGCCTTGTAGTTTTAAGCTTAAGGAACTACCGGCAAGTAGACGATATTCACCGCGGTCTTGCCGATCTAGTTTTCAACTCAGTGGCTTCTGTACCACGACACTACTTTTTCTATCCCGTCTCGATAAGTGTTTTTTTGTTCTGTCTTCTTTCTTTGTCCGTCTGTCTCTTCTCTCTTTGTTTCTTTTTATTTGTTCTTATCTCCTGCCATTTTTGCTTTTCTTTTGGTTTCTCGACCTTTCCCTATTTTGTCCTATTCATTTCTTATTTCTATTTTACCAACTTCTTTCCCTTTTCTTCGTCCGTCTTTCGTTCGGTTTTGTTTATTTCGGTATTGTTCGTTTCCGTCCTAAAAAAAATAGATAAAAGAGTAGAGAAAAAGAAAAGAGAGGAAAAAGAGATAACGAATTTGATGGAGGGGAAAATGAGAGGGACAAAATTGGAAAAGTGGTACTACGTTGAGTAAATTGCTATTGCGAAGAGCAACACACTAAATTAATTATAACGTAATATATAAAATCCGAGTTAAGTGTAATGTTTGTGATTTGACCGCATGAATAATATTAATGAGCTATCTGTAAGAATTATGGGTCTAATACAATATATGTGGACAACATTATTTGGACATATTGTGTTTATTAGCTATCATTAAAGTTGAGCCTAAATACGTGATCCGTCATAATACATATAATATGGGCTTATTAAAGTCTTATAAAGTATGGGTCGGATAATATAATAGTGTAGAGGCTCATTCGGGCTTTATGTGATACATGATGGGCGTATCCACTCAAGGCGACTGATATAGGTCATCAGGGTTAACCACCCTTTCCCATATATAGTCAGGGCTATGGTTCCTGACAGCACACTTCTAACCTAATCTTTTATACATTTCATCAGTAGAGAGGCCCTAAAGGTAAGCGTATCTATTAGAAGACTATATTCGGGTGATTCCCATTCCACATACATTTTCTAATCCATTCGGGTATGCTTCCGCTATTGTCGCGCTTAGGCTCGGTCGTTAACGAAGGGTAGGGGGTCAAACAATATTTATATGACTTGCAAATAACAAAAAAATAAATGTAGTCGTGGTAAGTCGAGGTCGGTCCACAGGGATGGCGGTGAGAAAATCGAGTAAGAGCGATGCGTTTGGGGTCTAATTGGGGGTTGGGAATCTGAAATCGGGTTCTATGACTCGAGGAATTATGGGATCGGTCTCAAAGTCGATAAAGAGAGAACGCCACCTTTTGATTTCTTCACCCAACTTATCTAGATCCCACTTTCGCGGCGAAAAAGGGTAAGTCTCAAGTCAAGGTAACTCCTATCCCAGGTTTCCCGATAAAGGGTAAGTCTCAAATCGAGGTAACTCTTACCCCGACTTTCCCCATGTTGATAGAAGTGAGTCAAGGTCGATCTAGTTGGCCAGACTAAGTCAAAAAAGACACAATAAGCTCAAAAACATGATAGATCAACAAGCATACAACCAAACCACAATTCCTTAATTGATATCACTACAAAAGCAATAACAATGAAGATAATACCAAAACCATGCATAATGATGAAAATTAGAGGAAATAAAACTAAAACAACGAAGGAAATTACGATCAACAAAAGGAACTACAAAGCGATCTAAAAACAATGCAAGAAAAATCAATAAAAATGATGCAATAACGAAAGAGTAAGAGTAAAATCTAATCTGGAGAAAAGAGGAGAGGAAAAGATTTATACCAACAACGGAGAAAGATACCAATGAAGAAGATGAAGATGCATAAAATTAATGAGAAGCCTTGATGAAGAAGACAATGGACTGTCACTAATCCCCTGATGACCTTCCAAGAACTTCAAGAATAAAACTAGAATTCCTTACAAAAGCTTGAATCTAAAGCTAGATGAAAAAGATGAAGATTGATAATAACTGTGTAGCTTCTATGAATATCTAATGACTTTCTATTTACTCTAAATGGTGTAATAAAAGTTGCTAATGAAAAGATGATCTAAAATCTAATGGAGTGTAATGTATTGTGCATCTAAGTAGGTTAACTATATATATAGTAGTAGCTTAATGGGTCACTAAACTAAAGCACAAATCCAACTTTTGCACTTTAAGTGAGACTTTTGTCCAATGAATCTTCAAAGGGTGAAACTTCGCCTTGCGAACATTTGTCATTCACGAGCCATTTCCGTCGAGTGAAACTTCACCCGGTGGTTTCACTCGGTGAACTTTCCTTCCAGATTTTGCATTTGAGGACCTCTTTACCGTCGAGTGAAAGTTTCACCCGTTGGGTGAAAGTTTCCTAAAGATCTTCAGAGAGATCTAAATGTCGTCGGGCGAAACTTCGCCCGGTGGTATTTTCACCCGATGGTTTCCTTGACCTCTTTTCTGGTTTCACTCTTCGTTATTTGATTGTTTAGACTTTAGGTTTTGTGTGTTGTTTTCAGACGGTATTCCACTCTCTTTCGCTCGTGGAAGCTCGGACATGCTCTTGGTTACGAATCCTATCAAAATAGATAAAAAATACTACCAAAAACACGTGAAATGCACATGAGAGACGCTAATGCGAGAAAGACTAAAAATAAGGTGATAATCGCATTCTAATCTCGCAAAACGGAGGAAAAACGAGTCTTAATGGGAGGAAAAACGGGTTAAATTTAGCACACATAAAATCCCCCACACTAAACCGTTGCTCGTCCTCGAGCAAAGACCTAAAAAGAAACTACATACTAATACTACTAGCTAGACTATGCTAAGCTGACACGGGGCAATTAACGAGCCTGCTCCGTTCCTTCAACTCACATTGGTATACCTATGAGGTAAGGTACTTCAATGCAAGGCAAGTTGGGTCTTGCTCAAAGTGGTGGATGCGACTAAACACACAAAGACACATAAACACAAAAGAATAGGCGCACCCAACGTAAAAAAAATATCGAATCCCTCATCGAGACGGCGAGAAAGACATCGATTACTCACCTAAAATAATTATGGACATTCCAAAATAAATCACCCAAGTGGACATGGATCAAAGCCTAATAGTATGATATTCAAGCAATGAAAGTGTTGATGAATTAGCTAGGTCCTCCTAATCTTCTAAAGGGGTACGACAGGGTGTTAAACGGAGTGGAATAAGTGAACCATGGAGTCATTTGACATTGTAGGTAGGTGTAGTCCCGCTCTCTTTAGCTAAGGCCAAGAGGGTCGTTCCAAACTCGAATTATCCAAATTAGTCCAAACAAAAAGTGGAGAAGTGTTTACAAATTGTGGTGGATCGACTAATCACCGCTATCTTCCTTCCTCGGGACTCGGTCCTCTGGTAGGCGCTTCACAACAAAAAGTCGATCAAAGGGTTTTTTTTGTATGAGATGTTTTTGATGATACGATTTTCCTTGATGCTCCTTTTCTCTCCTTTGATTTTCATATTTTTGTGCCCTTTTCTCTTGCTTCGGTTTGTCCTTTTTGGTTTTTTGATGTGGTTCGAAACCAAGCTTGGAGGTTTATTTTTGTAAACTTATTGTGATAATGTATAGGTGGAAGGGAAAATAGGTATCCAAGAACGCACGCCATTCCCGGATAACCCACAAAAAGACGAGAAGAATTTGGACTAAAGGTGCAATGGTCATTCGTGCAATGTCACCTAGAAAACAGGATACGGAAACAAAGGCCTAACTCCTCCATGGGTGGTGAAAGTGGTCAAATGCAAACCCCAAAGTAAACCTCTAGTAGAAGGTGGACTCAAGCTAAAAGATCAACATATTCATTGATTTAGAATCATTCTACTAGATTAAAGTCCAAAATCTACAATGGGTTATCCACAATGGAATGTAAACTCTTGTAATAAGTTCGTAATAATCGGGTTTTCGAAAACTTTTAATACTAGACACACTATACAAAAGCAAAAAGAACACAAGAAAAAGAAAAGGCAAGTAAAAGGAAAACACAAGTAAAGTCATGCACTCCATACTCCGTTGACATTCAAGCATACAAAATCAACCACAAATACCAAAATGCTCGTCTCTTCGAGAACCTCCCAATAGCAATAACCTAACCCCTCTACGAGAGTAAAAAAGAAAGCGAAGAGGGAAGAAGTTACCTAATGGGTTGCTTCTATGATCTCTTCCTCTTGTGCTATCGAGGTGGTGGCTATCCTGTAAGAGTGGAGGACAAGACTATATAAAGCACACGAAAACATAACGAGAACGAGAAAAGAAAAGAAAATGGAAAGGAAAATATTTTTGGTTTTTTTAATTTTTCAAATTTTTATGGTTTTTTGGAAAGATTTTTGAAAAACAAAAGATATTAGATCCCTCCTCCACACTAAAACTGTACATTGTCCTCAATGGACAAGTAAGGAAAGATCGAAAAAGACGGAAAAAGAAAAATAAGGAATTTTTTTTTTGGATTTTTATGATTTTTCAAATGTTTTGGGGATTTTTCAAAATTTTTGGAAAAAAGAAAATAAAAAAACGTGAAAAAATAAAGGGGTGGCGGGCCTAGGTGTAATCACGTCGCCTAGACCCTAGCCATGTGGGTAAGAAAATGAAAACAAAACAAAATAAAATAAATTAAAAGAAAGCGGTGAAAAATGGGCTTAGGTGTAATCACGTCACCTAGCCCGGATTGAGTACAAATGAGAAAATTTGAGAAGAATGAAAGGATTTTGATTTTCAAATTGGTCAATGAGGTAATCACATTGCCTAAAGACCAGGAGCCATACCAAGGCCGCAACAATCGATGGGATAACTTGCAAAAATTTGTTATAAATGAATAATCAATCACAATGATAACAGGATAATAGGGACAGGAACCTGACACAACCCAAGTACATGAAATTATAGACTCATAAAGACTCACCTACCCAACCCGCACAAATACCCACAATGCCGACCGATTCCGGGAGAGGGTCTAGTACTTATAATCATCAGACGCATACGAAGCATTAGGAAACCCAGAAAAGTACGGTATACCCTCGGAAGACGCTTGGGGAGAAAACTCCTCCGGAAATAATTCTTGAAGTGAGTTGCATAAGGAGTGTTACATAGCTTGCCCTCCATGTCTTGAAGATGAATCACCTTATTCTTACTCTGTCTTTGCTTGATACACGAATGAAAGAAAGCAGTATTCGCGTCTTCGTCTTTGAGCCATAAGGCTTTAGCCTTCTGCTGCAGGAACCTCAGCTTGCTTCTCTGCAAATGCCTTATCTGCTTCAACAATGTAACCTCCTTAGCAATAAGATTTGCATTCTGCATATCATTCATCAGTTCTTCTTGAATTTTATCAAGCTTTCTGGTAGCCTCATCTGCCTGATTGACAATATCATCAAAGCATTCTGCATTCAACCTCTTCAGACTAGGTTTAAGCTTCTTCAGTTTCTTAGCTACTGTAAACATCTTTGTGCCACTGACTTCTTCATCCCATACCCCTTTCACCAACTCCTTAAAATAAGGTGCATATCCCCACATGTTGAAGTACTTGAAACTTCTTTTGTCATTTCCAGAAGTAGCTCTATTTCCAACTACACAAGGGGTATGATCCAATAAACCCTCATGGTAATAATGTGCAGTCATATCCGGATATTCCTCCATCCACAATTTATTGACCAAAAACCTATCAAGCTTGTTGTACTTTCTATCTCCATCCTCTTGTTTGTTGGTCCAGGTAAAGTACGCTCCAGTAGCTGCAATATCATGCATATCACACGCATCCAAACAATCAGCAAACTCTTCAATGTCCTCTTCCTTACTCTGACCCCCCATTCTCTCTTCTCTACTTAATATTGTGTTGAAATCCTCTGCTATAGCCTAGGAACTATCGACATTCGGATGAAAATTCTGTAGATCTTCCCATAGAGGCCTCCTATCAGCCCCATCATTGAATGTATATACCATTGTCACATAAAACTTCCATTGCATCTATTCACCACCCTGACATGAATGTACTGAGGATTGATGGCTAGTACATCAACTGAAAACACACTAGGTTGCCATAATATCTGGACTCTCCCACCCTTATGTAGTCTACAATTAGTTGTGAAGCTCCAACCTCCTAACATCTTATTAGCTATATTTCCTACATTATTGCTATTAACTTTGGTCTCCAATAATCCAAATAATGCTACCTGCTGTTTATTCATGAAATGTTTAACTACTTCCTGTTTATGTACATTATTAAGCCCTCTCACATTCCAAAAACCTATATTATTCATTGGGATTCAATTGGATTGAAGGATTACCAATTTATTCACTACCAGCTTGAACTTCAGCCACTCTTTCTATGCCAGGTTCATCATCCAAGACTTCCAAGTATGTTCTTATAGGAGATGCCACCCTCGACACTCCCCTACCTAAGCTACCTGAACTCAGATGCTGATCCTTCTTATTACTTAGTGGAGCTTTTATCTATACAGGTACCTGTACAGGCTTCTATACAGGTTTCCATAATTTCTTAAATACTGCCCTACCATCCTTCCTCATTTCCTTCTTCCTGCATTGATTTTCTTCATGCCCTAAGCCCTTGCAATGATTACACAGGCTAGGTTTCTATTCGTACTCAACTTGTTTCCTTCTTCATCCAAAAAACTCACTTTCTCTGGATATTTCTGACCCACCTGTAGTTCCACCATGGTTCGAGCATATCCAAGTCTTGTTTTGGCCACAATGGCCTGATCAGACTAGATATACTTACCCACAAGTTTGGCTATAGTTCCTTTTTGTTATATTGCCACATATTTGACAAGCGTCGCATGTAAGAATGAAGGCTCAAATGTCCTTAAACATGGAAGGCCACCATAACCCACTTTAGAGAAGTTTGGCATTTGTCTTTTGAAGGGCCAAATGTCCACCTTAAGAGGTTGAATGGAGGTGCTTCACAATATCAAATCCTTCATCGGCCATGACACATCGGCAATAAATGTCATATGTGCATCGACTGAACAAATAGGGTTAACATCGAGCTTCATATCGTAGTTTCTTCCTCTCTTGCTTCGAATAATTGTCGGGAATGTAGTTAGACACTAGGAAATTGACGATATCTGCATACCAAGGTGTAATAGTTTCAATGGCCATCAAGGACTCATCTCTCATTGCTTCATTGGTGGGTACATTGTCGTCTTCATTACCACTTCCACTAACCGCTAGTCTACTAAGATGGTCCGCTACCAAATTCTCCAATCCGACTTTATCTTTAATTTCAATGTCAAATTCTTGTAGAAGAAGCACCCACCAAAAGAGTCGGGATTTCGTCTCCTTTTTGGACATGGTATAGCGAATTATCGCATGATCGGTATGAATGATTACTTTGGAACCGGTAACATATGTTCGGAATTTTCCATAGCGTAGACAACGACGAGCATTTCCTTTTCGGTTGTGGTATATATCTCGATTGGGCTTCATCAAGAGTTTTAATTGCATAATATATCACATGGATCCTTTTGTCAACATGTTGGTCTAGAGCGACATCAACGGCGAAATCGGAAGCATCACACATGATCTGAAATGGAAGATTCCAATCAGGTGCTTTGATAATCGGGGCGGTAGTGAGAGCGGTCTTTATCCTGCAAAATGTCTCAAGACACAAGTCATCAAACACAAAAGGTGTATCTTTCATAAGAAGGGAAGTCAAAGGCTTGGCAATTTTAGAAAAATCTTTAATGAAACGCCTATAAAAGTTGGCGTGACCTAGAAAACTCCTCACCCCTTTGATATTTGTTGGAGGTGGGAAGTTCTCTATCACGGAGACTTTGACTTTATCTACTTGGACACCCTTGTTAGAAACAATATGACCGAGGATTACACCTTGTTCGACCATAAAGTGACATTTCTCCCAATTTAAAACAAGTCTATACTCCTCACAACGACCTAACACTTGATCAAGATGACTAAGGCAAGAATAAAAAGATGTAACATGGACACTAAAATCATCCATAAAAATTTCCATGGAGTTTTCAATAAAATCGGAGAAAATTGCCATCATACATCTTTAAAACGTTCCCGGTGCATTACACAATCCGAATGGTATCCTACGGTAGACATAGGTGCCATAGGGACATTCGAAAGTAGTTTTATCTTGGTCATCGGGATGAATATGAATTTGAAGAAATCCCGAATGACCATCGAGGAAACAAAAATAAGAATGATGCGCTAGTCATTCGAGCATTTGATCAATAAAGGGAAGGGGAAATGGTCTTTCATGGTGGCCGTGTTCAAATTTAGAAAGTCTATACACATGCGCCAACCGATAATAGTCCGAGTAGAGATTAACTCACCCTTTTCTCCTTTCACAACCGCCATTCCTCCTTTTTCGGCACAACTTGTACGGGGCAAACCCATTTAATTCCGCTTGAAATGGTATATAATGTTAGCCTCATACAATTTGAGGACTTCCTTCATAACAACCTCTTTCATGGTCGGGTTCAAACAACGTTGACCCTCAACCGAAGGACGGTGGTCATCATCAAGGATGATCCTATGTATGCAAATGTTTGGACTAATGCCTTGGAGGTCATCAATGCTATACCCAATGGCCTTTTTATGTTTCCTCAAAATAACCAAAAGCTTTTCCAATTGAGGACAATCGAGTGTGGCATTGACGATAACGCGATAACTAGTTCCTTCAAGGAAGACATATTTGAGGGAAGAGGGGAGTGACTTAAGTTCAAGATTAAGAGTAGAGGGTATTGTACTTTCACCCACCGGTAGTGGTTCTACCTCTTCTTCATCCATGATTTCTTCTTCAATAGGTGGGGAGTCAAGTGGTTCCTCTTCTTTCTTATCATCATCTATCAAGCTATACTCAACCAAACTATCAACAACTTCAATGGAATACATTTGTTCAATCATTGATTGTTTAAGAGCTTGAGAAAGGGAAAACTCTATCGATTCATTCCCTATATTAAAAGATAATTTTCCATTCTTAACATCAACTATGGTGCCATCGGTAGCCATGAACGGTCGACCTAAGATAATGGGGGTAGTGGTGTCCTCGCGCATGTCCATCCCGACGAAGTCGGAGGGAATTAAAAACTTATTACCAAGTTGTACGGGTACATCCTCAACTATATCAAGTGGGTACTTGACGGACCTATCCGCAAGTTGGATCGACATGCTTGTGGGTCTCATCTCCCCCACACCAAGTCTTTTGGCAATTGAGTAAGGTAATAAGCTAACACTAGCCGCTAGGTCACATAAGACTCGGTTAACAACAACATTTCCAACCCGACAAGGGATGGGGAAGCTACCGGGGTTATCAAGTTTCTTTGGCATTTGGTTCATAAGAATGACACTACATTGTGCCGTAAGAGGGACACATTCTTTGTCTTCTATGTTCTCTTTTTGGTCAATACTTCTTTCAAAAACTTAGAATAAAGAGGCATTTGAGAAATTACCTCGGTGAAGGGTAAAGCAACTTCCACTTTCTTTAGCATATCCACGAAACGGCTAAATTGAGCATTTTCTTTGTGTGGCTTAGCTCGTTCGAGAAAAGGCAATGACGGCACAAAAGCGGGAGGCGGTGGAATATTAGATTCTTCTTCTTCCTCGGCTAAACGCTTCGCCTCTTTTCTTTTAGCTTCTTCCGCTTCCATTTTCTCCTTTTTTTTCTTCTAAGTTCTCTTAATTTTCTTTGTTCAAACTCCGTGTTCTCAAGAATATCGAATTCCGCTTGTATTCCCCAGTTTTGTTTGGGGGAAGCAGGAGTTGCGGTTTGCGGTGAACTTTGTTGATTGACCTTAGTTGTGGTGTCTTTGTTGTTCAAATTCTTGCACGGGTCCTCGAGTTCTTTGCCACCTCTCAATATGACGGCATTTGCTTGGTGTGGAGGGTCTCTCGGATTTTGCGGTTGCCTGGGCAATCCATGGGGTGGATGAATTGGGGTGGCTAAGGCTTTTGATGCTTCTTGGGATTCTCAAACCTTTAGCTTTGCTTTTGTATCCAAGTTCTCACTCCATAGGTGCCCAATGGCTCTTTGTAGTTCATTAGTGTTGTCCCATGAACCTTCCCCTTGACCATATTAAAAATTACTTGATTAGCCATACGATTGAGTTGATTGTATGATTGTTGGTTGTAGCCTTGGTTACCTTGGTAATTACCTTGGAAACCATGATTGTATCCTTGATTGAAGTTTTTCCCTTGTTGATTTTGATAATTGTTTGGAACATGGAAATTACCTCCTTGTTGATTGAAGTTATTCCATTTATGAGGAGGTAGATATGGGGGCATCTTTGGAGGACCTTGACTAAAGGGCCTTTGTTGGTTTTAATTGAAATGTCTCGGTTGATTCCCTTGGATGCGTGGCATCGGGTTTTGGACATTTTGGTTCCCATATGAGAAGTTGGGATGGAACCTCGTGCCGGCATTGTTAGTATTAGAATAGGGATCAAATTGAGGTCTTTGCCCATATACCTGAATATCTTGCACTTCATTTGGCTCTTCAAAATAACTCTCTTCATTCGGAATGCAAGAACTAGAGTCATGGCCATAGTTGCCACGATGTTCACATTGAATTTTCCATGTTGGTTCTTTTTTAGATGGAGATGGTTGCCTTGTTGGAACACTTCCTTGAATTTGGTACATGCTTCTAGGAGTTGGTTTAGAGTTCATGGCATCCATTCTCTTTGTCAATTCTTCAATTCTAGCTTCAAGTTTCGATTCATTGTTGCTCTTAGAAGAGTTCACTTCAATTTTTTTTCCTAGAATCCCTCGATTGACCCACTCTAGAATCACTCCTTGCCATCTTTTCAATAAGACTCTTAGATGCCTCATCGGTAAGGGAAGAGAAGTCTCCTCCGGCGGTCGACTTGAGGTTTTCCTTGGTTCTCAATAAAAGAGTGTTGTAAAAAGTTTGGGTTGTTAGCCAATCGGGTATTCCATGGTGAGGGCATTTACGAAGTAGATCTATGAATCACTCCCAAGATTCGCTTAGGCTTTCATATTCATCTTGCTTAAAAGTTTGTATCTCCATGCGGTATTGGTTAGTTTACAATGGTGGATAACATTTCTTCAAGAAGGCATTGGATATATGAGCCCATGATGTAAACGTGTTACCCGAATGGCCATGAAGCCATCTCCGAGCTCCATCTCGCAAGGTCTTAGGGAATAATAGTCGGTGAAGTTGACATGATGTTAACCCATTTAATCGGGCCCTGATTATTTTCTCCTTAAATGATGCAATATATTATTGGGCATCTTCTTGGGAAAAATCATAAAAAGTATCTTGTTGGACCGCATTGGTTAGAGAAGCTTTAAGTTCATAATTTTTGGGAATCTCCCCGAATTCGACCGGTGATGGGGTCTCTTCATGTGTAAGTTGTGAATGGGATCCTAAAGTCGCCATTGGTTGAGGTGGTGGTGGTGGTGGTAGATTTGGAGGGCTTTGATTTTGTTGTAGTTGTTGTGAAGTTTTTGGTGATGGTGGAGTTGGTGGTGAATTTTGTGAAGTAGAAAATGTGGAAGGTTTATTTGGTGTAAGAGGTGTATGTGGTAGGATGGAATTTAGATTGGGTGGTGATAATGAAGGATGTGGGATGATAGTTGTTGAATTGTTTCCCTGAAATCTCAAGGCTCTAAATGTCCTTTCCGGCTCCGGATCGAACCACAAGGGCGATGACGTATTCCTGGGCATAAAACTCAACAAAACGATAAGTCTCCTAGCACCTATCGGTACTAAGGAAAGGGGAAAAATAAAATGAAAGCGATTACCAAACACAAATAAACTAAAACTCAATTAACTAGTTGCCATCCCCGGCAACGACGCCATTTTTTACGCGCCCCTATCTAGGCTCGGTCGTTAACGAATGATAGGGGTCAAAGAATAATTATATGACTTGCAAATAACACAAAAACAAATAAATGTAGTCGTGGTAAGTCGAGGTCGGTCCACAGGGATGGCGGTGAGAAAATCGAGTAAGAGCGATGTATTTGGGGTCTAATTGGGGGGTTTTGAGTATAGTCTAAACTAAGATGCGATAAATGACGAAATATAATCAATAAGGAAAAGGTGTTAGGGGGAGTCGGGAATCGGAAATCGGGTTCTATGAGTCAAGGAATTATGGGGTCGGTCACAAAGTCGATAAAGGGAGAATGCCACCTTTCGATTTCTTCACCCAACTTATCTAGATCCCGCTTTCGCGGCGAAAAAGGATAAGTCTCAAGTCAAGGTAACTCCTACACCGGGTTTCCCGATAAAGGGTAAGTCTCAAATCGAGGTAACTCTTACCCCGAGTTTCCCCATATTGATAGAAGTGAGTCAAGGTCGATCTAGTTGGCCAGACTAAGTCAACAAAGACACAATAACCTCAAACATGATAGATTAACAAGCATGCAACCAAACCACAATTCCTTAATTGATATTACTACAAAAGCAATAACAATGGAGATAATACCAAAAACCTGCATAATGACGAAAACTATAGGAAATAAAACTAAAACAATGAAGGAAATTACGATCAACAAAAGGAACTACAAAGCGATCTAAAAACAATGTAAGAAAAATCAATAAAAATGATGCAATAACGAAAGAGTAAGAGTAAAATCTAATCTGGAGAAAATGGGAGAGGAAAAGAGTTATACCAACAACGGAGAAAGATACCAATGAAGAAGATGAAGATGAATAAAATTAATGAGAAGCCTTGATGAAGAAGACAATGGATTGTCACTAATCCCTTGATGATCTTCCAAGAACTTCAAGAATAAAACTAGAATTCCTTACAAAAGCTTGAATCTAAAGCTAGATGAAAAAGATGAAGATTGATAATAACTGTGTAGCTTCTATGAATATCTAATGACTTTCTATCTACTCTAAATGGTGTAATGAAAGTTGCTAATGAAAAGATGATCTAAAATCTAATGGAGTGTAATGTAGTGTGCATCTAAGTAGGTTAACTATATATATAGTAGTAGCTTAATGGGTCACTAAACTAAAGCACAAATCCAACTTTTGCACTTTGAGTGAGACTTTTGTCCAATGAATCTTCAAAGGGTGAAACTTCGCCTTGCGAACATTTGTCATTCACGAGCCATTTCCGTCGAGTGAAACTTAGGAGTACCATGGGAACTCCTCTCCTTTTGAAGAAAAGTAGTTGTTGAGTAATGTAATTAATTTCCCCTCCAAAATTTATTTAACAACTAAGCATCCAACTTTTGGTCATAATCTAACGACGTCATGACGAAAAATTGGGTAAGGGCAAATCGGGAACTAAACTATAAAACTTAAGGTTACCATGAGAACAAACTTAAAGGCAAGTGTACCATGTGTAATGTGACATAGTTTGAGGGTACCATGGGAAATTTCCGTTAATTATTTTTCGTATGGTCAAATTTGGTTTATTTTCCACTGAGAAATAATTAATTTTGTATTTTCCTGATTTAAATAATGGTAAATCTGTTATTTTTGATAACATTATTACATAGCTTGGATTGAAATGTCTTTTAAAGACTTGCATTAAAATTCCAGTGGATATCAAGAAATGAGGACAATAATTTCTTTTCGATATGATACATTAAAAGGATTGTTAAAGTTGTGTCAAAATGAAATTATTGGCTCTTCTACTTCGGATCCTCATAATGAAGGGTAATAAAGAAAACGAAAGGAGAAAATAAAAATCAAAAGAACTTTGAATGTCTTATAATTGATATATATGGGTACGTGAAGTATTTATGTTCTAACTTGTATTCGTTCACATCACTATATTGATTTGTAGACAAAATTATGGCTTGATATCTATATCCCGATGTTGAGAAGTTTCAAGTTCCTAGACGTTTTTATCACATATTTAGCTGAGATATGTTGCTCGGTAAATGATTAAAGATGTCAGTTGATCATAAATGGAAACACTTTGACAATTTGTCTATTCATGATAAGAACGTTAAGGTTATTTCGAATAATTTCGAGAGAAGTTTGATCTTACATTAAATCTCGCACCATATGAAGGTCTGAATATGTATATTGTATTATGTATGCAAAGTAAGATCTTGGGGCTAGGTAGGAGTATGATTATTCACAGTCTTTCCTAGATAACTGCTCTAGAAGTAATTTTAAAATTGCAGCTTGTTTTTTTGGATAAAGTTACAACAATATTATTGATTGATTATTTATAGTGTAATTTATTCACCTAAGGCAGTCCAACTAATTAAGAATATTTTTTCTAAGGTAATATAGTTGGATTTAAGGAAAATCAATAATTATTTTGTTGTATAACTTTATAAGGATTAAGGGTAATATATAAAGAAATGATCCTACACGCAAGTTATTTAAGACAGATAATATGGGTTCATTGAGGTTATTGAGTTTGGGGGAAGAAATGGGACTTATGGAGATGATCCTACGTCTCATAATAAAGGATCGCAAGATCTATCTAGTAAAACAAACTCAAATACCTCAAGAACAATTGTTATTAAATAAATTCTCTAAGGGAAGAATAAATGCAGTTTCAGAGGATTACATTATTTTCATGTCATGACTGGCATATTGCGGTGTAATAACAGATTTATATATTGCATACAGTCAAGAGTAAAAGCTAGATGATGAAACGGTAGAAAAGTATTCATTCAGCACTTACCGAATCATTGAAAGTTCTAATGATACATGTGAATTTATATATGTCATCAATAAAGTATTAAGTCATCTGATTGATAAAGACACTTTGGAATTATTTCATTGCCTAAAAGTATAAAGCACATTGGTTTCAAATGGTTATCTGCTACCAAGACAGACTTATTCGGTAATGAGACAATAAGGCTCGTCTTGTAATAATGCCTACAAAGACTGATGATATATCCAGTTATGGAGTTACATTGGATTAATAGTAAAGATAGGTTTGTCAATGGTGACATTGATAAACTCATTGTTGCAAATACTGGAAATCTTGACTCGATAGATTCAAGGTGAAGTTTCTACAAATTAAGGTTAAATAATCATCCAATGAAAACTCAAATAAGGTTTTCTGTCAAAGAGTACTTCAATCTTCCATGATATCATCTCATTTGGTTTTGTATGAATGTGGTACATGATTGTAGATACTCAAGATTCAGTGGGAGTATGAAAATATATCAAGTTTTATACTCTTTCAGTAAATGGGATTAATGTAGTCTCATTGATGTACTTAAGGAAAAATTCATTTAGAATACACAGTATTACTTAAATCCTTGTACTTCAGGCATATTTTTCATGTGTTTAACTAATAAGTATAATTAAACTTAGTTTGTACATGTTTAGATATGGTGTACATTCTATACTTTAATTAACAGATATTAAAGGGAAACCGTAGAATATTGAGATTCACTAAGGGCAGCCAAACGTATTGTTTGTCATTTATATTTGGAGCAGAACAATATTATCATATAGGAGATCGATTCAGGTTGAGATCATTCGTTATTTTGACTCCTATTTGGTCATGCTTATTTGTCACAAGGCTGCGAATTAAGTTCGGTATTGAAAGGCCATTTAAGTTATTTGTGACAAAGTGACGGTTATCATAGTTTCAAATAACAATACAAGTGATGTGTTGTTATAGAAACGATTCAGAGTGAAAGGCGTCTAAGATATGTTTGTACAAACTCCATTTTTGCAGATCCGCTTATTAAGGAATTACCACCCCCGGTCTTTCTTAAGCATATTGCTCAAGTGGGTGTTTCAGTTCTAAGGATATTCATATTAAGTGGGAGTTTGTCACATTAGAGACATTATTATATACGGTTATTCAGTTCTGCAGAAATAAGGTTTACAGTTTTCAGTTTCACTCTGTCTTATCTGGTTGATCTCACTAAGGCTTAACGTGGACCAATTGAAAATATGCATATTTGGATCACATTCGGTTGCTATTTCCATGCTACACTCCTATGCTAGATTCATGTCGTTAGTCATGTTTGCATATGTGATCATTGATGGGTCATGTTACGACAAACTGTGGCAAAAGTCGCTTTGGTTCTATGTACATATGATTAATGGACCGAATTGCATAAGACGGTTAGAATGTTTGATAGCAGTATTGAGCTCATACGATTATAATGAATACAATTTTCAGTGTCCTACATATAGTCATATACTAATATATGACCCAAGTGAGAGATTGTAAGAATTATGGGTCTAATACAATATATGTAGACAACATTATTTGGACCTATTGTATTTATTAGCTAACATTAAAGTTCAACCTAAATACGTGATCCGTCATAATACATATAATATGGGCTTATTTACGTCTTATAAAGTATGGGTTGGATAATATAATAGTGTAGAGACTCATTCGGGCTTTATGTGATAGATAATTAGCGTATCCACTAAAGGCGACTGATATAGGTCATCAAGGTTTAACCAGCCCTCCCTATATATAGTCAGGGTTATGGTCCCTGACAGCACACTTTTAACCTAATCTCTTATACATCCCATCAGTAGAGAGAGCCTAAAGGTGAGTGTGTATGTTAGAAGACTATAATCAGGTGATTTCCATTCCACCTACCTTTTCTGATCCATTCAGGTACGCTTCCGCTATTCAGTATACCAATTAATTTAGTATGAAATTTGGTCTTGAGTCGGATTAAATCTAACACTATCATGAAAATAATTCGAGTTGCAATTAAAATATAATGTAATGTTTAAAATTCGAGCTTATTGTTATACTTTTTGAGCTAATCAATATAGTTACTACACACATATTTTTAATATTTGCTTGCTCATTAAGTAATTAATCGAGATCGTAGACACAATTTTTAGATCGAGCTACTGTATTTTTAAATCAAACTAATTTCTATACTTCCGAGTTTAATAAAATACTCCCTTCGAGTTTCTAACATTGCCCCATTTTTCTTTTTTGGGCTGAGTTTGATCTTTTACCCATTTTCTACTTTTGGCCATAAATGTGTGGTTCACATCTATCCACCAATTTCTCTCTTCCTCCTTTCTTTTTAAACCACTCATTTTTCCTTCCTTATTTTCCACCCAAAACACAAATGGGGCAATGTTAGAAACTTGGAGGGATAGTATTCACAATCAAGGAAAACTTTCGATATTCACGACAATTTATTATAGAAAATATATCCATGTGGGATCCTGTTTGATTCGTTTTTAAAAGTACATTATTAATATCGAATTTCCATAATTTTTAGGGTTATTTCATAACAATAATACCAACTATGAGGGTGCTTCTTATATTAATACAAACTATACGTAATCCCGTTTTAATATGAACTATCCTCTCATTAATCTCTCTTTATAACCAATGCCTTTTTTTACCTGTAAAACCGGTAATTGTGACCTGCTAGGTTTTGGTGCGCTTCTTCTTCTTCTTCTTCTTCTTCTTCTTCCCCTTTATATTCATCAAATTAAAAGTCGTCATTCATTATCGACCTTCAAAACCCTCATTGACACAATGAGATGTGGTTATTCATCTGGATCCTCCTCTAATTCGTATCCTTCAAATGTCAGATTTTTTTTACAAACGTCAGATGCTCCAATCTATTTACCACAATTTCAAAAAATTTAAGAAAAGCAATGGCGAGAGGAGATGTCGAGTTCAACAATGGCGAGAGAAGAGTACGTAGTAACGAGAGAGGAAGTGTACAGAGTATGGTGGGAGGGGGACTTTAATTCAAAAAGAAATTAAAAGGAAAAGGAAACCGGCTCATCAGGTAGCCGGTAGCTTGTTCTAAAGAGAGATTAATAAGGGGATAGTTCATATTAAAACGGGATTACGTATAGTTGGTATTAATATAAGAAGCACTCCCATAGTTGGTATTATTGTTATGAAATAACCCTAATTTTTACTAATATGTTACGAAAGATATTAACGACGCAAATGCGTGTTGGCAAACGTGAAAAAGCAAAAGGGAAGAGTTGGAATTGAACGGAGGGAATAATACTCTGTATACAAAAAAATATTTATTGAATAATGTGGACATGACGTAGGTCCACCTCGATGCGGCCACGCGCGGGTTTGGGTAGGCGAATGAATCTCGTGGTTAGATTGATCTCGGGTCGAAATTTAAGTCGAAGTTTGAGTCGCCACCGAACTTTGTGGGAGTTCGGGCCCATTCGAACCCACTCTATATCATTTTGGACCGTACACAAAGTACGGCACATTTCGACTCCAGAGTTTATGGGGTTCGTCCCTTTGCATTGCGATACCGATACCGTCACTACCGGTTATCGTGTATAAAATGACTCTCGTGCGCCAACGGTTTCGGACGTCCGAAAACCGAGGTTCTGAGTAAGGGATGAGGGTACGTGTTGGGAACCCCACTAAGGACACCCAACCCCGCCCGCACTTGGTGGCCTCTATTAAGACATCGTTCGTGTTCGTGTACGCACGCTAGTAAATTGATTAAATGATATGCAAACAGCATTTTCGGCTAAGCATGCGAATTATGTGAACTACGTCATTTTAATGCATCAAAGCTAAGGTCGAATTATTTAGCATGCGATGTTCGTTTAAGGCAATAAATGGCAAACATCGAAAATAGAGAATCATAAATAAATTACAAATTACGCGGGAGGAATACAACCCGGAATTCACAATACAACGAGCGATAAAATAATAATCGGAATAGAAAATGGTAAACATTAACCATAAACGGACCCGTAAATAGAAAATGTAAGCTAAACCGTAATTTGAATAGATGGAGGAACTTCGATTAATACACATTATACTAGAAAATGCATCAATCGAAGGACGGAGACTTTTAATACGTGCTCACGTATGGGACCGAAGCGTGGTGCTAGCTCGATCCCAGGTCTCGATGCCTTGTCCCGACTTATCATATTGAAAGATTGGTGTCTAGACTAGTCATGCATCGGATACGACTAAGGAGTCGTCGACACAAAACTAGTCGTGTAAGACATTAGTCAAAGTCGTGAAAGTAATAAAATAGAATAAAATGCATGATTTTGAAAAAGATAAGCACGTGATAGTCTTTGCACGTGACGACCAAAGTCGTAAAAAAAGAACGAGGCTCGGATGAAGTGATAAGCACTCGTTGTTTTTGGACAAAGAAGTCCACTCGACCGAGTCATGGCCGAGACTCGATCGAGTGGGCTTCTGACAGACCTTCTGCCCATTTTTTTGGGTGCTACTCGATCGAGTAGCCTATGGCACTCGATCGAGTGCCCCCTGTACGAGCTACTGCTCGTTTTGAAAAGGTGATTGTTTCATTTTTATTGATGCAAAATCGATGGTCGACCAAGTTATGTAAAAATATTACATAATTTAATCTCAACTCGGTTTACGGTGCCTATAATCGTGTGTTATATAATTATTAGACCGGCATCGGAATTTTATAAAAATATGTTATAGGATCGATAAAATTCTGATTAGGACGAAATTGTCTCCCTTCGCGTCACGACACCGATACTAACCCTTACGGATTATGTGGTGTTGATTTTCGCGTCAACGGGTTCCGTACTAATCTCAGAAATGGAATCGGACGCGTTCAACTACGTATGACCACGATCGCGTTACGCCCTTAAGTGCTTGGGGCGGCGCTCCTCGAAAGGGTGCCACCTCCGTCATGACTTGTAAATGGATTAAACGGACTTGGAGCGGTGGTCGTAGTCAAACGTGTTCGAATCCGAAAATTTTATTATTATATAAATATACATAGTATTAATTGTTAATGGCGATAAATAAAAAAACGAAAATAAAATAAAAAACGATAATAAAAAGGTTAGTGTTAGCGGTTAGTAATATTAATAATAGTACATAGTATTATATATATATATATATATATATATATATATATATATATATATATATGTATGTATGTATGTATGTATGTATGTATGTATGTATGTATGTATGTATGTATGTATGTATGTATGTATGTATGAAACGAGAGATAGATGGAGAGAAAGGGAGAAAATGGGTTGGTGACACCCTCAACCTACATGCTTAAATGGTCTCGGAAACGGACTCGTAATAGCGACGGGAGCGCGGGAGTGTCGAGGATGTAAGTAGAGTTATGGTGTATGGTTAGGGAGAGGATGCTCTCGGGTCTTTGACGAGTTTTGATCTCGGGAATTTGAATGTGTATGTGTGTAGATGATGGATGATCGAAAATGTATGGGATGTAAAGTTGTAGCTAGGGTTATAAGGTTGTAAAATGTGGGATGATTATGGTTGTGTAAGGGTTGGTAAAAGTTCTTGAAAATGGAGAGGTAAAGGTGGGATATTTATAGAAAATGTACCCCGACCTAGGGTCACTCGATCGAGTAGACCTACTGCACTCGATCGAGTGGCCCAGTAAAGGTGTTTGATCGGTTTTTTTAAGCTGCACTCGGTCGAGTGAGGTCAAGCCACTCGATCGAGTGGGTCAGGCGAAGGAGCCATTTTAGGAAGGTGGTTTGACTTTTTGAATTTTGAATTTATTGCTTGGCGCTTGTTCTAGAAGCTTTGTATTTGGCTGGTTTATGTGACGGATTCGTCTTTGACCGGGTTTTGACCCGGTCGCTAAAAGGCAGTTTTATTTTTTGTGTCGGTTTTGGCCCAAATTAGTCTCATTTTATTGGAAACGACCCACTGGGCCTGGATTTGTAGTCGGTTTTGAGAGATTTGTACTCCGCTAAATGCCCACGTCGGATATTATTGATTCCGAGCCCGTATTCGAGTGTATTAAGTCACGTTTACGTTCGATCATCATCGGGTGTTTTGTCGGGAACTGCTATAGACACTAGCAGGCAAAATGCGGGTGTTTACAAATACATATTGAGATAAGAATTGATAAAACAAAAAAAATGACCGATTTCATACTCCCTCCGATTCTTTAGATTCGCAACATATTCCATATTTGGCAAATTCATTAGGTTTGCAACATTTCCATAATAGGTAGGTTTTTGTTTGTGTAAACTTTTTACTTTATTGGTGAGACCAACCATCTCCACTCACAACCTTATTATTTGTGCAAATAGTAAACGTTGCGAATCTAAAGAATCGGAGGAAGTAACAATTTTCATGCGTAACAATTTATATATTTTAGAAAATGAATAATATTTATATATTATAAACTAATTAAAAAACGTGAAGGACCCAAGTAAGTGAAGGAACTCAAAATGTATTATGTTTATACAATTTTAACAATGAATATTGGAGTGGTGCGGAGGATAAGCGATTGGGTTTTAATGTGGAGGTCGTGAGTTCGACTCTTCTTGGTGCTACTTCTCAATTAAATCTTTATTATTGTGCTTGCTTTATATAATTTGTCTATATTAAGTAAGTTAAATGAGATGGCTCGATTTCTGGATAGTGAATTGTCATTGTGCCACCTAACTTGTCTTGGTCCCTTCTTTACCCCCCTCCTCCTTTGAAACAAGTAGATTTTAACCATTTGAAATATTAGTTTGTTGGTGTTGGTGAATTGGTTTAGTCATTTGTCTTAATGACATTTTGTTTGTTAAATTATTTTGTAACTTTTCAAAAGACAAATGTGTAGACAGCGGGAGTCGAACCCGAGCCACTTGTATGAAATATTGTCAATTTGGAGTAATTTATAAAGAAAATAATAGTGTTAGGACTCCAACGGCTCCAAGTGTACCGTTGGTAGCTTAGCAATCCTACTCAAACAAGGGAACAATCTTTCCCATATATATGTGTAATTATTTTATAGCTGTTACATGATTGATTCTCTTCCATACTTATTCCCTCTCTTGTAAATTATATAGTAGCTTTGTACATTGTAAGACACACAATTGAATACAATTGAATATAACAACGCAATCATTCCCGATATCGATTGATATTATGGTATCAGAGCACTAGGCTATTCTTATTCCTCTATCTCTTTGATATTTTTTTCTTCTGTTCTCTCCAATGACAGGAATAGATATTCCTGAAAACTCGAAAAACTCCAATAACCCGACTAACCCCTCTTTCTCGATCGACAATCCGGGGGCTAGTATCTCACAAATTCACTTCAATGGTCAGAATTACGACGAATGGGCTCAAGCTTTTCACCTTGCTCTTCGCGCGAAAAGTAAACCTGGATACATCGATGGCACCGTAACAAAACCAATGGCCCCATCTGAACTCGAATCATGGTATGCGACTAATGCCATGGTTGGATCGTGGATTTTTAACACCATTGTTAAAGACCTTCGTAAGACTATTTCTATTCGGGACGAAGCTAAGCTCATATGGGATGATATAAAACAGAGATATTCGGTTGGGAACGATGCTCGCATTTACCAACTCAATGCTAACATTATTGGTTGTAAGCAATGTTTTACCGAAAGCATCATGGAATATTTCAGCCGTCTCAAACGGTTGTGGGACGATTTGAATGAATGTGATCCTCTTCCAACCACTACTACAATTCTAGCCTACCATGACGCTTATAAGATGGCGGTTACACACGGAACCGTCCTCTAGGTACATTTGGTATTTGGCGGGAAAAAATTTATCAATATGATGGTTTTGATGAAAAAGTGAGATCTTATGTACAACAAAGAGAACGGTTGGTCAAACAAAACGACCTCTATTACTTAAGAAACCGGTTTGGAAGGAGAAGCGACCTCTATGATAGACAAAGAGGTCGTTTGATTCTTTAAAGCGACATAAATGAAAATAATAATTTTTTATTTCAACGTACTCTAACTTCCTAACGTACGTAAAACTAGAATTTCAGATATTGCCGACCGACAAAATATCTGTCGCTACAATACGTTACCGGCCGCAAATCCGTCGGTAATTGGATAGTAGTCGGAATTTTACCGACCGAGTACATGCCGTCGCTAAAAGACACTACTACACAAATGGTCTATTGCAACATTTTGGGTGTAACACTTTTAGTTTGCGTTGCAATATAATGTCAAAGTAATTGATTTGCTACACTAGGTAAAAATGTTGCTTATATTAACCTAAGGCGACATTCTTATGAAGTGTTGCATTAGACTAAAGCAATTGCAACACTATTTGCAGCAGTTTAGAAGTGTTGCAAACTAGAGTTGGCAAAAGCTGACCTGACTTGACAAACCAGATCCAACTTGTCTGAAATACGACTCGATAGAATCCAAAAATTTAGTAACTTGACCTAACCCAATTGTGAACCGACACCCAATAGATCAGATAACTAGTGATTTGAACCAGAACCATTTAAAACCCGACCTGATAAGATTGATAACCAGAGAACTACATATAAAATTGAGCTAATGGGTCAAACAAGTCGACTCGTGTTTTAGCTCTAAATTAATATTCCCTCTGATTTTTATTTATTGCCTCATTTCCCCAATACATAGATGGAGTATTTTAATGAAACGGAGCAATAAATTAAAAACAGAGGAAGTATTAAATTCGGGTCAAACGGATCGAGGTCAAAGAAAGGGGTTGCGGGCGGATCAAATTTCGACCGGTCTAGTTACCACTTACCATCACATTCTCGTTCCCTTGGAAAAGTTGAAACTTTTTATGAGTATTTCCCCCAAAATTAACTTACATCTCATCTTTATTCACTTCCCTTATAAGATCTAATTAAATCCATGTTAATCAGCATCACTGCCATGTCCACCACAACGACGACGATAAGACGTTCACACCTACCAGGCCTATTGTCTCCGATGCCATCCTTGACGAATTTCACCAAGGTTAGTCTTCAATCTAATCCCTTCAGTTTTCTAAATTTTTTGTTTAACGTGGTTTAGTTTTAGTCCCAAAATTAGTGCTTAATTTTTGCTTGATGAAGGTCCGTCACACCAGGTTGGTTTTCAATCTCATTTCTAGGGTTTTCGGTTTTGCAGTCAAGTAGGGTGACTCAGAAATATTCCAAGACGAAAACCTAAAATTCATTGCTCTTTTGGCTTAGGTATCCCTATTTTTAATTGATTGCAAAACTTTAACCCCAGTTTTACGATTGCATTTTTGCCCGATTGTTGTTTGTATTAATTGTGCGTGATAGATTTGGTTGCATATATATTGTCGTTGAACTGTAAGCTCTTATCTTTCATGAAAATGGTGTAGATCTCACCAGAATACTATTTATAAAATGTTAATTCAGGTCGTGGTTTGTACTGTCATGCCAGGCTATTGTGACTAAATACAGGTGCATGCCAAGTTTTAAACAAATGTTACTGCATCTATGCTTCACTGAAGATTTTGTTGCATTATATCAATCAAGGAGGGGAAAGGGGAGTAGTTTAGGTGTTATATTGACTGGAGCTTTTCACTTGAATGCAATGTAAAAGGGTTGCTCCACCGATGAATATACGTGCGGTTTCGGACTGAATACAAGCTGCAATATAGCTGATTATTTAGTGCATTGGTGAAGGTTGCTCCAAAGTTGGGACATATTTTAGTCTGAAGGCTGAGTAACACTTGCTCCGTGTTTCAACGAATGTGGGGGAGTATAAGGTGCACACACACTCATTTCAATATGGGAATTACTCACATGGCTGTATGGCACAACTGAACTTTTGCATTTCACGCACAATTACATTTATTATAGTCTTATGGAGGACCCATTATTATTATTCTTGTGGAGGAACACCAAGGATGCGTATATTAAAACATAAAAAATGAGCCTGTAAGTTTGATGACCCTATATGTTTGACAGGTTGTCATCATGTTGTTTGACTAATTTCAGGAACTGCTAATACAATGGATCTAGCTGAGCAATTTATTCCCATATTGTCGTCATTGAACCGTAAGCACTTATATTCGTCTAAATTTTTATTAATTTACAAGATTTGGTTTGGAAAAAGAACACTACTTGGCTTCAAGGTTAGTTTCCTTAGTTAAATGTTGAACACTTTAGCACATTGTTTCTTTTGTATGGCAGTTAACAAGTAGTAGTGTGCTTCATATGGAATAAGTTGGCATGGTTTACACTAAAAAGCCTTTTCGGGTATTTTGACATCAAGTGAGCTATATTGTTTGTTTCTAATTAATTTTTTTTGGTGATGTCAGCTTTTATAATGGTCACTTACTAGGATAGATCAAGTTAGTGATTCATATGCTAGTATTCATGATTTTTCTTACTGCTTGTAGGCAAGTATATACGATTTCTCTTTTGTTATAAATTTAGACTTCACACTTTTTAGACAATCAATTCCAGATGTATTCTAATCCCTAATCACTTCATTTGAATCAATTAGTTTGATTTGTGAAATTAGGGCTATGCAATTTTCGGAAACTCTGTGCTATTATGCACGATTTTGGTCGTCTCCTTACTTATCCCTTACTTTCTGTATTCTCCTCTCTTTTATGGACTTCTTTTTGCTATACTTTTGGTGATTTGATATTAGATTGAGGTGTAAATTGATATTTACATATCTGTTTCTTTTAATTAACTGTACTCCGTATATAATATAATTATCTGTATTTATTAGTCCTAATTTATCTTGGAACTTATTAATGTGATAGTTGGTTGGTACTTGTAAGCATAGCTTATTATGCAGACCAACTTTATTGTCCACCTAATTTTCATTCTAGATAATTTCATTCGGTCGATACTATCGTTTATTATTTCTATATGCTTGAATGATACTAGAGTATGTGTGAATGGAGATTCTAATTCGAGTGGATATTCTAATTCGAGGAGGTGGATGTTTAGATATTATCGATAAAGGCTAGATAAAGCTAAGAATTGTTAAGGAGCATATTCCAATCTTTTTGGTAACCTAGCAGATGGGCTATCTGCAGTAAATTTCAGCAATGAGGATCTTCAAATCTTGATGGATGTGTGAATATCAAATTTTCTTCGTTCCTTTTGAAGAGGGAGGTAAGTAAAATCTCTATTATAGTTTAGTTTAGGTAAGTATAATTCTATTCTTGTGTACTTTGGACTTGGAGCACTTGTATGCTTGTGATGGAATGAATTTTTGTTGATCTTAGTGCCTGTTTTCTACCTACTGTACTACACTTTGAAAATATAAGTTGTTATCCTACTTCATGACATTAAAGACTATACGATCTTTATTTATTTACGATTGAAGTACTATTAACCATCTTCACTATACAAAAACATCTTGAAAATACAGTTTTAGTTATGAAATTACTCTTGGCGTATTCTTATGTTTGAGATAATGTTTCTCTATTTCTTATTTTATAGGTCTGCGACTGTTTGTGTTCTGAATAGTCATGCACTCATGCCTTGAACGTCTGAGAAAGTGATTTGAACGCCTAAAATTCTTAAAAATATATCTCCAGAAATTGGAAAACATTCCTTGGCTTTTTTAATCTTTAAACATCTTGTGGCATTATACTTGTTGTGATTAATTTTTTTTTCTTGTCACAGGTCATTTTTTTTGTTAAGTAAGAATGCAACGGTAGCAACAAATTTGGATTCGTTGAAGACTTATAAATGCACGATGTTTATTTGTTCATGTATTTGTTAGCTCTTTTATTTTGACATTTTTTGAATAAGATGTACAAAATATGAATATTGGTTTTTGAATGATAAAAAACCTGTTCTTTTGATTGTGGATTTAAATATATGGTTGTACGGTTTGCATTATTATAATTTTTTTTTAAAAAAAAAGCAATATCAAATAGAACGGTTGTCAATATATGTTAACAATGACGGTCTTGTATTTGAACTGTGATCTCAGAAGATTAACAAAGATGACGGTTGGTAGAAAAAAGCGTCCTCTGCAAAGAATAACAATAATGACGGTCATGTATACCAACCGTGCTGCGCAAGGATAACAACAATGACGGTCATGTAGCCTAACCGTGCTCTGGAAGAATAACAACAATGACGGTTTTACTTGCTTTAAACCGTGATTGATTATCAACAATCACGGTGACCTATATGACGGTTACTATCTTCTTTTAAGACGGTTTTCAACCGTAATGTTTTGTATGTTTTGTAGTAGTGAACATATAAGTGCACTAGTTCCTCCTGTGAATTAGTCTCTCATTATTCTGATCGTCGTGAAAAGAAATGTATTCGTGACTTTCTGATGGGACTCGATTCTCGTTTTGTGGTCGTTCGTTCTCAAATTTTAGGTATTGACCCTCTCCCTACCTTCAATATCATTTATAATAAATTAATTCAAGAGGAAGGGGTGCACAATATTATGCAACCCAGTACTGATAATCGACCCGATTCCATGGTATATGCTGCTCGTGTTAATATCGGGGGTTGTTTTTAAGGGGGAGGGCGTGACTATAAACCCAATGCTCGTTTTCCTCGTTCTGACAGGGCTGATACAAATGACTCCACTAAACCTCATTGTTTCGCCTGTAACTGTTCCGGTCATAGTATGAAATCTTGTTTTAGGGTGACGGGAAACTTCCCCGAATGGTGGGGGGATAGACCGAGAGATAGGATTTATATTAGCACAGAAAAGTCGGATTTTGGGAAGCCTATTTTGGTCCCCGACTCGCGTAGCAAGTTGTCTAATTGTGCCCCTGTTGCACGTGCAAATATGGCTGACGGTAGTGGAGGTTCGTCCTTACAGCCTTCCACTCTCCATGCCATGGATCGAGTTGATTTAAATGCATTGAGTTCGTCTTATCTAGACGAGCTGACTCGTTTATGGCATTCTCGTAAGACGACCGCTTCCGACACTGATCGCCTCAATGGTAATGTCTCTTCCTTTTCTTGGATAATTGATACCGGTGCATCTCATCATATGTCAGGCTCATTGGATCATTTTACAAATATTCATGAAATTGCTCCTATTTCCGTTGGCTTACCAAATGGTGATCTCACCCTCGCTACGAAATGTGGTGATATTATTTTATCACATCGACTCATTCTTAAAAATGTTTTATATGCTAATAATTTACAATGTCATTTAATTTCGGTCTCGAGTCTTCTTTTGGATGACTCACTTACTATTCAATTTTCGCATAAATTGTGTTTAATTTAGGACCGTACCTCGAGGACGGTGATTTGTGCGTGTGAGCAACGTGAGGGCCTTTACTACCTAACTGGAGTACGCAATCACGAGACCAAAATTTGCACGGTCGGAAACCTTGACACTGTCGAACTATGGCATCAAAGGTTGGGTCATCCATCTTCACTCATTTCCCGTTTTCTTCCCGATTTTAATAAATCATCTCGAACTAGTTCTTTTTTTCAAAGCAAACATTGTGATATTTGTTTACGCGCGAAGCATACTCGTGAACAATTTCCCTTAAGTTTTAATAGAGCCGATAATATTTTGGATTTAATTCACTGTGATTTATGGGGTCCGTATTCGGCAAACGGCTCTTGCGGCTCACGATTTTTCCTTACTATTGTCGACGATTTTTCTCGTTCCACATGGGTCTACTTATTATGTCATAAAAGTGAAACTCGTCAAACTTTATTAAATTTTTTCGCTTTAATCAAACGTCAATTTAACAAGGACATTAAACTGTTTCGTAGTGACAATGGGAGAGAATTTACTTGTCTTGATTCTTATTTTTAAAACAATGGTATTATTCATCAAACATCTACGGTCGACACTCCTCAACAAAATGGTCGTGTCGAATGTAAACATCGACACATTTTAAATGTAGCTCGTGCCCTCTTATTTCAAGCTAGTTTACCAATTTTCTTTTGAGGCGAGTGTATTTTAACCGCGGTTTATTTAATTAATCGTACTCCTACACCTTTACTCGATGGGAAAACTCCCTACGAATTATTATTTAATAAACCACCTCCGATGTCTAATATACGGATTTTTGGTTGTCTCTGTTATGCTAAAAATTTAAATCGATCCCGCGATAAATTTGCCGAACGAAGTCGAAAATGCGTATTTTTGGGGTACCCATTTGGTAAAAAGGCTTGGAAAGTTTACGATCTTGACACCGGCGATTATTTTTATTCACGCGACGTTGTCTTTCTTGAACATGATTTCTCGTATCACTCAATTAATATACATGAAAACCGTGATGCCTCTATGTTCCTTAGTGAAGATAGTTTGACACCGATCGACACTCTCACCATTACCCAACCCGATCCAATCTCTCGACCCGCCTTAACATCACCAGTTGACGACCCACAACCATCTCCCACCACGACACACTCGGACCCCTCCACCACAATCATATCTGGCTCTACTCCGACCCCACATCCAGAACCCACGATTCACTCTGACCCGACCTCTGACACATCAACACACCCTGAACATCCACCCGACAACCCAACTACATCTCTTTTAGGACGTGGCCATCGACCAAAATTTCCCAACTCACGTCTCCAAGGTTACGTCCAAGACACGATTCGTCCCTCATCTCACATGCTCACTGCATTGTCCCCGTCCTCAGGTACACCTTTTCCTCTCCATCATTATATTAATTGTGCTAAATTTTCCCTTAATCACAAGATCTTCTTATCGGCCGTGGCTAAAGGTCACGAGCCTAGCTCTTTTAATGATGCCATGCAGGTACAACAATGGCGTGACGCCATGAAAACCGAAATCGATGCTCTGGAAAAAAATGACACATGGACGCTCGAAGACTTGCCACCGAACAAGAAGGCCATCGGTTGTAAATGGGTTTACAAAATTAAATACAACGCTGATGGCTCCATTGAACGTTATAAGGCTCGCTTGGTGGTTATGGGAAACCGACAAGTAGAAGGTGTAGATTATACTGAAACGTTTGCTCCAATAGTTAAACTTGTCACGGTCCAAATTTTACTTGCCATTGCGGCGGCTAAGAATTGGGCCCTTCACCAAATGGATGTCCACAACGCTTTTCTTCATGGCGACCTTAACGAAGAGGTGTATATGAAGCCTCCCCCGGGTTTTAATTCAAGCACGAACGGTAGAGTATGTCGCCTTCGCAAGTCCCTATACGGCTTGAAACAAGCACCCCGATGTTGGTACGCTAAACTCGCCTCTACTTTATTCCAATACGGTTTCACACAATGTCCATATGATCATTCATTGTTTTCTCTCAAAAAAAATGACACCGAAGTACATGTGCTCATTTATGTGGACGATCTAGTATTCTGTGGGAACAATTCCACTATGATCGATCGCTTCAAAGCTTATCTTGGACAATGCTTTCACATGAAAGACTTGGGTCGTCTTAAGTACTTCCTTGGTTTGGAAATTGCACGAAATAACTCTGGGCTCTTTGTTTTTCAACACAAATACGCTCTTGCTATTTTGACCGAAACGGGTTTACTTGGTTCAAAGCTAGCCTCAGTCCTTATGGAGCCGAATCATCGTCTTGCGTTCCAGTGCTTCCTCATTGGACGACCCTCAACCCTATCATCGTTTGGTTGGGCGTTTGGTGTACCTCACTATTACTCGACCAGAACTTACATACTCCGTTCACATCTTAGCTCAATTTATGCATAACCCCACTTTGGATCATTGGCATGCTGCTCTCCAAGTTGTTCGCTATATAAAAAATTGCCTCGGTCAGGGCCTTCTACTACGATCTGACAGTACCCTACAGTTACAAGCCTATTGTGATGCGAATTGGGCTACCTGCCCTTTAACTCGTCGGTCCTTATCTGCTTATTTTGTTCTCCTTGGCAACTCTCCCGTCTCTTGGAAAACTAAGAAACAAAATACTGTTTCTCGATCCTCCACTGAAGCCGAATATAGAGCAATGGCTTATACCACGTGTGAACTCAAGTGGCTCAAAGGTCTTTTACAATCCCTCGGTATACATCACGAAACTCCCATCCGATTATTTTGTGATAGCCTGTCCGCGTTATACATTGCGAAAAATCCCGTTTTTCACGAACGAACAAAGCACATAGAAACTGATTGTCATTTTGTTCGCGACGAATTACTAAAAGGTACGATTACTACGAATTACGTCCATACGAAGCAACAAGTAGCTGATATATTTACAAAGGCACTTGGACGTGTTCCATTCGACAATTTGCTCTCCAAGTTGGGCGTCTCGACCCTCCACGCTCCAACTTGAGGGCGGCTGTTAGGACTCCAACGGCTCCAAGTGTACCGTTGGTAGCTTAGCAATCCTACTCAAACAAGGGAACAATCTTTCTCATATATATGTGTAATTATTTTATAGCGTTGTTACATGATTGATTCCCTTTCATACTTATTCCCTCTCTTGTATATTATATAGTAGCTTTGTACATTGTAAGAGACACAATTGAATACAATTGAATATAACAACGCAATCGTTCCCGATATCGATTGATATTAAATAGCATAAAATGTTGAGTAATTTATAAACTAAAAAAATGTCGATTTTTTTTGTGCCCTCCAACTGAAAAATCCTAGGTTCGTCACTGTGTATGGATGAGTTTGTTGTTCGTTGGATGTACGATGAGAAAATCTGGTTGATGGGATTGGGTATGTCATTGACATTGTAGGAACCAGATATGACCGTAAACTTCAAAACATTGCATGTGTGTTGGGTTGTGTTGTGTCTGTGTGGTTTGACAAGTTATGCATAATGCTACTCTGGTCTCTGGATGATGTACTTGTGCAGTTTTGCATTTTATACAACAACTTTATGACTGAGATTTTTCTAATCTAAAATATGCGTTGCATGCAACTTTCATTCTTCTTTATTAATTCATCACGGAAAATGTAATCCTAATGTTGTGATTTTTGGTAATAAACGGTTTATTCGGATCGAGAACATGTCAGGTTAGTCCAGGCGAGTATTTTAGGAATATCTGGACTTCAAGCCGGCGTACACATTTTTCATAGATTGTGAGCATTTTTATTATTACAGTCAATTTTTTTTGTTCAACGAAGCACGTATTTAGTCGCATTACAATATACATGGAGGAGAGATTCGAACATGCGACCTATTATCACGAGATACCTAGTATTGACATGACTATTCGAACATGTCATTACAATATACAAGTGATCCACCTAGTAATTTTTATCACTATTCGAACATGCCCACCCCTAGTGAGTATTTTTAATATTAAATTTGTTTTTATTTTAATAGTATTGCTATTAGGGCAGTAGCAATGGTAGAAGTTCCGTACCATATTTTTTGATGGTCACGTCAACCTACTCTATTACATATGAAATTCATTTATTTTCTCTTGAATGACGAAGTTCCACAACAATTTTTTTTATGAGGCTAACTGTTCTTTTATTCATTATTTTATTCAATTACCCGCAAATATCAACTTATGAAGTTGGTTCTTTGTTTTAAAAAACCAAGTTCACGGAAGGAGATCTTTATTTTGTACGTAGAACAATGGGTAAGGAGTTTCTTTAAGATGTATGAAACTTCTTATTTAACCTCATTGTTATTGCCCTTATAGTCTTTAATTATTTGGAGTAATGTCTATATTTTAAAAAATATTAAAATAATTTTTAAAACATTTTAATAATTATTTTTATTATTAAATGATCAAAAAAAGTTGTACTTCCTCGTGTTTTCTTTTATCTTTCCCTATTCCTTTTTGGTCCGTCTTTTTTTATCTTTTCATTTGGTTTCTTCCCACTTGGGTCATAGTACTTTTTACTATATCATCTTTACAATTTACAACATTAAATAAAACCCTTGTAATATCAAAAGTACTTGGTTTTTAATTATAAATCCAAATATAATATTTAAATTTTAATATTTTATTAATTTTAATAAATTCTCGTTGATCCAACAGGTAGGGTCGGATTTTGACTCTAAATTAGGGATGTCAGTGGGGCGGGTGAGAGGCGGATACAGCACCGCACCCGCACCGCTTGGGGCGGGTGCGGGGGATGATTATGCGGGTGGCAGGGCGGGTAGAGGAATGAAAATGTTACCCGCAATGGGTAATGGGGCGGGGGTGGTTTTTACATTTTACCCTTCCCACATCCGCACCGCCCCATACCCGCACCGTTCTACCCTCGCACCGCCTACCCGCACCGTTCTACCCTCGCACCGCCTTAAATCTATAATATTATGAGAAAAAACAAAAAATTGTAATATGAAATTTGTACTTAACTTTAATTTATTATTAACTTTGATTACATTTATTTTGCAATTTTGTATGTGATTAGTTAATCAAAAAGTTAATGAGAGTGTTATTTATTTTTATTGGAGGGTATCGCGGATACCCGCAAATTTGGCGGGTAAAGGCGAGTGATGGGTGGATAGCGGGGCGGGGATGGGTCCTCTAAGTTTACCCGCAGAGCGGGTGGCGGTGAGAACTTTTGTACCCGCGGTGGGTAGTGGGGCGGGTGCGGGTATTACTTTTGAGTCGCGGGTGCAGGTGCGGGGTACCTATCCCCCGCACCCGCCCCTACCCAATGACATCCCTACTAAATCAACGGGTTTGGTCAAATGGGTTGAAAAAAGGGTCTTATGACCCTAAAAAAATAAGTTGTACGAGTCGGATCAAGTTTTGACCGGTCTAATAGTGATTCAAATATCTCAAATCTTAAAGGATTTGATAATTAAATTTTGATGTAAAATAAACTAGGTGGATCACTTTCTTCGGATGGAAGTTGTTAAATGGTCAATCGCTTTCATTAGTGTAAAGTGTAGGGAGTATAAGATAATGGGTGGTTTGCTGTCGTTAGATAATTGCTGAAATAAATCAATTTGATGAAGCAATTATCAAGATTCCGACGTCTTAGAGGAATAGGCCACAGAACATGCATATGCATGCATGGGCCTGCGCCTGGCTTACGGTTTGCAAGTAATTAAAAGAAGATTCCATAATGAGACGAACTACTCCCTGTCAGTTTTGAAGACAAGAGAGGAGGATTCCAGCTCCAATTAAAGTACTCGTACATAATTGGGATTCCAAATGCATGCCAGACTCACCAAACCCTTCTCCTTCCTCCCAAAAAAACCCTAACCTCCAAAAAAAACCTTGGGGCTACCACCATTAATTGGTGGTAAGCCCCCTCCCCCCAATTTAATTATTATATTATCGCTTTAGTATTAGTATCGTTATTACTATTCTAGTTATAATAAGTCCTCTCCTCTTGGAGAGTTTCGTCCCCATCAATTGATGAGTTTCGCTCTCTCTTTTAGGAGAGGTATTGATTCTACGATAGCGGAGAGGACGCGAAAGATCAGTACTACAATCGTTCATTGTATGGTATCTCAATTTATGTCAGATTGGCGGCTACAATCTATCTGGTTAGATGAAATCGATTCTCCTCAACACCTCGGAAGATCCAAAGACCCTCTTGTGAAAAGCGGTATCATTAAACAGCGATATGTTGAAAGAGGATGTGCAGAAGCGGAGATCAAAATCATAGTGAGAGATCTTTGTTTTGACGAGAAGTTATTTTATTCAAATTTTATAGCATTGTATCCGTTTAATTTCGATATAAGTTGTAGATGTCGTATGACTTTTTATTAATGAAATGATCTATTCGCTCAAAAAAAAATTGGGATTCCAATTTCCAAACATCATGTACATAATTCATGATAACTCACAACTGTTTCACATATGTTTCCATCCTCCAATGACGTTCTATGTATATATACCCATCCAGGCTCTCTTGTATTACAAACTACTCTTAATTTCGTGCAAATTATAAGTACAATATTGCTTTTATCCGAAGCACGGGTTTGGTCGTGCCATGCATGTCGGGTCCGGGTGGTTGGGTTCGTGCCTCCGACCGCCTCTATATTTTTACAACTATATACCACCACAAGGTATCTGAGTTAAAGGAAAAAATTACCATTACCCTTCTAATGGGGTATATTGCTTTTCTAAAATACTAAAGCTAGACATACCTTCTGACAAGATTGAATATTCGAGAGATTAAATAAAGATCGGGTGTTATGCTAACAAAGAAAGTTTTACAAACATTTCACAATGAGAGAGTCCATTACACACAAACGAATGAAGACAAATTTAAACAAGTCAATCAATTTGATGAATTGAAATCTTCATCGCTACAACTAACTTATAATGGGGCATGGACACCAAGCCTGAGACCAACCGTTACAAAGCTAAGACAATAACTATACTAGAATAACTATACTACTTAGACTTGTCACTTCGGCATGCCGGGCCATATTTTGGCCCGGCCCGATCGTGTCTGACCCTCATCTGAGCACGACCCAGGCACGGTTGAGAGGCCCAGTGTGCCGTGCTTGGGCCCAACCCGACCACCCATCCCCAAACAAAGCCCGACCCGAAGCATAGGCTTGGTTGTGCCATGTTGGGCTTGGGTTCGTGCCTCTACCTTTATATTTTTTTAAAATTAAAATTTATCGTTTACGACTTAACACGTTTCATGTTTCAATTACGATTGATCATTTACGATTTTTACGTTATTATATACTCCCTTTTATATTTTTGTATTTTTTTGTTATTAGTTCAATTTTTTGTTTTAAATAAGTTTGATGACTTATTTGCAAAAATTAATCGATGATCAAACCTAAGACATTGGACTTATAAGTTATGAATATGTGAAAAGTGTAAATATGTATCATATAAAATGTTAATCGATCGGTTACAATTAGAATAAACAATATATTAGAAACGTAAACTTACAAAGATGTTAAAAAAACTAATCCAATGAATAATTATAGCATACAGTTCTAAAGAGCAACGAATGAATTCAGTGGTATTTTTTTGGAGTCGCTGTCATAATTTTTTTCCTCCTTGCCTTGACTTCTATCTCTCAAATTCTTCCAATCCTTGTAACATACACACATTCGGAGTATGTCAGAACCCAAAGATGTACGTTTATAATTATTCAACACCATCTTAGCGGCACAAATGAAACTGGGATGCACAAGAAGTCTGATATGATGATGGGTGTGATTTATATACGTGTAGACACTCACATTTGGCTGTTAGGTGTCTATAGCAGTGTCCAAAGAACACCCGATGATGATCGGACGCGAACATGCTTTAACGCGCTCGAATATGGGCTCGAAATCAATAATGTATGGCATGGAATTTTTACGAAGTACAAATCTCACAAAACCAACCTCAAATTCAGGCCCGGTAGGTCATTTCGAGTCAAATAAGACTAATTTGGGTCGAATACGACACCAAGGGCAAAACCGTCTTTTAACGACCGAGTCAAACCCCGGTCAAAGACGTTTCCGAGGCATAAATATCTGCCGTACCACCCTACAAATCCGACTTGAAGTCGAATACTAAAAAAAGCAGCTACAAAAAAACATTAAACAAATCCGTTAGAGATAAAATTTGATCTCTAAAGAAGAATTCTACCCGAGCTAGACCCACTCGATCGAGTGGACCGGCCCACTCGATCGAGTGAGCTCACGAAACACGCTGAACCGATGTCAAACCGGGCACTCGGCCGAGTACCAGACGTCACTTGGTTGAGTGACTCCTTCTCCAACCGGATGTGGATTTCTTTCCCATGCACCAAGCAACGGAATCCTGTTTCCTCTCGAATTGTTGCTATTCCTATCCAAAGCGGTGTTTCTTCTCACCCAAGCAAGACTATCTCTCCTAGTCGGGATCGGGAACCTCCCCTATAAATAGACGCCTTTGCACACATTCAAATTACAATTAGCATCCACAAAAATCAATTACATACAGACACGCATCAACACACACACATACCGACACACCAGAGAAAACACCGTCCAAAACCCTAAAAACCCGGTCACCTCGGCAGCCACACCGATACACCTAAACCACCATAACTCACCCGCATTATCTCGACCCTCCCGTGCCTAAGCCACATTCCGTTGAGCCCCGTTCCGAGAATACAAAGCATGTAGGTTGAGGGTGTAAATTCAAATCCCGTATTCTCCTTTTTCTCTTTCTCTCTCTCGTTTTTTGCGTCGTCGGTCCATTGTCCTCGAGTCATCGTCACGTTTTTTTACTTCTTTTCGCTTTTCTCGTTACTAATATCAATATTATCGTAACTATATAATTTTATACAAAAACGGTCATTCTTAAAATATGATACCGACTCTATATAGTCGAATATCGTATCTACAAGAATCTAATTAATCTCGTTGATGCAAAGAAAATTGTCACATAGTCCTAAAAACAAAATACGACGATTTCGACGCGGAGAGAACTCATTATTGTTTTTAGTTCGATTTTCAAAACGATTTACAAAACATCTTTTCTAAAAATTCGCTCCGAATATTCGATATTGATTCAATAATCAAGTGTCGAATATAACGAGTATCGAAAATTTAAGTCGAGTGTAAATCGTATTATATTTCTACACGACTTAACGAAATTTCGAGATCAAAATTAAACCGGACAACAGTCCGTACAGGGGGCACTCGATCGAGTACCTAGCCCACTCGATCGAGTGGCACCCCAAAACCCGAGACAGAAGCCTTTTTCGAGACCACTCGGTCGAGTCCCGCAATCACTCGATCGAGTGGCTCCTGATTTAGCAAAACAGCGAGCTTTTTAGCATATTTCGAGTCTCGATAAATATTTTTATGACTTTGGTCAACACGTGTCAAATCTATCACGTGAATTATCTTTTCAAAATCATGCATCTCATCATATTTACATCATCTATTCAATTTGCAAACTGTTACTAACTCGTTTCTTCTTTGTCTTTGTATCTTACTTTCGTTGTTTTATTATACTAAAACGGACCTCGCATGCTAAATACAACTTCGACATACATTCAAAGATGCATTAAACGACGTAGATCAAACATAATTCACATGTTTAGTCGAAAATACTGCTTGCATATCATTCATCGAATTACTAACACGTGTATTTCAAAATCAAACGATATCTTAGTAGAGGCCGCTAAAGTGCGGGCGGGGTTGGGTGTTCTTTGTGAACTTCCCAACACGTACCCTCACCCCTCACTCAGAACCATGGTTTCCGGATGTCCAAAATCGTTGGCATACGAGAGTCATTCAATACACGATATCCGATAATGTCGGCATCGGTATTAAAATGCAAAGGGACGAACCCAATAAACTCTGACATCCGAATGGGCCATACTTTGTGCACGGCCCACTAAGATATAGAGTAGGTTCGAACAGGCCCGAACTCCCACAAACTTCGGTGGCGACTCCACTTGGATTTAAATTTCAATTCGACCCATCTCATATGGAGATTCATTCGCCTCCCCAAACCCGCGCGTGGCCGCGTCGGGGTGGACCTATGTCATGTCCACAATTTGGCGACTCCGCTGGGGATTAACTGATGCGTGACTTACCATTGGCATCCTCAGGGTGAAACTCGAATAGAAATCATTTGACTAGTACAATACGCGTTTTAGTTTTACGGTTCATGCATAACCCCATCTTTTCCCGGGCCGGTACTGGTGACCGACGTCCCACTATACCATTGATGTAGTCCAAATTGGATATGTCAAAGGTGTTCATAGTCGATTCGTATGGGTTTCACGACATGTTCTAAGCTCAACTCGACTTAGGAAGTCCGCCCCGATTCTCGGATAGGCTATGTACATTGGTATAGACCCCTTATAGACCGACCGAAACTTAGTATAGAGCATACATGGTGTTGTTATAATGCTTGTGTGACTATGTGCTACTTGGTTTCTAAGGTCGTTTTTCAAAAACCGTCATTTTCAAAAAAAAATTGCATCTTTTCCAAAATATCCAATTTCAAAACCCGGGAAGCATACCGAATTTAGAACTTATGATTTTACTCAAAATAGCCTATTTATAGTCGGAATGCTAACCATTTCAAAACTCAAAGACATTTTTGAAACTTCAAAACCGCGGCCCGGTACACTTTTCCGTTTTTTTTCCAAAAAATCGGGCCCACCACCAATCTTCCCGGATTTTCTAAAAAAAAACCTATCTTCAAAAAAAAAAAATTCTCTTCCTAGGACTTCCCGTATTTAGCAGTGTCGGGTCGAGTCACAAGTCGTCAAAGTTCTCTAGCGTCGAAACTCCGTCGATCTTACATCACGAGTTTTCCCCCTATCCCAGTCCGCCTTATTTAAGTGAGGCAAGGCCCACCTACGTAGGACATACTCCTACAAAGGATGATCCGTTTACACAATCGAGTCCAAAGTCTGGGGAATGTCTCACGTAAACCTTCCTTCTAACAGGACCCGGCCCACATAGCCAGTTCCTAAGGGAGACCCACCTTTCACAAGTCACCCGTTTAGGTGTCTTTTCCGAGTCATTTCCTTTCCAGTCTTCTTCTCCCTTGCTCGGGATGTACTTTTATTCCATGATCTGGGTTAGTTACTGATTACGCGGTATTCTTACAGACAGGCCGCCCTTCACCCGAGTCATGACGCAAGAAGCCATAGATGAGTTGACAGCCTCGTTGGCTAAGTTGGAGACCCAATTGACGAAAATGAGGGAAGACCAGATCGCCATCCTTACCCGGGTAAGCGCCATGGAACAAGGAACTCCTAGTAGTGGAATTGAGACTACTGGGCCTTTAGCCGAGTTGGCCAGCGCGGTCCGCAAGCTACAGGAGCAGGTCCATTTGTCGACCAACAATACCATTCACACCGAGAACGCCCGAGCCTACTCGCCCCTGACCGATGAGTTGCCCGCTAATCTCAACTTGACGGGCCTACCAATGTTTGATGGCGCCGAAGACCCGGTACTCCACATCCGGACTTTCAAAGAAATCATGGCGGTCAAAGGAGTAAAGTCCACCATGTTCAAACACTTGTTTGCTTCCTCCCTTGAGAAGCATCCGAAAGCCTGGTACTACAGGCTCGACTCCAAGAAGTATAAGATCTGGGACGATGTAGCAACGGATTTCGCTCGGAATTACGCGGATAACACTGAGATCCAGACTACTATGCGTACTCTGGAGGTCATGGCCCAAGAGCCCAAGGAAGGTTTCACTAAGTACCTTCAAAGGTGTAGGGCCGAAAGCGTCAAGTTGGTCGATAAGCCCAGCGAAAAGGTGTTAGTGGAGGCCTTTGTGAAGAATCTCCTCCCTTCCTACCGGGTCCATCTCCGGTACACCGTCATACCCAACTTCGCTACCTTAACCGAAATGGGTACGAGAATCGAAGACGACTTAAGGTTAGAGAGCCTTACTAAGGCCTCTGCCAAGGGATATCAAGGGGCCAGTTCGTCCTCCAGCAAGCCCGCAACTACAACTGCGACCCGTAGCATCTTCGACGAGGTCAATCTACTAGATACCTCACCCAAAAAGAATACTCCGACTCGGGTATTCACTGACATAGGGACCACCTATACTTACGCCTTACAAAGGTTATCCTCAAAGGGCCTAATCCAACCGATAGGCCCGACTCCGAAAGTCCCGGTCGAGAAACGATCCAAAAGCTATAACATTCAGGCATATTGCCAGTATCACCGAGGGTGACGGGCACGATACAGAAAAGTGCTGGAAGTTGAAACATCTCATCTAGGACTTGATCGAAAGCGGGAAAATACCATTGCCCGGAGACAAGCCGAGCAATAAGGAAAACCCGTTCAGTACTCATGCCATCTTTTCCGGAGACGTGATCGACTGTTCTCATCTAATTTCTTCTCTCGTCCCACAAATTAACGGGATATGGAACGATGATGAAGACGATGTTTACTTACCCAAAGGGGAAGCTGTCCCTATCACCCCTGAGGAAGTCCGGAAGGTTAAATTCAAAGTCTTGGCCAGCAACCACCTCGTCACCGCCGGTCGTTCTACCCCGGAAACCGTCACTGAACCTACCAGGAGGGACCCTACCCTCGAGGAGCCAAGCATCGACACGGCTCCAGTGAAATAGCTGAAGAGGGCTCGAGTGGATCTCATCATATGGCAGCTTTTGGTTAGCTCGCAAGTACATCGAGAGGCGCTTACTAAGGCTCTCGATCAAATCAAGGTCAACTCGCTGGTTACCCCAACTGAAATGGTGGCCACCATCATGCCCCATCTCGAGGGAAAGTCCAAGGAAGAAGGCCCACTCATCACCTTCTCCAAATATGACCTACCACCATTCGGGGCCACACACAACTTGGCCCTCTACGTCACGATGATTTGACGGGACAAATATCTCCCGATGACCCTGATTGATGACGGGTCCGCTATAAACGCCCTTCCCCTAAGGACTGAAAAGGCCCTCGGCATCACCGAGGCCGAGTATCTCCCAACGGCGCAAACTATCCAGGCTTTTGACGAAAGCCCAAAGTCGGTTGCTGGGGCCGTCAAATTAACAATTATAACCGGCCCGATTGAGAAAGAGCTAGAATTTCAGGTGATTGATCTCACCTCATCCTTCAGTCTGCTACTCGGGAGACCATGGATCCACGCAGTCAAGGCTGTATCCTCCATTCTCCACAGGAAAGTCAAGATGCCTCTACAAGACAGCATCATCACTCTCGAAGCCACCCCCATAACTGTGGCAAGCTGCAACACGGCGGGTCAAACTGACCCACGAGGATTTGATTTCGTGGGGATGATTGAAGGGGAATATCTCTTCAAGCCCTATTTCACCACTAGCATCGATACAATTGTACAGAACTTGGGCTACCTACCAGGGGCTACTTCAAGACCGTATCTTCCAGCTGGGAAGATTATCAAGCGAGGTCCTGAATGACAGGGGATCTCGGTTCGGTTTGGGTTACACTATGACCCCAGGAAATGTGGACCGGACAAGTACAATCAAATTTGTCACTCCAGTATTCGGGGCTATTCAAATGGGCCTCTATCAGCCCGCCACCATTTATCCCGAGACCAAATTGGCTCGGGAATGCAATTTCATCCTAGATGATATCTTTGCCCTTCGTCCAGGCCGAATCAAAGGAAGGTGCAAACAATACCGAGCCCATGTTGGGGCTCCTATTCGGGGAAGACAAGGTTGTCCCGACCCCCAAGGAAGAACTAGTAAACCTGATCCTCCGCAGTAACAGGTTCGATCCAACCAAGCTGATCTCTGAAGTTGGTGCTGACACAGGAAAAAGGGCTTAGAGAAAGACTATCAAGTGGACCGACAGCCAGGGTCGTGTCTACAAGCTGACTACCGGTGAAGGAGACATGCCGGATACTGAGTCTGAGTCCGGGTCTGAGTCTGAGTCAGAGTTGGAGTCTGAGTCCAACTCTAGAGGGTCCAGTACTAGAATTGAGTCTGTAACCCCCCTTCCTTTAGTCACACCATTTGGAGTCTCGGAATCTGTCCCGAGAGCACTCCCTATCCCGCCTCTGACCAATGATCAGATGGCCGCTCTCTTTGAGCTCTTTTCAAAATTCACTATCAATAATAACGATAACCGTTCCACTTAAGACTTGTCTTATTTCCAAAATTCTTTCAATTTCAAAAATTTGTTTTGCAATGACGTTGAGAAACCCGACGAACAGGTACCATTACCTCCGCATCTAATCGAGCAACTCAAACAAAGGGAATCCCGAGATCCGGTAATTGAGGAAACCGATTCAATCAATGTAGGAACCCCTTTAGAGCCTCAGATGCTTAAGTTAGGTTTATCCTTAGATCCCGAGGAGAGATAACAATTCACGGATCTCCTCCAAGAATTCAAAGACGTCTTCGCATGGTCCTACAAGGACATGTCGGGGATAGATCGGGACATAGCTGAACACCGTATACCCATCAAAGACGAATGTAAGCCGGTAAAACAGAAACTCCAAACAATGAGGCCCGAATGGTCCCTCAAAGTCAAAGAAGAAGTCGACAAGCAATTCAAAGCGGGCTTTATTCAAGTGTCTGAATATCCAGATTGGGTTGCAAACATCGTACCGGTACCCAAGAAAGACGGCAAGGTACGGGTATGTGTAGACTTCCGGGACCTTAATAAGGCCAGCCCAAAAGACGATTTCCCATTACCACACATCGATATACTGGTGGATAACACGGCCGATCATGCCCTTCTATCATTCATGGACGGGTATGCCGGGTACAATCAAATCAAAATGGCGGAAGAAGACATGAGTAAGACCACTTTCATTACATCTTGGGGTACTTAGTGTTACACTGTTATGTCATTTGGCCTTATCAACGCCGGGGCCACCTATCAAAGGACCGCTACTACTTTATTGCATGACATGATGCATAAGGAAGAGGAAGTTTACGTGGACGACATGATCGTCAAGTCCAAAGACCGAAGTGGGGACATTGCGGCCCTAAAGAAGTTCTTCACCCGATTACGCAAGTATAATACGAGGCTAAACCCTCAGAATGCAGTTTCGGGGTAACATCGGGCAAATTGTTGGGCCGCCATATCGTCAGCCAACGCGGCATCGAGGTCGACCCAGCTAAAATCAAGGCTATCACCGAGATGCAGCAACCCAAAACCGAAAAAGAAATATTGGGGTTTCTCGGGAAACTCCAATACATCAGCCGGTTTATTTCGAAATTGTGGATAGGAGAACAGACACTATGGGACGATAAGTGTCAAACGACTTTCGATAAAATCAAGGAGATTCTGTCTACTCCGCCGGTATTAATGCTATCTCAACCCGGTCTGCCTTTGTCGTTATACCTAACAACGACCGAGACAGCCATGGGGGCTATGCTAGCCTAGACAGTCGATTCAGAAGAACGGGAAATTTACTATATCAGTAAGAAGTTCTTGGAATACGAGTGTAAGTATACGATACTCGAGAAGACGTGCCTAGCCTTAGTTTGGGCCACTAAAAAGCTCCGACACTATATGCTTAGTCACGAGGTACACGTTCTATCCAAAATGGATCCTATCAAGTACCTATTCGAGAAGCCCATCCTTGACGGTAGGATATCCAGATGGACTTTGATGCTAGCAGAATTTGACCTTAAGTTCGTACCATTAAAAGCCATCAAAGGCCGGGTAGTAGCAGAGTTCCTTGCCGATAGTCCGGTAACTGAAGACGGGCACACCGATAGTTGGGCCTTTCCAGATGAAGATATATTCCATACCGACACTGAGACATGGGATTTATATTTTGATGGTGCGTCCAATTTCCGGGGATTCGGAGTCGGGATTCTGCTAATATAACCAAAAGGGGAGCACACCCTGTTATCCATTAAACTGGATTTCGACGTGACTAACAATGCGGCCGAATATGAAGCGTGCATTCACAGGTTGCAAGCCGCCGCTGATTTAGGAGTAACGAACCTCCGGGTCCACGGCGACTCATCGTTAGTTATCAATCAAGCTCTCCAAAAATGGAAAACTCGGAATGCCAACCTCGTGGCTTACCAAGAACGAGTAAGGGTTCTCGTAAAACACTTCCAAAAGGTAGAATACATCTATCTACCTCGGGAGGAAAACCAATTTGCGGATGCACTTTCCAAGTTAGCATCTTTATTGAATATCCCGGAGCACCTAACCAGCATGCCAATTTGTGTCGAAAGACGATCCGAGCCGGCATATATCCATGCCATCCAAGACATCGAAATAACTGATCCGGAACCTTGGTATCAGGCTGTTCTAACCTACTTAACATCGGGAGAATATCCTCCGGGAGCTGAAAAGTGGGCCAGGAAAGCCCTACGAAGGTTGGCCACCCAATTCATTCGTACGGACGATGGACAGTTATACAAAAAGATGGCACAGGAGGCTCCCCTCCTATGTATCGACAAAACACAGGCCGAGAAGGTTATGGCCGAAGTACACGATGGCGAAAATGGCTCGCATATGAACGCCCATATGCTAGCCCGAAAGATCATGAGGCTCGGATACTATTGGAACAGTATGGAAACCGACTGCCAGTTATATGTCAAACACTGCCATAACTGTCAAATTTTCGCCAACGTACAACACATGTCATCATCCCTACTATACACCAAGATGTCACCATGACCATTTTCTACGTGGGGTATTGATATAATCGGGAAAGTGAACCCTTCCGGGACGGGAGGTCACTGTTTCATTTTGGTAGCTATCGACTATTTCACCAAATGGGTCGAAGCCGAGTCATATCGGATCTTTAACGCCAAGCGTGGTGCCAAATTTATTCAAAACAAGATCATATGCCGATACGAGATCCCGCACGAAAATATCAGTGATCACGGAACCCATTTCCAAGCTGAAACCGCTACTTTGCTAGCAAAATATAAAATTCAAAGGCATACATCTTCGCCTTATCGCCCCCAAACAAATGGAGCGGTAGAGGCAGCTAATAAAACGATTGTCACCATACTTACAAAGATGGCTTATAATTACCGGGACTGGCCCGACAAAATCCCTTTTGCCCTATGGGGATACCGAACGTCAATTCGCACCGCAACCGGAGCAACTCCATATTATTTGACATATGTGATTGATGCGCGCGGGATTGTCGCCTATCCAACGCGGTCAAACAATATTTATAAACCCCGGAATACTACTACGTAGTAGCGGCAAGTCGGGATCGATCCACAGGGACGGTCGAGGGGTAGTCGGTCAAGTCAAAGTCTAGAGTCAAATTGTGGTTGGGATTGAGATGGGGGTTTTGGGTCGAGAGAGGTCGAGAGATCGTAGGCTAGGGTCAATAAATACGAAAGGTGTTGGGGAGAGTCGGGATTCGGAAATGGGGTCTTAGAGTCTCGGGATCGAGTTTTTGTCACAACGATAAAAAAGGGAAATTTCCACCTTTCGGTTTCTTCACCCAACCTACCTAAACCCACTTTCGCGACGAAAGGGTAAGTCTCAAATTAAGGCAATTTCTACCCCGAGTTTCCCCATATTGGTAGAAAAGAGTCAAGGTCGGCCTAGTCGCAATTCTAAGTCAACAAAGACACCAAAACCTTAAAATTGATAATTATCAAGTAAACAACCCACCAACATCCCTTACATCAAATAATCCAAATCCTCCTCCCTAATTCTCCAACAAAGAAATCTACTCACTAGTCATGATGATTAACAATAAAACACTAATAAGAGAGAAGTTGTCTAAAGCATGCATAAAAACCACACTAATAAATTATACTAATGGAGAAAAGGGAGAGGAAAGAATTTTACCAACTATAGAGGAACTAAGATAGAAGATGGATATTAATAATAAAGATTGAATCTTGGAGAAATACACAAGAATTTGTCACCAATCCATGCATAAATCTTCAATCTTCAATACAAGAAATAAGAATCTTCAAGAAATAAAATAAGGATCTTTGTCACATAAACCCTTGTAAAACCCTTGAATCTTCAAATTAAACCACAATCTTCAATAAAGATGGATGCTTTACTACTAATTATAGGAGAATTATACTAATACTAAGTAGATCTACTAATTGTTTGTAGAGATTTTTACTAAGAGAGCTTACTACAAACTACTACTAGAGAGTTTTCTACCCTACTCCTAAGAGGCACACTTAAGGCTCAAATTGAAATGTAACCTAGGTTATCTATATATACTAATCCCTTAATGGGTCACACAATCTTAAAGCCCATAATCTAATCCTTGCCCATTAGTGAGACTTTGTTCTTTGAGATGAAACTTTGCCCAATGAGTCTTCATAGGGTGAAGTTTCGCCCTGCGGTTGACGACATTAGCACCACCGGATGAAATTTCACCCGGTGAGATTTTCTTCTCGAATCGCTATTTTTTGCGCTTTTCTCCATCGGCAAAAATTTCACCCGGTGGGCGAAATTTCGCTCGGTCATTTCGCCCGGTCATCTCATAGGTTGAAATTTCACCCTATGAACTTTTTGTCCAAAATGGCAATCTGGGGAGGACCACCGTCGGGCGAAATTTCGCCCGGTCAAATTCTCATCGGGTGAAATTTCGCCCTGTGACTTCAGAGGGCCATAAATCTCTCGTTTGATCTCTGATTGGGGCGTGTGATATGTCGTTGGAAAACTAAGAAGATAAGCTTTCACCTCCAACTGGACTCGCTTCGATCCGAGGTCTAGAACTCTAGATATATTCATTTGAAGTTCGACCTCTCCGGTGAAGATGCACAATTGACTATACTTTTTTCTTTTTGCTTAAGGTTTCACCTCTTGGGTTTGGACTTTGGATTTTAAGTTGTCTGCTTTGCTTTTCGAACGGTTTTCCTCTCTCTCATGCTAATAGGAGCTCAGACACGCTTTTGGTCGAAAATCCTATCAAACTAGACAGCAAACTACCAAAAACACGTAAAATGCAAAACAGAGACACTAATGCGAGAATTACTCAAAATACGGCGATAATCGCACTTTATTCTCGCAAAACGAAGGAAAAACGGGTCTAAATGGGAGGGAAAACGGTCCAAATTTGGCACACAACAGGGATGGAAGCGGTCCAACCAGTCGAGCTAGAAGTACCATCCCTCAGGATTTTACTTGAAAGCCAAGTGCCAAGAGCAGATTGGATCCAAGCCCGGTATGACTCGTTAGTTCTTTTGGATGAACGGCGATCCCGGGCCCTTAACAATATCCAGATATACCAGAAAAGAATACAACGGGCTTTCAACAAAAGAGTTAGACCTAGAAATATCAAAGAAGGGGATCTAGTTTCAAAGTCAGTCCGTGCCTTACTACCGGTTGACCCAAGAGGAAAATTCAAACCCAACTGGGCTGGGCCGTATTTAGTAAAGAAGATCCTATCAGGAGGAGCCGTGATGCTGACGGACTTGGACGGGAACGAATTCGTCAACCCAACTTACTTGGACCAGTTGAAGCGCTACTACCCCTAAAACCCTATCTCAATGTCATTTGCAAAAAGTTTATAAAAATTTGTCTTTTTTATAAATTTTCATAAATTATAAGCAAGTCAATAAGTTAGGATTACTTATCCTACTGTCGCACATCTCGAACTAATAGTCTTATGTATTTCGAAAATTGAAAAAAAATTCTATGTTTGAACTACGTTTGGTTTGATTCTACTAATCGTGGATACGTAGGCAACCCCTCAAAAGGGTACAACCACTGCAATAACGGAAAAGACAGGAACAATATTCACTAATATGTCTTTTATTAAAAACCCGGTAAACTCGGGAATTTCAAAATTACAAACACAAAAAAATCACGCCACAAAAATAATAATAAAACTAATAAAAACTAAGGAGACTAGTGTTCATGCATTTTGCCCTTTCCCTTATCCTTTGGGTCGCGCGGAGCCCGAGGTCGCCGGGGCGGGGGCGAGCGTTCCCTGATCACAAGTGGAATCTCCTTTGCTCGAACCCGTTTCTTCGACAGCGGGTCTTCTGCCATTGTCACTGGTCCAAGCCGAGCCCGTACGGGCTCGGGTAGTCTGTCTCAAGGACCAAGTCGGTCCTGAACCGCCAGTCTTGGACCGAGTCTCCTTTAGGTCTGTCTGGGGGCTCACTTTCCCCCGTGCACCTTTAGTACTGAACCCTTCAGCTTGGGTCCTAGTCTTTCCTTTCTGACCTGGCATCAGTCGAACCAAGGTAGCCGGGGTCTCGCCCTCGTCAAAGAAACCTCTGTTATCCTTAGCTTGCTCTCGTCGCAGCAGGTCAAAAGCCTCATCAACCTTCAGGGCAGCTCGGGCTTTAGCAGAATCCGCCTTTGTCCATTTCACATAAGAATCTGATACCCAAATCGAATGAAGAGACTTGGGAACACACCAAGTAGCCCGGGTGTACCACTGCTGCATCCAGGTATCACACATCACGTCCGTCAGTTGAGTGGATTCACTCACGACTGCTTCAATTTCCGGGATTCTCTGGATCCGACCGTACTGCCTAAGTATGTGATCGGGATAAAGATGAATTGTCTGCCTAAAGGATAGAATCACCTGATATCGCGCCCTATCCCTCGATTCCAAGCCGGTCCAAACATAAATGGGCCAACAAGGCACCGTCATAGATCCGGCAAACAAGTTTTGCCACTGCAGGTTGATAAAATATAAAGAAGTTATGTCTGTGTTATTTAACTTGTTTGTTTTTCTTTCTTCAATATGAATACAAACTGACTCATATTTATAGTATCATAAAGATACCGTATCTAACTCAAACTAGAAAACTAAATCATATCATATTCTAATGAATATCTTAGGATATTAACACAATATTGTCCTATTGTGTTTCCTAAACCATTCACACAATATTGTCCTACTGTGTTTCCTAAACCATCTACACGATATTGTCCTATCGTGTTTCCTAAACCTAATCGGATACCATACTACGATATCCTCTATTATCTCCCTTCAAACTCATGGTAATAGTTAAAAATTCCATTAGTTTGCACAAATAAAAAAAATCTAATATCTACGATCTTCGATATCTTCGAAGGGGATGTCATGAGAATGGTCTTTATTTGGACCGTTCCCGTTCCCCTTCAATTTTTCGTCACCATTTGTCTATGGTACAATAATACAATATTCTCTTATCGTAAACTAAAAAAACTGATATCTTTGATCTTCATTGCTCTCTTTGATCTCCATTGCTCTCTTTGATCTCCATGGTGGAATATAGACTCTTCCGGCTAAAATTCGAACGAGATTTCCGACTCGTCGATGATTACGCGAAGTTTTTATATCTTGACAATTTCAAACGACAAACTTTCCGCCAATTTAAATTGCTTGAGAACCTTCTCGAACTCATAAAAATTCACAAACGCCATAGAAGAATCGTCAGCCTCACATTTGTGGGAGAATGAGGTATTGTGGAATACAAATTTAAAGGGGAAATAAAGTTTTTTATTTTAACAAAACTACGTAAAAAAATTTTTTTATATATAAATATCAATTAACAACCGGCAAGGCAGCGCAATTTTTTTTTGTTGTCCTCAAAGATCGAGAGACTCTAATACCATGATAAAATATAAAGAAGTTTCTGTTATTGTAACTTGTTTGTTTTTCTTTCTTGAATTTGAATACAAACTGACTCATATTTGTATTATCATTAAGATACCGTATCTGACTCAAACTAGGAAACTATCTTAGGATATTAACACAATATTGTCCTATTGTGTTTCCTAAATCATTCACATAATATTGTCCTACTGTGTTTCTAAACCATCCACACGATATTGTCCTATCGTGTTTCCTAAACCTAATTGATAGGGGTTAGTCGTAACCCTAATCAAAGATACCCTAAGGACACCAACTAATGTAGATAGTGAAGTTAGGGGTCGAACCAGAAGGAGGCAGGATTTAGTTGTCTAGGTTATGGGTCACAGTTTGGGTTGGTTTAGAGAGTAAAGACTAAATACTAAGACGGAATAACAATAAAGAGAAAGTCTAGGGTCTCAGGTTCACTACGAATATTAGTCGGGTTATGGAGTCAACTAACATGTCAATAATCGAACTACCTAAGGTGCAAGTCTGGTCGATATACTACAACCTTTAGATCTAAATTTAACCTACGGTCGCTAGCATTAAGTCAGTCTACCCAAAATATCGTGGCCTAATTAGTCCTTAACCCGGTCGGCGAAAAGTTCTAATTGTGATACTAATTAATTGAATCCCCCTTTCCACTAACCAAATAACAAAACTAATAAGTTTTCCCGCCTACTTTGTTGGGCCACTAATTGGGCTCCTCTTAATTGGGTCATATCATGTTTTTTATTGGTTGGCTTATCTCTATGGGCTATTCTATTTTTATTATAAATAACAAATGTTATATCACGTTATCTAATTAAGGCGGGGGTCATTTAACTGTTGGTAATTAAGACGGTTGTGAACGTGATATAATATGATTACATGATAATGATTACATGATGGAATTTATGGTATAATAATTATATTATATCACATCATGTAATGAATAAATTCCATATATAGTGCATAAATTCCTTATAACATGCATCTGTATTATTTTCCATATATTATCTCATAAATTTTATCAACAATCCATATATATGACATAATTATTATATCACGTTATATTTCATTCCATATCAAGTTTCATATAATATCGATACTTATGCTACATATCAATTTCCAATAATTATGTCTAAGATGTGTAATATACAGTATTATATCCATATAATTATGCTACATATCAATACACATGCAATTTTTCGTATTATTTTGCCATAAATTCCGAACTTTATTAGAATTTACAAACACTAATAATATTAATGATTTTTTTGAGTAATTGTGTATTTCTGAGTATCTTTGATAGTATAATTTTTAAAGGGTAATAATATTAGAGTACCCTTAATAGTATAATGATGTGTATTCCAAGAGTATATAACGTGTATATAACGTACAATTATGATATATATATATATATATATATATATATATATATATATATATATATAGAAGTGGGATCGGGTGAGTCCACCTATATATGTTGAGTCCGTGATTCCCCATCTTAGCCATTGATTCAAGGTTAGATTAATGAACAAAATTTGATCTCATAATTAAGGAAATAACTAACAAATCTGGTAAATATATCATTTTTCTCTCTCCTCCTTAGTTATCTCAATGCAAATCTTTTCTCTCTCTTATCAATCTTTTTAAATGTCTTTTTCTCTCACACAACAAGTTTTTTCAAAATTAAGTTTTTTTCATTTTCACCAAAAAATCATCATTTTCCTACTGTCATTGTACATATGTTACTATGTTACTGCCATAATCCATAAACTATGTTACTTTAACTCATATAACGTGTTACTTTAATTCATGAACTGTGTTACTTTAACTCATAAAATCTGTTACGTTGTTTAATATATTCTCTTGCAAAAACTATTACTCTAACTCATACAATGTGTTACTCTAATTCATGAACTGTGTTACTTTAACTCATAAAATATGTTACGTTGCATAGTCTCTTGCAAAAATTGTTACTCTAACTCATACAATGTGTTACTTTAATTCATGAACTGTGTTACTTTAACTCATAAAATCAGTTACGTTGCATAGTAGTCTCTTGCAAAAACAGGAGTTCCAATTAACAAAAAGAACAATGTTTGTTTTTATTAAGATACTCCAAAACCAAAAGTGGTACAAGATTCGAACTAAATCAACTCCATTACAATTCCAATATTTCACATTTGTTACTCATAATGTCCTACTTATAATTATGTTTCTTCTTCATCCTTTTCGTTCTCTCCGTCTTCTTCTTTTTCATCTTCTTCATCATCATCTCAGAAGCTTTGATTTAATCTCACCACCGCACAATGGAGGAAACTCTCACCCACATCCCTACATCATTCATGTGGATTAAAGTAACAGATAACAAGAGTTAAAGTAACAGATGAAGTGCATTGAAGTAACATTGAATTAAATTAACTGAGTATGCTTATACACCAGGTATAAAGTAACAGAGGTCAGACATTAAAGTAACAAATAGTATGAATTAAAGTAACAGATAATGTTCATTAAAATAACACCATATATAAGTTAGTGTAAAAATTTCATATAATGATAAAAAATGATAGTATGACGCAGTATCTTACTCTTTGATATTGTTTTCTATTTTGAAGTCATCACGTCCCATAATTATAGGAAGTAATATTTTTTTTCTTTTTTTATATGGCGTTACTCTTTGATATTGTTTCCTATTTTGGTGGCAATCACGTCCCATTATTATAGGAAACAATATCTTTTTTTTTATTATTTTTTTAATATGACAGTTTCCTAAATTCTTAGGACACTACAATGCACTACAATAACAGATGAAAAACACTAAAGTAATAACTGGAGTGTATTAAAGTAACACGACATATAAAGTAACAGATGGTAGACATTAAAGTAACAGATGCTCTACACTAAAGTAACACTAAAGTAACAACTGGAGTGTATTAAAGTAACACGGCATATAAAGTAACAGATGGTAGACATTAAAGTAACAGATGCTCTACACTAAAGTAACGCAGTATATGAACTACAATAACTCAATATATTGTAAACGTAAAAACGAATAATTGAGTAGCATCTTAATGACTTCCATGGCGATTCCAGTATAAATTACAAAACATATATACTCACCATTTGTGTGTTTTATGATTTGCATATGAATCTATGATGAATAACACGACCATGAAAACAATATCAACATGAAAATTGACGCAAAACATGAACACAAATTGATGCAAATTTATCAAGATAATGAATAAAAATTGACGCAAAACATGAAAGCAATATCGAAACTCACCATTGTTATACTCGATGAATTGCTTATCAACCGTTAATGAAGATGTCGCGATCATTGAATTCATAGTAACGGAATTTCGAGCACATATTTGATTGAATGAATGAACGTGATGATCGATGAGAGCATTTTTTTAAGGTTTTGATGAACCTGTGAATGAACGTGAATGAATGAATGGATGAGGAATGATTGTGATTATGGGAGTTATTGTTTCCTAAAATCATGGGAGTTATTTTAGGATACTAAATCTTCCTCTCTTTTTTTTAAATACAAAATATTAGGATGCATCTTGTCCATCCATCCTCATCCCATCCAACGGATGAGATGAGGATTTAGGGACTCAACATATATAAGGGAACTCATTAGAACCCATCTCTCTCTCTCTCTCTCTCTCTCTATATATATATATATATATATATATATATATATATATATATACACACACACACAAACACACTGAAATATAACGTACAATTATGATCTCTCTTCAATTTAAAAAAAACATAGAATTAGTGTATTTTTTTTTTAAATGTGCTACTAAACAATTTAAGATTATATTACTCATATGAGTAATCAATTGTTAATATTAAATCATATGTATGTTTTAAGTAGAAAATTGAGACTTTGAAAGTATGAGAATAACATATACTCCATGTAATAAAAAATACCGTATACTCCATTGATTGCTTATTTTCTTCCCACTTTTCTTATTGGGGTGAGTTTGATTTTCTTTCCTCCTTCCATTTAGGGAAATTTTTTCACTTCTCATTAATTAATATAATATTTCTCTCTCCTAATTTTCCACATCATTTTTTCTCATTTAATTAATACTCCATATAATATTATTTCTCTCTCTTACTTTTTCATTTCACCTTTCATTTTTTTATTAACATAATACTCTCTCCTTATTTTCCACTCAAAAAGAAAAGGGAAGAAAATAGGCAATCGGAGGGAGTATATATAATAGCTTTATTAAAATATACATGTATTGACTTATTCTCTTAAATCTAAATTACAAAGTTGTGTAATTTAAAAATTAATATGTAAATTTTAGAATACCTATAAAATAAATTTGCATATGTATCGTGCATATGCACGGGGTCTATACTAGTTATGCATCAAACAATTAATCAGATTAAAAAGATATTCGGGCAATAGTTCATACGATTAGAAACAGGTCAATTGACTATAACCCTAATTATACGCGTAGATCCCCCTAAACCCTAGATGAAATCTAGCTACTCATATAATTGTTATCGAACTAACAAAAGATGAATTACAATTAAACATAACCAAGGTGAATCGAATTAATCTACGGAAAATAATAAATCTACACTAGAAAACGATAAAGCAATACGAAGAATGAATTAAGACGGAAATTAAAGTAGAAACTGAAATTGAAATTAAAATTAAGAATAATAATACCGAAGAATTCAAGATCTGAGAAGAAAGAACAAGGTTCAATGTATCTCGCGAAATCCCCAAAAGTAATGTAATACTTCTATTCTAAGAAAAAACAAAAGTGTAGTGGAAGTCTAGAATGAAAAGATAAAAGAGGGTAAAAGAAAAACTAAAAGATGTCTTACAATTGAGTCAGGAAAGTGATTTAAAGAAAATCAGTTGGACTCGATACAGGCCCATATTCTAAGTTGAAAAGGAATTGACGCGCAGCCCGGATTGGGTGCACTCGATCGAGTGCCTGATGGCACTCTATCGAGTGACTCCCTAAAGCTTCACGGAGTGGCACTCGATCGAGTGCAGTAGGGGCACTCGATCGAGTAGCTCTGTAGATCGCAGCATCGCGCGCTCTACTTCAATCGGCTACCATTTCTTCGTTAATTGTTCAAATTAGACGTGCAATATACTGTTGGAAAGCTAAGAGAAAGGGCTTTCCAACGCCATTACAATCACCCTTATTGAAGTTGTATAAATAAAGATATGGACGTTTGAAGTTGACCCTTATGTAGGCGATCATTCTCTCATCTCGTTTTGTGTCTTTTCCTTCTTTGGTCTTTGTTTCTTCGTGTATTCCGCATCTTCTTCCTTCGATTCCGTGCTTAGGTGTAAATTCTTCAAGTGTCGATTCCGTAATGCTTCGATTAGCTCCAAATGCATCCAAATCTACAAAATACACACAAATACGGAAGTATCGACATCCAAAGTATATTGCATCATTATTAACGAGGTAAGCACAAAAACCGAGACTAAACTAAAAATGAAGGGGATGAAAATATGTATATAAATAACGCTTATCAAACTCCCCCAAACCAAACCTTTGCTTGTCCTCAAGCAAACCACACATGTGAATACAAAAGAAGACAAGTGATGCGAAGCACGACTCAAAGCAAACTTACAATAATCATTCTCCTAAAAATCATCTTAAGCCGGCTAGAAAACACGGAATGTCAAAGAATAAAACTAAATCAATAATCATGCCATGAATAAACGATCGCTTGCCAAACTTTCAACCTTGCGAGACCATCAATGTCGGACTTACTCGCGGTTATCGCTCAACACTCATAAGAACGGGTGTGTATATAAATGTGAAGATAAGAAAGAATAAGAACACTCACTCGACTTTTGAAACATTCATGTAATCGAATATGAAATCAATCTCCCCAATCAAATACGTGTTCTACCAATCAGGACAATAGTACATGCCAAGGACTTACAAAGGGTGGCTAACATGAGTAAGGGAAGAAAATGGATTGTGCCTAAGCACGTATGGGAATGTGGAGCTAAACCCGGGCCCAGTCGCAGCTACACAATAAAAACTATCCATCAAAAACCTCATCTATGAATTCCGGCCACTAACTAGAAGTAAAACTCAAAAGAGCCTAAGAGGGAATTTTGTCATCCTCTAAATTATAATTCAATTCTAGTTATAACATGATCTCGACCATTCCCCGAAAATTACAATAAGCATATATGTTTTTCTTTTCTTTTTCTTGGAATTTTTCTTCTTTTTCTAATTCCATTTTCTTTCTTTTCTTTCTTTTCCATGCTTCTATATTTTCAAATTTTGAATAGGGGGAAGGCGATCATAAAGTCGCACCGACGATCTTACGCACTAAAGTCTAAAAGACGTAAAAATCTCGAAATATGACCGATTAGTGAAGTAATTCCTAATTAAGTTCACTGCGACTGTCCCGAAAGGGTAGGCTATTCTGGGTTGTGGCTAATTAATATAGGCAATGAAAACCGGCTTACAACAACTGAAATGGGCTAAACAAAGGAAAATGACCTAAATCTACAAGGTAGTAAAAATGGGTCATTTTTAGCTACGTGGAGCTCATCAAAAACAAAAATGCCTTTTCTCATGTACCTCCTCCTCAAACCAAACATGTATTCAATATCAAGAGATGGACGTCATATTTATGCAAATTGATGTTACACATTCCACAAGAAAACCACTCGATTCCTAAATAATAATGAGACCAGTTATGGATGTTACTGGCCTGGAAGCTCTAAATCCTCAGAATTTTGTGGCTTATAGACAATTGGTCAAATTTACACATTTGACAATTAAACGTTCAAATAGACATTCATATCAACATAGTCAAATCTCAAGACAAAACACGTTTTCAGGCACGAAGTAAGCTGAAAATTAGGAGAAATAATGTTAAGAGCATTATCATCATTGTTGTTTTACGCGCTTCTACATAGACACACACACACACACAAAAACACACAAAAAATTAAAATATTTTTGGATTTTTCTGATTTGTTAAATTTTTTTGATTTTTATATTTTTTTAAGGCAGTAAAACACACGACGGAAAATAAAACACACAAAAGCACACAAACTTTCCCCCAAACCTAAATATCACAATGTCCTCAATGTGACTCTACAGTAGATAAGACAGAAAATCCACAGCCAATCATAAGGACAACTCGACCTAAGGGGAAGAAAAAAAATCTAAGAAAACATGAAAAAACAAAAATAAAAAGGAAAGAAATTACCGCGTACAAGGGCAGCTCCCCCAAACCAGCTGAAGAGCGGGGGAAACGTATACAAATGATGTCAGGTTGCCTCCCGACTAGCGTTGGTTTCAGACAGGTCCCGCACGACCACTTCACCCATTTTAAGAAACATGAATTCGCCCCCGGTCGAAGTCAAAACAACTCAGAGATCGTAGGAGTAAATCGAACATTCAGGAGTATGCTACATACAAGCATAAGTAGCACAGTATAGGCACGAAAGCGTTAAAATTCAGAAAATCGAACCGTCTCAGCTTAGTTGGCGGTTTATACGAGCGCTCCGTGTATTTAGTTTTAAATTTCCCTTTGTCAATTAAATTGAAAAGGTTAAAAGGGGAAAAATGGAATTCCTTAGGTGGATCGCATCCACTTGAATCAGCAGTCAGGACGAAATTAACTCGAACGGTTAATTCGTTTGGCATGGGGAGTTCAGGTGCACGAGTTTTGGTAAGAGGTTCCCGAATCAGTGTCTGGAGTAGTGGAGGAGGATGATTCGTCTCGACAACTGTGTCACTAATAGCGCATACGTTTTGCCTTAATGTCCTGAGGGGCCTATCTTCCTTAAGGGCAGCCTCGATCTCATCTAGCTTGGCTTTCCAAAACTCAGCCTGTCCTTCGTAATCATTCATACGAACCACCTCGATTTCAGACACTTCACCATTGAACAATCGTTCAATTTCATCGACCTCTTCTTCCCAATTTCGAACTTTGGCTACCGGGTCTCCATAGAGCAAACGCTCGATTTCATCCACATCCTCTATGCATCTTCGCGCTTCCAGCTCAGCAGGCTAGGTGACATGGTAACTTCCTCGATATTCATGCGAATAACATTGACAAACTCATTAGATGACGTGTTAATAGCAGAAATAGTATAACACGACTCAGCTATATGTTTCGGAGTCAAGCCAAAACCAAAGGAAATCTTATCTTCTCCTATCGATAGTGTTAGCTTTCCTTTTTTAACATGTATAACCGCCCCCGTCGTGTGTAGGAAGGGTCGACCTAAGATGATAGGAATCATAGAATCCTCAGCCATATCTACAACCATAAAATCTACGGGAATAAAAAAATTTCCGACCCTGACCGGGACGTCTTCCAAGACACCCAAAGGGCGTTTAAGAGAACGATCGGCCATTTTCAAGGTCATACTCGTGTTTTTCAGCATACCCATGTTCAACTTTGTAAAAATAGAAAATGGCATTACACTAACACTTGGTCCTAGATCACAAAGAGCATTATCGATAGTAAAAGTGTCAATAGTACAAGGAATAGAGAAACTCCCTGGGTCTTTAAGCTTGGGCGGAGATTGGCTATTTAGGACTGTGTTGCACTCCTCGGCGTATGCCACGGTCTCGGCCTCATCAAAAGCATTCTTCCGGGCAATTATTTCCTTCAATAATTTTCCGTAGGCGGGTACCTGCGTAATCAATTCAGCGAAGGGAACGGTTACCTGAAGATCTTTTGCTACCTTCATGAATTTACTGAACTGATGATCAGTCTGCTTCTTGCGTTGTCGTTGTGGAAAAGGAAGTGTGATTTGTATCGGAGCTTCCTTAGCAATCTCGGGAGGAGTTAGAGTAGGGGTTTCTTGAGATGAAAACGGGGACGAAGCATCAGATGGCGAGATACAGACTTTGGGCTCGTCCGGCACAACTCGATCGAGTACAGGTGCTCGACTCTATTGAGTTAGGGGTGACTCGATCGAGTCAGACGTGACTCGAACGAGTTGATCGTGCGAAACCTCCCTGGTCGATTTTCGTGGGGTTACTCGATCGAGTCCAATTGAGTGACTCGATCGAGTGTCACTGTCTGGTTCTAAGCCACACAATGTTTCGCCCTTGAACCCGTAATTTTCATCGACTGATTTATGCTTTGCTAATTCTCGTTGCTCTGACTCGGTTTCATCGACGATATTGACTAAGTCACCTTCATCGAGTTGGAGTAGTATGGTAATAGCATTTCCCTGTTCAGTCTCCGAGATTTTTTGCTGCTTCTGAGCGGACAGCTGGGCAATTTGATTGCCCAAACTCTTGTGATGTGCAATCACCTGATTAATCTGTGCTTCCCGCTTTTGGTGAGCTTGCAAGCCTTGTAGGATCAACGCTTTAATCTCCGCATATTCGTTATTCGCTTGAGCTTGAGCTTGCGAAACGACATCAAATTGTTGTTGTTGATAGAATTGTTGTCCCCCTTGATTTTGCCTGTTAAAGTTAGACTGAAAATTATGATTATAAGGAGAAACAGAAGCAACAACCTGATTGTTATTTGGAGGTGGCGGCAAAATCTGACGGGAAGCTTGAAGCGCGTTGACTCATTTGAATTGAAGGCTTCATAAGCATCAAGACGTTTAGCCAATGGCACTAACTGCTCTGCCATAACATTAGCTGTCAGTAGACACCCAGATTTGGACCTGGTGGCTGCAGAAGTGCCCAAAAAACACCCGATGACGATAGGACTGCAAGGCGAAGCGGGTTCGCGGTGTTTTAGATAGTTTTTCTATAGAAAGGATCAAATAAATTACTCGGGTAACATGATGGCAGCCTTAGTCGTGTCGTTACGGTCGCATAGACACTAATTAGAGTCAATTCTGACACCGGGACCCCGAGTCGGTCCCGAAACTCAAACCAAGTAAACACCGCGCCAAGTGAACCTCGGGATGCACACCCGAGGCCCACCAAGTTCACGGCGCTAGGTCAAGGAAGGTAAACTTTAACCCCCGAAATACATATTACATACCCGGCTCACGGTTTTTGAAAGTATCAAAATCGTATCTTCAAAACTCCAACCGCCCCTCCTCACGCGCCTTGGTCTCCCCACGCCTAAGCCCAGGCGCCTGAGTCTTGGTGCGCCTCAGCTCAGGCGCCTATATGGGTGACGAGGGCCGAAAACACCTATAAATACCCCCCCTTCACGCCCTCATTTTGACACACAATTCTCATTCTCTCTTCCCCCTCCATACTCTCGCTAAGGGCTCGCACTCCGACACCCGAGGCAAACGATCCACTCGATCGTAGTTCCGATAAAAAAGCGACATCGACGCTACTCCTCACCTTCGAGCACCCCACTCGATACCGAGGTGCTTGTGTTCGACTAGCTCAAGTCTAGTAGCGAAGCTCTGCCGGATTAGCCGCAGAACCGGTCCATAGTAACGAAGCTCTGCCGGAGTAACCGCAGGAAGAGTCAAACAGTAACGGAGCTCTGCCGGAGTCACTGGTCAAGTTAGGAGGATACGCCTGTTGAAGTCGTATCGTCACTAGGTTGCCATCTAAACAAAACTTTCCATACTCGCACTTTCCATTATTATGCACTACGACAACACTAGATGTGGGCACTAGGCCCACACACATCTACTAAAATACATAACGTCCCAAATTCAACCGCAAATACTAAAACACACTAAATAGACCCAAGTAATTCCGAGATCCGTTCTCAAACTATCTATGCATCGTGTCCCGTTTAGTGTATACTCCGAGGGTGCAACTCCTCTCTATGTGATTTACTTACATTCGCATTTACAGTTTTCCGTATGATTTATTGCTTTTATGACCTTATAATCGCATGCTAAATCACCTAACACGGAATTCAAAACGTAAAACAACTAAAAATGAACAAAGTGATGGTCGGGTTCCGTATTAGTCCAGGTGCTCGCCTTACTAGGTTCGACGCATCTCTATTAATAGCCGAACCGGCGCATCTTAAACAGAATACCAGGTAAGGTATACCACGATAATGACTAATATCCGTATTATCGCGTTAAAACTGACGTGCTAATACGTATAATACTAGTACTCTCTACTCTCCTACGTGCATCTTTTCATGGCCTGCTTGTCATGTGAAATCGCATGCAAAGAATGTAAACACAACTACTTTGACGACAAAACCTACTTGTCCTTAAACAACCGACGTAGCAAAAGGCATAGGGTTAAAACAACGAATGTTACAGCATTCCCATCACAACAAAAGAACTACGATATCAGCCCACCGATTGATTAGTAGAGGCTGCTATAGTGTGGGCGGGATTTGGTGTTGACATCTATCGGATGTTGGCTTCCCAATACGTACCCTCACCCCTTACTCAGAATCGACGGTTTCCAGATGTCCGAAACCATTGGCAATGAGAGTCATTTCAGGCATGGAGTGCTTAAGGGTACAAGTCTTTATCTTTAGGTCCCGTGCCACTCAACTTTGAGCCGACAAGGGATCAAAGTTGACTTGAACGGTTTCCGAGTCCCCATAATTGACTCGGTGGCGACTCCAAAAATCGGCAACAACTTCAGTTCAGTAAAAAGGTCGCCTTACCAAACAAATCGGCCTTTAAACATTTACAACCACGACTCGATCGATTCCCAAACGGAAACACGGGTGCCCACACCCGTCTAGTACAAGTCCGGATCGTCATCCAAATCGAGGTCCGAAACATCGCCCCGTACGCGAGATCGGACCGGCCCCCGGCAAGGAGAGAGCCGTGTGGGTGGCCGCCGCCACACGTTGAAAAAACAGGCAGGTCCCGCGCGGGACGCCGTGCGGTGCGGACGGACGTCCACAGTTTGGCGACTCCGCTGGGGACTTGGAAACAAGTTTCCAGTGGTGGTGTAACTTGAACGAGGTCGGTGAAGCTCATTTCTTAGTTCCTAGTTGTGGTCACTACAGGTTTTGGCCCTAAAAAGCCCACCCTAACCGATATCAGGACCAATCGACCTCTTCGCGGTAAGATCTTTAGGGACACGCGGAGAGATCCTCGATTGACGCTCCGGCCGCCTAACGCGTACCCCGCGGGATTAATAAGCGGATAGTTCCGAACGGACGGTATGACACTCGTCTCCCCAGATCATTGTCAATGCCTAAGTAAAGACTGTTCGTGGGCGGTAGCCTACCCTAACCTACCCGCATCTGCATCCTGCATGAGTGTATGCATTCCTAGTCATGTGTAGCGTGTTTGAACAACCCAACCCAAATAAAACACTAAAAATCTGGATTCAACCACGCTAACATATTCATCCGCACCCAATTCCGTTTTCGAAAATATCTCATCTTTTCAAAACGACATCTTAAACGCTGATACTCCGATCAAATCATGATTTCTTCCACTGTCTCTTCCATGGAGTCCTAATGCCTACTGTCTCTTCCACCAAGGCAATGGGCACGACACTGAGGCATGTTTTTCAGTGAAGCACGCCGTCCAGAACCTAATCGAAGCAGGAACATACTCCCCGACAAAACGACAAAAGACAGACTTCACCTTTTCGGTTGCCGAGGGAGAAATAGTAACGTCAGTAGTCGTCACAAGTCACTTCAAACCCCTCAACGAGTCGGCCCCAAAAGCCACCTCCAGGCGCCGCTCAAGAGGGGCATCCTCGGAAAAATACGATAAACGTTGAGACCCGGAGAGCGTAGGGATCAAGGTCGCAACACGATCAGGACGCATTACAGGTCTTAGGAAGAGTCAGTTCATATCAGGACCTAGACTAGAGTAATAAGAATAATGTCTTGTCTCTCCTTTTATCGAGTCCAGGGAGGTGCGAGGGACATGTCCTCCACCTCCCCCTAAACAAAATCACGGGCATCTAGCCCATCTAATATTATCAATAAAACAACTTTCTTTTTTACAAACATGCCTCGACAATCGATTAACCTTCTTTCAACAATTTACTTTAAACGCTTAAGAACTCGACTTTATGCCAACTATCGATGACGACTAAAACTAAAACGCAAGGGCTACGATAAACGGCCCACTTAGCTTCACCCTAAAGAAGAAATCGGGAACAACAACCCTAGGCTTAGCCCGTCATCAACCCCCTGTACAAACAACAATAAACCTGCAACGAACGGACCTCCACCCAACTAAAACTCCCCAACATAACCAAATACCTAGGCCTGCCTAATAGGTCTAAAAGCAGCCATATCTCTAGGAGTTAAAAACCTTAGAGTACACGGAGATTCATCCCTAGTAGTCAATCAAGCCACGGGTGCCTGGAAAGTTTATAGTGAAAGCCTAACCCCATACCAAACCAAAGTGGAAACAATGTCCCCAGAATTCACCGAAATAGACTTCATAAACATACCTCGCGAAGAAAACCAATTCGTTGATGCACTATCCAAACTAGCCTCACTGATAAACATGCCCAATCACCTTTTCTCTATGCCCATTGCGTAGAGAGAAGCGAAGAACCAGCCTACATCCATAGCCTCGAAACCGACGACACCCCCGAAGAACCTTGGTACAAAGCAATCCTAGACTTTAAAACCCATGGGTCATACCCGCCCAACACTAACACCAAGAACAAAAGAGCCCTACGAATACAAACCACCCACTACGTCCTAAATCAAGGACTACTACACAAACGAACCCCACAAGGAGTCCTCCTTAGGTGCATAAACAAAAGCCAATCCGAAAGAGTCATGGAAGAGGTACATGACGGAGAGTGCGGACCCCACATGAGTGCACACCAACTAGCCCAAAAAATAATGAGACTGGGCTATTATTGGATTACCTTAGAGGCAGACTGTCGACATTATGTCCGACACTGCCACAATTGCCAAATATTTGCTACCGTTCAACACCTACCGCCATATCCTTTACACACCATAGCCACACCCTGGCCTTTCTCTACTTGGGGAATAGACATCATAGGAAAATTCCACCCATCAAGAACCGGCGGGCACCGCTTTATTCTAGTAGCCGTCGATTACTTCACCAAATGGGTAGAAGCCACCTCTTACATCGTATTAACCTCAAAACAAGTAGTGAAATTCTTACAAAATAACATCATCTGCCACTACGGCATACCTCATGAAATCATCAGTGACCAGGGGGCTCACTTCAGGGCCGACACCCAGAAACTCCTCGACAAATACAAAATCCAAAGACACAAGTCATCACCCTATAGACCACAAACAAATGGGGCCGTAGAAGCAGCCAACAAAACCATAACCACAATCCTTAAGAAAATGATAGACAGTCATCGGGATTGGCAAAACAAGATCCCCTTCGCCTTATGGGGATACCGAACATCCTATAGGACACCCAATGGAGCCACGCCCTATTACCTAACCTACGGTTCCGAAGCCGTACAACCCGTAGAGCTAGAAATACCATCACTGAGGATTTTAGCCGAGAGCGGCATTCCCGAAGTGGAATGGAACCAAAAACGATATGACGAGCTAGTACTCCTAGACGAGCGCAGGATACATGCCCTATCCAATGTACAAGCCTACCAACAACGCATCCAACGAGCCTTTAATAAACGAGTGGAATCCCGAAACATACACGAAGGAGATTTAGTAATCAAATCCATTAGAGCACCCCTTCTCGTCGACCCTAGAGGGAAATTCAAATCAAACTGGGCGGGCCCCTACTTCGTTAAGAGAATACTCTCGGGGGGCGCCGTGATCCTCACCGACTTAGACGGTCAAAAGTTCTCAACCCCGACAAACATGGACCAACTCAAACGATACTACCTATAGACACCTTACCAACCACATCCCAACCTTCGACTTAGGGGGAAGCAAAAAAAAAACAACCAAAAAAAAATAATTAATCAAGTTCGCATCGATAATTGGCATAAACGAGTCTAAAGCAAAATCACTCAAAACGAGTTGCGAGCCGTCGTCAAAAAAAAAATGGCGAGCCGAGGACGGGGTTAAAACCCGAAAGGGAGCCCCGGGCAAAATGAAGAAACGAGTTGCGAGCCGTAAAAAAAAACAAAAAAATAGAAAAAAAAAAAAGGTGAGCCGATGACGGAGTGAAAACCCGAAAGGGTGCTCCGGGTAAAATGAAGAATCGAGTTGCGAGCCACCAAAAAAAATATAAAAAAATAATAACAAAGTGCTTCTCATTAATGACAAAACTGGTTAAATCGAGCCTTTGTCGAGGCATCTACATCAAGCATCCGAAATCCGGACATCCCGGAAAGCAACAACGTGTCAAAACTCCACAAAAAAATAGTACTAATACGCCACATGATATCAACTAATAAGACATAATACAAAATGGTTGGGCTCTACTTGTCCAACTTTTCCTTACCCTTGCCGTTCGGGTGTGCCTGCTTGCGTTTCTCATCCTCAATTTTCTGAAGGCAAGCTTCTAACGCCCTAGCCAAAGGCGAGTCCAGCCAATCCCACTCTCCTTCTTGTTCCACATTTTCAATATGGGTCTCCTTAGTCTTGGCCCGGTTAGATGAACTGACGTAACTAGGATCGGTAATATACTGTCCTTGGTTAGGCACTTAGTGACAATCTCTCGAGCCACCTCCTCGCCTCTTAGCGGCGCTGTCTTCCTAACTTTCGAGTTGCCCTGTCCTGACGGGTGTTCATAGACCCTTCGACGGACGGAAACGTTGTCGGTCGGTCGAGCACTCTCAATAACAACATGACGCGAGAATTTCTGCTCCCATGACGCCCTAAACTCCCTAAGCGAATCCTCTGTCCATGCGTCCTTTGGAATAGAAGGTTGGACACCCATTGGATTTGACAACATGCCCGGGTAAACATAAACCTGATCCCTCATGGATAGTATTAACAAAGCCCAGGTCGAAGACGAATATGGAAACCCGGTACGCCCACTAATATTCCACCACGGGATAGACCATCTGATGACAACATCTCCTCCGACCAAATAGGAAAGTCAATTCTCTTCCTCGGGACTTTTGCTCCACATCTGCACCGTCTTCCGGCCCGTGAAACACCTGTAACTATAATCTTTAAAACACCAGGGAGGGACGACCAAACCGAGATGCTCCTGCAACCAAACCTGCACAAATCACTATAAGACATCACGCCTCCAGACCAAAACAACCACCAAAAACGAAACCAAAAGGGGGGGGATAAAGCATAGATGGGTTATGGAGAAACACGACACCAACAAAAAAAACAACACAAAAACACACCTGTAAGATAATCCTAGAACCCTGAGAGGGTGTCCCCTGTAACCGCGCGCTAGCATCAAGACCCAGAATAAGCTCACCCAAAATAAGCAAAGAGGGTGATCGGCCATGTTCCATTGCCGCTACCACATCCAAAACACAAGGACTACCCCAACCTTCACGTGACCGCGCATCCTCAAAAAGATAATAGCAAGCAATAGCAATGTTAAAAGCACGCCTACATGCTAAGGCCGAAACATGACGAGAGCCAACCTGTGAGAATGTCCTAGAAAGCAACTCTAAATTAATGTCATCCCTACCAAAATAACCTTTAGCCTCCTCTAATGAAGAAAGGTCCAAAAAGTGGTAAAACCGCTCCACGTAAGCATCATCCCTATAAGGAACACAAGGGCGAACCGAGCTCCACCCACCTATAGCATCTATCTCTTTGGGCAAAGGACAAATTTTACCCCCGGGAAAGGCAAAAACATTGCATTTCGGGTCCCAAAACATAGAACATGCCCGTAAGAAGTTATCTTGTACCTTGACTCGACTAAGCGCAATAACCATTGACAAACCGTCATTCGAACTAACCTCGGGGTCACATTTCTTAAAAGAACCCGCCCACTCGGTTAGGATATTCCCAAAACCCGACATGACCCCAAATATAAGTGTGCTATACCCTATGGATATCTTAGTATGTCTAAAACAAGCACCCACAACCCGTATATATAGCCCTAATCCCACAAGAATTACGAAACCACGAAAAATTTCCATAACTCGGGCTTGAACCACACTGGCCCACGCGTCCAAACTTCCGGCCGCCCGAGCCCAAGCGGCCCGGAACCCGGTAGGCTTAGCCCAAGCGCCTGTAGCTAGGCAGGCGACATCCGAGCAACCCAAGGGAATAAATTTTGACCCCGCAGCTGTCATTCTACACCTCGGACAACGGGAAGGACCTCCCGAAGTCACTAAAAACTGCCTCGAAAACCAAGATAACCATGCAAGAGCTACACGAAAGCGAGTCCACTCGTCGGACGCACGAGACTTAGACGTTTTTTTTATATTTTTTTTAGGGGGATAAGCTACCCCACCTAGGCGTGTTGTAGCTTTTTAACGATCATCGTCAAGTCGTGTCTGTAGCCTAACCAGGCAATTTTATGAATATATAAAAGTGGTCTAACTTTTTTTTCAAAAGTTGCCCGAATTTTAAACTTCGGCCTCGTTCTGAATGTCCACGCTCACCTCTTAACACATTCGGTCAAAGCACTTGATATTTTACATCTCGAGTTAAAACATTTTAATCGACGTACTACCTGATCCGATTCCCGTCTCAAACTAACGCATTTCAAAACATCCGAAAGAAACGATTTTTGTACTCTCAATGCTAACGCGCCCTAAACTAGGTCAGATCGCAAATGAATGAACACAAAAGTGATTACTTGTCAATTTAGGTAAACAAATTCACCTAGACTAATCCAACTAATTCAAATACTAAGAATTTAAAACGAATATACAAAATATACAAATTCATACGCAAACCGAGCCTAGGGAGGACCCCTAGAAGCCGCGTCTATGGCCATCACGACCTCACAAAGGTTGTCATCGAAGTCTAGATCCTCCAAGTCTATAAGAGGAGGCTCACTACCGTCCATCCCCGACAGCATATCTAGAGTCGCTGTCTCGGGGACTCCGCCAACTTCCTCGGTAGCACCCGTAGCCTCAGCCTCAGCCTCAGCCTCAGTCTCCCTCACCAGCCGATGCCTAGCCTCACCCTGCGTAGAGGTCTCACCCCGAGACCGAGCCAGCTGCTCCTTTAGGAAGGCGATCTCGTCAGCCCGAGATTGCAGGAGCCGCTGCGACTCAACCTCTCTCGCCTCGAGCTCGGTCACCCGAGTCTCCAACTGTCCCACCATATCCGGGACATCCTGCAAACATACTCGAACATTAGGAAAACACGCAAGCAGCCTAGAAAACCACCCTAGTCACCCAAAATCACCAATTGAGGTCTCGAAGTGTCACGGGAAACTCTCGAGGCATAGGCCCGGAAGCAATTGGCGGCCTGCCACAACCGCTGATGGCAAGCCGAGGAAACCTGAAAGGTAAAACCACAAAAGTTAGGCAAACTGACCCTACATTCTTAGAACCCAAACTGAAAACGAAAGCCAAAACTCACCCGGTATTCCTCGGCAGAACATGGGGGGAGAGGCTCTGTGAAGGGTACCCCAGCCGCATCCACCCTAAGCAGAGTCAGGGAAAAATTTGGGGGCTGGATTTCATCAGCCGGATCGGCCAACTGAGAAAACGAAAAATAGGTCGGTTAGAGGGCAAAGAAGCAATAAACCGCGAAACAAAGCTTAGAACCAAAATTAGAACATTACCACGAGGCGATACCAAGCTAACCACCGGGTGACGTGAGATAGATAGGAGGCATCAGGCACACAGAGTGTATCGCCTCCTTCTCCGTCCCTATCCTCGAGGACCTCTGCGGCGGTCGGCGGTCGGTGGTCTGAACATGGTCCGGGGAGGATCAACCGGTACCCTAAAATCGTCATACAGACACTGACGCACCAACCGCTCGCCCAGATACCAAACTGGGCGAAACAACGCAGGAAAGAGCATCCTCCTATAACTCTAAGGCCTCAGCTCCGCGGCCACATACTCCAGTACGCCCTCATAATCGGCCCAAGGGCGGGCCACAAACTACACAAATAGAACCAACATCCTAAGAAATCCCGAACCTTGGGGGCTATTGAACAAAATAGGCTATAAAAAGAAAACTTACATCATATCGTCAAGGCATAGCTTGTTAACCAACGCATTCTCCGACGGGTAATGGCTGATTGTGCTCTTAGGCTGAGCCAGCCTCCACTCGATCCCCGCCGGGAATCTCTTCGGGTGCACTTACACCGTCTTAGGTGCCAAACACGGGAAATATGAATAGATCCAAGTCTGTAAAATCCCAAAACAACTTTAGCAAAACCAAGCGAAAAACTAAGTAGAACTTCAAATACAAGAGCGAGAAAAGCAACTAACCTCCAGTATAAGGCCCGGACCCACAATGGGCACAACTGAAGCCGACTCTATCACCAACGACGTCACCATGACTTGCAGGCAGCGAGTCATCTCCGGGAAAGCCGCGGTCACCCAATCATAGCATCCTAGCTGAGTCAGGTCAGCTAGGAAGGGCAAAATCCTAGTGCTGAACCTCTCGCCCTTGTCCGAGAAGTGGGTCGACCCTAGGAAATACAACAACCACAACCGGGCATCCTGGTCCGGCGTGTTGGGTTCTCGACCCTCTAACACCGCCACTCGCTCGAAGTGATCGGTGATGTACGAACTCACCAAAGCATGAGGCGCACTATATGCCTCACGCGGTAAACAATCCCCAATGAGACCCCGCACCTCATCACTATCTAGACTAGGGCCTTCGGCGGCCCACCTAATCCTATCCGGACCCCAGGGCAGACCGCTAATCATCCCAAAATCCTCTAGGGTCATCCCGACGTCCCCAAAAGCCATGTGGAAGGTCGAGGTAGTATCATGGAAGTGATCTATCATCGCCCTAATCAACATAAGGTTGCACTTAGTCTTACAACCCACGCACCAACCTAACCCACTGCCCGACCATGGGACCTAGAGCGGTCCTCGCGATAATCCCCTTTACCGCTGGGGTCAACTTCTGAAAGTAAACATCGAGACACGTGGTAAAGCCCGAGAAAGTCCTCATCGGACCAGGGGACTGCAAACCCAAAACAACACAAGTATAAACAAAACAGGCCTAACCTAACCCAAGCAAATCTACGACACAAACTAATAAGCACGAATAGGACACTCACCAGACCCCGCACGATGCGGTGAGAAATGTGAAGGTCAAGATGAAACATCAGCTGATGACCATCCCAGTCCCGGGCCCAATCGGGATCTTCGTAAACAATCTCCTCGTCCTCCGGTACAGGAGCCGGAACGTGAACCCTCCTAGCCACCGTCTCTGGAAGCTTTCGCTTCTTCACTCTATCAAACTTAGCCTCATTAATGGTCTCGGGATAACGACGCTGGGACGATACACTCCGATGTCTCTTGCGAATTCCTCGGGGAGTCTGTAAACTCGCCCCAACAACCTCCTCATTAGCACCAACCGAGGAAGTTCCCTCGGGACGCTCGGTATCATCTCTAACTGTAAGACCAAACAAAAAAACCAAAAGCATAACCCTAGTCTGGCTAAAACAGCTTAAACAGGTCAAAATAGGGTCAAAATTTCGGATAAGGATATCAAGATTAAGAAAGGGCCGCTAGCATGCATTTTTGATCCCGGTCACAATGGAAGTGGTTTGGGGAAAATCCGACATCATTACGGCACCTTTTAGTCCGTCTTAAGACACAAAAAATCTCACGGAGGGTCCTAAGGGTCATCCTAGCCCATAAGAATCGACAAGAGAAGCTACCCACATCCTCACAAACATTATTTGAGCAAAATTACGCAAAATAAACATGGGAATAATCGGGAGGCGGTCCTTAACCCTAGCATTCCAAACACATTTCCATAAGCGAGCCATTGTCGCACCTCGGACATCCTTATCAAGCTTATAATAACTACTTTAACAAGCTCTAAAGAAAAATGAAAGAAAGAAAAGAATGAAGAAAAAGAAAAGGCACAAAAGCAAAAAAAAAAAAATAGAAAAGAAGAAAAAGAGATGGCATGGCAACAAACAAGCAAAAACGTCGAAAAGAAAGAAAATGCCAAAAGAAAACCCGTCTCACAAAAAAAAGAAATCCCCACAAAAATAAGCCTTTTTCCGACTTTTGCCGTGAAGAGCCTACCAAAGGACCGAGTCCCGAGGAAGGATGATAGCGGCATTAGTCGGTCTTCCCTCATTTTGCATGTTTTCCACCTTTTTACTTGGACTAGTTAGGCAGTTTTGGACACGGGACGACCCTCTTGGCTCACGCTAAAGGGGGCAGGGTCTCACTTACCTACAGTGTCGACTAACACCGTGTTTCTTTACTTTTCCACTCCACCGATCGTCCCGTGGTACGTTTTTAGAAAGTTAGGAGGACCTAGGTAAGTTACCAACGTTTTTGTTGCTTTACCGTCATACTATTAGGGTTTAGTTCACCTTGATTTGTATTGATAGCTTGGGAACGTTGTCACTTACCTCGAGTCCTAAACCGGTGTTTCATTCTCCGCTTTTAGAGGGAAGCGGTATTTCTTTTGTTTTGGGTGCAACCGTCTAAGTGTTTGTTTGTGTGTTTGTTTGTTTGTGTGTCTTGTGTCCGGTTGCATCCGCGGTTTTGTCGCAAGACCCCACTTACCTTGCAGAGTGCACCTTTTCTCTAAGTGCACTCGCGTGAGTTGAAAGGGCGTTGGGTGCGCTAATACCCACTCGGTTAGTTTAGTACTTAGTTTGTGCTTACTCGAGGGCGAGTAAGGGTTAAGTGTGGGGGAGTTGATAAGTGTAGTTTGTAGTGCCTTTTTTCACTATGTTTTGGTCCCATTTCCTTGTGAAATCGCTCCTTGGGAGCGATTTATGGGCTTCTTATGCTTCCTTTAGTTCGTTTCAGCTTCCCGAGACCGATTTGGAAGAGTTGGAGCGATTCCGACTCTATACATACACATTTTGGAGCCAACGGAGTAAAGGAACGATGACTCGATGCCTTGGAATCGACCCCGAGACCTTGGGACCCAATCCCGAGCCTCCGAGACCCGATCCTGAGTCCCGAGAATCGGCGAGAAACCCCTGAGAGGCAAGGAGGGACCAAAGAGCTCTTAAGGGAGGCCTACAAGACCCATCCCGTTCGGGATGGCCTCATCCCGTTCGGGATGAGGTGCGCTTTGAAGAAGGCCACTGTGAGCCCATCCCGATCGGGACCAACCCGTTCCGGTCGGGATGACAGGGCCGTCCCGATCGGGATGATCCCGTCCCGGTCGGGACGCTACATGGGCAGCACGGGCTCTTTTCTTTCTTCTCCTTCATTCTTGTACCCATATATATACTTCCCCCTTGTAATGTTAAGACATCTTATCATACCCTAGACTAATTTAAGCCTCCATTAGACTTTCAAAACCCTAGATTAGTGTTCTCTTATTAGCTTTAATCTTCCTTTAATTGTTAGTTAATCTTTGTAATTAGTTCTTGTATTAAGAAGTTCTTGAAGATTGTTCCAAGCTTGACAACCTTGGGATTCTATTTGGGTTCTTATTTATACAAGATTGCATCTTTTCTTCATCTAGTGTTGGTATAATCTTTCTTATTCTTGTTCTTAGTTATTTAATTTTGTTTCTATCTTTTTATGTTGTTATTGTTATTGTTCTTGCTATTCATTATGGATGTTTGTTTTGTGATGATGTTTTCTCTTGTTATGGTTGTGTTGTTCTTCATCATGAGTGAGTAGTCTTCTTGTGGGGTTAGTAGGGGGATTAGGGGTAGATTATGGATGATTAGGGTTGATTAAGGGAAAAGGGTGAGTCTTTGTTGTTAGTCACATTGTGGGCAATCTATGTGTTTGTTGATATGCTTGTATGAGTTGTAGTGGTCATGCTTTCCATACTTGTGCTCATCTTCTCATTGTTTGTCTATTATGTGGAAATGTTGAGAGTAGTTTAGTCGCGAGAGCGCGGACTAGGGTCTAAGTTGCGAGAGCCCGGACCCACCTTGACATCGGTCTAAGTTGCGAGAGCCCGGACCGACTCTAGCAATTAGGAGACACCTATACCCTTGATCACCCCAATTACCCTTCTACTCCTATGAACCCGACCTACACCACTTCTTTCCTTATTTGAGTTCATCCTCTTAGTTAGTCATTATTCCATTAGTTTCATTGTTTAGTTTGTTTCTAGTTAATTCTCTTAATCTTAATTTAGCTAGTTCATCATTAGTCTAGATCCTACCTATCCTCCACCATAGTTTGTCAATTACCGTTTCTTTGCGTTTGTTTGGTGATTTAGTCTCGTTTTAGGTAGACATAGTCTAAACTTTGCCTTACCGTCCTCGTGGATACGATCCCGACTTGCCCTACCTACCCACTAGGTTAGTTGGTTGTTTTATTGACGGTTAGGGACGTGACAAATCCCTGCCATCAGATATTCTCGTGAGGAGTTTGACGAAAATTAGTTATCTGACTTCTTAGCATGTTCGTCTTCTGAGGTGGGTAATAATACTTTTAAAAAGCTAAGGCAAGAGATTTCAAGTCAGTAATCTCCTCCGCTGTGCGATCTAAGTCGGTGATACAATCCCTAGCATCGTCACGTAGGGAAAACATGAACAACATCTCCATTACCTGCTCCTGAGTAACTCCCGGGGGGAGTGGAATGGTGGAGCAATAGTCGGTGAAGATCCGCATATGTTTCGCCGGGTCTTCCCCGGCTGTACCTCCGAACTGATTTTTCTCCACTAAAGTGATGAAAGCAGGACGGATTTCAAACGACCCAGTTGTGGCAATGGGTCGTTTCATTGGCTTTGGCAACGCCGTCTCTACTGGCTCGGAATAGCTAGCGAGCTTTGGCATCTTAGCTAGCGGTAGTAACTTGGGTAAAAGAAGAAACTACAAGAACCAGTGAGAACTGCCCAAAGGAACCGATGTTCCCCGGGGCGAAAAATAACCTAAAATCTAAAATAAAAAATAAACAACTAAATAACAATGCTTCCCCGGCAACGGCACCAAAATTTGACAGGGGTTAGTCGTATCCCTAATCAAAGATACCCTAAGGACACCAACTAATGTAGATAGTGAAGTCAGGGGTCGAACCACAAGGAGGCAGGATTTAGTTGTCTACTCCTAAGATTTAGACTCTAGGTTATGGGTCACAGTTTGGGTTGGTTTAGAGAGTAAAGACTAAATACTAAGACGGAATAACAATAAAAAGAAAGTCTAGGGTCTCAGGTTCACTACGAATATTAGTCGGGTCAGGGAGTCAACTAACATGTCAATAATCGAACTACCTAAGGTGCAAGTCCGGTCGGTACACTACAACCTTTAGATCTACCCAAAATATCGTGGCCTAATTAGTCCTTAACCCGGTCGGCGAAAAGTCTTAATTGTGATACTAATTAATTGAATTATGCATCAAACAATTAATCAGAATTAAAAGGATATTCAGGCGATAGTTCATACGATTAGAAACAGGTCAGTTGACTATAACCCTAATTATACGCGTAGATCCCCCTAAACCCTAGATGAAATCTAGCTACTCATATTAATTGTAATCGAACTAACAAAAGATGAATTGCAATTAAACATAACGAAGGTGAATCGAATTAATCTACAAAAAATAATAAATCTACACTAGAAAACGATAAAGCAATACGAAGAATGAATTAAGACGGAAATTAAAGTAGAAACTAAAATTGAAATTAAAATTAAGAATAATAATATCGAAGAATTCAAGATCTGAGAAGAAAGAACAAGGTTCAATGTATCTCGCGAAATCCCCAAAAGTAACGTAATACTTCTATCCTAAGAAAAATCAAAAGTGTAGTGGAAGTATAGAATGAAAAGTTAGAAGAGGGTAAAAGAAAAACTAAAAGATGTCTTACAATTGAGTCATGAAAGTGATTTAAAGAAAATTAGTTGGACTCAAAACAGGCCCATATTCTAAGTTGAAAAGGAATTGAGGCCCGGATTGGGTACACTCGATCGAGTGCCTGATGGCACTCTATCGAGTGACCCTCTAAAATATGAGTAGGAGCTTCACGGAGTGGCACTCGATCGAGTGCACACTGCACTCGATCGAGTAGCTCTGTAGATCGCAGCATCGCGCGCTCTATTTCAATCGGCTGCCATTTCTTCGTTAATTGTTCAAATTGGACGTGCAATATACCGTTGGAAAGCTAAGAGAAAGGGCTTGTGTAACTAAACATATGGACGTTTGAAGTTGACCCTTGTGTAGGCGATCATTCTCTCATCTCGTTTTGTGTCTTTTTTTTCTCTGGTCTTTGTTTCTTCGTGTATTCCGCATCTTCTTCCTTCGATTCCGTGCTTAGGTGTAAATTCTTCAAGTGTCGATTCCGTAATGCTCCGATTAGCTCCAAATGCATCCAAATCTACAAAATACACACAAATACGGAAGTATCGACATCCAAAGTATATTGCATCGTTATTAACGAGTTAAGCACAAAAACCGAGACTAAACTAACAATTAAGGGGATGAAAATATGTATATAAATAACGCTTATCACTAATCGGATACCGTACTACGGTATCCGTTCTCTATTACAGCTACATTCCGTTCTCTTGCTTTCTTGATTCCTAATCCCCCGGCAATCTTAGGCAGTGTGACAGTATCCCAGACAATCAGAAGGCCTAGGACTCTCCTATAGTCTGCGCTCTCATCCCAAAGGAGCAGAAGTTCCTGCATATTGTCTCTATTCTTTTAATAGTATGCTTAGGGATCACAAAAATGGAGGCCCAATAGTTATAGAGTGTATTCAGTAGTGAATTGATAAGGGTAAGTCTGCCTGCATATGAGAGCTAGCTTTCGTGCTCCAATGCTCTAATCCTGCATATTATGTTCTCAGTTAGGAGATTGCTTGCATTCCTGATTGTTGAGCCTGCCAGACTGAACTGGTACCCTTAGAAGAGAGTAGTTAAATTAAAATTTAACAAAAAAATCACTAATTTGATGTTTTTAGAAAAGGCAATGTCACTTTTTCATATAAAACATGCATGTTGTATTGCATAGAGTAATTAAGACCAAAGTATTTACAAAATGCTAAATGAAATCAAATTTAATTTTAACATACAAAAGGACACTTGTGCATTCATTTCAAAACACAATTCTCTCTAATTCGATCTCTTCCTTTTTACAATTCCGGGTAACTAATTCTAGTCGTTTTAAAGCTCTCTGTTTTTAGTGGGAAAGTCTGAGAAATGTAGTACGTATAAATATTTGGGAGAACAATCGACACCAAGTGATCGATCGTCAACGAAATTGTTTTCGAGGCAGTAACCCTCATACCACGTCGCTATATGAAAAATCGGTCATGTTTTCTCTTCATTGTTACATACTGTTTTAGTCACTATAGTGTAAGGATGAAAGATAATAGTATCCACATCCACCAACAATAATCGTACGATTTCTTTTGGGAAGGAGCTAAAGAGCAAATCCGTGATGACTTGCTTATTATTAGCTCAAAGCGGATAATAATATCTATCGTACTATTATGGACCATGAACCTGAATACAACAATCAAGGATGTAACACGGAATATCACGCTTCCGCGTATAACACTACCCCATGATGTTAAATAACTTTTTCCATACTAAATCAAACTTGTAAACCGCCTAACTATTTTTTTCTTTTATTAAATAAAGGTTAAACCCAAATGAAAGAAAGTGGAAGGAAGGCCATATATTGTCTTACACCCGACTAAACAATAATTAGTGGAATAAATGATAATGAGCCGAAATAAGAAACTAAAGAAAAACATGGAATGAAGTCCCTACCACCATGAAAAAATAATGAGTGTATGTGATGAGTAATTGTGGTTGGATCATTTTCCTATTGAAAGTAGGTATGTAGAGTACAAGAGAAGAGGGGGCCGGGTTGACGTGTAAATATGAAATTCTGTTAATTGTGCACCACCATATCTCCATCAATAATATCATATCCCTAACCTTATAAGTAAGCCTCTTGTGAGGTGCCATTTTGCCTCACACTAGACACTACATACAGACTAGAGACTAGTATAATTTCCAAAATAAAAATAAAATAAATGGGCACATTGAATCATCATCATCATCATGTTGCTACTAATTACATGTTTATTTTGTGTTGTTTAGTTTTGGTTAGTAGTTCATGGTCGAATTCGGAATATCATGTCATCCATAATATTCAACTCACTGCTGATCTTCTCCCTTCTGATCGAAGCTCAACCTGCAACTCTTCTCCCCAACAAGGTTATTCATTTTATCCCTACTTAATTGTTGCATGCCCTCCCTTTCTGTTGCTACAATATACCGTTTTCGTACGACAATAGGTCAGAGATTCGAATCCTATATTACAATAATACGACTAAATGCGTGCACGCTTTGTTGAAAAAAATATATACAAATTTCGTCTTTTAATGAGTACGGATGGAGCGATTATTGCATACTCCGTATGTTATGTACTTTGGAGTATGTATTACGACATGAAATTTGGGTAGTCCGTACATTTATATTGATAGGATTTTGAGTCACGATGTTGACCACCAAGTTGATTAAGGCCACTCTTAATCTTACGTTTACCAACTTGTTTGCGTGCCAGCCTTTTTTCTGTCGCAAATCGACTATCGTATAGTATATAGTTTCTTACTATTACTTCATTACCATATTAAGGGCATACACAATGGAATACACAATGGAGGGGAAACACCTCCCTCTTAAGGGCATACAACTACAACTAACTCAACCAATTACCATTCACCATGTTCATTCTTTACCATAGTAAAAAAAAAACTCATTTTTAATGAACTAGCTAGGTTAAACATGCCCTATGTCAAGTTCCGTAGATATATATACCCTACGATAATTATGTCACAAATCAAAATTTGTAAACTTCATAATTTCGCTATATTGTTACACATTTTTTTTGAAGTTACAATGTGCAGTTTAGGTAGTAAAGTCTCAAGAATCAGATGCCTTCATATATAGTTCCCATAAAGCTCTCTTTACAGCAAAAAAAAAAAGAACGAATATTAAAAATATACTCTTTCCTTGTAATTCGGCTTATTTGTTTATATTACTTCCTCCGATCATAATGTATTGTCCAATTTCATTAAAATACACCTCACGTATAATCATGAAATGAGACAATAATTTATGACCGGAGGGAGTATTTGTAAAGAATATTTTAATCAAGGTAAACAAATGACCGAGACGGGGGAAATAATTATCATGAAGTAGTTGTATATCAGTAGTACGTACATGCAGACACCGAGGCAAATATAGAACAAAAGGTTTGGGATAACGAGGTTCCTCATGTTGTATTATATTTATGTCAAGGTCTCATATTTACAAATTTTAGGGTAGTGAAATTCTATAATTTTAAAAATATTTTATAAGTTTGAGGTTGCGAAATTCTATTGTTTTAAAGATTTTTTTTATAAGTTTAGGGTAGGTAATATCCTTTACTACTAGCTAGATTCCCCGGTATGCAGCTATGTAGGTAGTGCCATTCATAAGCGGTAGGGTAATACTAGCTAGTTGCAGTTAATAAGTGAAGAAGATGCGAAATTTTGTTGTTGATGGAGCTGTTATCTCACCCATTTCACAAATATTGAAAAGAAGATAATTAAGAAGTGTATGTAGAGTGTAGACAACATCATAGTAGTAATACATGGGAGTGGAAAACGGACAGGCTGTAATAATTCATTTAACCACAAACATAATAATAATAATAAACTTCAATTGTTAAGGGAGTAGGGTCTAGATAGTATCTCGGTTATCCATCAATTTTTTTGTAAACTGTGTTTTAATTCATCAATAATAATAATAATAAGCATCAATTGGATCGATGTTTCACTTTCCATCGCATACATATTGGCAATGCATATTATCCTCCTTTAATTACTCTGGTTTCTGCTTAAATCCTCTGGAATATATACTACTTCTACTTTGCATATATGCATGGTTACGCTCTACAATTCCTTCGTCTTTTAATTATCAATAAATAACAATAACAATATATATATAAAATAACTACGGGGTAATTCTTGCTATAAATAAATAAATATGAGTAGTTAGCGACATAATAATAATAATCATTGATGCTACGTAGTATATATACGGTCTACGTAATTTGCAAGTTAACAGGGATACAGTATTAATAATAAGAATAATAATAATGTATGTAGCTGGTTAAGTGGTTTTGTAGCTAGCGTGCATGCCTCTTAATAATTGAAGAGCAGTTAGCGACATATATATAATCATCCATTCCATGTTATGGATTAATCATTTAATCCATTACATATACAGTAGTAGAGTACTTATTAGTATTTTAATTAATAGAAAACTTGAATGATGAGTGAATGGGGTTGGGGTTGGTGATGGTTATATGTCGCAATTAGTCAATTACCCATCACTTAATCAATCAACACAATTAAGTAAGTAATCGGTAATCCTCCATTTAATTCCCAAAATTAGATGGGGTACCATTTATATAATCATCTACCGCCTTCTTCACGGCAATTACATACGGAGTACTACGTATACGGAGTAATTAATTTATTCATTCTCCTTATATTACTTTGCTCGCTCTTTGCCCTTTGCTATACGAAATCCTTTTACAAGGAATAATATAGTACGTGAATTCTAACTTGAAATTTCTATTTTGTGTTAATTAATAATTAGCTGCTGCGTCAACCTGATACTTCGTTCAAATAATCTCATCATTCGTTAAGTTAAGGCTAAACAAAGTTACGTTTAGGGGTGAGCAAAACCGGGTACCCGAACCGGTTTTCAAAACCGGTTCGGGTACCCAGTTTTTAAAAAACTCATTTTTCCGAACCGAAACCGACCCGGTTTAAACCGGGTAACCGGTTTTTTTTTTCATTTTGTAAACCGAAACCGAATCGGTTTTAACCAGAACCGGTTTCTATGACCCGGTTTTTAAATAAAATGGCAATCTTTGTTGTAAACCGGTTTTTGAACCGGTTTCCGAACCGGTTTCACTAATATTCCATAAAAAAAATCAAAAAATTGAGAATTTTTTCCCTTTAAAAGTATAAACCGGTTCAAAACCGGTACCCGGTTTTGGAAATTTATGAACCGAACCCGAACCGGTTTTCACTAAAAAAGAAACCGGTTCGGGACCCGAACCGGTTTTCAAATTCTAAAACCCGGATTTTCGGGTTTTTTAAACCGGGTTTCGGTTCGGTTTCGGTTTTTAAAATCGGTTCGGTTTTTTTTGCTCACCCCTAGTTACGTTGGCACGCAAAACTTCAAATCATCACCCGTAACTGTTATAGTAGTATGAAACAACAGTACAAGAAAACAAATCCCGGTTCATCACTATCAATCAATATAATAAAAAGGTCACCAAAAATAAGGAGTAATTAATACAATTCGTGATAAAATACTACTCCTATAAAATAATTCATAAACAATGTTATCGGTGGTAAAATTATTAAAAGTTTACTATTAAGTGGAGTACTTGTTGACAATTGACTCCTAAACCCAAATAATCACATGTGTCATGGAAAGATGGGAGAAACATGATCCATCTTGTAAAGAAGTGGTTACTCCCTGTATTGCCAATTGATTTTAGAGTGGAACCCTCTTACCTTGTGAGTGGACTCTTCCCGTCTGGACTTGTGAGGATTGAGAATTGACTCCTAAACCCAAAAGAGGAAGATGGATATAATCTCCATCTTTCTGTCCAATCAATTCTACGTTTCTACCCATTTACCTTTTTAACTTTGAAGGTGATTATTTTAAACAATGTGAACCCTTTCAAGAATGAAACCTAATCTTTAGATTTAGAGTATTATTTTTTGTCATGAAAAGTAACGTATAAACGGAGGACAAAATGATTAAAGGGGTGCCTCCAAACCACCTCACCATAAATGGGTAGAATAATGTACTGTATTGGATAGGAGGAGTATCCGAGTATGAAGTATGGAGTACTACTTACTCTATGCGTTTCAATGAATTGTAATCCGTATACGTTTGCTTTATGTACGTACGTCGGTGTTAGTATTATATTGTCTATATTTTTAATTATATATTACCAAAAATTATAAAAATTTGAGGGGTTGTTTGGTTCACCGTGTATGGGTATGAGGTATGGGTTTTGAATGACCAAACCCCATACCTTGGGTTTGTTTGTGTCTTTTTTTGTTTTCATACCCATACCTCAAACCCATGAGGTATGGGTTTCTCATATCCAAGGGTGGGGTGGGTATGAGAGTTGATACCTTGGTATCAAATCAGCAAAAATTATTTTTTGTTTCGAGAAGATATTTGTTGGAAATATTTGTGCGTTTTTATTGTTATTCAAATTAACACATTTTTTTCAATGATGAAAATGTACATAAAATAATTCTACTAAAAATATAATACAGAGTATTGATTTTTGGTTAAAGTATTTTTTTCCTAAGAAGACAAACATTAAAAAAAATATTATTGTTTAATCAAATAGAAATGTGTAAAATAATATTCTATCACAATAATAATAGATTTTTTAATTAAAAATATTTTATTTCTTTAGATTATAAACATTTTTATCCCGAAAATTACTCATACTAGAAATGAACCAAATACCAGATATCTGGAGTTTCAAACCTATAACACCCTGATATGATTTCTCATTCCATATCGATACCTTTGTGCGAACCAAACGGCCCCCTAATATTTATAATGTATTCGACTAAACGCTTTAAACAAGATCCTATGACTATTTTGTATCTATATTGAAGATTGTTCTCACTCACGAATAGTGTCAAAATACCAAACGTATACAATTCGTTGGAACGGAGTGAGTAACATATAAGGCGGAGGGAGGGAGGGAGGGGAGTGTTAGTTTATTTTTGGAATTAGATAGTTTTGCCTTTACATACGGAGTATGTGCTAGTCTGCTAGAATGCTAGATGCAGCTTCTTTCTTAATTACATGATGCTACTACATTTTGTTTGTGAAATGTCAATAACTCTCCCTTGGCCTGGGACGGGTTTACGATGAATAAAGTATTATCCATCTGGAGAGATAATTACGAGTATAAATCACTTTCTATTTCTTAGGCATTATATTTTTCGTTCTATCTATATTTTTTGGTGTGTCACAAATTTATGACGGATATTACTGTCACAAACAAAAATGAATTCGTGTTTGTTAAGATTCGGTTGCGTACAAAATGATGAAGCATTATTGTTCAAGGTGAAACATGGAATGAAATTACCCATTCTGTTGACTTATTAGTGAGTTAACTTAGCTTGTGGAAGAAGAAACAGCTGACGATCTTATTTTTGGACAATACAATGAGTAGGTAGGAAGTCAAATTCTCTACGGTTGAGCCACAGACATGGGCCATGTTCAGCAGTTGAGTCAGATAAGACAAGCCGCCTAACCCATGTGGAAATCCTTGAGCACGACAAAGATCGAGTTGAGTCAATAAGGAACCGGGCCAGCAGGTCCAATTTGGTCCAGCTCGACAGGGTTAGACCCACGGGTAAGAAAACTGTGGTCTTGCCCGCCAAGTCCGGAAGCACAATCGGGTCGGGCAATTACATTGTCACTGTCGGCCTTGGTACTCCTAAAAAGGACCTCTCCCTCATTTTTGATACAGGCAGCGATTTCACGTGGACGCAATGTGCCCCGTGTGCTAAGAGTTGCTATGACCAGCAAGAGCCGGTGTTCAATCCGTCACAATCGTCCACATACTCAAACATAACATGCTCGTCCCAGCTATGCTCGGACGTGGGTTCAGCCACAAGCGCATCCCCGGGATGCTCTTCTAGCACCTGTGTTTACGGGATCCAGTACGGCGACTCCTCCTTCTCCATTGGCTTCTTTGCCAAGGACACCCTGACGTTAGGCACGGGTGCGTATGTGCCCAACTTCTATTTCGGGTGTGGTGAGAATAATCAAGGCCTTTTTGGCGGCTCAGCTGGGCTTCTTGGCCTTGGTAGGAACAAGTTGTCCCTTGTGTCTCAAAGTGCTTCCACTTTTGGCAGTTACTTCTCCTATTGTTTGCCTTCCAAATCCAGCTCTACTGGACATCTTACCTTGGGTCCAGGAGGCACGGTACGTATTACTATGTTTTTTCACTCTTCTCGATTTCATAACAGGTCCTATATATTCTTTCCGGTGGAACAAAGCTTCACTGAATTTAATTGAAATGAGTTTAATGTAACTTAATAATCTAATGATGTTATACAAAATTGAATTGAACTAAATGCGTTGAATTGACCAAGACAAACTAAAATTAATGAGGCTAGATGACTTACCTCAATGATATTGAATAAGCTTAAACTAGCCGGATTTGAAAATAAGGTGGAAAGAAGAGGGTGTCATTCTATATGCACGGTTGATTTATATACGAGTATATGTTTATTTGTTTGTGGCAACATACAGTCTTCAAAGGTGATTAAATACACATCATTGCTATCAAGCTCGGCGGAGGCCTCATTCTACTACCTAAACTTAATAGGAATAACGGTGGGGGGAAGTAAACTGGCACTGTCTCCAACAGTATTCTCGAGTGGCGGGACCCTGATCGACTCAGGCACAGTGATAACCCGCCTTCCCCCGGATGCATACAAGGCCTTACAGGGGGCGTTCAGCAAGGCGATGTCCAAGTACCCTGCAGCCCCAGCACTATCGATTCTTGACACGTGCTACGATCTAAGCAGTTACACGACTGTGTCAGTGCCCAAGATTAGCCTGCTCTTCAGTGGGGGTGCTTCGCTGGACCTGCAGGTTTCAGGGATATTGTACGTGAGGGATTTGTCGCAAGTTTGTTTGGCATTCGCAGGGAACGAGGATGTAGGGGATCTGGGGATTATTGGGAATGTGCAGCAGACTACGGTCGATATTGTCTATGATGTTGGTGGTGGCAAGATTGGGTTTGGAGCTGGCGGATGCATGTAACTCATTCACTAGGCCGGGATCCATCCATCCAGGCCATCTATCTTGTGATCTTGAGTTGGCTAATGTAAAGAGAATTTTTGCATTGGTGAGTCTACAGATTCCAATGATGGGTTTCTATACCTACATACATACATACATACATACATACATACTGTGGAGTACATACTATTACTGCTGCAGTACAGTTTACAATGTCACAATGTGTACGTTTTATATGCATGCATGTCAACATTCTCCAAGTTCACACGTATGTAACATACCTGAAACTTGAGGTTTGGTAGTAGGACCATAATAAACAAGATTACTAGGTCTGCCCAGGCCAGAGGCAGTAATTAATCAAGCAATTATTTAAATTTATGTTACTACTTGTCTGCATTATATTGGTTAAATGTAATGTAATGTATTTTACCAAGATTATTGTACTTTCACTTGTACATTATTATTACGAGTATTAATTAGTTAAGCTGTATGTTACGATATTCTGCTCCAAGGTAACTAATTATAAACAAACTAAAGCAGATTTCAAGAGTGTACGTACATTCTCACAAGTCACAACAGTAGTCAGTCCGCTTAGCCTCTTTATAGAAAGGGGCAGGGGTAGATACGGAGATTGAATTAGTGGTCAGTTTGATAGACGGAGAAATAGAATTGTCGATTTGTCCCTCACACTTTTGATTACATAATAAAAATGGTGGATTTTAATGCTAACTTTCACTTTATGATGAAGATTGATTATCTATCTGATCACGCAAATAGACGACAGAGATGTGCGCGCGCCCCCAATGAATACGCCTTTTTCTTGGTTTTATGGGGTTGGACTCGGTAACAACACCCATCTTGTGGCATCTCACATAGCCTAAAGCCTATAAATTCCTAACCATCCGCGTCATGCATGCGATTATGATTTTGATCCTAGTCGATCAATGTTTTCCACTTTACCAAGATTGAGATCCCCGCCCCCGACAACGAATCCACTTATTCACCAGGTCGTCGGATTATTCTATGCCCATCAGCTTAATTAGCCTAGCTCTGCTGATTGGATTTTGGGTGTACGTTGTTGGAGTAAAGGCTTGAAAGCCAAAAGATCGAGAAAGTCACTCTCCCACATCGGTGGTGGGGAGCGATTTCTAGTAACTTTTATACTCCCTCCTCCCTTTAGCCTTCAATAAAATGATGAACGAGTATTTTGTGGAGATTGTTGGCCTTGGGCCTCTTCTGTGTGTTGACCCGACTTGGGCTCGGGTTTGATTTTTATTTTTGGACTATATTCAGTTAGTGGACTGTCCAAATTCATTGTCCACATTCATCTCTTTTGTACAGTCAAATATGACTGTTACACACATTTACTCCATTTTATTGCTGCGTAATATCGGTGTTTAAGAGGGCCATAAATTCTTTTTGGCTCCTCTGCTGCCTACTTTCCCTATAAATTGAGCATTACTGCTCATCTTTTCGGCACACACTTACAATCAACTTTATCTCCTCTTCCCTTCTTCTTCTCTGATTTCTGGGTTTTAGTTCATATTGTTCCAAGTATATAGCCCCGAGTGGACGGGTCTTTATACTGCTGTGTATACCTTGGAAGCTGACGGAGTTATACGATTACCACCGCGGTCGTTCCGAAACAGTTTTCAACTCAGTGGCGGTCGGCCACGGCACAGCTTCCATATTCGACATCCGTACTGTTGCCTTGTCTCGATTTTCGTCGCCTCGGTTACTGTCCGCTCTGTTCTTCTTGTTGCCTCGTGTTACTGCCTGTTCGGGATTTGCTGCCTCGGATTTCTGCCCACCTCGGTTTTATTTGTTGCCTTTCGCCTCAGTCCGTCGGTGTTATATCTGTTGTTTCCTGCCTGTTCGTCTTGCTTGGTTTTCTATCTTTCACACCGTCGGTTTGTTTCAGTCCTGTTTCTGTTTTGCTCCATTTTTGGTCAAGGTTTTTTGTCTAGGTTTGGTCTCCACCTCATTGTTACGCTCATTTTATTCTAACAATTTGAAAACTGTTTATTTGGTGTAACAATGTCGTCGTTTTTATCAAAAACCATTCCCGACCTGTCGAAGTTGGAGCCCCTTGATGGCAACAATTATAGACGGTGGTCGCAAAAATTATTGATGTTTTTCGAGCAGTTAGAGGTCGATTACGTTCTGTTTAACGAACCTTCTATCCCTATGTCGATTAACAATGCTGCCGAGGCCACTCCACCTTTAATTTCTTTCATAAACAAAAATGAGGAGTTAGTCAAAAAATATGAGAAAGATAATAAAACCGCTAGGTGTCATTTACTCAATCATATGACTAATACTCTGTTTGACCTGTTTATGGTCCATAAGTCAGCTAAATTTATTTGGGAGTCATTGGAGAAAAAATATGGGGCTGACGATGCTGGAAAAAAGAAATATGTGGTGGGTCAATGGCTAAATTTTCAAATGGTTGACGATAAACCAATTATGGATCAAGTCCATGTCTACGAAAATTTATGTAGCGATGTTGTTAATGAAGGAATGAAGTTAGATGAAGTTTTCCTTGCTAATGTTTTGTTGGAAAAATTCCCCCGTTCTTGGAGCGATTACAGAAATCAGCTGAAACACAAAAAGAAGGATTTGTCACTCCAAGAACTAGTTATCCATATGAGAACCGAGGAGGCCAATCGTCTAAAAGATAAAAATCTTAGTTTGTCCCTCAATCCCGTTAAAGCTAATCTCGTTGAAACCGGTGGGTCTTCTAAGGGAGAGAACAAGAAGGGAAATAAGGGAAATAAGGGGAGCAAGGGAAACACTAAGGGTAGTGAAGGCAAGGATCAGGGGAACAAAAACAAACAAATTCAAGGAAAATACACCAAGGCCGTTCCAAAAATTCAGAAACCAAATACTAATATGTTGTGCTTTGTATGTGGTCAACCAGGTCACAAAGCTTATCAATGCCCTCAGAAAAAAGGTGGTTATGCTGGTCAAGCTAATCTTGCTGAAACAGACGACATCATTGCTGCTGTCGTGGTTGAGGCAAATCTGGTGGCAAATGCTAGTGACTGGATTCTGGACACTGGAGCTTCAAGGCATCTCTGTGCTAACAAGGAGCTGTTTGCCGAGTTTGAAGCTGTAGATGATGGTGAATGCGTTTACATGGGTAACTCATCCTCCGCTGTTATCACAGGAAAAGGCAAGGTGTTCCTTAAACTCACCTCAGGGAAGACTCTTGCCCTTAGTAATGTTTTGTATGTTCCTTCGTTGCGTAGAAACCTAGTGTCTGGTGCCTTACTTAACAAAGTTGGTGTGAAACTTGTTTTTGAGGCTGACAAGGTTGTAATGTCGCGCAATGGAGACTTCGTGGGCAAGGGCTATCTTAGTGGGGGTCTGTTTGTGTTGAACGTTGATATTTCTACCATTAATAATAAAGCTTCTTCTTCTGTTTATATCGCTGAGTCTATTGATGTGTGGCATGGTAGACTAGGTCATGTGAATGTTGAGTCTATTAAAAAACTCAAATCAATGTCGCTCATCCCGTCTTTATCTTCAGAAGTGTTCTCAAAATGTCCTAGTTGTGTAGAGGCTAAATTTGTTAAGAAGCCAAATAAACCTGTTAAAACTAGACATACAGACCTTCTAGAGTTAATTCACACCGACCTAGCAGATTTTAAAAGCACTATGAGCAGAGGAGGCAAACATTACTATGTCACTTTTATAGATGATTGTTCTAGGTACACTAAAGTGTATTTACTAACACATAAAAGTGAAGCTGAGGATATGTTTGTAAAGTTTAAAAACGAGGTAGAAAATCAACTTGATAAGAAGATTAAAAGAGTTAGGTCCGATAGGGGTGGTGAATATGGCTCTAATTATCTAATAGACTTTTGTGAGAAATATGGTCTAATTCATGAGAAAAGTCCACCTTACACACCCCAATCAAATGGAGTAGCTGAACGTAAAAATAGAACTTTAAAGGAAATGATGAATGCCATGCTTTTAAGTTCTGGCCTTCCCGATGATATGTGGGGGGAAGCGGTTTTGTCTGCTTGTCACATTCTTAATAGGGTACCTCATAAGAAACTAGACAAGACACCCTACGAGTTATGGAAGGGTTATGCTCCCAACCTTAGTTTCCTGAGAGTGTGGGGGTGTTTAGCTAAAGTAGGTTTACCTAATTTTAGGAGACCCACTATAGGACCTAAAACCTATGATTGCATTTTCATTGGATATGCTCAAAATAGTGCTGCATATAGATTTATGTCTTTAAGTGATCGATCTATTTCTGAAGCTAGAGATGCTGAATTTTTTGAGCATGTTTTCCCATTAAAGAAAGATATTGCATCATTGCCTGAATTGTCTGAATTGCATGTTAATCATGCTGATAGTTCCATGCATGCTAGGAGTAGTACTTCTGTTGATCATGATGTCGAACCTAGAAGGAGTAAAAGGCCTAGAATCGAGGAAGATTTCGGCGATGATTTTATTACAACTTTCTTAACTGAAAATGCATGTGATTTTTGCACGAGTGATGAGTTTGTTTCTGCCTTTTTAATGGAAGAAGATCCAAAAACCTATAATGAGGCTATGAGGTCTATTGATGCTAACTTTTGGAAAGAGGCCATTAAAAGTGAACTAGACTCTATTGTTTCAAATCAAACGTGGGAGTTAACTGATTTACCTAAAGGGTGTAAGCCGATTTCCAGTAAATGGCTATTTAAAAAGAAACTTAGACCCGACGGTACAATAGAAAGGTTCAAGGCTAGACTTGTGGTAAGAGGGTTTACACAAAAGAAAGATATTGATTATTTTGATACTTACTCACCTGTGACCAAAATTTCCACCATTAGAACTCTAATCGCTTTAGCTGCTATTCATAATCTTGTGATACATCAAATGGATGTAAAAACAGCTTTTTTGAATGGAGACTTAAAGGAAGAGATCTACATGTCACAACCCGAGGGATTTGTGGTTAAAGGTCAAGAGAGTAAAGTGTGTAGACTAAGAAAATCACTATACGGTCTGAAACAAGCACCCAAACAGTGGTACGAAAAATTTCACAACACCTTGATTAAAGATGGCTACATTACCAATAATTCTGATTCATGTGTGTATTCAAAGATGTTTGGATCAGATTGTGTGATTATTTGCCTGTATGTTGATGACATGTTAATAATTGGTAAGAATTTATTTGTCGTAGATAAAACCAAACAGTTCTTGTCATCACAGTTTGAGATGAAAGATTTAGGGAAAGCTGACGTTATCCTAGGAGTTAAGATTATCCAAAACTCAAATGGAATCGCCCTAAGTCAGTCTCATTATGTGGAAAAGGTGTTGAGAAAATTTGACCACTTTGATGTTGAGCCTGCTAGAACTCCCTATGATCCTAGTGTTCACTTGTGTAAAAACTTGGGGGAAAGTGTCTCCCAAAAAGAATATGCTAAAATCATAGGAAGTGTGATGTTTCTCATGAACTGCACTCGGCCTGATATTGCTTATGCTGTGAGTAGGCTAAGTAGATATACTCATAACCCTAATAGTGAACATTGGACTGCACTGAGTCGTTTGCTACGATATCTGAAAGGTACTTGCGATCTATGTCTGCATTACGGTACGTACCCTGCTGTGTTAGAAGGCTACAGTGATGCTAACTGGATCAACAGTAATCCAGAGACCAGTTCAACTAGTGGTTATGTGTTTACCATATGTGGAGGTGCTATCTCGTGGAAGTCTTCAAAGCAGACTTGCATAGCAACCTCCACTATGGAATCTGAGTTTATTGCTCTTGAGTTGGCAGGTCAAGAGGCAGATTGGCTGAGAAACTTGCTAGCAGACATGCCGTTGTGGGGGGGACAGGTAGCACCAGTCTCCTTGCATTGTGATTCACAAGCAGCAATTGGTGTTGCTAAGAATGATGTCTACAATGGCAAGAAAAGACATATTCGAATCAGGCATGGTGTGGTTAAACAATTCCTGAAAAATGGAGTAATTGCTGTGGACTATGTGAGGTCCGAAAGCAATCTTGCCGATCTCTTTACAAAAGGATTGCCATGGAGAGCAGTCCGTGAATTGTCGAGGGGAATGAGACTTAGGTTCTTAAGTCAAAACAGTGTATGATTTGACATGAACAAAAGAACCATTCCTATGGCATTTAATCCATAGCCTTCATGGTGGTGCTATTTGAGAAGCACTTGATGGATTTGTGACTCTGTCCTAAAGATGGACTTCTATGTCCTGAATGGTTCTAATGAGAAGTGCTAATGAGAAGCACTCGAACCGCCTATAAGGTAAGATGGTTTGGCCGCCGTCAATACCAAGGTAAACGCATGGCCATAAAAGCGTTGCACAATGAAATCGCGGAACAAATATGATTTGAAGGTATGATATGTGTTATGAGGGTCTCAACCGAATATCAGTAAGGAATTCAAATCGAAAGATATTCTCTTATTTGAAAGTAAGTTGTTGCCTCATTTTCACTAATGTGTCAATTCAAGTCGAAAGACATTGATACCTAAGTATCCAAGCCTTCCTTAACCCAGAAATTCTTCCTTTCTTCGCCTTTGTGGGGGATTGTTGGAGTAAAGGCTTGAAAGCCAAAAGATCGAGAAAGTCACTCTCCCACATCGGTGGTGGGGAGCGATTTCTAGTAACTTTTATACTCCCTCCTCCCTTTAACCTTCAATAAAATGATGAACGAGTATTTTGTGGAGATTGTTGGCCTTGGGCCTCTTCTGTGTGTTGACCCAACTTGGGCTCGGGTTTGAATTTTATTTTTGGACTATATTCGGTTAGTGGACTGTCCAAATTCATTGTCCACATTCATCTCTTTTGTACAGTCAAATATGACTGTTACACACATTTACTCCATTTTGTTGCTGCGTAATATTGGTGTTTAAGAGGGCCATAAATTCTTTTTGGCTCCTCTGCTGCCTACTTTCCCTATAAATTGAGCATTACTGCTCATCTTTTCGGCACACACTTACAATCAACTTTATCTCCTCTTCCCTTCTTCTTCTCTGGGTTTTAGTTCATATTGTTCCAAGTATATAGCCCCGAGTGGACGGGTCTTTATACTGCTGTGTATAACTTGGAAGCTGACGGAGTTATACGATTACCACCGCGGTCGTTCCGAAACAGTTTTCAACTCAGTGGCGGTCGGCCACGGCACAGCTTCCATATTCGACATCCGTACTGTTGCCTTGTCTCGATTTTCGTCGCCTCGGTTACCGTCCGCTCTGTTCTTCTTGTTGCCCCGTGTTACTGCCTGTTCGGGATTTGCTGCCTCGGATTTCTGCCCACCTCGGTTTTATTTGTTGCCTTTCGCCTCAGTCCGTCGGTGTTATATCTGTTGTTTCCTGCCTGTTCGTCTTGCTTGGTTTTCTATCTTTCACACCGTCGGTTTGTTTCAGTCCTGTTTCTGTTTTGCTCCATTTTTGGTCAAGGTTTTTTGTCTAGGTTTGGTCTCCACCTCATTGTTACGCTCATTTTATTCTAACATACGTTAATCTCTCTGAGGTTGAATTGGAACAGGATGGCTTGTTATGATACACCGTCAATGAGTCAGTGTACGTTTGGAAGGCCGGGAGAATCGTCCAGCTGCTCTGCCTGCGTGCGTAACCCCCAAAGTTAACAATTCATCGTTACTCCTAAAATGATTTTGACTCCGTCATTCAAATTTAATGCTCGCTTTCTCTTTGTAGATTTTGTCTGTTGGGTTTCTTATCAGAAATTTGAGATTAGGAAGGTCAGAATTGTTGGGGATCGGAGTTTCAGGAGTTTGTTAGAGCATACTAAGCTACTCGTTGGAAGCTAATTCTATGTCTCCTACAGGAATGCTCACACTGTCACACCCTATCTATATTTTTTTCTGTACCAAAGTTAATAAAATTAAAGGAACTGATGAACTAGTATATATTACTCCTCAGTTTATTTCAATATCAGCGTCCAAACTGATATACCCAAGACAATGAAAATCGACAATGACATCCATGTTCAATTTTGTGAGTCTAATTGCACATTTCAATTGGAACGGTTGTGCTGTATGGTATGGATCAAAAAATACGAACCTTCAATTCTCACAAACTCAGAATTTAGAGAAGATTCACAAAATATTGTTACAAGCAAGCTACTCTACGTATTCAGACCTAGCATCATTCAGCTATACTACTGTACTGTATGTATGTTATGAGTAGGCTTGTATCAAGGTCAAAATCTCAGACGAGTGAGGTGGCAGTTGAGACTTGAGAGCGGGCGGGCTAATAAGGACGAAGTCCCCCCTTGAGCTCATGGCATAAGTGAGAGTTGAGAAGAGTCAACTCCGATTTGTGTAAATACACCAAATCTCCAAGTTCTCTGAGGTTGAAACGCAGCATGATGCAGTTAGGTGGATCAGTCACGAAGCACAGAAGAAGTCCTGGTGCAACCAATGCCGCCTTCTTCAAAAACTCGCAGTCAGGCCATTGGAACCATGCATGGTGCTTCTCTCCACCCACCATCCCCCTTATTCCGTCCACCTACCAACAACCCGATACACCATCATCAGCAAAATGAATGCTTCGCTAAACCAAATATCAAATCATCTCATACATACATACATACATACATAGTACAAGTATATTTTACCTTATCTCCACGCTTAAAATGGTACCACCATTCCATGTCCCCTACAAACACTTTCAAATTTCGCATTGATATATCCGCTGTAACTATAACACGTGAACAGACAATCATGTTCCCATTGATAAATCACCTTAACACATTCCTCAACAATTTTTTTTTTTTAGAAAACCATTTCCTTCTTTAATGCATGTATAGTACTAGTACGAGTAGTAAACATGTAATGAAGAGAATGAAGGTATACCTAATTTGTGCATAGCAGCCTCATAAACTTGGATCATCTGCTTGAAGTGTTCACAGAGTATTACAGCCTCGCAGGCGTACGTTATATTGGGGAACTTTTCGTAGTTAGCACCATCCACTTCAAACAATTCCTCCGAAAACTGTGTTGGAGGATCATTTCCTAATCCATCCGTTCACCAAATTAATTACATAAATCAAATCTACAAACCATATACATACTGCATGATTCAACAAATATACCAATTCACAGTAGTAAAAGGACGAGTGACTGTTGTATTGAACCATTGGGCATTTGTGAAGAGATATGTAACAAAGAGGATAGAATTGGCAAGAAATTAAAGAAAATCCCTTAATATCAGTAAAGTAAATGTGATTTTACCAAATGAGAAGAAGAGTTGGGTAGAGGCATGAAGATGATGAATGGTTACGGTGTCTTCATCATCAGCATGAACAAGATTCTGGAAAATGTGATTCAAGTTAACCAATTTGCAGAAGAAAGTAGGGTTGTTGCATTGGAAGTCGATTAAACCGGTGGACTTCAACCATAGATGAGCCACAGCGCCGCTCTTAGAGGTATTATTACAAGTGATTTCCAAACCAATTTCCGTGACCTCCATCACTCCTAACCCTTGTGGGTTAAAATGTGGGTCACTCAGACATGCAAGTTCTTGTTTCAGTTTAACTGCAGGGTGGACATGGAAACTGAAGTCTTTGTTTTTGATGATTGGGCTTCCTTTTGAAGGGTGGTCATCATAAAGGGAAGATGATGGGTTTTGTCTCGGAGGTTCAACAATGGAGGAGGAGGAGGTTGGGTTCATATTTTTCGGAGTTGATGGCGGCAAAAGAGATTGGAAAGGTTTATTATGGGTTTTCAGATTAGTAAGATTGTTACGTGACTGACTGCAGAATTACTCTGTATCTTCGATTTTATAGGAGAAATACAAGATTAAGTACTCTACATAACTAGTTGGTTAAGGGTTAGTTACAGAAAATCAAAGTCAAGTCGGTTAGAGTTGGCGGTTAAGGTTGTTACAATTTACAAATGCTCCATAGTCCCTACAGTGCTACTCTACTATATTCCCTCTCTTACCATTTACCAACCAACTATAAATCGTTTTTACACAAGAATTAAGAAATATTGGAAAATGACATACAATTAGGACAATTGCTATAGTAGGAACTATTTACAGAAATAAAGAATTTAATAAGACGCTTTCGCCTTCAACCGTCCTATTTGTAAGCAATTACTTACCACGGTTTAGCCTTTTGTAAATAGTTCCTCGTATGTTAGAGGCAGGGCCGGTCCTGAACATCCGGAGGCCCTAGGCAAAATCGTAAAATGGGCCCCCTTCAAAGCGAACTTTGAAATGATTGTGCGTTCAAAATTTCCCCCGACTACCATAGAGAAAACCAAAATTACTTTTCTAAATTTGCTATATTTTCCTTTTGCAAAAAAAAAAATTAGGGACGTAAATTTTGTTATAGTAACAATTAAAAGGGTCCTAAAATTTTTAAGTTTTTAGATCAACTAACATTTTTATAATAATTGGGGATATGTTTTGAATTATCAAATATTCTGTAATTAGCATAGACAACAAGTAAAAAAATGAGTAAAAATTAATAATAAAAAAATCGGGAAAGTAGTGATTGAGCCCCTCTACTTTGCTCAATTGTAAAATCAAACCCCTTAACTTTTGATTGGAGCAATTAGACCCCTTAACTTTGCCAATATGTAAAATTAAACCCTTTTTTTTTTTTTTTTTTTTTTTTTTTCGATCAATTGCTCAATTTCTTGTCAGTTTCATGTAAATATCTAATTACTATCAATAAATATTTTATCCCAAAATATACCAATATAACACGTATACGTATAGAAATATATATTCCCAAGTACGGAGTAGTACAAAAAAAAAATATTATTCGTATTCGTAATTTATGTATTCGTATATCCCAAGTAGTTCGATAAAATATTTTATCCCGTAATGCACGTATTCGTATTCTACTGTAATGTACGTATTCATATTCTACCGTAATGTACATATTCGTATTCTAGTATGAGAAATTGACGAGATATTGAGCAATAAATCGAAAAATGAATAAAAAAAGAGTTTAATTTCACGTATTGGCAAAGTTAAGGGGTTTAATTTCACGTATTGACAAAGTTAAGGGGTCTAATTGCCCCAATCAAAAGTTAAGGGTTTTGGGTTTCACAATTGAGTAAAGTAGAGGGGTTCAATCACTACTTCCCGATAAAAAAATTATACAAACATGAAGTAGATTATATTAAGATTTTTTTTTATAAATGGATCTCATAAGAAGAGCGTGAGACGTTTAGAAAAAGGGTTGGGAAGAAAGTACTAAAAGATGAGCTTATGGTGGTTCGAACACACATGCTATTGAGCAGACACCAAGCCTTTAACCACAAATGTTGTACTATTATTACAATCATTAAAGCAGTAAAATTATTAATTCTACTCCTATTTTTTTTCTTCTTGATATTGGGCCCTTTTTGGCCGTGGGCCCTAGGCATCCGCCCCTTGGGCCTACCCTCAGGGCCGGCCCTGGTTAGAGGATGGTTAAGAACAATCCTATTTAGTCGTATTTGTATTAGTGTCCCCAACCCTCAGGCAACATGACCCAAATCCAAGATCGTGTTGTGTCATTCACCTTGGTTGGCTCACCAATTGTCGTGAAGAGTAGACCTATCAAAAATTGATCTGACTCAAAAATCTGACCCACCCGACCTGTTTTTTTAGGGTCATAAGCACATCTTTTTCGACTCGTGACCCGTTCAACCCGAACCCGAAATGACCCGTTAATTGAGGGTCGAAATCCGACCCTCCCGTTTCGACCCGTTGGGTCAACCATAATTTATTAAAATTAATAAAATATTACTCCATCCATTCAAATCCAAACTACACATTTCTTTTTTTATCACTTTTCACCACTAAAGAAAATTTTCGATATTCTCGACAATCTATAAGACAAAATATAGTCCTGTGAGATCTTGTTTGATTTATCTTTACGAGTAGGTCAAGAATATCAATTTTTTATAATTTTTGCTAATGTAAAATGAAAGATATCGATGGTACAAAACACGCATCGACAAATGTGCAAAAGAGAAATGTGTAGTTTGGATTTGAATGGAGGGAGTAGTTTTTATATATTTTATATTTCGCTATATAATTAAAAAAATTAATTTTTTAAATTTTTTAAATTACAAATATAAACAAATACTAGTAAATTTAATACATTTATTATTATTATTATTTAAAATAATTTTAAAATTTGATTTTGATTTCTTATAAAATATAAACATTATAATTAAAGAGTATAATGATCATACTTTTAAAATAAATACAAAATTAATATTAAGAATATATTTTTTTACTTAAAAGGCGGTAAAAAATCAGGCGTTCGAAATTGTTTCTGACCCGTATTCTGACCTAACCCGTATTCTAACCCGACCCATCCGAACCGTTTGACAGGTCTAGTGAAGAGTAGTGACGCCAGATACCGGGTCAGAAGTCGAATAACGGGATGCGTGATTCTTAATAGCTTGTCGTCGTGTCTGATGGCCTTACTACTACAAACTCCTTAATTTCTCGACGCCTTTTTTGTTGTTTCTTGTAGTTTAAAAGCGTTGAGAGTTATTTCTCGACGCTTCAAAAAGAGTTGGATTTTGAGGCATCAGGATTTTGGACGCTTTTTTATGTCGATTTTTACTACGCTTCTTGACGTCGATTTTTTCTATGCTTTTTTATATCGATGTTTTCTACGCATTTTGATGTCATGTTTTTCTACGCCTTTAGACATCATGGCTTTTTACGGTTTTAGACATCGAGCTACTTCATAATTTCGACGCTTTTTTTTTTCGTTAGCCTACTTTATATCTTCTCTTGCTCATCCTAGTTCTTCTATTAGATTAGTAGTTCTTTTGCTTTGCTAGTTTAGTTTCTCTAGATTCTTACCTCCTAAATTATACATCCATCCTTGTGGTTCGACCCCGCTACTTGCTCTTTAATTTTCTACTTTATAGTTATTCTTGTGCATGTTGTGGGTATTATAATGTGTTTGTATGAGTAGATTTTGCTATTTACGGCGTAGTGATTTCAAACTCAATCAGAGTTCACGCAAAATTCCCTAACTACATAGGCCTCTACAGGTCTTTCATTCTGCTTAAGCTTAGACAACTTAATGAATAGGTCCTATATAGTCTTTGGCTACAAACTTGTCTAACTTTTTTTTTTCTTTAGCTTAGACCTAGACTTAATAGGCTCCTTACCTCATTTGTTTCTCTGAAATTTCAGGTTTTCATACCACAGTGAAGCATAGCCTTTCAGCTTCAGTGTTGCAGTTTTGAAGGATTTAACATCATTATACCCTTTATGCTCAAAGAGTTTTTCCACATCCCTAATTCATTCTAATAGTTCATCAGGGTTTAAACTACCAGGAAAATTAGGAATTTCTACCTGTAGACGCTTGTTAAAGAGATCATGCTCCTCTTCATACTGACTTTCAACTAAATCCGACTTTTCACGATTGGGTCAACCCCGGTCAAAGTCGTTTCCGAGACACACAAAACAGCCATACAATCCTCAAAAGTCCAAATAAAACACAAAACCCGTCAAACATCCAAAAGTCAAGGTCCAAAAGCTGATGTGCACGATCCAATTGGGCCACTCGATCGAGTGACCCACCCACTCGATCGAGTGGGCTTGTTTCAAGCCCGACGACTAGCATCACGGGCCACTCGACCGAGTTGGTCCTCTACTCGGTCGAGTAACCCTAAACCGGGTGCCCTAGTTTTTTCTATATAAGCAATCCCCATGCAACACAATTACACAACTTTTTGCAACTTTTTTACAAACCCTAGACATCTCTACACATCTTTTTTGCAACCTCAAGAAACCCTAGAGCAACCCTACACACACATACTACGTCTTTTACAAACCCTAATCAAACCCTAGCAATTCTACACTAGCAAAAACCCTAAACCTAGTTTTAGGAATCAATCCCGAGCCACCACAACTTAATCTACATAAAACCCCGAAGACTCTTATGTTGAAGCCACGGTTACGAGTCCGCACCGAGACAAGAACATGTAGGTTGAGGGTGTCAAAACCCTCTCTTTTCTTCCCTTCCTCTCTTCGTCGTCCGTCCTTTTCTTCTCCGTCTTTTTTTCGTTTTTTTTATCTCGTTCATTGCATCATAATATCGATAATATTACTAATATCAAAGCATTAAAATATTTATCGATTTGTGTCGAATAAGAAGGATACCGGGATAAGGAAAACCGCATATACAAGTGTACTGCACACGCGTCGTCGGTCGCTTATCCCGATACTCCGACTATTTGATTATCGAGATAAATTAACTTAAACAACAATTCGTTATTATTTCTCGTCATCATCATCTTTAATCTTACATTCATCTTTTTCTAAAATCAATTTTAATAAGGGTCGGAAAAAAAAAAGATCTTTGGCTGAAGAGAGAGATTTTAGAGAGGGAAAGCTCCTGAGAATTCTTCTACGGTCCAGCAATGGCGCGACCTAAGAAGGATCACTCTCGAGCTAAGCATAGTAAATCACAAAAATCAAATAATAGTTCATACCATAATAAACATACAGATTTTAGTAATAATATGGCACATAATACAAAACAAAACACGCATAATTCAAAGTTTTAGGATATGAACTTTGATAATGACTCGTTAATTTATGACAGAGATGGTTTGCAGAACTCACTGGAAGAAGAGATTGAGGAAATCATCGGAGCTCCAACTGGTGCGAATGAATGGAATGAAGTTCCGCGCAGGTCAAGCCGTACCCAGCTCAAGCTTAATCAGGATGATGTCCAATCTGAAATTGATTATTGGTCTAACTCAGTCTTGTGCTATGTGTTGGGGGCTAATCCGCCATGGTTTGTCCTAAATGGCTACCTGCGGAGATTATGGAAGCTAGCGGAGATTGAGCAAATTTCATTTTAGCCAAATGGAATTTGTCTAGTACGATTCAAATCAGCTGAAAAGAAGTTGGAGGTGTTGCAGGCAGGTCATCACTTCTTTGATAATAAGCCTCTAATAGTCAGAGATTGGGATCCCACACAACAAATTGAGAAGGGTGATGTAAGTACTGTTCCGGTATGGATTCGTTTTTATAATTTAGCACCTAAATTCTGGGGAAATGCTCTTGCTAAAATTGCTGGTATGATTGGCAAACATATGGAAAATGATAGTGCTACTAAGATGAAAAACTTTATGGGGTATGCTCGGATCCTTGTGGAAGTCCCTTTTAATTGTCAATTGCCTGATGTTGTCAGTTTTTATGATGAGTTGGGTGTGTTGCATAACCAAATTGTTCACTATGAGTGGAAGCCATTTAAATGCAATATGTGTCAGGGGATAGGACATAATGAGGAGAGTTGTCGTAAGAAGAAGGAGGAGTTGCAGACTAAGAGACCTACAAAAGTATGGAGGCCAAAGCGGTGATTCCTGCCCCAGAGAAGCCAGATGCTGGAGGACAAGCATTAGTCACTACAATGGAGGATAAGATACTAAATACGCCTCAACCTGATCCGATCAGTTTGCACACAGCAGGCCCTGCACGGGTAATCACGAGGTATAACCAGCAAGATTCAGTTGGGGTGAGAGTTGGGGGGAAGTCGTTCTATGACATATTGAATTCATCGCTAGTGAGTAGTCTTGAGGGGTTCATGGGAGGGGGAACGCACAATCCGTCCCATGACTAGCATAACTTTTTGGAACATGAGAGGAATAAATAGCCTGAATAAACAACATGAAATAAATTGGTTTTTACGTAAGAATAACATAGGGCCTTTTGGAATTATGGAAACAAGGGTGCGAAGGGCTGCCATTCCGAAGGTTTTTGATGGGATTGGAATAAATTGGAAGCTAGTTACAAACACTCAGGGTCTTGAAGGGGGAAGAATTTGGGTTCTATGGGATGCGAACGTGTATGATGTTTCTGTCTTAGCAAATGAATTGCAGGTAATTTATACGGTGGTCACTTGCTTGGTTAATATGGTGCAATGGAATATGTCGTTTGTGTATGGATTGAACAAAACTGGGGAAAGAAGGGATCTATGGGACTCAATTAAGCATATACATGGGAGATTCAGAATGGACCCATGGATTTTGGTGGGGGATTATAATAATGTGCTCAGTTCTAGTGAAAGGATAGGCAACCCGGTCACTCAGGCTGATGTGATTGATTTTCAAAACTGTATGGATGACTGTGATTTAGGGGATTTGCCTGCCACGGGAGCTTTCTTCACGTGGAATAATAAGCATGAGAATGGAATTCGTAGGTTTAGTAGGATTGATAGGGTCTTGGCTAATGGAGAATGGGTTAGCAAGATACCCGTATGTAATATCCAATTTCTCCCAGAAGGTCTGTATGATCACTGCCCATGTGTTATTAATATTTGGCAGGATGAATTACCAAGACGGAGTAGCTTTAAGTACTACAATATGTGGGGGAAGGATAGGGATTTTGGGAATATTGTTCGAAGTATTTGGGAACATGGTATTCATGGGTCCAAGATGTATCAAGTTGTAAAAAAACTTAAGATGCTTAAGGCTCCACTTCGGGCACTAAACAAGTATGGGTATGATAATATTGAGATTACTGCACAATTAGCATTTGTAGCTATGCAGGAAGCGCAAGCACAGCTCCATAAGAATCCATGGGATGGTGATTTGCAAAAAGAGGAGAGGTTAGCGTTAGATACTTATAGTAATCTGGAAGCAGCTCGGCATAGCTTCTTAGCCCAAAAAGCCAAAGCACGATGGAGCTTAGAGGGCGATGATAATACTAAATTATTTCATTGTGCAATTAAGGCAAGGAGGAACATGAATAGGGTGTTTGTTGTGAAAAATCAGCATGGTATAGTGTGCAATACGCCTACCTCTATAGAGGCTGCTTTTTTGGAGTATTACAGGGGGCTTCTTGGTGAGTCAAAAGATACTGATAAAGTGAGTGAGCAAGTGGTAAGGTATGGTTCGGTAGTAATGGATGATCAAGCATTGAGCATGATTCGGCCCATTTCTGATGATGAAATTAGGGCAGCACTTTTGAGTATTCCGGAAAATAAGGCGCCAGGCCCTGATGGATTCTCGAGTGGTTTCTTTAAAGATGGATTGAATATTATGGGTACTGAAATTTTTGCAGCTATTAAAGAGTTCTTTGTGACCGGAAAATTGCTAAAGCAACTTAATGCAACAGTGGTCACTTTGATACCAAAAAAGGAAAGTCCGAAGTCGGTAATTGATTTTAGGCCGATAGCTTGCTGTAATGTCCTTTACAAATGCATAACTAAGATCATTTGTGGACGACTTATGGAAGTTCTGCCAAGTACTATAAGCCAAAGTCAAAGTGCATTTCTCAAAGGGAGGGATATTGTTGATAATATATTGGTTTGCCAAGATTTAGTGAGGTTGTATAACAGGCAAGGATGTTCTCCACGATGTATAATGAAAGTGGATCTTAAGAAGGCGTATGATTCGATTGAGTGGAATTTCCTCCGCCAGATGCTCGTTGCTTTAAAGTTCCCTGATAAGATGATTGGATGGATAATGACATGTGTTACTACGCCCATGTATTCCTTATCCTTGAATGGTAACCTTTTTGGATTTTTCCCGGGGCGTAGGGGAATTCGCCAGGGCAATCCAATGTCGCCTCTCTTGTTTAATATCTGCATGGAATACTTCTCGAGACTTATGAATGTCATGTCTTTAAAGGCAGAATTCAGGTATCATTCTTTATGTAAGCGGATAGCTCTTACGCATCTTTGCTTCGCCGATGATATTATCCTGTTCTGCTATGCTAATGACTCCTCTGTAAGCACTATCAGTAGAACATTTGAGTGGTTTAGTAGAGCGTCTGGACTAGAAATTAACAAGCAAAAATCAGATATGATCATGAATGGGGTGACTGATGGTGTACGTGCGAGACTACTACAGATCTCTGGTTTTGTGCAGGGAGTACTCCCTTTTAAATATTTGGGCGTACCTATTTCCTACTGGCGTATCAGTGCTAGTGACTGTACTGTCCTTGTAGAGAGAATAGTGAAGCGTATAAGGGGATGGGGAGCGCGTAAGCTAAGTTATGGAGGGAGGCTTGTGCTGGTGAAGTCTATCCTTTCTAAACTCCATAGCTATTGGTGTAGGATCTTCATTCTCCCTAGTGGAGTGATTAAGAGAATTGAGAACATTTGTCGCAATTACTTATGGATTGGGCACGAGGAGTATGCTAAGGCTCCGTTAGTATCCTGGGAGTCATGCTGCCGTAGCCTGGATCAAGGAGGATTGGGGATTGCTCATGGAAAGATATGGAACAAAGCTAGCATTGGAAAATTCTCGTGGTGGTTATTTGAAAAGAAAGATCGTCTGTGGATCAAATGGGTGGATGCAATTTATCTTCGTGGGCGTGATTGGGTGACTTATCAACCCTCCCCGGCTTCTAGTTGGACATGGAGGAAAATTTGCTCTACCAAAGAGGAGTTTGTGTTAGCATTTCAGCAAGGATTACTGGTTAATAAGGTGTATACAGTTAAATGGGGTTACAATTGGTTAAGGGGGGATCGTATGAAGGTTAATTGGAAGGCTATGGTGTGGTGTAGAATGGCATATCTCAAACACTCATTTGTAGGATGGTTATTTGTACAGCATAGGCTCCTCACAAAAGACATGCTAGCTTTGTTTGGCTTGGTGGTGAATCAGCGCTGTGATATGTGTGCAGCTGAGGATGAAACAAATGAGCATATAATGTTTGAATGCTGTTACAGCAGACGGTGTCTGCAAGTTATTTGCAAGTGGCTGCAGATTGCAATTCCTTGGTCCAAGAGCTTGGATTGGTGCAGGAAATGGAGATGCAGGTCTGTAACGAAGAAACATATTATAGTGGCGGTTATACTTGCTTTAATGCACAGAATTTGGAATGAGAGGAATATATGCAGGATTGAAGCTAAGTTGTCACGTCCTGAATCCATTGCGGCTGATGTCAGGCGGCAGGTAGTAACTCGTATTAAGGGGAGATTGAAGAATATAGAGACTAATGCTGATAGGCGATGGCTAGAGGAGTTAGGCTTGATAAATGAAAGTCAGTAGTATCGCTGATATTATATAGTAGCTGATCTTGTGTATGGTAATGAATGTGACTGTATGGCTTTATTGATGATATATAATTACATTTTACCGATTTTTTTTTTAATAAGGGTCGAAACCCGTTGACACGGATCCGACATCACAATCCCTAGGGATTTATTTCGATGTCGGAGAAGTCGAGGGAATCAAGTTTTTATTCAAGTAAAGCGTCGATTTTAGATTCGATACCAATTCCATAATTGGATATCGAATCTAACAATCAAGTCATATGAATTAATTAACGTGATTTATTCATATCACGATAATTAATTTAAAGCGACTAAAATTAATTTATCTCCTTCTTATTTAACTCTAATATCCCATATCGATTCAATAATCGAATATGGGATACGATGAGTATTCAAATTTAGAATCGGGTATAAATTCAACAATATTTATATTCGGTTTAACAAAATCAACGATTTATAAAAAAACCCGAATCGAGCATAGGTCATGCAATACTTATGCCCAATTCGGTGAAACCGTCGATTCATCAAAAATTTAAAGCAATTTCGAAAATCAATATAAAATTGCAAGCGAATTACAATTCGTACAGATGCCACTCGACCGAGTGCCTTAGTCACTCGATCGAGTGACACCTCAAAATCGGACCAGAATGCCTATTACGACCTCCACTCGATCGAGTCTCACAGTGACTCGGTCGAGTGGCCATGTACTCGACCGAGCTAATCAATAACTCGGCCGAGTATGGTCTATAACGCAAAACGGAACCACCTTTTACAGGTCTACTCGATCGAGTCCATCGACCACTCGATCGAGTAACCTCGTAACGACTAAAACAACGAGTCGTACATTCTTATATTTTCTAAACTCGATAGTATTTTAAGACTTAGGTCAACATGTGCTTAATTAATCACATGTATACTATCTTTTCAAACCATGCATCTCATATTTGCATCTTTTCATCTCATCTCATATTTGCACAAACCGTTATTATTCGTTATATCATTACATCGTTACTAACGCGTTTGTTATTTCTTTTGTCAATTTAATTATTGTTCGTTTATTATACTAAAAGAACCCACATGCTAAAATTCCACTTTGACGTAGAATTAATTGCATTAAATTGACTTAGAAACCCGTTTCAATTCCATTCACATGTTTAGGGAAAATAAATCTTTGCATATCATTTTCCCGTTTTACTAACGCGCGTATTGTAAGTCACTCGAATTCTTAGTAGAGGTCGCTAATGTGCGGGCGGGGTTGGGTGTCCTTTGTGGGCTTCCCAACAAGTACCCTCACCCCTTACTCAGAACCTCAGTTTCCGGATGCCCGAAACCGTTGGCGCACGAGAGTCATTCATTACACGGTATCCGATAATGTCGGTATCGGTATCAAATGCAAAAGGACGAGCCCAATAAACTCTGACATCGAAAATGAGCCGTATTTTTTATACGGCCCACTACGACATAGAGTGAGATCGAATGGTTCCGAATAACCTCAAAATTCGGTGGCGACTCCACATAGACCTAAATTTCAATTCGATCCATTCTCATATGAAGATTCATTCGCCTCCCCAAACCCGCGCGTGGCCGCGTCGGGGTGGACCTATGTCATGTCCACAGGTTTATTTCTCTCTTGTCTAGTGCCCAAAAAGCACTAGACTTCTCACGTTTGTTCTTAGTCTACAGTTTATGCTTAGAGGTGGTGACTATCTTCTTCTTGCAACTTAGAGCCGCTTTAACGGACGGTTGCTAGAATGAGTGGTTTCCACCTGGGTATGAGCTACGATTTTCGAGCGAGCGTGGGGTTTGATCTAAACTCCCCACACATGGAAGCCGATATGAGCTACTCCTCTTCTTCCATGAACCAAGGGTATGACATGACGTCCCCCTACCATTATCAAGCTTCTTGGGATAATCAAGACGGGTATGATCTTCAAGATTATGGAAATGGCTACCAACAAGTGAATGACTATCACTCCTACGATCATGGTGGCCATTACTCAAGCTATGATTGTGAACCCACCATGTTCAATCAAGATTCACCTTATGGAAGCCAATACCCCCAAAACCCACCATATTACCCTCCACCCCAACCACAATATGAACCCCATGACCCACAATACTACCAATCACCCCAACCTTGCTACCAACAATATGATACCCCACCCCTTGGGTATCATCAAGATTTTCAAGGAGCTTTACAAGACCCCAATGATCACCAATTTCCCGACATGGAGGTGTTTCAATCGCTTCTTCAAGTGCAAAAGAGCAACCAAGAAATGGCCATTCAAATTCAAAAACAACAAAATGAATTATTGGTCCAAATTCGAAGGGCAAACGAGGCGAGGGATGCTCGATTAAATGCATTATCGGTTCAAACCGTAATGTTTTTATCCCGAACATCACAATTAGATGAAGGGTGCCCACTTGAGAAAGAGGAGCAACCTAATCACGAAGCCGCCAACGTAGTTCCCTTTGGAGGAGAAATTTGCTTTGAAGAACCTCAATCGTCTTCTCAAAAAGAGACGAATGAGGATTTGACCCTTGGTGAAGGCATAGTTGGTGAAGAATTGGAGGAGGATAGTGAGTTGGATGGTTTGGTGGATTTTGTGAAGTTAATGGGTGAAATTGATGAGCCCAAGTTGCCCATGTGCGATAATGTTGATAAGCATCAAGAACCCCTTGTTAGTACACCAAGCGATGGTTTGGAAGAGATTGAAACCGCCGGTAGAAGTTTCAATCCTCTCCTCCATGATGATGTGGGGCCGAGTGATGAAGATTGGGAACCACAACTTGAGGCAAGTGTGGGGGTGTGCAATGAGGAGATGAGGCAAAAACCGCTTTTTGTGCCTTGTTTCTTGGAAATGAAGCTTGCTTGTGATTGGAGGCGATGCTTAGGGAGGAAGAGGTCGGTGAAGCTCGTAGGATGGATAGACCCCGGAGACAACTTTGAAGATGATTTTGGGTCTTGGGATTCCTACTTCTTGCCTCCTCCTTGGAGGCCGTGGAGGTTGGCTAGGCTCAAGCGCTTCAACACGGGCGGGGTTGGGTGTCCTTGGTGGGTTTCCCAACACGTACCCTCACCCCTTACTCAGAACCTCGGTTTCCGGATGCCCGAAACCGTTGGCGCACGACAGTCATTCAATACACGGTATCCGATAATGTCGGTATCGGTATCAAATGCAAAGGGACGAGCCCAATAAACTCTGACATCGGAAATGAGCCATATTTTGTATACGGCCCACTATGACATAGAGTGGGCTCGAATGGTTCCGAATAACCACAAAATTCGGTGGCGACTCCACATAGACCTAAATTTCAATTCGATCCATTCTCATATGGAGATTCATTCGCCTCCCCGAACCTGCGCGTGGCTGCGTCGGGGTGGACCTATGTCATGTCCACAATTTGGCGACTCCGCTGGGGATTAACTTATGTGTGACTTACCATCGGCATCCTCAGGGTGAGACTCGAATAGAAATCGTTTGACAAATACAATACGCGTTTTAGTTCCACGGTTCATGCATAACCCATATTTTCCCGGGCCGGTACTCGCGACCGACGTCCCACTATACCTTCGATGTACTCCAATATGGATATGTTGAAAGGTGTCCATAGTCGATTCGAGTGGGTTTCGCGGCATGTTCTAAGATCAACTCGACTTAGGAAGTCCGTCCCGATCAACGTCTAGACTATGTACACTAGTATAGACCCCTTATAGACCGACCGAGACTTAGTATAGAGCATACATGGCGTCGTTATAATGCTCATGTGACTACGTGCTACTTGGTTTCCGAGTCGTTTTCAAAAACCGTCAATTTCTTCAAAATTGCATCCTTTTCAAACTATTCAATTTCAAAACCCGGGACACATACCGAATTTAGGACTCATGATTTTACTCAAAATAGCCTATTTTCTAGACGGTATGTTGCCCAATTCAAAACTCGAAAATACTTTCGAACTTCCAAAACCCGCGGCCCAATAACTTTTCATTTTTCGGAAATTGGGCCCTCAAACCGAGTTTTCTCGGACTTTTTCAAAAAAAAAACATCAACTTTCAAAACCTTCCACTTCTAGGACTTCCCGTATTTAGCAGTGTCGGGTCGTGTCTTAAGTTGTCAAGGTCTATAGCGTCAAAACTCCGTCGATCTTACATCACGAGTTTCTTCCCCTTCCCAGTCCGCCTTATTATACTAAGGCAAGGCCCACCTACGTAGGACAAATCCCTACATAGGAGGGCCCGTCAACACAAACGAGTCCATAAAGTCTAGGGATGTCTCGCGTGAACCTTCCTTCGAACAGGATTAGGCCCACCCGCCGAATCCTAAGGAAGGCCCGCAGTTCACAAGTCACCCGTCTAGGTGTCTTTTCCGAGTCATTTCCCTTTTAGTCTTGTTCGGGATGTACTTTCTACTTCGGGATTTTGGGCTAGTTTCTGATTACGTGGTGTTCTTACAGACAGGCCACCCGTGACAAGACATCAACGCAAGATGGACGAACTGAAAGACTCTCTCGCCAAGATCGAAACCCAACTGGCCGCCATCCAGGCCAATCAAGCGACTTTATCCACCCGACTGAGCACCGTAGAGAAGACGGTCCCTACCGAAGGAGCCGAGCCCACTGGGCCCATGGCCGAGCTGGTTAGTATTGTTCGTAGGCTCGAGGAACAAGTCCATTTATCGACAAACAAATTGATCCACACCGAGAATGCTCGTATCTATTCACCTTTAGATAACGAGCTTCCTGCTAACCTCAACTTAACGGGACTTCCTATGTTTGAGGGTATCGAAGACCCGGTCCATCACATCCGGGCTTTCAAGGACTTCATGGCAGTCAAAGGGCTGAAGTCAACGATGTTCAAGCACTTGTTCCCTTCTTCCTTGGAGAAACACCCTAAGACCTGGTTCTACAGGCTCGACCCCAAGAAATACAAGACTTGGGATGATGTGGCGACCGAGTTTGCTCGGAACTACGCCGATAACACTGAAATCCAGACTACAATGCGTACTCTGGAGGTAATGGCCCAAGAGCCCAAAGAAGGGTTCACAAAATATCTGCAACGGTGGAGGGCCGAGAGTGTGAAGCTGGTCGACAAGCCCAGCGAGAAGACCCTAGTGGAAGCCTTCGTCAAAAAGCTACTCCCATCCTACCGGGTCCACCTCCGGTACGCTATCATCCCAAACTTTGCTGTCCTCACTGAAATGGGCACGAGAATCGAGGATGACTTAAGGCTAGAGAACCTGACTAAGGCCTCTACCAAAGGCTATCAAGGGGCTAGCTCATCTACAAACAAGCCCACACCTACAGCTGCAACCCGCAGCATCTTTGACGAGGTAAATCTGCTCGACACCTCATCCAAAAAGAATACACCAAATCGGGTATTCACAGATATAGGGACTACCTATACTTACGCCTTACAGAGGCTATCTTCGATGGGTCTGATCCAACCAATAGGCCCAACTCCAGAGACTCCAGTAGAGAAGAGGTCCAAATACTATAATGCTCAAGCCTACTGTCAGTATCACCGGGGTAACGGGCATGATACTGAAAAATGTTGGAAACTAAAGCATCTAATCCAAGATCTTATCGAGAGCGGGAAGATCCCGTTGCCCGGAGACAAGCCGAGCAACGAAGAGAACCCGTTCAACGCCCATGCCATATTTACGGGGGAGGTAATTGACTGTTCTCACCTCATTTCCCCGTTTATCCCACAAATCAACGGGATATGGTCCGATGATGAGGATGATGTGTATCTGGCTAAAGGGGAAGCTGTCCCCGTCACCAGGGAAGAAGTCCGAAAAACCAAGTCCAAGGCCTTGGCCACCAACCACCTCGCCACTGCTGGGCGCGCCACTCCAACACCCGTCACTGATCCTGCCAGGAAGGAACTAATCCCCGAGGAACCAAGCAATGACACGGCTTTGGTCCAACAAATGAAGAGGGTTCGAGTTGACTTAACCATATGGCAACTATTGGTTAGCTCACAGGCTCATCGGGAAGCACTGACTAAGGCTCTCGATGAAATCAAGGTCGACTCAGAAGCTACCCCCGCTGAAATGGTAGCCACCATCATGCCCTACCTTAAGGGCAAATCCAAAGAAGAAGGCCCGCTCATAACCTTCTCCGAAGCTGGCCTACCATCATTTGGGCCCAATCATAATCTGGCCCTATTGACGACGGATCAGCCGTGAACGTCCTACCCCTAAGGACCGCTAGGGCCCTCGGCATCACTGATGCCGACTATCTCCCGACAGCACAAACTATTCAGGCTTTCGACGGAAGCCCAAAGCCAGTCGCCGGGGCCGTTAAATTGAAGATCATAACGGGTCCAATCGAAAAAGAGCTGGAATTCCAGGTGACAGATGTCACCTCATCATTCAACCTCTTGCTAGGAAGGCCTTGGATCCACACAGTCAAGGCCGTGACATCCACCCTCCACCGAAAAGTCAAGATGCCCCTTAAAGACGGTATCATCACACTGGAGGCGACCCCGATGACCGTGGCTAGCTGTAATGCCACAAACCGGGCCGAACCACGAGGATTCGACTTCGTGAGTATGATTGAGGAGGAATATCTCTTCAAACCCTACTTCGCCCCTAGCATCGACACGATGCTACAAAATCAGGGTTACCTACCCGGAGCTACCTCAAGACCATACCTTCCGGCAGGGAGGATCGTCGAGGTATTAGACAATGCAGAGTCCCGACTCGGATTGGGGTACACTATAAGCTCGGAGAATGTGGGCCGGGCCTATGCAATCAAATTTGTCACTCCAGTCTTCGGAGCTGTTCAAGTGGGCCTCTACCAACTCACCATCACATATCCCGAGACCAAAACGGCTCGGGAATGCAACTATATCCCCGATGATATATTCACCACCATCCAAGACGAGTCCGAAAAATAAGGCGACTTCGAGCCCATGCTGGGGCTTTTATTTGGAGAAGACAAGACCCTCCCTGCTTCGAAAGATGACATGGTCAATCTAATCCTCCGCAGCGATCGGTTTCACCCAACAAAGCTGATCACCGAAGTGGGTGCAGATACGGGCACAAGGGCCTGGAAGAAGACCGTCAAATGGACCGACAGTCAAGGACGGGTCTACAAGTTGACCACCGGCGAGGGAGACATACCGGATACCGAGTCCGAGTCTGAGTCAGAGTCAGAGTCAGAGTCTGAGTCCGAGTTTAGAGGGTCTGGTGCTGGAGTCGAGTCTGTAACCCCTCTTCCTTTAGCCACTGAGGTCTCGGGGTCTGTCCCAAGACCTCTCCCTATCCCGCCACTGACCAATGATCAGATGGAAGCTCTATTCGAGCTATTTTCAAAATTTACCATTAATAATAATAACGAACACCGTTCTGCTTACGACTTGTCTTATTTCCAAAATTTTCTCAAATTCAAAAATTTTATATGCAATGACATTGAGAAACCCGACGAACAGGTACCTCTACCACAACATCTGGTCGAGCAGCTCGAGCAAAGGGAATCCCGAGATCCGGTAATCGAAGAAACCGAGTCCATCAACATGGGAACCACTTCAGAGCCCCAGATGCTTAAGTTGGGCCAATCTTTAGATCCAGAGGAGAGACAACAGTTCACAGACCTCCTCCTAGAATTTAAAGACGTCTTTGCATGGTCCTACAAGGACATGCCGGGAATAGATCGAGAAATAGCAGAACACCGGATACCCATAAAAGATGGGTGCAAACCGGTAAAACAGAAGCTCAGAAGAATGAAGCCCGAATGGTCTCTTAAAGTCCAGGAAGAGGTCGATAAACAATTCAAAGCGGGTTTTATACAAGTGTCTGAATATCCAGACTGAGTTGCAAACATCGTGCCGGTACCCAAGAAGGACGGTAAGATGCGAGTATGCGTGGACTTCCGGGACCTAAACAAGGCCAGCCCAAAAGACGATTTTCCGTTACCATACATCGACATATTGGTGGATAACACGGCCGATCATGCCCTCCTGTCATTCATGGACGGGTATGCTGGATACAATCAGATCAAAATGGCAGAAGAGGATATGGGTAAGACCACCTTCATTACACCGTGGGGTACTTACTGTTACACCGTCACGCCATTTGGGCTTATCAATGCTGGAGCCACTTATCAACGGACAGCCACCACCTTATTACACGACATGATGCATAAGGAAGTGGAGGTCTATGTGGATGATATGATCGTTAAGTCTAAAGACTGAAGCGGGCACATCACGGCCCTAAGAAAGTTCTTCACTCGGCTACGTAAGTACAACATGAGACTGAACCCACAAAAATGCAGTTTTGGGGTAACGTCGGGCAAATTACTGGGCCATATCGTTAGCCAACGCGGCATCGAGGTCGACCCAGCTAAAATCAAAGCCATCACCAAGATGCAGCCACCCAAGACCGAAAAGGAAATAAGGGGGTTTCTCGGGAAGGTCCAATACATCAGCCGTTTCATTTCAAAACTAACCATGGTATGTGAGCCCATTTTCAGGAAACTGAAGATTGGGGAACGGGTGCTATGGGATGACAAATGTCAAATGGCTTTTGACAAAATCAAGGAGATTCTGTCTGCTCCGCCGGTATTAATGCCACCTCAACACGGTCTGCCTTTGTCGTTATATCTAACACCAACCGAGACAGCCATGGGGGCTATGCTGGCCCAGACAGTTGATTCAGAAGAACGGGCCATTTACTATATCAGTAAAAAGTTCCTTGAATACGAGTGCAAATACACAATGCTCGAGAAAACGTGCCTAGCATTAGTTTGGGCCACTAAAAAGCTCCGACATTACATGCTTAGCCACGAGGTACATGTTTTATCCAAAATGGATCCAATCAAGTACTTATTCGAGAAGCCCATCCTCAACGGCAGGATGTCAAGATGGACTTTAATGTTATCCGGGTTTGACCTCAAGTTCGTACCATTAAAAGCCATCAAAGGCCGGGTAGTTGACGAATTTCTCGCTGACAACCCAATATCCGAAGAAGGCCACACTGATACATGGGCCTTTCCTGATGAAGACATATTCCATACCGATACCGAGACATGGGATTTGTATTTTGATGGAGCATCCAACTTCCGAGGATTTGGGGTCGGAATTCTGTTAATCTCACCCCGAGGGGAACACACTCCCTTATCCATCAAGTCGGACTTCGACGTGACCAACAACGCAGCCGAATACGAAGCATGCATTCACGGGTTGCAAGCCGCCGCTGATTTAGGGGTAACAAACCTCCGGGTCCACGGTGATTCATCACTGGTCATCAATCAAGCACTACAAAAATGGAAAACTCGGAACGCCAATCTCGTGGCTTACCAAGCACGAGTAAGGGTTCTAGAGAAACAATTTCAGAAAGTAGAATATATCTACCTGCCTCGGGAAGAAAATCAGTTTGCAGATGCAGTTTCCAAACTAGCATCTTTACTGAACATCCCAGACCACCTGACCAGCATGCCAATCTGTGTCGAAAGGCGGTCAGAGCCGGCCTACATCCATGCCATTCAAGATATCGAGATAACTGACCCAGAACCTTGGTATCAAGCCGTCCTCACCTACCTGACAACGGGAGAATATCCCGCTGGAGCTGAAAATCGGGCCAAAAAGGCCTTGCGAAGATTAGCAACTCAATTTGTTTGTACTGACGACGGGCAATTATACAAAAAGACGGCATAGGGGGCTCTCCTCCTATGCGTCGAAAAAATACAGGCCGAAAAGGTCATGGCCGAGGTCCACGACGGGGAAAACGGTCCGCATATGAACGCCCATATGCTATCCCGCAAAATCATGAGGCTCGGGTATTACAGGAACACCATGGAAACAGACTGCCAGTTATATGTCAAGCACTACCATAACTGTCAGATCTTCGGTAATGTACAACATATGCCATCTTCCTTATTATATACCATGACATCACCATGGCCATTTTCGACATGGGGTATAAACATAATTGGGAAAGTACACCCTTCCGGGACGGGAGGACATTGCTTCATTTTGGTGCCAATCGACTACTTCACCAAATGGATCGAAGCTGAGTCATACCGTGTCTTGAACGCCAAGCACGTGGCCAAATTCATCCAAAATAAGATCATATGCCGGTATGGGATCCCACATGAATTTATTAGTGATCACGGGACCCACTTTCAAGCTGAAACTACCGCATTACTGGCAAAATACAAAATTTAGAGGCACACATCTTCACCTTACCGACCCCAAACAAATGAAGCGGTAGAGGCGGCCAACAAAACAATCGTCACCATACTAAAAAAGATGGCTGAGAATTATCGGGACTGGCCCGACAAGATACCTTTTGCCTTATGGGGGTACCGAACTTCGATCCGCACCGCAACTGAAGCAACTCCATATTACCTGACGTATGGAATGGAAGCAGTCCAACCGGTCGAGCTTGAAGTACCATCCCTAAGGATTTTGCTTGAAAGCCAGGTACCCGAAGCAGATTGGGTCCAAGCCCGATACGATTCGCTAGTCCTTTTGGATGAACGGCGGTCCCGGGCCCTCAATAATATTCAAGTGTATCAAAAGAGAATCCAACAGGCTTTCAACAAAAGGGTTAGGCCCCGGAAAATCAAAGAAGGTGATTTGGTCCTAAAATCGGTTCGTGCCTTACTGCCGGTTGACCCAAGGGAAAAATTCAAACCCAATTGGCCTGGGCCATACTTAGTCAAGAAAATCCTATCGGGAGGAGCGGTGATGCTAACGGACCTGGACGGTAACGAGTTCGTCAACCCGACCAACTTGGACCAGCTGAAGCGCTACTACCCATAAGCCCAATCTCAATGTCATTTGCAAAAATTTATAAAACTTAGTCTTTTTATAAATTTTCAAAATTTTAGACAAGTCAATAAGTTAGAATTAACTATTCTACCGTCGCACATCTCGAATTAATAATCTTGATGTATTTCGAAAATTGCAAAAAATCAATCCAATCAAATTTTGAACTACGGTTGATTTGATTCCGCTAATTGTGGATACGTAGGCAACCCCTCAAAAGGGTACAACCACTGCAATAAACAAAAAGACGGGAACGGTATTCAATAATACTTCTTTATTAATATCTCGATAAACTCGGGAATTACAAAAAAAAAAAAAAAAAAAAACGCAGAAACGGCAAAATACCAAAAAATCACACCAAAAAATAATAGTAATACTCAAATAATAAAATAGGAGACTAATATCCCGGCATCTTCCCCTTTCCCTTGTCCTTCGGGTCGCGTGGAGCCCGAGGTCGTCAAGGTGGGGACGAGCGTTCCCTAATCACCAGGGGAACCTCCTTAGCACGAGCCCGTTTCTTTGACGACGGGTCTTCAACAGTATTCGGCCCAAGTCGGGCCCGCACATGCTCAGGTAGCCTATCCCGTGGGCCAAGCCGATCCTGCACGGCTAGTCTAGGGCACAGTCTCCTCTCCAAGTCTGTCTGGGGGCTCACTTTCCCCCGAGCACCTTTAGCATCGGACCCTTCAGCTTGAGTCTTAGCCTTCTTCTTATGCCCTGACATTAGACGAACTAGGGTAGCCGGAGTGTCTCCCTCATCAAAAAACCCCCTGTTGTCTTTAGCTTGCTCTCTCCTCAGCAGGTCAAAAGCTTCATCAGCCTTCAAAGCGGCTCGGGCCTTGGCATCACCAGCTTTGGTCCACTTCACATACGAGTTCGAAACCCAGATCGAATGCCGAGATTTGGGAATGGGCCAAGTATGCCGGGTGTACCACCTTTGAGCCCAAGTATCGCACATCACATCGGTCAATTGGGTAGGGTCACTCACAATTGCCTCTATTTCTGGTATCCGTTGAGTTCGCCCATACTGCCTTAGTATGCGATCCGGGTAAAGATGAACCGTTTGGTTAAAAGACAAGATGAATTGGTAGCGGGCCCTCTCCCTCGGGTCCAAACCCGACCAAACGTAGATGGGCCACCATGGCACAACCCATCGAATCAGCCGCCCACCATGGATTGATAGCACCTCGTCCCAATATTTCTGGCTAATCAGGCGAGAAAAATCAATGGCCCGCCTCCTCATCATCAGTTGGTTGTGACGATAATTGCTAGCATCAAGGGGAGGATCTATCACCGATAGCCTCTCATAAAGCCAAATCTGAAAAAAGAAAACAAAAGCTTTAGATTTCGAGACAAAACGGACAACACTGGATCGAGTGTCAGCGTGACTCGATCGAGTGGCGTCACTGGAAACGGACAGAAGCCTTTCAGCGAAGGCACTCGATCGAGTGCCAGGGTGACTCGATCGAGTGCCTACTGCAGTACCCAGATTCTCGAAAAATTCAAAAATCGAGAAATATATATATAAAAAAAGAGGTTCAACGTACTTGCAGCAAACGGGTGCTTCCGGTGAGACGAACGGACGAGTCTCTTTTGCGATTATCTAATCCTTGGATGATTTCGCCCGTGGTTAACCAAACCGGACTATGTTCAGTCTCCATCAAGTCCACCATCGTTATAAGACGGGCACTACCCATGCAAGATAGCAAATCCATGTGACCTTCAAAAGCGTAAACATGGAGCATGCAAAAAGAAAAGGCCCTACGGCTATGGGCTGACCTCACCCGGACATCCTGCGGGTTCATGAATTTCTCGGCCAAGTCGATCAGAGAAATATTGCCACCTTTCATCATACGGGATACTTCGTTATGGGATAGCCCCAGAAATTCCCTCAGCTTCCTCTTTGGGTCATAGACTGAATACGGGACGGCGGGTCGAAGCATTGGGTTCCACCCTCCTATCGCAGCGATCTCCTCAGGCAAAGGGCAGACTTCGCCCCGAGGAAAGGCAAAGACATGATATATGTCGTCCCAGTAGGCCAAGCAAGCATCCAAGAAATAACAATCAACTACCATCTGACGGAATGGGTACAGCTGAGTTATACCCGTCTGGTTTAAGACCACCCTATCGGCATCCCTAAATTGACGGGACCACGCCTGCAACATAGCACTCAACCTGTCGATTCCCATGATGGATTTCTTAAAAGGATAAAGAGACCTTCTTTTTGCCTTAAGGGAAGTAAAAGATTTTCTTGTGATGGAATTATGAAGAAAATCAAGAGCATAAGGGGCTATATATAGCATTAGCCTTGCAAATCTCTTTCCATATCACTTCTAGGAAAAGTTTCCTAATTCCAAAAGGGAATTAACCCACAAGCCTAGTCTAGATACTAGCTTGAAAATAATCATCCCGAACTTTCCTAATTTCATTAGGAGTCGATTTCAAAAATTTCAAAAATTCAAAATTTTCAAATTTCAAAATTTCAAAAATTCAAGAGTCATTTTCCCCAGCACGAGTCATTTTATTACCTTCGTGTTGCATGCATTCTATGTGACTTATACAGGCACGACTCAAACAGGGACATACAAGTCATCAAATTTCCCCAGCAGCATTTTCCGGGATAGCACGGGATGGGTCAACACACAGGCACACCCAGGGCTTACGTGACAAGCCCAAAGTCCCCACGGAGAGCAGGTATGATCTCTGCCTTATAGCTAGCGAGCCCTTCACGCGAGTCCAATGGACTATAAATGACCCGAACGGAAGTCTACTAGTTCATAACGGACTTGGTAGCTACTCTGACTTTCGCCCTGTCCAAGCCTCAGTCAGAGTGGGGGCTCTGTAGACACCCGCATTTTGACCGCCAGGTGTCTATGGCAGTTTCCAAAAAACACCCGATGATGATCGGATGCTAACGTGTCTCTACGCGCTTGGATACGGGCTCAAATCCATTAATCGCTGGCTAACACACTTACAGGGTACAAATCTCACAAAAATAACCTCGAATCCAGGCGCAGTGGATCATTCCGAGTCAAACAAGACTAATTTGGGCCAAAACCGACACCGGAATTAAAACCGACTTTTCACGATTGGGTCAACCCTGATCAAAGTCGTTTCCGAGACACACAAAACAGCCATACAATCCTCAAAAGTCCAAATCAAACACAAAACCCGTCAAACATCCAAAAGTCAAGGTCCAAAAGCTGATGTGCGCGATCCAGTTGGGCCACTCGATCGAGTGACCCACCCACTCGATCGAGTGGACTTGTTTCAAGCCCGACGGCTAGCATCACGGGCCACTCGACCGAGTTGGCCCTCTACTCGGTCGAGTAACCCTAAACCAGGTGCCCTAGTTTTTTCTATATAAGCAATCCCCATGCAACACAATTACACAACTTTTTGCAACTTTTTTACAAACCCTAGACATCTCTACATATCTTTTTTGCAACCTCAAGAAACCCTAGAGCAACCCTACACACACATACTACGTCTTTTACAAACCCTAATCAAACCCTAGCAATTCTACACTAGCAAAAACCCTAAACCTAGTTTTAGGAATCAATCCCGAGCCACCACAACTTAATCTACATAAAACCTCGAAGACTCTTGTGTTGAAGCCACGGTTACGAGTCCGCACCGAGACAAGAACATGTAGGTTGAGGGTGTCAAAACCCTCTCTTTTCTTCCCTTCCTCTCTTCGTCGTTCGTCCTTTTCTTCTCCGTCTTTTTTTCGTTTTTTTATCTCGTTCGTTGCATCATAATATCGATAATATTACTAATATCAAAGCATTAAAATATTTATCGATTTGTGTCGAATAAGAAGGATACCGGGATAAGGAAAACCGCATATACAAGTGTACTGCACACGCGTCGTCGGTCGCTTATCCCGATACCCCGACTATTTGATTATTGAGATAAATTAACTTAAACAACAATTCGTTATTATTTCTCGTCATCATCATCTTTAATCTTACATTCATCTTTTTCTAAAATCAATTTTAATAAGGGTCGAAACCCGTTGACACGGATCCGACATCACAATCCCTAGGGATTTATTTCGATGTCGGAGAAGTCGAGGGAATCAAGTTTTTATTCAAGTAAAGCGTCGATTTTAGATTCGATACCAATTCCATAATTGGATATTGAATCTAACAATCAGGTCATATGAATTAATTAACGTGATTTATTCATATCACGATAATTAATTTAAAGCGACTAAAATTAATTTATCTCCTTCTTATTTAACTCTAATATCCCATATCGATTCAATAATCGAATATGGGATACGATGAGTATTCAAATTTAGAATCGGGTATAAATTCAACAATATTTATATTCGGTTTAACAAAATCAACGATTTATAAAAAAACCCGAATCGAGCATAGGTCATGCAATACTTATGCCCAATTCGGTGAAACCGTCGATTCATCAAAAATTTAAAGCAATTTCGAAAATCAATATAAAATTGCAAGCGAATTACAATTCGTACAGATGCCACTCGACCGAGTGCCTTAGTCACTCGATCGAGTGACACCTCAAAATCGGACCAGAATGCCTATTACGACCTCCACTCGATCGAGTCTCACAGTGACTCGGTCGAGTGGCCATGTACTCGACCGAGTTAATCAATAACTCGGCCGAGTATGGTCTATAACGCAAAACAGAACCACCTTTTACAGGTCTACTCGATCGAGTCCATCGACCACTCGATCGAGTAACCTCGTAACGACTAAAACAACGAGTCGTACATTCTTATATTTTCTAAACTCAATAGTATTTTAAGACTTAGGTCAACATGTGCTTAATTAATCACATGTAAACTATCTTTTCAAACCATGCATCTCATATTTGCATCTTTTCATCTCATCTCATATTTGCACAAACCGTTATTATTCGTTATATCATTACATCGTTACTAACGCGTTTGTTATTTCTTTTGTCAATTTAATTATTGTTCGTTTATTATACTAAAAGAACCCACATGCTAAAATTCCACTTTGACGTAGAATTAATTGCATTAAATTGACTTAGAAACCCGTTTCAATTCCATTCACATGTTTAGGGAAAATAAATCTTTGCATATCATTTCCCCGTTTTACTAACGCGCGTATTGTAAGTCACTCGAATTCTTAGTAGAGGTCGCTAATGTGCGGGCGGGGTTGGGTTTCCTTTGTGGGCTTCCCAACAAGTACCCTCACCCCTTACTCAGAACCTCGGTTTCCGGATGCCCGAAACCGTTGGCGCACGAGAGTCATTCAATACACGGTATCCGATAATGTCGGTATCGGTATCAAATGCAAAAGGACGAGCCCAATAAACTCTGACATCGAAAATGAGCCGTATTTTTTATACGGCCCACTACCACATAGAGTGAGATCGAATGGTTCTGAATAACAACAAAATTCGGCGGCGACTCCACATAGACCTAAATTTCAATTCGATCCATTCTCATATGAAGATTCATTCGCCTCCCCAAACCCGCGCGTGGCCGCGTCGGGGTGGACCTATGTCATGTCCACAGGTTTATTTCTCTCTTGTCTAGTGCCCAAAAAGCACTAGACTTCTCACGTTTGTTCTTAGTCTACAGTTTATGCTTAGAGGTGGTGACTATCTTCTTCTTGCAACTTAGAGCCGCTTTAACGGACGGTTGCTAGAATGAGTGGTTTCCACCTGGGTATGAGCTACGATTTTCGAGCGAGCGTGGGGTTTGATCTAAACTCCCCACACATGGAAGCCGATATGAGCTACTCCTCTTCTTCCATGAACCAAGGGTATGACATGACGTCCCCCTACCATTATCAAGCTTCTTGGGATAATCAAGACGGGTATGATCTTCAAGATTATGGAAATGGCTACCAACAAGTGAATGACTATCACTCCTACGATCATGGTGGCCATTACTCAAGCTATGATTGTGAACCCACCATGTTCAATCAAGATTCACCTTATGGAAGCCAATACCCCCAAAACCCACCATATTACCCTCCACCCCAACCACAATATGAACCCCATGACCCACAATACTACCAATCACCCCAACCTTGCTACCAACAATATGATACCCCACCCCTTGGGTATCATCAAGATTTTCAAGGAGCTTTACAAGACCCCAATGATCACCAATTTCCCGACATGGAGGTGTTTCAATCGCTTCTTCAAGTGCAAAAGAGCAACCAAGAAATGGCCATTCAAATTCAAAAACAACAAAATGAATTATTGGTCCAAATTCGAAGGGCAAACGAGGCGAGGGATGCTCGATTAAATGCATTATCGGTTCAAACCGTAATGTTTTTATCCCGAACATCACAATTAGATGAAGGGTGCCCACTTGAGAAAGAGGAGCAACCTAATCACGAAGCCGCCAACGTAGTTCCCTTTGGAGGAGAAATTTGCTTTGAAGAACCTCAATCGTCTTCCCAAAAAGAGACGAATGAGGATTTGACCCTTGGTGAAGGCATAGTTGGTGAAGAATTGGAGGATAGTGAGTTGGATGGTTTGGTGGATTTTGTGAAGTTAATGGGTGAAATTGATGAGCCCAAGTTGCCCATGTGCGATAATGTTGATAAGCATCAAGAACCCCTTGTTAGTACACCAAGCGATGGTTTGGAAGAGATTGAAACCGCCGGTAGAAGTTTCAATCCTCTCCTCCGTGATGATGTGGGGCCGAGTGATGAAGATGGGGAACCACAACTTGAGGCAAGTGTGGGGGTGTGCAATGAGGAGATGAGGCAAAAACCGCTTTTTGTGCCTTGTTTCTTGGAAATGAAGCTTGCTTGTGATTGGAGGCGATGCTTAGGGAGGAAGAGGTCGGTGAAGCTCGTAGGATGGATAGACCCCGGAGACAACTTTGAAGATGATTTTGGGTCTTGGGATTCCTACTTCTTGCCTCCTCCTTGGAGGCCGTGGAGGTTGGCTAGGCTCGAGCGCTTCTTGGGCCTTCATTATGATGTCGGTAGCGCGTTTGACTTGCTCCTCCATGCCCTTGAGGGCTACGGTTGAAGAGGAGTCCACCATCCTAGGTTTGACGGAGTTCCTAAAGAACCGTCATGTTGTATACTCTCCTCTCCTCTTCTTTAGAATACTTGTGTTTGTATTTGTGTAGTTTTGTTTCTTGAATTTGTTTGTTTTTGTGGGGTTCTTGTAATTGATTTGGTATTTTGATGAGCGATGTGAGGGAGTGAATTTGATGTGTACTTTGAGTTTATTGTGATAGGTGAAGTGAAGGTGACTCCTAGAAAGGAGTGGTTAGTGATAGAGCTTGAATCGTGAGTAAGGGAGTCGGTTTTTGGGATCTTGGGAGTCATGAAGACCCTTCCCGACGGGGAATGGTGTGTCGTCCCGACCGGGATGGGGCCGTCCCGATAGGGATGAGGGTGCCAAAAATCGAGTCCACTGGAGTGTCATCCCGATCGGGAAGAAGGCTTCCCGACCGGGAAGGGTTTATCAACCCGATCGGGACCATCCATCCCGACCGGGATGGTTCCCTACTCCTTTTTGGTGCCTCTTCTTCGACATTTAAGCCCACCCAACCATTGTATACCCCCACCTAACCTCCCTACCTTCCTTTCTCATATCATACCACCCATGTACCTCATTCACATACCTTAACCTCATTTCCTCCTCACTTTAGACCGATATTCACATCAAATCCCACCCCCTCGCACCATTACTACCTCTACCATGCGGTTCTATCAAGCTTGAAGCGGGATAGCAATGATGAAGACAAGCAAGTGCCTATATTGATCTATGAGACGATGGAGAGAGTGAGTTGCTAACCTATGGTACGACAACTATCCTTTCTTTTCCGTTTTTACTGTTGCTTGTTTTCCTTTGTTTATTCCCTTCCCCTTGTACACTTTTGTGTCTTGATGTCATGGTGGCCTTCGAGGCCTCAGTAGTTGTTGCTCCCGACTCTCGATGATGTGACTACATCGAGAGTCATTTCAAAATCCAAATTTTACAAGATTTTCACTTTCTTTTTGAGGATTTAGTCGGATTTAGGCGGAATCCGGGCTAGGTGACTTGATTACACCTAGCCCTCCCCTCCCATTTCCTTTTATTTCCTTCTTTTTATTTCTTCCCCCATCCATATCTCTTTCTCGTCTCGGCCCATGGTGACTTGACTACACCCCGGCCGGACACCTTCTACCTTTTCTTCACTTTATTTTTGATTTTTAGTTTTATTTTCGTAGTTTCTTTTTCTTTCTTTTGTCTCTCCGCACCCTACGATCGAGCATGAGGACATGGATCGATTTAAGTGTGGGGGAGCGATATTCTAGTATAGTTTAGTTTATTTTCTTAGTTTTTTCGAAAAAATTCTTCAAAAACCCTAAAAAATTTAAAAAATTTCACAAAAATCAAAAAGATTTTCCTTTTTGTGTGTTTTCCTTTTATGTTTTTGTATCGTGTTTTTGTCGTATTGTGCGTGTTTGCCTCCCTCTTCCCTTATAGGTTGCTTAAATCACCAATAGCTTTGGAGAGCTTTCAAGACTTCCGGTAACATCTTTATCCCTTTTTCTTCTTTATCTCTTGTGGAGTTTGGAGGAGATTGTGATGTTGTGTGCTCGGGTGGAGCTTTGTAAAGTTGTGGTTGATTTGGTGGCTTGTTTGGAAGATAGGGGTGGTGTATGTGTTATGTATGTGGTTGTTGTGTTTTGTTTTTGTTTTGTTGCTTTTACTTCTTTTTCTTTCATTCTTTGTCATGTCTTTATTTTGTGTTGTGTGTCTTGTGCGTAAACCGTTTTCGAAAACCCGGTTTAGAGGCTAGTGTGTGTGTGTGTCTATTTTCCCTTCCTAGTTGTATAAATCGAGTCTTGGACTTTAGTCTAGTAGAATGACCCTAAATCAATGATTTCGTTGGTCCTTTACCTTGAGTCCACCTAGCTTACTAGGGATTTACTACGGGATTTGCATTTTGACCATTATGACCACCCACGGTGTGAAAAGGCCTTGGTTACCGAGTCTCGTCCCTTAGGTGACCGTGTTTAGGATCTTTTGATTAGTCCAAGTTCTCCACTTTTTGTGGGTTTGAAAGGGAATGCGCAACCCCGACTTACCCATTTACCTACCTCCTTCACATATCCACAAAATAAATTGCAATTTGTGATTTCTCTCTTTCCTATCGCCAAAAGAAGTGCCAAAAAGGTAAATCAAGCCAAAAGGGCAAAGAAAAGAAAAAAGAAAGAAAATGAAAGAAAGAAAAGAATGAAGAAAAAGAAAAGGCACGAAGGCCAAAAAGAAAATAGAAAAGAAGAAAAAGAAATGGCATGGCAACAAACAAATCAAAACATCGAAAAGAAAGAAAATGCCAAAAGAAAACCCGTCTCACAAAAAGAAATCCCCACAAAAATAAGTCTTTTTCCGACTTTTGCCGTGAAGAGCCTACCAAAGGACCGAGTTCCGAGGAAGGATGATAGCGGCATTAGTCGGTCTTCCCTCATTTTGCATGTTTTCCACCTTTTTACTTGGACTAGTTTGGCGGTTTTGGGACACGGGACGACCCTCTCGGCTCACGCTAAAGGGGGCGGGATCTCACTTACCTACAGTGTCGACTAACACCGTGGTTCTTCACTCTCCACTCCGCCGATCGTCCCGTTGTACGTTTTTAGAAAGTTAGGAGGACCTAGGTAAGTTACCAACGTTTTTATTGCTTTATCGTCATACTATTAGGGTTTAGTTCACCTTGGTTTGTATTGCTAGCTTTGGAACGTTGTCACTTGCCTCGAGTCCTAAACCGGTGTTTCTTTCACCGCTTATTTGAGGGAAGCGGTATTTGTTTTCTTTTGGATGCAACCGATTATGTGTTTGTTTGTGTGTTTGTTTGTTTGTGTGTTTGGTGTCCGGTTGCATCCACAGTTTTTGTCGCAAGACCCCACTTGCCTTGCGGAGTGCACTTTTCCTCTAGGTGCACTCGCGTGAGTTGAAGGGGCGTAGGGTGCGCTAATACCCATTCGGCTAGTGTAGTAGTTAGTATGTGCTTACTCGAGGGCGAGTAAGGGTTAAGTGTGGGGGAGTTGATAAGTGTAGTTTGTAGTGTCTATTTTACTGTGTTTTGGTCCCATTTTCCTTATGGAATCGCTCCTTGGGAGCGGTTTATGGGTTTCTTATGCTTCCTTTAGTTCGTTTCAGGTTCCCGACACCGATTTGGAAGAGTTGGAGCAATTCCGACTCAATACATACGCATTTTGGAGCCAACGAAACTAAGGAACGGTGACTTGATGCCTTGGAGTCGACCCCGAGACCTTAGGACCAATCCCGAGCCTCCGAGACCCGATCCCGAGTCCCGAGAGTCGACGAGAAACCCATGAGAAGTAAGGAGGGACCAAAGAGCTCTTAAGGGAGGCCTACAAGACCCATCCCGTTCGGGATGGCCTCATTCCGTTCGGGATGGCCTCATCCCGTTCGGGATGAAGTGAACATGAAGCGCGGCTACTGGGTGCCCATCCCGACCGGGAAGGTCTTTCCCGATCGGGAAGGATGGCCCATCCCGATCGGGACCAACTCATTCCGACCGGGATGAGCCCAGTTCAGACCCGTGAATGCTCCTTTCTTCTCCTTTCCACTTGTAACCCTATATATACCCCCTCTTATATTAAGACACCATCTGAGGTTATGTACTTCATATTAGACTAAACCCTAGATAGTTTTAGCATAGATTAGTGTTTAGATTATCGTTAATCTTAGATTAGTGCTTGTAATTTGGGAATTCCTCAAGATCTCCACCAAGCTTGACAAACTTGGATGTTTGTTTTGGGTTCTTCCATTTATGCAAGTTTCTTTCTTCTTTTCAACTTCTAGTTTGGTATAACTTCTTTTCCTTTCTCTTAATCTTTGTTTTATTATTCAAGTTTGAATCTTTAGTTCTTGTTTATTGTTTTCACTAGTTTGTTCATGTTTGCTTTGATTGTTATGTTGATTCATCTTATTAGTGTTAGTTTTCCTTTAGTCATGTTAGAGTAGATCTTTGCTAGGGTTAGTAAGGTGATTAGGGTGTTAATTGGATGATTAAGGGATTGTTGGAGATGTTGGTGGAAGATTTGGGTTTCCTCTTGGTTTGGTGCACATCACATGTTTGTTGAAATGCTTGATTGACTAGTAGATACAAATACTTGTTTTTCTTGCCTTTCTCTTGTGGGTGTTAGTTTGTTTGTGGGTTCGGTTCCCTCACTAAGTTGCGAGAGCCCGGTGAGGACGACCCCTAGGTCGGTCTAAGTAGCGAGAGCTCGGATGCGACCTAGGCCACCATAGCGCGCTAGAACCCCGTTTGTCATGTGTGTCGCCAAGATGGGTTATAGGATGAACCTCTAGGTAGGCCTAAGTTGCGAGAGTCCGGACCAACCTAGATTACCCTACTACCTCCTTCGCTCTAGTTATCCCTTGACCATTCCGTTACCCCTTTGACCCCGACCTAATCCTAGCCCGTTTCTTTGTTTGTTTCTCCGGCACCTTAGTCTTAGTCTAGCTTTCTCCCCTTCTATCATTCTCTAGTTTAGCTTAGCTCGTTGACTTAGTCTTGTTCTTAGGCTGACCTAGTCTAGGCTATACATTACTGTTCCCGTGGATTCGACCCGACTTGCCCTATCTACCGTAGGAATAGCCGGTTATATTATTGAGGGTTGGGATTCCACGACAAATCCCTACCATCAGTTAAGGAGACTAATCATGTCTTCTATGTGGTTTATAGCCTACCTCTCATGAAAGAAGTGAAGAGGCAAAGAAGAGATGTTAGGCATGTTGGTTACTATGACGAGTTTAGAACCACGAATGGCCTAGAATACCGATTATGGGATCCCGGTTAGATGTTAAGCTTAATTGTAGGTTTGGCGGTTTCTTTAAAACCGCACTTCTTGGGAGGCACCCCAAGTCTTTTGTACATATTTATGTTTTGGTGTTTTTGTTAGTGTTTTTGTTTGTAGGTACCTCCAACAAGAAACCACTATGTAGCAAAATGGATTAGAGACACAAAATCGATCAAGTGTGGGGAAGAATTATGCTTCAAAGGTCTTTTCTAACCCTCCCTTCCTTTCCCTCCCTAGTTTTGAACATTGAGAACAATGTTCGTTTCAAGTGTGGGGAGGTAGATTATTAATGGTTGTGTTGTGCTTGGGGATATTGTGGTTGTTACTCTTGTTGGAGATTTCTTGGAGGCATTTTATGTTGTAAATATGTGGTTTGTGTGGGATTGTAGCTTGTGTGGATTGTTTTGTTGTTTTTAGTTCATTGTCTTTGTGGTTTGTGTCGTTTTTGTGTTTTTCTTTTGAAAAAATTGAAAAAATGAAAAATTTCAAAAAGATTTTTGTTTTTCGATTCACTTGTTTCCGTTGACAAATTTATTTTTCTAATTTTCAACTTCTTTAAAGAGTATGAATTTTTCTATTACTTATCGGTTGTTTCTTAATATTGTATATTAATTGTCCTCCTACTATAAGTCGCTCGGGATGTGCCTTTCACTTGTTTCCACCTTCCACCTCTCGTGTCATGATTTTGGCATTGCATATTTGTCTAGGTGACTATTTATCCAAGTGGCTATCTTCATTTTTTTCGATCCATATCGCAGAAAAATACTCCACAAAATAAGGGTTGATATTGAGTTTGCATTCATTTTCCATCAAAAATAGCTCAAACATCAAATACGAGCAAACAAAGAAAATTCCTCAAAAAGAAGAAAACAAGGGGGAGAAGAAAAAAAATGAAAAAAAAAAATGAGAAAAAGAAAAAATGAAAAATGAAATGAAAAAGAAGAAAAAAGAAAAGAAAAGAAAACGATTCCCCCCGAGTATTTTTGTTTATGCTTATTCTTCATTTTGGATCGTTTCATTTGTCACTTGGGTGATTAGGACGACCCTAACCCTTTGTTTATTTACAAGGGGTCGAGACTTGTATGCATTAGTCAATAACTCCATGGGAGAACTCCTTCCATTTCCATCTCACATCCCGACATAGCATGGACCGAGGCCAAGAGATATATAATAATAATTTTTGCAACCGATTTAGTAATTTTAACATTCATATTCTATATTTTAGTTGGCTTTTCGGATCGTGACTTTTGATTTGGGAAACTTGTGACTCGTTTGTTTATACTCTATATTTGCTTATTTTCGTTTATGTATATATTTTGTGTTTTTGTTTTCCGTTATTTTATTTATGGGTCGTAGTTTGGTGTTTTGAGCTTACTCGAGGACGAGTAAGACTTAAGTGTGGGGAGGTTGATAAGTCGATATTTTACCTATTTTTGTCCCACGTTCCGACTCTTATTTGACCGAGTTTATTATTCGTTTTGTCATTATTTAGTCGTTTTGGGTTAATTAGTTTATTAGTCGAGTTTAGCATAGTTTAGTTATAAATCGTATTTCTCGAGATTTCGGTACTGCGCGTCCATGTTTCTATTCGTAGGTACCGGGAAGGGTCGAGTTGGCTAGAGCCGAGACAAGTCAAGACGGGTCAAGACTAAAAGAGAAGAGGAACCTGATTATTATATTGGGCTTGACAGCAGCACATTAAAAGAAAGAAAGCAAAGTAGCAGCCCAATAGATAGAAGAAAGAAAGGGGCGTAGCCCGTAGGAGTATATAGCTGAAGGAGGAAGACTGATTTTGTTATGGGTTTAGAGTAGAGATTTTAGAAAGAGGGTTTTAGGAGTAGAAGTAGAACGCAGCAACAACACCTTCCTCTTTGTTTTTCCATTGTTTTCTTTTAGTTTAATTAACTCTTTTAATTAGTTTTAATTAAGTTAATCATTTCTTCTCCAATTTCCAAGTTCTTCTTCTTTCTAGTAATCCTATGGTACAATTCTCTTCTCTCTTTTTATTTATTATTCATCTTTATGTTTTGGGTTTATGTTTAATCTATTGTCAATTAGCTTAAATTTGTTATCTTTATTGTTTATTATGTTTAGAAATATGATTTTAGGTTTGTGTTTTAGAGTTATGTTGAGTAATTAGTATGTGTTATGTTAGATTAGTCTAATTTATCTCATTAGTCAAAGTTTTAGTCTTTATTGTTTCATTATGCTTATTTTTATGTTTAGAGTAATTATTAGTGTTTTGATTATTATTTTTATGGGTAGTGAGTAGTCTTTTACTAGGGGACGATTAATCCCCGACGTGCGTTGATTATGTTATTGGACCCATTTTAATGAGTTATCGGATGTTGAGTTGGAGATTGTTAAGGGGTTAGGATTCAATTAGTCTTTTGGGTTGGTTGTGGTTCCGTGACCCGTGTCCATTGGTGGGAGCCGATTAGGTTTAGGAAAACCGATTACCCATTTGACTAACATCACTGATTTGGGTTGAACACGGGAGTGAGAACCCGATGTTAGTGCCCTTGACTTTCGGTCGGAACTCTTACCTCGGGAGGGGGAGAGGGACGGACGGGAATCTTGCATAGACTTAATGACTTAGGCTCTTAGCGGGATACCCCGGGAGTGGATTTCGGTGTGGACCTAAGATACCAATTACGAGCCCGGGAGGGAGGTATCTAAGATTACTATTTATCCATTCACGAACCCGGGAGGGAGGTGTTTGGACATTTAGAGGCGTTTTCTCCCTAATTCACTATTCGATGACTTGTTAACGGGGTTTCAATGACGTTATTGAGGTGTGTCGGTGGAGGAAATCGGACCCTAGGCTTTTCTCCATTTGATAACATGCTTAATTTGTTTATTAGTCTACTTATTATGCTTTTGTTAGTTATCTCAATTAGTTTAGTCACTTTCTTCTATCTATCCGCGTAGCTAATTTGTAATCCGAGACTGAACTAGTACTCATTCCCGATCTCTTTGTGGATTCGACCCGACTTGCCCTTGCTATTTTAGTTTAGGTTAGTTGGTTTATTTGATGGTTAGATTGACGAAAAATCCCGACTATCATAAGACGACCTTTTTAGTGAACCGAATTCGTTGCCGATTTGTAGAGTCGCCACCGAGTAATTTTGGGAACTCGGAAACCGTTCAAGTCAACTTTAATCTTTAGCCGGCTCAAAGTTGAGTGACATGAGGACCTAAAGATAGTGACTTGTACCCTTAAGCATTCCATGTCTAGAATGACTCTCATTGCCAATGGTTTCGGACATCCAAAAAACGTAGATTCTGAGTAAGGGGTGAGGGTACGTATTGGGAAGCCAGCTGATGCGTGCGATTTATACATGATTATTCCATCTTTTACGCATGCTTTTCCATGCATATCGAGTAGCATTGTCTACTATTTTCCTCCGAATTTGATACTTTGTGGTCTTGTTGCATCTTATGTAGGGAAGGGACCCGTTAACGCATAAACAAGCCAAAAAACCGAGTTTAAAGATGAAATCTTATGCGAAATAAGAAAAGAGAATGATCGTTTCCAAATGGGTCAGATAAAAATGTGAATATCTTAAGGTCTAAAACTTTAATTGAGCTGACTCAAGTTGCGTTGGAAAGCTCTTTCTCTTCGCTTTCCAACGGTATATTAAAAGCTCGATTTGAAGAAGTAACGAAGAAATGACGAGTGTTTGAAGTTGAGCGCGCAATGCTGAGAACAGAAACATGTCACAAATAGTCGACCAACTATTCTTGAGACTGGACGAAGACCGACACTTCCATAATTTGATGTTTAGTGTAAATAGACTTTTGGACTTTTGTTTTAGCTTGGTATCTAAGAAACTATTAGACTAGAATTTATATACTACTTTTTCCTTATGTTTTTAATTCTCTTTAGACTACTCTTTAGATTTCTCTCTACACTCAAACTTTTAGATCTAGAATTTCTAAACTTTTTTACTACTCTTTCAATTCTTAAACTTGGTAATCTAATTCTCTCTTTGTTCTCTCTTTGTTCTTCTTTTATTTCTTAATTCTTTATTTATTTCTTAATCTTATTAATTCGTTTATGCTTATTTCTCTTTAGATATATTAGTTATGCTTAATCTAGTTATCATCTTTATTATTGTTGTCGTAAATTTCTCCATGAGTAGCAGGGCCGGCCCATGGGCTGAGCGGTTCAGTTCATGGCACCGGGGCCCAAGTAGAGGAGGGCCCAATATTACATATTTTGAAGGGAAGAAAAAACCTACAGTACGTTGTAGGCAGGGAGCAAGGGAGAGAGAGAATCATGCAATTATGGAAAATATCAAAACTTTTCATATTCTTTATTTCTTACTCAATATTTACTTAATTATGAAATATAAATTTTAAAGTTTATATTTATATTTAATTAATTCATAAATTATTCATTTTCCAAAAAAAAATATACATTATTACATGTCTACGGAATATTATGTTTGATTCGGTTTTATTTATTTATAAAATGAAAACCTATATTTTTTTTTCTCCAGTACCATAGTATCAACTTCATTAACGATTATGTTTGTTTTTTCTTTAAAAAAAAGAATACTACTCCCTCCGTTCCAATCATTTCCATGCATTTGGATATTATGCACTATTCATATATGAGAAGAATTATCGATATAACCTTTAATATATATGATAAAATATAGTCATGTGAGATCTTGTTTTAATTGTCTAATCGAATGCATCATGAATATCAAATTTTTATAATTTTTAGAAATATATAGCTAAAGATATAGACAAAAGAAAACGTGCATCGACAAGTGTAAAAAAGCAAACGTATGGAATTGATTGGAACGGAGGGAGTATGTTTTATATGATTTTTTTAAAATAAAGGGGGCATCAAATTAGAATTTTGAACAGGGCCTTACAATGTCAATGGCCGGCCCTGATGAGTAGCTAATTCCCCTTGCTAGGATTTAGGGGATCCGTGAATTGAATATGGTTGTTAAATAGTTTATAGATTTGTCAATGATATTGCGTCTGAGTTGTTAATTGTAGAATTTAATTGAGGTTAATTGATTAAGTCGACGTAATTGATTAATTGAATTGGTAAACTCGAACCTAAGATCGGAAGCCTAATAAGAGTTAGACCTGCTACAACACATTAGTTTGCCCTAATAAGATCGGAAGCCGTTAGAAGCATTCTAGGGTGAATAGCGGACCGGAAGGACCTTTTCACTAACCCTTAGACCAATATCTATGATAGACCTGTGACCTAGACTGTAACCATAAAAAAATTCATGGTGAACCGACAATCCTTGTTTTTCTCTCCGTATAAATTCGTCTTAAATCATCTTATTTATTTTAGTAATTTATTCTCTTTTAATTCTCTTTCTTTCACTACTTTTAGTTTAGTAAACAATCAAACAACCCCCAGTTTATTACTTAGATAGACTTAAATTACAAGTAGAATATATTTGTCTCCCTGTGGATTAGATCCCAACTTCCCTAACTATATTTTTAGTTAAACCTAAGTTGGTTATCTTTGATAGGTGTACGATTAGCTTATCACCAACATCCGATAAACATCAACACCCAATCTCGCCCGCACGTAGCGGCCTTTACTAATCAATCGGTGGACTGATAACTTTGTTCCTTAATTGTGGCGGAAGTACGATAACATCCATTGTTTTAACCCTAGGTATTTGCTATGTGTAAGAATTATGGGTCTAATACAATATATGCTGACAATATTATTTGGACCTACTGTATTTATTAACTGTCATTTAAGTTGAGACCAAATATATGATCCGTCATAATAATAATAACACGGGCTTATTTACGTCTTATAAAGTATGGGTCGGATACAATAATAGTGCAGAGACCCGTTAGGGCTTTAAGTGATGCATGATGGGCGTATCAACTAAAACGACTAATATGGGTAATTAGGGTTTTACACCCATCCCTATATATAGTCAGGGTTATGGTCCCTGACAGCACACTCTAACCTAAACTCTTATACATCCCATCAGTAGAGAGCACCTAAAGGCAAGTGTAACTGTTTGAAGGCCATAATTAGTTGACTCCCGTTCCACCTCTCTTTCTCGATGGAGTCAGGTATGCTTCCGCTATTCGGTATACCAATTAATTTAGTATGAAGTTTTCGGTATTTAGTCGGATTAAATCTAACAAGTGGTATCAGAGCCGTCTTCATAATGAATTTTTTGGGTCAGAAATATTGTTCGGTTTTCTCGTAGATTTCGTTTTGCGTAATCATCATGCGCAGACATTTATTCATTCTGATCTGATTTGTTTACGCTACGGAACAAGTGCATATACGTGGATTGTTTTTAATTCATTGATGATGTCACGTTAATCACTCCTGAAGAAATTGTGTACTGCCTTCAACATATTCATGATGTGTGTTACATACTGTTCAATCTTATTCATATGTTGGGCTGGAATTAATTGTCTTTTTTCATTACCGTAATGATTATGAGAGTCAGTACTGCTACGTGTATTGTATGGGAATTCCACTGAGATTGAATTTTTTTTTTGTGCGATTAAGTCACTGCTTGCATCATCGTTATTTTATTTCTCATTAATAGTCATCATTTGCTGAGATTGTTTTCTATTTTGGCATAATTTTTGATGAATAATTTTTTTGGAATATTCAAGTTTTGGCATATTGTTTATTACGTACCTTTTTTTTGTTGGGAATGATGTCATATTCTTTGCATAATTTTGAATGCACTATTATGGAATTTTTTGTAAGCAATATTGTGTAGTATTATGTTAATGTATACGGAATATTTGTTTTTTATCTCCATCATAATCTATTATCACGAGTTTACAATGTTCACATGTATAATTTTATATTGCGTTCAATTAATTATGCATGACTTAAAGAATTATAATTCGGATACTAAATTTTCAGATTCATATAATTGGCTATTCAGTTTATAAGGCATCTAGTATTTTAGACCGTTTAATTGAAACAATAAGTTGCCAAAGTAATCTCTTTTGCTTAAATTGAACGTTTTTAAAATATCAAGACTTTTGTGTGATTAATTTTCATGCGGATAATGGTCGGCCCAAAAAAAGGCAATTATTTGGCCGAATTTTAATCATGCTTGTGGTAATAAATATGTAATGATTATACGGTTTCCATGTGAATATTAAGTCGGCCCAAAGGAAGTCTTAGTATTTGACAGGAATTTATTGTTAATATTTGATTACTTGCGGACATGACATAGGTTCACCCCGACGCGGTCACGCGCGGGTTTGGGGAGGCGAATGAATCTCCATATATGAGAATGGATCGAATTGAAATTTAAATCGAAGTGGAGTCGCCACCGAACTTCGTGGGAGTTCGGGCCCGTTCGAACCCACTCTATGTCGTAGTGGGCCATGCACAAAGTATGGCCCATTTTCGATGTCAGAGTTTATCGGGTTCGTCCCTTTGCATTTGATACCGATACCGACATTATCTGATACCGTGTATTGAATGACTCTCGTGCGCCAACGGTTTCGGACATCCAGAAACCGAGGTTCTGAGTAAAGGGTGAGGGTACGTGTTGGGAAGTTCACAAAGAACACCCAACCCCGCCCGCACATTAGCGGCCTCTACTAAGATATCGAATGACTTTCTAATACGCGCGTTAGTAGAACGATGAAAATGATATGCAAACATTATTTTCCCTAAACATGCGAAAAAGAATTAATGGGTTTCTAAGTCGGTTTAATGCAACTAAAGCTAACGTCAAAGTTATATTTAGCATGCGAGGTTTATTTTAGTACAATAAAATAAACAATGAAAATAAATCAACAAGAAAAATAACAAACTTGGTACTAACGGTATAACGATAATAACGGTTTGCGAATAATATAGAATAATATGGAATGGTGTAAATGAGTTGATGCATGGTTTTGAAAAGTAATATTTCACGTGATAGATCTGACACGTGTTGACCTAAGTCGTAAAAAAACGTTAACGAGACTCGAATGGCATTGTAGGACTCACGGTTTGACGTGATAAAGGGGCCACTCGACCGAGTCATTGAGGGACTCGGCCGAGTGGACCTCTGAAGAAGCTTATGTCCGGATTTCGTGACGTCACTCGATCGAGTTATGATGGAACTCGACCGAGTGCACGGCCACTCGATAGAGTCATTGCAAGACTCGACCGAGTGGTTGTCAAAATAACATTCTGTCTCGTTTTTGGGGTGCCACTCGACCGAGTTGACTAGGTCGACCGAGTGGACTAGGCACTCGACCGAGTGTCCCCTGTACGAACTAGGGTTCGCTTTACAATTTGTTATCGATTTCGAAATTGCCTTTTGATTTTGATAATTCGATGACTTTGTTGAATCGGACATAAATATTGTAAGATTTATGCTCGATTCGGACTTTGATACTCGTCATATCCGATATTCGATTATTGAATCGATATCGAATATTAGAGTGAAACTTGAAATAAAAAAAGATGCTATAAGTCGTTTAAATTAACTAAAACGATCGAGATTTTCTCCGCGTTTATAGTGTCGTAATTAGTTCTATCGAATTAGGTGACAACTATTTTAGCATCAACGAAAATCGTATTAGTTAAATTAATTGACTAAATCGTTTAGATTCGACATCCAACTATTGAGTTGGTACCGAATCTAATAGATCGACGCTTTGTGATTACTTTAATTAAAACGGACTCGATTTGATTCCCTCGGCTTCCCGACACCGTAATAAATCCTTACGGATTGTGTGATGTCGGATCCGCGTCAACGGGTTTCGACCTTAAATAAAAAGATGTTTGACTCGAAAATAGTTTTGAAATCGATGAAATATGCGGTTAACGATGACGCGAACAAAAGTAAAAAAACTATTGTTTACGTTGACTTGCTTCAATAATCAAGCGCTAGGGGTGTCGGGATAAGCGACCGACAACATCGGGTGAAACACCCTTGTATATTCGGATTTCCTTATCCCGTCATCATTCGCACTCGATACAAATTCACAAGTATTTTAATATTTTATACTAATAATACTATCGATATTAGAGACGCGATAAAAAAAACGAAAAAAGGGCGACGGCGAGACGGACAAGGAGAAAAAGGAAAAAGAGAAGAACGGGATTTTGCACCCTCGACCTACATGTTTCTTAGTCTCGGATATATCTCGTTAATTGTGACTTGCACATGAGTATCGAGATTTTTAGGTTAAGTTATGGTGATTAGGGTTTAGATTTCTAGATGCTAGGGTTAGGGTTTGAAAATGTGAGATTAGGGTTTTGAATGTGTGAAAAGTTGTCTTGATTTGCATGCATGAGGGTGTATATATCGGCCAAGCTATGCACCCCCGTCTAGGGGTACTCGACCGAGTATGCCGCTGACTCGGTCGAGTGGCCCAATGCGACTGTAGTCAGGCTTGTTTAAAGGCCCACTCGATCGAGTGGGGCTGACACTCGATCGAGTGGGTCAGCTGGATCGCAAGGGTCCGTTTTTTGGACCTCGAGTTGGGTATTTTGTGGGTTTTGTATTTGGAATGAACTTTTGATGTTTATGTGGCTGTTTTTATGTGTCTCGGAAACGTCTTTGACCGGGGTTGACCTAATCGCTAAAAGTCGGTTTTATTTCCGGTGTCGGTTATGGCCCAAATTAGTCTTGTTTGATTGGAAACGATTAACTGAGCCTGAATTTGAGGTTGGTTTTGTAAGATTTGTACTCCGTAAGTGCTTAAGCTAACAACTAATAGTTTCGATCCCATATCCAAGCGCGTAGAAACACGTTTGCGTCCGATCGTCATCGGGTGTTTTTTTTAAACTGCTATAGACACCTGGTGGTCAAAATGTGGGTGTCTACAGAGCCCCCACTCTGACTGAGGCTTGGATAAGGCGAAAGTCAGTGTAGCTACCAGGCCAATCGAAGATTAAGACCTGGCAGACTTCCGGTCGGGTCGCTTATAGTCCATTGGACTTGCGTTAAGGGCTCGCCAGCCATAAGATAGAATTCATACTTGAGCTGATGACGATAACTCCGTGGGGGAATTTTGACTTGTCGTGTAAGTCCCGGGTGCGCCTATATGCGGGCCCATCCCGTGAAAAAATCCGCCTTGGGCCTTCCGCTGGGGAGATACGTGAGCTGCACGGTCTTGGGTCGTACCTGTATAAGTTACACAAAGTTTTGCATGCAACACGTAGGTAAAACAAATATGACTCGCGCTGGGGAATAAAAATGATTTTTGCTTAGTTTTGAAATCGAAGTCCTGAAAACAACTCACGTGCTAGGAAATAGGTTTTCAAAACTGAAATGGGTAGAAAAGAAATTTGCAATTTAAATAGATCGAAATTTGACCTTGTCGAAATGGATTTTCTCAAATGGCTAAGTTTTGCAGATTTTAAAATGAGAATTTGAAGAGAGAGGTATACCGACAGACTCGACTCTGGACGTGACCGGACGAGTTGACAGACACGACTGAACTGTCGAGGGGTTGGACCGTGACTCGGTAGGGGGGTGGGCCACCTAACAAGACTCTTAAGTTGCGCTATTCCGTGGCCTAGGCGAGTGGCAACATGGTTGAATCATCGGAATGGGAAGGATGTGTACTCTGTAATGACAGGGCTCAGTAGTGGCAATGTTGTAGTCTAGTGCTCTTCTGGATTTTTGATTTTAGGGTACATTTCCCAAGTGGGTATTGCTTCAAGTCCTGACAAATTCTCGTCTTCGACTGAGCCGAGTACTAAGAAACACTATAGAATGGAGGCTAGATTTTTTTTTGAATTTATCTGGATTATGTGATTGGATGGAGGTTTTCTTCCTAAAAGAAGCCCCCAGGACGACAAAGCTAGCTGCTGAGAACATGACGGGTGTCGTGACCGGAATGACGACGCTTTTTGAATGTGTGTCAATGTGGGTGGTTGTGCCTCTGTTGAAAGGCTGCCTACATATTCACGTGTAGTGAAATCAAACCAAGCCGTAGTTCAGTGGATTAGAAGATATATTATGGTGCCTAGTCTAATAGGACTTTGTGTGTAACTAGCAATAACAATGATGCAGGCTAGGCGCATTCCCAATGATGTCTTGATCAAAGGGCTAGAATGGTTAGGACATTGATCCTGTGACTGTGAGCGTTCTACGGGATAGCCCCCAGAGGTGGCGTGAACTATTCGGGCATGTTCTATGCCGACTGCAAGTTGAGTTCCCGTGTTCGGGGCTGGTAACTGGCCTGAACGTTTTTGGAAATGTGGTGCTAGGTCGTAAGTGGCTTTGATGATTCAAAATCTCGAGCTCAATTTTGTGGAGCTAAGGCTTCGAGGTTAAGGTATTGCAATGTGGTAGGAAAGGGGGGAGTCGAGTAAAAATGACTCTGACTTCGATCGGGCAGGTTTGATAATGCGGGAACTGGTTTCCATGTCTGGCCCTAAAGGTTAGGGTGTATCCTATGCAGCATGAATCCTCAAAATTTCAGGCTGTCTCTTAGCCTAGGTCTCGAGAAGGTCTTGAGGGTTGTAATGTGGGAAGGCTAGATGTGGTGTTAGCTGACCAACTTGATTATTCTCCCAATCGGATAGTATGGGCATTGATAATTTTTGCATTGACCGTACCCTGGTCAAGGGACTTTCACTTGGGTTGACCGTTGACCACGGTCATGGGTTTTTGAATTCTTTTTTTTTTTTTATGATGACCTGCCTTTTTGTTTTGGCCTTTTGCTTTTTTCTTGGACTTAGGATTTTTTCTTGTCCAGTTTTTTTTCTTTTTTGTTTTTTCTTCTTATGGTTGGTCAGACTAACACCTAAGGTAGGGATGGTCAGTCTTATTGGAGGGGTGTTTATTGTGGAAAATGGGCTTGCCTCCCGTCTTGAACCCAAACTAGGAGATTACCCAGATTTGTCATAGGATTCGATACCGCTCCTGCTAAGGGTAGTTTTGTGGCTTTCTATGTCAGACATGGAACAGGTAAAGGAAAACACGGGTCTCAATTTCCTTCTGTCATTATAGATGTATCTATAGTCACGTGCATGTGCTCACAGTGTATGATGGTGCTCATCATGTTCTCGGAAACACATAAGGAAAGTATATATGAGAAATAGGAAAACTGATTTTATTGAATTTGAAAAGATGACAGAATGCGAATGATTCTGACTCTGATTTCGAAATGAGGATGTAGGGTATCCTAGACTCGGACTCAGACTTAATTAGACTCGAATCAAATACGGACTTTCGGATGCTCAATTGGTTGTTATTTTCCGGTAAGGTCCTTGATTGAAGAGAACGACGGGTGCCACGACTCGCCTAAACTCGGCTTTGCGCAAATGCAAGAGAGGGAGTCAAACTAGACACGGCCCGGGGTGACGGGTCGACAAAGACTCCAGGATCGGGAAGCCCGGACGTTGACCTAGACAAAGTAACGACCGCGAATCAGACTTAAGCTGCAGAAGGGTGAATCTGAAAATGGGGCGACCGTGTTTGACCGTGCCACGTGCTCGGACCAACCGTGGTGACCTAACCCTAGGTGACTCGAGTGTTGGACAAGCGACCCTTAGACGTAAGGATCAGGAACCTTTTGTTATAGGGCTATGCCTTGTAAAAGGTTGACTCGGCCTCGAGGAAAGGCGGGCGGGGTAAGGGAAGAAACTTGCGATGTAAGATCGGCAGAGTTTCGACGCTAGAGACCCTCGACTCGACCCGAATAAAGACGGCCCTGTGATTAGGGTAGACCCTTAAGTTAAAGGACTTTCGAATTGGGATGACTCGACTAACGGATTGAAAGACTAGCGACATTCCCTTAGGAAAGGTCGTGGGGACCGTTCTGTTAGAGGGAAAGGTCGCGTGAGACTTACTAATTTGGACACGAGTGTGTAAGCGGGCTTTCTTTAGTAGGGGTATGCCCTATGTTGGTTAGCCTTGCCTTAGTCAAATAAGGCGGACTGGGATAGGGAGGAAACTCGTGATGTAGGATCGACGGAGTTTCGACGCTAAAGAAACTTCGACGACTTATGACAAGACCCGACACTGCTAAATACGGGAAGTCCTAAGAAGAGGAATGTTTTGAAAAGGAAAATCTTTTTTTTAATAAAAATCCGAAAAAAAAGATTGTGGAGGGGCCCGATTTTTCGAAAGAAAATCGAAAAACATATCGGGCCACAGTTTTGAAAGTTCGAAAATATTTTCGAGTTTTGAAATGGGCAGAATACCAGCTAGAAATAGGCTATTTTGAGTAAAATCATAAGTCCTAAATTCGGTATACGTCCCGGGTTTTGAAATTGGATATTTTGAGAAAAGGACGCAGTTTTTGAAAAATTACGGTTTTTGAAAATGACACGGAAACCAAGTAGCATATAGTCACGCAAGCATTATAACGACACTATGTATGCTCTATACTAAGTCTCGGTCGGTCTATAAAGGGTCTATACCAGTGCACAGAGCCTAGACGTGAATCGGGCCGACTCTCTAAGTCGAGTTGAGCTTAGAACATGCCGCGAAACCCATACGAATCTGCTATGGACACCTTTGACATATCCATATTGGAGTACATCACGGTATAGTGGGACGTCGGTCGCGAGTACCGGCCCGGAAAAATAGGGTTATGCATGAACCGTAAAACTAAAACGCATATTTTCCTTGTCAAACGATTTCTATCCGAGTCTTACCCTGAGGATGCCGATGGTAAGTCACGCCTCAGTTAATCCCCAGCGGAGTCGCCAAATTGTGGACATGACATAGATCCACCCCGACGCGGCCACGCGCGGGTTTTGGGAGGCGAATGAATCTCCATATGAGAATGGATCGAATTGAAATTTATATCGAAGTGGAGTCGCCACCGAACTTTGTGGGAGTTCGGGCCCGTTCGAACCCACTCTATGTCGTAGTGGGCCCTGCAAAAAGTATGGCCCATTTCCGATGTCAGATTTTATCGGGTTCGTCCCTTTGCATTTGATATCGATACCGACATTATCGGATACCGTGTATCGAATGACTCTCGTTCGCCAACGGTTTCGGACATCCGGAAACCGAGGTTCTGAGTAAGGGGTGAGGGTACGTGTTGGGAAGTTCACAGAGAACACCCAACCCCGCCCGCACATTAGCGGCCTCTACTAAGATATCGAATGACTTACTAATACGCGCGTTAGTAGAACGTTGAAAATGATATGCAAACATTATTTTCCCTAAACATGCGAAAAAGAATGAATGGGTTTCTAAGTCGGTTTAATGCAACTAAAGCTAACGTCAAAGTTATATTTACCATGCGAGGTTTATTTTAGTAGATTAAAATAAACAATGAAAATAAATCAACAAGAAAAATAACAAACTTGTTAGTAACGGTATAACGATAATAACGGTTTGCGAATAATATAGAATAATATGGAACGGTGTAAATAAGATGATGCATGGTTTTGAAAAGTAATATTTCACGTATTAGATCTGACACGTGTTGACCTAAGTCGTAAAAAAACGTTAACGAGACTCGAATGGCATTGTAGGACTCACGGTTTGACGTGATAAAGGGGCCACTCGATCGAGTCATTGAGGGACTCGACCGAGTGGACCTCTGAAGAAGCTTATGTCCGGATTTCGTGACGTCACTCGATCGAGTTATGAGGGAACTCGACCGAGTGCACGGCCACTCGATCGAGTCATTGCGAGACTCGACCGAGTGGTTGTCAAAATAACATTTTGTCTCGATTTTGGGGTGCCACTCGACCGAGTGGACTAGGTCGACCGAGTGGACTAGGCACTCGACCGAGTGTCCCCTGTACGAACTAGGGTTCGCTTTACAATTTGTTATCGATTTCGAAATTGCCTTTTGATTTTGATAATTCGATGACTTTGTTGAATCGGACATAAATATTGTAAGATTTATGCTCGATTCGGACTTTGATACTCGTCATATCCGATATTCGATTATTGAATCGATATCGAATATTAGAGTGAAACTTGAAATAAAAAAAGATGCTATAAGTCGTTTAAATTAACTAAAACGATCGAGATTTTCTCCGCGTTTATAGTGTCGTAATTAGTTCTATCGAATTAGGTGACAACTATTTTAGCATCAACGAAAATCGTATTAGTTAAATTAATTGACTAAATCGTTTAGATTCGACATCCAACTATTGAGTTGGTACCGAATCTAATAGATCGACGCTTTGTGATTACTTTAATTAAAACGGACTCGATTTGATTCCCTCGGCTTCCCGACACCGTAATAAATCCTTACGGATTGTGTGATGTCGGATCCGCGTCAACGGGTTTCGACCTTAAATAAAAAGATGTTTGACTCGAAAATAGTTTTGAAATCGATGAAATATGCGGTTAACGATGACGCGAACAAAAGTAAAAAAACTATTGTTTACGTTGACTTGCTTCAATAATCAAGCGCTAGGGGTGTCGGGATAAGCGACCGACAACATCGGGTGAAACACCCTTGTATATTCGGATTTCCTTATCCCGTCATCATTCGCACTCGATACAAATTCACAAGTATTTTAATATGTTATACTAATAATACTATCCATATTAGAGACGCGATAAAAAAACGAAAAATGGGCGACGACGAGACGGACAAGGAGAAAAAAGAAAAAGAGAAGAACGGGATTTTGCACCCTCAACCTACATGTTTTTTAGTCTCGGATAGGTCTCGTTAATTGTGGCTTGCACGTGAGTATCGAGACTATGTAGGCTAAGTTATGGTGGTTAGGGATTTGATTCCTAGATGCTAGGGTTAGGGTTTGAAAATGTGAGATTACGGTTTTGCAATGTGTGAAAAGTTGTCTTGATTTGCATACATGAGGGTGTATATATAGGCCAAGCTATGCACCCCCGTCTAGGGTTACTCGACCGAGTATGTCGCTGACTCGGTCGAGTGGCCCAATGCGACTGCAGTCAGGCTTGTTTAATGGCCCACTCGATCGAGTGGGGTTGACACTCGATAGAGTGGGTCAGCTGGATCGCAAGGGTCCGTTTTTTGGACCTTGAGTTGGGTATTTTGTGGGTTTTATATTTGGATTGAACTTTTGATGTTTATGTGGCTGTTTTTATGTGTCTCGGAAAGGCCTTTGACCGGGGTTGACCCAATCGCTAAAAGTCGGTTTTATTTCCGGTGTCAATTTTGACCCAAATTAGTCTTGTTTGATTGGAAATGACCCACTGGGCCTGAATTTGAGGTTGGTTTTGTGATATTTGTACTCCGTAAGTGCTTAAGCTAACAACTAATAGTTTCGATCCCATATCCGAGCGCGTAGAAACACGTTTGCGTCCGATCATCATCGGGTGTTTTTTTTAAACTGCTATAGACACCTGGTGGTCAAAATGTGGGTGTCTACAGAGCCCCCACTCTGACTGAGGCTTGGATAAGGCGAAAGTCAGTGTAGCTACCAGGCCGATCGAAGATTAAGACCTGGCAGACTTCCGGTCGGGTCGCTTATAGTCCATTGGACTTGCGTTAAGGGCTGGCCAGCCATAAGATAGAATTCATACTTGAGCTGATGACGATAACTCCGTGGGGGAATTTTGACTTGTCGTGTAAGTCCCGGGTGCGCCTATATGCGGGCCCATCCCGTGAAAAAATCCGCCTTGGGCCTTCCGCTGGGGAGATACGTGAGCTGCACGGTCTTGGGTCGTACCTGTATAAGTTACACAAAGTTTTGCATGCAACACGTAGGTAAAACAAATATGACTCGCGCTGGGGAATAAAAATGATTTTTGCTTAGTTTTGAAATCGAAGTCCTGAAAACAACTCACGTGCTAGGAAATAGGTTTTCAAAACTGAAATGGGTAGAAAAGAAATTTGCAATTTAAATAGATCGAAATTTGACCTTGTCGAAATGGATTTTCTCAAATGGCTAAGTTTTGCAGATTTTAAAATGAGAATTTGAAGAGAGAGGTATACCGACAGACTCGACTCTGGACGTGACCAGACGAGTTGACAGACACGACTGAACTCTTTAGGGGTTGGAACGTGACTCGGTGGGGATGGACCACCTAACAAAACTCTTAAGTTGCGCTATTTCGTAGCCTAGGCGAGTGGCAACATGGTCGAATCCTCGGAATGGGAAGGATGTGTACTCTGTATTGGCAGGGCTCAGTAGTGGCAATGTTGTAGTCTAGTGCTCTTCTGGATTTTTGATTTTAGGGTACATTTCCCAAGTGGGTATTGCTTCGAGTCCTGACAAATTCTCATCTTCGACTGAGCCGAGTACAAAGACACACTATAGAAAGGAGGCTAGATTTTTTTTGAATTTATCTGAATTTTGTGATTGGATGGAGGTTTTCTGCCTAAAAGAAGCCCCCAGGACGACAAAGCTAGCTGCTGAGAACATGACGGTGTCGTGACCGGAATGACGACGCTTTTTGAATGTGTGTCAATGTGGGTGGTTGTGCCTCTGTTGAAAGGCTGCCTACGTATTCACGTGTAGTGAAATCAAACCAAGCCGTAGTTCAGTGGATTAGAAGATATATTATGGTGCCTAGTCTAATAGGACTTTGTGTGTAACTAGCCATAACAATGATGCAGGCTAGGCGCATTCCCAATGATGTCTTGATCAAAGGGCTAGAATGGTTAGGACATTGATCCTGTGACTGTGAGCGTTCTCCGGGATAGCCCCTAGAGGTGGTGTGAACTATTCGGGCATGTTCTATGCCGACTGGAAGTTGAGTTCCCGTGTTCGGGGCTGGTAACTGGCCTGAATGTTTTTGGAAATGTGGTGCTAGGTCGTAAATGGCTTTGATGATTCGAAATCTGGATCTCAATTTTGTGGAGCTAAGGCTTCGAGGTTAAGGTATTGCAATGTGGTAGGAAAGGGGGGAGTCGAGTAAAAATGACTCGGACTTCGATCGGGCAGGTTTGATAATGCGGGAACTGGTTTCCATGTCTGGCCCTAAAGGTTAGGGTGTATCCTATGGAGCATGAATCCTCAAAATTTCAGGCTGTCTCTTAGCCTAGGTCTCGAGAAGGTCTTGAGGGTTGTAATGTGGGAAGGCTAGATGTGGTGTTAGCTGACCAACTTTGTTATTCTCCCAATCGGATAGTATGGGCATTAATAATTTTTGCATTGACCGTACCCTGGTCAAGGGACTTTCAATTGAGTTGACTGTTGACCACGGTCATGGGTTTTTGAATTCTTTTTTTTTATGATGGCCTGCTTTTTTGTTTTGGCCTTTTGCTTTTTTCTTGGACTTTGGATTTTTTCTTGTCCAGTTTTTTTTCTTTTGTTTTTTTTTTCTTCCGGTTGTTCAGACTAACACCTAAGGTAGGGATGGTCAGTCTTATTGGAGGGGTGTTTATTGTGGAAAATGGGCTTGCCTCCCGTCTTGAACCCAAACTAGGAGATTACCCAGATTTGTCATAGGATTCGATACCGCTCCTGCTAAGGGTAGTTTTGTGGCTTTCTATGTCAGACATGGAACAGGTAAAGGAAAACACGGGTCTCAATTTCCTGCATTCATTATAGATGTGTCTATAGTCACGTGCATGTGCTCATAGTGTATGATGGTGCTCATCATGTTCTCGGAAACACATAAGGAAAATATATATGAGAAATAGGAAAGCTGATTTTATTGAATTTGAAAAGATGACAGAATGCAAATGATTCTGACTCTGATTTCGAAATGAGGATGTAGGGTATCCTAGACTCGGACTCAGACTTAATTAGACTCGAATCAAATCCGGACTTTCGGATGCTCAATTGGTTGTTATTTTCCGGTAAGGTCCTTGATTGAAGAGAACGACGGGTGCCACGACTCGCCTAAACTCGGCTTTGCGCAAATGCAAGAGAGGGAGTCAAACTAGACACGGCCCGGGGTGACGGGTCGACAAAGACTCCCGGATCGGGAAGCCCGGACGTTGACCTAGACAAAGTAACGACCGCGAATCAGACTTAAGCTGCAGAAGGGTGAATCTGAAAATGGGGCGACCGTGTTTGACCGTGCCACGTGCTCGGACCAACCGTGGTGACCTAACCCTAGGTGACTCGAGTGTTGGACGAGCGACCCTTAGACGTAAGGATCACGAACCTTTTGTTATAGGGCTATGCCTTGTAAAAGGTTGACTCGGCCTCGAGGAAAGGCGGACGGGGTAAGGGAAGAAACTTGCAATGTAAGATCGGCAGAGTTTCGACGCTAGAGACCCTCGACTCGACCCGAATAAAGACGGCCCTGTGATTAGGGTAGACCCTTAAGTTAAAGGACTTTCGAATTGGGACGACTCGACTAACGGATTGAAAGACTAGCGAAATTCCCTTAGGAAAGGTCGTTGGGACCGTTCTGTTAGAGGGAAAGGTCGCGTGAGACTTTCTAATTTGGACTCGAGTGTGTAAGCGGGCTTTCTTTAGTAGGGGTATGCCCTATGTTGGTTAGCCTTGCCTTAGTCAAATAAGGCGGACTGGGATAGGGAGGAAACTCGTGATGTGGGATCGACGGAGTTTCGACGCTAAAGAAACTTCGACGACTTATGACAAGACCCGACACTGTTAAATACGGGAAGTCCTAAGAAGAGGAATGTTTTGAAAAGGAAAATCTTTTTTTTTTAATAAAAATCCGAAAAAAAAGATGGTGGAGGGACCCGATTTTTCGAAAGAAAATCGAAAAACATATCGGGCCACAGTTTTGAAAGTTCAAAAATATTTTCGAGTTTTGAAATGGGCAGAATACCGGCTAGAAATAGGCTATTTTGAGTAAAATCATAAGTCCTAAATTCGGTATACGTCCCGGGTTTTGAAATTGGATATTTTGAGAAAAGGACGCAGTTTTTGAAAAATTACGGTTTTTGAAAATGACACGGAAACCAAGTAGCATATAGTCACGCAAGCATTATAACGACACTATGTATGCTCTATACTAAGTCTCGGTCGGTCTATAAAGGGTCTATACCAGTGCACAGAGCCTAGACGTGAATCGGGACGGACTCTCTAAGTCGAGTTGAGCTTAGAACATGCCGCGAAACCCATACGAATCTGCTATGGACACCTTTGACATATCCATATTGGAGTACATCACGGTATAGTTGGACGTCGGTCGCGAGTACCGGCCCGGGAAAATAGGGTTATGCATGAACCGTAAAACAAAAACGCGTATTGTACTAGTCAAACGATTTCTATTCGAGTTTCACCCAGAGGATGTCGATGGTAAGTCACGCATCAGTTAATCCCCAGCGGAGTCGCCAAATTGTGGACATGACATAGGTCCACCCCGACGCGGCCACGCGCGGGTTTTAGGAGGCGAATGAATCTCCATATGAGAATAGATCGAATTGATATTTAAATCGAAGTGGAGTCGTCACCGAACTTTGTGGGAGTTCGGGCCTATTCGAACCCACTCTATGTCGTAGTGGGCTGATGCGCGGGCGTCGGGACCCATACAATCAAACAATATTTTTAACTCCGACAAACCTAACTAATGTAGTAGTGGTAGGTTGGGATCGATCCTCAGGGAGATGGGTTAAGCCGTATTGGTCAAGTATAGAGTCAAATCGTGGTTGGGATTGAGATGGGGGTTTTGGGTCGAGAGAGGTCGAGCGAGGTCGAGAGAGGTCGAGAGAGCGTAGGCTAGGGTCAATAAATAGGAAAAGTGTTGGGGAGAGTCGGTCTTAGAGTCTATGGAAGGAGGATAGTATTTTTCTAGAAATGCATTTGCTAATTGATTCCAAGTTTGGAAGGTATCATCGTGGTGGCTTTGTAGCCATCTCCTAGCATCGTCACGAAGGGTTTTGGGAAACAAAAGTCTATGGAGTTGACATTAATTAAGTCCATTGAACTTCATTCCAACTAGCTTCTCTTTAAACGTTGCTTTGTATTCTAGAGCATCTTCTTGTGAAAGCCCATGATAAGTGTCTTGTTGGACTATGGCAATTGAAGAAGTCTTGAGCTCAAAGTTATCGGGAATGTTTCCATATGCGACGGGAGAAGAAGTTTGTTCATGGGTGGGTTGGGAGTGAGATCTTAAAGTAGGCATGTTTGTTTGTAGAGGTGATTTTTGAAGAGAGAAGAGGGAAAGGGAATTTTGTGAGAGTTTTGAGAATGTTGGATGGGTGAAAAGTTGATGTAAGATATGGATGAGGGTTTCACTTTGGTTGATTTGAAGTCTGAAATAATAATATCGCCTCGCTTGCACCGATATGGAATAAGCAATGCCAAATATGATTGTTCCTGAACACAACTCAATTCAAAGATGAGACTCCTAGCACCGAGCGGCGAGGTTGCACAGACACTGACACGGACACGGACACGGAGACGTATCAGACACGGGACACGGCGTTCGAAAATTTATAGGACATGGACACAGCAGAAAAAATAAATCAATATACATATTTAAACAAAGAAAATTATAAGATTTGTATACCTAAAATATAGGTTTGGTTACGTACTCTATCACAATTATCGTAAAATAACAAAACAAAACTTAAAGTCTTATAAACTCAAAGTTCAAATCAAATCTTAAAAAGTTTAAACAGTTATAATACGGTAATATAATAATTAATTAATTATTTAGTATTAAGTAGAACGTTTATAGTATCAAGTAACCCCTATAAACATATAATATTGTTGTTTTATTGAAGTCCACAAATTCATAAACAACGCTAAGTGTGTCCGATGAGTCTCTAGATAGTATGAATCGTGGCCGACACGTCTCAAAATAACATGAAACGTGTCCGACACGTCTCTAAATAAATTTAAAAAACCGGACACGGTATTTCAGGTGTCCGAGACGTATTGTCGTGTGTCCGACGTGTGTCGGTGTCCGACACGGGTGTCGGACACGACATGACGGGTTGGAGAAGTGTCCGTGCAACCTAGCCGAGCGGTACTAGGGTAGAAGGAGAAGAAACAATTATCCAAAAACAATAAAACAAAGACTTAATCAATTAACTAATCACCGTCTACCCGGCAACGGCGCCATTTTGATGCGTGGGCGTCGCGATCCGTACAATTAAACAATATTTTTAACTCCGACAAACCTAACTAATGTAGTAGTGGTAGGTCGGGATCGATCCTCAGGGAGATGGGTTAAGCCGTATTGGTCAAGTCTAGAGTCAAATCGTGGTTGGGATTGAGATGGGGGTTTTGGGTCGAGAGAGGTCGAGAGAGGTCGAGAGAGCGTAGGCTAGGGTCAATAAATAGGAAAAGTGTTGGGGAGAGTCGGGATTCGGAAATGGGGTCTTAGAGTCTCGGGATCGAGTTTTTGTTACAACGTTACAAAAGGGAGATTTCCACCTTTCGGTTTCTTCACCCAACCTACCTAAACTCGCTTCGCGATGAAAGGGTAAGTCTCAAATTAAAGTAATTTCTACCCCGAGTTTTCCCATATTGGTAGAAATGAGTCAAGGTCGGCCTATTCGTGATTCTAAGTCAACAAAGACACAAAAACCTTAATATTGATAATTAACAAGTAAACAACCCACCAACATCCCTTGAATAAAATAATCCAAATCCTCCTCCCTAATTCCCCAACAAAGAAATCTACTCACTAGTCATGGTGAATAACAATAAAACACTAATAAAAGAGAAGTTGTCTAAAGCATGCATAAAAACTACACTTGAAGAAAAGGGAGAGGAAAGAATTGTACCAACAATGGAGAAATCTAAATAGAAAGAAGAAGATTAATAATAAATATTGAATCTTGGAGAAATACACAAGAATTTGTCACTAATCCATGCATAAATCTTCAATCTTCAATAAGAGAAATAAGAATCTTCAAGAAATAAAATAAGGATCTTTGTCACATAAACCCTTGCAAAAACCCTTGAATCTTCAACAATAAAGCACAATCTTCAATAAAGGTGGAAGCTTTACTACTAATTATGGAGTAATTATACTAATACTAGTAGATCTACTAATTGTTTTGAGATTTTTCTAAGAAGTTTACTACAATCTACTACTAGAGAGTTTTCTACCCTACTCCTAAGAGGCACACTTAAGGCTCAAGGAGGCACAAAACCCTAGGAGGGGTATATATAGAGTTGCTTAATGGGTTGCACAAACTTCAAGGACCAAATCCAATTCCTCTTCATTTAAGCTAGACCTTCACCCTTTGCATCTTCATGGGGCGAAATTTCGCCCCGCGGCATGACATAATAATCTCACCGGGTGAAATTTCACCCGGTGAGATTTTCTTCGGTTTTTGCGTTTTCGGTCTGGTTTCTCCATCGGGCGAAATTTCACCCGGTGGGCGAAATTTCGCCCGGTCGTTTCGCCCGGTCGGGAGTGCCGTGAAAATCTTCGGGGGGTGGAAAAATGTCATCGGGCGAAACTTCGCCTGGTGATGACTCACCGGGCGAAATTTCACCCGGTGGTCCACTGCTTCTTTTCCGGTCTCTTTCTTCGTCGATCAATTAGATTACTTGAACTTTCAATTGTGTGCTTTGCTCTTGGACCGTATCTCTCTCTTGCTCGTAGAAGCTCAAACACTTTTTTGATCGAAAATCCTATCAAAATAGACAGAAAACTACCAAAAACACGTAAAATGCAAAAGAGAGACACTAATGCGAGAATTACGCAAAATATGGCGATAATTGCACTCAAGTCTCGCAAAACGGAAGAAAAACGGGTCTAAATGGGAAGAAAAACGGTCCAAATTTGGCACACAACAATTCCCCCACACTAAACCGTTGCTCTTCCTCGAGCAATGACCCAAAAAGAAACTAGCTACTACTACTAAGCTAGACTATGCTAAGCTGATACGAGGCAATTAACGGGCCCGCTCTGTCCCTTCAACTCACATCGAGATACTCATGAGGTAGAGTACCTCCATGCAAGGCAAGTTGGGTCTTGTTCAAAATTGGGGTTGCGACTAACACACACACAAACACAAAACAAAGAAGACACACACAAAGAGATAGTCGCAACCAAAGAGAAAATAAATCACCGAATCCCTCATCGAAATGGCGAAGAAAGCACTGATTCGAGCTTAAGACAAGCGAGAACACTACCAAGCTAGCAACACAAATTGACATGGACAAAATCCTAATAGGACGACAATCAAACAATAAAAACATTGAAAATTTACCAAGGTCCTTTTAATTCCACTAAAGATGCCTACAACTGGACGATAAATGGAATGGATAAGTGAGAACCATGGAGTTAGTAAGCACTTTAGGTAAGTGTTATGTCGTCTCCTAAGCTAAGCCTAGAGGGTCGTTCCAAACTCGAGAAAGCCAATTAGACCAAAAAGATGAACAAGTATTTGCAAATGGTAAGGATTGCCAAATTACCGCTATTTTCCTTCCTCGGGACTCGGTCCTCTAGTAGGCATTTCACGGCAATAAGTCAATCAAGGGATTATTTGGGTTTGGGAACGATTTTTGAGATTTTGAGACTTTGATTTTCTTTTTCGGTTTTTCTTTCCCCATTATTTCTATCGAGGGCTCTTTTTTTTTTTTTTTTTGCATTGATTTGCCCTTCTTCTTCATTTTTCCCTTTTTTTCTTTGAATAGCCCATTTTTGGCTAGATGATTCATTTGAGATCAAGGTAAAGCATATTCTTGCAAACTTATTTGTGGAAATGGGTGAATGGTAGAGAGATAGGCTAGTCGGGTGTGCACCCCCTTCGAACCCATAAAAGGATGAAAGTTTTGGACTAAAAGTGGCTTCTCAAGTAAGGTCACCTAAGAGAATGAGGAACGGTAACCAAGGCTTTATCACTCCATGGGTTGTCAAGGTGGTCAAATACAAATCCCGATGTAGACTCCTAGTAGAAAAGATGGAATCATGGTAAAAATCCAATGCAATAATTGGTTCAAGGTCATTCTACTAGAATTATGTCCAAAATTCAAAAAGGGTCACTAACAAGTGTGAGTAATAAACACTTGGCCTAATCTCAAAATCGGGTTTTCGAAAACTTTACCTAGACAAACTATACAAAAAAAAATGAAAAAGAAAGCAAAGAAGGACAAAAACACGAAAAGAGCAAAGCAAAATAAAATGCACAAGTATAGTCAAGCACTCCATACTCCATTAAGTCAACACAATCCACAACCACCAATTCCAAAATGTTCACCAAGTGAACCTCCAAATAGCATATATGCCCAAACTTCATGCATAAGAGAAAGGGATAAAACGAAGGTAGAACGTATTACCGCGCGGTCTTCATTTCATTTCCGCTACCTTACGTATCCATGCTAAATGGTTGGCGGTGTACCTACAAGAAGTAGAATGCAAGACAATACAAGTGACACAAAAACGAAAATAAAAGAAAGAAAACGAAAAAGAGAAAAAAAATTGAAATTTTTTTGGATTTTTGGTTTATAAAGGAAAAAATGGAAAATAAAATAAAGAAAAGGATAGTAGATCCCTCCCCCACACTAAAACTGTGCATTGTCCCCAATGCACGAATAGGAGAAGAATCGAGCAAGAAAAAGAGAAAATAACGGAAAATCTTTTTGAATTTTTGTGGTTTTTCAAATGTTTTTGGATTTTTGAAGATTTTTCAAATCTTTTTGGATTTTTCAAAAATTTAGGGGATAAAAAGAAAAGAAATGAAAAATGAAAAAGAAAGAGGAAAAATAAGAAAAATCGATAAGGGAAGAAAAAAATGGCGTAGGTGTAATCACGTCACCTCGCCCGGATTCTGCACAAATCGGGAAAATCAAAAGAAAAAGAAAATTTTGGATTTTTCAAATGGTCTTGGTGCGATCAAGTCACCGAAGACCGGGAGCAATAATCAGGTCCTTCTTCTCTAAGGCACCTGCAATAAACCTCACGTGTGTAACGATCCAAGTAGGGTCACGGAGGGGCTTACAATTCCTCAAATCAACAAAATAACTCATTATAAATCAATCAACAACATAATTTCAAATGCCAAAAATTGGCGCTGCAAGGACTGACAGTGAACGAGATAACTGAAACGAGAAAACAAACCACCGACGATTGACAACTAACAACTAACACCCCCACACTGACACTAGCGACACTCGACGACTCACATAGGACCTGGGGGACGAGGTAGTGGGTAGTAAGACCCTGGCGGAGGCATACCGAAAAATCGATCAAAATAGCTTTGTTGATGCTGCAACATCCTTTGGGTCTCCTCTGCCGCCAACCTCGCTGCTTGGGCATCCCTAGCGGCGTCCCTAGCCATTTCAAAACTGGTCCGGGCGTACTCAAAACCATCCCTGGAGTACGCGTACGAGCCATGCGCAGTATCGCACGCATCCCAGGCCAAATTGTAGGCATCCTGGGCCAGGTTTAGTGAGGTTGTCGAGTTCTCTCAAGTCTGACATGTACGATCATAGACTTCTCCCCATTGGTTATAAAAGTTCTCCGATCCAACGAACGAAGAGTGTCGTGGATGACTCATGTTGACATCCTTCTAAAAACCAGAGGTAGACTGGGTGAACGTTGAGTGTTGGTGTGGTGTGAATTCTGAAAAGTCAGGGGTGAAAAATAGCGAGGTCTGGGGTTCGGGTTGATGGGAGGAAGAGGGTCCATGTGATGTTGACGGTAAAGTTCTACGACCCTCGTCCCGGGAGGTTTCAACCTCTCGTTCCTCCTCCGACACTTCTAAGACCTCTATATCATCGTCGCCAAAATCTAAAGGTCCTTCGGGGTATTGAACTATACGAAACTTACCTCGGGTGTTATCCCGAATGTATTCCCCAGACCTCTTCGGCATGCCGAAGTTCTATTCAATATCTAGCCTAACCCAATTGGGGCTAGGCATGGCAATAGCGCGCAGCTCAGTTATCTTATACAAAAACAAACAGTCATAATCCCCTTTCTTGGGCCACACAAGGAAAGGACAATAGACTTCATCTATGAAAATTCCCGCTCCATCAACTGGTGCCAAATCGCTAAAATCGACTTTTAAGGCTTTAGCTAGCATCGTTACAACACCGCCACAAGATATTTTCTTGCGGCCGCCCTTCGCAATCTGAGCGAAATGAGTAGCTAAGGCCTCAGCCATATCGATCGATGGGCCTCTCTCCAAAACCGCATCCTCTAAAAGCTGAACAGCTAAAGCACTACAGTTGTGATGCGTATCATAGCTCGACAGGAATGAATTAGCTATAATACGCGCCACATACCGAAGGATGGGGTTTCGGATCGAGAAAGAACGCATCTTTCCTCCCTTGAAAGGCCTTTGGCGGGCTATTTTAAACCAAAATCGATCTCGGCCGAATTTATCGTCCCGAGTCTGTCCCGCCCTAGGCTTTCCAAGGACTGAAGAAGGTAAACCAAGCAATGCACCAAAGTCTCTCAAGTTGAGGACGTACAAAGTTTCTCACAACTGAAAAGAGACAGTGGCATTATCATCACCACTTAACCCGAAAGTTGCGAAAAACTCGCACGTCAACTTCTGAAAAGTTTCCTCCTTGGAGGCATAAAATTTGATAAGACCGAGACCTTGGCACATTGCTTATACCTGCGATTCTATGCCCATACGCTCAAGTACATCTCGAGCCGCCAAACGAGTTGGCTCGAGACGACAGACCCATAATTTTTTACATTTATCAACATGGGCTTTCTTAGCGAAATAGAGACCAGATAGAGGTTCATGGAAATTACGACGGATTTTCGGGTAACATACCTCGAGCGGAATAGGTTGTTCGTTCGAAATGGATGCTTGCGTTTGAACAGGCATCGGGACAGATTCGTCTCGAGCCTCGGCCGGTTGCTCCTCGGACCTTGAGGATGATGTTGACTCCGAACTTTGATTAAGCATTGAAGAAATCCGTTTTCTTGCCATTTGCTTTACCCTCCTCATCCTTGATGCTTGAAATTTGATGATTATGTGTTGACGGTCTCGATTTGGGTTTTGTCGGAACTTGAATGATTTCTCAAAACAAACTCCAAGTAAGTGTTAGGAATGTGATGGGGATGAGGAATATATAATTTGATTGAATTTTAATGGAGGAATGAAGGGATTAGAGGTGGTTTAAGGTGGAAAATTTGGGGTTTGTTTGGGTTTTTGGGGTTTTGGTTGAGGAGAGAGATAGGAAAAGTGAATAATGAAGATGGGAAGGGGGGTTTGGTTGGGTAAGTGGCGCGGGGTGAGGTTTCGCCCGGTGAGTCACCATCGGGCGAAATTTCGCCCGACGGTCTTCGGGTTGAATTTCGTCGTTTCCACGCATACTCACCACCGGGCGAAATTTCGCCCGGTCAGATTCCACCGGGCGAAATTTCGCCCGGTTGGATTTTCGCCCGGTCGGATTTTCGCCCGTTCGGATTTTCGTGAAATTCCAAGTCGTAAAATATTTTCACCGCAGGGCGAAATTTCGCCCGGTCAGATTCCACCGGGTGAAGTTTTGCCCGACGGATTTTTCGTCAATTCCTTATGTTTGAGCAAGTCGCCATCGGGTGAAGTTTCACCCGACGGACCTCGGGCCACAATTCCACCGGGCAAAACGTTGCCCGGTGAGATCCTCCACTCCGAATAAGCTTCTTGCTACGAAAATTTTTGTAAGACTTGGTCCAAACATCCTTAGCTTCTTCAAAAATATAACTTATCTTCTCAATCCAATTTGTTTATAATCATTTAAAGCGCAACTCCAAAAATTCCGAGAGAAATCTTCATGATTCCTGCAAGTACCAAAGAGAAAACAGACTCCCAAAAGGAAAAATCTAAAAGCTATTGTTCGAAGAAGATAAAAAGAGACGAGAATATACAAATATTTACAAGGGTGGTTATTATGGACACCACCAAACCGAATTGAATAGTTTGTGATTAGTCGAGGTTGCTTGAGAAGCAACCCGGAGGGTCTTGATCATTGGCTCCAAATTCCACACTACCGATCTTGAGCTTTTCTCTAAATTCCGGCATACCCATAAGTTGTGCTACCTCGGGAAGCATTGCGAACTCGTCGGGAATGTCTTCATCGGAGGTTGCACCAAGTATAAACAAGGCTCCGTCGTCCTCTTCATCCTCATACTCAAGGTCTTCGGTAGAAGGTTCTTCATTTGATGGGAACTCCACCATTTGGTTCCAAAACTCCAAATTAGGAGGATCTTCGGGAAGGAATGCGGGAAGCACAAATTGGACCATCTCGTTGGCAACATTGAAGGATAAACGTCCTCGCTTCACATCGATAATCACCCCACCGATAGCTAGGAAAGGCCGTCCCAAGAGGATAGGATTCCGTTCCTCGATTGGCATATCCAAAACGACGAAGTCGGTGGGGATATACAAGTTCCCCACATTAACCATGAGGTTACGGGCCAATCCGTATGGCTCCTTAGTGGTTCCATCGGCCATTTGCACATTCGCAGGGAAGTACTCCAAATCTTTAATATAGATAGTACGAGCAATGTCCAAGGGCATCAAGCTAATGTCGGCACCAAGGTCACATAGAGCTCGATATATCAAGACATGGTCGATGGAGCATGGAATGACAAAACTACCCGGATCTCCTAGTTTGATAGGAATTGTGACTCTAGAGTTGGTCCTTGGAGAAACGAGAGCTTTTTCCTTCTCGGAGGGTTTCAAAATGATGTCTCGGATGTAATCGGACGGGGTAGGCATAGATGTGCTTGTGACAATGTCTTCAATAAGGTCGGTGAAGGTTATCATTCCCAAAGCTTGATCATTGAATAGGATTGGTGGCTTGTCATTCAAAGGAGGTACTTCGATCATAGAGACTAGATTTGTATCCTCTATTGGAATTTGTTCAATAACAAACGCAAGGTCTCCTACAAGATACTTTGATGGATCTCTTCTTTGTTTTTCGGTTACATCCTTGACCACTTTCTCATCAAATACATTGATTGAGGGATGAGATATAAGATTTTGTGGGTCAAGTGGTTTCACCGGTTTCTCTTTACTAATCACCTTAATGGCATTCACGGATGCTTGATCGAAAGAATCGGTCGGCTCTTGAGGAGTTCGATCTTGGGACGCGGCTCGTGCCTCTAAAGCTTCAAGTCTAGCTCGGTTTGACGCATTTTCTTTCAATAGGAACTTGATCGTTTCTTGAATGTCATAGAAGGGTTGAGAGTTTCCTTGAAAGTTCCTTGGAGGACCTTGGTTAGGTGGTGGATAAGCTCCAAAAGGAGGACCTTGATTAAATGGAGGATGAATTCCAAAAGGAGGTCCTTGATTAAATGGAGGATGAGTTCCAAAAGGAGGACCATAGTTCGGTCTAGGCGGTCTTTGAGGATAGAAATAGCCTTGATTGAACTGATTTGTGTGAGGAGGTCTCGGTTGATAATGTGGTCCATATGAATTAGGATAAACCTTTGATTGGGGGCTCTTGGAAAAGGATATGATCCTTGAGTTGGCATGAAATAGAATCCGGTCCCCAAATTAGGATTGTTCGTTTGAGGCTTTTCATATGTTCCTTGAGTGTTGGCTTGATAAACATTTTCCTTCCTCGCACAAATATTGGAGTCGTGATCATATTCTCCACAATGATCACATGGGATATCTACCCTATATGGCTTTGGAGGCGAGATAGATGTTCGCCTAGGTGGTGTGACTCTTCTTGGTGGGGTGACTCTTCTCGGTGGAGTGACTATTCTTGGCGGGGGTCTCATTTCGGGTTGGAAGATGTCCCTAACAACCATAGCTTCAAATCTCTCAAGTAGTTGGGCGAGTTGTACTTCGAGAGTGGCCTCCATGTCATTTGATGATTCCGAGTCTCCACTTGATTCACCCTCTTGCAATTCCTTAGCACACATGTCGCTTTTGGCTATCTTGTCAAGAAGCTCATGGGATTCATTCTCGTTGAGTAGGAAAAAGTCGCCCCTTGCGGTTGAGTTAAGAATGTCCCTTGCATCGGCGGATAAGGAATAGAAAAATGTTTGGAGCAAAAGCCAATGAGGGATACCGTGATGCGGGCACTTCCTTTGTAGAGTTTGGAATCGATCCCAAGCCTCACTTATGCTTTCATTTTCACCTTGTCGGAAGGTTTAAATCTCCATTCGATAATGATTGGTGTTGGAAGGAGGATAGTACTTTTCAAGAGATGCATTGGCTAATTGATTCCAAGTTTGGAAGGTATCATCGTGGTGGCTTTGTAGCCATCTCCTAGCATCATCACGAAGGGTGTTGGGAAACAAAAGTCTATGGAGTTGACATGAATTAAGTCCATTCAACTTCATTCCAACTAGCTTCTCTTTAAACGTTGCTTTGTATTCTAGAGCATCTTCTTGTGAAAGCCCATGATAAGTGTCTTGTTGGACTATGGCAATTGAAGAAGTCTTGAGCTGAAAGTTATCGGGAATGTTTCCATATGCGACGGGAGAAGAAGTTTGTTCATGGGTGGGTTGGAAGTGAGATCTTAAAGTAGGCATGTTTGTTTGTAGAGGTGATTTTTGAAGAGAGAAGAGGGAAAGGGAATTTTGTGAGAGTTTTGAGAATGTTGGATGGGTGAAAAGTTGACGTAAGATATGGATGAGGGTTTCACTTTGGTTGATTTGAAGTCCGAAATAATAATATCGCCTCGCTTGCACCGGTATGGAATAAGCAATGCCAAATATGATTGTTCCTGAACACAACTCAATTCAAAGAGGAGACTCCTAGCACCGAGCGGTACTAGGGTAGAAGGAGAAGAAATAATTATCCAAACACAATAAAACAAAGACTTAATCAATTAACTAATCACCGTCTCCCCGGCAACGGCGCCATTTTGATGCGTGGGCGTCGCGACCCGTTCAATCAAACAATATTTTTAACTCCGACAAACCTAACTAATGTAGTAGTGGTAGGTCGGGATCGATCCTCAGGGAGATGGGTTAAGCCGTATTGGTCAAGTCTAGAGTCAAATCGTGGTTGGGATTGAGATGAGGGTTTTGGGTCGAGAGAGGTCGAGAGAGCGTAGGCTAGGGTCAATAAATAGGAAAAGTGTTGGGGAGAGTCGGGATTCGGAAATGGGGTCTTAGAGTCTCGGGATCGAGTTTTTGTTACAACGTTACAAAAGGGAGATTTTCACCTTTCGGTTTCTTCACCCAACCTACCTAAACTCGCTTTCGCGATGAAAGGGTAAGTCTCAAATTAAAGTAATTTCTACCCCGAGTTTCCCCATATTGGTAGAAATGAGTCAAGGTCGGCCTAGTCGCGATTCTAAGTCAACAAAGACACAAAAACCTTAATATTGATAATTAACAAGTAAACAACCCACCAACATCCCTTGAATAAAATAATCCAAATCCTCCTCCCTAATTCTCCAACAAAGAAATCTACTCACTAGTCATGGTGAATAACAATAAAACACTAATAAAAGAGAAGTTGTCTAAAGCATGCATAAAAACTACACTAATAAATTATACTAATGGAGAAAAGGGAGAGGAAAGAATTGTACCAACAATGGAGAAATCTAAAGAGAAAGAAGAAGATTAATAATAAAGATTGAATGTTGCAGAAATACACAAGAATTTGTCACTAATCCATGCATAAATCTTCAATCTTCAATAAGAGAAATAAGAATCTTCAAGAAATAAAACAAGGATCTTTGTCACATAAACCCTTGTAAAACCCTTGAATCTTCAACAATAAAGCACAATCTTCAATAAAGGTGGAAGCTTTACTACTAATTATGGAGTAATTATACTAATACTAGTAGATCTACTAATTGTTTTGAGATTTTTCTAAGAAGTTTACTACAATCTACTACTAAAGAGTTTTCTACCCTACTCCTAAGAGGCACACTTAAGGCTCAAGGAGGCAAAAAACTCTAGGAGGGGTATATATAGAGTTGCTTAATGGGTTGCACAAACTTCAAGGCCCAAATCCAATTCCTCTTCATTTAAGCTAGACCTTCACCCTTTGCATCTTCATGGGGCGAAATTTCGCCCCGCGGCATGACATAATAATCTCACCGGGTGAAATTTCACCCGGTGAGATTTTCTTCGATTTTTGCGTTTTCGGTCTGGTTTCTCCATCGGGCGAAATTTCACCCGGTGGGCGAAATTTCGCCCGGTCGTTTCGCCCGGTCGGGAGTGCCGTGAAAATCTTCGGGGGGTGGAAAAATGTCATCGGACGAAACTTCGCCTGGTGATGACTCACCGGGCGAAATTTTACCCGGTGGTCCACTGCTTCTTTTCCGGTCTCTTTCTTCGTCGATCAATTGGATTACATGAACTTTCAGTTGTGTGCTTTGCTCTTGGACCGTATCTCTCTCTTGCTCGTAGAAGCTCAAACACGTTTTTGGTCGAAAATCCTATCAAAATGGACAGAAAACTACCAAAAACACGAAAAATCCAAAAGAGAGACACTAATGCGAGAATTACGCAAAATATGGCGATAATCGCACTCAACTCTCGCAAAATGGAGGAAAAACGGGTCTAAATGGGAGGAAAAACGGTCCATGGCACAAAACACGGGCCATGCACAAAGTATGGCCCATTTTCGATGTCAGAGTTTATCGTGTTCGTCCCTTTGCATTTGATACCGATACCAACATTATCGGATACCGTGTATTGAATGACTCTCGTGCGCCAACGGTTTCGGACATCCGGAAACCGAGGTTCTGAGTAAGGGGTGAGGGTACCTGTTGGGAAGTTCATAGAGAACACCCAACCCCGCCCGCACTAAGATATCGAATGACTTTCTAATACGCGCGTTAGTAGAACGATGAAAATGATATGCAAACATTATTTTCCCTAAACATGCGAAAAAGAATGAATGGGTTTCTAAGTCGGTTTAATGCAACTAAAGCTAACGTCAAAGTTATATTTAGCATGCGAGGTTTATTTTAGTACAATAAAATAAACAATGAAAATAAATCAACAAGAAAAATAACAAACTTGTTAGTAACGGTATAACGATAATAATGGTTTTGCGAATAATATAGAATAATATGGAATGGTGTAAATAAGATGGTGCATGGTTTTGAAAAGTAATATTTCACGTGATAGATCTGACACGTGTTGACCTAAGTCGTAAAAAAACGTTAACGAGACTCGAATGGCATTGCAGGACTCACGGTTTGACGTGATAAAGGGGCCACTCAACCGAGTCATTGAGGGACTCGACCGAGTGGACCTCTGAGGAAGCTTATGTCCGGATTTCGTGACGTCACTCGATCGAGTTATGAGGGAACTCGACCGAGTGCACAGCCACTCGATCGAGTCATTGCGAGACTCGACCGAGTGGTTGTCAAAATAACATTCTGTCTCGTTTTTGGGGTGCCACTCGACCGAGTGCCCCCTGTAAGAACTAGGGTTCGCTTTGCAATTTGTTATCGATTTTGAAATTGCCTTTTGATTTTGATAATTCGATGAGTTTGTTTAATCAGGCATAAATATTGTATGATTTATGCTCGATTCGGACTTTGATACTCGTCATATCCGATATTCGATTATTGAATCGATATCGAATATTAGAGTGAAACTTGAAAGAAAAAAAGATGCTATAAGTCGTTTAAATTAACTAAAACGATATAGATTTTCTCCGTGTTTATAGTGTCGTAATTAGTTCTATCGAATTAGGTGACAACTATTTTAGCATCAACGAAAATCGTATTAGTTAAATTAATTGACTAAATCGTTTAGATTCGACATCCAACTATTGAGTTGGTACCGAATCTAATAGATCGACGCTTTGTGATTACTTTAATTAGAACGGACTCGATTTGATTCCCTCGGCTTCCCGACACCGTAATAAATCCTTACGGATTGTGTGATGTCGGATCCGCATCAACGGGTTTCGACCTTAAATAAAAAGATGTTTGACTCGAAAATAGTTTTGAAATCGATGAAATATGCGGTTAATGATGACGCGAACAAAAGTAAAAAAACACTATTGTTTACGTTGACTTGCTTCAATAATCAAGCGCTAGGGGTGTCGGGATAAGCGACCGGCAACATCGGGTGAAACACCCTTGTATATTCGGATTTCCTTATCCCGTCATCATTTGCACTCGACATAAATTCACAAGTATTTTAATATTTTATACTAATAATACTCTCGATATTAGAGACGCGATAAAATAAACGAAAAAAGGGCGACGACGAGACGGACAAGGAGACAAAGGAAAAAGAGAAGTACGGGATTTTGCACCCTCAATCTACATGTTTCTTATTCTCGGATAGATCTCGTTAATTGTGGCTTGCTCGTGAGTATCGAGATTATGTAGGCTAAGTTATGGTGGTTAGGGTTTTGATTCCTAGATGCTAGGGTTAGGGTTTGAAAATGTGAGATTAGGGTTTTGCAATGTGTGAAAAGTTGTCTTGATTTGCATGCATGAGGGTGTATATATAGGCCAAGCTATGCACCCCCGTCTAAGGTTACTCGCCCGAGTATGCCGCTGACTCGGTCGAGTGGCCCAATGCGACTGCAGTCGGGCTTGTTTAAAGGCTCACTCGATCGAGTGGGGGTGACACTCGATCGAGTGGGTCAGCTGGATCGCAAGGGCCCGTTTTTTGGACCTTGAGTTGGGTATTTTGTGAGTTTTGTATTTGGATTGAACTTTTGATGTTTATGTGGCTGTTTTTATGTGTCTCGGAAACGGCTTTGACCGGGGTTGACCAAATCGCTAAAAGTCGGTTTTATTTCCGGTGTCGGTTTTGGCCGAAATTAGTCTTGTTTGAGTGGAAACGACCCACTGGGCCTGAATTTGAGGTTGGTTCTGTGATATTTGTACTCCGTAAGTGCTTAAGCCAACAACTAATGGTTTCGAGCCCATATCTGAGCGCGTAGAAACACGTTTGCGTCCAATCATCATCGGGTGTTTTTTGGAAACTGCTATAGACACCTGGCGGTCAAAATATGGGTGTCTACATTACTACACCAAGATGACCACTTACAAGTTAATTTTAAGTCCAAAGACGAAAATTAATTTGTGCTAGGTGTCTTGTTATGATGTGATTTATTTGCCAATACTTGAATCTGATTATTTAAAGTTGAATTTGGAATTTATTGCGGGCATGTTTGTATTTTTTTTATTATTTTCAGTGAATGCTTATGCTAATACGATATCTGCTAATTAACATCAATGCAATTCCAATGCTTGACGGAACAAATTTTAAGTATTGGAAGGAGAACGTTATGATCGTTCTGGGTTGCATGGATCTAGACCTTGCTCTTCGGGAAGAGCGCCCCACTGAGATTACGGACTCTAGTTTCTCTGATGATAAGAGGGACATGGAGAATGGGAGCGCTCAAATCGCATGAGTCTAATGATCATGAAACGTGCAATTCCAGAATCATTCAGGGGCACTATGTCCGAAGAGGATAATGCCAAGAAGTTCCTCGTTGAACTTGAAAAGCGTTTTGTGAAAAATGAAAAGGCTGAGACAATTACTCTGTTAACGAGTCTTGTTTCAATGAAGTATAAAAGTTCAGGGAACATAAGGGAGTACATTATGGAAATGTCTCATATTTCTTCAAAACTGAAGGCACTCAAGTTGGATTTGTCTGAGAACTTATTAGTGCATCTAGTTTTGATCTCTCTTCCTAAAAGTTTCAGTCAGTTTAACATCAGTTATAACTGTCAAAAGGAGAAGTGGACTCTGAAACGAGCACATTTCTCATTGTGTTCAAGAGGAGGAGATAATTAAGAAAGAAAAGACAGAAAGTGCTCATTTGGCTTCATCCTCTAAGGATGGTAGGAAAAGGAAGAAGGACAAGGACGTTGCAGTTGCACGACCACCAAAGAAGCAGAATACGGAATCTAAGGAACCTGAGATGAAAAATTCAGAAAATAAAGACTCAGGATGCTTCTTTTGTGAAAAGCCAGGTCATAAGAAGAAACAATGCATAGGGTATCCCGGTGGGCGTGTGAAAAAGGGTATGTTTCTTTGTTTTGTCTGTTCTGAGGTCAATTTAACTTCGGTACCTAAACACACTTGGTAGATAGACTCCGGTGCTACTACTCACATAAGTGTGTTCATGCAGGGTTGCCTGAATTGCCGAAATCCGGTTGATGCTGAAAGATACATCTATGTAGGCGATGGCAAGGTAGTTGAAGTTAAGGCTATATGGACATTTAGGTTATTGTTAAAGACTAAAAATTATTTGGATTTGAAAGAGACTTTTGTTGTACCGTCATTTAGACTGAATTTGGTTTCAGTTTCTGCTTTGGACAAGTTTGGTTATCTTTGTTCTTTTGGAAACAATAAATTTAGTCTTTTTCATAATTCAAAATTGGTTGGTTCTTGTTCTTTATCTTGATATGATAACCTATACTTGCTAGAAACGCATGTCTCTATTAATGAAACTTTGCATGTGAGCTACAGTGGTACTAAAAGAAAATTGACAAATGAAAATTCATCATCACTATGGCATAAACGTTTAGGGCATATCTCTAAACAAAGAATTGAAAGACTCGTGGCTGATGGAATTCTCGATTCCCTTGATTTTTCGGACTTTAATGTATGGATTAATTGTATCAAAGGGAAACAAACAGACAAAATGAAATTAGGTGCTGAGAGAGCTTCAGATTTGTTAGAACTTATCCATACAGATATTTGTGGTCCATTCCCTACGGCATCTTAGAATGGTCAACAATACTTTATAACGTTCATAGACGATTACTCTTGATATGGCTACCTATATCTGATTCATGAGAAATCTCAATCATTGCACGTGTTCAAATCATTTAAGGCCGAAGTTCAAAATCAACTGGGCAAAACAATAAAGAAAGTCAGATCTGACCGTGGTGGCGAATATTACGGTAGAAATGACGGATCCGGTGAACAACGTCCAGGACCATTTGCTAGATTCCTAGATGAGTGTGGTATCGTCCCTCAGTACACCATGCCAGGTACTCCATAAATGAATGGTGTCGCTGAGAGACGAAACAGGACCTTAAAGGACATGGTGAGAAGTATGATTAGTCATACATCTTTACCAGAATTACTCTAGGGAGAGGCAATTAAGACTGCAACCTATATCCTAAACAGAGTACCAACTAAAGCAGCTTCTAAAACCCCTTATGAACTGTGGACTGGTAAGAAACCCAGTATAAGACATCTTCACATTTGGGGTTATCCAGCTGAGGCAAGGCCTTATGGGCCACATGAAGGAAAACTGGACTCAAGAACTGTTAGTTGTTATTTTGTAGGATACCCTGAAAGATCTAGAGGGTACAAGTTTTATGATCCCACTACTAAAGTAATTTTTGAGACGGGGAATGCCCGATTTCTTGACGATGTTGAGTTTGGGGGGGGGGGGGGGGGGCAGATAAGGTCAAAGATTTCATTTTTGAAGAAGAAAGTATCATTATTCCTACCAAAATTACTCAGGACCGGTTTATTAATTCTGATACAGTTTAGGAAACAACTCCAGAAATTCAAGTTGATCCTGAAATTCAGAATCCTGAGGAGCAACCTCAACCACCTCAAGAAAAATTGCCCTTAAGGAGATCCATTAGAGAAAGGAGAAGTGCAATTCCAGATGACTACATCGCTAACTTCGTTTTGGAAAGTGAGGATAATGATGTAGTAACAGAAAACCTTATGGCTCTTCTCTCTGATAAAGAGTTAGATAATGGAGTGGTGGATGGTGATCCAATCACCATTCTTCATGCCATTGAAGGCCCTAGTTCTCCAAAATGGATTGATGCCATGAATGAGAAAATAAAGTCCATGACAGACAATGACGTTTGGGACCTCGTTCCATTACCGGAAGGAAAGAAACTCATTGGTTGCAAATGGTTATTTAATACCAAAAGGGATTTGAATGGTAATGTAACAAGGTATAAGGCACGTCTCGTTGCCAAGGGCTACACTCAAAAGGAAGGCATTGATTATAAGGAGAACTTTTCGCCAGTTTCATCGAAAGACTCCTTCGGGATTATAATGGCAATTGTGGCATATTTTGATCTTGAGCTACATCAAATGGATGTTAAGACATCGTTTCTCAATGGTGACATTGAAGAAACTATTTATATGCAGCAACCAGAACACTTTGTTTCAGACGATTCAAAGGACATGTTCTGCAAATGAAAGAAATCCATTTATGGGCTTAAGCAAGCTTCTCGTCAGTGGTACTTCAAATTTCATCAAATAGTTATGTCTTATGGATTTGAGACAAATTTGGTTGATGATTGTGTATACCACAAGTTCAGTGGGAGTAAGCACATATTTTTGGTTTTGTATGTCGACGACATATTGCTTGCCAGTAACGATATAGGTTTTTTGCACGAAACCAAGAGATTTCTTTCACAGAGTTTCGAAATGAAAGATCTTGGGGACGCCTCTTTTGTGTTAGGAATTTAGATATACCGAGATCGTGCCCAAGGCACTCTTGGTTTATCACAAAAGAGCTATATCGAGACAATACTGAAAAGATTTGGCATGTTTGACTGCAAACCAATGGATACCCCTGTGACTAAAGGAGACAAGTTCAGTCTCGATCAATGCCCAAAGAATGATTTTGAGATTAATGAAATGCATACGATTCTATATGCTTCGGCAGTTGGAAGTTTGATGTATACACAGGTTTGTACGCGACCCGACATTGCGTTCATAGTTGGGATGTTAGGCAGATATCTCAGCAATCCAGGGATGGATCACTGGAGAGCAGTCAAGAGGGTTTTGCGATGCCTCAAAGGAACAAAAGATTACATGCTCACTTACAAGTGGTCAGATCAGCTTGAGGTCATTGGGTATTCTGACTCTGATTTGGGAGGATACCTAGATAGCTTGAGATCCACATCAGGATACCTCTTCATAATGGCCGGAGGAGCTGTGTCTTGGAAAAGTGTCAAGCAAACCCTCGTATCTACTTCCACCATGGAAGCAGAATATATAGCTTGTTTTGAGGCATCTAATCAGGCACTATGGTTGAAGAATTTTGTCAAGGGTTTGCGCATAGTGAATGACATAGATAGGCCACTTCGGATGCTGTGTGACAACTAATCCGCAGTGTTGTATATAAAAAACAATAAAAGCTCGACACAGTCAAAACACATTGATATCAAGTTTCGAGCATTGAAGGAAAGAGTGCAGAGTGGTCAATTGTCTGTACAACATATCGGAACAAACTCCATGATTGCGGATCCGCTTACTAAGGGCCTACCGCCCAAAGTATTTATGGGGCATACTGCTCGTATGGGTGTCATACCATTTTAGAATATACAGTTTCAGTGGGAGTTTGAATTCGTTACATTGCTTGTATGACAATTTTATTTGGTTAAGGATATGCATGCAATAAAGTTTTCAGTTATTCAGTTTTTTCTCTGCTTCTTGCTTATGTTGTTGACCTCAATTAAGAGGACCAGTTGGAAATATGCATATTTGGATCACATTTGGTTGATGTTTCCATGCTACACTCCTATACTAGATTCATGTTGTTAGTCATGTTTGCATATGTGATCATTGATGGGTCCTGTTACGACAAACTGTGGCAAATGCCGCTTTGGTTCTATGTACATATGATTAATGGACCGAATTTCATAAGACGGTTGAAATGTTTGATAGCACTGTTGAGCTCATAAGGTTATAATAAATACAATTATGGTGTCACATATATATTTGTATATGACCCAAGTGGGAGATTGTAAGAATTATGGGTCTAATACAATATCTGCTGACAATATTATTTGGACCTACTATATTTATTAGCTGTCATTTAAGTTGAGACCAAATATGTGATCCGTCATAATAATAATAACACGGGCTTATTTACGTCTTATAAAGTATGGGCCGGATACAATAATAGTGTAGAGACCCGATAGGGCTTTAAGTGATGCATGATGGGCGTATCAACTAAAGCGACTAATATGGGTGATTAGGATTTTACACCCCTCCCTATATATTGTAACACTCCGTGTTTAATAAACGTATTTAAAATTTTTATCTTTCGTTAAACAAAGTTTAAGACTCGAAAATATTTTAATAGTAACCTTTAATATTGACATTTTCTCGTCTCAAAAAAAATTGAAAATGATTTACCAAAATTTTATAACGTTTTAAAATCCAGTTACACGAAGTCGAGAACAGGTACCACGGAACGTACTTACATTTTACAAAATTTTTATAGATGTTATGGGTTCCATTATTTAATTCTGTAATCTTACCTTTCAAATTTTTAAGAAAGAAAGAACGACATTGTAAAAAAAAAATTAACCGACAAGATGAGTCATTTTGTTTTTCTTCTTTCTTTCATCCATTTTACGTGCTTTGCATGCAAACAAAAAAAGATGACTCCTTCAACCTACCTATATAGATGCTAGGGAATTGCTACACTATAAATACTACGTAACATCTCACAACATGCACATAGAAGAAAATTTTTGAGTACTTTGTTCGTAACCCGACCTTACTACTTACGTAAGTACCTTTACGTCTATTTACTACTCCTCAAACCTTTCATCTTATTAGTCTATTTTACTTACGATACTTATTATTTTACTTTTTATTATTTTAGTAGGGTCAGAATCTAACTAAATTATTTTCTTTTGTGTGGGTAAACGTATCGTTCTAGAAGGAGGAGACGATATTCCCAGTTTAGACGACATCATCGACCCCGACAATCTTTAATTCAAATATAATTAATAAATAGTAGCTACCAAGGTAACCAAACTTTTCTTTTAACAACATTATATATATATATATATATATATATATATATATATATATATATATATATATATATATATATATATATATATATATATATATATATAGAGAGAGAGAGAGAGAGAGAGAGAGAGAGAGAGAGAGAGAGAGAGAGAGAGAGAGAGAGAGAGAGAGAGAGAGAGAGAGAGAGAGAGAGAGAGAGAGAGAGAGAGAGAGAGAGAGAAGATCAAGTAAGTCCCTTTTTCTTTTTTTAGTCCATGAGTCCTATTCTTAGCCATTGATCTAAAGAGGATGAATGGTTGAGATTGCATGTAGTAATTAAGGTAGTAACTACCATATTTTGGAAATAATATGAGAAAATCTTCTCTCCTCCCCAAATTACTGCCAACTGATATCTTCTTCTCGCTCATCTCATTCATTTTTTTCATTCAAACACCCGCCTAACACAAAAACTTTTCACCTTCATCATCTCTCATCTCATTCAATTTTTTCGCTCAACTCAAGCACACCCGAGCACTCAATCGCTCACCTTCAACTCGAGCAAGGTTATATTGAAGCAGCTTTCTAACTTTAGCAAACATAATGAACAAGGTGCGATCGCGATTGTTGGAAAACGTAGACAAGTATGCGGACGCTAGACAAAAGATCATCGACGCTCCCAAGAGCAACCAACAACGGGTCGAAAAAAATAACGTGTTTACTGAATCATGTCATCTCTTTTCTAACTACGAATTAATGGTTTGTATTATTTAGTTACCTGTCTACTTACATTGGTATTTTGACTATCACCAATGCATTGAAGCTGTTAAACTCTGTTACATGACTAGTTGTACCTGTTACTCTAATTTACTGCTGGTGTTACTATGGGGATTACTGAAGTTAACCCAATTTTCTTTGGTCTCACAATCTGTGTGTTACACCGAAGCACTGTAAATGTTACTTTAATGAACAATTTATGTTACTTTAAGTTATTAATGGTGTTTGTACAATGATATTGCAATCAATTCCTCTGACGCATTATATATTATTTTTTGAAGAACAAATGTTGGTACTTTGTCAATGAATGGAACCAATCCAAGTTATCCTGAGTTACTTTGGTAATGATTTTGTCTAAACAACGCTGTTGTTTTCAGTTACTTCAATGCATTGTTTCTGTTACTGTAACAGACGAATAGTGTTACTCTGACACACATGAGATGTTACTCTAACCAAAAATACATGTATTAAATAAATATAATGTTAAATGCACCGTAACACAACGCTATGTGTAAAAAAAATTGTACAAAATTAGTTTTTCGTGTAAACCAGAAAAAAAGAAAAAATTCTTATAATGACAAAAAAACACGAGTATTCTCAAAACACTTGTTCATCCTCCTTGTCTTCCTTGGTGTCTTCTTCAGTTTCCTCTCCTTCGATGTCTTCATCTACTTCATCCTCGTCATCCTCATCATTGGTTGGCTTAGTAGGCTGTTTAGGCGGTCGTGCTGCGTACGGATTTGGACAGTTTCGTTTGGTTGGCTTAGTATACTTTCTCACATCAAATCCGCAAGCCAGCGCGTAGATTTTGTAAAATTTCACTGCCCCATCAATTGTTCCGAATACTTGCTCCATGTACGGAGTGAAAACCTCACCCACATCTCTGCACCATTCCTGTGCATTCGGTTCTTTGTCAATGCTTCGTGCAAGAAATTAAAAAATGTTACGCCCATGGACATAAGTGTTACTTCAACTCATAAGTTGTGTTACTTTAACCCTTAAAGGATGTTACTCCAACGTCAGCGCCAAAAACCCTTTTCAGTGTTACGTATTTGTGTTACTCTAATTAGAATTAGATATTACTGTAATTCATAACTTGTGTTACTTCAACGCCATGACTGCTTCAACATAAAGCAAACAATAATATCAGTGAAACAATAATATCAATGAACCATTGTTATTAATCCATGATTGATCAAATGAATCAAATTCTACCTTTTCCAGTGTTGTCATGTGCATTCGCATCTTTGGCAAAACCACCTGCACAAAATCAAACAGCGTTACACCCATGCAAATAATGTGTTACTATAATTCCTAAGTGGTGTTACTGTAATGTGTACAATACGTTACTCTAACATCATCATCAAAACCCTTTTTCTAAACGTTCATTTGTGTTACTGTAATTGCAAGTAAGTGTTACTTTGATGCAGAAGACATGTTACTTCAACGACGTTTATGCGTTAATTGAAATCAAAACAATAGTATCAATGGATATCATGGAAAATCAGAATAAAAAGCATAAAGCCCTGTAATCTATAAAGATCGAGAGAGCAAATAACCATTGATACGAAACTGTGATATCAAAACGCAATGACATAAAAAAAAACGCAAATTGATACGAAACTGTGATACGAAATGACAATTAAAGCACTATAAACATGAAAATCGACGTAAAAAAAACGTAATTTGACGCGATAAACCATTGATATTAAAACGCACATTAAAAGCAATATGACCATCGAAATCCATGAATAAAAATTGAATCAAAACGTGAATGAAATACTGAAACTCACCATTGTTATACTCGATCAGTTGCTTATCAACCGTTGAAGACGATGACGCGGTCATTGAATCCATTGTAACAGAATTCCGAGTAAAAAATCGATGACTGAACGTGAATGAAGAAAGGGTTTTTTTTTGGTGTTTGAATGAACGTGATATGATGAATGAATGTGATAGGGAGTTATTGTTTCCTAAATTCATGGGAGCTATTTTAGGAACGTAAATCTTCTCTTTTTTTTTCTTTTTTTTAATAGATGCATCTTGTCCATCCATCCTCATCCCTTCTATGGATGAGGACTTAGGGACTCACAAAGAGTAAATGACTCATAAGCGCCTCTCTCTCTCTCTCTCTCTCTCTCTCTCTCTCTCTATATATATATATATATATATATATAAGTATATCGTGTTACTAACTTTAATAAATTGCTTATTTAGATATTTAGGCTTATTTGTATGACTAAATTACTTATATATATATATATAAAAATGTTATATGATATTTTATTCATGTTATACATTTCGTTTACGACTAAATTTAACTTGACTAAATTTTCACTTGTTAAATTTATTTACCACCTTTATTTTTCGAGCTTTCACTTTAATTCGGCGGCACACATGTTCAAGGCTCAAGAGGTGAAGTTTTTGGTATCAAAGGAGGATGTCCACGACATATTTGGCTTGCCAATGGGGGGTCGTGGGATTGAAATTGCACCAACCGGAAATAACACTTTGTCGTCCGAAGATACCCTGAAAAACGAGTTTCGACAACAGTTTGGGGTGGGATTGGGCAAACCGGTCTCTGTGAATTTATTGAATAAGAGATTAGCTAGCATGAAGGATGACGGTGGAGATGAATTCAAAAGGTTTTTTGTGCTATATGCTATGTCGATATTTCTTGGGCCCACATCAAATTATGCGGTTGATTTAGCACTCCTAAAAGCTGTGCAAAATACGTCTACTATAAGTCAACACGATTAGTGTGAGTATGTATTCACTCGACTTACGTCAGCCGTAGATGCTTGTAGGGATGGGCACAAGACATTGCGTGGTTGTATCATTGTGTTACTTTTGGCATACTTCCACAGAATGTCATTTCAAGGGAAATCGTGGCCCTCTGATGTACCCCTTATAAAGCATTGGACTGATATCTCTATATGGGAGAGGGCGGATGCGGAGATGCAGACTGGTTCCTTAGGGAATGACGAATTTGTTCGAGACGTCTTCCCTATATGCCAGAAACAACAATCCAAGAAAGCAATACAATGTATGTTATTCCCTAACTTGAATTTTTTTGAGCAGGATATTAAATATATATTACACCAACGTTCGTATTGTACCTGTTGGTTCCCAAGACGATGAGGGTTGTCCAAACCCAGGAGTAATTCTAAAGGAAGCTCATAAAAATTACATGGAACTCCCCGATGGTTTTGAGACCGATGATGCGATACGAGCAAAGGCCAAAGATGTAATGATTTTTTTCTCCTCTCATTCCTAATTACTTACAATTATTTATTAATATATCTGTAATTACCATAAGGTCCAGAGTCTCTTATTGTAAGTTGTTTGGTAGGTTTTTTTCCTTTGTTTATTTAGTTATCTTGTAGTATTCAATTACTTATTCTAAAGTTTTAATCAGCTTTTTTTTTTGCTTAGTTCTCTTTATTGACACTGTAATTTCATATTGGTGATTTATTGCTCTTATTATTATCCTAAACATATTGATGACTAGTTATTGCCTGGTGTCTATCCCGTTATTCTAGTCCACAAACCCAATTACCGTAAGGTGTAAAGTCAGTTATTGTAATTTGTAAAGTCACTTATAATTATTTATTAATATTGTGAATATCACATATGCTATCTATTTGCAGGCTTTTCAAGCTTATTGTTTGATAATGAAGAGCGACATTGAACTACTGTATCATAGACATGTGCAACGGAAGGAAGCTCTTTTAGGTGAGGTTGGGAAAGATGTTGGGATTGATGCTTCCCAAGTGACTTCCTTACTGTCCCAAACCCCCGACTTCGTTGACGAGGACAATTCCACATTCATTAGGTACTTTGACTATGTTAGCGAGAAAGCTGAAGAACTTAGACGTGCTGGGGATAGTCTACCCTCTTTTGATAGATTTCATAAAGAGATGGAGATGCAGGTTCATGAGGATAAAGAAAGTGATATTCCCGATACGTGCGTACAAGGCCTAGAGATGATGGAGTACACCAGGAATGTCACTCCATTAAATGAAGTTGTAGCACGCACGGTCAAAAATGCATTTTTCAGTGAATCATTGAAAAGCACGTGTATGATTGACTCTTATCTGATCTTTTCCACTCTGCCGTTGTCCCTAATTATAAGGGTATCATTCCCGATAATTTAGGGTGTAGCATAGATTGTGGCTCGGTGAATATTTTTCCCGTCTGCGCATCTAAGTTCTTTTGTGAGTACAAGGACTTATTATCACCAACTGCGAGTGTTAGGAAGGAAGTCCTTGACTACTGCTTCCTTAATGACGCTATTAATCTCCGAGATGGGTAAGCATTAAATACAATCGATTACATGTGTTTGTTAAACACAACACCATCTCACCATTATTTTGTTTTGTTGTTTCGTTTACTCAGGGAAGATTTGTTTCTCTACTCAGACTTTAACATTCCAACCCGGCATTGTATAGTTTCATTGTCACCTAAGACGATGATTGTTTCTTTGGTGATTGACTCTTGGGCCTGCTTATTAAATAACATGGTGCATAAGGGCAGAGATGATTATCCCACTTCAAGGCTCTTCTTCCTGAATACTCATTCGGTATAAGTGTTTAATTCTTAATTAAAGCACCTGTGTTTATTTAAGTTGTCGATTAGATCATCCGTCGGAAACCATTGCTAAAGTTGTTGTAGTGTGTCTATACAGTTATCATATAGGGTGACTTTAGTTATTCTATAGTTCTAATTTAGTTAGGGAAATTCCCATTTGTACCCTTTAAGTTTTCACATTTCCCAGTTGTACCCCTGCGTATAAGCAATTCCCAACTGTACCCCTGAACTTTGTTAATTGCTCTTAACCGTGACTAAACTAGAATTAGCCGTTAAGTATGATGGTTAAGTGCCAAATTGCAGTCCTAATCTAATGACATGGCGAGTGACATGTCGGTCTAGTAGCCTTTTGGCCTTCGTTAATCCCTAATTACCCCTTCATTCTAATTTCGAGTTTTCGCCTCATCGAAATCAACAACAACATGCAATAATAAGTGAGAAAAGCAACGGAGAATATGATGATGATAGTACAGAGAGAAAGAATGGCATATGATATGGTGATGATCAGTGAATTCGAAAAGGGGAAGAAATGAAGGAAGAGGAAGAGTTTGTAGTTTGAAATTAGAATGAGGGGGTAATTAGGGATTAACGAAGGCCAAAAGGCTACTAGACCGACATGTCATTCACCATGTCATTAGATTAGGACTGCAAGTTGCCACTTAACCGCCATACTTAACGGCTAATTCTAGTTTAGTCACGGTTGAGAGTAATTAATAGAGTTCAGGGGTACAGTTGGGAATTGCTTATACGCAGGGGTACAACTGGGAAAAGTGAAAACTTAGAGGGTACAAATGGGAATTTCCCATTTAGTTATGGTTATTTATGCAGTTATCTTAAGATAATTATTTAAGCAGTTATCATATAGGACGACTTTAGTTATTTAAGCAGCTCTTCATTGTCTTTTCGTCTTCTATCTCTTACCATAACCCACAAATGCAGTTATCGTAACATATTAACCAAGTTATCATATAGGATGTGTTTAGTTATTTTATAGTTCTAATTTAGTTATCTTTTACTACTATTGTAGATATTGTAATGTCCATAAGACGTTATTGTTATTTCAAACAACACATTTATTCTAGACATATACATGGTGTCTATCATGTTAATCTAATCTACAAATACAATTATTGTAATATATATATATCAAGTTACCGTATATGGTGAACTTAGTTACTATATATATAGTTAAAATGCAGTTATTTTATACTATTAATTTAATTATTTTGATTATTTTACGACATTAACACTTTTTTTCTGGACTATTCATTTGTTACAAGTCTTTGATTTGACAATAAAGTACCATTTTTTTATATTATTTATACTTTATAAAATAAAGTACTTCATTACTCGTTTGCCCTATTTTTTTATGTAGGCTTCTTTGCAGAAACTTATTAATGCACCACATGCCTAGCAAGCTTCTTTCACCAAAGATGTTATGTGTACATGGGATAACGATATCAAAAACACACCGCATCCGGTTAATCTTGATTTTGATTTGGTAATTGTTCATTATTATCATTACTATATGGATCATTAATACTACTACTGCGTTACCTTTACACAATTTTTTTAAAATGTCAGGTTTTCTTCCCTATTAATCTTGGGGAACATTATATCTGTGTCGTCATCAACTTTTTGCACAAAACGGTTGATTATCTCGACAACCGTACATACGATCAGTTTGACACGACTGCTTTTAGATCGTGTGCGAATGTCGTTGTATGTATCTCTTCTTATTACATTCATTTACGTCTCTCTTCAAATATTGATGTTCATTTTTGTGGATTTTTAATGTCTTACTAATTTAATGCAGGCTGAGGTCTTTGGCCACTACCTCGTAAAAAAATGTTCTCCAGAAAGGTCGAGAGGTTGGTAAGTTTAGTTTTGTCAATATCCCTTTTCCGTGGAAATCTGATGCCCCCAAAAACATGGATTGCGGAGTTTTTGTGATGATCCACATGATGTTTTACGCTGGGGATTTATTTTATTGTGAACTTGGTGACCCGATGAAAAGAATATTGTACCGAGCTGAAATTGCCGCCATTTTGCTCCTCGCCGACATCAACAAACATAGGGCAGAATTGCTTAGAATCATGCGAGAATTCACAATGACCAAATCATCCTTGTTGCTTGGTTTAGTTGAGAAGAGTAGGCGATCATTGTTGGATGTAAGGGAGTCCAGGTTGAATCTGACTCCAAGTTCATCAAAAAAATTAGTGGACTGTACTGGCGGGGATTGTAGTGGTGGTATTATCCGATCTGCACGAGAGAATAAACGTCCAGGTTCCAATGGTCTAGGATGCTCACTTGACTGTAGAGAGCCACACACATCTATACGTGTGGTATCAAAGATTATGACTACAAATCAAAGATTTACTAAGCATATGCCTAGGTTGAAGACACAGGTTCTTGAGTACTGCTTGTTAGATGACTATGATTATTATAATAGGTATTCTAATCTTTCTTCGCTACTTCATTACTTATCTTTTCCAGTTATTATTTAATGCATATATGCTTACTCCAACTCACTCACTTTGTTATTTCATTACGTACCCAACGATCAACTTACTTTCAATTATTCACAGTTACTGCATGGTGTATTTTCGGTAATTCTAATGTATTTTTTTGGGGTTAGTAGAGGTCTTATTTGCATTTGTATTACCAACACCTTGATGTTCCTTTTTATCTTACATATATTCTTTGATGTAATTATCTTTCAGTGAGACAGTGTTCCGTGTGGGGTCAACCTTCCTGGATAGGAGTGACGTCCTCTCAATGAGACCAGAGGCGTTTACTACGATTAATGTTATCGAATGTTGGTCGATAGTATTGAACCACATGGTGTCCGTTGAAGACGTGGAAGTGGACAGTCCGTCAATGATATTCTTTGGTACATCTCACATGGTATGTTTATCTTTTGTGTTACCATCCTTTTTTCATATGACGTTCGGTACGATGGAATGAGTGTTATACTGTGCATCCCTTTTTTATAGGGTTTGCTCGAAGAAATGTTGGTTACTGAGCATAATGACTCATAGAGTCGCGAGACCGACAAGTTGGTCAAGGGTTGGGAATCGTATCTATATAGACTCACAAACAGGGGAATAGATGTGGACTTGATTTTCTTGCCATTGTGCATAGAAAATCACTACTTCTCTATTTGTGTAAACAACTTAAGCAAAACCATTGAGGTGTTGGATAATAAATTGCACACAATAGATTGGAGAAGCACAAAGTGCTACGATCTTGTGGAACTTGCTGTACCTCTTTTACATCCCTATGTATTTGTATTTTAAAATTCACTATAGATTCTTGTTCTAGTCACATCTTATTCACAATTTTTTTGTAAATTTACCTATGTATTTATTAAGATTAACTTCATATGTTTGTTGCAGGTGAGCATCTTGGTTGACTTCATCGATTCAATGAAGTTGGAGGAGTATGGTGCTACTATTGCCGCATTCCCGATTAAGCCGGTCGAATTTAGTTGGAGGACACCCGAGCTTAACAACAAAGAATCTGGTTTCTTCTTGATGTACCATATGTTGCTTTATGAAGGCAAAGATTTCCCATCTTCTTTTGACAAGAAAATCAATCAGATCGACCTATGGATTGAGATGACCGGTATAATGATTATGTCGGATGTAAACGAGCATACGAATTCACTTGTGGAATCTGTGAAATCGTTCACAGATGAAATAAAGTTTATAAGTAAGACACTTTTAGACAAGCGGAAGAACAAATATTTAAGAGCTAAGGAGCACGCACCCGAATATAAAGGGAAAAAGGCTAAAGCGGAGCAACCACTCCAATCTAAAGCGAAAAAGGCTAAAGCGGAGCAAGCACCCCAACCTAAAGGAAGGAAGCTTAAAGTAATCCGAAAGTGACGATAGAGGTTTCACGTAGTATTGTCTACTACAGTATTTCAATTTTCACTATTTTTTGTCAATCAAGAATTTACATGAATTTGATTATCTTATGTTTAAACAGTAGTTATTCTAACATATTTCATTGATTATCGTGTTGAATTCCTATATTAACTACATATCTCACAAGTAGTTATTATAGTTATTATGTATCACACAAGTAGTTATTATGTAGTAGTCAACTGCTTATTCTTACATGGTCATTTAGTACATTGTTTACTCTATACTGCCATATTATTGTAGTATATGAATCTGATTATCTTATCGTGAAACATCAGTTATTCTAACATCTCCCAGTGATTATCGTGTCGTGTTTATTAAAAGTGATTTCATATAGTAACTACATGAAGGGAGTTATCATATTTCACACAAGTAGTTATTATGTATTAGTCAACTAGTTATTCTAACATGTTCATCAATTATATTGTCTATTCTAACAATGCCATATTATTGTATTATATGAATATAATTATCTTATCGGTAAACAACAGTTATTCTAACATATTTCATTGGTTATCGTGTTGAATTTATATATTAACTACATATCACACAAGTACTCATTATAGTTATTATATATCACACAAGTAGTTATTATGTAGTAGTCAACTAGTTATTCTAACATGGTCATTTATTATATTGTTTACTTTATACTGCCATACTATTGTATTATATGAATCTAATTATCTTATCACGAAACAACAGTTATTCTAACATCTTCCAGTGATTATCATGTTTATTAAAACTGAATTCATATAGTAACTACATAAACAGAGTTATCATATATCACACAAGTAGTTATTATGTAGTAGTCAACTAGTTATTCTAACATGTTCATTAATTATATTGTCTATTCTGCCATATTATTGTATTATATGAATCTAATTATCTTACCGCTAAACATCAGTTATTCTAACATCTTCAAGTGATATAATGTCTATTATATATGGGAATACAGTAACTAGTGACCAGTTATTACATGGTAAAGTTGGACTTATTCCATTCTAACATTACTGAAAAAATGAACTGTATCCAAGGTCAAGTTTAAAATGCAAAAACTATAATGCCAACTAGAGAACTTGATTCCCATGTCAATCACAATCAGATATCCTCCTGTACCTCTTCCTCAATTTTGCCAACAAAAGAATCATCAACGTAAGGGTTGGGACAATTCATTTTGTCGTGGTTTGCCATTTGCTTGCAATTATTATAAAGTCTTTTCGGTTTCTTGGCCTTCTCAATTGCTTGGGTCTTCTTTGATATGAGTCTTTTGCCACTTCCTTTGTTTCTTGAAGGTTTGGGTGGATGAATGCTAACCTCGGCTGATGTAGAACAACCCAACAACATCTCTATCTCCTTCTCCTTGGATAACACAACTTCTGTCGGTGCAATCTTCATCCTGTATTGTTGCAACATATCTTTCACCTCGTTCGTATGATGATCAGGCATTGTTGTAAGCACACTAATTGTTGCGTAGAATTCAGATCATAGCTTCGACAAACCCAACTTCCTAACATCAGTCTCATCAAAATCCTGCTGTAGTGATCCATCCAAATTGAAGAGTGGTTTCCGATCTGCTTTTTTAGTCCACCTACTTAAGATATACTGTTCAGGAATTTGTAGCACACGTTTCCCCGATAGATACCAAATAACGTGCCTGCAAAGAATTCCTTTCATCTCAAAGAGCTTGCAACTGCATCTTGTGTCATTCGTGTTGACATTGTGAACAACATGAATAATAGCAGTTACCTCAAAATATGTCTACCAAACAATTTATAATTCTTAATATAAAAATCAATAACATAATTCCAGTATATGAAAAATAATAACTGCATATGCACTAGAATAAGTTTCGATGCAATAAAAAATAACTACCATATTATTCTAACATTTTTCATTTATTTTATTGTTTATTCTGCCATATTATTGTATTATACTTGTATGCAGTTTTTAAAAACTGAATTCATATATTAACTACATCAATGTAGTTATTATATATCACACAAGTAGTTATTTTGTAGTAGTCAACTAGTTATTCTAACATGGTCATTTATTATATTTTTTATTCTAATACTGCCATATTATTGTATAATATGAATATAATTATCTTATCGTTAAACAGCGGTTATTCTAACATATTTCAGTGATTATCGTGTTTATTAAATATGAGAATACAATATCAATACGTGTACGCACTTATTAAAAGTGAATTAATATATTAACTACGTGAAGGGAGTTATTATTATATATCACACAAGTTGTTACTATGTAATAGTCACGTAGTTATTCTAACATGTGAAAAATAACTGGAATAGTAAAAACTGTGAAAATGTGAACGAATATGAAAAAATTTAAAAGAATAGTGTAAATTAATTTACCTGGAATGTCTTTTGTTTGACAGTATCTGTAACCTCAATGACCTCGATACCCCCATCAGACTTAAAACCACTCACACCACATGAACAAATAGACTCTTTGGCCTCCTCCTGAAACTCATAAAATATCGCATGTGTGTAGACTTTAGAAGCATGTTTTCAAGCCCTATTGGTGTGACGGTTTGTGGTAATGTGCTGTCACTTGTATTATCAAGTGATTTATGGGTGTATCGTTGCTGGTCCATTGCAGATTGAAAACGCATCCAAAACCCAACTAGCGTGCCGTTCACGCTCTCAAACCTCTTGAAAAAGCTGTTCTCGCTTTCCGATCGTTGTGTCGTCCTTAAAATGCAACCCAACTGCAAATCTCTGGAGTAGGCCGGTATCCACTTAGTTCTGATGCTGTACATGGTATTTAACCATGAATTGCTCTCCAATTGGAAGTCACTAATCACTTCGAACCACTTTTCCTCAAATTCTAAAGGTTCCAAGTCAATATCCCAAACAACTTTCGAGAGTCGTTCAACAAAGTCTGTATCCCTACAAATTGTCGAATCGACCTTATCAGTCAACTTAAGCATGATATGCCACATGCAATTCCAATGTTTTGCTTCCTTGAATTTATCCCACACGGAATTTTTTATGGCGGGATCTTGGTCAGTAATAATGCACCGAGGTTCTTTCCCACCCATACAATGCAAGAATTTCTCAAATACCCAATCGAAGGAATGGTCATCCTCATGAGACAACAAAGCAGCACCAAAAGTTACCGACTTTTTATGGTTGTCCACGCCGGTAAAAGGAGTGAAAATCATAAAGTATTTGTTAGTACCGTAAGTCGGGTCAAAAGAGATTGTGTCTCCGTACATGGAGTAGTTGCTCCTCGCTTGTGCATCCGCCCAAAAAACTCTATACAAGTGGTCCTGATGATCAAGTTCATATGCAAAGTAAAACCTATCTTGTGTTTCAGAAAGATTCTTGAGGTAATTTATGAACAATTGAGCATCTTGGAGACCTATAAAACAGTTAAGTTCTTCAAATCTGCCAGAGTTACACCAATGTTAGCGTAGCCATTTGACTGCTCTTTCATCATCCTGAATGTCTTTGTAGCACCAATGTTCAACCTGCAATTATTCACAATGGTCTGCTTGTGGTAAAGGCTAAGGTGTCTGTAAACCTTCTCAAAGTCTTGATTCTGGATTGCACAAAGTGGGTGATTATGGCCTTCATAGAATTGATCCACTACATACCCCTCTTTAACCAAAGAAAACCTAATGATCGCTTTGCAGCCGGTCCTACTTAAGACGGTCTTTCTTCCTTCATCCTCTAATGATTTTTTTTACCCTTATTATCACCATTGTTATTGACCACTGTGAGCTGGTTAGTAGTAGCCTTGAATCCCTGTTTGTTGCAGACAACAGATTTGTTGAGTAATTCCCCACTGCGTGACACAAGTTGATTGTGTTTCCTAGGAGTAAAGCCACAAGCCTATGCGTAAACCTCATAAAACTTTAATGCATGTTCTATAGTTCCAAAGAGTTTCCCAGTTTTAGGTTTAAAATCAATTGGGACGGCTCTAACCCACTATTCATTGCCATCTGGAGTGAAGCTTAATCTCAACGTTCCTGTGTCGTTCATATGGCCTGCAAAATATAATATTATGATAGCTCCAAAACAATATAACTATTACTTTACCATAACAATCGAATATATGATAAGAGTCGTATGTTAATATTAAAGTATAGTTATTGTAAGATGTTACTTTAGTAATATTTAACTATACCACATCGTTGTACCTGTTTGCATATTGGCAACGACCCCTTCTGCAGACGACATTGTAGCCTTACTTACCTATTGAAAGTTATTCACAAACGATATAAACTGATTAAACATTTGAATATTATTGTTCATAACATATGTAGTTATTCTATAGCACTACGACAATTATTGTACCTTCTTACCTTGATTACTCTATATTACAGAATTGAAGCAACAAATTTGACGCCCAAATGAAAGAAAAAAATGTACATTGAACGAAAAGACAATTGAACAAATTTTGTGAAAATAAATTGAACAAATAATCTACTGAAGGTTATTCACAAACAATAAAGGCTGATTAAAATGTTGAATATTATTGTTCATAACATCTGCAGTTATTCTACAATACAACAACAATTATTGTACCTTCTTAAATTGATAATTCTATATTACGGGCTTGATTAATATATAGTCCCAATTGATTCCAAGCAACTAAATTGAGTCAGTGTTGTGTACAATCACTGTGTTTCTATTAAATGTAATTCAATTGGAAGGAAAAAAAATGTACATTGAACGAAAAAATAATTGAACAAATTATCCATTTAACATAATTCACAAAATAATAAAAAATGAATACACAATTGAATATTATTCTTCATACATTTATTGTACATCTGTCATTATTCTATAGTACAACTACAATTATTGTACCTTCGTACATTGATTATTCTATATTATATTGGTTATTCAGTTGAAAGAAAAAAATCAACGTAAATCACTTGAAAAATATTTAACGTTGTATCATATTTTGAGTACAATTACTGTGTTTCTATTAAACCATAATTCAGTTGAAAGGAAAAAAATTGTATTGCAAATCAATTAACATACGTCTAACGCAATTCCATTAAACAATTGAGCGAATACCTAATAAAAGAAAATTGAACTAATTCAATTGAATTACGTGATTCACAGCCAATAAAAACAGGATGAAGATTGGATATTATTGTTCATAACAACAGTTGTTATTCTATAGTACTACGACAATTATTGTAATTTTTTTACATTGATTATTCTATATTACATCGATTATTCAGTTAAAAGAAAAAAAATGAACGTAATTCACTTGGAAAAAATTGAACGTAGTATCAAACCCTAATTCAATTGAAAGAAAGAAATTGTATTGCAAATCAATTAACATACATCAAACGCAATTCAATTAAACAATTGAGCGAATACCTAATAAAAGAAAATTGAACATAATTTTTTTACATTGATTATTCTATATTACATCGATTATTCAGTTGAAAGAAAAAAAATGAATGTAATTTACTTGGAAAAAATTGAAGGTAGTATCATATTTTGAGTACAATTACTGTGTTTCTATTAAAACCTAATTCAATTGAAAAAAAAGAAATTGTATTGCAAATCAATTAACATACGTCAAACGCAATTCAATTAAACAATTGAGCGAATACCTAATAAAGAAAATTGAACGTAATTCAATTAAACAATTGAACGAATACCTTAAAAAAATTAACGTAATTCAATTGAACAATTGAACGAATACCTGATAACGTTTGAAATCAAAGGACAGTTGAACGAAAATTGAACGAAAATTGAATGCAAGTTGAACGGAAATAGTTTTTAATTTTATTGCGATTTTGGGAGATAAGCGTATATAGAGAAAAAAATATTTTTATGGAGAAGCTGTGTAACTGCCTCCACAATGAACGTGATCTTTTATTTTCTTTTAATGTTGAAAGCTTGCTTCAAATCTTAGTCATTCATCTCTAAACAATTGATGGTCATGATTACAAGGTAAAATGTACAATATTTAACAAACGTAGGAGAACTTGCCTCTATATATATATGTATGTATGTATGTATGTATGTATGTATGTATGTATGTATGTATGTATGTATGTATATCGTTTTATTTCTAAGAGTTACTCTTTTCCATTTTTCTTTCTCATTACCCTTTATTGATTTCGTAAACACTAAGTCACATTCACAGTCGCAGGATTAGAAGCCTTATGTTCCCATATTTTAAATTGTTATCTAAACCAAACTTTGGATAAGTTATTTTAACTTTTAAGGATCAATTACAGCCTAATGAAGCCGGATAATCCAAACATGGACATGTCTCCCAAGAAAAGGAATCGTTTTAAGAAATGGCTATCCGCAAAGAAGGCTGCGGAATATGACTGAAGGGATAAGCAAACCAATTGGATTGATAAAGCCTATGAGTTTAAATTCCATTTCCAACCTTTCCAGTACGAATTGATTAGTAAAAAGGAACAGTTAATAGACGCAAACGTCAGTTTTAAGAGATATGGACTAGAATACTTTGTAGGAACAATAACAGAGCACGGATATTGGTGCAGAAATATCGAGACCGGATTTCGTTATGCTAGAGTACTGGATGAATGGAAAACCCTTTTTGCCGTAGACTTTCTTAGAAAGAAATACAAAGATTGGTGGCAAGAGAAATGCCCACCTGAAGGATTTTATATTAAGTGGGACGAGTTTAAAATAGCCTTGTACTATTTTGCTAAAGGTCTAAATAGAAAGCTTGTAAGATCTAACAAATTTTAGTGTTATTCCGTAATCGTATGAATAAAGAATGTAAACTACTTTTTTAATATGTTGTAAAACTTTCTGAAAAATGTTATATATATAATTTAGTACCTAACTAAATAGCATTATGTGCAATCCTTGATTTTTGTAACCTTTGCACATTAACGAAAATCACAGATGACGAGAAACGGAAACAATCAAGAAAAAACAAGGCGTCAACACTTTGAGGACGTTATCACTGGGATGGCTGGTCAGTTAGCCGCAACCCAAGCCCTTTTAACCCAAGCTATGAATGATAACCATCAGAACCCTAATCTTAACCATCCATCAGCTTTTGAAAAATTCTCTAAACACTGACCTTAGCTTCTACATATTCTGGATCAGACAACCATACAGACCTATTCGAATGGTTAGAAGAGATGGAAAAACTTTTGAAACTTAGCCACACACCTGTTGAGGAAATGGTGGAGGTAGCAACCTACTTTTTGAAAGAGGAAGCCAATAGTTGGTGGAGGATTGCTAAGGAAGGACATATAGCCACACCCGGAGCTGATTGAAAAGACTTTAGGGGAAGAATTGAGGATAAGTTTTACCCTGCCGCAATGAGATGGCCGAAGGAACAGGAGTTTAACCAGTTAGAAATGGGATATACGACCTTACATGATTATACTAAGAAGTATGAGAAGTTGTCCAAATTTGCTAAGACACTAGTACCGGATGAACCCTCTAGAATTCCCCAATACGTTCGGGGAATGGAAACCAAGTTGGGAAAAATCATGTCGGGACTTGACTTTGATACTTTCCAGAAAGGTTATGAAAAAGCCTTAATTGTGAACAATGTGATCCAAGCTGATAAGAAAAAGAAGAAACCCTTTATTCCAACTGTATCATCGTCCAGTTTCATTCAAAAACCGTTTTTCAATTGAAACAATTCTAACCAGAACAATTTCAGAAAACCGGTGTATAAGAACAATTACTAGAAACCTAACTACCAGAATACTAACCAAGCCAACAATACCTCTTTTACAAAACAGTCACAAGCGAAAGATAATGCAACCTGTTTTCTGTGTAAATGTCTAGCTCACCCTAACAAGCAATGTAATGGCCAACCTATCACATGCTTCTACTGTAAAGTGGAAGGACACAAGTCATTTCAGTGTCCAAAGAAACCAGGAACTAGTGCGAATCAAGGACCGCCTTATGCAAGAATTCAGGGAAAGGTCTATGCCTTGACAGAGATGGACGCAGAGGAGTTTGAGGATGTTGATGTTGTCTCTGGTATGTTTTCCATTAACTCATATTTGGCACGCGTGTTATTTGACACAGGGGGCATCTTTATCCCATGTATCACCCTCTTTTGCCACCCGAGCGAACTTATCCAACCCTGTGAGTGTGGATGCATCAATATCTTTACCTAACGGTCAAGTTGTGAGCTGTAACGTATTATTCGAGGATGTGCCTTTTATCATTTTGGAGTCTACCTTCTTAGCTAACCTGATAAGTTTTAACCTTCCAAATTTTGATGTTATTCTTGGGATGGATTGGTTAGGTAAGTATCATGCCCAATTTGAGTGTAGGGACCAGAAAATAACTTTGAGGAGCCCACTTGGAGAACGGGTATCCTATAGAGGCTTAAGATCGAATCAAAAGACTAAACTAGTATCAGCAATGAAACTAATGAGTTTGTATCGAAAAGGATGTCAAGTTTACCTTTGTAACATCACTAAGAATGAGGACAAGATGGAAATTAGTGACATACCTATTGTGAGAGAGCTCCAAGATGTGTTTCCCGAGGAATTACCTGGAATACCACCCTTGAGAGACGTGGAATTTACTATTGATCCCGCACCAGGAACAGCCCCTATCTCTAAATCACCTTATAGGATGGCTCCTATGGAACTTCAGGAATTGAAAAAGCAATTGGAAGAAATGTTGGAAAAAGGATTCATTAGACCAAGCACATCACCTTGGGGAGCACCTGTATTTTTTGTTAAGAAGAAAGATGGTAGTTCAGAAAACCGCTTTTAGAACTCGTTATGGTCATTATGAATTCGAGTTATGCCTTTTGGGTTAACCAATGCACCAGCAGTCTTTATGGATCAGATGAATAGACCATTCCACAAATATCTGGATACTTGCGTGGTAGTATTTATCGATGACATTTTGGTGTATTCTAAGGACTCTGTCGAGCATGAAAAACACCTACGTACTATTTTGAATATTTTGAGGAATCACAAGTGGTACGCTAAATTGTCCAAGTGTGAATTTTGGTTACATGGAGTTGCATTTTTGGGACATATTATTTGTAAGAAAGGAATTCAAGTAGACCCCGCTAAGATTGAGGTTGTTAAGGAGTGGCAAGCACCTAAGAGTGTGACTGAAGTAAGAAGTTTTCTAGGACTTGCGGGTTATTATAGGAGATTTGTACCCGAATTTTCAAAGATATCAAAACCCATGACAAAATTACTTCAGAAAGAGCCAAAGTATATTTGGACCAAGGAATGCGAGAAGGCATTTCAGGATCTTAAGGAAAGATTGATTTCGACACCGAATTTAACGTTACCAACTGATGGAGAGGAGTATGAGGTTTACAGTGACGCATCACTTAACGGTTTAGGATGCGTACTAATGCAAAAAAGAAAGTTATAGCTTATGCCTCGAGACAATTGAAAATTCATGAAAGGAATTACCCAACTCATGATTTGGAATTAGCCGTCGTTGTCTTCACTTTGAAGATTTGAAGACAGTATTTGTATGGAGTTAGTTGTAAGTTTTACACCGATCATAAGAGTCTTAAGTATATATTCACTTAGAAGAAGTTGAACATGAGACAACATAGATGGTTAGAACTAATTAAGGATTACAACATTGAACTGTTATACCATGAGGGGAAAGCCAATGTGGTGGCTGATGCCTTGAGCAGAAAAGAAAAGTCATTCGATGAGTACGTTGATTCATGATTTGGAGAAACTTGGCATAGAAATGGTAAAGCATGGAGATACGACATTATTTAATATGGTAGTTGAACCTGATCGATTTCATGAAATAAGAACCGTCCAATTGGAAGATCCTGAACTAATGAAATTGCGAGAAGAAGTTCAGACGAGTGGAAAAATGGATTTCACTATTCATCAAGATGGAAGCTTGAGACTTAAGGGTAGGTGGTGTGTACCCGATCATGATATTTTGAGGAATAAGATTCTAAGCGAAGCTTATAGTTCTAAGTACTCTATGCACCCAGGATCAGATAAGATGTATAAAGATTTGAAACAACGATTTTGGTGGTCGGGCATGAAACGAGATGTAGCTGAGTTGGTAGCCAAATGTATCATTTGTCAGAAGGTGAAGATTGAACACCAAAGACCAGGAGGCCTGTTACAACCTGTTGATATACCCAGAGAGAAGTGGAGTTCAATTTCTATGGACTTTGTTATGGGATTACCTATGACATAGGGTCGCACATTTTGTACCAATGAAAGAAACTTGGAGATTAGAACACTTAGCTGAGGCCTACACAGCCGAAATAGTCAGACTTCATGGAGTACCTGAGGAAATTATTTCAGATCGAGACCCGAGATTTGTGTCAAATTTTTGGGACAAATTGCAACAACTATTGGGTAGTAAGATTAGAATGAGCACAGCTTTTCACCCAGCAACTGATGGTCAAACGGAAAGGACTATCCAAACCCTTGAGGATATGTTACCAGCATGTACCTTAGAATTTCCAGGAAATTGGGAGAAGAACCTTCCGTTAATAGAATTTTTCATACAATAATAGTTACCATGCTAGTTTGGGATGTGCTCCTTTTGAAGCATTGTATGGTAGAAGGTATAGAAGCCTAGTATGTTGGGATGACATTAGTGACAATGTCGGTTTGGGACCTCAGATTATCCAAGACCAGATTCAACAGATTAAAATAATTCGAGAGAAACTTCAAGCTGCACAAGATAGACAAAAAGCTTATGCAAATACGCATAGACGACCAATTGAATTTGAGGTTGGAGATAAAGTATTCCTAAAAGTTGCACCAATGAAAGGGGTGAGAAAATTTGGAGTTAAAAGGAAAATTGATTCCTAAGTATATCGGACCTTATGAGATTTTGGATCGAATAGGTCAAGTAGCATATCGATTGGATTTACCCATTGACCTAGAGAAGTTCACAATGTGTTTCATGTATCCTAATTAAGGAGATATAGAAGTGATCCATCACACATTACGACACCAGATGCGATATCCTTAGAACCAAACCTTGTTTATTCGGAGAGGCCGGTTCGAATCCTAGAAAGAGAAGTACGTACCTTAAGGAGGAAGGTAATACCCCTTGTCAAAGTATTGTGGAGAGGTCAGAAATATGAACAAGCCACGTGGGAAACTGAGGCCTCAATGCGAGAGAAACACCCACAACTTTTTAATTCAGGTAGAGTATTAAACCTAAGTCAAACCCTTAAGTTATATCAGAATTTCGAGGACGAAATTATTTTAAGGGGGGGAGATTGTAACACTCCGTGTTTAATAAACGTATTTAAATTTTTTATCTTTCGTTAAACAAAGTTTAAGACTCGAAAATATTTTAATAGTAACCTTAAATACTAACATTTTCTCGTCTCAAAAAAATTAAAAATGATTTACCAAAATTTTATAACGTTTTAAAATCTAGTTACACGAAGTCGAGAACAGGTACCACGGAACGTACTTACGTTTTACAAAATTTTTATAGATGTTACGGGTTCCATTATTTAATTCCGTAATCTTACATTTCAACTTTTTAAGAAAGAAAGAACGACGTTGTAAAAAAAATATTAACCGACAAGATGAGTCATTTTGTTTTTCTTCTTTCTTTCATCCATTTTACGTGCTTTGCATGCAAACAAAAAAAATGACTCCTTCAACCTACCTATATAGATGCTAGGGAATTGCTACACTATAAATACTACGTAACATCTCACAACATGCACTATAGAAGAAAAATTTTGAGTACTTTGTTCGTAACCCGACCTTAGCTTACTACTTACGTAAGTACCTTTACGTCTATTTACTACTCCTCAAACCTTTCATCTTATTAGTCTATTTTACTTACGATACTTTTTATTTTACTTTTTATTATTTTAGTAGGGTCAGAATCTAACTAAATTATTTTCTTTTGTGTGGGTAAACGTATCGTTCTAGAAGAAGGAAGAGACGATATTCCCAGTTTGGACGACATCATCGACCCCGACAATCGTTAATTCTAATATAATTAATAAATAGTAGCTACCAAGGTAACCAAACTTTTCTTTTAATAATATTTCATATATATATATATATATATATATAGAGAGAGAGAGAGAGAGAGAGAGAGGTAGGTTCAAATAAGGTCCACAATGTTTGTAAGTCTATATTGAAGTTACAGATGACATACACTAAAGTTGCATTTGTTCAAAATTAATATATATACAAATGCAACTTTAGTGTATGTCATCTGTAACTTCAATATAGACTTAAAAAAATTGTGGACCTTATTTGAACCTACCTCTATATATATATATATATATATATATATATAGAGAGAGAGAGAGAGAGAGAGAGAGGTTCTAATGAGTCCTTATATAAGTGTTGAGTCCCTAATTTCTCATCCCATCCGTTGGAGGGGATGAGGATGGATGGACAAGATGCATCCTAATATTTTGTATTAAAAAAAAAAAGAGAAAGATTTAGTATCCTAAAATAACTTCCATGATTTTAGGAAACAATAACTCCCATAATCACAATCATTCCTCATTCATTCACGTTACAGGTTCATTATCAAAACCTTAAAAAAAAAACGCTCCCATCGATCATCACGTTCATTCATTCAATCAAATCTGTGCTCGAAATTCCGTTACTATGAATTCAATGATCGCGACATCTTCATTAACTGTTGATAAACAATTCATCAAGTATAACAATGGTGAGTTTCGATATTGCTTTCATGTTTTGCGTCAATTTTTATTCATTATCTTGATTAATTTGCGTCAATTTGTGTTCATGGTTTGCGTCAATTTTCATGTTGATATTGTTTTCATAGTCGTGTTATTCATCATATATTCATATGCAAATCGTAGAACACAGAAACGATGAGTATATATGTTTTGTAATTTATACTGGAATCGCCATGAAAGTCATTAAGATGCTACTCAATTATTAGTTTTTACGTTTCAAATATATTGAGTTATTGTAGTTCATATACTGCGTTACTTTAGTGTAGAGCATCTGTTACTTTAATGTCTACCATCTATTACTTTATATGTCGTGTTACTTTAATACACTCCAGTTGTTACTATTGTGTTTTTCATCTGTTATTGTAGTGCATTGTAGTGTTCTAAGAATTTTGGAAACTGCCATATTAAAAAAAATAATAAAAAAAAAAGATATTGTTTCCTATAATAATGGGACATGATTGCCACCAAAATAGGAAACAATATCAAAGAGTAACGCCATATAAAAAAAAAGAAAAAAAATACTACTTCCTATAATTATGAGATGTGATGACTTCAAAATAGGAAACAATATCAAATAGTAAGATACTGCGTCATACTCTCATTTTTATCATTATATGAATTTTTTGCACTAACTTATATCTGGTGTTATTTTAATGAACATTATCTGTTACTTTAATTCATACTATCTGTTACTTTAATGTCTGACCTCTGTTACTTTATATCTGGTGTATAAGCATACTCTGTTAATTTAATTTAATGTTACTTCAATGCACTTCATCTGTTACTTTAACTCTTGTTATCTGTTACTTTAATCCACATGAATGATGTAGGGATGTGGGTGAGAGTTTTCTCCATTGTGCGGTGGTGAGATTAAATCAAAGCTTCTGAGATGATGATGAAAAAGATGAAAAAGAAGAAGACGGAGAGAACGAGAAGGATGAAGAAGAAGCAGAATTATAAGTAGGATATTATGAGTAACAAATGTGAAATATTGGGAATTGTAATGGAGTTGATTTAGTTGGAATCTTATACCACTTTTTGTTTTGGAGTATCTTAATAAAAATAAACATTGTTCTTTTTGTTAATTGGAACTCCTGTTTTTGCAAGAGACTACTATGCAACGTAACTGATTTTATGAGTTAAAGTAACACAGTTCATGAATTAAAGTAACACATCGTATGAGTTAGAGTAACAGTTTTTGCAAGAGACTATGCAACGAACAGATTTTATGAGTTAAAGTAACACAGTTCATGAATTAGAGTAACACATTGTATGAGTTAGAGTAATAGTTTTTGCAGGAGAATATATTAAACAACGTAACAGATTTTATGAGTTAAAGTAACGCAGTTCATGAATTAAAGTAACACGTTATATGAGTTAAAGTAACATAGTTTATGGATTATGACAGTAACATAGTAACATACGTACAATGGCAGTAGGAAAATAATGATTTTTTGGTGAAAATGAAAAAAACATAATTTTGAAAAAACTTGTTGTGTGAGAGAAAAAACATTTAAAAAGATTGATAAAAGAGATAAAAGATTTGCATTGAGATAATTAAGGAGGAGAGAGAGAAATGAATATTTACCAAATTTGTTAGTTATTTCCTTAATTATGAGATTAAATCTTGTCCATTAATCTAATCTTGAATCAAGGGCTAAGATGGGGACTCACGGACTCAACATATAAAAGTGGACTCACCTGATCCCACCTCTATATATATATATATATATACATATATATATATATATATATATATATATATATAGAAAAGGGATCAAGGGAGTTTGGGTAAAAGTGGGAAGTTCGGAAGTTGTGTTTATGGCCCTTTATTTGGGTTGGATGGATGACCTAGATTAATCATAATAAAAAAAATAAAAAAAAAAGAGGAGATGAAGTGCGTGGAATAACTAGTAGCAGGCAGCAGCAGACAGGAGCAGAGCAACAGCAGGTAAAGCAGAGCACTCTCACTCAATCTTTCATCATTTCCATCACCAAAAGCCACCTTCTTTCTCTCAATTGCTCACCATTCGCAGCACAATCTTTTACCAAATTTCATTTTCTTTCTCTCAATCTTTCACCAAAATTCACTCTCTCACTAAAATTCAAAAATTCATCCTATTGCTCACCATTTCATTTCATTGAAATTCAAAATTCATCCCAAATCAATATTCATCTCCTTATTTATACTATGATGCAAAAAAACTGAACCCTAATTCGTAATCTGTTCTACATGTACATGCTCCAATGGTGCTGTTTCTTGAAGATTCGTCTGTGCTCCAGTCGAAAATTCCTGTTCAACTTGCAGGAGGTAAGATGAGTACATACATATATATTTGGTATCTTGCATTTCGAATTCCATTTTTTGTTTTGTTTGTTAATTTCAAAAGTTATACAGTTGTAATGTCACAACCACACTCTATATGATGGACAGTCGCACAGTTATAACGTGGTAGTCACACTTAATATGATAGACAGTCGCACAGTTACAACCACACTCTATATGATGGACAGTCGCACATTTATAACGTGGTAGTCACACTTAATATGCTAGACAGTCACACGTTCCACGTCGTTGTAGCTTTTCTGCTGTAGATGTAGTTGTATTATGTGAAGTTGCAGTTGTATTATTCCAAATATTGGTGCTGGTAAGAGTGATATATTTATTACATTACATTAATTATCCACACGTTCCACCATTGTTATGTTTATTATTGTTATTTTTTTTGGTTGTCGAGTATTGTACTTATAGTTCTTATGCGTTGTCGAGTATTTATTATAGTTTAACCCATGCAACTTATATCACGTGATTATTTCCAACTATTTCTAACTAGTTTTTAGTAAAATCGTGTTGTTATATGAGCAATGCCACAGTCGAGTATTTATTATAGTTAGAGATGAATGTGTGCGTTGCAAGATTGATAGCGTGTAATATAGGGATTCTTTTTATCGACAGCAGTTTAACCAATGCAACTTATTATATCACGTGATTGTACACCTCAATACATGTGACTATGCAACTCATAGCATGTGATTGTACACATCAACATGTGTGACTATGCCAAGTGAACTTTGTGATTATTTCTAACTATTTCTAAGTATTTTTTAGTGTGTAATATATTGTTCCAACCACTGATAGTATTTTTTGTTTTTATTGTTCCAACCTATATGCAAGCGGAAGAAACAGTGATTGTTCCTTACGTAGGGCAGAAGTTCGCGGACATCGATGGAGCATTCAAGTTTTATCAAGCTTACGCATTTTATCTTGGTTTCGAGGCGAAGAGGTATACGACAACTAGATCATTTGATGGTTCGATCAAGAAGAAATTGTTGGCTTGTAACAAGGAGGGCAAAACAGCCAGCCAGAGCATGGTGAAGCTATCGAGCACCAGAGAGAAGGAGGGGCAAGAGTATGTGGGATCGTACGAACCCAAAAGGATTACGAACGCGACGAGGACGTAATGTGGAGCAAGAATTGGGCTCTGTGCAATGGTCGGGGGGTTTTATATTGAAGAGTTCACCGAGGAATACAACCACGATCTTGTGATGGTTAAGGACCGAGAGTTTCAAAAGTCATCTCGAAATTTATCAAGATATCACAAGGAGATGATCGTTTGTAACTCGAGGGTGCGTAATGTATGTCAACAATGTTGTTAGTGTATGGTTGACTGCTAACTTTGCACGACTAATGCAGTTGCAATTTTGTGTGTGTAGCTGAAGATCGGGGCGACTCGGACATACAGGATGTGCAAGGAGTTGTCGGGCGGATATCAGAATATCGGAGCATCGTTGGTTGATTTCAAGAACTGGGGGAGGGACGTCAAGTGCTTCGTCCACGAGCAGGATGGTCAGTTGTTCATAGACCGGTTCAAGAGTTTGAGGGACAGTCAGGAGGATTTCTACTTTGACTACGATGTGGATATAGACGGGAGCTTACGCAGGGTCATTTGGGCGGATGGTGCAGCTCGAAGGAACTACGCGGCATTCGGTGATGCAGTTTCGTTCGACCCAACGTACGGAACCAAGGTGTATTCCATGGTGTTCACACCGTTCACTGGCATGGACAACCACGAATGGTCTGTCACGTTCTGTGGGGCGTTGCTATTAAAGGAGGACTACGAGTCATTTACATGGGTCCTCTCCCGGTTTCTGGAGGCCATGGGCGGGAAGGAACCGTGTCATATCATTACAGACCAGGATCCCGGAATTTTAGAAGCCGTCCCGAAAATATTCAAAGCAGCACACCAACGGTGCTGCACGTGGCACATCATGAACAAGGTTACAGCAAAGTACGGCAGATCAAGAGAGGAGGCCTCGGAATTCGTAAAAGCCCTCAATGCAATTATATGGGACGATGACATCGAGGCGTCGGAGTTCGACGACAGGTGGGGGCGGATCATGATTGACCATGATGCTGTTGGGATCGAATGGTTCGAAAATATGTTCGAAGACAGGAGCAAATGGGTCGCCGCGCATTGCAGGGAGGTGAGGATGTCCGGAATTATGAGGACAACGCAGAGATCAGAGAGCGAGAACAGTTTCTTTAAAAAGTTTGAAGACAACAACGGTACGTTGGTCCAGTTCTGGATGCGTTTCAAAAGTGCGATGGACCAACAGAGGCACATGCAGAAGAGGCTAGACAACGATAACCGGCAGTCATTCCCCAAAATTGGATCGACGAATCTGATGGAGAGCCACGCGGCAAGGGTGTACACGCACGTGGCTTTTGCACATTTTCAGGAAGAGGTTATGTTTTCGCTCTACACGTGCAGCGTCCATGGGTATCAGGAGAAGGACGGGATCGAAGCGACAACAGTACTGGACTCCATCCGGGACCGCAACTACATTGTTGAATACAACCCAGGTACTGGCATAGAAAGTCACTATCCATGTCGTGTAGCCATAGTCAGATAGCCTAACTATATGATCCAAACGTAACGAGTTTTATTCCCTAATTCACTGAATGTGACTGTACACAACAAAGAGTGCGACTCTGGAACGCGGTGCGTGTGATTGTGCAACGCAATTCGTTTGATTCTGCCACGTAAGGACTGTGACTATGCAGCATAACGGGTGTGACTGTATTCTGTCAAGGTTGTGATCATACCTTTAGAAAGCCACATCCCATACGTTGCGTAGCCACTGTCCCTACAGTCAGGAGTCGCACTCTTTATGTGTTTCTTAATGCACTCGCAGGTACCTGTGAGATCAGATGTACTTGCAGGAAGTTCGGTCGGTATGGAATTCTTTGCAGGCATGCCATTTGGATATACTCTTCGAAAGGACGGGAGACGATCCCGGAACGGTACGTGGCATGTAGATGGACAAGGGATGCTCTACGTAATGTTAATGCGTGTCCCCTGTCAGAGAGTCGACTAAGCGATGATAAGGCTGTTACAATCACGAGGCTATTTTCGGAGTTCTATGAGACCGTCAGTCATGTCAGCAAAATGGGTAAGGAAGACGTTAGTAATCTAGCCGACGTCATTCGCGACTTCAGGTCCGATATTGCCCTTGCTGGCCCTTGTAGCAAGACCCAAGAATTAGAGGAGATCCTCGGCTGTACGAGCGCAATTGAAATAACCATATTGCCCCCGAAGAAAGCCAAGAACAAGGGCAGTGAGAAGCGGATTCTTTCTTCTAAGGCGAAGGCTGCTGCAATTGCCGCCAAGCCTAAACGGCTGTGTAAGAACTGCAAGAGGATGGGTCACCATGACAAGAAGAACTGCCCCAACCCATTTGCTGAGTACCCACCGATTGCTGACTTGTCTGTCGATGTTGAGGAGGAGGAGGATGAGGACCCGACAGGGATTTGCCGAGGAGGATTGTTCATGAATATCATCCGTTACTTAGGAACATTCTTTTTGGGAACACAAAGGTTGTCGACGTTTGAAATGGTCAAGGTCCGTGACATTGCTTTCGTATATTGCGGACCTCAATCATTTCTAATATGGTGTAAGTCGTAGATCATGGGGGGCTTTTTTTTATTTTTTTGTGAAACATAAAGACTTGGCGGCATTTGAAATGGTCAAGGTCCGTGATTTTGTTTACGTCTATTGCGGACCTTAATTATTTCTAATATGGCGTAGTCGTAAAGCATGGGGGTCCGTTAAATTGGTTTTGTTTTTTGGATTGTAAGAATACATTGAGGAACGTAGTCGTTTTCATTCTGGAATGCATCATCTTTGGCTACAAATACAGTTGTACACGAACATCATGCCCTTAATATTTGGTTGACACGAAACAAGTGAGTGTAATTGTTCAACGCAATGAGTGCGACTTTACAGTAGGCAGTACGTGACTGTAGAACAAGAGGTGGAGTGTGATTGTAATTATGGGAGTGTGATTGTACAAGGCAATGACTGTGATTCTACAATACACTGTCTGTGATTCTTCAAAATGAAGTTAGAAATCTAAACCATGTTTAGTGTGACTATAAAACTTGTGTCTGTACATTAGAAAAATAGCAAAGGAAATAAAGAAATAGCGAAATAGCGATGGAAATATTTGTACATTAGAAATAGTCCATCTTTTACACAACACATAATACTTGCATACCATTAAACGCCGAAAACATTCTACGACATAATGCGGAAAACATCCATTGCATACCATTTAAATGCTACATTTTAACATTCATTAGAACTTAAAACACACAAAAAAGTTTGTTACTAAACACTACATCTTAATCCATACATACTTAACCTTCGCACTTTTTAAGCATTTCCTTCAAGTTGGCCAAGTCGCGCTGGAACTTCTTCCTTTGGCGGGAACAGTACATAGACCTCTTCATGAAGAACTGGATGCAGTTATCCAGTTTTGCCTCTTTATGTGTATCGCCAATGGACTCTACGAAGTTCCTCGTGTCAACTGCAGTTGCTGCTTCCTGCACGACCTTTAATTCAGTGGACATAGCGGTATTCAATAAACCCTCGTACTCCTCAATCAATTATCTGATTTCTTCTATCTTGCTTGCCATTTTTTAGTAAGTCTGAAGTGGTGGAGTTGTGAACATAGGGCGTTGGTATTTATAGAGGGGGGGGGGGGGCAGTAAATAGGGGGTTGAAAATGCATGGGTTAGGCAGTAAAGGTGAAAATTGAATAGGTTAGGTGGGGGTGAAAATTTAATGGGTTAGGTGGGGTGTTTATCCTCATAAATTAACTAGGGTAAGGAGTTTGAGGTGGGTGTTTGTGTTTCTCAATGTTTCATTGAGACTCACAAACATCCCCTCACAGTCACGTCGGTTTTTAACATTCGTCGTCGACATCGTTTTTTTGAACTTTTTTACGATTATTTCTCTATATAATTTACAATGTATTTCACGAACCATGCGTCGGAAAACCAATATTTTGTTTAGGATATATTTGGCGATTCAAATTGCATCTTATGAATTATTTAAACTGAAAGAAAATGGATGGTGACATATGTGGGGTGATTAAGTTAAATTAATCCAGTGAATTTAGTTAATTTGTGGTTGTCTGTCATGACTCTGCAGGAGTTTGACTGTGACTGTGAGTCAGAAGTTGCGTGACTGTATCATATCGCACATTCATTTGATACTTAGAAGATACTCGGAAATGAGATTTTTTCTATGTTCACAAAAAAGTGTTTTTACTTCACTACACATTCATGCCTTACGCTTCGTGGAGGTCTTCGTCGAGGTCTTCCATACCACGATACCGCGTATCTTACGACGTGCGTTGATGAGTTCCCATATTGTTGGCGCGTCGTCCATGAAAGCACGAATTTTCGGCAACACATCCTCACGAGCTCCATTCATGTCAGCAAGTACGAGGGCTGCCGTAACCTCGAACGACAAGTAACGCCTCCCGAGCTTTGTCCCAATATCAGGGTGGGTGAACGGCGCACCGTCGTACAGGCACATGTGCATCTAGCAGAAAATGTCGGACTCCGTATCGTTCTTTTTGGCGCTCTACCATTCCAATTTTACTTGTCGATGTGTAAATTTTGACATGTGACTGCCCTTAATCAGCCCCTTGTTGTCTATGTAGTCGATAAATGCTTGCAGCTGATGCAGTATTAGTTAATAGTAAATGTCAGAACTTATGGGAGCAGTATAATATTTTGACGCGATGAAATAAAACATATGTGTGCAACTTACTATTATGCTGGACATCCGGAACATATGCGACCCTGGGGCGTGTGTCTGGTGATCGAGAATATCAACTGTTCTATCTCTAAAGTTGACGCAGATGCACGCGTAGTGCCCCATAGTATGCACCGAAAAAAACAACAGTTCGGCGTTCAAGTCGAATGTCCCGGCGCAGTCTTGTATGAATCTGTCCCACGCTTCGTACACACCGTCAGTGTCTTCGTCCGCAGGGGTACTTGAGACGGGTCGTTCCATTATACGGGTCAGTGAGTCCTAACAGACGGTGAATATTAGTTGTCATCAGTGACGGGGCCCGAGACAGTACTATATCATGTGCGTGACTGCACATCGCGAAGTGTGTAATTGTACAGACTAAGCTGTGTGACTTTGCAGCGTACAGACTGTGACTATACATGACTACATCATGTGCGTGGTTGTACATTTTATATCACATGATTGTACACCTCAACACGAGTGACCCTGACCGTGACTATGCAATATCTAGCATGTGATTGTACACATTAACATGTGTGACTCTGCAATTCATGACATGTGATTGTACACATCAACATGTGTGACTGTGCTACGTGAACTTTGTGGTTATTTCTAACTATTACACGGACTTTACATCTTTTCAGTTAATGTGAATGAGGGGTCATTTTTACTATTGAATGCGATAGGTAAGAGGTAACTGGGGCATACCATGTGTTGAATTCCGAACCATGCCATCGTTGGGTCGGTGGGGGAGGATAACCCACGACTGTGGTCGTCTGATTCGCACCAGTTCATGAGGTGCGACCAACACTCCAGCACAGTGGCGCTCATGCTATCTCCGGACAATAGCGTTTGAATGTCACGTCTCTGCAGCTGCGCATGAGTGCTGTAGGACCCTAATTGTTTACTGCGAGATTTTTTACACCGGTCGGTATGTGTAGTATGCAACTCGTATCAGTAAACAAAGACGGTTACTCACCTTTCGTCGTACCCATTATCTTCAAGGAAGCAGTAGTCGGCGGTGTGCTTCCGCAGGACGGGCATCTTACTCGTCAGCGGTCGGTGCAGGCGAAACAAGGTCGACATGACAATGGTGTTGGGGTCAGGACTCCCTTGGTTCAAAGAGCAACCCAACCCATCCCCGCAACCCCGTATCCGAGACCTAATTGTCGACTGTCTTTCCTCTGGGACTGATCGGGGGGTAGGTGTAGGTGTTTTCGGTGATTTGGGCCGACGCTTGTCGGTGTTTTCTTTCACAGGAGTGGTTTCAAGCGTACGGGCAGAGTCCAACATTTCCTTGTATTTTCCGAATTTTGCCACTCTCTCCAAAACATTGTCCCTCATTTTGTTCACGTCGCTCAGTATAAGGGTCGCCGTGATTTCCGCCCTTCACATATTCAAGGCCGCCATTATCCCCAAGGAGCAGTCGAACGTGGACCCGTTGTACAGCATCATGTGGATCATCAGGTACACTCCGCAGTCATTGGCGGAGTACCCCACCCCCTGCCATGATAAGGCACTACTAGAATAACCTCAAAAGAAATCATTAATAAGAAACCATTTAAGTATAATCAATGACTTCTTTGGTTAAAGAAATCAATTATATTAAATAAGTGATCTCTTATATAATAACAAAGACACCATATTTAAGGCAAATGATTTTTTATCCCATACAAGTTAATATCAAATACACCATTTTTAAAAAAATGATTTGTTAATAATACAATACTATGACAAAGACACCATTTTACAAAAAATTATTTTTAAAATACCAAAGAAATCATTTTTCAAAAAATGATTTGTCAAAATCAAAATTAGGTATATCAAGTCCCAGCAAACACTCCTCTTCCCTTCAATCTTTTCCCTCAAATCAAAGCTCTAAAAATCCATGGCGACTCCTGCTACTGAAGATGAAGTTCGTCGTCGTACTGCTCAAGCCGATTACAGCAAGAAGCTTCTTCAACATCGTGAGCTCGAGTCTCGAAATCGAAAAGGTATAAAATATACCTAACTCTCCGTTGCTTCGATTTTCGATTTTCTAGGGTTTCAACTTGGTTCGTCGATGATTTGAGGTTCAATTGCGTCGGATTTGGTGTTTATTGGAGTGGATTGGAGTTTGAATGTTTGAGTTTCTGTGATTATGATAGGCATATTTGGGATTGTACAATCCTTGAGGAAAGTTGTGCCAAGGATGATGGTTCGGATTGGAGCAAGATCTCACATATCCCCTTTATTGAGATGGGTGGTGATGCAGTTCAAAACCTGGCGTGAGCCGAAGGATATCCTCCTGGAATTTTATTTGGAATCTGGTATTGCTTTTTCTCACCTTAATATTCATTTTGTATCATTCGAAAACATATGCTTAATGCTGCCAAATATCTTTAGTGGTCTTAATGTTTTTTGGATGACGCAATTGAATTTTATCAAGCACTCTACGACTGACGAGCTACTATTTTTTTTTCCTCTTCTTAATTTATTTGATCCTTCATTGATTGCAGATTCTTCCATGTGAAACTTGTGGTTGGAGTTGCTTCATGTGGAGATGATGTGTTCGGTGTGCTTTCTTTCTGGTATTACAACGGAGTCTTCTTTGTAAGTGTTGGGCATGTTGATGAAATATTCTAGTAGGAATGAAGTTCGCTTTGATTCTATTGATGTGTGCAGTGTGCTGTGTACTTTTTTTGTGTGTTGGAGTTGTGTCGTGCATTGAGCAGTTGATGAAGGTTAAGTTGGAAAGAAATTGGCTGACAGATGTGAGGTATTAACAAAAATGTGTGTCATGTAAACTCATAAGAAGCAAAACTCATTTTGACGTTGTCTAAAAATGGCTAATAATAATAATAAGTCATTATATTTAGGAGGGAGGGTTGGCTGATGGTGCTCCATCATTTTCTGACTAATCATGGGAATGGAGTCCTAATCCTACCTACTCTAATTAGTAGTAGTAGTAATTGTTTTGTTATTTAACTTCATAATAATACACCATTATATGCATTTTAGTAAGCATGGAAGGCCTAACTTTGTTATCTCTAAAAGCCCTTTACCTTTACAAAAATAATGGACTACTCCGTAGCAAAGTATGCCCCTCCGAGTTTTAGTGAGTGTTGATCCCATTTATTTTTTAAGTGAAAAAAAAGGAAGAGAGTGACATTTAAGGATAAATCTAGGCGACATGTTAATAACTTAAAAGGAAAAGAAGAAAGAATTTATTGAAGGCGGTTTGTAAGTTTGGTGAGTTGATGAAGGATTTAAGTAGGAAAAAGTGTGTTTTGGTACTTGGATTGCAGCTTGCAATCATACAGTTGATAAGTGTCCTGAAACTTTGAAAGTATGTGACATTGTTTGTGTTGTCCTTTGGAATGAGGTTGTCACAGGCTGAATGTTCGATATTATTTTCGAGAATGGCTCAATGTTTGATATATTTGGCGGTCCGTAAATGTGATGAGTCAGCAGTTTTCATTTTTTATTTTATGTAGGGAAATGTTGTTTTATTATGTGCGAGTTCTCTAACTTATGTTGTCCATCCAAGTGAAGTATGGTCTAGAGAGAGTTCTATGCACCCTACAAAGGCTGTATCAGGTAGGGATCCCCATTAGCTGATACTTTTTTGTCCATTTTCCAACTTTTTTGTCATTCTTTTTCTCGCACAAATTAGTTGCTCCCTTCTGCTTGTACAAGGAGTCACCGCTGTGGGAACTGGACTAAACACGAAGAAAGGGTATGTCTTCCTGCGGTGTCGCGTTTCCTCCTTTTTCTTAATAATGCAATCTCATTTAACTGTTGATGGTTAGAGCTTCTGTTTATGTGAATATAAGTTGTTCTCTCAACATCTTATGTAAGGTTTACAAAGTATAATTCATAAAACATTCGGGCTTAGAAATGGATTATGAATAAACAACATGCTGAATTGAGTAGCATTTTTGCCTGATAGACACGTAAAATCATACTCCGTACTTTACTACTTAGTAAACTCTCGCGGCTCATGTCCGTTCATAATCTCGCATGGAGTAATGTTCTTGACATCCCACATTCTATTCTTTCATGTTATTTATTGGAGCATTGAACATTGACATTTCTCTTTTAATACACAATATTGTTGATCAGTTTTATACCATTCTTCTCTTCTAACTTTACATTCATGTTTACCTGATCTTTTTTTTGCCATCCTTGTCGGTTGCTCCATATAATTTTGTGGTTACTTTAATTTTTTGCCTGCTGTGATATGGGTGTCGGAATCATTTTTAACTCGATCATGCGTTGTGAAACGCTAACATTTAGATGTGTTATATTATAGGAACTCTCGGCAATTGAAGTTAGAAAGGAATGAAGTGGATTGGAGAAAATCATCCAGAACAAAGAAACTTCCCAAGATTTTGAAGGTCATTACAAATTTGTATTGGATTTATGCATCAAAGTTGAAACTTATACTATTATATATTCATCTCTAAATTGTTGCTAAGAGAAGTTTTTTTTTGTACGAGCATTTTGCACAATGTAAAGATGGAGGGATAGCATCCAAGGATCGTGATGACATTTTAGTTAGAGTGACGAAGAAGCCGGAACGAAGAGGTTGGGGAAAACACTCATTTTTTGGGATATTTTGCCATAGTGCATAAATTATTGAGTGCTTATAATGTAATTTTGATATATCTTGGAATCAGTTTATACATATGAGATATTGTATGGAAATTCTTGTCTATTTTTTTGTTGATATATGAAAATGAGTACATTGTATTTTAATATTTGGGGTACCTTAAATATTACTATTTTTGTTATTTTTTTTTAAATATCAAGGTTGCAAAGAAATCATTTAAGTGTTACATGGTTTATTAAGTTGATAGGCAAAGAAACCATTTAAGTGTGTTATATGGTTTATTAAGTTGGTAGCAAAGAAATCATTTAAGTGAAGTACATGGTTTATTAAGTTTAGATAAGAAACCATTTATCTCTCCCAAAAGGTGTCTTTCTCATAGACCAAAGAAACCATTTATCTTTTAAAATTGGTTTCTAAAGTATAAGCAAAGAAACCATTTTTCTCGTATGATTTCTTACCCTAAGACACCTTTGACCTGGAGATCGTCTCCAAAATGGTGTCTTAGGGCATTTTAAGATGATTTCTTTGCCATCTTTTCTAGTAGTGAGGGAACGTTTACCAATTTATACGCACGGACCTTCTCACCTTTCTTCAGCCCTTGTCGTACCATGAACTCCCCCATCTTATTAGCCTGCAAAACAAGTTCAAACAGGATCAGGCGGTGAATACATTCGCCGGCACATAATTGATTTAATATTAAATTTAAAGGGCCTGACCGCTGTCCGAGCAATGCCATAGTAAGGAAACTTTGTAAAATCTTTATCGTACTTCCTGTTGTCGAGGTACTCTATTTGCTCAGTATTGAAGTTGATGCAGGCGCAACTGTAGTGGCCCTCGTCAACCGTTAAGATCGGGACGAACACCTGCAAACAATGTGTCAGGATTATGGGCAGACATGGTATTATCCTGCACATAACTACGAATAAACAGTATGCACAGGGTAATACCATTTCCGAGTCCAAAGCAAAGTCGGAGAAACTATTTTGTATCCACTCGTTCCACACGTAAAATATTTCTTCGTCATGACTGTTGCCGTGGCCTCCTTTCCTCCACAATGCCAACATTGGGTGCTGCTCACATGCATTGATTGTAATACATGTAGTTAGTGTGTGTTTGACATGAGCGTAAAAGGTGTGACTGTACGACAACTAGTGCGTGACTGTACAGCCTGAAGTGCGTGACTGTACAGCCTGAAGTGCGTGACTGCGCAGTTTATAGTGGTGACTGGACAACATAATGTGTGTGACTGCACACCCTGAAGTGCATGACTGCGCAGTTTATAGTGGTGACTGGACAACATAATGTGTGTGACTGCACACCCTGAAGTGCGTGACTGTACAGCCTGAAGTGCGTGACTGCGCAGTTTACAGTGGTGACTGGACAACATAATGTGTGTGACTGTACAACCTGAAGTGCGTGACTGTACAGCCTGAAGTGCGTGACTGCGTAGTTTATAGTGGTGACTGGCCAACATAATGTGTTTGACTGTACAGCTAAATTGGGGGGTGAACGTACCGTATGTCCAAGAGAGAAGTAACATCTACTGGTTACTCTTGGTGCTCTTTTTTCGTACACCAGCTGGTTCAGCAGCCTATACCAGCAGTCAATGACGTTATTCATCACCTGCTGGCCAGGCTCGAGAGTCTGCATGTCGCCCCTCGCTATACAGTCGTAACCTATGAACTCGACCAGCATTTCCTTGCAGACCAAATGAAGTCCCGTTTAGCACATGCATGTTTTTAAAAACGACACGAGCAGCACAATAAATACGTACCCCGACGGACGTGGCGTTGAGCGGTCAAAGACGTAGTTGATTACATCTTTCCGTACGTGGAGGATATCCGAGAAGATTACGATATTGGAGCACATGAATCCAGAGACCACAAACTGCCCTCTCAATATTGTCCAACAATCCAACGTGCAGCCCACATTGTCTGGAATCGTATCCATGCATTCAAATGTCACGTGGAGTGGAAGATGTACCGATGATGTAGTTCTCTGGGGTGCGTCCTGGTCCCTGAGCCCTCCTCTGTCTGCTGATCATCGTTCGTGACGATTACCGCCGTCGCAGGCGTGGTGGCAACAACGTCCGCTACAGACCAGCCTGCTTTGTTCAGTTCCTTCTCAAGACTAGAACTCACTGTCCCTGAGGGAATTACATCACGCGTTTCCTCCACATTGGAAGCCGATCGTGCGTCAGTTGTCTCCCCCGCTGCTTGCCGTAGAGCCACTACATGGTCGGACTCCTGTCAACTAAACCCTGCACATCGTCCTCAGCGGCATCATCCTCTTCAATGCTGATTTTTTCATAGGCATCATCCTCTTCACATTCTTCCTCGCAGAAAGCCGGTGTCACGACGCCACCATCAAAAGTGCCCCCATCATCGTAACCATCTGTTCCGTCACCATATCCCACACAGAAATCTGTTTTCTCAATTTCTTCGTCCCTGTATCCAGATTCACGCATGTCTTGCAGCATTTGGTTTATCAGATTGCATGCTTCAGCATCGCGGTGCTCCCCGCCCTCAACGACGGGGGCGTTCTCGGTAGTCTGCTTCAACTGCCCGGCCAACGAAGTGACCTGATCGACATACCGGAGGACAGCTGATCTTCCCAGAATTGTTGGGAGGACGGGTCTTGACTTGGAACTGCGTTGTTCCTCGTCGATATTTCTCTTACTTTAGTGGCAGCCTGCTCACAGAAACCGCAAAAGGCTAGCGTACACCTCCGAAAATTCATGAAAAAACGCCGGTCGTCCTATAATTCAGTTAAAGTCAAATCATTAGTGTGAAGCTCAGTGGTGTTGAGGCTGGCAGCGTGAGTATGACTAAGCACGTAATTGTGTGATTGTATGGAATAAAGTGTGTGACTGTATAGCATAAAGTGTGCGACTGTACAGTTTGTAGCGTGTGACTGTGCACGTTATAGTACTGACTGGACAACGTAATGTGTGTGTCTATACAGATAATAGTGTGTGACTCTACAGCTAATAGTGTGTGACTATCAGGATGAGTGTGATCATAACAGTTTTATGAATTGTATATGCTTTTATAAACATAGGTAAGGCTGTCAGATCACTTACGTTAACCTCCTCGATGTCTTCCAACTGATTGTCTCTCTTAATCCATGTCATTATTCTTTTGGGACTAGAGAGCTGGTTGTCAGAGGGCATCGTTATAGCGGGGGCGCCCTCGCTACCTGTTGTCCCACATGTACGTGGGTACGTCACCTTCGAACGTAGCTGATTTCCCAGCGACCCTGTCTCCAGTTCCCCAGCGAGACGATCGCATATTCTCCGTGCATCCCAATGTGCGATAAATGGTATATCGCATCTGCAACTCTCGCTACGGAAATCGTATCGTTGGAAGTACGCAATCATTAGAATGAGGATGCATCCCCGGAGGTACTTGAGGACTTTGCTGGGGTCACGCGTCCCCTTACCCGCCCGCACGAGATCATGCAGGACAAAGGTACACCAGTCCTGTTCCCGAATCGAGTCCACGTCCTCCACTGCGGCTAGCAGACTCAGGTCCAGTGAGTTGTTCGTTGTAGGCGCGAGGAATGATGACAACGCGAACAACACAAACCTGCGGACAAAGTCGTCGTCAGCGGTTTTGGTTACCATCAATTGTTTGTGCACCCTCCCTAATGTTATTGGCTTGCTGCTGTCCACCACACCGGAGTCTTTCCTCCAGGTACTCTTTAACCTGATCACGTCAGGTGAGTCTGCCCCTTTCTTGTTGCTGGTTGGAATTACTTTCAGCGGATGAGGGCCCAAAGGTAGCTGCTGGCAGTCGTGGATGTCGTACTTTGACATCATGAATGCCTCATGGCGTGAGGCACGAAAAATATGGGACCCATCAGAAAATGCACGGAGGAACATAACCGCGTGCTCAATGGGTACCGATTCAAGCCTCAGATCCAACAGCCCGCCGAATCCAACAGCACGCACCCTCTCTTTCTGATCATTCGATAATCGCCCAATTAGCTGGTGCAACCGCTTGGGCCTACATTGAATATCGGGCTGATCCTGTCGGCGGTCCCCCATCTCTTCCTTTGAGACACACACACGTATGTGGGGTCGGCCGATGTATCAGATTTGACCCTCCTCTTTTTTTTCGGCCTGCTTTCCTCAACACTTTCTGTCTCACCCACATCCAGATCGGCGACCGGTGTATCAAAAGTCACCCTTTTTTTTCTTTTGTATGCCTTCGTCAATGATTTCTGTCCCCCCCCCCCCCCCCACATCTGTCTCGGCAACGATGTGGTCCCCGGATGTATCTTCAACAGACTTTACAACAGTTTTCTTTTTTTTTTCTTACCCAAATTTTGGTCCACAACCAATCTATCATCAATTACATTTTCGCATACCGATGTCTCTGCCATGGCTTTCTTCTTACTGGTCTTCGCTCAAACATTCTTCTTCGCACCCGACTTTCTGTTGCAATAATAACATGCGTAATGAGTGTGATTTTACAGTAAAAAGAGAGCGACTCTACAACATAACGAATGTGACTATACAGCCTCAAACGTGTGACTATACAACCAACACTGCATGACTATACAACATAAAGCGTGTGACTTTGTATCATAACAAGTGCGACTGTGTAGATTCAAAGGTGTGATTGTACATCATTCTGTTACTTCACAACAAAATGTAACGAGTGCGACTATGTACCCTCAAACGGGTGACTGTATAACCAATTCTGTATGACTTTAAAACTCTGTGACTATACAACATAAAGCGTGTGACTTTGCATCATAACAAGTGCGACTGTGTAGATTCAAAGGTGTGATTGTACATCATTCTGTTACTTCACAACAAAATGTAACGAGTGCGACTATGTACCCTCATACGGGTGACTGTATAACCAATTCTGTATGACTGTATAACCAACTCTGTATGACTATTCAAATGTTAATTTTATTTCTTCCCAAACACCAAGTCTGTGACTATAAGACTGCTTTTACGTAAGCTTCAACATGGAAGCATGCAAAACTTCAACAAGAAACTGTCTACTCGATGGCACATGCATACTTACAATGACGACTATGGGAGCTTCAACAAAGAAATAAAGACTTCATCTTTGGCTCTATAAATACAACTACTGTACAACTACGACCCGTTCAACTCAAAATTAGGGTTATAACTAGAGGAATAACGATTAATCAAGAATAAAAACTGTATGAATATTAGTTGTCAGAGAAAAAAAAACTTCATCTTCGACTCTATAACTACAACAACTGTACAACTACAACAACTTCGAACTCAAAATTAGGGTTATCGGCTCTTTCAACATTTTTTATTGTTCATGCATGCCGGAGTTCTTGACCACATTTTAGGGTTCGTGAAAAAAGAAATAAAAAAGGGTTGAACAAAAGGAAAATCGGAGGTCGAAAATTGAACATTCAAGATACCTTTGTAGCATCACTGGAATTTTAGGCATTATCGGAGATGGAGAAGCTGCGGAAACGGAGATGGAGATGGAGATGGAGATGGATTTTTTTTTAGAGAGAGGAAGAGAGCGTTGAGTGATTGAGAGCTGGTGAAATGAATCGAAATAGGTGCAATGGGTTGGGCGGGAGAATAGAGAGGAGGGAAATTAATTGGGGGTAGGTTGGGGGGCTATTGACTGATGATGGGTGATGGATGATGGCTGTCCGCAGCTTGTCAGTCCCGCAACCCCTTTTTTTTTTTATACAATCTAAACTCATTCATCCACCGTCCATATTAAACTTAATGGATGGGTGGGATTAACACTAAGGGAGAGTTAAGGAGTTACTAACTTCCCTGATCCTCCCTCTATATATATATATAAATATATATATATAGGCAGGATCTGGTGCATTTGTCAAATTTGGTACAATTTATCTTTTAATTGTGGCCATTAGATCTTACATGATCAAGAGCTAAGATTAAAACTCTCTAAATCCCCAAAGCAATTTTTTCTTAAATTTTTATAGTTATTTTGATATACAAACAAGATTATTTTAATGAAGAAACATAATTATTTTATAGTTAACTACTCAATTGTTTACTGAGAATAATGTTATCAGGTTATACGTAGTTATTCAATTGAAGAATAATGTTTTGTTGTAACTATATCTGGTACGTAGTTATTTTATAGTTATTTCAACGTAGATACGTAGTGATTCTAATGTAGAAAGTCAGTTATTGTATTTAGATGAAATTCACATATAATTAACTTTATAATAATGTCATCTGATTTTAATTAGTTATTCCAATGTAGAAACTCAGTTATTTTGATGAATAACTCGTGTTATTATATTGGGCTGAAACTTTAATATAATCCATTTTAGAATAATGTTATATGATTTTACGTAGTTTGTCCAATGTGGAACTCAATTATTGTAAAGAATAATTCATGTTATTGTACTGAGATGAAACATCTTGCATGTCATTGAGAGCACACCAAGTAAAAAAAGCTCACTGAAAGACAAAAAAAAATGGGGTTAGTTAGAGTACAAAAAAAATGAAATACAATAATCACATATATGCGATAGAATAACTGTAAAAATACTATAAAATAACTGCTTATGCAACACAGTAACTAATATAATAAAATAACTACAAGAATAATATAGAATAACTGCAACAATAGTATAGAATAACTGGAATAACATAATAAAATAATTGGGTCTTTCATAGTTAATAATGTACGGGATACCAAAAACAGAAATTCATGCTATGCAATAATGGGTAATTATTTCAATTTTTTAAAATAACTACAGTACATTAAGAAAAAATTGAATAAATCAGAATCGAAATTGATGAAATTGAAAGAATCAGAATCGAAAAAATTGAAAATTGATAGATGCGTTTTGGGATTTCAATTGAAAAAAAAAAATTGAAATACGTGATTTCAGATGGGGTAAAAATCAAAATCGAAAAATTTGAAAATTGATAAAAATTAAAAGATGCGTTTCGTGATTTCAATTGAAATACGTGATTTTAGATGCGACTTGCGATTCAATTTCGTGATTTCAATTGAAAAAAAACTGACCTTCGATGTGAATATGGTGAGCATCCTTCGCGAATACTGTGAGGTTTTGTTTTTTTGTTTAAGTTGTTTTATTTTTCTGATTCAGTTTAGGGTTTGATGATGTTAGTTTAAATTATAATAATCAATCTTGGCCCTTGATTTAACTAGATCTAATGGTTGTAAATTTAAGGTAGATTGTACAAAAACTTAAGATGGATAAAAGATCCCACTTCTATGTATAAGTATATATCGTGTTACTAACTTTAATAAATTCCTTATTTAGATATTTAGGCTTATTTGTATGACTAAATTATATATATATATATATATATATATATATATATATATATATATATATATATATATGTTGTATGATATTTTATTCATGTTATACATTTCGTTTACGACAAAATTTAACTTGACTAAATTATCACTTGTTAAATTTATTTATCACCTTTACATTTCTAATTAGTTGAGAAACAGATTAAATAGTTAAAAGAACCTAAAGAGAGTAAAATTTACGAACGTTATTTTAAATTCATGTTATTTGTACTTTTATGTGTTATTTATGTTCTTATACTTATAAATTCCATTTCATATTATTGGTTACTCTTGTTAATTTTACTTACTTATAGCATGTTTAAGTTTAAATTAGTTTTAATACTTTTATTGTTTATTTACGAAAAAAATTGTACTCCACTTATATTTTATAAACGTAATTACGTTTTCTATAATAAACGAACTTAAATTATTCAAAAGCTTTTATACGACGATCATGATTATTAAAAGAAATTTCATGTCAAAATTTTATAAATCGACTAAGTATGATTTAAATTGTATTTTTCCAAAAACGTTAAAATTTTTAAATATATTTTTATGTATCTTAAGTTTTAAAATGAATATAAAACCTTATTTAAAACAGAGATTTTTATTTTAAAAATAAAGGATACTCCATATACAATATTTGAGATATGATATTTCGGGTGGCACTTGAGGATTAAAGTGTAACGTTGTCACAGTGAAAGTAAGTATTTGAGGATTTAACTGTTTCAAATGAGTCCGACCAATTTATTTAAGGTCACCAAATAAAATACTAATTGTTCACGGACAACTTTTATATAAAGTTTACGATGCGAGTCTGGAACGAATAACTTGTGTTGGATTCTACCACTCGTGGTGTTTCGACTGCACTTGTAATGAAAAGCATACTCAAAAGCTGCGGCTGAGAGTCGACCTAGTGTTTAAGGTAGTCGTCCTACGGCAGTGAGAGCTGCGGTTCAAGACTCTGCGTAGGGTATGTGCGCACGTATAGACAAGTACTTGATCAGTATTACTACCTAGAATATGGGGGTAGAACAAAATTCTGAAAACTGCGGGTTCCCTCTTGGTGATGCAGAGAATGTAATCATCAGCTTTCATTTCGTCCAGAGCCCCGTCTGAATAAACATATAATATAATTGAAGTTCGATCCAATTGAGCCTTATGGGTGAGATGTAAACCTCATAAGATCGGTTCGGTTTACGAGTCGGTAACACAGTTACTTCTATTGGTGAGATGCAAGCCAATAGGATGTAGCGGTGATACTAGGAGGCACGCGACTCGTGTGTTTATATATGTTCACTTGAAAAATGATTTAAAATCAAATGGCTGTCAATGTCACATCTTCTAAACGTTATCATTTTCAACACCTCACATGTTGGTTAATTGGAATAAAGGAAACTATCTGTTATATGATATCCTTTAATATTTTCATAAGCATATTACTCCCTCCGAGTTTCTATAATTGTCCCAAAAGCTTTTTGGGTAGAAAATAAGAAAGGGGAAATGAGTGGTTCAAAAAAGAAGGAAGAAGAGAGAGAAATGGGTGAGTAATTGTGAATCACACATTGATGATCTAAAAAAGAAAGTGGGACAAAAAATCAAACTCAACCATAAAAGGAAAGTAGGACAATAATAGGAACTCGGATGGAGTATTTGTTATTCACATAATTGTCTTATGTGTATGAGGTGATGTTAGATGAACGGTTTGGTTGCTGTCCCGCTCAACGGTCTCTGTTTTATATATTTTTGCAGGTATGAGCGATGGGAAAGGATCGAGTGAGAGTGTAATACCGCTGATTTTATAAATTAAATTAAATTAAAATTTTATTCGTATTTTTATTTTTACGATTTAGCTCGTAATTCTTAAAATTAATAAAACGAGTTTATCGTTTGATCGTTTCAAATTTCTAAAAGTCTATTTGTCTTGGAAACTCTTCTTATATTTAAAACATATTTTTATTTCTGTTTCAATTTTATACATTTAATTTAATTCTTATCGGAAGTCTAATTTGGCAATTTAAATTCTAAATTCTTCTTATTTAATTATACTTAAGCTCGACTTTCTATTTTCGGCTCGAAACTCATTTATTTTAAGTTTCGTCAGAACATTTATTTATCGCATTGTTTTGAAGAATACTTAATGCCAATCATCTTAATGATTTTATAGTTCAGAACCCTTAGACCAACGAAATTGTGGTTTTGTTGAGTTAATCAATATTTTAGTGGTTTCACTGTTACGATATGAAATTTGATGGAATTTTCACAAACCTTAGCCCAATGACTTGTTTAAAGATGTGAGTGTTTGCGCAATTTTGTTGGTCTAAGGGCTCTAATCTGTAAAATCATTAAGATGATTGGCATTAAGTATTCCTCAAAACAACGCGATAAATCCAACCTTTAATTGTGCAATATATTTTTGTTCCCTTGTCTTCTCTGTTTTTTGCTCGTTGCTGTTGGTTTTCTTCCCCTTTCATGTCGAGTATCGCATTCCTGCTGCTATTGTGCGTGTTGCGTTTTTACTGTTGTTTGCGTTTTGTCCTGCTGTTTCTCTGATTTTGTTCACCCCCAATTCGTATTCGTATCATCGCCTTGTGACTCGATATAAGTTGCTTATGTCTTCTACCTGCCCATGATTTCGATTGATGTTGCTTTCGAACTGCTGCTAGTACTGCTGTTGTGCGCTGCTTCTTCTCTTTTCTTATCGATGCTATTCTTTGTTGTTGCTGTCACGTTGGTTGTTGTTGTTCTGTTGTCGTTCGCTGCTGTGTTGTTCGTATTGGTGCAACTTTCTTCTTGTGCAGTTCATTGTTTTCGTGCCTTTCATTTCGGGTTTCCCTTGATCGTCTTCTTCCTTTCCTTCTCCTTCTTTTGTTGCTGCAACTAATGTTGTTTCTATTGTTGTTGTTGTCGTCCTCGACCATTGTTGTTTGCTATTGTCGAACTGTTGCCCTCCCATTTCTGTCACCCTTGTTTTCTTTGCATCGTTTTGCTACTGTGTTGCTCGCGGTTGTTGTCTCGTGTCTTATTCTTCTTCTGCTCATCCTACTCTCTTGTTTGTGTCGTTCATTTGATACTTCTATCGAATTCCTCCCAAATCGTTCCCTCTTACATTGTTTTCCGTTGACTTCTAATCTACTTGAACTCTCGATTTTCATACTCCGTCAAATTAAGCGTTTCGTTCATCTCCAAGTCTTTTGGATAATTGATTTCCAATCTTATCCAAATTGTCCGATTCATTTTTTTCTAAATAGTGTTTTATACCCTATATTTCTGTTTCGCAGGATTCCGTGAAGACCCAACCGAGGGTGAGTACGAGTTCGTTTCGAATGTCGACTTAAGGTAACTTTAGGACGTTACTCGATTTTATATCGTATATTTGAGTAGTAGTATGTAATAAATACTAGTTTTGATGCCCGTGCGATGCACGGGTGTAACAATAACGTTACCAAATCAACCTTAATACTTCCTTTTATAATTACTGGCTGCGATGGAATGATTATGATTATTTCAAATAATTATCATTTTTAGAGGATTGGCACTCCACGTTTGCATTTATTTTATACGAAAAGTAGCACGCGGGTTATGATGTTACACTTAGACGGTTAGACCTGTAAAATTTGACTCGACCCATAAACCCGACCATAATTTAATGCATACTATTTTTTTTTTAAAAGTCGTAACAAAATTAGGCGTTCGAAACTATTTCTGAGCATGACCCGTATACCCCGACCGGTGACAGGTCTAGTGTGTACATTAGCTACATGACTAAAACAAACGATGCTCATCATAATACCTGGTCACTGTAGCAATTTTAATGTTTGGGGCAACTCATTTAGAACATTGAGCGTGTCTTTTGTTCTCTAAGCATTTGACTTTCACATTGAATATATTTGTATGTATATCATCATCTAGCTCTAAATTTGACCTGACCCACCTGACACGTTTTTAGAGGCATGAGCCTGTTTTTTTACTCGCAACTCGTTTAACCCGAATCCTAAATGACCCAATTTTAGGTCATGATCTATCCCGACCTGTTCAACTCGTTGGAAAGAAGAGATCACGAAACTTTAATCTAAAAGCTAATTTCTAGCCATTTGTTTCAATGTCTGGATTCTGCTAAAACTCAAATTTTAACATACAACGTAGTACCCCATGCCTGTAGAAGAGTCACTCTTTACTTTTTGGATTGTTTATCTAATAATTACTTTTTTCTTTATTCTTATTTTGTCTGATTTTTGTGGCTAACATTGGTTTTAACCTCGCTTATTTTTCATCTTTCATTTTCCACCACACATTTCTATACACCTTAATTCTCACTAAAAAGGTGGGGTGACCCTTTTAGTGAGGTAGAGGGAGTATTAGTTCAGCGACGAAGTGACTATGACTATTTCAAACCATTGTCATTTCAAAGCTTTGACACCGTTTATCAATGTTTATTTTAAGGGGACGACATCGAGAGAAATCAAGAAGTGAGACAAGCTAAGAAAATTTTGATTATTTTTTTAAATATAAAAATTATAATTTAAAGAAAATAGTACTAATAGTATTAAAATAAATAAAAGTTTAATATCATAAATATAATTTTTACTTAAAAAGCTGTAAAAAATTAGGCGTTCGAAACTATTTATGTCTCGTATTCTGACCATAACCCGATACGGGACCAGTATTTGACCTGATGCACTCGACAGTTCTAGCGTCTACATTAGTTACCTGGGTGAAACAAATGACACTCATCAAAATACCAGATCTTACGCCTAACCTATGAGCAATATTAATATGTCCGTGAGACCATGACAACTCATCTGCAAACATTAAGTTTATCTACGTCTTTTACTCGCTAACCATTTGACTCTACTACATCTAATATATCTTGCTTTAAATTCGACCTGACCTGCAAACCCGTCTCACCTAATCTGTTGTTTTTTGGGTCATGAACCCAATTTTTTGACCCAAATCCTAAATTACCTTTTAATTTAGGGACATGACATGACCCAACCCGTTCAACTTGTTGGAAAGAATATACTACAAAGCCTAAAACACAATTCCAGTCAATCTATTCCTATGTCTAGATTTTGTTAAAACTTTAATTTTAACCTATTAACAATTTGATATATATATACTCCCTCCATTTTTCGATTAGCCTCATTTTCTTTTAGGGATTTTTTTTAAGTTAGCCTAATTACTTCATATGAAAATTTATTAATTAATATTTTCCTCATTACATGCACTATATCACCAATTTTCTCTTACTTTTTCACTTTTTCTTAAAATTGGTACCCCAAATGGGTTAATAAAAAAATGGAGGGAGAAATTAATTATTACTCCGTATATATTATCCTTTTATTTGAAAATAATTTTATGTCTAATCTTAACTTAAATCATCTAGGAGTTTTAGTAACTTACTCTCCTGTACAGTTGCACATATGAGACAAAAGTTGTATTCTCCTGTGTTAAATAGTACTCAACATTACTATAAGAAAAAACCTAACCCGACATGCCCAATTCATTTTTAGGTCAAGAGTCAAGATCTCCTATTTTAAAAATTTATTGAAATATAAAGTCCGTGCGATGGATAAATAATTGAAATATAACATCATAATTAAGGAGTATAAAAATAATACGAAGTACTATTAAAATAAATAAAAAGAGGTAAAAAATCGACGTTCGAAACTATACGTATTCTGATCATAACTCGTTTCGGACCCATATAACATGACCCATAATTAAACCAACCCGTATTCAGTATTTTGACCCGACATGTTTAAAGTTATTTAAAAAATATTATGTACATTAAAAAAATCCGTCTTATAACGCTAGAAGTATGAATTCTACTTTCAATCAAAATTTAGTATTTTATACTATTACTAATAATAATCAATCAATATAGCTAAAATAATAATATAGCTAATATTCTTAAGTGATAAGCCAAGTCTCTGGAAGGAGTGGCATGCTTAGTATATTCTTCGAAATCAGGATTTTTGGTCTACTCAGAAAAAAGAGGGACATACCTCTACTTGGAAAAGCATCTTAAACATGAGAGACGAAATTGTGCTGGAGTGTAGAGATACTGATCCAGCAGTAAACCTAATCAGAAGTTGGACTCATAAAGGATCCTTTAATTCTAGGGCTGCGTATGAGTGGATTAGAATGCATCAGCAGAAGAAACGTTGGATGGCTAGATTTAGGGGTAGTAGCATCATCCCCAAGCATAGGATTATTCTGATTCTTGCTGGTCAATATGCTTTGGCTACCCATGATAAGCTGCAGGCACGTGGGCTAACTTTTGTCAGTAGATGTGAGCTGTGTGAACGGGGATTTGAAACTGGGAAGCATTTGTTCTTCAGTTGCTCATACTCTAAACAAGTTTGGCAGCACCTCTTATGTTGGATGCAGATTACTGGAAGAAGTTGGAATTTGAGCACCGAGCTGAAATGGTGTGCTTCACGAAGATCGAAAAATCACTGGAAAAGCTACTGGTATTGCAGTACAATCGCTGCAGCTACGTATTGGATTTGGATGGAAAGGAATAATAGGATTTTCAATAATACTAGAACAACCATAGATAACCTGACTAGTCGTATTAAGTTTGATGTTAGTATGAGGCTACGAGTTAGAGGAGTGGATTTATTATCGAAGCAATTGTTATAGAGGGTCGCATTTTGTAGTGGATATAACTTTTGTAAGATTTCGTCTTGTTTAATAAAATAAGGCATAACTTTCTTGCAAAAAAAAATAATATAGCTAATATTGTTTGTAAAATAAAAAAAAGCCTCCTTTAATTATATATATTGATTTTCACTTCGATTTTCTAATTTTAGCTATTTATTATTGCTAATAATATTATTTTTAAATCTTATGCCTTAAATATTTTACAACTTTCAATATCGTTAGTAATTTAATTATTTAGGATCGTTATAATATTTTGTTGGTTATCGTGACACTAGTAACTAAATAATATCGATTTCATATTTTCGGCATATTTCGTTAATTTTTAATTTTAATTCAAAATCGTATTTTTATATTATAATGAAGATTTGTATACTTGTTCAATAAGTTAATTTCGTTTTACGACTTATATTAATAAATGAGAAAGTAGTCGATTTTGTTTTAAATACATTTTTTTAGTCGAGACTATTTTCACTAATAATTTCTTGTTTGTTTTCAATTGACTATTTTTAGTAAAATCCGTATTATTTATTAATACAAGCTATTTGATAAAAATAATTTGAAACCTTTGTAAAATTCATTTCGTTTATAAAATCCTATGACTCAATTAATTTTGATATCGTTTTTTTAAAACACCTCTTTTCTAAAAATTATAGTTTTAACTCGATTTCCTAATTATTTATAAAATAATATATATTAACTTATTATTTTATTTATATTTTGAGTGACGAATTTATAAATATATTAAAGTTACGATAACAACGATGATAATAAAATGTTAATTTCATTAGAAATGCTATTTTTATTTTTCACTTATTTTAATAACTTACGTATTTTCTATAAGACTTTCTTTTTTAGGTAAGTTTCTAAAATTAGTAAGTTTCTATTTATAGAAAGTTTCCCTTTAATATAAAATGTTTATCCCTTTTTATCTTTATATTATTTACGATGATTATTTGATGAATATCGATAATGTCTTGTTTTGGAGTTATGGAATAAAGATAAGTGTGGGGTTAGAGTAATATAATCTGGGATGTACGTTTTTGCCCTCAACTATAAAGCCGGTGTGCCCATTTGGGGCACATTTGGATGTTGAACTGGGCGTAGTTTTGCCCAGGAGAGTGTGCATTGTGCCCTTAAGCTAGATATCGCATCGTGTTAGTCGCCGTCAGTTGAACTGGATACATTTGGTATCCAGGAGGGGTGTATAATACTTAAACAAGGACCTCGCTGCACGCAATCCTATTATAGTTGAGTTGCCTAGTTAGAGACTAGATTCTGTTATGAGTTAAGTCTACAGTTCTCGAAGCTAGTATCCTGTATCATCCTAGTGAAAGTCTAGCCTTGTGCACACTGATCGAATTTCCATAACGCTATTTTTGAATATTATTTTTATCGATTGATTTTGATTTGCAGGTTGGCAAATGTTTCAAGTTTTCTCTGAAAACTTATTTTTATTATATTGTTTTAATATTTTTCATTCTAACTATTTTGATATAGTAATACTATTATTTTCCATATTATATAATATGGCTGGGAGAACGTCCGAGTTACTCCCCACTGATGTGGCTGTTATGTTTATAACATGACAGGTATTTGCGGCTGGGTTTTGGGTGTGAGCTAGCGAATAGCGTGGATCCTACTATTTCTTTATTCATGTAATTTATGAATTTGTATAACTCGTTTTGAGAATTTCTTTTTAGCCCTTTTGTAAAAAGAGGCCTTTGTATTGACTTACCATTTCTTTAAATAAGATATAGTTTGTCAGCGTGTTTTAATCTCAACTCTACAGTGTTTCCGCCACTATATTGTGTTAGATTATCTAGGGGATTACACGATAAGTCGAGACATCTTCATTTCACTATGATAAGTCGGGACAAGACTTCGAGGCCCGGGATCAAGCTAGCACCGCTTTGATCCCGGACGCTAAACGCGTATTAAAGCCTTCGTCCTCCGATCAATACACAACGTAATTTGTAAATGATCGAAGTTCGTCCAATTATTTGATTTACGGTTTCAATTGTGTTTTCTATTTAGGAGTCCATTTATAGATTACATTTATCATTGCTAATCCGTCTATTTTTATCATTTCGTCCAAGTATTGTGAATTTCGGGTTGTATTCCGCCCGTGTAATTTTTAATATACTTTTAAGTTGTTATTTACGTTGCGTGGCATTTACCGTTTTCTAAAGGAACCCACATGCTAAATACAACTTCAACATTATTTAAAGATGCATTAAATGACGTAGATTAACACGTATTTCTCATGCGTAGCTTTAAACATTGTTTGCATATCGTTTCACCATCTTACTAATGTGCGTACACGAACACCGATCGATATCTTAGTAGAGGCCGCTAAGTGCGGGCGGGGTTGGGTGTCCTTCCTGGGATTTACAACACGTACCCTCACCCCTTACTCAGAATCTTCGGTTTCCGGATGCCCAAAATCTTGGCGTACGAGAGTCATTTGATATATGATACTCGATAAATTCGACATCGGTATCGTTATGCAAAGGGACGAACTCCACAAGCTCTAAAGCGGGTCGTGCTTTGTGCACGATATGTCTAAGTATAGAGTGGGTTTGAACGGGCCCGAACTCTCACAAAGTTCGGTGGCGACTCTAACTTCGATTTAAATTTAGACTCGAGAACAATCTTACCACGAGATTCATTCGCCAAACCAAACCCGCGCGTGGCCGCGTCGGAGTGGACTTTGCCATGTCCACACCAATAATGTTGCAAAGTACAGTCTTGTAAAGCCATTTTTGTTTTACGCCTCTCCCACATCGATAGTGGGAGGAGGTTATCTCTTGTTTTTATAGTCTCCTGCCTCCTTAGCTCTCAATTGTGTGATAAGTGGGTATTTTGTGGAGAGTAGTTGATTGGGACGTTACCACACACGTGCGCGCTGACCCGACCTGACTCGGCTCAGGCTCGGGTCCGGGTGGAGCACTTGCGGTGCGGGTTGTGCTCGACTTTTACAGGGATTGTTACGATATCCTCTTCATTGTTGATTCTGGCATTGATGGCAATTAAGACCCTCTTAATGTCTTTTTTGACTCCTCCTTGCACAACCTCGTGTATATATAGTGCTCTTGTTTCAACATTCTACACATAAGAAAACAATACAATCTCTCATCTCCTTTCCAAATATTCTTCTTTTTGGGTTAAGTTTGTGTTGTTCCATAGCTCCCTGCCTCGAGTGGTCGAGTCAGGTAGCTGCTGTGTTCACCTTGGGAAACTAGCGGTACAAGTCGATAACCACCTCGGTCGAGCCGTAATAGTTTTCAAGTCAGTGGCGGGTACCACGACACAGCAACTTTGTTTCGGGTTTCTGTCCTATCACTTCCGTTAACTGCTGCAGTACGTTTCCGCCCCTTCCCGTCACCTTGCTCTCTGTCCTCTGTCCGTTTAAGTTGCCTGTTGCCTGTCAGTTTTGGTTACTTGTTGCCTCTGTCGGTTTTGGTTGCCTGTCTCGGATCTGGTTGCCTACTGTCTGTCTCGATCGTCTGTTGCGATCGGTTTTGTTCTTTGTTACGTCGGTTTGGTTTCTGTTTTCTTCTTCTTCATTGTTACACTCTTCGATATAACAATTTGAAAACTATTAATTTCCCCGTAACAATGTCAATTTCGTCGAAAACCATTCCTGACCGGTCAAAATTGGAGCCGCTTGATGGCAACGTTTACAGACGATGGTCACAAAAATTATGAATGTTTTTTGAGCAATTAGAGGTCGATCATGTTTTGTTTAACGACCCTCCTATCCCTATGTTGATTAATAATGCTGCTGAAGTCACTCCACCTCTTATTTCCTTCATAAATAAAAATGAGGAGTTAGTCAAGAAATATGAGAAGGATAATAAAACGGCTAGGTGTCATATACTCAATCATATGACTAATACTCTTTTTGACTTATTTATGGTCCATAAGTCAGCTAAATTTATTTGGGAGTCGTTAGAGAAAAAATATGGGGCTGACGATGCTGGAAAAAAGAAATATGAGGTAGGGCAATGGCTAAATTTTCAAATGGTTGACGATAAACCAATTATGGATCAAGTTCATGTTTACGAAAATTTATGTAATGATGTTGTTAATGAAGGTATGAAGTTAGATGAAGTTTTTCTTGCTAATGTTTTGTTGGAAAAAATTCCCCGTTCTTGGAGCGATTATAGAAATCAGCTGAAACACAAAAGGAAATATTTGTCACTCCAAGAACTAGTTATCCATATGAAAACTGAAGACACCAACCGTTTAAAATATAAATCTCTTAGTCTATTCCAGAATCCCGTCAAAGCTAATCTCGTTGAAACTGGTGGGTCTTCTAAGGGAGATAAGAATAAGGGAAACAAGGGAAACACTAAGGGTGATGAAGGCAAGGATCAGGGAAACAAAAACAAACAAAATCAAGGAAAATACACCAAGGCCGTTCCAAAAATTCAGAAATCAAATACTAATCTGGTGTGCTATGTATGTGGTCAACCAGGTCACAAAGCTTATCAATGCCCTCAAAAAAAGGTGGTCATGTTGGTCAAGCTAATCTTGCTGAAACGGACGACATCATTGCAGCTGTCGTGGTTGAGGCAAATCTGGTGGCAAATGCTAGTGACTGGATTCTGAATACTGGAGCTTCAAGGCATCTTTGTGCTAACAAGGAGCTGTTCGTCGAGTTTGAAGCTGTAGATGATGGTGAATGCGTCTACATGTGTAACTCCTCCTCCGTTGTTATCACAGGAAAAGGCAAGGTGGTTTCTTAAACTTACCTCAGGGAAGACTCTTGCCCTTAGTAATGGTTTGTATGTTCCTTCGTTGCACAGAAACCTAGTGTCTGGTGCCTTACTTAACAAAGTTGGGGTGAAACTTGTTTTTGAGGCTGACAAGGTTGTAATGTCTCACAATGGAGACTTTGTGGGTAAGGGCTATCTTAGTGGGGGTTTGTTTGTTTTGAAAATTGATGTTTCTACCTTTAATAATAAAGCTTCTTCTTCTGTTTATATTGCTGAGTCTATTGATGTGGGGCATGGTAGACTAGGTCATGTGAATGTTGAGTCTATTAAAAAAACTCAAATCAATGTCGCTTATCCCGTCATTATCTTCAGAAGTGTTTACAAAATGTCCTAGTTGTGTAGAGGCTAAATTTGCTAAGAAGCCAAATAAACCTGTTAAAACTATACATACATACCTTCTAGAGTTAATTCACACCGACCTAGCAGATTTTAAAAGCACTATGAGCAGAGGAGACAAACATTACTATGGCACTTTTATAGATGATTGTTCTAGCTACACTAAAGTGTATTTAGTTACACATAAAAGTGAAGCTGAGGATATGTTTGTAAAGTTTAAAAACGAGGTAGAAAATCAACTTAATAAGAAGATTAAAAGAGTTAGGTCCGATAGGGGTGGTGAATATGGCTCTAATTATTTAATAGACTTTTGTGAGAAATATGGTCTAATTCATGAGAAAAGTCCACCTTACACACCCCAATCAAATGGAGTAGTTGAACGCAAAAACAGAACCTTAAAAGAAATGATGAACGCCATGCTTTTGAGTTCTGGCCTTCCCGATGACATGTGGGGGGAGGGGGGGGGAGGGAAGCGGTTATGTCCGCTTGTCATATTCTTAATAGGGTACCTCATAAGAAACTAGACAAGACACCCTACGAGTTGTGGAAGGGTTATGCTCCCAACCTGAGGTTTCTGAGAGTGTGGGGGTGTTTAACTAAAGTAGGTTTACCTAATTTTAGGAAACCCACTTGTGGACATGACATAGGTCCACCCTGACGCGGCCACGCGCGGGTTTGGGGAGGCGAATGAATCTCATGTGAGATGGATCTCGGGTTGAAATTTAAATCGAAGTTGGAGTCGCCACCAAACTTTGTGGGAGTTCGGGCCCATTCGAACCCACTCTATATCTTGATGGGCCGTGCAAAAAGTACGGCCCATTTCGATCTCAGAGTTTATGGGGTTCGTCCCTTTGCATTGCGATACCTATACCGACATTATCGGTTACCGTGTATTGAATGACTCTTGTGCGCCAATGGTTTTGGACATCCGGAAACCACGGTTCTGAGTAAGGGGTGAGGGTACGTGTTGGGAAGTTCACAAAGAACACCCAACCCCGCCCGCACTTAGCGGCCTCTACTAAAATATCGTTCGATGTTTTAATACGCGCGTTAGTAATTCGGTTGAAATGTTATGCAAACAGTATTTTGATTAAACATGTGAAAATTTGAATAGGTTGCTAGTCGATTTAATGTATCTAAACTAACGTGAAAGTTGTTTTAGCATGTGAGGTCCGTTTTAATATAATAAAACAAACAACGAAAATAAAACGCAAGGACAGAAACAATTGAGTTAGTAACGATAACGACGGATCGTAAATAAATTAGAATGATATAAAATTAGAGCTGATCATGGGCCGTACCGTCCGAATAGCCCGACCCGTTCGGCCCGAAATTTTAGCGGGTTTGGACAGGGAATCTCGGCCCGAATTGTTAAATGGACCGGACAAGCCTGGCCCGATACAACAAACGGGCCGGCCATGGACACTAATATTTTGAAACGGACCAACCCGCCCGGCCCGCTAAAATATTATATACATTCTACAACTTATAATTATATAGGAAATGAAAAATGTATATTCATTATAATACAAAAGAAAATAATTAATCTATGCTCTAATCAAGACACATACACTTGATAATAGTATGATTTAGCGAAAATACCTTTGAATTCTCAAGAAAAATTAGGCAACTCTCGCTATTCTCAAATTCTCATAATAATCTATTAATAGTCTGATCTTATCACCAATTTTTGTTCATTTATCAAATACTTTTTTTTTTCTTGTATTTTGATATGTAACAAACAATTCAACTATGTTGTAAATTTTTAAATATTTACGTAATTACCGCCTATCTTTATTTGTTTGATAGTTTTTTCATTCACTCAATAATTGGCCCGATAGCCCGCGGGCCGCCCGATTTTGCATAAACGAGCGGGTAAGGGCAAGTAATCTAGGCCCATTAGTTAGGCCCGACCCGCCCGCTTTGATTTTAAAGGGCAACTTTTTATCTTTTAGCCCAGCCCGTGTCCGGCCCGAGCCCGCATTTGAGCAGGTCTTTATAAAATGATGTGATGCATGGTTTTGAAATGAGTAGGACACGTGATGGACTTGGCACGTGTTGACCGAAGTCATAAAAATATTTGATAAGGCTTATTGTAGGTGAAGCGCTCACGTTTGGTGCGTGAATGAGGCCACTCGGCCGAGTCATGGGGGAGACTCGGTCGAGTGCCCTGCTTAGAACCCTTCTGCCGGTTTTTTGGGGTGCCACTCAATCGAGTGGGCTAGGCACTCGGTCGAGTGCCCCCTGTACGAACAATAGTTCGTTTCGAAATTTAGCATTGATTTCGAAATTGTTTTTAATTTTGAAAATCGATAATTTTGCTAAGTCGTGTAAAAATATGATACGATTTATACTCGACTTAATTTTCGATACTCGTCATATTCGATACTTGATTACGGAATCAATATCTAATATTCAGAGCGAATTTTGTAAAATATGTTTATAAGTCGTCTTAAATTTAACTAGGACGAAATATTTTCCTCTGTGTTATAATGTCGTAATTAGTCCGTTCGGACTATGTGAATTATTTCGGCATCAACGGGTTCGTGCTAGTTCAATTTGTTGACTAATTCTTTTAGACGCAATATTCGACTACGGAGTCGATATCGCATCTTAAGAAAAGAAAACATTTTTTATTTGTTTGATTAGAGCGAAAGAAGAAAAATAAAAAGACGAAAAAGAAGAAGAAGACGACAAGAAAAACGAGAGAAAGGGAGAGAAAAAAGGAAGAAAACGGGTTTGAATTTGACACCCTTAACCTACATGCTTAGTCTTCTCGGAATATGGCTCGTCTAGTTGTAGCTTAGGCACGGGAGCTTCGAGATGATATAGGAAGAATTATGGTGGTTTATAATTGGGAAGGGATTTGAGGAGTTTTGCTCTCGGGTTTCCTAAAGGATTTCTAGAGGAAAGATCGGGGTTGTAAAGTTGTGTGTGGGATTGTATAAGATTTTATGGGATTATATCGCCTAGGATCGTTGAAACTCTTGATGTTGATTCTTGTCCTCATTGTGTGTTGCAAAGGGGTGTATTTATAGGAAAATGCCCCAGCTTTGGAAAGGGAAGGTACCCGATTCTGGATAGAAAAGGTACTCAGCTTTAGATAGAAAAGGATTCTGATTTCGGATAGAAAAGGAGTCTGGTCTCGGATAGAAAAGGAGCCACTCGATCGAGTGGTGCATAGCACTCGAACGACTGCCTGGTTCTTGTGGGTTTTATGAGCCTACTCGACCGAGGGGGCCGGACCACTCGATCGAGTGGTGCATAGCACTCGAACGACTGCCTGGTTCTTGTGGGTTTTATGAGCCTACTCGACCGAGGGGGCCGGACCACTCGATCGAGTGGGTCTGGTCGGATGGGAGGTCTCTTTATAGATAAAATTGTATCTCTAACGAAGTTGTTTAATTGCTTTAATCCTCTTTGTAGCTGATTTTTGTGTAGTCTTTGACTTCGAGTCAGACTTTCGAAGTGGCGCGATTGATTTTTATGTCTCGTAAATGCCTTTGACCGGGGTTTGACTCGGTCGCTAAAAGATGGTTTTACCCTTGGCGTCGGTTTTGACCCAAATTAGTCTTATTTGATTGGAAACGACCTACTGGGCCTGAATTTGGGGTCGGTTTTGTGAGATTTGTATTCCGTAAAAAGCCCAAGCCAAATACTAACGATTTTGAGCCCATATTCGAGTATGTTAAAGCATGTTTGCGTTCGATCATCATCGGGTGTTTTTTTGGAAACTGCTATAGACACCTAGCAGCCAAATGTGGGTGTCTACACCACTATAGAACCTAAAACCTATGGTTGCATTTTCATTGGATATGCTCAAAATAGTGCTGCATATAGATTTATGTCTTTAAGTGATCGATCTATTTCTGAAGCTAGAGACGCTGAATTTTTTGAGCATGTTTTTCCATTAAAGAAAGATGTTGCATCATTGCCTGAATTGTCTAAATTGCCTGTTAATCCTGCTGATAGTTCCATGCATGCTAGGAGTAGTACCTCTATTGATCATGATGTTGAACGTAGGAGTAAAAGGCCTAGAATTGAGAAAGATTTCGGCGATGATTTTATTACAACTTTTTTAACTTAAAATGCATGTGATTTTTGCATGAGTGATGAGTTTGTGTCTGCCTTTTTAATGGAAGAAGATCCAAAAACCTATAATGAGGCTATGAGGTCTATTGATGCTAACTTTTGGAAAGATGCCATTAAAAGTGAACTAGACTCTATTGTTTCAAATCAGACATGGGAGTTAACTGATTTACCTAAAGGGTGTAAGCCGATTTCCAGTAAATGCTTATTTAAAACGAATCTTAGACCCGACGGTACGATAGAAAGGTTCAAAGCTAGACTTGTGGTAAGAGGGATTACACAAAAGAAAGATATTGAGAAGGCGTTTGGTTGAGGGGTTACAAGAAAGGGAAAGGGAATCAACATCTTTCATTCCCTTTGTAGTTGTTTATTTTCATTATTTTGCATCCCTTTCCCCTTTTTTATTCCCTCTCAAACCCCTGTATTCCTCTCATTTCAATCCCCCACCCCCCCTAGGGTTTCAATTTTGTTTCCCTCATCCACCCCAACTCATCACCTACCACCCTAAAACCACCACCACTCCGGCACCACCACCAATGTCATAACCATCGCCACCACTCCGACACCACCACTAATGTCACCACCACCACCGATCTCGTCCCTACCACCACCCCGACACCGTCACCACCTCGTCATTTCTATTCCCTATAATTTCTAAACAAACAACAACGAAAATCTAAGGGAATCCATTTATTTTACCCTTGTTTCCCATGTTTATTCCCTTTCCCTTTCCCATGTTCTAACCAATCGCCCCTGATTACTTTGATACTTACTCACCTGTGACCAAAATTTTCACCATTAGAACTCTAATCGCTCTAGCTTCTATTCATAATCTTGTAATACATCAGATGGATGTGAAAACAACTTTTTTGAATGGAGACTTAAAGGAAGAATATGTCACAACCCGAGGGATTTGTGGTTAAAGGTCAAGAGAGTAAAGTGTGTAAACTATGAAAATCACTATACGGTCTGAAACAAGCACCCAAACAGTGGTATGAAGAATTTCACAACACCTTGATTAAAGATGGCTACATTACCAATAATTCTGATTCATGTGTGTATTCAAAGATGTTTGCATCAGATTGTGTGATTATTTGCCTATATGTTGATGACATGTTAATAATTGGTAAGAATTTATTTGTCGTGAATAAAATCAAACAGTTATTGTCATCCCAGTTTGACATGAAAGATTTAGGGAAAGCTGACGTTATCCTAGGAGTTAAGATTATCCAAAACTCAAATGGAATCGCCCTAAGTCAGTCTCATTATGTGGAAAAGGTGTTGAGAAAATTCGACCACTTTGATGTTGAGCCTGCTAGAACTCCCTATGATCCTAGTGTTCATCTGTGTAAAAACTTGGGCGAAAGTGTCTCCCAAGAAGAATATGCTAAAATCATAGGAAGTGTGATGTTTCTCATGAACTGCACTCGGCCTGATATTACTTATGTTGTGAGTAGGCTCAGTAGATATACTCATAAACCTAATAGTGAACATTGGACTACTTTGAGTCGTTTGCTACGATATCTGAAAGGTACTTGTGATCTGTGCTTGCATTAATTACGGTACGTACCCTACTGTGTTAGAAGGATACAATTATGCTAACTGGATCAACAGTAATCCAGAAACCAGTTCAACTAGTGGTAATGTGTTTACCATAGGTGGAGGTGCTATCTCGTGGAAGTCTTCAAAGCAGACTTGCATAGCAACCTCCACTATGGAATCTGTGTTTATTGCTCTTGAGTTGGCAGGACAAGAGGCAGATTGGCTGAGAAACTTGCTAGCAGACATGCCGTTATGGGGATGGGGGGGGGGGGACAGGTTGCACCAGTCTCCTTACACTATGATTCACAAGCAACAATTGGTGTTGCTAAGAATGATGTCTACAATGGCAAGAAAGGACATATTCGAATCAGGCATGGTGTGGTTAAATAATTCCTGAAAATGGAGTAATTGTTGTGGACTATGTGAGGTCCGAAAGCAATCTTGTCGATCTCTTTACAAAAGGATTGCCACGGAGAGTAGTCCGTGAATTATCAAGGGGAATGGGACTTAGGTTCTTAAGTCAAAGCAGTGTATGATTTGACATGAACCAAGGACTATTCCTATGGCATTTAATCCATAGCCTTCATGGTGGTGCTCACTACAAGAAAACGGTACAAGGGCGACTGACTGTCTGCGTCTGGAATAGTGGACGCCAAATTGGCGACCATTAAATTAATCGGGCGACCGTTATCGGTCGCTAAATTTGGTGACCGACGTGTGTTTGATGAAATTTATGTCGAAAAAAATTGTACTATCGGGCGACTGATAGCGGTCGCATATTGGACTGTCGGGCGACCGCTATCGGTCGCCAATTGCTTCCCAGTCGCAGCCCATTAACAACCCCCTCCCCTTCTCAAACCTCATTTCCAAAAAAAAACACTCTTACTTCTCTCTACCCAAAACCGACGCACCTCCTCCCCAAATTCCTATCAATTTCCTCTATATTATCTATTGTTAAGGTTTGTTTTTCTTTTTTATTAAGTTCGATTTATTTATTTAATGCTTTGTTATTAATAATTTTGATTAGGTTGAATCAATTTATTTTTTGGTGAATTAGGTTGAATCATCTAGTTGAACTTTTGTAATTATTGAGTTTGATTTCATTTTTAATGCTTTTAGGTTGCTAATTAAGTTATCATGTTAGTTTGTCCAATATTGATTAGGTAGATTGTTAGTTAGTTTTAGATTAGGGTTTAGTGATTGATATTATGATGAATTGTGTATTTTGGGAGTATATTAGGTTTAGGATTAGGAAACTGATTGTGGAAATATGAATTCTAAATATGAAATTATGAATTAGGTTTAGTTGATTATAAAATATGAATTTCAAATTGACATTATTAAGTTAGATTGGTAGTTAGTATGAGGTTAAGTTTTATAATTGGATGTTTTGTAAATATATTAGGTTTATAATTAGGAAAATGAAAGTATATATATATATATATATATATATATATATATATATATATATATATATATATATATATATATATATATATATATATATATATATATATATATATATATATATATATAAATTATAATTTTATTTAATGTTATTAGGTTTAGTTGATTATAAAATATGAATTCTAAATTGACAATATTACGTTAGATTGGTAGTTAATATGAAGTTAAGTTTGGTAATTGGATGTTTTGTAAATATATTAGGTTTATAATTAGGAAAAGGAAAGTATATATATAAATTATAAATTGAGCCGATGTTATTAGGTTTAGTTGATAAATTTTGAATTCCTATAAATTGAGCCGATGTAATTTTGTGTTTTGTAAATACATTTGATTTATAATTACGAAATTTAGAGTATACATATGAATTATAAATTGAGCCCATGTTATTAGGTTAAGTCGACTAGAAATTACGAATTCTGATATAATCGTTTGTTATATAATTTATTCTTAGATAAAAAATGAAGAGAATTGAACGAAAGTAGATGTATGAGGGAAGACTTGATAAGAAAAGATGTCCCTCTGTTGAGTTCTTAAAGGGTGTTCAAGTTTTTTTGGATTTTTCTAAAAACTCACCTGACTACGCGTCGAAAGGTGAAGTTATGTGTCCTTGTACTAAATGAAAGAATCTTAGATTTGTTGATTTCATTGTGGTTAAGGAACATGTGATCTCAATTCTCAAATGGTTTCTCGGCAAATTATTATCGTTGGATTTGTCATGGTGAGACATCTTCAGATGAGGAACCGGAAACTCAACGAAATGTGGGGGGTTGAGGGGAATGATAGTAGATGTTGTTGAGTCAAATGTGTTTAACAACGAGAGTATGTATATGAATAATGAGCAACAACACCCACAAGAGTCAAACCCCCAAAAGCCAAACCCGCAAGCAAGAGCGTTTTTCGACATGTTAAATGCTTCAGAAAAACCGTTATATGGAGGGTGCGAGACGACGTTGTTGGAAGTCGCATCAATGATAGTGACCCTTAGATGTGAATTTAACCTACCATTTGGGTGTGTAGACGGTTTTGCTGCCGTGATTGAGAAAGTTATCCCAAAAGATAACATCATGACCCGAACATTCTACACAACCAAAAAAGTAGTAAAAGGTCTTCAACTGCCGCATCAGAAAATTGATGCTTGTCCCGATGGATGCATGCTTTTTTGGAAGAATGATGCTAATCTTGAGAAATGTAAGAAGTGTAATAAGGGTATATATAAAATCGTTGAGGGCGATATTGTGTTGAGAGGTAAAAAAGGGAAGAGTGGTGGGAGGGGTAAGAAAACGATACTGCTTAGTCAACTAACTTACTTCCCCATCGCACCTAGACTTCAGAAGTTATATGTAACCAAAACCATAGCCGAGCAAATGAGGTGGCACAAAGAAGAAACTAGGGTACCAGGAAAGTTGTGTCATCCTAGTGACGGAGAGGAATGGAAGCGGTTTGACGCAATTTATCCTCATTTTGCCGCGGAACCCCAAAATGTACGGCTTGGGTTGTGTACCGATGGATTTGCCCCCTTCAGTCTGTTTAGTAAGTCTTATTCTTGTTGGCCTGTGATGGTGACACCTTACAACTTACCTCCATGGTTGAGTCTCAAACAACCTTTCATCTTTTTGTCTCTTATTGTTCCCGGACCAAAAAATCAAAAAAATCAGTTAGATGTCTACTTGCAACCGGTGATTGAGGAATTGAAACACTTGTGGGAAGTAGGGGTGGAAACATACGATGTATCTTTGAGACAGAACTTTCAGCTTAGAGCACGTCTGTTGTGGACTATAATTGACTTTCCCGCATATGGTATGTTATCTAGATGGTCTACTGCGGGTTAAAAAGCATGCCCTTGTTGTATGGATGAAAGCAAAGCATTTTGGCTTCCAAATTCCAGTAAGATTAGTTGTTCGATTGTCATAGACAATTTTTACTAGAGGGTCACCCATATAGGAGGAACAAGAGAGCATTCAAGAAGGGTGAGGTGTTTGATGATCCACTCATTCGACTCCCGGGAGATGAAATTTGGGAGTTAATATATGAGTTTCCCTCTTCTACTGATGGCACTAATGAGGAGTTCAAGGCTCTAAAGAAGTTGAAAATTGGATGGTTTAAACGAAGCATTTTCTTTGACCTTCCATATTGGTCTACTTTATTAATCCGACATAAGTTGGATGTGATGCACATTGAGAAGAAATTCTTTGAGCATTTGATCCACACTGTGATGGATGTCGATGGTAAGACTTGTGACACTACAAGGTCCCGAAAAGATTTGAAAATTTTTTGTGACCGTCGACAATTGCACATCAAGAAGGACGGGTCTAAACCAAAGGCTGTTTTCAGCCTCGATAAGGCTCAGAGGAAGGCACTGCTAGAGTGGTTAGGAAAATTGAAGTTCCCTGATGGGTATGCCTCTGATTTTAAGCGATGTTTTGATCATAGAAATCTGAAGTTGCAAGGTTTAAAAAGTCATGACTGCCATGTTTTTATGTAGCGGTACGGTTACTACCTGTTTCATTAAAGCAACTTCTGCCACCAACTGTTTGGAATCCAATAACTGAGATATCTAAGTTTTTCCGAGATTTATGTTCTTCTACAGTATCAATTGAGGACATGACTCGGCTAGAGGACCGAATCCCAGAGATACTTTGCAAAATTGAAATGATTTTCCCACCCTCATTCTTCAATTCGGTGGAGCATCTACCAGTCCACTTGCCCTGCGAAGCGAAAGTTGGAGGACCTGTCCAATACAGATGGATGTACCCATTTGAAAGGTACTTTTCAATTGAAGAATAATCTAACTTTCAAATTCAAACGTACTCAATATTTACTAAGTAAATTTCTGAATTTCTATATGTAGGTTCCTTAACCATTTGAAAAACAAATTGATAACAAGGCGAGGGTAGAGGGTTCTATATGTAATGCCTATCTAACAGAGGAGATTGCGAATATCTGCTCTCTCTACTTTGAGAAGCATGTCCAAGTCAAAGCCAAGAACCTAAACTTGGAAAAATCTGAGATGATTGATCCTACCATACCTGATTTTTTTCAAATAAAGGTTGACAAAGGATCTTCATCAGTTGGACGTTCTAGGATGTTGGACGAGAAAGAATACAATCGTGCTCATCTTTATCTGTTGTCCAATTGTGAGATCTTGGAGCCTTATGAGAAGCAATTTGTAACCGAATTTGTCGCTGCGAATCCAACTGTGAAAGCTGAGGATATTTGGAGCAAACATGATGAACAATTTCCTAAGTAGCTTAAGGATCATGTAATTGCATTAGACATCCGGGGTGATTTGGTTAGACGTTTGGCATATGGCCCTTTGAGGGAGGTTAGAACATGGAACTGCTACTCGGTCAATGGGTTTAATTTTCAAACATTTAATTATGGTCAGAATAAGGCAAGATGTAATTTTGGTGTAACAGTTTCTTCTCTTGATGGTGATGATTACTATGGTATTTTGGGGGACATTTTTGAGTTGTGTTACGCTGAAGATAACCGTGGGTATAGAGTTGTGATGTTCAAATGTGAATGGAAAGACAACTCATTGACTGGTACGAGAGTACATGAGCGTTACAAGCTAGTTGAAGTTAACCATACTAGGATTTATTGTAAGTATGATCCATTCATACTAGCACATCAAGCACACCAAATGTATTTTGCTACTTATCCAACTGTGAATAATGATAGCAATCTGAATCAATGGTGGGCAGTGTTTAAGACTAAGTCACGAGGGCAAATAGACACTACCTTTTTCAAGAAGAGGTTGTTTCAAGTGGTACACGATTATCTCCTATTGATGAAATCATATTCACAAATGAGGATGTGGGTGGGGATTTAGAAGACGACGAAGACGACATCCTTATATATTTTGGGGAAATGAATGATGATGATGATGATGGTTTAGAGACACAAGAAGATTTGGAAGGTGAGGATGACTTGTTTGATGAGGGCGATGATGATGATGAGGATGTGCTTGGTGGTAGTGGTCAGGAGGGAGAATATGACGATAGCGACGATGAATATTAGAGGGGTATAGTTTTTGTATTTTCTATCGTTTTGTGTTTCCATACTTTAGTTTATGTTATCATTTTGTAGACACCCACATTTGACCGCCAGGTGTCTATAGTAGTTTCCGCCAAACACCCGATGATGATCGGACGCAAACATGCTTTAATGGACTCGGATATGGGCTCAAAATCATTGGCATTTGGCTTGGGCTTATTAGGAAGTACAAATATTACTAAACCAACCTCAAATCCAGGCCCAGTAGGTCGTTTCGAGTCAAATAAGACTAATTTGGGTCGAATCCGACACCAGGGGCAAAACCGTCTTTTAGCAACCGGGTCGAAGCCGGTCAAAGATATTTTTTCGAAACACACGGACCAGCCGTGACATCTCACACGTCCGGTTTGGACTCAAATACTACAAAAATCAGCTTCGAAAATATTAAATAAATCCATTCAAGGATAGAATTCGATCTCAAGTAGGAATTCTATCCGAAAACCAAATCGATTTACCGACCGAGCATCAAAATACTCGGCCAACCCCCCCCCCCCCACCCCCCTTTCGGGTCCTACAAATAAATCATCTACAATATCTACAACATCGACATCTATCATCGACAATACATCAATCAATTACACATCAATTATTCTCATCTACGACATACATCCAAAAAATAGCATCGAAATACCGTCAAAATCAACCCGACGAATCCGACCCCTACAAGCCGGCCAAAACCCGTCACTTTACACGTCCAAACACACCATCCTAAACTCATCCATATCGTCTCGACGCTCCCGTGCCTAAGCCACTTTCCGACGAGCTCTTTTCCGAGAAAACAAAGCTTGTAGGTTGAGGGTGTAAAATCAAACTCGACTCTTCCTTCTTTCTGTTCCCTTCTTCTCGTTTTTTTTGTCTCTTGCGTCGTTCATCGTTTTCCTCTTTTAATTATGGGTTGTTGTCGCATTTTTTTCTAATAAACGATATTTCAAAAATATTTTCATAAAACTTTTTCTAAAAAAAAATCATTCTAACTATTCGATATCGATTTCATAATCGAATATCGAATACGACGAATATCGAAAATATAAATCGAGTATAAATTAATCCATATTTGTACACGATTCATAAAAATTAACCGATTTTCGAAAATAAACGAGCCGGGACAGCAGCCCACGCGAGTCGCGTCCTTCACAGGCGACTCGCGCAGGGCGCTGAAACCCGCGGCCTTTTTTGTGTTTTCGCTATTTTTTTTAACATCGTTTCTTTTAATTCTACAAAATGATTTTCTCAAAACCTTTTCTTTTCAACTTTTATAAAATTATTCCGAATATTTGATATCGATTTCATAGTCGAATATCGAATATAAGGAATATCGCTAAATTAAGTCGAGTACGAATTACACAATATTCATACGCGGTTAAATAAAATTATCGATTTTTCAAAAAAACCGATCCCGAGGCAGCCCATCACGCGACCCGCCGGCATCCCAGGCGAGTCGCGCGACCCTTGGGAATAGCGACATAATTTCCTTTTTCTATTTTTTCGAGCATCGTATTTACATCTTTATTCGATTTATTCAACCGTTACTAACTTGTTTGCTCGTGTTTGTAGCGATTTATTTCTTTTCATCGTTTGTTTTATTAGACTAAAACGAATTGCACATGCTAAACATAACTTTGATGTTATTAGTTTAAGATGCATTAAACGACTTAGCAACCCATTTAATTTTTCTCACATGCTTAGGAAAAATAATCTTTGCATATCATTCAACCGTCGAACTAACGCGTGTACACCAAAAACGAACGATATCCTAATAAAGGCCGCTAAGTGCGGGCGGGGTTGGGTGTTCTTAGTGAACTTCCCAACACGTACCCTCACCCCTTACTCAGAACCGTGGTTTCCGGATGTCCGAATCCATTGGCAACGAGAGTCATTCAATACACGATATCCGATAATGTCGGTATCGGTATCATAATGCAAAGGGACGAACCCAATAAGCACTGACATCGGAAATGGGCCGTATTTTGTACACGGCCCACTACGACATAGAGTGGGTTCGAACGGGCCCGAACTCCCACAAAGTTCGGTGGCGACTCCTACTTCGATTTAAATTTCAATTTGACCATCTCATATGGAGATTCATTTGCCTCCCCAAACCCGCGCGTAGCCGCGTCGGGGTGGACCTATGTCATGTCCACAATTTGGCGACTCCACTGGGGATCAACTGATGAGTCACTTACCATCGGCATCCTCAGGGTGAGACTCGAAAAGAAATCGTTCGAATAGTAATGTACATGTTTTAGTTCAATGGTTTATGCATAACCCAATTCTTTCCCGGGCCGGTTACTTGTGACCGACGTCCCACTATACCACGGTGCGTTCCTAAATGGGCGCACTAAAGACTTCAATGGCGGAACTCGCATGGGTTTTACGGTAGGTTCTAGGACCAACTCGGCTTAGGAAGACCGTCCTGATTTGCGAGAAAGCTATCGTCGTTGGTATAGACCCTATTCGACCGACCGAGACTTAGATTAAGAGCATACATGGTGTCGTTATACTGTTTCCATGACTACGTGCTACTTGATCTATTTATCGTCTTTTCAAAAACCGTCGTTTTCAAAAAAACTTGCATCTTTTTCAAACCTATCCATTTTTCAAAACCCTGAAAGCTACCGAATTTAGGACTTATGATTTTGACTCAAAATAGCCTTTTTAGCCGGTATGCTGTCCAAACCTTTTCAAAAATTTGAAATCTCGGCCCGATAACGTTTTTTTCGATTTTCAAAAAACGGGCCATCCTATCCGACTTTGTTCGGTTTTCAAATCCAAATCCTCTTTTCTAAGCCTTCTTCTTCTTAGGACTTCCCGTATTTAGCAGTGTCGGGTCTTGTCATAAGTTGTTAGAGTCCATAGCGTCGAAACTCCGTCGATCCTACATCACGAAGTTTCTACCCCATCCCAGTCCGCCTTATTTGACAAGGCACGGCCCACCTACGTAGGACAAACTCCTACAAAGGGAAGCTCATTTACACTTTAGGGTCCAAAGTCTGGGGAATAGCTCACACATAGGTCTTTCCTTCACACGGGACTAGGCCCATTTTGCCAAAATTCTAAGGAAAGCCCACCGTCCACGAGTCACCCGTCTAGGAGTCAGTTTTCAGTCTTTTTCTGAGTGTAGTCCTTTTCTTCTTGCTCGGGATGCACTCTTCGATCTGGGTCCGATTCTGATTACACGGTGTTCTTACAGACAGGCCACCTTTCACCCGAACCATGACTCAACAAGCCATAGACGCACTGACCGCCTCGTTGGCTAAGATCCAAGATCAATTGACACAAATGAGGGGAGTCCAAATCGCCATCGTTACCCGGGTAAGCGCCATGGAGCAGAATAGGCCGAGGGACGAAGATGAAACCAAGGGGCCATTAGACGAATTGACCAGCGCAGTCCTCAAGCTGCAAGAGCAGGTCCATTTGTCGACCCACAACTCGATCCATACGGAGAATGCTCGAACCTATTCCCCCCTGACCGACCAACTACCTGCCAATCTCAACTTGACAGGCCTCCCGATGTTCGACGGAACCGAAGACCCGTATTACATATCCGGGCCTTCAAAGAGTTTATGGCCCTAAAGGGAGTCAAGTCAAACATGTACAAGCATTTGTTTGCCTCCTCCCTCGAGAAGCACCCAAGAGCCTGGTTCTATAGGCTCGATTCCAAGAAATACAAGTCTTGGGATGACGTGGCGACGGAATTCGCTCGGAGCTACGCCGACAACACGGAAATCCAGACCATGATGCGCACCCTGGAGGTAATGGCCCAGGAACCTAAGGAAGGATTTACAAAATACCTTCAACGCTGGAGGGCAGAAAGCGTCAAACTGGTCGATAAGCCCAGTGAAAAAGTGTTGGTTGAAACCGTTGTCAAGAATCTCCTTCCTGCCTACCGGGTCCATCTCCGGTACGCCATCATACATAGTTTCGTGGTCCTAACTGAAATGGGGACGAGAATCGAAGATGATCTAAGGTTGGAAAGCCTCACTAAGGCCTCCGCCAAGGGATACCAAGGGGCCAGCTCGTCGACAAGCAAGCCCACATCTGCCGCTGCTACTCGTAGCATTTTTGACGAGGTAAATCTACTTGATACCCCGTCCAAGAAGAATACCACACCCCGGGTATTCACCGACATAGGTACCACCTATGCAAATGCCTTACAAAGGCTCTCATCAAAAGGCCTGATCAACCCGATAGGCCCAACACCTGAGCTCCCGGTCGAGCATCGCTCCAAGGCCTACGACATCCAGGCCTACTGCCAGTACCATCGGGGCAAGGGACACGATACCGAGAAATGCTGGAAGCTAAAGCATCTTATCCAGGATCTCATCGAAAATGGGAAGATCCCTTTACCTGGAGGCAAGCCCAGCAACAAGGATAACCCGTTAGCCATTCACGCCATCTTCTCCGGGGAAGTCGTGGACTGTTCACATCTCATTTCCCCGTTTGTCCCGCAAATAAACGGGATCTGTTGCGACGATGAAGACGACGTCTATCTCACCAAGGGGGAAGTTGTTCCCATCACGCCCGAGGAGATCCAGAAGGTTAAGTCCAAGGCCTTAACCAGCAGTCACACCCTCATCATCAGCGAGCCGCCACCTAGAGTGGAGGTCGCCCCGAAAGAGCTAACTACTGAAAAGGCTCTTGTGAAGCAGCTGAGCAGGACTCGAGTTGACCTCTCTATATGGCAACTCCTAGTTAGCTCACAGGAACATCGAGAGGCACTCACTAAGGCCCTCGATCAAGTCAAGATCGACTCTACGGCTACTCCAGCTGAAATGGTAGCCACGGTTCTGCCCCACCTAAAGGGGAAAACTAAAGAAGAAGGCCCACTTATTACCTTCTCCAATGCTGATCTACCACCATTTGGGTCTGCCCACAACATGGCCCTCTACATCACGGTAATCTGCCGTGGAAAGTACCTGCCCATGACCCTAATTGACGACGGGTCCGCAGTCAACGTCCTCCCCTTGAGGACCGCTAAAGCCCTCGGCATCACCGAGGCCGACTACATTCCTACAGCTCAAACCATTCAGGCTTTCGACGGAAGTCCAAAGTCAGTAGCCGGGGCCGTAAAACTTACTATCATAACAGGCCCGATAGAAAAAGAGCTGGAATTTCAAGTGATCGACGTGACTTCTTCCTTTAACCTTCTTTTAGGAAGACCTTGGATCCACGCGACCAAGGCTATGTCCTCCACCCTACATCGAAAAATCAAACTACCTTTGCACGATACCGTCATCACTCTAGAAGCCACGCCTATGACTGTGGCTAACTGCAACACCTCGGGCCGCACCGATCTCTGGGGGTTCGACTTCATAGGGGCCATCGAAGAAGAGTACCTTTTCCGATCCTACTTCACGGTTAGCATTGACCGGATGCTGCAGAATCTGGGCTTTCTACCGGGGGTCACATCAAGGCCCAATCTCCCTGCAGGAAGAATCCTTGAAGTTCTGGATAACGGGAGGACTCAAAACGGTTTGGGTTACACCATAACCCTAGAAAATATGGGCCAAGCCGGAGTCAGCAAAGTCACCTTTGTCACTCCAGTAATCGAGCCCGTCCAGACAGGACTATATCGGCCCAATACTACGCGCCCTGGGACCCACTTAGCCCAGGACTGTAACTACATACCAGACGACATCTTCACTCTCATCCAGTCCGAAGATGCTAAGAATGCTGAGCCCGCACTGGGACTACTTTTCGGAGAGGAACTCGCAGCCCCAACGCCGAAGGAAGAGCTGGTCAGCCTCATTCTCCGCAGCCGCACCTTTGACCCATCTAAGCTGATCTCGGATGTCGGATCCGGGACAGGAAAGAGAGCTTGGAGGAAAACCGTCAAATGGACTGACGGTCAAGGAAGAACCAACAAGCTAATCGCAGGAGAAGGAGAAATGCCAGAGTCTAAGTCCGAGTCCGAGTCGGAGTCCGAGTCAGAGTCTGAGATTGAGTCTAGTGAGTCCGGTGCTAGGGTCATCCCTGTAACTCCCCCTCTCCCTTTAGCTACTCCTAGTGCCTCGGGGTTTGTCCCGGGCATTTTACCTATCCCGCCACTGACTAGCGATCAGATGGCAGCTCTTTTCGAGCTATTTTCTCAATTTATGAGTAATAATAACAACCGTTCTGCTTACGACTTGTTTCATTTTCAAAATTTTCTTAATTTCAAAAATATTCCGTGCAATGACATTGAGAAACCCGGCGAACAGGTGTCCTTACCTCCACATCTGATCGAGCAGCTAGAGCAAAGGGAATCCCGCAATCCGGTAATCGAAGAAACCGAATCCATCAACGTGGGAACAACCTTAGAGCCTCAACTGCTTAAGATAGGGTTATCTTTAGATCCCGAAGAGAAACAACAATTCGTAAATCTCCTTCAAGAATTCAAAGACGTCTTCGCATGGTCCTACAATGACATGCCGGGGATAGATCACGAAATAGCCGAGCACCATATACCGATTAAGGAAGGGTTCAAGCCGATTAAGCAGAAACTCCGACGCATGAGGCCCGAATGGTCCCTCAAGGTCAAGGAGGAGGTCGACAAACAATTCAAGGCTGGGTTCATACGAGTCTCCGAGTATCAAGATTGGGTTGCGAACATCATGCCAATTCCTAAAAAAGACGGTAAAGTACGCGTCTGTGTAGACTTTCGGGATCTTAACAAGGCGAACCCGAAAGACGATTTCCCGTTACCATACATCGATATACTGGTGGATAACACAGCTGATCATGCCCTTTTATCATTCATGGATGGGTATGCCGGGTACAATCAAATAAAAATGACAGAAGAAGATATGGATAAGACCACCTTCATTACACCTTGGGGTACTTATTGCTATACTTTTATGCCGTTTGGTCTCATCAATGCTGGAGCCACCTATCAACGAACCGCCACAACTTTATTACATGACATGATGCATAAAGAAGTGGAAGTTTACGTGGACGATATGATCCTCAAATCTAAAGACAGGGACGGTCACATCACCGTCCTGAGAAAGTTCTTCGCCCGATTACGCAAGTACAACATGAGGTTAAACCCTCAGAAATGTAGTTTCGAGGTAACATCTGGCAAATTACTGGGTCATATCGTTAGCCAACGCGGTATCGAAGTCGATCCAGCCAAAATTAAGGCCATCACCGAGATGCAACCCCCTAAGACCGAAAAGAAGATAAGAGGGTTTCTCGGAAAAGTTCAATACATCAACAGATTCATTTCGAAGCTCACCATGGTTTGTGAACCGATCTTCAAGAAGCTAAAAATAGGGGAACGGTTACTATGGGACGACAAGTGTCAAGCAGCCTTTGATAGAATGAAGGAAATCTTGTCTTCACCACCGGTCCTGATGCCACCTCAACCCGGTTTGCCTTTGTCACTATACCTAACCACGACGGAGACAGCCATGGGGGCTATGCTAGCTCAAACGGTCAACTCTGAAGAACGAGCTATATACTACATCAGCAAAAAGTTTCTAGAGTACGAGTGTAAATACACTATGCTCGAAAAGACATGCTTAGCTTTGGTCTGGGCCACTAAGAAGCTCTGACATTACATGCTCAGCTATGAGGTACAAGTACTATCTTGAATGGATCCGATCAAGTACCTTTTCGAAAAGCCCATTCTCAATGGCAGAATATCAAGATGGACCCTTATGTTGGCAGAATTCGATCTAAAGTTCGTACCATTGAAAGCCATCAAAGGCCGAATAGTAGCCGAGTTTCTCGCCGACAGTCCCATAACCGAAGAAGGACACACCGACACTTGGTCCTTCCCGGATGAAGATATTTTCCATACCGATACCGAAACGTGGGACTTATACTTCGACGGGGCATCAAATTACCGAGGATTTGGAGTCGAAATTCTCCTAATCTCGCCAAAAGGGGAACATACTCCCGTGTCCATCAAATTAGACTTTGACGTCACTAATAATGCTGCTGAGTATGAAGCATGTATCCACGGGCTACAAGCCGCCGCCGATTAAGGGGTCACAAACCTCCGAGTACACGGCGACTCATCTCTGGTCATTAATCAAGCGCTCCAAAAATGGAAAACCCGAAATGCTAACCTTGTGGCCTACCAGGCACGAGTAAGGGATCTCGAGAAACAATTCCAAAAGGTAGAGTATATATACTTACCCCGGGAGGAGAATCAGTTCGCAGATGCACTTTCAAAATTGGCATCTTTACTAAACATTCCCGATCATGTGACCAGCATGCCAATCTATGCCGAAAGGCGATCCGAGCCAGCATATATCCATGACATCGAAGATATCGAGATACCTGATCCCGAGCCGTGGTATAAAGCTATCCAAGCATACTTGAAGACCGGGGAGTATCCACCCGGGGCCGACAATCGAGCCAAAAAAGCCTTACGTAGGCTAGCAGCCCAGTTCGTCCGTACCGACGATGGACAGCTCTACAAAAAGACACCGCAGGGGGCTCTCCTTTTATGTGTTGACAAAGGTAACGCCGAAAAGGTCATGGCCGAAGTGCACGACGACGAGTGTGGTCCGCACATGAACGCCCAGATGCTAGTCCGGAAGATCATAAGACTCGGATATTACTGGAATAGCATGGAGAGTGACTGCCAACTCTATGTCAAACATTGCCACAACTGCCAGATTTTCGCTAATGTGCAGCATATGCCGCCATCCCTGTTGTACACTATGACGTCACCTTCGCCGTTTTCAACATGGGGGATCGATATAATCGGAAAGATAAACCCCTCGGGAACCGGAGGACACTGCTTCATTTTGGTAGCAATCGACTATTTCACCAAATGGGTCGAAGCAGAGTCTTATCGTATTCTCAACGCCAGTCATGTTGCCAAATTTATCCAAAATAGGATAATATGCCGGTATGGGATCCCTCATGAATTCATCAGTGAACACGGGACCCATTTTTAAGCCGAGACGGCAGGCTTGTTATCCAAGTACAAAATTCAAAGACATACGTCTTCACCCTACCGACCCCAAACCAATGGAGCGGTAGAAGCGGCTAATAAAACAATTGTCACCATACTCAAAAAGATGGCTGATAATTACCGGGACTGGCCCGACAAGATACCATTTGCACTTTGGGGATATCGGACCTCGACTCATACTGCGACCGGGGCAACACCGTATTACCTTACATATGGGATGGAAGCGGTCCAACCTGTTGTGTTAGAGGTGCCGTCACTCAGAATCTTACTCGAGAGTCAGGTACCCGAAGCGGATTGGGTTCGAGCACGATATGACTCGCTAGTCCTTTTAGACGAACGACGATCTCGTGCCCTCAATAGTATACAAATATATCAGAAGAGGATCCAACGGGCCTTCAACAAAAGGGTAAGACCCAGGAACATCAAAGAAGGAGATTTGGTTCTCAAGTCTGTTCGAGCTTTATTACCAGTAGACCCAAGGGAAAAGTTCAAACCTAACTGGGCCAGACCATATTTGGTAAAGAAGATTCTTTCAGGCGGAGCAGTGATGCTAACAAATCTGGACGGGAATGAGTTTGTCAACCCAACAAACCTGGATCAGCTGAAGCGTTACTACCCTTAACCCATTCCTCTCAATGTCATTTGAAAAAGTTTATTAAAAAACATCTTTTCAAAATAAACTTTTAAAGACAAGTCAAAAGTTAGAATTACTTATTCTACTGTTATAAACATCTTGAACCAATAGTCTTGATGTATTTCGAAATTGCAAATTAAGTCTGAACTACGTTTGGTTTGATTCCGCTGATTGTGGATACGTAGGCAGCCCCTCAAAAGGGCACAACCGCTGCAATCGAAAAAAAATAGGAACAGTTTTTAATAAACTTCCTTTATTTATTTCAAAAAATCCGATAGCTCGGAAAATTACAAAAAAAATCCGAAAAAAAAAAGCACACATAAATAGTACTAATACTTAAATAATAAAAAAAACTAGGGCATCTTTCCCTTTTCTTTATCCTTAGCTTCTTTTTCCGTCCACCGGCGTCGACGTGGAGGAGAACGCTCCTGAATCACCAAGGGAACCTCTTTAACCCGGGCTCGTTTCTTCAAACTTGACTCCCCGGTCACCTCAGTCGGTCCTAGTCGGGCCCTTACCCTCTCGGGTAACCGGTCTCGCGGGCCCAGCCTGTCTCGGACCGCTAGTTTTGGTCCGAGTCTTCTCTCCAACTCACTAGCACCGGTCTCTTTAGCTCGAGTCTTAGTTTTTGACTTAGAACCCGACTCTGGCCGAATAAGGGTAGTTGGAGTTTCTTCTTCGTCAAAAGACCACCTATTGTCTTTTACCGATTCTCGACGGGCCAAGTCAAAAGCCTCGTCAGTCTTCAAAGTCTTACGGGTCTCTTTAGATTCTTCAGAAGTCCATTTGCGATATGCTTCCGAGACCCAAACAGATTGACAGGGGCGAGGTACAGTCCATATGACACGGGTAAACCAGCGTTTTAGCCACGTGTCACACATAGCATCCGTCAATTGGAGCGAGGCGCTAATTATTGCTTCAGTTTCGGGGATCTGCTGAAACAAACCGAACTGTCTCAGAATGCGATCCGGATAAATATGGACGGTCCGATCAAAAGACAGGATCACCAGATATCGGGCCTTGTCTCTCTTAGCAAACCCCGTCAGCTTCGAGAGGAACCACCAGATGACAGTCCATCTAATCAAGGGCCCACCGTGGAATTTTAGCTCTTCATCCCAATAATTCCGATTTATGTGATGACTCGTGCTTATTCGTCGAGACCGTGAACCTATCTGACAGCTGCGATATCTGGATATGCTCACGGGGGGCTCTATGATCGACAAGCGCTCGGATAACCAGATCTGTCAAAAAAAAAATCGAAAAGAAAAAAAAATTCGAAAAAAAAAATTTCAAGAAAATCAAAAAATTCAAAAAAAAAATTTCAAAAGAAAAATTTTCGGAAAAAAATCAAAAAAAGAGAAAAAAAATCGAAAATCGGGAAATTCGAAAAATTCGAGGAAAACACGGTCCAATACCTGCAAAAGCCGAATGCTTCCCGTCAATTGCCGATCCGGGTCAAGCCTTCTAGCATCAAGGCCCATAATGATCTCCCCAGTTATCAGCCAGGCTGGGCTGTGACCTGTCTCCATCTGGTCCACTATGCTGATTAGCCTGATTTCGCCTAAGCATGAGTCAGCATCCATCCGACCTTCGAAGACATCGATGCAGCATACAAAATGCGAAAGCCCTACGCCTATGGGTAGAAGTAATTCTTGCGCCGTTCGGATTCATGAATTTCTCAGCCAGGTCAAATAAGGAGACAGAATTTCCCTTTACCATACGAGCTGTCTCAGCATGAGACAACCCAAGAAAATCCCTCAGCCTCCTCCTTGGGTCAGGATAAAAGGGAGGAATAGCAGGACAAGCATTAGGGCACCAACCCCCTATGGCTGCAATCTCTTCAGGAAGGGGACATATTTCTCCCCGAGGAAAGGCAAAAACATGGTGGGTAGTATCCCAAAAGGATAGGCAAGCATCCAAGAAATCTGAATCCACCCTGAGTCGCTGAAGCGGGAATAAGGCAACAATTCCCATTTGAGTTAGCTGAATTTTATCTTCGTCTCGAAAATTCTGGGCCCACGCTTGAAGCATCGCGGTCAGATGTTCGATACCCATAGCAAGAAGTTTCTTTTTGTCTTAAAAAGTCTAAGGGATTTTAAGATAGAAGAACAGATTTGGGTTGGAATATGAAAAGAATAAAAAGCAAGAACTCTCTATTTATAATAGAGAAAATCTTTTTCCTAGTCACCCCAGGAGTAGGAATTTTTATGATATTCCCTACTTCATCTAGGCATACAGGCCTAACCAGAGGATTTTAGGAGTCTGTGTCAGAATCTGATCAGGAATCAAGTTATCCCAAGCATTCTTATTTCCAAAAAATTTCAAAAAAAAATTCGAAATTTTCAGCATTTTCTTCCCAAAAAATCAATCAAAAATCATTTCTTCCCCAGCGTGAGTCGGTGTTTCGCCTAAATGTTACATACAAATTGTTATGTGTCAACAGACAGGTGCACCCAAGACTCCCGAAGAATTCTCAAAAACTCCCCAGTGGAAGGCTCAGGAAACATTTTTTACTAAGGAATCGGGATGTATCTGTAAGCAGATACACCCAGAGCTTCCAAGGCAAGCTCCCACGCAACTCCAAGATGGGATGTGTCTGTAAACAGACACACCCATAGCTTCCAAGGCAAGCTCCCACACAAATCCGAGATGGGATGTGTCTGTAAACTGACACACCCAAGACTTTTCAGGCAAAGTCCCCGCTACATTATTGGCATCTATCCAGGTATGATTTGTATCTTATGGCTGGCGAGCCCTTCACGCAAGTCTAATGGACTATAAACGACCCGATCGAAAGTCTGCCAGGTCTTAATCCTTGATTAGCCTGGTAGCTACTCTGACTTTCGCCTTGTCCAAGCCTCAATCAGAGTGGGGGCTCTGTAGACACCCACATTTGACCGCCAGGTGTCTATAGTAGTTCCCGCCAAACACCCGATGATGATCGGACGCAAACATGCTTTAATGGACTCGGATATGGGCTCAAAATCATTGGCATTTGGCTGGGGCTTATTACGGAGTACAAATCTTACTAAACCAACCTCAAATCCAGGCCCAGTAGGTCGTTTCGAGTCAAATAAGACTAATTTGGATCGAATCCGACACCAGGGGCAAAACCGTCTTTTAGCAACCGGGTCGAACCCGGTCAAGATATTTTTCCGAGACACACGGACCTGCCGTGACATCTCACATGTCCGGTTTGGACTCAAATACTACAAAAAATCAGCTTCGAAAATATTAAATAAATCCATTCAAGGATAGAATTCGATCTCAAGTAGGAATTCTATCCGAAAAACAAATCGATTTACCGACCGAGCATCAAAATACTCGGCCAACCACCCCCCCCCCTTCAGCCGAGATACTCGGCTTCCTCACCAAGAAACGGGACTCTCGTTCCCTTCAAACTCTTACGTTTTTCTATCCAAACCGGTATTTCTTGTCACCTAAGCAAGAGTACTTCTCCTAGCTCCTATCAAGGACTTCACCTATAAATAGGACCCTCCGGTCACACAAATAAATCATCTACAATATCTACAACATCGACATCTATCATCGACAATACATCAATCAATTACACATCAATTATTCTCATCTACGACATACATCCAAAAAATAGCATCGAAATACCGTCAAAATCAACCCGACGAATCCGACCCCTACAAGCCGGCCAAAACCTGTCACTTTACACGTCCAAACACACCATCCTAAACTCATCCACATCGTCTCGACGCTCCCGTGCCTAAGCCACTTTCCGACGAGCTCTTTTCCGAGAAAACAAAGCATGTAGGTTGAGGGTGTAAAATCAAACCCGACTCTTCCTCCTTTCTGTTCCCTTCTTCTCGTTTTTTTTCTCTTGCGTCGTTCATCGTTTTCCTCTTTTAATTATGGGTTGTTGTCGCGTTTTTTTCTAATAAACGATATTTCAAAAATATTTTCATAAAACTTTTTCTAAAAAAAAAATCATTCTAACTAATTGATATCGATTTCATAATCGAATATCGAATACGACGAATATCGAAAATATAATCGAGTATAAATTAAGTCGAGTACAAATTACACAATATTCATACGCGGTTAAATAAAATTATCGATTTTTCAAAAAAAACGATCCCGAAGTAGCCCATCACGTGACCCGCCAGCATCCCAAGCGAGTCGCGCGACCCTCGGGAATAGCGACATAATTTCCTTCCTTTGTCTATTTTTTCAAGCATCGTATTTACATCTTTATTCGATTTATTCAACCGTTACTAATTTGTTTGCTCGTGTTTGTAGCGATTTATTTCTTCTCATCTTTTGTTTTATTAGACTAAAACGAAATTCACATGTTAAACATAACTTTGACGTTATTAGTTTAAGATGCATTAAACGACTTAGCAACCCATTTAATTTTTCTCACATGCTTAGGAAAAATAATCTTTGCATATCATTCAACCGTCGAACTAACGCGTGTACACCAAAAACGAACGATATCCTAGTAAAGGCCGCTAAGTGCGGGCGGGGTTGGGTGTTCTTATTGAACTTCCCAACACGTACCCTCACCCCTTACTCAGAACCGTGGTTTCTGGATGTCCGAATCCATTGGCAACGAGAGTCATTCAATACACGATATCCGATAATGTCGGTATCGGTATTATAATGCAAAGGGACGAACCCAATAAGCTCTGACATCGGAAATGGGCCGTATTTTGTATACGGCCCACTACGACATAGAGTGGGTTCGAACGGGACTGAACTCCCACAAAGTTCGGTGGCGACTCCTACTTCGATTTAAATTTCAATTTGACCATCTCATATGGAGATTCATTCGCCTCCCCAAACCCGCGCGTGGCCCCGTCGGGGTGGACCTATGTCATGTCCACACATTTCATTTTTATACTTTATTTTATACTACATAATTTTTTGTCCGTTGTAGAGTCTGGAAGAGGATTAAGGAGACGAAGCGGCAGTAGCAGTCAAGAGCGGCAACAACAACAGCAACCGGAGGAGGAACCAGTAGTCGATGAGGAAGAGGAGGAACCGCCACGGAATACAGATGTGCGGCCACAGTTTGATGGTGATGGGCGGATGAAATTATACCTCGATGGCATTATCTGGTATTTGATAAATTGTTTGAATTCTTAGCTTGTACATAATTTTGTTGTAAATACATATTAAAATCTTGTAACGGTTTAGGTTTTGGCACACGAAAGTTTGGAGAGGATGTAGCAAGAGCTATAATGTCGATGGCGGCGTCGGATATACTTGTTGGACACAAGTGTCACACCATCAGAAGGAGAATTGGTTTAAAGATTTTAAGGTTATATATTTTTTTCATTTGGTTATTAATTCAATTGAAGGAGATGTATTATTTATTTGTTACTAATATAGAACGTTTGTTTAGTTGAAATTCACATGGGATCCTAGCTTGGAAACTATTGCATGGGAGCGATACAATGAGATTTGTAACGTTAGATTCAAGGACAATATGTACAAGAAGACGACCAATCTCACTCAATCCAATGCTCTTAGAGGTATTTTTTTTATAAAACAGAACTTTTATGTCATTTATATGTAGATGAGCAACCTAACTAAGAACTTCTTTAAAACTACATATAGGTCAAGCATTGGATGATTTTATAGAAGGCGTTCAACCGAGAAGTTTAAGAAAAGATCTGCACAGGCAAAAAAGAACAAAAGAAGGGGGGACATGGAGGCGCACGTAGAGCCTGCACATCATCGGGGGGCTCAATCAGCATATCAGCGCACGATGGAGGCAAGTTTATAATTATTCATACCATTGTGATTTTGTTATTCTCACTTATGTTTTCGTAATTAGTAGCTTGATTGTTATATATATTTTCTTTCAATTTAATAGATTCAACGCCAAACGGGGAGAATGTGGACCGCACCAAAACTGTTCTGGGACTTGCATACAAAGACAGACGTTGACGGTCAAAATGCGCAGTTTGTTACCCAAAGGGACCAGGACATGTGGGTGAGTTCCTATTGAAATCAAACATCAGTTATGTAGTGAAAAGTATCAAACTTTAAATTTCATTTTTGATATAATACTTACTCCTGAAATCCGTGTTGTTTAGGATGCTTACACCGAGCTGTCTAGGAGTGCTTCTGAAGGCACACTGAACCCTAATCAGATCTGGTTCGAGGTCGGCGAGGGGTACCAGAAAAGGGGTGTTTACGGTTTAAGTAATGCACACAGTCTATTCTTCCCACCTCCTACGCTACGTGTGGCCTGGGCACCGCGTCTCAGGCTGTGTATGAACCGTCCGCTCTAGCACAGCTCAGGGCACAGTACGAGGCTGACCAAGAGGCGGCGAGACAAAGGGAGCGTGAAATGAATGAGAGGCTAATGCAGACGGATGAGGCATTTAGGAAAGTGCGCGCAGATATGGAGCGATTCAACTCACGCTTGGACAACTGCAATCAAGGTGATTAGGAAATTTAAGTTGTTGGTAATTGGGAACTTGAACATGTTGGTATGTAATGGGTAACTTGAACCTTAGGAAAACTTGAAGTTGTTGGTAATTGGTAACTTGAACATGTTGGTAATTGGTAACTTGAACATGTGGTTGTTTTTAGATTGTCGGCTCTTCAGAACAATCGTAGTTGATTTGTAAACGGAGATGTGGTTAGCTTTTGCTACGACTATGTTATTTTCAGTGATGCTTGAGGAAGTAATCGAAAGCTGATTTGGTACATCATGTTGTGGTCGGTTGTATGTTTTTTTTTTTTTTTTGCAGAAATTGGTTAGTATAGAAACGAAATGTCACAGACTGAATCCCAGCAGAATTGGCAACCGGTAGCGGTCGCATAAGGTCGTTTTGGCGACCGATTGTGGTCGCTAATTAGCCCACGTTGGCGACTGCTTTCGGTCGCCGTTTCCTTCCATGAGACTGATGATGGACTGAATCCCAGCACAATTGGCGACCGGCAGTGGTCGCATACGGTTTTTTTGGCGACTGATTATGGTCGCTAAGCAGCCCATTTTGGCGACTGTTGTCGGTCGCCGTTTGATTTCATGCGACTGATAGTGGTCGCCAATTTGGTCGCTAAATTGGCGACTGTTGGTCGCTAAATTTGGCTACCAATAGTGGTCGCCAAAATTCGGTCGCAGAATTTGGTGACCAATTATAGTCGCCCGAGTCCTCAAATTGCGACCAACGTGGGCGACTGATTTTGGTGAACGTAGTCGGTCTCCAATATGAACATGGAGACCGAGAACGATCTCAAACGTCGGACGCCAGAAGCCTGCATTCTTGTAGTGGCTGTTTGAGAAGCACTTGATGGATTTGTGACTTTGTGGTAAACGGAGATGTGGTTAGCTTTTGCTACGACTATGTTATTTTCACTGACGCTTAAGGAAGTAATCGAAAGTTGATTTGGGTGAAAGCTGATTTGGTACATCATGTTGTGGTCGGTTGTATGGTTTTTTTTTTTTGCAGAAATTGTCTAGTATAGAAACGAAATGTCACAGACTGAATCCCAGCAAAATTGGCGACCGGTAGTGGTCGAATAAGGTCGTTTTGGCGACCGATTATGGTCGCTAATTAGCCCACGTTGGCGACTGTTTTCGGTCGCCGTTTCCTTCCATGAGACTGATGATGGACTGAATCCCAGCACAATTGGCGACCGGCAGTGGTCGCATACGGTTTTTTTGGCGACTGATTGTGGTCGCTAAGCAGCCCATTTTGGCGACTGTTGTCGGTCGCCGTTTGATTTCATGCGACTGATAGTGGTCGCCAATTTGGTCGCTAAATTGGCGACTGTTGGTCGCTAAATTTGGCTACCAATAGTGGTCGCCAAAATTCGGTCGCAGAATTTGGTGACCAATTATAGTCGCCCGAGTCCTCAAATTGCGACCAACGTGGGCGACTGATTTTGGCGAACGTAGTCGGTCTCCAATATGAACATGGAGACCGAGAACGATCTCAAACGTCGGACGCCAGAAGCCTGCATTCTTGTAGTGGCTGTTTGAGAAGCACTTGATGGATTTGTGACTTTGTGGTAAACGGAGATGTGGTTAGCTTTTGCTACGACTATGTTATTTTCACTGACGCTTGAGGAAGTAATCGAAAGTTGATTTGGGTGAAAGCTGATTTGGTACATCATGTTGTGGTCGGTTGTATGGTTTTTTTTTTTTGCAGAAATTGTCTAGTATAGAAACGAAATGTCACGGACTGAATCCCAGCAAAATTGGCGACCAGTAGTGGTCGAATAAGGTCGTTTTGGCGACCGATTATGGTCGCTAATTAGCCCACGTTGGCGACTGCTTTCGGTCGCCGTTTCCTTCCATGAGACTGATGATGGACTGAATCCCAGCACAATTAGCGACCGGCAGTGGTCGCATACGGTTTTTTTGGCGACTGATTGTGGTCGCTAAGCAGCCCATTTTGGCGACTGTTGTCGGTCGCCGTTTGATTTCATGCGACTGATAGTGGTCGCCAATTTGGTCGCTAAATTGGCGACTGTTGGTCGCTAAATTTGGCTACCAATAGTGGTCGCCAAAATTCGGTCGCAGAATTTAGTGACCAATTATAGTCGCCCGAGTCCTCAAATTGCGACCAACGTGGGCGACTGATTTTGGCGAACGTAGTCGGTCTCCAATATGAACATGGAGACCGAGAACGATCTCAAACGTCGGACGCCAGAAGCCTGCATTCTTGTAGTGGCTGTTTGAGAAGCACTTGATGGATTTGTGACTTTGTTTTACAGGATGGACTCCTACGTCCTTAATGGTTCCAGTGAGAAGTGCTTTTGAGAAGTACTTGAACCACCTATACGGGTGAGATGGTTTGGCCGCCGTCTATGTTAGACTTTGAAAAGTCTTAACAAAAACACTTGTTATACCAAGGTAAACGCATGGCCATGAAAAGCGTTGCACATTGAAATCGCGGAACAAACATGATTTGAAGGTATGATATGTGTTATGAGGGTCTCAACCGAAAATCAGTAAGGAATTCAAATCGAAAGACATTCTCTTATTAGAAAGTAAGTTGTTGTCTCATTTTCGCTAATGTGTCAATTCAAGTCGAAAGACATTGATACCTAAGTATCCAAACCTTCCTTAATTAACCCAAAATATCTCTCTCGTCTTTCCTTCGCCTTTGTGGGGGATTGTTGGATGTAAAGGCTGGTAAAACCATTTTGGTTTTATGCCTCTCCCCTATCGGTAGTGGGAGGAGGTTATCTCTTGTTTTTATAGTCTCCTCCCTCCTTACTTCTCAATTTTGTGATAAGTGGGTATTTTGTGGAGAGTAGGTTATTGGGCCGTTACCACACGCGCGCGCTGACCCGACCCGACTCTGCTCGGGTTCGGGTGGAGCACTTGCGGTGCGGGTTGTGCTCGACTTTTACAGGGACTGTTACAATATCCTCTTCATTGTTGATTCTGGCATTGATGACAGTTAAGACCCCTCTTAATGTCTTTTTTGGCTCCTCCTTGCACTACCTCGTGTATATATAGTGCTCTTGTTTCAACATTCTACACATAAGAAAACAATACAATTTCTCATCTCCTCTCCAAATATTCTTCTTTCTGGGTTAAGTTTGTGTTGTTCCATAGCTCCCTGCCTCGAGTGGTCGAGTCAGGTCGCTGCTGTGTTCACCTTGGGAAACTAGCGGTACAAGTTGATAACCACCTCGGTCGAGCCGTAATAGTTTTCAAGTCGGTGGCGGGTACCACGACACAGCAACTTTGTTTTGGGTTTCCGTCCTGTCACTTCCGTTAATTGCTTCAATACGTTTCCGCCCCTGCCCGTCGCCTTGCTCTCCGTCCTTTGTCCGTTTTAGTTGCATGTTGCCTATCGGTTTTGGTTACCTGCTGCCTCTGTCGGTTTTGGTTGCATGTTGCATGTTGCATGTTGCCTGTTCGTGTTCGGTTGCCTGGTGCCTGTCTCGGTTCTGGTTGCCTACTATTTGTCTTGATCGTCGGTTGCCATCGATTTTGTTCTCTGTCGCGTCGGTTTGGTTTCTGTTTTCTTCTTCTTCATTGTTACACTCTTTGATATAACAGCAATCTCATGATGATGTTCATGAAATCTTCCCTTTGAATGATGATTAATAATTAATACACGTATTTGTTTTTTTTTTGGGTTTTGAAGAATGTGTAGGTAATGTAGATAATTACCCTCACAGACACATAGATTTACGAGAAAAAAATATGGAGTACAATATACAATACTTCGTCAAGTAAAGACAGAAGTCTGACTATTTTTTATGGAATTACTAATTTGGTGCCTTAAAACAAACAACTGCAAAAGTTAGATGATTTTGGGCAAAAAAAAATCTATAGGTGCCTTTTTTTTTACAGAAACTCTAAATGTTAGGTGTCTTCTGACAAAAAAAACCTTTTATTTACTATGTTTAGTTTGTATAAGCACTTGGACTAGTTTAATCAGTCCTTTCCACTCGTGGCTTGTAGCTAGTATGCATTTTCTGCGGTTCAATCCCTCTTCTTATCACTCCACTACCTTGTTTTGTGATTTATTTTGAGGTGTTATAAATTGTGTTTGATTGGCTAGATTAGTTATCTAACGACGCGACAAAATCTTGTCCATGTTGCCAATATGTTTGTTTTATGTGGTACTGAGGTGTATTATATATCGGTCATGGGATGTCGGAAGCCGTGGGAAATACGCAGATGGTGGTGAGCTAGAGGATGTGGCTTGAGGCTTTGATGGAGGAAGATCATAGGATTGACGGTATGGGTTGGTCAGCAGGTCCGACAATCCGATCCATCATGACCCATTTTTTACCGAGTTTGGGCTCTTTATTTGGCCACATGGCTCGAACTAAGCTCACTACATATTTAAGGCCGGGTTTAAGCCAATATCATGACCCAAACTTCAGCCTGGCCCAACCCAAGTTTTTTTTGCTAACGGAATCAAGAAGACAGTAATCACGAAACTCTAAGCACAGCAGACGCAAGTCTATGGGTTTTGGAGTTACGTGTCCTAGGAATAAATGAAAGAGTGCAACAGTGAAAAAAAGAGCGCATTCCTCCAGAATATCTTTGATAAGTGCGGCGAGTTCAATACTCGGTGAGTCGATACCCACGATTTGTGATACCAGGTTAAGGCAATCTGTCATAAATTCAACATGAACTAGTTTTATCACTCGTGAAGATTCACGGGTCAGTTTATAGTTATGTTATATATAAATTGAAATAAAAATTTAAAATAATGAATGAGATACATCATATATGAAGTCAAATAAAATAGGTATTAGAAAAAAAGTATTCATGGTGCTATGTACGTGCATTATCACACTGATTAACTAAAAAAAGTTCTGTGATAAACTAAAAAAAAAACTGAAAGGAAAAGCGTCATACTATCTCAAAAATGAGTTAAAAGAAAACAGAAATACAACCTTCCTCTTTTTAGGGTCATAATGTTTGACTGAACCCAAAATAACTCGTTAATTTAGGGTCGATTAGGGTCGTGAACCCATTTTTTCGACCCGCAACCCGTTTGACCGACCCAATGTGACCCGTTAATTTAGGGTCCAAACTTGACCCATCCCATTCAACCCGTTCGATCAGTAGAATTTATTAAAATTAATAAATTATTTAAATTTAAATATTATATTTGAATTTATAATTAAAAAATTAATACGTATTTTAAATTACAAATATTCAATATAATTTATAATAATAATAATAATAATAATAAATATTAATATTAATGCAGGGGCTCGCGCAGCTGCTTTTATTTTCAAAAATAATAATAATAATAATAATAATAATAATAATAATAATAATAATAATAATAATAATAATAATAATAATAATAATAATAATAATAATAATAATAATAATAATAATAATAATAATAATAATAATAATAATAATAATAATAATAATAATAATAATAATAATAAAATTATTTTTGCTGAACTTAAAAAGTTGCTAAAAAATATAGGCGTTTGAAACTATTTTTGACCTAAACCCTTGACCCGTATAACCGAACTCATACTTGATCCGACCTATATGACCCGATTAGTTGGACCCGTTTCATATGTTTTCATATTATGAAACCACTTTATTTTTTGCGGGGTTAAGTAACTTTAATTGTAGGTGTTAATTTCAACCTTTAATCGTAAAGTTAAAGAGTTCGGACCCTTAAATGGAACTAAAAACAAAGTTCGGGTGCTAATCTTACCTTGAAATATATTTATCAATCAGTTTTGATGTTTTTAGACATATAAATTCTAGAACTGAATACCTACATGATTAATTAGATATATAATTTATTATTTGCATTTATTGTTCGCTAACATCACTCTATTTATATTATATTTGTATTACGATTATTGCATGACGATAATTTCGATATTAAAAATTAATACTGCAATATCAACTTTTTGTATTCCCTAAATAAAAAAATAAAAAATTATTTTAAATATATTTAAGAAAATATCAGAATTTTTTTTAATATGTTTTATATTTATAATAATGATAAACGAATAATAATTTTACATAAACTTTATGTAAATAATAATATTACGTAAATGTTGGAGTATATGTTATATTATGAATAATAAAAGTAAATAAATGACGTAAATGTTACATAAAATGGATTAAGTTGAAAACGTATATATGTAGGATGATTAAAAATTACGGAGTAGCAATTATGTTTTTTAGTAATATAGATTACAGAATTTTAAGATGTTAAATTACAGAATTTTAAGATGTTAAATAGGATGTTAAATTAATAATAATTTACCATAAATTTTATATGAATAATTATATAATTATACTCGTATGAGTACTCGTATAATATAAATACAGATTATTCGTATAAATATTCGTACGAGATGATATATATGTATATATAGTAGGATGATTATTAATATTCTCTATATATAATATGGGATGATTTTATATATATGCATGGTAGGCCGTCATGTCAGCGAAGGGGGATGCATCTATGCTGCCATGTCAGCCGTATATATATATATATATATATATATATATATATATATATATATATATATATATATATATATATATATATATATATATATATATATATATATATATATATATATATATATATATATATATATATATATATATATATATATATATATATATATATATATATATATATATATATAGGGGATCAGGGGAGTTAGCAACTCTTGGAGAGTTGCTTAGTGTTGATCCCCTCCATCCATTCATCCTAAGATGAATGGTGGATGGATGGGGTTCGATTTTAAAAAAAAAAAAAAAAAAAAAAAAAAAAAGGACTGACATGTTGCAGACATCAGCCATCAACCATCACTAATCGCTTCATTACTTCCCTCCTCTACTCTCTCTCTCCCGCCTATTACCCTTCCCATCTCTTTTTCATTTCATTTCCCTAATTCAATTCATCTCTCTCTAAACAAAACCCCATCAAATAAGCTCCATTAATAACTCCGACAATACTCCGTCAACAACTCTGATCATACTCCGTTTTTAACACAACATGACGGATAATTATACCAAGGTATGGTTATGCATAAACTTTGATCATCTTCATTTTTTTAGCTTCTTCTTCATCTTCATCTTCATCTTCGATCATCTTCATCTTCATCTTCGATCATCTTCATCTTCTTCAAGCTTCTTTTTATTTTTCATACCTTCTTTTTTTTGGTATTTATAAAATTATTCATCTTCATTATCCAAAAAAAAGAACAACTTCATCTTTAAATTAAAATGAAGTTTGAAGATAGATGAAGTTGTTCTTTTTTTATGGGATGAATGGAGCTTGAAGATGAAGATAAAGATGAACAAGTCATTTAGTGCGTAATGTTCTTGCAGAATTGCAAAGTCACACTCATTATGTTGTATAGTCACACTCATTATGTTGTAGAATCCATTATGTTGTAGAATCACGCAGTTGTACACTCATTGTAGTCACATATTCAGTTGTATAGTCATACTCATTATGCTGTATAGTCACACTCGCTATGTTGTAGAATCACGCAGCTGTAGAATACCTTGGGATTAAGGTATCATTCGTTGAATCATCTTCATCTTCATGCTTGTTTTATTTTTCATACCTTTTTTTGTATTTATAAAATTATTCATCTTCATTATCCAAAAAAAAATGAAGGTTGAATATGAATGAATGGATGTTGACTATTTAATGAATGTTTAGATATTTTCATTTTTTTAAAGTCATAGACGTTCATTCATCCATATATATTCAACTTTCATTTTTTTGTGGATAGTGAAGATGAATAATTTTATAAATACAAAAAAGTATGAAAAATAAAACAAGCATGAAAATGAAGACAATTAAACGCATGATACCCTAATCCCAAGGTATTCTACAGCTGCGTGATTCTACAACATAATGAGTGTGACTACGCAACATACTGAGTGTGACTGTACAGCTTAAAGTGTGTGACTATACAGCTTAAAGTGTGTGATTTTTTTCAGGTATTTTTTTTATCTACGTTCAAGTTTCCACGTTCGTCAAATCCCTACTTCCGAACCTCGACGATTTTCAGGTATTTATTTTTATCTTTTTAGATCATCTTTAAAATAATTAATCATCTTCATCCTCATGCTTGTTTTATTTTTCATTCCTTCTTTTTTTGGTATTTATAATATTATTTATCTCCATTATTCACAAAAAAAATGAAGGTTGAATATGGATGAATGAAAGTTGAATATTTAATGAATGTTTAAATAATTTGCTCTGATTCGTATGTATAATCATCTTTCTAATTATGAATGTGACTTTGATAATGATGATTGAAGAATAATTGACTCTATGGCTTTTATTTTCCATTTTACGGTTTCAGTTTTGTAGTCACACACTTTAGGTTGTATAGTCACACTCATTATATTGTAGAATCACACAAATTCTTGCAGTGATTAGTGTATGTATTCATCTTTGCTAATGATGATTGAAGTATAAATAAGTACGAGTATAATTTAGTTGTATAGTCACAGAGATTATGTTGTATAGTCACACAGTTGAAGTTGTATGGTCATACTCGTTATGTTGTAGCATCACAGTCATTATGTTGTAGGATCACACAGTTTATGTTGTAGAGTCACACAGTTAAAGTTGTATAGTCACACTCATTATGTTGTACAATCATGCGGTTGTAGAGTCATTGTAGTCACATATTCAGTTGTGTTGTGTGATTTAGATTGATTGTGTGTTTTGTTGCAGTGAAATAGTTGGTGGAAAGAGGAATGTTGGTAAAAGGAGCGGTGGGAAGAAGAAGGTCGTGGAAGATACAGCGACCGACCACGTAATTGGAAAATGTATTGTTGCGCACGTACCAGAGACCATCGTTACGCTCTTGTGTGTTTATGTGAGATAAAATGTTTGCTTTAGGATGAACGTACTATGTGTAAATGATGTTTGGTGGGTTAGAATGTTTTTATGTGTAGACACCCACATTTTGACCGCCAGGTGTCTATAGTAGGTCCCACCAAACACCCGATGATGATAGGATGCAAACATGCTTTAATGGACTCGGATATGGGCTCGAAATCATGGAAATTTGGTTTAGGCTTATTAAGGAGTACAAATATTACAAAACCAACCTCAAATCCAGGCCCAGTGGGTCGTTTCGAGTCAAATGAGACTAATTTGGGTCGATTCCGACACCAGGGGTAAAACCGTCTTTTAGCGACCGAGTCAAAACCCGGTCGAAATATTCTCGAGACACGTGAGTCAGCCGTGACATCAGTCACCAACACTACAAAAATCAGCTTCAAAAAATATTAAACAAATCCATTCAAGGATAGAATTCGATCTCAAGTAGGAATTCTATCCGAAAACCAAAATAATTCACCGACCGAGCTCAAACACTCGGCCGAGATATCCAAAACAGCCGAAACACTCCACCAACCAGCCGAGATTCATTGCTTCTTCACCAAGCAACGGAATTTACGTTCCTCTCGACTTCTTACGTTTTCTATCCTAATCGGTATTTCTTGTCGTACAAGCAAGGCTACCTCCACTCCTATAAATAGGACCCTCGCGACACACACAAAACATCGATTACCAATCATCAAAATTCATAATTAATCTAGAATTATTCATCAACCTCGACACACATCTATCGTTCATACAAGCACCGAAATACCGTCAAAATCAACCCAAAAATCCGACCCACACGTCGGCCGAAACTCGCCACATCACACAATCAAACCGACACCTTAACTCATCCCGCATCATCTCGACGCTCCCGTGCCTAAGCCACTTTCCGACGAGCTCTATACCGAGAAAACAAAGCATGTAGGTTGAGGGTGTAAATCAAACCCGACTCTTCTCTTTTCTCTCCCTCTTTCTCGTTTTTTTCCTTTTTTGTGTCGTGTCGTCGGTCCTCGTTTAATATAGGTCGTTGTCGCATTTTTATTTATTTCTAATAATCGATACTACAAAAACTATTTTTATATAACGTTCTTAAAATACGATATCGATTCTCTAATCGAATATTGTATCTAATAAGAACTAAATTAATTAAATCTCGTTGATGCTAAGAAAATCGTTACATCTTTTTAAACAAAATTCGACGATTTTTTACGCGGAGAGAATTAACATTTTTTTCGTTCGAATTCTTTTTTTTTTTTCTCTTTTCGTTCAAAACAAACTTTTTTTAAAAAAACCTTCTCTAAAACATTCCGACTATTCGATATCGATTTCATAATCGAATATCGAATACGACGAATATCGAAAATATGAATCGGGTATAAATTAATCCATATTTGTACGCGATTTATAAAAATTGACGATTTTCGACAAAATAAAAAAAAGCCGAGCAGACCTCCACGCGAGTCGCGCGCCCTCCAGGCGACTCGCGCGGAAGCCTGGTTCGCCGGGTCTTCTTTTTTTCGTTTCCTCGCTTTTCTATTTTTTATTCTTTTCGAATATTACATAAAAAGCGACTTTCGCGACATATTTCGATAAATACTTTTTTTTCGACCTCGGTCAACACGTGTTAATCCATCATGTGTCATTAAATCTTTTTTCAAATCATGCATATTATTTATTTACGTCTTTATTTAATTTATTCAAACGTTACTAACTCGTTTTCTCGTGTTTGTAGCAATTTATTTATTTCTATTGTTTTATTAGACTAAAACGAACCTCACATGCTAAAATAACTTTGACGTTATTAGTTTAAGATGCATTAAACGACTTAGCAACCCATTTAATTTTTCTCACATGCTTAGGGAAAATAATCTTTGCATATCATTCAACCGTCGAACTAACGCGTGTACATAAAAAATGAACAATATCTTAGTAAAGGCCGCTAAGTGCGAGCGGGGTTGGGTGTTCTTAGTGAACTTCCCAACACGTACCCTCACCCCTTACTCAGAACCATGGTTTCCGGATGTCTGAATCCATTGGCAACGAGAGTCATTCAATACACGATATCCGATAATGTCGGTATCGGTATCGTAATGCAAAGGGACGAACCCAGTAAGCTCTGACATCGAAAATGGATCGTATTTTGTACACGGCCCACTACGACATAGAGTGGGTTCGAATGGGCCCGAACTCCCACAAAGTTCGGTGGCGACTCCTACTTCGATTTAAATTTCAATTTGACCATCTCATATGGAGATTCATTCGCCTCCCCAAACCCGCGCGTGGTCGGGTCGGGTGGACCTATGTCATGTCAACATTATGTTTGACGTACTATATGTAAAGGATGGACTTTGTCAAATGTAAATATATTTTCATCGATATTTTCTGGTTTCATAATTAATCACGCGAGGTCTATAGCAAAATCACTTATCCTTCCACCTTTAAAAATTAAAACCACGCAGTTGTGCACCCATTGGTTTGTAGCCAAAAGTGGTCGTATTTGTATAGTCACATTCGCCTTGTTGTATAGTCACACTTGCTATGTTGTATAGTCACACTCATAATATTGTATAACCGGGACAGATTTTGGTTTTTATTTTGTATAGTCACACTCGCCATGCAATAGAATCACACTCATTATGTTGTAGAATCACACTCATTTTGTGCGTAATGTCAAACGTCGACATAATGAGTATGACTATACAGCATAATGAGTGTGACTATACAACTGAAAGTGTCTGACCTTGCAATCATTATTGCAGTTGTACAATCATTATGTTGTACAATCATGCAGTTGTAGTTGTATAGTCACACTCATTATGCTTTATAATCATGCAGTTGTACAGTCATTGTAGTAAAATATTCAGTTGTATGTGTGATTTAGATTGATTGTGTACTGTGTTTTGTTGCAGCGAAATGATTGGTGGAAAGAGGAATGTTGGTAAAAGGGGCGGTGGGAAGAAGAAGGTCGTGGAAGATACTGCAACCGACCACGTAATTGGACAATGTATCGTTGCGCACGTACCGGAGACCATCGTTAAACTCTTGAGTATTTATATGGGATAAAATATTTACTTTAGGATGAACGTACTATATGTAAAGGATGTTTGGTGGGTTAGAATGTTTTTATGTTTGACCTACAACATAATGACTGTGATCCTACAACATAACGAGTATGACTATACAACTTCAACTGTGTGACTATACAACATAATCTCTGTGACTATACAACTAAATTATACTCGTACTTATTTATACTTCAATCATCATTAGCAAAGATGATTACATACACTAATCACTGCAAGAATTTGTGTGATTCTACATTATAATGAGTGTGACTATACAACATCAACTGTTTGACTATAGAACCTAAAGTGTGTGACTACAAAACTGAAACCGTAAAATGGAAAATAAAAGTCATACAGTCAATTATTCTTCAATCATCATTAGCAAAGTCACATTCATAATTAGAAAGATGATTATACATACAATTCAGAACAAATTATTTAAACATTCATTAAATATTCAACCTTTATTCATTCATATTCAACCTTCATTTTAATCTTTGCAACAATACATTGTCCAATTACGTAGTCGGTCGCTGTATCTTCCACGACCTTCTTCTTCCCACCGCCCCTTTTACCAACATTCCTCTTTCCACCAATCATTTTGCTGCAACAAGACACGCAATCAATCTAAATCACACATACAACTGAATATGTGACTACAATGACTATACAACTGCATGATTGTACAGCATAATGAGTGTGACTATACAACTTTAACTGTGTGACTATACAACATAAACGGTGTGATCCTACAACATAATGACTGTGATCCTACACCATAATGAGTATGACTATACAACTTCAACTGTGTGACTATACAACATAATCTCTGTGACTATACAACTAAATTATAACATTCATTAAATATTCAACCTTCATTCATTCATATTCAACCTTCATTTTAATCCATATTTAATCTTCATTTTAATCCATATAAATACAAAAAAAAATGTATGAAAAGTAAAACAAGCATGAAGATGAAGATGATTAAGCGCATGATACCTTAATCCGAAGGTATTCTACAGCTGAGTGATTCTACAACATAAAGTGCGTGATTCTACAACATAATGAGTGTGACTATACAACTGAATATGTGCGTGACTACAATTAGTGTACAGCTGCGTGATTCTACAACATAATGAGTGTGACTATACAACTGAAAGTGTGTGGTCTTGCAATTCTGTAAGAACATTACGCACTAAATAACTTGTTCATCTTCAACATTCATTCATCTCACAAAAAAGAACAACTTTATCTTCAAACTTCATCTTAAAGATGAAGTTGTTCTTTTTTTTGTGGATAATAAAGATGAATAATTTTATAAATACAAAAAAAAAACGATATGAAAAATAAAAAGAAGCATGATGATGAAGATGAAGATGATGAAGAAAAAGGAGCATGAAGATGAAGACGAAGATGATGAAGATGAAGATGAACATATCTTCGTATGATGATCGAAGTTACTACGGAGTATGTTGGGTTAAAAACGCAGTATGGTCGGAGTAGTTGACGGAGTATGGTCGGAGTAGTTAACGGAGTATGGTCGGAGTTATACGAATGAATGGATCTTGAAGATGGTGATGCTTTTTTTTTGTTTGATAGATGAAGATGAAGATGAGAGAGTATCAAGTGGTAAGGAGTGAGACTAGTGGTAAGAAGTGAGAATTTGATTGAGGGAAGGATTGCTTTTTGCTTTTCTCCTTTTCTCTCTCCACTGCTGTTGTGTCAGTTACTGACATCTACTCTCTCTTTTTTTAACATCATTCATCTAAGTCATCCATCCAACCCAAGATCAATGGCCAACAACACAACTTTCCAACTTCCCAATCCACACCAAACTCTCTTGATCCCATTTCTATATATATATATATATATATATATATATATATATATATATATATATATATATATATATATATATATATATATATATATATATATAGGAAGGATCAAGTGAGTCCATTTATCATAATTGAGTCCGTGAGTCCTCTTCTTCTTCATCATCTTCATCGTCAGAAGCTTTGATTTAATCTAACCACCGCGCCATCTTTTCGTTGTGTACCTCCTCACATCCACAAGCCAATGCGTAGATTTTATAGAAGTTTACTTACTCATCCACGTCCTTGAAGATCTGCCCTATGTATGGAGGAAACTCTCACCCACATCCCTACACCTTTCATGTGTTTTTGCGTGTACTGAAAAATAATAACAGTGCCAATAAACGTGGCGAAAAAAACAATCAGAACTTTAAATATGGATTAAAGTAACAGATGACAATAATTAAAGTAACAGATGAAGTGCATTGAAGTAACACTGGATTCAATTAACAGAGAATGCTTATACACCAGCTATAAATTAAAGTAACAGAGGTCAGACATTAAAGTAACAGATAGTGTGAATTAAAGTAACAGATAATGTTCGTTAAAATAACACCAGGTATAGGTTAGTGCAAAATATTCATATAATGATCATAAATGAGAGTATGACGCAATATCTTTCTTTGAATGGGGATGATATTCTTTGATATTGTTTCCTATTTTGAAATCAATCACGTCCCATAATTATAGGAAGCAATATCTTTATTTTTTATTCTTTATTTTTTTATATGGCGGTATTCTAAATCCTTTTTATTACTCCAATGCATTACAGTAACAGATGAAAAGAACTAAAGTAACAGATGAAGTGCGTTAAAGTAACACGAGATTCAGTTAACATTATGTGTATTAAAATAACAGGGGTTAACCATTAAAATAACAGATTGTGTATATTAAAGTAACACAGTATGTGCATTACAATAACTCCATATATGTTCGTGCGTAAAATTCATATAATGCTTAGACCTTTTTGTGTTACATTTTTGTGTTACTCTAATTAAAATTAGGTGTTACTGTAACTCAGAACGTATGTTACTTCAACACCGTGTCTGCTTCATTAGAAAACAAAATAATAGTATCAGTGAAGTTTAAGAGAAACCTAAAGAATAAACAAAACAATAACACGAGAGTAATGGACCATTGATATGAATCTATGAATAATCAAATGAATAATCAAATTCCACCTTTTAAAAAATATAAAAATTTGGAATCTATACTAACAAGATAGCAATGAACCAGATATGAATCTATAATGAATGAAATGACCATGAAAGCAATATCGACATGAAAATCGATGAAAAATATGAAAACAAATTGACGCAAATTAGTCGAGATGATGAATAAAAATTGACGCAAAACATGAAAGCAATAACGAAACTCATCATTTTTATAGTCGATGAATTGATTATCAACAATTGATGAAGATATCGCGATCATTGAATCTATAGTAACGGGATTTCGAGCACAAATTTGAATGAATGAATGAATGAAAGAACGTGATATTAGAAGCGGTTTTTTTTAGGTTTTTGATGAACGTGAATGAATGAATGAGTGAGTGAATGTGATGTTATAGTTACCTAAAATTATGGGAGTTATTTTAGGAAACAGTATCTTCCTTTTTTTTAATGCAAATATTAGGATGCATCTTGTCCATAGATTCTCATCTCATTCAATGGATGAGATGAAGACTTAGGGACTCATATATAGAGAAGGACTCATAAGAGCCTTACTCTATATATATATATAGAGGTAGGTTCAAATAAGGTCCACGAATTTTTTAAGTCTATATTGAAGTTACAGATGACATACGCTAAAGTTGCATTTGTATATATATCAATTTTGAACAAATGCAACTTTAGCGTATGTCATTTGTAACTTCAATATAGACTTAAAAAAATTGTGGATCTTATTTGAACCTACCTCTATATATATATATATAAGGCTTTTTTCGAGCGATCTCATTGGTTCGTTCATTCAAACCTCAAATTAGAAAAGTATCATAAATAATAAAAAAATCAATTATAGAATCTTTTGATTATTACAATATATATTTAATTTATTATATTAATTTGATATTTTACAATTCTGACGTGAAAACTTTTAGAGTTTATTTTTTTTAAAACATTATCATAAAATAAATTATAAAAATGAAATAATTAGATTCGTGTTAAAAAATGCTTTCATTAGAGTATAAATTTCATATCATTTGTTTCACATTATGTGATGAATTTATAACATTAACAGTTTTAAAATTATCCCACATTGACAAATTACAATATGATAATGAAATTATATATTATAAATAAAGAGTAATAATTCGTTCTTCGATATCTACCAAAAGTCTTTTGAATCTCAAAAAGAGTTTCTAAGACTATAAACTTAAGTAATTATCTTACATCGAGATGATGAAATTTTATATTATAAATAAGAGTAATCATTTGTTTTAAATATCGACCAAGAAAAACTTTTAAATTATCCCACGTTGAAAAATTATGATGGGGTGATGGAATTCTATATTATAAATATTAGTAATCATTCGGTTTAAAAATCGACTAAAAAACTTTTGATATATAAGACTGCAAATTTAAAATCATCCCATATTTATAAAATTACAGTGAATTGATGAAATTCTATATTATCAACAAGAGTAATGATGTATTTATTTTAATCTTAACAGGAGCTGATGGAATACTACTTAAATAAATTATTTCACATCAAAAAATTTGATAAGTTGATGAATTCTATATTATAAATAAGACTAATCATTCGTTATTAAATATCAATCAAAAAAAACTTTTAAGTCTTAAAAAGTCTTTTAATAAGACTACAAACTTAAGTAAAAATAATCTCACATCAAAAAATTATAATAAGGTGATGAAACTTTATATTATAAACAATACTCCGTAGTAACCATGTGCTCTTAGATATTAACCAAAAATATTTTGAGTCTTAAAATATATATTAAGACTATAAACTTAACTAAAACTATCCCACATTTGAAAAATTATAAAGTTTCATCAAAAATAAATCTTTTGAGTCTTAAAAAAGTTGTCAAGACTATACACTTAAATAAAAAAATTATAATAAGGTGATGAAATTCTATATTATAAATAAGACTAAAAAAAATTCTTTAGACATCAATGAAGTTAAGTAATTCTCCCACATCGAAAAATTATGATGAGCTTATGAATTTGCACTAAAGAAGAGTAATCATTGTTTTTAAATATCAACCAACAAAAAAACTTTTGTTTTTTTAAAAAAAATACTATGATGAAATTCTATGTCATTGTTTTTTAAATTATAATGAAGTCATGAATTTGTAGTCTTGAATTTATAAAGGGTCTTAATAAGACTACAAACTTAAAATTATCCCACATCGAAACAATTAAAATAAGTTACGATTCTATATTATAAATAAGATTACAAATTTTAGTTAAATTTATCCCACATCGACAAATTATAATAAGGTGATGGATTTTTATATTATAAATAAGACTAATTATTTGTTCTTAGATTCTTAGATATCAATCAAAATCTTCTGAGTCTTAAAGAAACTATTAAGACTATAAGCTTAACTAAATTATCCCACATCGAAAAATTATACCCCTCTCTTAAGACGATAAATTTCATTAAAATAACCCTCACAAATATTAAGGTCCCTCACAAATATTAAGGTAATGGAGAAGAGAGTATAATAAGAAGATGAAATTTTATCATATAAATAAAAGTAGTCATTTCTCCAAATTATAATGAGGTGATTAAATTTTATGTAATATAATTTTTCGTTCTTAGATATTAACCAACAATCTTTTGAGACAAAAAAAGTTTTAGGACTTAGACTATATAGTTAAAGTATAATTATCTCGCACCAAAAAATGAAGATGGATTGATGGAATTCTATATATTATAAATAAGTGTAATCATTCGTCTATGAATAAAAGTTCTTAATTAGACTATATCTAAACTTAAATAAATTTAAGTAAAATTACCGCACATCAAAAAATTATAATAAGGTGAATTTTTATTATTATATAAATAAGAGTAATCATTCTTCCAAAATATATAATAAGATAATCCATATGCTTATACTAAAAGTGGAATATTTTAAATGCTTAAATACAACTCTATGGGTTAAATACCGACGAAAAAACTTTTGAATCTTAAAAAAGCTTTTAATATACAAGACTACAAACTTAAAATCATCACACATTGAAAATTGTGATGAAATTCTATACTTTGTATTATAATCAAGAGTTAAAAAGAGCTTTTAAGACTATAAGCTTTAGTAAATTATCTCACATCGAAAAAAAATTGACGAGTTGATGGAAGACTATAAACTTAAATAAATCATCCCACATCGAAAAGTTATGATAAGTTGATGAATTTTATATTATAAATAAGACAAATCATTCGTTCTTAAATATCAATAAAAAATTCTAAGTCTTAAAAGTCTCTTAATAAGACTACAAACTTAACTAAAATAATCTCACATCGAAAAATTATAATAAGGTGAAACTTAAGTAAAACTATCCCACATCCAAAAAATTATAAAGTTTTATCAAACAAGAATCTTTTGAGTCTTAAAAAGGTTCTTAAGACTATACACAAAAGAATAATTATAATTTTTTACTTAGACATCAACCAACTTAAGTAATTCTCCCACATCGAAAAATTATGATGAGGTTATGAATTTCTACTAAATAAAAGTAATCATTGTTTTTAAATACCAACCAACAATATTTTGATTTTTAAAAAAGTCTTAATAAGACTACAAAATTAAAATTATCCCACATTGAAACAATTAAAAAAAGGTACGGTGATGATTCTATATTATAAATAAGACTACAAATTTTAATTAAATTATCCCACATCGAGAAATTATAATATGGTTATGGTTCTATATTATAAATAAGACTAATTATTTGTTCATATCAATCAAAATCTTTTGAGTCTTCAAAACTCTTAAGACCATAATAAGACGATGAAATTCTATGGTGATGAAATTCTATATCACAAGTGAGTAATCTTATGATTTTAAATATCAACCAACAAATTTTGAGTCTTAAAAAGCTTTTAAAAGGGCTAGAAACCTAAAATTATCCCACATCGAAAAAATTAAAATAAGATGATGATTCTATATTATAAATAAGAGTAATCGTGCGTTTTTCTGGGTCTTTAAAGCATATCTTAAAACTATAAACTTTGACTAAATTATCCTATATCAAAAAATTATGATGAGGCGATAGAATCTTATATTATCAATCAAAAAAGTTATTCGCATGTATTCTTTTGAGTTTTAGGATAAGCTCTTAAGACTATAAACTTAGTTGAAATTAAGTTTGATTACTAATATCATGTGATCATCTTATTTATTATAATGATATATATTGATCAAGTTTCTTATTTAACGAATGTACATCATCAATGTACTTAAGTCAATTAACCCGAAGCCAACTAACCCGTGCAACGCACGGGCTTTAATCTAGTATATATATATATATAGAGAGAGTAAGACTCTTATGAGTCATTTACTTTATATGAGTCCCTAAGTCCTCATCCCATCCAATGAATGGGATGAGGATGGATGGACAAGATGCATCCTAGTATTTGTATTAAAAAAAAGAAAAAAAAAAAAAAAAAAAAAAAAGAAGAGGAGATTTACTTTTCTAAAATAGCTCCCATGAATTTAGGAAACAATAACTCCCTTGATCACATTCATTCATCATCCACGTTCATTCATCATTCACGTTCATTCAAACCTGAAAAAAAAACTCTTTCTTCATCACGTTCATTCATTCATTCAATCAATTCTGTGATTTAAATCCCGTTACAATGGATTCAATGACCGCGTCATCTTCTTCAACTGTTGATAAGCAATTGATCGAGTATAACAATGGTGAGTTTCAATATTTCTTTCACATTTTGATTCAATTTTTATCCATGGATACATCGTGCGTCAATTTGCGTTCTTTTTTTTACGTCAATTTTAATGTTGATATTGCTTTCATTGTCGTTTCATTCATCATAGTTTCGTATCAATGGTTAATTGCTCTCTCGATCTTTATAGATTCCACGGTTTTATGTTTGTTATTTAGATTTTCCATTATATCCACTGATACTATTGTTTTGATTTATTTTAACGTAGAAACGTCGTTGAAGTAACATACCTTCTGAGTTAAAGTAATACTTAATTGCAATTACAGTAACACAAATGAACGTTGAGAAAAGGGTTTTGATGATGATGTTAAAGTAACGTACTGTACTCGTTAGAGTAACACAACTTAGGAATTGAAGTAACACATTATTTGCATGGGTGTAACGCTGTTCAATTTTGTGCAGGTGGTATTGGCAAAGATGCGAATGCACGGGACAACACTGGAAAAGGTGGAATTTTATTCTTTTGATTAATCATGGATTAATAAAAATGGTTCATTGCTCTCGTTTTAGTATAGATTCCAGGTTTAACGTATATGCTTCACTGATATTATTGTTTTGTTTTATGTTGAAGCAGATGAGGAAACTGAAGAAGACACTGATTTTATTGTTTTATTTTATGTTGACGAAGATGAAGAAACTGAAGAAGACACTGAGGAAGATGAGGAGGAGGAACAAGTGTTTTTGAGAATACTTGTGTTTTTGGTCATTCTAAGAATATTTTTTTTTTGTTTACAAGAATAACTGATTTTGTACACATTTTTTTTACACATAGCGTTGTGCTACGTTGCAATTAACTCTATATTTTATTTAATACATGTGTATTTGGTTAGAGTAACATCTCATATCTATTGGAGTAACACCTTTCTTGAGTTACAGTAACAGACATAATCCATGAAAGTAACTAAGCACATCAGCGTTGTTTAAATAAATGATTACCAAAGTATCTGAGGATAACTTGGATTAGAACCATTCATTAGCAAATTAACAACTTTCGTTCTTTAAAGAACCATATATAATGCGTCAGAGTGATTGATGATAATATCAATAAAAGTAATTATGAGACCACACCATTAATATCAATGAAACTTAATCATGAGACAAAGAATAACATCATTAATCACTTAGAGTAACATCATTTATTCATTAAAGTAACAGTTATAATGCGTCAGTGTAATACACTGATTATGAGACCACATTTGTATCTTGGGTAAACTCCATTCATTCACATAGTAACATCAGTCGTTACTTAGAGTAACAGGTACAGTCAATCACTGTAACAGAATGAACAAATTCACAACCAGAAGAAGAAGGTTACATAATTCATAATATTTCATAATCAGAAGAAGGTGACATAATTCATTAGACACATCATTTTTTCCGACCCTTTGTTGGCTTGGTCTTGGGACCGTTGATGATCTTTTGTCTCGCGTCCACATACTTGTCTATGTTTTCCAACAACCGCAACCGCACCATGTTCTTGTTCGTGTCCACATACTTGTCTGGTTGTGAAGTTGAAGATGAAGGTAGCTTTGCTTGAGTTGAAGATGAGAGGATGATGCGCGGGTGTATTTTGAAAAAAATCAGAAGTTGAGCGATTGTGTTTGAGATGATGAAGGTGAAGGGTTTTAGTTAGGCCGGTGAGTTTGAATGAAAATATTGAATGTGAGGTAATGTGTTTCAACAGTTGGAGAGAATTAAGGGAGGAAAGAGGATTTTATTATATTTTTACCAAAATAGGTTAGTTATTGCCTTAATTATCAATCACCACTATCCATCCCCTCTAGATCAATGGTTGTAAATTGGACTCATGGACTCATAATTAAAAAGAGGACTCTCACTTGATCTTTACTCTATCTATCTATCTATCTATCTATCTATCTATCATATATATATATATATATATATATATATATATATATATATATATATATATATATATATAGGTAGTTTCAAATAAGGGCAACAACTATTTTAAGGGCATAAGGTCAAGTGTTAAAGTTACACAAAAAGTGCTTAAAGTTACACGAGATGAGTGATAAAGTTGCACTTTATCACTTGAAGTGATAAAAGAGCTGAATGTTATAGTTACATATCAATTTTAAACAAATGCAACTTTATCGTATGTCATCTGTAACTTTAATATAGACTTACTGAAACATGGTGCCCTTATTTGAACCTACCTCTCTCTATATATATATATATAGAGAGAGAGAGAGAGAGTAGAGATCATATAAGGTTGATTTGTCTTTATAAGTCCATAAGTCTCATTTCTAACCCTTAGATCAAAAAGTAATGGATGGTTGAGATTGGGTGATGTTTATTTATTTTCCATAAAAAAAATATTCAGTGTATGTTTTCCAAGTGACCTCTTTTTTACCATCCTAAATATTCCCACCATATTCATTCCAACACTCTTCCCACTCTCAATCTTAATGACGCTCACCCTTTTCATCATTCATTTTATTTCTTTTCTTCACTCTCTTCATTTCTACTCTCACTTGTCTGTTTTCCTCCTCTAATGAAGAATATAAGTCCATAAAAGTTTCAGTTGCCACAAAATCTTCATCGTCAATCTCATTTCCAGCGATGTTCGTCGCGCAGGTAAGGTTTTAATTTTAAAATCTGTTTAATGAATTAAATTAGGGTTATTAATCTTTGTTTGTTACTACCAAATTAGGGTTTAGACGACGAATTATATCAGTCTGCAATTTGTATGTTATGTTCAGTTATTTTGGGGTTGTGATGATTGTATAACAATCGATTTGTAGACGACGGATTATAGCGTTTGTATTTTAAAATGATAATTGTATAACAATCAGTTTGTTGTGCGTATAAAATCGATGATTGTATAAGAACGAATGATTTTGGGGGTTTATTTAGTTAGTGATCTATAGCTTATTGTTGGACAAATTATAGTAAACAAATTAGGATAAAAACTAATTATATACTGTAAATTGGTTTTTCTTTTAAATTGAATAAGGGTTTATCTGATTTGGTGAATCATCATTGTTTTTCCTAATTTGATTGTTACCTAGATATTTATTTTAATAGAATTTGTATCAATTTAGCATAATTTCGCTCAATTAGGTTGTACAGTGCTCATTGTTCTTCCTAATTCGACTGCTACCCAGATCTTTATTTGAACAGTATAGTGTCAAATTTGCATTGTCAAATTGTAATACTTTGCTTTATTGTATGTTGTTTTCATGGTTGATTCGAATATTCATTTTTTGTATGTTGTTTTCTCCTCTCTTCAATTAATCAGATCCATAACTTTTGAAATGAGTGTTGGATTATAGTTGACTTAGAGATATTAATGGTGGAGAAACAATAATATATTTTTGTAACATTCATCAATTTGTATCTTCAATTCTAATTAGTTCATATATTTTTGTAACTTCGGTTTATATATCATGTAACTTCAGTTCATATATTTTGTAACTTCAGTTCATATATTTTATAACTTCAGATTATATATTTGCAGCTTTATTTCGAATCAGTTCATATATTTTTATAACTTCAGTTCTTATATTTTGTAACTTTATTTCATCTCAATTAATATATTGTAACTCCAGTTTGTATTTTAAAATGATTGTATAACATCAGTTTGTATAATGATCTCAGTTGGTTTGTCTTATAAGCTGATTGTTGTGCGTTTTATTTGTTATTTTTACGATGTTTATGTAATATTGTGTTTTTTTTCTTTATTGCATATGTGTTAGTTGAGATGTCGTCCAAAGAAGGTCAAACTATTGAAGCTGTGGGAAACGAGGCAATAGCAGAGGAAGATGTCGGTAATCTCACACGTATTTCGGGCATCGGAGTTGAAGGAGTTCAGTGTTACTAAACATGATGTCCATGATTATTTTATAATTTGTAATGGTTATATTTGTTTTATAACTTCAACTCAATTCTAGGTGTGTACGTAGAAGAACTTCAACTATATTTATCTGTCACTTCAATTGTTTCAGTCTGTAACTTTAACTGGGCAATATGCAACTTCAATTACTTTATAACTTCACTTTGACTGCTAAATTTGTAACTTCATCTCTATAACAACATAACTTTAATAAACATTTGTTTTCGTACTGTCGTAAACATTCAATTGTATGTACTGAAACTTAAATACATTTGTTTCATAAGTTCAACTCAATTGTTTTGAAACTTCAGCATCCGCAACTCTAGGTGTGTAGAGGAACTCCAGCTGTATTGATTTGTCACTTCAATTGTTTCAGTTTGTAACTTCACTTTAATTGGTCGATATGCAACATCAATTACTTTATAATGTCACGTTAACTGATAAATTTGTAACTTTATCTCCATAACAACATAAGTTAAACTTTTGTGACTTCACAAATTTCGTTACTTCAGTTCATATGTTTTGTATTTTCAGTTCATATGTTTTGTAACTTCAAAGCAATAAAATTATACTGTAGCAATAACGAAAAATACAATAAATTACATATTAAAAATAACAAATAAGAAAGAGATAAATAAAATTATTTACTACATTTATTCGAAGTTATACTGTATGCACTTGAAATCATGCAAAAAAAATACTCTTACTAAGAAACAAAATGGACGGTGATGAAGATGATAAAACAAAAACAGAACAAGAAGAGAGAAAATTAAAGAAAAATTAAAGAATTTTGATTTTTTTTAAAATTATGATTGTATGGAAGAAGAGAGAAGATGATTATTGGTAAAAGGAGTTAATTAGTGTATAGAAGTTATTTGTTATTGATAAAAGAGTTAATTAGAAATTAATTAGTGTGGTGGAAGGAGAGAGAAATGATTAAGGATGGTAGTAATTGTTACCTAGGGAGTGTGAATTAGGATAGAAATGTGTGTTTTTAGATTAAATCTCAACCATACATCATTTCTCATCCAATGGCTAACAATAGGACTTATGCACTTAAAGTTAGTCATGACCTTACTAGAACTCCACTATATATATATAGAGAAAGGATCAAATAAGTTCACCATATGTAATTAAGTCTATATTAAAGTTACAGATGACATACGTTAAAGTTGTATTTTTTCAGAATTGATATATAACTATAACATTCAGCTCTTTTATCACTTCAAGTGATAAAGTGCAACTTTAACACTCATTTCGTGTAACTTTAAGCACCTTTTGTGTAACTTTAACACTTGGACTTATGAACTTATAAGAGTTGTTGGCCTTATGTGAACCTATCTCTCTCTCTCTCTCTCTCTCTCTATATATATATATATATATATATATATAGAGGTGGGTTCCGGTGAGGCAGGGTAACTCCTTACACCCATTGAGGCACAATTTAGATCATTAGATTAAGATGGGACATACATCCAAATAAGTGTTATATACACTAAAAAAACTCATTATATACGTTATTAAACTCCCTATATACACACACTTAAGAACTCAATATATACAGTAAAAAAAATATTATATACACTCAAATAAAAAAATGTCATATACAGTCAAATAGTTATTATGTACACTAATTAATCAACATGAAACATACATCAAAATAACTGTTATATACACTAAAAAAACTCATTATATACGCTATTAAACTCACTGCACATATACACTTAAGAACTCAATATATACAGTAAAATAATTGTTATATACACGCAAATAATTAATATGTACATCAGTTAATCAACAATGGAACATACATCAAAATAACTGTTATATACACTAAAAAACTCATTATATACGCTATTAAACTCACTATATATATATATATATATATATATAGATATATAGATAGATAGATAGATAGATAGATAGATAGATAGGTTCACATAAGGCCAACAACTCTTATAAGTTCATAAGTTCCAGTGTTAAAGTTACACAAAAGGTGCTTAAAGTTACACGAGATGAGTGTTAAAGTTGCACTTTATCACTTGAAGTGATAAAAGAGCTGAATGTTATAGTTACATATCAATTCTGAAAAAATGCAACTTTAACGTATGTCATCTGTAACTTTAATATAGACTTAATTACATATGGTGAACTTATTTGATCCCTTCTCTCTCTCTCTCTCTCTCTCTCTCTCTCTCTCTCTCTCTCTCTCTCTCTCTCTCTCTCTCTCTCTCTCTCTCTCTCTCTCTCTCTCTCTCTCTCTCTCTATATATATATATATATATATATATATATATATATATATATATATATATATATACACTTAAGAACTAAATATATATACAGTAAAATAGTTATTGTTATATACACTCAAATGGTTACTATGTACACCAATTAATCAACATATATACACTGAAATAATTGGCATATGTACTTAATTATTCGATATAATAGAATTGTTATATACCTTAAAACAGTTATTATGTACACTGAAATTGTTTTTATATACACCAATTTTATTTAAAATTCCGATTTTTTTTTTCGGAAAAAATATTTTTTTTTTTGGGAAAAAAAATTCCGATTTTTTTTTTCAGAAAAAAATATTTTTTTTTTTTGGAAAAAAATATTCCGAAATTTTTTTTTTTTCCCCGGGAAAAAAAATTGGGGAATTTTTTTTTATGTATGAGTTTTTGTTTTAATCTTAGCCTTTAATTTGATTTTAGTCTAATGGTTGAGATTGTGCCTCAATGGGTGCGGCGAGTTGAGCTGCCTCAAAGGATCCTAGATCTCTATATATATATATATATAAATCACAAATTCTCACGTGAGACGGTCTCACGATACGATTATCGTGAGACCTCTCACATGGGAGGAAGTTACTTAAATAATAAACTACCCTTGTGTGAGAGGTCTCACAATAATCGTATTGTGAGACTGTCTCACAAATAAGACTATATATATATATATATATATATATATATATATATATATATATATATATATATATTGATGGGGGTCGGCACCACAGGCATGGTCGGGAGCCGGCAGCTTCAAGTTGGTCGATACCCCGTAAGCCAGTGTACACCGACTCCCTCTGTCGGAGGGAGATGCCGGCCTAACTAAAGGAAGGACGGCCGGTCTCCATGCCTCGAGCCCTATAAATACCCGGAAGACATCCACAAGAAAGGGGACACAAAATATCTACAACGCATCATCTCTCAAAAAGCTAAGTAATATTCTCCATAATCTTACTTCAACCCTCCAATCCACACGACTGACTTGAGCGTCGGAGAGGCAACCTCGGACTCCCTCCGAGGCCCTTGTGTGCTCCTTGTGCAGGTCCGGAGCTCTAGGTTTACCAGGAGAGGAGAGGAGGATTGCCGGCCATACCCGGTAGGAGGCCTTTGATTGTTTGATACCCAAACAATTTGGCGCCGTCTATGGGGAACCTTGAACAAAAAAGCTCCTCGCTCTAAGAAAGAAAAGTCGTCAAAACATCAAAATGACAACTCGCGACGCCGCGGACACCACTGTTGAGGCGGAAGCCAAGCTCGAGGTTGTGGAAGCCTCCCCACCGGAGGACCAGGCCCGGGACAAGGACAAGGGCAAAGGCCACTTGGCCTTAACGTCCACACCAGCAGAGGTGCCCCCCGCAAGCGTTCCATCGAACGCCTTCACCCCCGAGCAGCTGTCCGCCACTCAGCTTTTCTTCGCTGCCCAACCACCCCGTCGACCCTGACCGCGCCGCGCGCGAAAGAGACCCCTCAACCTGCCACCAGGATCTTCCTAAGGACCGACGTCTCGCCAAGGGAACTCTTTCCCAAACTGCCGAGAACAATGACGGTGGAAGAAAGGAAACAACGATACCTGGAAAAAGGCAGGCACCTAGACAATGAGCGTATCAGGCTACACCAGCGTCGGCAGAAATACCGGTCCAGGGGACCCTCGCCGTTCCGCCCAGGTGTAGGCTTGGGCATCCTAACGCCAGCCGACATTGGAAGAGAGAACAGCGAATATCCTACAAGTAATAGACACCGCGAAAGAAGCCGGAGTCATACTCCCACCATACACCGCCGGTTGGGTCCAGGCACCCGGAAGGCCAGAGAGAAAGGGAAGGAAGACCTGTGAGGACCATGCAAGACCGGCTGGGCCCCAGAGAACACGGAGGGAAGCATGCCAGCCCCGAAGGGCGCGGCTCGGTGTTCACCCGGCTGACAAGCAACACCGGTCGGGTAGGCAAAACCGCCCACCAAGAGAAGTCCCTTGAGCGGGAGACGTTCGTGACATGCCGGTCCGGCAGGAACTCGCCCACCCCCCAAGAAGAAGGAGAAGGCGAATCCAAACTAACAACGCCCGCCACGAAGATACACAAGAGGGGACGGCCAACAGTATCGCCATTTCATCCGGAAATCACTGAGCATCCCATGCCCAGGGTGAAAGTGCCGAATATCCAGTTCAATGGGACGGCAGACCCGGAGGATCACTTGGCGACGTACGAAAGCTACATGGCCATGTACGAGCTTGATGACGCAGTATGGTGCCGAGTATTCTCCACCACCCTCACCGGGTACGCCCAGTCGTGGTTCCGGGGTCTATCCCGGGAGTCCATTCGGAGTTTCAAAGACCTCATCACGGCTTTCATAGATCAATATGCCGGAAGTAGGCGCCGACAGATAGTTACAGTCGACCTGATGACCATGAAACAAGGACCGAAAGAAACCATTAGGGAGTATGTCAGAAGGTTCGACCTGGAATGCCAACAGATCATGACAATCGACGCTTCAACGGCAGCATGCGCCCTGACCCATACAATGACGGAAGGCCCCCTCAAGAGCCACTTGCTCAGAGAAAGACCGACTTCACTAGTCGAGGCCCGGCGAATTGCGGAAGGATACATGAACGAGGAAGACTACAAAGCGCGGCGCGAGGACCCCTCGCCGCCAAGGGTCCGGCGCCCGCCCTTGGAAAGAGCCTCGAGCCCAACGAGTCAGAGGGAACCCCCCAGAATGCCGATCAGGAGCCGCGGGGAGAAGAGACTGGAAGGAAGTCGCAGGGAAAGATTCGACCGCTACACCGCACTGACCCGACCCCGGGCGGAGATCTACGACATAGAAAAGAACAACAGGAAATGGGGAGTTCCCCGACCCATCAGGCCCGGAGCACATACAGACCCGAAGAAATACTGCGCTTTCCACAACCAAACGAGGCATATAACGGAAGAGTGCAGGAATTTGAAAGACGAAATCGAAGACCTCATACGACGCGGTTCATTGGCGGCATACGAGGCCAGAACCCAACGGGTCACCCGCAACAAAAACAATAATGACAGCAACAACCAGGGCACGGCAACTGGCAACCTGAGAGACAGGGCCGAGAAAAGAAAAGAGCACAACGTCATTAACATGGTGCACGAAAAAGAGCACGGGGCCGGAACCAGCAAGAGGCAGATTAAGCGCTACCTAAGGGAGCTGACCCAGAATATATTCTACGCCAATGAACCCCAGAGGGACACCATCCCAACCCTTAGCTTCACGGCGGAGGATTACAAGCGGGTGACATACCCCCATAGCGACCCCCTGGTATTGGCCATCAAAATAGGCGACCACACGGTCAAAAGGTGCATGGTAGACACAGGCGCCTACACTAACCTGCTATACAAAGATGCTTTCGAGCAAATGGGCTTCGACAAGCGACACCTCAAGCCAACGGCCGGCGCCTTGTACGGTTTCTCGGGGAACGGAGTCATACCCATGGGAACAATCGATCTACCGGTCACTTTCGGAGAAGGTGAAAGCGCAAAAACAACGGCGGCCCAGTTCGTAGTAGTAGACGCCAAGTCCTCCTACAATGCCCTGATAGGCCGGATGACCTTAGACAGGGTCCACGCCCTGGTGTCCATACGAGCTCTGACACTAGCTTACGTCACCGACAAAAACACCGAGGGAAAGCTGCACGGTGACCAAAACTCACCCAGAAACTGTAACTCGGTGGCCCTCAGGCGATCCCAGGAGGAAATGAAGGGAAAACGAAAGGTCGCCCATGACACCGAAGAACGCCTGCCAGCCCTCAAAGCCCTCAGGGTAGGGGAGGCTGCAGACACTGTCACCGAACGCCTCGAGCCCGGTGGGGAGAGCATGGCAATAGAACTAGAGCACGGCCGATCCATCCTCATAGGAACTGGCCTGGAGCCGGCCTACCAAGGACGCCTCGTCAGCCTCCTAAAGGACAACACCGACGTGTTCGCATACTCAGCGGATGAGATGACGGGAGTTGACCCAGAGGTGACGGTACACCGACTAAACGTCGACCCCACTGCCCGAACAATAAAACAAAAATAGAGAACCATGTCAGCGGAAAAGGACGACGCCATCCGATGTGAGGTCGAAAAGTTGATAAAAGCCGGCTTCATAGAAACGTGCAACTATCCTGAATGGCTGACGAATGTAGTAATGGTAAAGAAATCCTCGGGCGCCTGGCACATGTGTGTCGACTTCACCAACATGAACAAAGCGTGCCCAAAAGACTTTTACCCCCTCCCAAGGATCGACCAATTAGTGGACGCCACCAGCGGGCACACCATGTTGAGCTTCCTGGACGCCTTCTCCGAATACCATCAAGTCTTCCTGTGGGAGCCGGACAGGGTCAAATGCGCGTTTATCACCAACGCCAGAACCTTCATGTACAAAATGATGCCTTTCGGACTAAAAAACGCAGGCGCCACCTACCAAAGACTGGTGGACAAGATATTCAAAGGTCAGAGAGGCAGAAACATGGAGATATACGTGGACGACGCGATCGTGAAGAGCAAAGAGGACGACCAACACCTCGACGACCTAAAGGAGACATTCCAATCACTAAGGAGATACAAGATGAAGCTCAACCCCCAAAAGTGTACGTTCGGAGTAAGATCCGGCAAATTCTTGGGTTTCCTAGTGAGCGCCAGAGGGATAGACGCAAACCCCGAGAAAGTCCAAGTCATCCAGGACCTACCGGAGCCGAGAACCATCAGAGACGTACAAAGGCTCACCGGGAGGATGGCGGCCCTGGCACGATTCATCTCAAGAGCAGCAGATAAATCAACGCCTTTCTTCGGAGTCCTCAAAGGAAACAAGCAATTCAAATGGGGGGAAGAGTAGAGGACGGCGTTCGCCGGCCTGAAAGAACACCTGAAGTCCCTACCAACGCTGGCGCAACCAACCGAAGGCGAAAAGCTGTACGTCTACATAGTTGTCACCAACGTCACGGTAAGCGCCGTCATCCTTAAAGAAGAGAAAAAACCCAATAGCCGATATACTTCATCAGCCACGCGCTTGGACCAGCGGAAAAGAACTACCCTATGGTGGAAAAGGCGGCATACGCCGTAGTTGTGGCCGCTCGAAAGCTATGCCCCTGCTTCGACGCGCATCCGGTAACAGTCCTCACAAACATGCCCCTCGAAAAGGCCTTGGAAAAATTCGAAAAATCAGGGCGAATGTTGAAATGGGCCGTCGAACTAAGCGGCCTAGGGATAACCTACCAGTCAAGAACGGCGATAAAAGCTCAGGCGTTGGCAGACTTCATAGCCGAATGCTCCCACTCAGAAGAAGACGACCCTCCATCAGGGGTGTGGGAAGCCTTCACCGATGGGTCGGCCACCAACAAACGGTTCAGGAGCCGGCGTGGTCCTAACAAGCCCCGACGGCGAAGAATTCGAACACGCCCTAAGATTCCCCTTTCAGACATCCAATAATGAAGCCGAATATGAGGCTGTCTTGGCCGGCATCCATCTGGCCAGAGCTGCCGGTGCCAAACGAATCGTACTGTCAACAGACTCACAACTGGTAGTAAACCAAATCAACGGAGAGTATGAGGCTAGGGAACCCTCAATGGCGCTCTACCTGAAGAAGGTGAAGGAAGAACTATCACAACTCCAGTCATACGAAGTCAAGCAAGTGCCCAGGTCGCAGAATAACCGGACGGACGCACTGTCAAAACTCGCAAGCTCGAGCTTACAAGATATCCGGCGGTCACTCTGGGTAGACGTCAGGCAAAGGAAAAGCATCACAACAGATGAAGACGGTCGGGACGGCGTACACAACATAGAGCAGGAGGACGATGACGATTGGCGGGCGCCTATCATCGAGTATATACTAACTAAGCGATTACCCACCGATCCCGCCAAAGCAAGGCGAATGCCGACGACAGCCTCGAGGTACATAATATTAGAAGACCA